>OZ024873.1:55249259-57649259 GCA_964017185.1 Rugalucina vietnamica
CTTCAAACTTAAGATCAACAACGTTCGTTTGAAAAAGCAATTTGGATGACATTGATCTGCTCTGTTTATTTATAGGTTTTATAGCAGATAACGCAGGTGACTACAGAGGTGCATTCTTCTTGGCTGGAGGTGTAATTTCCCTTTCAGGGGCGATATGTTTTCCTTTGCAAAGAATTAACAAATGGGAGAATAAGCGAGAAAGTGCCAGACACTTAGAGATACATGATAGAAGATTTTCTACTGATCTAGAATTCAACGTTTTATAAAAACATCGTTTGTCATATCACGATACTATTCATTCAGTTATGTATTTGATATGACCACATGTGTATTTGGAAAAACACTTTTGGGGTCCGTAACAACGTCGTTTTGAAATGTATCTGCACTTCATTTTAGGCAAATCTTTGGCTCCTATATATTTCGTATATTTTGTAAAACATATATTTTCATTTATTTGTGCATTTTTTGAAACTTGTTTTTTGCTCACCTGGGCCGTCAGGCTCACAATGTGAACTTATAGGATTGCCATGATCCGGCGTCCGTCCTTCTGTCGTCGTCCACCATTTTCAAAGATCTTCTTCTCTGAAACCGCTTGGCCAATCAAAGCCAAATTATATATGAATCATCTTTGAGAATGGGGAACCAATGTGTTTATAAAAAATCCAGGTCACATGTCCAAGATGGCTGCCACGCCCATATATGGTAAAAACCCTTCAAAAATTTTCTCCTCCGGAACCACTAGACCGATTTCAACGAAACTTGGCATGTATTCTCGGGGACTGGAGTACTACAATGTGTTAATAAATTATGACTTTTGGGTGACCTTGACTTATTTTACGGCAAGGTCAACATGCCCATGCATTTGAATGGGGGAAATTGTTAAAATAGCATTTGAAAGGAAAAACTTGCAGGAAATGGGCAAATGGACTGAAGATATATGATTCTGAAAAAAAAAAAAAAAAAAAAAAAAAAAAAAAAAAAATAGACCCCATGGGTTGGTCTGCCCCCAACCCGGGGCAATATGCATGTATATTACAATAATATTCAAAAATCTTCCTCTCTGAAACCACTCGGCCAATCAAAACCAAATTTTTATAGGAAGCATGTATGGGAAGGGGAAAATCAATGTGTTTATAAATAATCCAGGTCACATGATCAAGATGGCCGCCATGGCCATATACGGTAAAAACCCTTTTAAATTATTCTTCTCCGAATCGCTTGACCGATTTCAAAGAAACTTGACATGAAGGATTGGGGACTAGAGTACTGCAATGTGTTTATAAATTCTGACCTTTGGATGACCTTGACTTATTTTACGGCAAGGTCAATATAGGTTGCCAATGCATTTGAATGGGGGAAATTGTTAAAATGTCATTTGAAAGGAAAAACTTAAAGGAGATGGACAAATGGACTGAAGATATGTGATTCTGAAAAAAATGGACCCCAGGGGTTGGTCTGCTCCCACCCCGGGGCAATATACATGTATATTACAATAATATTCAAAGATCTTCTCCTCTGAAACCGCTTGGCCAGTCATCTATAGGTAAGGGGAATCAAATGATGCTGGTCACATGATCAAGTTGGCCGCCATGCCCATATATGGTAAAACCCTTTCAAAACCTTCTTCTTTGGAACTGGTTTACCGATTTCAAAGAAACTTGGCATGAAGCATCGATGACTCGAGTACTACAATGTGTATATAAATAATGACCCTGTGATGACCTTGAACTATTTTAAGGCAATGTCAACATGGGTTATCTATGTATTTGAATGGGTTAACTGTTAAAATGCCATTTGAAGGGAAAACATGTAGGAAATTGGCAAATGGACAGGATATTGATTATTCAAAAAAAAAAAAAAAAAAAAAAAAAAAGACCCCAGTGGCTTCATCTGCTTTTATACTGGAAATATTTTCTATAATATTCAAACATGTTTGTTGGTATAAACAGCAGATCTCAGGTGAGCGTTTACAGGACCATTGGTCCTCTGGTTTTCACATTCTTCTTCAGAACAATTCGGCTGACTGCAAAGGTTTTCTATTTTGATTTTCAGAAGTTTTATGTATTATACTTTTATTTTGATTTTCAGAATTTTTATGTATTATACTTTTATTTACAAATCTTTTGAATGTTGTATTAACTATGATCTGAGCATTTATATTCTAGTTTCAACCTTTTCTTAATATAAGGTTCCTGATTTGAACTTTTACACAAGTTTTGATTCTTATGTATGAAAATTGCTTACAATAGTATATCAGATATTGGTTGGTTAGTTGGTTGGTTGATTGGGTTAACGTCCCACCAACAGCTAAGGTCATATGGAGACGGGACCTCGGTTTATAGTCCCATCCGACGCACTGGAGATGCCCGGAATTGAACCTGCGACCGCTGGTTTACAAGGCGAGTGACATAACCACTGCACCACGGAGGCTTCTCCGACAATCAGTGATTTAAGAAATGAATTTCATTTTTCTGGTGTTCATGGAGCTATGAACTGCAGTGGGTCGCGTGCAAAGTGAATGAACCCCGAAGGGGTTCATGTAAGCTTTGCTAGCGACCCACTGCGGTTCATAGCTCCATGAACAACAGAAAAATTAAACTCATTGCTTATATTTACATTCGTTTCTCTCTATCGCTCTCACCAATGCGGTCACATTTACCAGCAAACAGAGAATCTACACACAGTGTGTGTTCAAACAACGGAACGGCGTCGACGTTTACAACGTCCAATAAGATTGGCGAGATTCATGTTTTTTTGACGTCAAGTTTGGATTACGTCACGTCGCGTGACACAATGTTGTTCATGGAAGTATGAACACAGATGAACATCCAATGGTTCATCTAAGGAGGTTTTAGAAAAATACAAATATATACATGTATTACTCAACAAATTCACGCACTAGAGCTGATCTACTTCGATTGTAATACACAATAAACGGGATAAAATCATTTCAAAACTTCAGTTTCTTTAACCTTTTCACTATTGCACTGAAAAGATTCCCGCCAAAATTTGACTGTACTGCAAATGTTTACATATGTTTGTTACGTTTTGAACGCGTTGAAATGACGTTACACCGTATAACACTAAAGGTAACATGACTTTTGGGATAGCTGACGTCATAATTTAATCAACATGGCGTCAAAACGGCGCAAAGTAACGTTACGCTAATCCACACAGTGATATATCCCTCATAATATCACTGCACTTTACCATTGGCTTCTATAGGGAATTAAGATTTTATCCTTCAAAACGCTATGTTCTATTTCTAACGGCAAACATGAAAGACTGTATTTTTGACGTTTTTAAGCCAGGAGAAGATGTTCATGATAAAAAATGTCTAAAGCCGTTGTCTATGGGTCATTTGAAATTCGAAAACCGTTGTCGGTGTTTGCAATATTTATCTTTTACATCAACGACAGGAATGGAGGTCCCTTTTTTAAACAATGGTTTTATATTTTATATTATATTTTATATTTTTGTATTTTATTTTATTTTGTTTTATTTATTAGAATCAGAAAATGTGCTTATTAATTCAATGATTAATTGGTTACCTGCCTTTCTCTTGAAAACAGGAGTCACCGATATTTCAAACGAATCTTTAGAGGAGTAATTTTCAATGCGTGGCGCTAACTGTGAGATAACTGTTTTAAGATATAGTGGATTGAGCCATAAATCATACAGATTTATGGTTCTTTAGGGTTAGATTTATGGTTCATACATCAAACCCTTCGATTAGATAAATGAACTTGAACACTCGGATTTTTATCATTGCATCAAAAAGCTGACCCTAGACAGTTCCCTAGGCAAATTTATTTATTCTTTTCTTTATTTTATTTATTTATTTATTTATTTATTTATTTATTTATTTTTTTTTTATTTTTATATATATTTTTTGACGAACCAACATATGCATATCCAGGGCTTTTGAGGATCTGGGTAGAATGCCCATTTATTTTCATGGATCTTAGGAGCAATCATTAACAAATGGGAATTTAAGGAGCAGGGTAATTAGGAAACCATTTAGAGAGCTGGGAAGAAAAGTCATTTTCTATCCCATGAGGGTGCAGAGAGTTAAGACACCCCCCCCCTCAGTTAAGACTCCAGCCCCTTGATCCCCCTTGGTAGGACTTCACTAAAACTTTTTTTTGCACAATTTACAATGATTTTTGTACAAAGTAGAGTTACAATTTGAGGACAGACCATTCCAACAGAAAAATTATGGTTTTTTTTTCATTAGAGCCTTCGCCACTCGGTGCGTCGACGGTAATGTACAGTGTAGTTAACCGAACGCAGCCATGTGGCGTATTAATCAAGACAAAGGTGACGTCATGCTGTCATGATCTCAACAGTATATTTTAGATGTTTTCCTCCAGCATAGGCATCTATTTACGCAAAGGAGTGACTGCGAATTGAAATAAGATATTCTTGAGTAAGTTTCTAGGTCTTATCATTACCCGCTCTCGAAGAAATTTTGTCAACACAATTTTTCGAATGTTTCAACGTAGACAGCTGTTGCTAGTCTCTACCGCCAATTCCGGAACACCTTAGTATCACACTGGTCTGTCTTTACGTACAGGAAACGAGGCCTACGAACAGTAAACGAGGTCTGAACACACAGTAAAGGAGGAAAATGGCGGATTGTTGTTTGTAAAATTTGTTTATTAGCTCACCTGAGCCGTTAGGCTCACAAGGTGAGCTTATAGGATGGCCATGATCCGGCGTATGTCCGTCCGTCGTCCGTCCGTCCCGTCGTCCGTCCGTCGTCGTCGGCGTCGTCGTCCACCATTTTCAAAGATCTTCTCTGAAACCGCTTGGCCAATCAAAGCCAAATTTTATATGAAGCATTTCTAGGAAGGGGGAACCAATGTGTATATAAATAATCCAGATTACATGACCAAGATGGCCGCCATGCCCATATATAGTAAAAACCTTTAAAAATCTTCTTCTCCAGAACCCAAAGGCCTAGGATCTTGAAACTTGGCACGTAGCATAAGTGACTCGAGATTCACAATATGTATATAAATAATGACCTTAGGATGACCTTGACCTATTTTACGGCAAGGTCAACATAGGTCACTTATGCATTTGAATGGGGAAAACTTTTAAAATGTCATTTAAAGGGAAAGTCTTGCAGGAAATGCACAGTAGGACTGAAAATTAATGATTGTGAAAACAAATGGACCCAGGGGCACATATGCCCCCACCCCGGGCAATATACATGTATATCTCCATAATATTCAAACATCTTCTCCTCTGAAACCGTTTGGCCATTCAAAGCCAAATTTTATGTGAAGCATCTATAGGAAGGGGGAACCAATGTGTATATAAATAATCCAGGTCACATGACCAAGATGGCCCCCATGCCCATATATAGTAAAAACCTTTAAAAATCTTCTTCTCCAGAACCCAAAGGCCTAGGATCTTGAAACTTGGCACGTAGCATAAGTGACTCGAGGTTCACAATATGTATATAAATAATGACCTTAGGATGACCTTGACCTATTTTACGGCAAGGTCAACATAGGTCACTTATGCATTTGAATGGGAAAACTTTTAAAATGTCAGTTAAAGTGAAAGTCTTGCAGGAAATGCATAGTAGGACTGAAAATTAATGATTCTGAAAAAACAAATTGGACCCCAGGGGCACATATGCCCCCACCCCCGGGCAATATACATGTATATCTCCATAATATTCAAACATCTTCTCCTCTGAAACCGCTTGGCCAATCAAAGCCAAATTTTATGTTAAGCATCTATAGGATGGGGAACCAATGTGTATATAAATAATCCAGGTCACATGACCAAGATGGCCGCTATGCCCATATATGATAAAAACCCTTCAAAAATCTTCTTCTCCGGAACCGGTTGACTGATTTCAACAAAACTTAGCATGAATTATTGATGCCTAAAGTACTACAATGTGTATATACATGTAAATCATGACCCTGTGATGACCTTGACCTATTTTACGGCAAGGTCAACATAGGTTGCCAATGCATTTGAATGGGGAAAACTTTTGAAATGTCATTTAAAGTTAAAGTATTGCAGGAAATGCACAGTAGGACTGAACATTAATGATTCTGAAAAAAAATGGTCCCCAGGAGCTAATATGCCCCACACCCTGGGGCAGTCTACATGTATATTTCCATAATATTCAAACATCTTCTCCTCTGAAACCACTTGGTCAATCAAAGCCAAATTTTATGCGAAGCATCTATAGGATAGAGTACCCAATGTGTATATAAATAATCCAGGTCACATGACCAAGATGGCCACCATGCCCATATATGGTAAACATCCTTCAAAAATCTTTTTCTCCGGAACCGGTGGACTGATTTCAAAGAAACTTGGCATGAAGCATCGATGGCTAAAGTACTACAATGTATATATAAATCATGACCCTGTGATGGCCTTGACCTATTGGACGACAATGTCAACCTAGGTTGCAAATGCATTTGAATGGGGAAAACTGTTAACATGTCATTTGAAGGGAATAAATAAAATAGAAATTGGCAAATGGACAGAATATTGATTATTCTGAAAACAAATGGCCCAAGGGCTTCGTCTGCCCCTGCACTGGGGCTAAATACCATAATATTCAAACATGTGTATTGGCATATGTAGCAGATCTCAGGTGAGCGTTAACAGGACCATTGGTCCTCTGGTCTGATCTCGTTTATTCGCATGACACATATTACCTGAGGAAAATTTGGCGAAATCAGAGAGTTCTATGCTCCCCGAGAGTAAAATGGACTTTGATTACACCATTGATTACAGAAAACATTGAAGTTTATCGTATCATTGGAATTAATTTTCAAACCGGGTACAGTTTTATGATATTTTGGTGAAAAGTTCATTTTTGAGGGTAAAATTACGAATTTCTGAAATTTCTATTTGCTTCAAAATACTTATGACACGTAGATTTTTTTCTTATCAAACCCACGCCTAAAATATTGCCAACACTGTGTTCTTTGTTTTCAGTGTGTTTTCATCCAGCCAAGGCCATTCAATTTTGGGGAAAATCATGGTTTTTAAGACAAAAATCGTGTTTTTTAGAAATTCACTTTAAAAAGTTTTCTGTCTGAAAATTATACAATCGCTTTCCAGTAAAATTGTATAGTAATCATAGACATCATTATTCAGGCTTTTCATTTATTTGAAATTGCACTTCTATCAAGTTCCAATGAAGCTGGGTACCAGAAATTAGCACTGGGGTGTATGACATATGACATACGAGTGCGAGGCATAATTGGGCGTCAAATTTGAAACTTGTATGGGTTGAAAAAGCAAGTAAAATTGTTTTGTAGGTGTTAACAAGATTGGGGTAAATGATGAAATTTTAGCAGAAAATCGGGAATTTTTGTAAACCACCACATTAAGTTTTCTTTATATACAATTGCTTTCCAGAAAAATGAAATACTGAGCCAAACGACGTCTTATTTTCAGTACGACTGCATGAAGTGCATAGAGCTATTCTAGACACCTCGGTCGTCCATGTTCTCGTGCGCATGCGCGTTCCCGTACCCATGCGTGTCACACTTGCGTTCAAGTTTTTAGAAGTCCATAACTTGACAGATACTGACCAGAAAGCATTCATACTTGGACCATAGTTACCCTGTAGAGTTGGATTTCTTTTCATGGCATCGGGTCCATGGGTCCATGCCCCGGGTTGGGTCTAGAGGTTAAAATCTAGAACACCTTCGAAATTGCCTTTTCTCTGTTAAAGTTTAAATATTGACAAACCCTTATCAGAAAGTGTTGATACATGAACCGTTGGTGCCCGGAAGTGTTGGCTTTTACTTCATGACATCAAAGCCCTGAGTCTTTGCTGGGGGTGGTGCGAAGGTTCAAATCTAGAACACCATTGAAATTGTCCTATCTGTGTTAAAGTTGTCTAGAAATCTATACATTGAAAACCAATTATAATGCAGCATTCATAGTAGGGATGTTGGTACGAACCATGTAGGGTTGGTTGCATTTCAGTCTATGGCATCGGATCGCTAGGTCCATGCCTGGGGGTGGGGCTAGAGGTTAAAAGCTAGAACACTGTAAAATCGGATGCATTGCCTGGTGTGTAGCTTTTACAAGAGACCATATCTTGACATCAACTTATCATAAAGCATTCATACTTCATGTACTTTAGGCTCCACGACATCGGACCACTGGGTCCGAGCAAGGGATTGGGCTAGAGTTCAAAATCTAGAACACCTTAAAATATTGTGTTTCTTTTTATTTCTAAATAAGAACAACTAAGGAAGATAGTCAGTCGGTCATCTTTTAATTTGTGACACTGACTAGTGTGTCACGAAGTTAAGGCTGGGTTTACCTAATGTCCATAGTCCAGAGATTTTGCCTTATATCTTGACACTCAATTAGTATATGAGCATACTTTTTACACCATATGAATAATTATATGTCCAGACCTTTGACCATAGTGTATGAGCATACTCCTTTCACATTATGAGTGATTTTGACCAGAACTTTTATCCAACAGTAGTTATAGGTCACTGTGACCTATTTTGATGGTTCAGTAAAGGCAAAACGATATATGAGCATGTTGCTTTGGGTAACAAGTTGAGTTGGTACCAGAAATTAACAGTCGTGTGTATTTTCAGAAATAAAGGGAAGACACATACCCAACGTATTATATACCGAAAAGAATATTTATAATATCATTATGCGTATTATAGTGAGGGTCGAGATGTAAGAAATATTGCTCCAGTGCGATTTCTGTGCTAAAATTGATATTTTTGCTTTAAATGATTGTTTATGGGTTATATTGTTGAAAAATTATGGGGTTCAATGTTTTCGAGCCCTTGACCCAATTTTGTGGGCTTTTTCTTAAGACCATGCCCATTTTATGATTTTTCTACACTGCAGACAATAATAAATCTGTTTCTGAATAAAAACTTTACTTTTGTGTGGTATGTTGCATCGAAGGTATCATTTTGTGGCTTATGTAATGTCAGAGATCCAATTTATTACAATTGTTATTTATATTTTCTTCATTTTCTTCTATTTGAAAGTGGGTGGGGTAATTTAATGGGGGAAATTCAATGGAATAATTCGTTCTGTTCGCTAACATATACTGGCAATGTAATAACCAACATAGAATCAGATGAACAAATATAAAAAAATGCACGTGTTATTGTTTAAGAAGAAACCTACTATTTCATTTTTATACGAGGGACATTCAATAAATAGTGCGAACTCACATGCATTTTTCCACTGACATGTCGGAGAATATTCTTTTATCTTGATTTACAAAGCTATAAATGTTTAAGAGTAAAGCAGGCGTGTGTGCGCAGTGCTATATTAGCTGGGTTTTTTTATTCATTTTTACGTCCCTTTCAAGATTATTTCAGCTCATATGAGACGGGCCAATCAGTAGGTGGGTGAAAACGTGAGAACCCCGAGAAAACCCACCTGGCACACCCGCAAGCAGAACTTGGCTTTATATTAGCTGTACTTATAAATGTACGTTCGTTTAATAAGTAATGCAAATACATATGAAGGAAAGTGAAACAGACCGAAACAAAACAAGCACTCAACCGTTGGAAACGCCATCCTAAGTCCAGTTGCTTTAGTACTAAGTTACTTGTTTCGTTCTTATGAGTCATCATCACGGTCAATGTTAAACGAATAAATCACAATTTAAGGTCTTGGTGAAGCACAAAGGATGCACGGACCTATTCTTTCGGCCAATTTTGAGTATTTGGGGATTATGATTTTCAGAAGTGTATTCCATGCTACTGTGTCAAGATATTTACAATGCTCCTGCATACAACTATTCCATACATGATGCAGAAAAGAATAATAAAGCATGAAGAAATCTGAACCCTTATAAAAGCTACAAGACAGTCAAGTACTCTCCCCCCACCCACTATTTTTACATACAAAATGGCCTGGATCCCTTACTTTGTCAAACTATAGAAAGTTACCTGCAAAACACCAGCTGTTGACAACTGTCAGAACAAAAAGACCAATATGCCACTTTCAAGAAAATCAACCACAAAGTGGGTCATAAACACCAAACTTTTTCAGATATCCTCTTTGAAAACATCTTACTTTTAAAGCACAAAATCAGCTGTCACAAACTGAGCAATATGCATTATCTCCCTTGGACAAGCACAACATCCGGAGTCCACTTTTAGTTTCGAATTTCATTTCAACTGAAACTTTATTGTATAATAAAACTCATAATTATGTCAAAAAGTACCAGTTTAAAAATTATAGACACAAACCATCACACCTAGAGAGCATGGTATTCTATATTCTGAAAATCATCCATCGCCAAATACGCCAAATACGAAACCGGTCACTGATAGCATATTAACAGGCATGGATCTAAATTACCTGAATGGACTTCCGGAATGGACATTTCGTACATGTTTATGTGTCCTGAGGTACTTTTCGTTTCTTTTGGAAAGACAACGTGATCTCGAATATGACCAGAACGTGTTCAGCCCGAGAATAAATGGTTAAACCTAAATTCCTTACTGTAGCGGAAACCTTGGTGATCGCTTTTTATCACGAACCATGAATAAAATATAAAGGTTTGATCCTTTGGAAGCAGTAAAAACATCCAAGGGAGATAGTATATTGCGCAATTTCGGGTAATAAACCCCCATCAGTAGCCCTTTTTAAACCGGCAACAAAAGCCAGACTATTGTACTGCAATTTCAAAAAAATACACGAGAAGTCTAAATAAAAGACATATTCCTTAACGGGGTCGAATAATTTAAACATTGCTTAGAAGTATGTTTGTAAACGTGAAACCCCTGAAATAATATAACAGAGAAATAACTCACACCCAATATTGTACTATCGTAATCGCAACTGACTATGTTTCGGTCAACTTCGGAGAACAATTCTCCAGTACTAGTAAGACATTCCGGTGTTGAATTCTGACTGGTCAGTATCAGCGTCCAAATAAGGGTGTTGTATGAGAACAAAGAGGAGCACTTGATGACGACTATGCTTCTTGATCTCCTTAATTTCAAAGTTATAAGTTGATAAATACAGTTGGCAATACAATACAGAGAGAAAGACTTATGATGAGTGGGAGAGGGTGCTAGAGAGGTCAAGAATGTAGTTTGCTTTATTTGGTTCGATGATTAGCGTCAAATTTACAGCTATGGTCATGCCTAGAGGTTGTTTGCAACTGAATGGGTATATTTGGATTGCCTTCCAGCATCAGGGCTGTAAGAAATTGATGGGTCACAAGATGTCTCCCGCCTGATCTGCTAAATACCTGACCACATGAGCAATTGTTAACCGCCCGCAGTAGAGGGTCTATATGCCACGGCCCAATAAAATTGGTTATGTAATACAATGCGCGGATCGATATATCAAATGCGCAGACTTCTTTTACGAATGCGCGGAAAAAGACTATCAAATGCGCGGAAATTAATTGCTTTTACAGGTATTTTTAAGGTATAGCTATGCTATTATTGTATCTCGCTATCAAGACTAAAGTTATGATAGCGAGATTCAACCATAGTTCTTTCGTTACCACTGTCTGTTCTTAAACGACATTTAGATTTTCTTAGTCGTACCGTACACTTCCAAGAAATATCATCGGAGTACAGCATCAATTCTATAAATATAACCATTGTGTAAAAAGCTTTTTTTCTCTATTAGTGTCAGAAATTTCAAAATCCATAATGGTTAAACTAATATTCTTGGATAAAATACAAATTAAAAGCATTAAAAAAAGTCTAAAAAGGTACAAGTAGGCAAAGATCAGGAAAAGGCGCAATCAGAAAAAGATTCCCACTCCAAAAACCGAGGTGGGAAAAAACCAAACTAACAATCAGGAACTTATACCATGAAACATATCGTAAGCCGAATGAGCAGCTATTTTCCCAATAGGTGGCCACTCAGTTACCTTAACTTAACTAAAAATATGAAAACATACATAAGGCGCCAACAGCACAAAAAATTTTTATACACCAAGACATAAAACAAAAAGAACCACCACAGAAGTATCGACTTGGAACGATCAGTAACACAAAGTAACTGGCGGGCTTAAACCGGTTTTACATGGCCATAACCTCACCCTCAGCTTCTGCAGTGGTTCAAAGCCTATAAAAGCATGTTAAAATATGACTAACATAACGGTCGTACCTACCCAAAGCCAGTGTGAACATAGGTTACCAGAGTGATTATCGGCTAATTATCCTACGGGTCATTCGTGCATTTGATACCTCGATTTCACGCGCATTTCAAACAACGTCACGGTATGCTTTCCGCGCATTTGATATACGGCCGCCATTTCACCCAAATATCGAAAGGAAGTTTGTGAAAACTGCGACAAAGACCACCGACGCCTGTCACATGCCCTGACCTGGATTTGAAACTGGAGACCGCGGCGGTGACAAGTACGTTTGTTATCAAATACGCTATCCAGGCCCCGACATATTTCTGCCAGTAATCTAGACATATCACTTTAATGCAATAGTGCAATTCAAATATTTGTAATGAAGTGAATGAGACAACAAATTGTGCAAATTGTGTGACCAAAGAAATACATATACTCGTACAAACAGGGCACTCCTCTTTGCATCAAAACAACACTATTTATGTCTTTTTGGAATATATATTGTGTGTTGTTTGTTTGAGTTGATGCTTAACGCCTAAACCAACAGCTATAGCCATGTCGGGACATTACCTTCATTTTATGGGACTTTACCCAAAATGAGGATGTCATGACAACCAAAAAGCGCTTCAAATATAACCGCCCAACTAAGCCGCTAAGGCTTTTGTATGTATGATTCTACTTGAATCATTTTTCCAAGGCAGTAAGCAGATGGTCAGTCATTACCGTAGAAGCTTTGTCTGGAGGCAAACGCAGCCCATCTATTTCTTTAGGCCAAAATAGGCTGGTGCCCATATCCCACCCAACCACCCTTTGCATAAATATTTGTCCTTCCAGATGCATATTATGGAGGGCACAAAATGTGTTTGTCGAGTTATTAACTGCAATACATTGTTATTTATCACTTCGAGTTATTTTAATAAATTATGGACGTATTTGCTGCTTTCAGCTAACAAGATGACTCTAATGCGTAGGCATTGCCTATTTTTGTTAACTTGTATGAAGTTTAAATCATTGTCGGATGTTATTAAGGATACTTTATTCAATAAAATGCATGAGCTTTCGGTTAATCCATTACTTGAAACTATCACACAATTATTAAAATCACAACAATATCGCGTTTACATGGCACTATTTAATTCACAAGAAGTGTGTAATCTGACATTATATTGGCCATTAAGATCGATTCTAGCACAGTTGTATTGTAATAATTAATGTTATGTGTGCATTTTTATGCAATACATGTACAATCAATACGCGAAATTACATCTGTATCTATACTACTTTTTAGCGACCCTCGTGTATAATATACTCATCAAAAAAGTCTAAGGGCCACTGTATTATTTTCCGTATATCGTAGTGTAATGCAATCCCAGTTCAACTCAAAATTAATGATAATCCCCATGGACCAATACTCTTCTTTATTTGCAGTGTCTTAAATAATGCATCGAAGTTACTGACTATAAGAAATTTGAAACCGGAATTGCAATGTCAAAGTCCAGAAAGATGCTTTTGTAAATCTTAAATTTTGCTAAAAATTTGCATTTTTCCAAAAGTAGCTAAAACATGACAATCATTAGCAAAATTGAATTTTACACAAACAACATTGGCCGCAATGCATTTTAGACTGACCTTCAAGGAAAAATTGGACTCGAGTTGAATTTTTGTGAATCTATGGAATTTCAGAAAAATGCATTCAGGAAAATATGTCCGTGAAATAAATACCCCCTTATACCCCACTTTTATATAGTAAAACTGGGGTATGCAGGGGTATACCTATTCTTCTTATTTTTGCTCCAAAACATAGATTGTGGGTACTCGTTAGAACCGCCTCGGCGAAAAATAAGAAAAATATCAAAATTTTTCTACTGAAAATTTTCATTTTTTAAAACTTTAAAAATCTCTGTATATTCCATGGGCAAAACTGTTCTATGGGCTATGGCATGGCGTTTCCTTTTTCAAATGTCTTGTAGTAAGTTACTTTGGGACAATACCTAATATAATGCAAATGAAATGGCTATTATGCGTCCTTTTGGATGCCCATTAAATATGGGTTTAATATGGGTGCCTTATCATTGCGATATATGGAAAATAATATAGTGGCCCTTAGAATTTTTTGAGGAGTATATGTATAGGCACTGCGTAGATACCATCATTATCTTAGCGAATTTAGCTTATTATATTTAGAAACAGAGTTAAAGGCATATAATTCTAAGGCCGTAGAAATTGCACGCCAATTCGCATAACTTATTGAATGGCCCTCGTATATAGTTAGTTATATGCAACGCAAACATAATACCATGTTTACAACTGTTTATTACATGATATTCATCTGCTTGATGCGTTTTTGTTTTCTTTCAGTGTCATTATATGCCGGTGATAGAGTATGGTTAATTTTCATACTTATTTCCCCCATTTAATTACCCCACCCACTATGTTTTAGAGATATATTGTGCTTACATCGCCAATACCTACCATAAATGTGTTTATTGTTACATAGCCTACTAAAGGGGATCTCAGATGCAAAATACAAGGTAAAAAGCTATTTTTTGGTAGCAGAAACAACACAACAAGTGTCAACAGTGTAGTTTATGCGCAAAAATGGGCGTGGCCTAGAAAAAGAGCCCACATAATTGGCTCGAGGAGTCGGAAAAATTGGACCCTATCATTTTTCATAATAATAACACAAAAACAATCATTTAAAGCAAAAAAATCAATTTAAGCACGAAAATCGCACGGGAATACATCTCGACCCTCACTATTACTAATGAGTGAAAAAAATCGCACGACTTCAGGGATTTTACAGATAAGATTTAGACAGAAAAATAAAACAAAAATGCACTGGAGTTGATGTATCAAAACCATATCTCAAATTGATGATAAAAATCCACGACAAGTCGTTCAATTTCGATTCTATGCTACCGAAGAGTAAAATTATATAAAAGAGTAAAGTAGTGATATACGTGGGTAGTCCAAAAAGTAATGCAGACACGTATTTCCCAGTGTAAAGTCCAATTCGCATGCGCTAAAAATACACGCGTGTAAATATGCTCCGAAGTGCAAATTCTACACGGGGTAAGCAAATGGCGCATGCGAAAGCAAATATACAACAGAGTATATTTACATATGGGTAAATTTACTCCTGGGTCTGACCAGATGCAAATATACACACGTGTATATTTACTATTCTGTCCCATGCGAACGCCAAGTAAAATTTACCCATGAGTATTTTTATTTC
This sequence comes from Rugalucina vietnamica, assembly GCA_964017185.1. Lineage (NCBI taxonomy): Eukaryota > Metazoa > Mollusca > Bivalvia > Lucinida > Lucinidae > Rugalucina > Rugalucina vietnamica. The sequence continues at coordinate 55,264,598 of OZ024873.1, forward strand.
AAGTCAATGATAATGAATTTTCACTTTTTTTTTCTTAACTGATTATATAACAGTTTCTGAAACTGTTGACATTGTTGATACATAAGAGTTTATTGCCATTCAACACATTTTAGATCATGTGGAGGGCAAACAGCCACACTATTTCTTGATCACTCTTAGTGAGGATTCTTGGGGCATTTTAATAATAATTCCTTGTGAAAGGATGATAATAGAGAATTGTATAACTGCTACAAAGGTTAAGCCTGACCATTATAAGATTCTCCTCTGCTGCCACAGTCCTACAAGAACACATTAAAGCAGCCTCTTCTTGTTTTGCAAATACAGAAAACTTAAATGAACAGGACTGGTTTTAATCCAGAAATGATTTATTTACATACAAAAATACTCCTGGTGATACAACCCATGCGAACGCAATTTAAATTTACTCACAGGTTGATTTGCACACCGGAGTATATTTACACACCGGAGTAGTTTTACACGCGTGTATTTTTTGCGCATGCGAATTGGACTTAAGCCTTTGGTAAATGATGACGCCCACGGGGCTGGGCCTGTATGGGGCGCAGGGGTATGGTTGATATGATTTATAACGAGGATTACTATTCATTGCTACACACAAATTATAAACGTTCTGGGCCTGTCAGAGAAGAAGATTTTTATGTTTTTCTTATTCAAAGTCTATGAGAACTAATGACCCCGGGGAGGGACCATCTTTTACCCCAGGGGCATGAATGACAGGATTTATGTATACCTAATTATAATATTGCTGCATACAAACATACAAGCTTTCTTTTACGCATTGTGGTTTTAGAGAAGAACATTTCACCATTTTAAGCCTATGGCAGATGACCACACCTCGGGGTGTGGTCTGTACGATCCCCAGGAGCACTGGTGGCAGGATTTGCAAAGAGGGTCACTATACATAGCTACACATAAAATGTAAATGCTCGGCCTTGTGATTTCAGAAAAGATTGCTTTTGTTTTTTTGTTTGTTTTTTTTTTCGATTGTAATGCTAAGGTAGCTAATGAACTCCTGGGGCCCTTCTTGGCCCCAGGGGCATGCTTTGCATGATTTACACTAAGCTCCACATAACAATGCTGCATACCAAATATTGAAGCTTTTGGTTTTGTAGTTTAAGAGTTTATATCCCATTTTAAGGCTATAACAGATGATGACGCCCTGGGGTGGTGTCTGTATGGACCCTAGGTGCATGGTTGGTAGGATTTATAGAGTAATATACATTGCTATACACACAATATTAAACATCTGGGTTTTGTGGTTTCGGAGAAGAAGATTTTATTATGTTTTCCCATTTTTAATCTAGGGGAGCTATATGTTGTCATGGAAACCAGAGTTCTTGCCCAAAACCTAACGCAACAATTCCCCCCCCCCCCCCATCATTTACCCAAAACTTGAACTCTAGAAAACACATTAAAATTATCAATATTGCAAAAAAAAAAAAAAAAAAAAAAACTAGAAAGCTAGTTCAGTTGCATTTGTATAGTTTTCATGTATATAACTTTATAAGGTGGTTTGCAATAATTCGCAATTTTATGCTAAAAACCATCTTTGTCGCCATTGCAATTCCTGCTGTCGGGCTAAAAGGGTAGCTTGAATGACACTTCTCTGGCTTTGTATTTCATTTACTGGAAAACAATTGTATAGTTTTAATGCAGGGACGTTTATATGGTGGTTTTCAATGATTCGCGATTTTTCTGCTGAACATCATCATTTACCCCAAAATTGAACGCTGGAGAACACATTTTCAATCTTGCAAATACCTATAAAACTATTCTAGTTGCTTTTTATAACCATTTTAAGTTTCAAATACACTTTTATAAGCCGCATGTCTGCCTAGAAAAACAGTAACACCTCGTATGCCATATATTTCTGAAAGTACACCCAATTGCTATTTTCTGGTACCCAGCTTCATTGGATCTCAATACAAGTGCAATTTCAAATAAAATGAAAAGCCTGAATAATGGTGTCTGTGATTACTTTATCAGTTTGCTGGAAATCAATTGTGTAGTTTTCAGACAGAAATCTTTTTAAGGTGAATTTCAAAAAATCGTGATTTTTGTCATAAAAACCATGATTTTACCCAAAACTGAATAGCTTTGGCTGGATGAAAACACATTGAAAACTAAGAACACAATGTTGGCAATATTTTAGGCGTGGGTTTGATAAGAAAAAATCTACGTGGCAATAGTATTTTGAAGCAAATAGAAATTTCATAAATTCGCAATTTTATTCTCAAAAATGAACTTTTCACCAAAATATCATAAAACTGTACCCGGTTATGCAGGCGTCATACCTAGCCGATTTTAACACGCGATGGACACACGATTATGAAAAGGTTCAATTTCGGCGGGGATCGTGAAGACATTGGGCCATTCGTGAGTGCATCGTTACCCATCGTTTGTCCATCGGGAGACTTTTTAAGCCATCGGCATCACCATCGCGAGTGGCACCAAAATCTTTGACATGCCAAAAAAATACAGGAAGGACACACGATGGTTCAATTTCGTGTTGAATTCGCGAGTGCATCGTACATTGTAGCCTTCGCAAAGCCATCGTGAGGCCATCATATGACATCGGGACTACATCGTACTTCTGTCGTGTAGTCATCGGCACCATCGGCTAAGTTTTGCTACACGAAGGCAATACGATGGAGACGCGATGCTGCCCGATTGTGTTACGAAGGCAACACGACATCGTACATCCCTCGCAACGCCATCGTATAAGCATCGTATCTAACAAAAATTAGAACACGATGGCATCCCGATGGAAATACGATATTAACCAAAACCGCATTTTCTGCGTTTCCAATATATCCCAAGGTAACGTTGACATACAAAAATAAGCATCCACACACGCGGCCTTTTTCTCAGAAAATCTTCAGTTCAGTACTGTTGATTCTATTCTGACAAAAATCATGGTGTATTTCGAAGACAAGACAAACAGGAAGAAGAAGATTGCAGCACTTCTTCTTTACACGCAACTGGAACATGATAAAATCATCTTGCAGGAGCAACACCATCTCTTACAGGTATTTGGTTTGTTTATTATTATGTTGTCTTTCAAGCAGCACTCTGTTTTCTTTCTAGTAGTGCAGTACCCACTGCAATTTTCGACAAACGAGTCTTTTATCTACATCTAACTCAAAAACAGTTTTGTGTCAGTTTCATGCGAAAGATAGATTGAAATACAACCAAACTGTCACCGAGAAATTTGAACAGTGTTGTAAAGTACATGTAACTGACAATACAGTCATGGTAGTAATTTTTACCGTGGACGTCAACAACGAAAAAAATACAAATGAAATACAATGTACCTTCTCAAAAGAGACTATGTTTGCACGCGAATGGAAGGGTCTCGTTCAATCTCCCGCCTACAATATAGACACCATGTATTTTATGGATTGGAGTTTTTGAGTGGAGTCATGGACTGGAGTATTGGAGTGGAACCTTGGGTGGAGCTGACAGGCGCAATCTTCTTCCCACGCCCTCTTCGTGGTTTCGGTGGCATTTCCAATTTTATTTTGTAAAGAAAGAAACTGACAAAGCTGATGTTTTCTCAACATCACTTTTTAGTCTCATTAATTGATTTTTACATAACATCGGGAAGTGCCTTCGGGACACTTTCGGGAATACATTTTACACCTCACGATGGCTTCACGATGGCTTCACGATATCGTCAAGCCATCGCATACCATTCGCATCAACATCGTATGCAAAACTACCACTTCGTGTATCGTTCGTGACTGCATCGGGTATAATCATGCGTCCATCGTGTGTTCATCGGTAGGCTTCGTACATGCTTCGGCTCAACATTGGCTTTTTACCAAATTCGTGACGAAAATCGCGCGAAATTGAAAATTTCATATTCGTGTGGCCATCGTGTGTCAAAATCGGCTAGGTATGACGCCACCTGTAGAAAATTAATTCCAGTGATACGATAAACTTCAATGTTTTCTGTAACCAATGGTGTAACCAAAGTCCATTTTACTCTCGGGGAGCATAGAATCGAAAACTATGCGACTTATCTTGGATTTTTTCCTCTACTATATCTTACGGACCAACGCAACTATCGTGGTTTTTGCTTAGATCGCTACTTTCTGCAGGAAACCACGGATTTAATTATAATGCTGAATCTCCCGAGACCGGTGCTTGCAAAATCATACATTTGGTATCAGACCGAGAAGAAAAGCTTATCTCGACTGCTATTGATTTGTTTTGATATTGGGAACATAGATAATGACCGTCTAAGATGATTTTGCGAAAAAAATTGAAAGTTGCATTTTCATTGTGAAATTATTAAAGATTTTTTATAACAACGAAACGGATACCGAGGTCAGCACAACGAAAATACAACGAGCGCATTTTATTTTTAGTAAACTAAATCTTATTACGACAAATTGAATATAAATAGCATTTGGCCGGGTTACACTCACGTTCTATTTCATCCTCTTGTTTGATACGATCGCTTTGTGTAATACAAGCATTTCATATTAATCTTAGAAAACTTTGACAAGGATGGCAAGGTAGGATTTTGGACCCCGCCCATAGGGACCGTGAGAAATAGACGCACTGCTTGTGCCTCCAGACAAGGTTTGTGACGGGAAATTGTTTTTGAAACTGGGAGCATGACTGGTATTTTAGGTCAACTGAAATGGGAATCTCTTAAGAAAAGGAGGAAGGATAGTAGACTTACATTGCTATACAAAGGTCTAAAGGGTAAAGCCAGAATACCCACAGATGACCTTATCCCAAAGAATAGGCGTTGTAGAAATCAACACTCTTTGGCTTTTCAGATACCTTCAGCTAGCAAAGAAGCGTACAAAAGTAGTTTCTTTCCACAGACTATCAGGGACTGGAATGACCTCCCTGATTCACTTATCTCCTCTGCTGAAATGTCTGATGACTGTGTGTCCAAGTTCGCTTCACTCGTGCGTTCAAGGGACTAATTTCTCCCCCATCCGAACCCCCTGGTGAAATAATGTCATTTGGCGTGTCACCAGTAAACTATTCAGATTCAGATTCAGAACTTATGACTGACCACTGATTACTGGTTTACCGCTTGAAGGTCTGAGCCTGTCAAGGAACACTGATTAAGCCAAAGCAGCCTTGCATATAAACGTACTTGTTGCGTGAATGGCGAAACCGACATGATTATCAACTTCAGTGCAAATATGCTAAAATATCGATCAAAGCCGCGTATGGTAGTGGTAAGCTTACCCAGGGACAAGAATAAAGTCTGAAAGAACCAATTGTTTACCGTCCATAAAAAGTAACGCACTGCCATTCTGAGCCAAAAACTCAAAATTCTTGGTTTTAAAACAAATATACGAAGCATATGAATATTAAGTTAAAAAGGTACAAGTAGGCAAAGATCAGGAAAAGGCGCAATCAGAAAAAGATTCCCACTCCAAAAACCGAGGTGGGAAAAAACCAAACTAACAATCAGGTACTTATACCATGAAAACATTTCGTAAGCCGAATGAGCAGCTATTTTCCCAATAGGTGGCCACTCAGTTACCTTAACTTAACTAAAGACTTAACTAAAGTATATAAAGTGGGATGTGAAGGGCTATAAATTATACGTCCTTGAGGTGGAATTATGAATTAAGTCCGTTCAGCCCGGCATGACGTAAAACAGCCATTTTCTACTACTACTACTACTACTTGGCTATAAATTACACGGACATCTTATCTTACTGACAATATACACTGACCGTGATCGGACTGGTCGCGGGCTCGAACCAGGGCTACGCCATATCAAATGCGTTAATATATGAAAATGAATTAACACGACATTAAAACCCCGGCACTCAGTGCAGGTAAACATCTTCATTTCAACCCCATCCGTTGTGCACCGATATATCAAGTCCCATAGGGACCGGGGTTACGAGGGTCATCCAATAAGTTCTGACAATGGTCTCATATCTCCCAACCCTTGTATAAAATCAAAATAAGTTTGCATACTTAATGTGGCCATGGATGTTGCCTACTAGTGTGTGAAATATGAGGGCTTTATCACAATCTGATCTGATGCTGTAATAACTTGTATGCAACACTCTGAGAGCTCATGGCCACGAAAAGTGCGGTTTTGCCTTTATTTTTACTGAGGGTAGGGTAAGCAAAATCTTCACTGTGTTTCTTTGTTTTGTCATACTAGTGTTGAGTGATATTTTCCGAATACTCAACTTTTCCATAAAATCAGCTATTGCAATAATGTTGACTTTGCAGCTTTCGGCATGCACGGTTGCTAGGCAACAAAAGAAAATTGACAATCTTTCCCAGTTTCGGTGACATTGTGTATTTTGAACACTTCCGTAACCTATAGCAAACAGCTAACATATTAAAGTCTCATTATACTTTCAATCAATTTTATATGTTAAAAATAATTTTTTGGTTATAAGTTTCGTGCTAAAATGGTGCCTAAACATGGGCATTACAATTCTCATTTACGCGCCTTAATTTGAGCTAAAATTAAGGGAAATACCTTAATTTTGCTTCATTTACATATTTCGTCTTTAGCCAAATTATTAAAATGAGTTAAAGGCGTGGTTAGAGGCGTGGAAACGTAGTAGGCTTGCGCACTCAAATAGTCTCGCGTCATCTTTAAAATATAAACAACATGTACACCATGAGCAAATGCAACATGATGCAGCTGACAAATAAACGGTCTAGTAAGATACATGATGTACGTAACGATAAATGCGTGTACATTACGAAAAGACGGTGTATGAATGGTGTAGATATCAGTGCTGCTCTTGCAGATCATCAAACTACATTTTACTAAGCAATTACATATGAGCCTTCGCATAAAAAACACACACACTAAAAAAACCAAAACAATCGTTGTTTTCGACCAGCTTTGACACAAAACTGACCTGTACAATCACAGGAGAAGACTAGAAGCTTGAAATTTTGAATTTAAGAAGAGGGATAGGGGATAGTATTACCCGTGTAGCGAAAACAAAGGCACTGATCAGCTGTGCAGTTACTGCACAGTTGATCTGCGCTTTTGTTTTTGGCATATGCAGATTGTTGGTTATGTTATGTGGCGGCTCATATAAACCCACTCGATTAGCCTTAAAGTAAGTCCTCTTTTGAAACATATGATTTGAAATTCAATCAATGTTTAAAGTCTCATTATACTTTCAATCAATTTTATATGTGAAAAAAATTTTTTGGGGTTATAAGTTTCGTGCTAAAATGGTGCCTAAACATGGGCATTACAATTATCATTTACGCGCCTTAATTTGAGCTAAAATTAAGGGAAATACCTTAATTTTGCTTCATTTACATTTTTCGTCTTTAGCCAAATTATTAAAATGAGTTAAAGGCGTGGCTAGAGGCGTGGAAACGTAGTAGGCTTGCGCACTCAAATAGTCTCGCGTCATCTTTAAAATATAAACAACATGTATCCATGAGCGGTTCGTCAATGTGGAGGCAATAAATTTAGAAGTCAGTGATTCTTTAACGGGATATGGAGGAGAAGCTTAGGGAAGAGGAGGAATATTATGCGAGGCCCAATGACGAGGCGTCTTCAAAACTTCTAGACATGTGGTAAGGGTTCAGTATCAGTTCTGTTTATCAAACATGTATAAAACTAAAAATAACCCATGTATATTGAATTCTTTTAGCTTTGTGCATCCTGCTTAAAGTCCCAAGATGCCCCATGAATGGACGTGGATATAAATCTGTTGAATCGCACATTGTCCACCATGCAAATTAAGACATTGTAACAATTGAAAGTGGTATAAGAACAAGATTTTATTATCATGTACATGTACATTAATTTTAATTGAGGTTCACAGTGGGGTTTGTCTACTTAAGACAAGAATTCGCTTCTCAAAAAAAAAAAAAAAAAAAAAAAAAAAAAACATTAATAATAACAAGTGTCGAGCTGTACTTTGAGATTTTATCGATAATCACAGATCATCACACTGTGCCCATAGTCAGTAATGCTCTTGTCATTTGTAACCACGCTCCCCCGGAATATGAGCGGGGCTTTGACCAAAGTTTTGCCACGGCGGCGTGGGGGAAATATCTGGGGTTTGCTTTATATAGGCATAAAGGTCGGTGAAGTGAAAATATAACAGGCAACGGGGGAAAACAGCAGTGGTTTTACCAACGAGCAGTCACCACAGGGTGGCTTTTAGCAGGGATTTGCTGGACCAAACGTCAAGGTCCCCGCTATTCACCGGGGTTAAGAGTTAGGGCCCTGGTTACAAATGACTAGTGCATAACAACAATGCTTCACGTAATATTCCATGTAATGATTTTATCGTTTTAGGCATTGTTAGTGAAAATCGGACACAGAGACTGCCAATGCCTATCAAGAGGGCCCAGATGTAAGTTCTATTTCACTATCACGCAATATATTCAATACGTCACATTCAATAGCTATGGTCATGTCGGGACGGTGCTTCCATTTAATTGGACTTCTTCCAATCATTTGGAAGTCGTGATATGCACTCGTGAGGTGGGATAGATCTCTCTCTCTCTCTCTCTCTCTCTCTCTCTCTCTCTCTCTCTCTCTCTCTCTCTCTCTCTCTCTCTCTCTCTCTCTTCAATGTTTTGCTAACGTGGCTTTCTCTCATTTTCATTTTTCATTCTTAATCTTTTGAAGTTAGTCTACAAGATTAGTTTCGCAATATTGCTGGCGACCCATAATCAAATGATTTGTTTGAAGCGGCTAGAAAATTGTTGACTGGGGCGTTAAACCTCAATACAAACGAACGCAGGCCCGGTATGTCTGCAATTTCTCAAGTTTTTTGGAATATGTTGAAAGACATAAGCATTCATTAAAGAAAACAACAACATTTCGCTTTAAAAGCAAAGCAGTAGCAACAACAAAAACGTCAGAGAAAATGAATGTCATAATTTCGTGTGCGGCCTAAAATACCCTTCACTCACAATTTTTGAGAGTAGGTAACATCAGGGTTGGTTTGGCTATGGCTTTACACCACTATCAACAATGTTTCAGTCATCTTGGGACAACGCCAGCGGTTTCAGGGTGTCAACCAGTATTATGCGAAGCTTTATCAAGTGCCTCGTTGAAGAACACTACACGGCGGAAGTAGTTATCGTGCCTAGCTCTTGCTGCAGACTTGTCCACCACCACTAATTATGCTCGTTTGCAAAAGATTACCTTATCGTTACGAAAACTTGCCCATCCAATATACAGTGATTCTTTTTTCATTTGCAAAAATTGAAAATTTCATAGGAAAATTTGATATTTTGAATAATTTAGCTTAAAACATAGATTGTTGGTACACGTTAGAGCCGCCTCGCCGAGGCTGTTCTAACGAGTAAACAAAATCTATGTTTGGTATCAAAAATATGTAAACACCTGCATATCCCGGTTTTACAACGTAAAGTTAGGGATTTTGGCTTATACTTTTCATGGATGTGTCTCCTGATCTTACAATTTATTACTGTTATTAAAATTATTCTTGTAGGCAAAGCCTTCAAACAAAAGACGTTGCCAACTTACACAGTAGGAGAAAGTCTAATGCCGGAGTACACGGGAAGGATGACGAACATAGCACCGAAGACGATGTTGGCTGATTATGAGCGACTTCAATCAGATACCAACCAAAGTTAAGTTCAGGATGATTCAGCTAAAAGTTGGACAGACGGTGTCTGGGAGATGTTTTGGTCCTGTTCTCACTGTCCCGTTTTACGCTGTCGACTGACAGGGATAAACCGTGACGCCAACGTGGAAATATTTGGCATACAGGGACGAACCGGGGTTTACTGGCGAGCCGTCACATTTGTATTAATAAAACGGTGTTTGGAAGATGTTTAAGCTATGTTCTCACAGTCCTGGATTATTTACGGTTAACCTGGATGACTCGTGTTGAACAGGAGTAGAACCATAACGTCACCGTAGACATGCGTGGCAAGCCGGGAAATTCCGTTGCAGAACTGGCCATGGGCGACACCGAGTGCAAAACGTTATACCACCGGGGTTCGACCATGATAAACCGGGATGATCAAAAGTAAACTGTGGGTAAATGGGACGACACCGTGCCATTCGACACAAACCAGGCCTTCACCGGGATTCCACCTTAATGAACAGGGGCCTTTAAAGTTTTTCCTACCTTGAAGGCCGTTTTGGATCCGTTGGAGTCCCGGTTCACCCCGTGAATCTCAGTGGTTGCTACTTTCTTCAACAACGTGAAACACCAGCACAAGACCGTTGCATGACACGACACCCTTAAGAACCAACCAGTTTAACATCGGGTTCTACCGATTCGGAAATAAAACCGGGACCCACCTGCCTGCACCGTAACGAAAGTGTTAGAACGCAGCAATAAAATATAAACATAGATCCTTTAAGAGCAGTGAACGTATTAATGAGAAAGTTGGTTGATTGGGGATTAACGTCCCACCAACAGCTAAGGTCAAATGGAGACGGGACCTCGGTTTATAGTCCCATCCGACGGGCTGGAGAAGCCCGGGATCGAACCTGCGACCCCCTGGTTTACAAGGCGAGTGACATAACCTCTGCACCATACCATGTTTTCGGCTACTTGAGCCTCGTCAGTGACCGAGCTCCAACGGATCTATCTGTTACAAGATTTAACTTAGCAGTGAAGTCAATGAAGATATTAAAGGAATAGGTTTACAAACATTATACTTCATTTCAAAAGAAAGAGATCAGCGAAACAAACATTTTGACACCACATTTATTAAAATCGGTTAAGTGGTTTTGAATAAAGTCTTAATATTCAACAATGGCCGCCTATGGTGGTGAAGCTATGTTGCATAGCTAGTAATTAACCGGAGGGAGCAGTGCACTATGCTTTATATTCTATTCTGTTCTAAACAAGGTGTCGCTGTCAGTCCAGCCTTTACCCACGGTGGGCATGTATTTTATTTCTTTCACCTAGTATGTGACGGCCTTTTTCATTGGCTGGCATAATTGTGAAAGCTAATCTGATTGGGCGAGCTCATTGCACGCGCCAGAAAATTTTCCCCCATTGTTTGGACGGCCATCATTGAGCCGCAGTACCTTTTGTCAAAAAAACACAAAATTTACCCACCCACTGACTCCCTTTTGTAACAATTAGTATTAAGTGCTTGTTTCTTGCATTTTTTGAGCAGTTTGGTTGTCATAGTTTTTTTTTAGTATTAATTTAAGGCTTGTGCCTTTGGTTGGTATTACATTATTGCAATGTTAGTTACCATTATATTTTCAGGTGGCTTCTCTCGTATAAAAATATATATTTATCACTGTCACTCATTTATGTCAAATTTTAATCAGTCTTTAATTGGTTTATCTCTAATGCATTTGGGAAGTTTTCGACAGATCCATGTTCGGCAAACGAAGCACTAGAACATATCAAAAATTATCAAATTTGAAAAAAAAATGATTGAAAGTATAATGGGACTTAAATGGATGCATGTTTTGTTATAGCTGTTGTAATGTCTTTTGAACACAAATAAAAAGTGACTTTCAAGGATCCTTACATTCGAGATATACTCTACTTTGTAGTACGACCCTATTTTACGGTAAAAAATCTGTTGCCAAAATGGCCACATGTCGAAAACAAAACCCTTCTTAAATTGCAATTGTAGTAGGCAAGACCACTCACTATGGCAGTCAAACTCAACACACATATAGTCTTTATCCATTTATATACAAAGTTTTAAAGAAGATTCTGTTATTTCTATAAAATTGAGTCATGAAAATGGCATATAAAGTCGCGGCCATGGTATTTTACCTTTACGTCTTTGGTTGCTTAGCAACCGTTTCGGTGGCAACATGCTTACTATTTTTCATGTTGATTAGGTCCATACATATGAAAGTACACATGAATAAAACTGGTTCACACCTTAGGGTAATAAGTTTTGTTTTATGAGGCCATTGTCAGAACTTATTGGATGACCCTCGTACAAATGACTTGCTCAATAAAACTTTTACGCCATTTACGCTGGTCTTAAATGATCGATCTAGACGTTCATGGATCAAACAGTTTGATCATGCGAAAACGGCGAGCAATTGTCAAAGATATTTTGCGTGTTGGTTTAACATGCTTTGTGCCCCAGACAACAGCTATGTTCATGTCGGGACGTTGCCTCCTACCCAAGATTGGGATTGAATGACACGCGAAATATGCTTTTAATGTATATCCATTCAAGCAACAAGTACGTTTATATGCAAGGCTGGTTTGGCTTAATCAGTTTTCCTAGACAGGCTCAGACCTTCAAGCGGTAAACAAGTAATCAGGCGGTCAGTCATACGTTTGTCTGGAGGCACAAGCAATCCGTCTATTTCTCACGGCCCCTATGGGCAGGGTCCAAAGTTCTTCCTTGCCACCCTTGTCAAAGTTTTCTAAGATAAATATGAAATGCTTGTATAACACAAAGCGATCGTATCAAACAAGAGGATGAAATAGAACATGAGTGTTACCCCAAATGCTATTTATATTGTCGTAATAAGATTTATTTTACTAAAAATAAAATGTGATCGTTGTTTTTTCGTTGTACGTTCGTTGTAATAAAAAATCTTTAATAATTTCACAATAAAAATGCAACTTTCATTTTGTTTTCGCAAAATCATTTTAGACGGTCAGTATGTTCACAATATGAAAACAAATCAATAGCAGTCAAACTAGAGTCACAAGATAAGCTTTTCTTCTCGGTCTGATACAAAATGCATGATTTTGCAAGCACCGGTCTCGGCAGATTCAGCATTATAATTAAATCCGTGGTTTCCTGCAGAAAGTAACGATCTAAGCAAAAACCACGATACATGTAGTTGCGTTGGTCCGTAAGACATGTTCCATGCGGATAAACGATACAAGAAGCTTGTAAGCAATCAACAAATTTTACAAACCGATTCGCCCCAACAACCATCCGCCATTTTCCTCGTTTACTGTGTGTTCGACCTCGTTTACTGTTAGTAGTCCTCGTTTCCTGTACGTAAAGACAGACCAGTGTGTAGTCGGTTTGTGTCTCTATAAAAACACTGTCCAATGAATTACATTTCTTGACGATTTATGCAAATTAACCTGTTGAATTCCGGTTCCGGTTGTAGAAAAAAAAATTTCGATCAATGTAAGGGGGGCAGAATAGAACAGAACATTTTACCACCTTCTTACCATAAGAGCGACGCTCCTGCGCGCCGTCGCGAATATACTATAGGCATAAAGTTAAGCATATTCCGTTTGTGAATTTCACTTTGGATAAAATCTTTAGAAACATTTCAAAATTTTGTTATAAAGGGCCTGTTACCGGGTATGGTAAATTAACATGGGAGTTTGCCCACGCATGGAATTTTATGAAATTATGTGCATTAATTGTCTTGGTTATGACTGCTATAATAATGTTGTTTTCCCTTGTAAATGCAATTCCATTGGCAAATTATGACGTAATATATGACGTTACTACCATAGCTGAGGGTACCCCATTTTAAACATGTCTATATTGACCAACGATTCATGAAGCAAATATTGAAACCTTTCCAGAATTAAAGTAGTCATTGGTAAAAAGGTACAAGTAGGCAAAGATCAGGAAAAGGCGCAATCAGAAAAAGATTCCCACTACAAAAACCGAGGTGGGAAAAAACCAAACTAACAATCAGGTACTTATACAATGAAAACATTTCGTAAGCCGAATGAGCAGCTATTTTCCCAATAGGTGGCCACTCAGTTACCTTAACTTAACTAAAAATATGAAAACATACATAAGGCGCCAACAGCACAAAAATATTTTAAACACCAAGACATAAAACAAAAAGAACCACCACAGAAGTATCGACTTGAAACGATCAGTAACACAAAGTTACTGGCGGGTTTAAATCGATTTTACATGGCCATAACCTCACCCTCAGCTTCTGCAGTGGTTCATAACATTTAGTTAGTTCTTCGGTCCTCGTGGTGAATCTCTAACTAGTCAATGAATCATCAAGAACAAACAAATAAATCATGATAAACGTCCTGATGAATCAAAAACCAGGACTCACAGATTGAGTAAGCTGTCCGACGATGGAGATCCCTGGGCGCCTAATAACTTACTAACTCCGGAGTAAGTTTGCTGATACTATAAGTGACTTTGTTAGTATCAAGATAGTGGCGGAGCAGTCATTTTATGTACATGTACCCCAATTTTCACCTGTTCCTTTTAAAAAAGGAAGAATTTGAATTTAAAATTTTCTGTGTTCGTGTCTTTGTCAAGACACCATTTTAGTATATGTTAGGAATATATTCGTGGTGTTTTGTAACATTCATTACACATGACCCTTATTCATTATTCCTGTAGGCTAATTATAAGCAATTTATATTATTATAGCATGCTTTTAATGAAACACACAGACCTTATACCCTGTTACATAAGTTACCGTTTGGACAGACTTAAAAGAATTTAAAGATTTCAATTAAGATATGTGTTTTAAACATCACATTAGTATAACTGCAGGGTTTAAAATGCAATGTTATTGATCTTCCTGAATTCAGAAGTTGTGTCTGAGTAACATATAAATCTATTACATATGTTACATTTAGCGCAAACATGTACTGTGAACAATTTTCATATGATAAGATTTTTAAGTGTTGAACTTTTTCTTCTTATTTTAACGGGATGTTATTTGTAACTAGTTAATACACATGCTAAATAACGGGGTTGCATTCTTATCCTTATTTAATTAGCATGTTACAAAGATCGCAAATAAAGAAATTACATTTCACTGAACATCACAATACATGTACCATGATATTAATCTCAAGAGATGATTATCAGCTCATTATTCAATCTGTTTTTCTGACATTTATTCATCATTCAATGTTTTATTTTGATGCAAACTATCTTAGTACTTTTGCAGGATTGTGTAACAGATTAGAACACATTATATGCAAGATTATCGTTTGTTTTTGTATGACAGGAAAATCATTGTCTACAAAATTATTGTCATGATATGACAGAACGTACTTTACTAAATCTAATTTTTACCGGGAAAAATATTAACTTTTATATTCAGTTTTGAAGGATGGAATGTGTGTAACGTACAATATACGTTTAAAAGGCATTGGAATGTGAATATAGGAGGTAGACTTGCTTTAACAATGAAGCATACTTCTGTGGTGGTTCTAATTGTTTTATGTCTTGGTGTTTAAGAAATAGATCAGCTCTAGCAGTGAATTGTTGAGTAATAATTCACTGTTTGGAGGTCAGTTGTAAAGAAGATCAAATCACGAGCGCGTAGCGCGAGTGATTTATCTTCTTACAACTGACCGACAAACAGTGAAATATTACTCAGCAATTCACGCACTTGAGCTGATCTATTTCGATTCTAACACACAATAAACGGAATAAATGTTGCTGAAACCGTCGATATCGTTCAGCTTTCCGCCATTGCATTGCAGATATCCCGCCAAATATTTGACTGTAATGCTGGTATTTACACACACTTATTACGTTTGTTGTGCGCTAAAACGACGTTTCACCGTCTAACGCTGCTTTGTGGGATAGCTGACTTTACAAATGCCGCAAAGTAACGTCACGCTTATTCGCCCAGTGAAATTGTTGCACAATATATTTACATTTTTCTAAAACCTCCTTAGATGAACCATTAGATGTTCATCTGTGTTCACACTTCCATGAACAACATCATGTCACGCAACGTCACACTTGACGTCGACAAACAATGGTCTCGCCAATATGATTGGACGTTGTTATCGTCGACGCCGTTCCGCTGTTTGTATGTAAAATATCTATTTGCTGGTAAATATGATCACCTTGATGATTTTTCAACCAGCGATAGAGAAAAATGAATATAAATTTAAGAAATGAGTTTAATTTTTCTGATGTTCATGGAGCTATGAACGGCAGTGGGTCGCTAGCAAAGCTTACTGCGGTTCATAGCTCCATGAACATCAGAAAAATGAAATTCATTTCTTAAATAGCACGTTTTTACCATTGGCTATATAGGCGAGGTGTGTTAGAATTAAAATTTTAGTGGTGTTGGCTGTATGCTATCATATTTTTAGTTAAGTTTAGGTAACTGAGTGGCCACCTATTGGGAAAATAGCTGCTCATTCGGCTTACGAAATGTTTTCATAGTATAAGTACCTTATTGTTAGTTTGGTTTTTTTCCCGCCTCAAATTTTTTGGAGTGGGAATCTTTTTCTGATTGCGCCTTTTCCTGATCGTTGCCTACTTGTACCTTTTCATAATTAGCCTAAATGCATACATTTTATAGGAGATTTTGGTTTGATGTTTTTTGCAAGCATTTATGTGGGTAACATATGTAATGCAGTGATGTTGCATTTGAGTGAAGGCTACATGTTTAAAATAATTATGGCATATGACATTACAGAATTTATGGTCTGTTTTAATCTCGTGTTAAGATCAACGCTGAAAATCAAAGTTTTAAAATTTGGGTAAAGTAAGGGATATAAGAGGTAGATCTACTCTTAGCTTTCCCTCTAAAAACTTAAACATTAAATTGGAATGTTATACAGTGAACATGTGTCTATATTTCCACTTGAGTCGTTTTACAATACTATCGGTCCAAGCGTAAGAAATACTAATTACTAGGCGCCTTTTTGCCCTGTAGTGTTTGAAAAATCAATATTTTGTATTGTGGCCACTCTAGCGCCTTCATTCTTCATTCTTGGAAGTAACAAGGATAACCATAACATCTTGGATGAGTTCGAATTTGAGCCAGATTCGACCCCGGACTGCGGAGTAAGCCGCCATGGAATGTTTGAAAAATCAATTTTTAGTGTTGTGGCCACTCCAGCATCTTCAAATTTGATCAGATCTTCAAAAAAAAAAAAAAAAAAAAAAAAAAAAAAAAAAAACTTTGTCCAGTGACTGTACCTTTTGACTCTCAGGTGAGCGATCGTTGCCCTTGGGCTGCTTGTTTTTATTCGGTTCTTCTTTATTCTTTGATGTAAAAGGACATCTATAACATCTCGGATGAGTTCGAATTTCGACCAGATCCGACCTCTGACTGCGGAGTTTTCTGCCCTTGAGTATTTGAAAAATCAATATTTTGTGTTGTGGCCACTCTAGCATCTTTGTTTTTCAGTGGATCTTCCTCATTATTAAAGGTAACAAGGATAACTACAATATCTCGAACGAGTTTGAATTTGAGCCAGATCCGACCTTTGACTGCGGAGTTAGCTGCCCTTTAGTGTTTGAACAATCAATATTTTGTATTGTGGCCACTCTAGCGCCTTCAATTTTGATCGGATCTTCTTCATTCTTGGAAGATACAAGGATAACCATAACATCTTGGATGAGTTCGAATTTGAGCCAGATTTGAAAAATCAATTTTTAGTGTTGTGGCCACTCCAGCGTCTTCAATTTTGATCAGATCTTTTTCATTCTTGATAGTAACAAGGATAACATAACATCTTGGATGAGTTGAATTTCAGCCAGTTCAACCCTTGACTGCGGAGTTAACTGCCCAGCCTGCCCTTGAGTGTTAGAAAAATTAATATTTAGTGTTTTGGCCACTGTAGCACCTTCAATTTTGATCGGATCTTCTTCATTCGTGGAAGTAACAAGAACTTTCATAACATCTCGGATGAATTCGAATTTCAGCCAGATCCGTTCTATGACTGTTGAGTTAGCTGCCCTTGAGTGCCTGAAAAATCAATATTTAGTGTTGTGGGCTCAAGCACCTTCAATTTTGATCGGATCTTCTTCATTCTTGGAAGTAACAGGGATAACAATAACACAGCCATAGACCTGAAACATGACCAAAATGGCCGTTATACCCATACATGGTAAAAAAAAAAAAAAAAAAAAAAAAAAAAATGTAATTGTTGACTCTCAGGTGAGCGATCGTTGCCCTTGGGCTACTTGTTGGAAGTCCCTTTCTGCTAGGCAATTTGAACAGCTGTTTTGCGATTTAATGTCTGTTTCCGGTATCCGATTGAACAAACACTTTCGGAACTGCGAACTGTCACTATCAGGAATCACTGATTCTATCTATTTCTGCCTCCTCGGCGGGGAGTTCGTTTAGTAGATCCTGTTGTTCTTCAACGGTTAAACGCCTGTCAAGCTCAGAAACTAAGAGTGAACGCTCTATTTAGATCTGTAGATAGTTGAATATGTCCTTTTATATGGATAACATATAGATTTTTCATTTTGCTTTACAGTTTTGTTCAAATAAATTTAATTCCCCTGCTTAACCAGTGCGCCCCTTTTAAGATGTAATTAAGGAATGAAATTCAGATTTTAGCTTTCACGGGATGATGAAAAACATTAGGCTGTTTTAATGTCTGTGAAGCCCGAAGGGCTTCTCGGAGACATTAAAACAGCTAATGTTTTTCATCATCCAGTGAAAGCTAAAATCTGAATTTCAATACTTATATTTACATTTTATATTATCAATCAAGTATCAGAT
This sequence comes from Rugalucina vietnamica, assembly GCA_964017185.1. Taxonomy (NCBI): domain Eukaryota; kingdom Metazoa; phylum Mollusca; class Bivalvia; order Lucinida; family Lucinidae; genus Rugalucina; species Rugalucina vietnamica. The sequence goes on from OZ024873.1 coordinate 55,282,974, forward strand.
TTTTAATTGCGCATATCACCATTCATTTTCATGTTATTTGACATTAAATCCCATTTAACGTAATTTTGGAACAGCCAAAACGTCAAATTTTCGCGCCTAACGTCATGGCGATACGCGACCAGGGCTGGGGTAATCGTAATCTGTAATCGTAATCAGCTGTAATCGATTACAGATTTTGAAGTAATCAGTTGTAATCAGTAATCAACCATTTTTCTGATTACAAGTAATTTAATTTAATCAATTACATTGGAAAAATGGCTTGTAATCAGGATTACATTCTGATTACATCTGATTACAATTAGATAAACTTTGGCTGGTTTTAGGTTAAATGTTAATGTGCATCAATGATATACATGAATATGGGCAAAATCCACCCCCACTCCCAAAAACAACATAATTCATGAAATTTGCCTTCTTGTTTGCAATTGCACAGGCAAAAGATGTTATTGTAATTTACAGTTAAAAATGAAACTAATTTGATATACATTTTGATGCCTTTTGCAGTCTGATATGGAAATTGTATATTCCCTAAAAATTCATATTATCTAACAGTCTAAGCTTCAAATCACATTACAGCAATCACAGGCAGCAATATCCAAGTATACTTAGTGATTCTTCTAAAGCTCAGTCTAATGCACAACTTAGGTTACATGGCTGTGTCACTTTAATTGGTTTGTTGGTCTATTGAAAACAAAGGTTGTTCAGGGTGTGAACAATTTCTTTTGTTGAATTAATTTGATTGTACATTTGAGTCAAACAAATTTGAGAATTACCTGTGACTACACCTGTACAAACTGCGAACAATCAAGATATGCATTAATAGTCATTTCACCTATATTTTCTTAACAAATGGGACATGTTAGTTTAACCAATTTGAAAGATCATTAAGTTAGTGAAGTTAACCAAAATTTTAGCTTCTTCCAGTTAGGTTTTCAAGGATCAGGGCATGTTTATTATGGTGTCTGTTCCCGGTCACTGCTTATTGTTTTACTTATGAAAGGTCTTCCTTCTGACTGAAAAAAAAAATATTCATTAGATGCAGGTTTATATTTTGCAAGACTTTCATGAATTAAGCAATTTATAGTACTTGCCTGCTTGACAAAATTCAGCAAAATAACAAAAACTCAAACACAAAACTTTTTAATTTGTTGAATATTAATTTGTTGAATAGTATGTTTTGTTGATGCTTGTTTGGGGTTGAACGTCCCACTAACAGCTAAGGTCATATGGAGACGGTACCTCGGTATATAGTTCCATCAGACAGACTGGAGAAGCCCGGGATCGAACCTGCGACCCCTGGTTTACAAGGCGAGTGGCATAACCATGGCACCACGGAGGCTTCTTGTATGTTGTGTGATGGTTTATCCATCAAATAAGGTCATGGCGATGGGACCTTGGTTTAATATCAATGTCTGGTTCACCGAATCATGTCTGGTTCGGCTTCCAGGAAAAGGATATGATAATTCTCATAGAATTTAGTTCAAATGATTCTTTTTAGTTAAGTTAAGGTAACTGAGTGGCCACCTATTGGGAAAATAGCTGCTCATTCGGCTTACGATATGTTTCATGGTATAAGTACCTGATTGTTAGTTTGGTTTTTTCCCACCTCGGTTTTTGGAGTGGGAATCTTTTTCTGATTGCGCCTTTTCCTGATCTTTGCCTACTTGTACCTTTTTAGTGAATTGCTTTTGTTTCCACCTAAAAAACCAATGAAAGACAAACAACTACTTGTATTAAAGAAACCAGATTAGAAAAGATGGTAATTGTCATCTTAACAAAGTAATCAAAAGTAATCTGATTACATTGTCAAAGTAATTGTAATTTAATCGATTACATTCAAAATCTAAAGTAATCAGTTGTAATCGATTACAAGTTTTGGACAAAGTAATCTGTAATTTAATCGATTACATTGCAATGTAATCTACCCCAGCCCTGTACGCGACCAACGTCACGACATCAAGAGTAAACAAACAACGTCACTGGATGGGTTTTGACGTCGCCCCGCCCATAGGCGTGGCATCTAGATCACGTGACTTAATGTTTTTCATTGGGAAATGAAGAACATCAAGAAAGATACTTTCATTTAGGGCGATTGCAATAAAAATGTAAATATTCATACGTGACACTGTTTTTTCTACAAATCCAACATGGTATTTGAAACAACGTTATCTGAATATAAAAGTATGGAGTCTGAATACATCTTACAAAATCAAAGTTAATATCAAACGACCCTAAGGTGGTATTTTTGGATGCTAAAGTTGAAATGTAATTAAAAATGCCAATATGACATATTATAAAGCTAAGAGAGTGCTTTGAATCAGTGTCTATATATGGCTTAATGTCTACGAAGTGCTTTTCAGTAGTTAGGTTTACAGAATATGATGTTTTTTCAAGCAGTGTCTCGTAAATTACGCATTTTTCACGTAAATCGATTATAGTTGAAAACAGTGGAGTCCAAAATGATCATGCTTCCTTCAACCAAAGACAAAACAATACTACATTTGTGATTCGCATTTGTCCATGCCAAAATACTGACCAATAGTTAAATATCAGCCCTGAGATTAATATACTTTTTTATCAATATAAAGTAGTTATCTTCTACTACATAATTATGCGGTTATAAGCATCCAAAGATTTACTTCTTGTGCAGACTGGTTCAAATACCATGCTTCATTATAAGTGAACAAAAATCCAAACATATCTAAGTTTGAAAATAATGTAGGTGACATCAATAAAAAGGTACAAGTAGGCAAAGATCAGGAAAAGGCGCAATCGAAAAAGATTCCCACTCCAAAAACCGGCGGGAAAAAACCAAACTAACAATCAGGTACTTATACCATGAAACATATCGTAAGCCGAATGAGCAGCTATTTTCCCAATAGGTGGCCACTCAGTTACCTTAACTTAACTAAAAATATGAAAACATACATAAGGCGCCAACAGCACAAAAATTTTTAAAGACCAATACAATAAACAAAAAGAACCACCACAGAAGCACAGTATGTTAACTTATTACGTAATCAATGTACAACAATCGGATGTCGATCGTGTGTAAACAATGATTACACATATTCGTGTATATCTAGTTGTCGTTTGTTACACGTTTGTCAAAGCGTTTCGCACCTGGAAATTAAAAATTATACTTGATTGGCGTCTGGAGAATCAGCCCAGGTAAAGTTGACGTCTCTTTCACATTTTTGAATCTTAAAACAGCATAAAATTGTAAAACTCGTTCCAAAGACATTGTTTAACAGACAGAACTTGCGCTAAAACAGACCCGCTTTGTGAGAACAGTGTGTTTTCCAAAGATGTATGGTTTAAATGTAGTCCATATTTCCCCTATTTCATCAATATTTAATTGATACGGTTGTGGTATCTTACATAATAGGGAAAACTTCCGACAAATAGACGGCCTGCTGTATTTTCGAGTGTCCCATTTTCCGTTATTCCTAATAGAAAGAGTGTACCATTACATGATGAGTCGATGTACCATTTTCAGTGATGAAAAATTCTTTTAGGTGCAGTAGATGCGTTTAGATCAAAGTATTTTTCAATAAATAAACTTGTCTTTGGTCTCTACCGTGCAGTTTTCAAAACTTTATGCTGACCACAGATATCAGTTTATTGAATCACGGAATTAATATACAGAAAAAAATCACTAAATTGCTGTTTTAGCTCGCTTGAGGTGAAAGATAAAACGCTAGGTTAAAGAATCAGACTCTTTTCGGCATCCCCGAGTGCGCTCGTCCGTCCAGGTGTCAACATTTTCAAACATGGATATACACATTTTTCACGCTTGTTGAAATAACCTGTTTATTTTCGGCTTATACAATGTAGCAGTGTCAAAGTAGTTCAGTCACGGCCGTGGTGCCGCTTATAAAATTGCAGTTCTAAGCGAAGAACTGTATGTGTAAGTAAGTCGTCCGTACTGACTATGAGAATGCGTAACCGGGGCAATGATATGCGATTAAAATTAGTGGACAATACTACTATTAAAATAACATTGACCAACGTGTTTTTGTCAGCATATCATGTGTAGTCTGCTCTGTGTGATCTTCGATGGGAAAGCCCCTGCAGGGTTTCTCAAGCAAAGCAAATATATTTGTGCTGTTTGCACATTCTGTGCGTTTTTGTGTTTTTGGTTAAGTTTGGTAAATGAGTGGCCACCTACTGGGCAAATAGCTGTTCACTCTGCGTATGATATGTTTTCTTAGTGATTATTCAAGTCTTTTGCAACATCGCTTTTTGGATTGGGAATTCCTTTCTGATTGCGCCATTTCCTGATCATTGCCTACTTTTACCTTTTTCTAGCCTTCATCTGTGGCTGTACAGACTGATGTTGGACCTGCTCAGAATGATAGAAAACCGAATTTCATACGGCATGGATAAATTACCATGATTACTTCATACCATATAAATGGTGTCGTAAATTTCGTTTTGTGCAGAGATAAGCAACTTAGTATATAATTAAATGTGTGTAAATATCATTCGACGTTTCTCATAATCTGCAGTTAGCACCGCATTATACATGCACAATATCCTTTCTATACAATTCTCACTTATACTTATATATAAAGATCATTTGTTTGAGGTGAATACTAAATATGTTTCATCGAGTAGAATTTTCACGATTGCGCAGCACAATTGAAAAACGATCGAGGTTGTCAACACACAAGATGAAATAGTTTTGCTATTTGCTGAAATAAAAGTACTTTTGTATATCTGAAACAATAATGGCCTGTACAATACCTATAACACGGATAGACGGTGAAAATGCAAAATCAAAAATCAATTATATTTTGTAACCAAATAATGAAAATGTTACGTTTTCACGCAGGCAACCCACCATCCTAATCATGTCTCTTATAAAAGTTTATTGCCTTTGGCTAACATGTCTCAAGAATACCCATTTGTAAAACTGTTGACAGCCGCACGGATTCCCTGGCGCACGGATTCCCTAGCGCACGGACGGGAACCCCCTATAAGCTCACTTTCGATAAGCCGGAATGAACCGTGACAGAACCGTAGCGCTACCATGGCAAACTGGGGTAAAGGCCTGTTTACAAATTCACGATTTTTAGCTACGGTGGCAATACGAGTCGCCACGATTTGTAAAATCGTCGTGTACCGTGGTGGTTCGTAGTAGAACCGTGGTAAATCGTTTTAAAGTTTTAAACTGTTTAAAACATTCGTGGCGTATCGTGGCGAATCGTGATGGTTATTGGGCGTTGCCTAATTCGTAGCGTAACCGTAGCAGAATCGTGCTTATCCGTACTGACACCGTAGCTATATTCGCGGCTAATCGTGAGAGATCGTAGCCAATCGTGGAGCTCCGAAGCAAAAACCGTGGAATCTTTGACTTCACAAACTCTCACGATTCACCGCGAATTATGTACGGCATCCACGGTTTCGCTACAAAACTCCACGATTGGCCATGACGGCTACCGCCGTGAATCGTAGTCATACCGTATCGAACCGTACAAGCACTGTGATTATTCGTTGTGCCACCGTGGTTAATCCTCATTCACCATAGCGTTGCCGTCATGAATCGTCATTGATTCGTAGCGATACCTTACAGACACCGTACTAATATCGTGGACATTCTTACTGGAATCGTAGTGACACTGAATATTTCCACTTTCGCCACGATTCATCCCGATCCATCCCGATTTTTCTCACCAAAAGAAATCGGGGTGAATCGGGGTGAATCGTGGTGAATCGTACAGAAAATCGTGAATGTGTAAACCGGGCTTACCGGGGAGCCTTCACGATTTTATTAAATATTTAATGCAACCGGGGCGAACTAGGAGGGATGTCAAAAAACGGACAACAGCGGGGATACACCGGAACAAACCGTGATACCCAGGGCTCGACCGTCATAATCCGGCATAAACCTTCAGTAATCGCAACAACTACGGGTTATTCAGGCAAAATCCGGGGTTTCACCGGAACACCATCGGCGGAACTGGTGCAAACTGTCTTTAATAGCTCTGTCACACATTCACGTATCAGCGGCCTATCGATCGCGTATCTATGAGATTTTCGATACGACGAGGTCTGAGCCGTATTTTGTTCGAGCGACGTATGTTGCACGTACGTCTGATGTTCTTACTACGTTCCCGCGTCGTATCAGTGACGTATCAGTATTCCTATGAAATTTCACTTTCGTATGTACGGCGCATCAAGGCGAATGTTCTACTTACGTATGCCGTATATATGGCGTATAAAGTGTACGCGTGACGTATCTGCGACGTATGTACTACGTTCCATTCCTATCTGCGGTGTATCTGTTCTATACCAATTGCTTTTTAATACCAAGGCGAAAACAAACGGTTGTGTTCACTTTCTTCAGGCAATTCGTCGCACATTACAGAGGTGGAAGATGCCACCGGCAAAATCTACATAATCTAGATTAACACCGAAGAAAAAAAAACGAGGTGGGGGGGGGGGAATCTCCAAGCTCCCCATCCTGGGCGATATCTGCACACTTACTTGATATTGCACACGAAAAATTCTTTTTATGAAACATTGCCAAATTCTTGACTTGAGGGTCATCGTGCAAAACTGTAAAGTTGGGACGTCAACTCTAATGACGTCATCTTCATCTAACGTTGCGTGGAAAATGACGACATACCGGGCCAAAACGTCAGATGAAATTTGTCACTTTCAGATTCAATTTTAAACAATTTAAGCCGAAAAAAAGAAAATGTCAGCAATATTGATTCAATTGCAAAATGTGCAAAAATGATATCACTTATGGATATTATCGCGACCTTCGTGTAGATATTTATTTTTTTTTTTGACGCTAACTCTCAACAAAATATCAAATATGAGAAGCAGATATTTATATCGCAAGCTCGCGTCCTTCGATATCCCAACTCGGGACAATATTCACCGATATGAGTGCAATAACTCTATTATATTATCTCACTGTTTCCTAGAATGCTTTTGTTTGTTGGAATTGATGTCAGTCAACAGCAAAAGTCATGTCGGGACGTTGCCTCCATTTTATAAGACTTTAACCCAAAATGAGGATGTGATGACATCCAACACGTACTTAAAATATAACCACCCAAGTTAGCCACAAAGGCTTATAATATGCATGGATGGTTTGACTTTAACCACTTTTCCTGGGCAGGCTCAAACCAAAATAGTTTAACAGTAATCAGATGGTCTTCTTAGAAAGAGTTCATAAATAGGTCATATATAATATTTTCCAAATCATACCTTTACTCAGGTTTGGTTTAACATAAAATGAAAATCTTATTTTAATGATCAACGAAACTCGTGCATGTATGAAGAAAGGTAACGAAAGAGTGCGTAAAATTTGTAGTGGCTACCAAAGTTATTATTAGTGGTTCAGTAAGTAGTATCAGACATAGTGACCGAAATAACGGGTACATAAACTGCAATAAAAGGATGCATTTACTGCAAGAACGGATGCATTAACTGCAGGAAATGGTACATTACTGCATCATATAAAATCATTAAGTCGTACACCTTGCAGTCAAAAAATGGGAAAACTTTAGGTTTGTAGTGGGTGTCTTTTAGAATCAATTTAGAACCTTTTCTCGGAGGAATCTGATAGAATCCTTTGAACAACCTCTAGATAACTAAAATACCTATTTCATTCACTAGTATAAAGATAGATATATGGCCTTTTACGTTTAAAAACTCGACATGTAAGCGATCAGTCGGCCACGAGACGTTTGCCTGGGCAGTGAGTTTATCATTAAACAAAAGAATTAAAACACAAAAACATACGAAAATACTTCTAACTTACCCTATTCAGGCGACCGTAGCTAAACCATATTATGTCACATAGTTTTTCCGAGATGAAACCTCAAATTATAAAGATTTCCATAAACATGTAACAAACGAATATGTGTAATCATTGTTTACACACGATCGACATCCGATTGTTGTACATTGATTACGTAACATACTGTGAGAAGTATCGAATTGGAACGATCAGTAATACAAAGTTACTGGCGGGCTTAAACCGTCACGGCGGTTACTGGCGGGCTTAATACCGTCACGTAAATTACAGTATTCCGTCACGTATATTACATATTTATAGAATGTTATGCAAATTGAAAAAAAAAATATATAGGAACATATAGGATATGTTTGTCTGTGTTTCAAAACTAATTTATTTTGCAGTTTGCAAGTACTTCACGTGACGCTTAATTAAACAAGACCTGTCATAAAACAAGATGTCATGTAGGACAATTGTAATTATATAACATGTTTTGATATAGTTCTGATGTACAGGCCAGATGTTATAATAGTTGCAAGTTAACAACACTGAAAATTCTGAATTAAGGCGTTTTTTCAGGAGGGAAGTGTTTAACCGTAGTATTGACCTCTCCATATGTTTTCAGTATTCTGTCAATCATTTGACATAATAAGGCTCCTTATGGGTTTATGAAGGTGCATTTTTCATAACTGTTTCAATGCACGATATTGAATTCCCTTTCTTGGGCCCCATGCACTTCGAGGCTAGACTAGACTAGGCTAGAGTTTTTGTCGGCCATTTTTTGTCACTTTTCATCACTTCGATAAATAAATAGAGGATATTTGCTTTTTTGAGGTGAATACCAAATATATTTCATCGAGTGAGTTGAAAAAATCAGAATTTTCACGAGTGCGTAGCACGAGTGAAAATTTTTATGTTTTCAACTCACGAGATGAAATATATTTGGTATTCACCTCAAAAAAGCAAATTTTCTTTTTATTTTATACAATACACGAGCATTTTCCTATTCATAAAGCAGGCGGTGAAAATGCGAATACCAAACATTTTTGAAAACACGAATAATTTTGGTACCACATTGTTCCTTACGTTCTAACTAAGAAAATGAATACCCACACTTTATGTTTTCGTTCATAAATAACGGAGTTATAGGCGTTTGAATGTGTGAAGTGAGACACATTTAATGACGTCAAGTAAATGGAAACGTCAGAAGTAATCCAAAAAATCTGACGTCATTACAGTGAAGATATAGGCTGATATCAGTCACTAGTGACTTTTGATATCAGTGAGATTTGATATCAGTGAAATTTCATATCAATGAAAATACCAATTTTATCAAGTTTTGATATACATTGGGTTTCACTGTAAAGTATAAAATAAATCTATTTTCTTCACGCTTACGAGATCAGTATATACGATGCTTATGATAAAATTAAACTGGAGATGTATTGTTTAATGATATTAAGTAATGTTGCTTTGTTTCAACTGTTTTTGAATTATAAGATTTGGACGAACTCTCTCGATCGTTGACCTGTTTATCGGAAAACGATCCTTATGAAATTGTATTGTTTCCAATACAGTGTTCTCGTTCACGTCCGCTTTCATAGATGATTGACATGCGGTATCACGATCTACCGGATTGGTTCGAAACGAACCGATATTGTCCGAAACGTTCATAGATTGTGATAACAAGAAAATTATAGCATGTTACTTAAAAATTATAGCATGAACGTTTGACCACAGAATCAAGCAATAATGGAAGGACAAGGTGAATCCAGTATGGTTCGAATTTTTCACCACATAGTATCATTTGAAGCATTTTATGTGCACAACAATATTGTGATTTATTTAGAACGCAGGAAAACCGTACCCGAAGAGTTATTGCACCCTGCATACATGTATCCGTCATGTAACCAGATTTTTTATAGTACGGATTTATGCTACATCACACAACGCCACAAAAATTAGTTTAACCTCACTTTTAAGAATTTACCGTTTGAGTCACGTGATAGCAGATTTTGGCTTATGCCACATAACCTTAGATTTAAATTATATTTATAGCACAGCTTTGAAACTGGATTCACCTTGTCCTTCCAATATTGCTTGATTCTGTGGTAATGTTATTCTGATTGGCTCTAGCAAAATCAAACTTTCATCATGTATTTGAAATTTTTGTTTGGAGACTGAGAGAATCTAATCAAGTTAGGCAGAAGCACGCTATACAACTTTGTGTCACTCAGATAGCAAGAATATATGTTTGGAATTTTGAATAAAATCTTCTTTTGCTGATGGAATTTTACATATGTTTGTTTGTTTCTTTTAAGTTTTAAATGTCAAGTCAACAATTTTTCAGACGTGGTGATGAAACCATTACGGTTCAACACAGTATCCGTTTTATTTAGTATCAAAAAGCACTAAACGTTACTAATTAAAAGGAATAATTCTTCTTGTCGGTGTAGATTAATACCACAATCTCATATTATTTTAAACTTCCAAATTTCTATGAACCCCTCCATGCTATAATTTTCTTGTTCAATAGAAGATATGAAAGGACGTTTATTGTTTAATCTAATCTACTTAATATTGTTCTTTATTTGAGAAAATGAAGTCTTTTAGTTAGAAAGATACATTTAGTTTGTGTTTTTGGATATTTTTCGTTCATATGCTGTACGTCACGCTGATTACCGGATTGGAATATACCCATCAAGTTTCAAAATGCTGTAAAAATACCGGGAAGGCGGTGAAAATTCACTGGATGAAGTCTGAATGATCAAAAATAGTGACGGTATGCCGAAAAAATGTAATTTTATAAGTTTAATTTTCTTCATTTTTTCTCCAGGATTTGAACCTTGTTTAAGAATGAGTGCATGACATCCTAATTTTGGGTAAAAGTCCCGTAAAATGGAGGCAGCGTTCCGACATGACATAGAGTCAACAATTCTTACAAACAAATATTACATTAGCGTTTGAACTCTCGAATGTTTATCTGCGTGTCAAAACTAAACATGTTTTCGAACAGCTTGTAAGCCATCCTAAATCTCGGTTACGTAGACGTTGATATAGTTTTCTATCCAATACGCAGCCAAATATTATGAACGGTCCTTCAAGACCATCTGCGCTGACGACAAGACATATAGTCAGCAAAATTTCCCGTGTCCTGGTAACAGCGCTCGATTGCTTCATCAACATTTGACATCCCGTTAAAATAATATCCTTCGTGTGTTTCAGAGGAACTGAGAATAGGAGTAGACGATATAGACATTCCAGAACATTTAACATTAAGGGCGGTATCTGTAATATTCGTATACACGGACGATATGGCGATTTCATTACTGCATCTGTATTCAAAGCAGGAAACAGCTTCTATCCATAACAATTGATTCCTATCTTGTGGGGGACTGAGCGGATTAATTATCTTCAACGATGCTTTTCTGATCCCGTAATTGTTGTCAGACCAGAAGCTGATAAAATCTAGCGTGGCGTTGGCCATCTGATTAAAAATGTCATGATCACGTAGAGATCCAATGTTTATTTCAAGTCTTCCAACGCATCTATCTTCAGACGCTATATAAAAATCACTTTCGACAAATTCTGGCGGTTCTATGAACCAGAATGCAGGATCATTAAAGGTTGATACTTCACACCTGTCAGTATCTGGATAGAATGGCCCTGTTTCCGCCATTTGGGTGTTCACAAAAAGAGTGTTTGTCGCAGGTAATATGTAGTAGTTATATGGATAAGTTTGAAAAGTACTTTTCAGTACTGCGCTGTAGTCTTCAACAGAAACAGGTGTTAGTAGTAAACGGGTATCAAAATTACGAAAATAATGAGTTACAGTAATTGAAGCTTTGGCTAACTCAGTCGGGCACTTGATTCCGAAGCAGCCTGTCATAGACTCATCATGACTGTACTTAATACCATTACCGTCGCTTATGGCAAGAATCTGTCTCACGTTTGGAATTACTTTCCTACTGCGCGTGACTTCATTTTCCCCCGAGAAATTTCGCTGGAAAACCCTAACTTTAAAGTAGCAATCAGGCTCATTTGGTTTGTAGTCAATATTATACCATCTGCCTGTCTGTGGGGTGAATGATGCAAGTCTTTGCTCTTGTGTGACTTGTCTTTTCTTTCTTCGTGCTGGGGAGCCTATTTGAACCCATGTTCCTGTTTGTTCATCAAGCTGCCAAAGTAAATATGGTGTGGGTCCGTTCGCAAACACTTCTATGTTGTTTTTCAAGAGCAGTTGCTGCCCAGAGTCGTCCTTGAGCTCAATGGCAAATACACCTAAAGTGACTAAAATTTCGGAAAGACCATCTGGGCCCAAGGTAACAAATTCACCCGGCGCTTCCTCGAGGCTCTCAGAAGGGTTAATAAAAGTAAGAGAAACATAGACAGGACCACTATAATGTGTCCCATCTAAACTGTAGAACGCATTTGTAGGGAATTTAAGGTACGTGGATCCACTTTCTGGTACTAATGGTTCGCCAGAAATTGATAGTTTATTTTCTATCTTCGGATCTATTTCAACGAGTGGCGCCTTTCTGATCATTGCAATATTCATAATTACCTCATAGAACGATTCACTACTTGGTATAGCTTTAACAACAAAGTTATCAAGATACGTTCCGGTTCCATCTAATGCTTTAACAACAAATTGTTTTCTTGATGAAGGAACGGAGTCGAAGGAAAATTCACCACTTGCATTTGTCGTTGTGTTAAATGTAGTTCCCACGATTGTAACAACAATGTCTTTAAGTGGTTTGTCTGTATTGGATTCAAATACTGATCCTCTTATTTCCAAAACAGAAGGTGCCGGGCAACTACAGGAACATCTCGTCACTTTTGTCACCGCCTTGCCCATTGAGCAATCTGGATAAGCGGTGCCTCTAACTTCGCAGCACACATTGTTGTCGGAACATGCCTCAGTTGACCCAGACGACCGACATGGTCGTTCTAAACATTGGCCTACGTCTAAGAAACAGCCAGGAAATACTTCCACCACATTTGGTCTCCAAGCATCGCTACAGTCACTCGAGGCAGCTGCTGAAATTAAATTAAACAAGATGTAAGAACTTTTGAAATTAAGAATTGCGATCTTAGGTTTGGATATTTTTGTTTATATCCTTTGGCACTAAGCGGTATTACTGCAAACTAAAAACAATATTCGTAATATGTATGCTGAATATGCATTCACAAAATTTTGTCGATTAAAAAAAATATTTATGAAATATTTTTTTTTCTCAAATTTTCTATGCCTCAATTAAAAATATTACTTAAACAAAGTTAGCAAATACAACACGTATTTATAGCCGAACAAGCCGTATTACATCTTTCGAACCCGACTGGTCAAAACGTCTAAACTACCTCTAATAGTCAGTGTGGCTTCTCTTGACCTGACAGCGGGTAGACTAGGATCAGTCGTCAGCTTGGCGGAGCATTGGTATAGACCCTGGTCAGCGGCTCGTAGAGATGTAAGGGATAGTTCGTTATTCGTTTTTCCTGCGAGTTCTGTACCATCTTTGTACCTGTGATAAATATACAAATTAATTTGGGAAGATTGAAAGCAGCATTCCAGCTACTTTTATTTGTCATAAACTTGAATTGTACAAAATATTTTACCATTTCTTATAATAAGTTAATATAATCGATAGAAATATTTTATGTTCTTGTGCATTTGCGCGACTCGTCACGCATAAGCGACAATCACTCGAATCACTCGACGTAGACTTGCGCAGACGTGCGTTTTATTGTAAAAGGTAGTTTTTATTGTTTGGTATATTGCTTTGCGTCCCATTCGACAGCTAACGTCCCGATATGACCGTAGCTGTTGACTAAGATGTAAAGAAATAAATCAAACATACAAACGCTATGCTTGCAGTTTTACGCAAGTCTACGTCAAGCGATCTTCGCGTATGTGTGACGAGGCCTTGTATATTGACAAGATGTTTACCACTTGTATGCAATTCCTGTAGAGGGTTCTGTCTGACAACACAGAGTTACATTTTCACCCTCTCTTCTGTATTTTGACTGAGGATCCTGGATAATTACTGGCGAATCTGTAATAAATATGCGTTCAGTCATTACCAAATGGACGTCATCGCTGAGTTATCATGATAGCTAATGTTATATACCGGGTATGTAACATTATCCGACTTTAAAGGGAATACGTAGATGGAAGTTCTTCTAGATCCTTTTTTATTTTTTGTCTACTGATCCCATTTGTTCTTGGAACTTGTTTATCAAAATCTTAACCTAAATATTTCCATTCTCAAAAGATATCGGACCATATATATATAACAGCATTATTTTTATATGTGAGTAGTATCCTTTGGTGAAAAAATTAAAACCAAAATAAATCACTTAAACATGTTAAATGGTCAAAAGAAGTTTTGAAATTGATAAAATAAGTTGTATAAATGATTTTAAATTGTTTTCATATGATAAATTATTTGTTTTTAAATAAGTGGTTTGTTCTGATGATGTTCCCAATTTTCTATGATCTACTTTGACGCTGAGATAAAGATAAAGAGATTAGAAAGTCCACCTAGCGGCCACTTTATGATTGTCGCGCGTGTACCTGTGGCGCCACCTACGATCCGCCGCCATATTGTTTCGAAGACAAAACCAATGCTATAAATATCGGCGTTCATTGGCAATTTCATACATCCAATGAGATAATATTTTATTCAATAGAAACTGTTAACATGTAATATTTTATTTAGGAACCAGATTTTGATGTTTGTAGTGTTTTTATTGGATTTTGATTGTTAATTATACGTTGATAAAACACCTAATTCATTGTTCGGCATTTCAAAATGGCGACCAAGCGGATTATAGTCGGTACGTTTTGACTAAAAGGCGTTGTTACTAAAAGGCTAGGTAATCTTTAAACAACAAAATATGAAAGAAGAAAGGCATAAAAATCGTTTTATTTGTTGATAGGCATACAATCTCTGACTGTGTTTGCCAAACGATCGTATAAATCTTGACAATTTTTGTCATTTAAGCAAAAACGGTTTGGCCCGATCTCAAAACGAGGTGTAATTGTTTTTATTAAAAAGGCTTCTATGCATGACTTTTCTTTGGCAAACAAGATCAATTTTCTCAAAGAACAATGTCTTATAAATCGTTTTATTGCCCTTCGATGCGGTTTGGGTATTTTTGAAAGCTTCAAATCGCCCTAATGAATCAGCTGTTTTTCACAACTTTTCGCCGCTTTGGCGTCAAAATGGAGATTTTTCTACACATTGGTTGGCATTGCAAATAAGACCAAAAAGTTACACTTGAATGCAGAATGACATATCATGCATTTACAGATGATCTCCAGTGATCGGTTGTCTATTTAGCCGATAGTTTATTTTGTATTTAAAACCACACACCCTCCCCATGTGCCGTGCCCGGGACAGGATTTGGGATAGCCGCATGCCCGGAAATGTGATGGGGACAACAGAACAATTAGTTTCCACATTTTTTCGAAATAAAAACAGTGACAAAAGAAGAAATGACATATGCGTAGAAAAATGCAGAAATTTAATTATACGTTAAGCCCGAATTCGAGAAGAAAAAAAAAAATAGGATCCGGCGAAAGGCGCTCTTATATGCAGATTGCATTTTGACTTTGATGCTGTTGAAAAACATCCCATTGATGCATTTTCGTGCAATGTGAAAACTGCGAGACCGCGCTTGAAAACAGACACCATAGCATCTATTGAAAAGAAATCGTTGCTCAGCACGGGCAAGTATACATATAAAGCTAGAGTATTATCTTTTCAACATTTTGAGTATGACTATATCATGATGAGAGCTAACATTGCAAGAAAAGTGTGGTTGCATGTTGGCCTACAGTGTATTATTATTTTTCATTATGTATTTATTTCAATTACTTTTCCGAATACAATCTTCAATAAAGTTACATTAAACTGTGTCAGGTATCTGTCATTAATGCGGCACGTGCCTGCAACGTGACATAAGTGCGTCTTTAACGGCTCGAAGATCAAACAAGTCGCCGAATCAACAGGTATTGCACGGTGCAATACAGGTAGCTGGTAATAAAAGTGTCATTTTTTCTTTTGAAATTTCGGCGGCGACTTCTTAGAATATACATGAATGCAAGTACGAAAGATAGAGGAGAAAAAAAAGGAGAATATTCAAATTCATGCCTGACTGATTCCATTTAATTCACATAATCCGTTCCTCCACTGCCCTTTTGTAGAGAAAAGTATAAAATATGACCAACAAAACGAAGGGGAAAAAAGAAGATAGAAAAAAGCGAAAATGGTTGTTGAACCAAACGTATCTCTCCAACGTGTGCAATTGAATTATATTCGGATATTGGCGGTATTCTTCATTGAACGTGATAGATAGATGTGGCTAGAATTGATATAGGGCAATCTCATTACACTCATTTACGTTGGGGGACATCAAAATCGTTGTTGTCAGCTTTAATTTGAATTGAAGCTTTCACCTTGTTCAATAAGGTACAAGTAGGCAAAGATCAGGAAAAGGCGCAATCAGAAAAAGATTCCCACTCCAAAAACCGAGGTGGGAAAAAACCAAACTAACAATCAGGTACTTATACCATGAAACATATCGTAAGCCGAATGAGCAGCTATTTTCCCAATAGGTGGCCACTCAGTTACCTTAACTTAACTAAAAATATGAAAACATACATAAGGCGCCAACAGCACAAAAAATTTTAAACACCAAGACATAAAACAAAAAGAACCACTACAGAAGTATCGACTTGGAACGATCAGTAACACAAAGTTACTGGCGGGCTTAAATTATCGTTATTTTTACGGTGTTAAGTATGATTAGAGATACGGCGAGATAAATCAGTTTGCGTTTTCTTTAATCTAAAGATAATCCGTTAAGTTTCGTTGTATGTGTCCAGTAGCGTAGAAAAAAAAAGCATAATTATGGGCGTAATTCGTAAG
Organism: Rugalucina vietnamica; assembly: GCA_964017185.1. Classification (NCBI taxonomy): domain Eukaryota; kingdom Metazoa; phylum Mollusca; class Bivalvia; order Lucinida; family Lucinidae; genus Rugalucina; species Rugalucina vietnamica. The sequence continues at coordinate 55,299,666 of OZ024873.1, forward strand.
GAAAAAGAACAACAGCTTGTGCAAATCGACTGATAATTGAAAAACAACTAAAGAGATGACTCTCTCTCTCTCTCTCTCTCTCTCTCTCTCTCTAGTCTTTCTGACAAAGATGCCGGTGTTTAGTATCTATTTGTTGGAAATTTGAAGCTCTATTTAACAGAAATAAAATCTTTTACTATTATATGAATTATGGCGAAGAAAATTTAAACGATTTATATTTGCTAATATACAAAAATTCGGACCACATTCAGCGGCCGGTAAAATATTGATTTTTTTCACCGATTTACCTGTCTACCTAAGCGACAGACACTGCGGAGGCAAATATCAATATTCAATAGCAGTTTCAGATCTCTTTATCTTTATCTCAGTTTGACATCATAGTGGAACTAATGAATATCCATGAGATAATATGCAAAATTTAAAATCAAGCTATCTCCGGAACCAGTCATGATAATTTAGTGAGATTTTCTGCTATCAGCTCCTTTCATCAATGTCTACTTTAATTTTACAAAATAAAATCCTTGAGATATGCCCTTAAAATAAATTTCGACTCGATGTTGCCTTTGAAATATATAATCACAAGTTTCCCATTAGATTGGAATCCTGAGCTGGCAATTGAGTTGTACAAAACCGAAATAATTATTTTTAGGTAAAAAAGTACAAGTATGCAATGATCAGGAAAATGTGAATCAGAGAGAAATTCCGATCCCAAAAACCGACGTGGGGGGAAAATAACATTTATAATTTTAAAGTTAGGTACTTGTACTTAGAAAACATTTCGTAAGCCGAGCGAGCAGTTATTTTCTCCAATACGCGGCCACTCAGTTACCCAAACTTAACTAAAACATGAAAACGCACATGTGGTACAAAAACTCAACACCGAAACATAAAACAATAAGAAGAACCACCACAGAAGTATCGCCTTGGAACGTATGTGTTATAACTGTTTGAACATTTATGTCTTCATGTTTCGCTTTCCGGTAATCGTCATAAACTGAAACATTTGCAATTTCATTAGCGGTTATACTTTTAGACAATGCTTTTATATTATCTAGTTTACTCAAAACATTTTTGGGCGATTTTCGTCGTAGACTGTCCATTCGTTTGGAAGTTGAAAGCTATAAATGACATTTGATTTGATGATACACCTTGGTGTTAACATTTTGTTCATGTTGCGTTTATGAGGATGGTTCTACCGCGCATTGATAACTGGGGTCAACATTCTTATTCCCCACCCCCGTTTTGTACACCAAGATGACATATACAGAAATATACAAGAAGACAACGATCAGGAAAAGGCGCAATCAGAAAAAGATTCACACTCTAAAAACAGAGGTTGGAAAAAACTAAATTAACAATCAGGTACTTATACCATGAAAACGTATCGTAAGCCGAATGAGCAGCTATTTTCCCAAAAGGTGGCCACTCAGTTACCTAAACTTAACTAAAAATATGAAAACATACATAAGGCGCCAACAGCACAAAATTTTAAACACCAAGACATAAAACAATAAGAACCACCACAGAAGTATCGCCTTGGAACGATCAGTAATATATAAAAAATACTGGCGGGCTTAAATAGATTTTTCAGGTACCTAACCTCACCCTCAGCTTCTGCAGTGGTTTACAACATTTACTTAGTTGTCGTCGTAGAAGTAGTTTTATAGGAATTCATCTTACGTAATGACATAAACCTTCTGGCTTGACTGTTGTTAAAGTAGTTTTATAGGAATTCATCTTACGTTATGACATAAACCTTCTGGCTTGACTGTTGTTATTATTGTAAGAATTGAATTTTAAGAAATACGTTTTACAGAAAATACAACATACGAGGGGTGAACAGAAAGTTCATGTACAAAGATCATAACTTTTAAATGGTGATAGATATCAAAATGATTTTTGTGATATGATAATTGGACACAATTCTAGTTTATGTGAAAAGCTTCATTTAGGTACGCAAGTGGTGTACAAAATTACAGCCCTTTCAACATCACCACAAGTAAATCCTTGGAGCACACCAGAAAACGTCGTGAGCGATTCACCGTGCTCGTTTGGCTCTTATTTTCCTGACATAGACAGCGCCAAAATAATCCAAACTAAACTACAAAATAAATAATTGTTGTTAACTTAAACTGACTGGTAGCCATTCAGCATACACATTGTGCAGCACCGTTTCGTTTCAAGACACCTTGAACAAATTCTTCAAAATTTTATTGCATCGATTTATATGGAAATTTGGCCTCAAATGAAACTGTGTCTACTTTAGGTTATGAAGTCATTTAAGAAAAAAATCAAAATACATGCTGCTAATTTGAACACCACCGTGTGTATAGGTCTAATTCTATACTAGCATTAAGTTGTCTGAGGTGGTCAATGGACCACTTAGGGACGGGCAATTTTACGATAAATGACACAATTTTGATGGGTATGAGGTTATGGACAAAAACAAGAACCCTCCGATTTGGGGAAATGTGTGAGATCTATTTTTAACAGTAAAAACTGATATTTAGCTTAAGTCTGGCCTAGTACGAGAGTGTTTGTTGTCCTCAAAGTGATGGTTTAAGAAGTTCCAAAGAACAGCTAATCGAGGAGTCTTGGAGTGCTCCGAGGTATCTATAGGGGCTCATAAACATATGCCATGAACATTATTTGCTTAAAGTTTGCATCCCAGCTAGACACATATCGGGTTTATAAATGACAACAGGCTAACGTATTATCTCATGTCATTTTTAAGTTATGATAGTAGTGCACAGACTTTTTGATCGCCCCACGTATTTGAACATATGTCGTTCTATGCATTAGATGAACTGTGTGAGGTTCATAGAATGCCCATGGCTTACCGCACAGAAGAGTAACCGTCGATCCATCGCTTATAGTTGCTTCTTGTGATGCATACCCATTACGTTCCATTGTCACAATCATTGGCTGTGAGCAAACTTTCATCTGATACAATCCGAGGGCGGAGCTTGTAACGTCAATCACATTTTGACCTCTGATGACCACGCCTCCAACGAATGACGTAGCGCACGTTGATGTTACGGAGATGCTAGCTGATTGCACAGTGCAATTTGGTTCTGGAATTAAATCCGAAACATTTTCTTCAACAATACATTCACAACCTGCAGGCACGTTAACCTGTTGGTGATGTAGTTTTACAGTGTCTTTGTTGCTGAATAAAACATGAATCATTATATTTGTTTAGAAGAGCTTCAGAGAGTATTTTCTAGACATCAACGTATACGAAATACTGAGTCATTAAAGTCCTGCGTTCTAGCTCTGTTTAAAATTATTTCTATCGGCAGAAGCCGCCATTGCAAGTTATGATCAAGTTAAGATGTTTCGCCGGTTCAGAAGTCACAATATAACATTTTGCTCACACACTGCTTTACCTGTACATGTCAAAGTAACAGTTTCAATGGCGCTTGATATAGTTGCCGTCAATGGTTCAAAACCCTCCTTTTGTAAGGATAGGGTTGCAGGCATGCCACAGACTTCGCCAGCGTAGACTCCAGGCTCTTTCCCCGTGATTGTCAATTCAGCAGATGACGTAATTGTGACGTCAGCAACAGGTGTGTTACAGTCAGACGATCGCACCGTCAGCGTTATTTTATCCATCTCACAACCACGCACTAAAATCAGAAATACCATAAACTTCTAAGGGTTCAACTAGCATAGATGAAATACGAATTTAATAATAACACAGTGGCAGGGGTGAAAATACATGGTAGATATAATGGTACACCTGTGAGGCCCCCAGGGAGTTCTTTGCTCCCTGCTCCCTGAAAGAAAAATGCCCTTTTACCCCAGCTCCCTAAAATGATTTTCCTCAGCCCCCTGCTCCCTCCTCCCTACCCCCCCCCCCCAAAAAAAAAAAAAAAAAAAAAAAAAAAAAAAGATATGCTTTCTCCCCAAATCCCTGAAATATATGACCATTCTCGCCCAAATCCCTAAAAATAAATAGCACTTCTCCCTGAATCCCCAAAACCCATGGGAAGGCCTCACCTGTTATACCCCTATCACACTACGACAAATTCCCTCACGAATCGTCACGAATTGACAATTTTTGACACTTTTTTTTCATTTCGTAGCTGAAACGTAATCGATTCGCGAAGTTCTTAATTATAGCTAGGGCCCCAGACATCAGAAAAATGGTGATAGGTGGTCGGAAAGTAGCACAAATTTCATTCATACCCTCTTGTAGAGGAACCCACTGGAAGCTTGAAAACCAATGTTTGGTCAATTTTAAGTCTTGCAAAAGTGTTGAAATTATGGAATGTATAGTGCTACACATGACATTCTATAATGCGATTCTCGAAAATGAGGGTGTACATACGAAATTGGTCATATATCTGCTGTTACTTATCCTACATCACTGAACCTGGTCTCATTTGAAAGCTTAGACATAGCCCGTTTATCCTATGATAAGTAATGCAAGTCATCTAATTTGTATATTCGTGAATTTTAATGAAAACATTAAAATAACAGAAAAAAAACCCATTAAAAATCCATGAACAAACTAATTTGAGACACAAACTATCTATGTGACACTTTGTTATTGAGCCAGTAATATCATATGACAAGTGTATTGATGTTAAGGGCCTAAATAAAAAAATATTTCCATTGGATGTTCATGAATTTTAATGAAAATGTCAAAAATCGAGGAAAGACAAGGGAAAAACTACAGCCATTGAAAGGTTTTGGATAGATTATAAGATCTATCTTGCATCCCATACTATAATTGGTCTGATAGTGATGCATGGACCTAGCAATTTAACCTTGATACCTTATATTCAAATCATTGAATTTGCTTATTCATGAAAATATAAATACCCCATGAGAAATCAGAGGCAAATCATGGCTAATAGGGGGTGTATGTACAAAATCACTTGTTCCAGAGCTGTTAATAAACCAAGGATACTGGAAAAGGTATCAAAGTAATGCTATGGCAATGTACTATGATCCTAAAGTATGATATAGGAATAATCTGATTTTCAGTTTCATGAATTTTAATGAGAACTTTAAAAATTGGAGAGAAAAAGTGAAAAGATTACACAGGTAAACCTACACAATGACTTGTATCTCGGCATTCAAAAGACCTAAAGTGCTGAAAATGGCATCAAACTGTTGCTAGAGCAATATCATACCATCGCGTACTACAATATATAAGTAATTTGATTTTTAGTTTTAAGAATGTAAGCAAAACCTTCAAAATTTAGAGAAAAATATACGGAAAAATAAAGAGGTATACATAGAAAAACGCATATATCTTGGCTACTGATAGACTTAGAGAGCTATAATTGGTATCAAATGATTGCTACGACTATGTTATACAATATATGTATAACCATGTAATCTCATATATGAATAGAATAATAAGCTATTTTTGTTGTATGGATGTCAATGAGATCTTTATAAATAAGACAAAAAGCAACGAAAAATGAAAGGGTACACAAACAAAATCGCGTAAATCTTGACTGCCAAGAGCTGTAGAGAACTTAAAATGGCATCAATTGATTGGCAGGCCAAGTGTTTAGATATATAAAACATGCTTGCTGGCAATCAAGATTTAATAAATTTTGTTGGAGCACAGTCTTCAATTTTCTGTCATTACCACAATTTTTCAAATTTTTGTGTAACATTTAGAAAATGCAATAACATATGCTTAAGCAATCAGACCTTATGGCAATAGTGCATTGTCCCGGCATTCTATTGGTACCATTTTCATTTCTCTAAGGATATTGGCAGCTGAGATACAAGCGGTTTTGTTGGTGTACCCCTTCATTTTTCATTGTTTTTTCTCTTATTCACAAAGAACCTATTAATATCCATACAACAAAAATAGCTGATTATTTATTTTTCAGATTACATGGTTATAGAACATTGTCCTAGCAATCATTTGATACCAATTTTAGCTCTCTAGGTCTATCAGTTGCCAAGATACATGTGATTTTCTATGTGTACCGTCCTAACTTTTCCGTAATTTTCCTCTAAATTTGAAAGGTTTTATTAATATTCATAAAGCAAAAAATCAAATGACTCGTATAATACAGTACAGGGCTGCATAGATTTGCCCTAGCAACCATTTGATGCCATTTTCAGCATGTAAGGGATTTTGGTTGCCGATATACAAGTCATTTTGTACGTTTACTAGTTTCTTTTTCCTTTTTTTTCATTACTGTTTCTAGATTTTCATTATAATTCATGAAATTGAAAAACAGCTCATTATTAGATCAGACTTAAGGGACACAGTACATTAACATAGCATCCATTTGATACATTTTTAGCATCCTGAGTTTGTTACCAGCTCTGGTACAAGTGATTTTGTATGTCTACCACTATTTTTCCAAGATTGTTTTACAGACTTATTCTAGCTCTTGTACTACCACTGAACTTTCTAAAGTATTAACTTCCTGTCTTACTGCTATCAAATCTCATGTTATAAGATACTGTGAGACAGTGTATGAAACTTCAAATAAAAATTGGTTTTGTTCAATAAAAAATTCTGGTGAGGTGCTCAGTAAATTGAAGTGTAGAGGGTTCCGTGCGACAAGCTTGTCCACGTATGATTTTTCTACTCTGTATACAACATTACCACATAATCTAATAAAAGAAAAACTTCTGGATTTGATAGAGTGGACCTTCAAAAGGGCATTAAAAAACTATGGTTCACTTTATTTGGCATGTAATTACAGAAAGGCTTTTTTCACTTCCTCTGACCAAAGTCGGTATACACTTTGGTCATGTCAGAATGTGTGCGACGCCTTGTCTTATCTCCTTGATAATATTTATATTAGATTTGGGACCAAATTATACAGACAAATTGTTGGAATTCCGATGGGTACAAATTGCGCACCTCTCGTAGCTGATTTATTTTTATACTGCTACGAAAGAGATTTAATGGATTCTCTTAACCATGATAATCAAGCTGATGTTATCGAGGCTTTTAATTCCACATCTAGGTACCTCGATGACCTTTTGAACATTGACAACCCTTATTTTGAAGGTATGGTCAATCAAATTTATCCACCTGAACTTCAGTTGAACAAAGCCAATATCTCAGATACCGAAGCCTCCTTTTAAGATCTACATCTTTCTGTTGCAAATGGATTTGTTTCTTCTAAAATTTATGATTAGCGCGATGACTTTGATTTTGATATAGTAAATTTTCCTTTTTTGGAAGGTGACGTTCCTCGTCGTGCTTCTTATGGTGTTTACATTTCGCAACTTATTAGGTTTGCTAGAGTCTGCAATCATGTTACAGACTTCAACGCTCGAAATAAATGTTTAACGGCAAAACTTCTCCAACAGGGCTATCAGTATCATAAACTTCGAAAAACCTTTTCTAAATTTTATCGTAGACACTATGAATTGATTTCCAAATATAATGTTGGATTAAAGACGCTTTTAAGTGAGGGCCTTTCGGAACCTGAATTTTATGGTGACTTAGTTTACAAATGTAAGAAACTTATAGGAATTAATGATTTTTCTTTTCAGTTCAGAAAAATCATAACACGCTACAGACGTATAGGTTATAACTTAAATGTTATGCGACAGTCTGCATGCTTAGTTTTTAACCCAATCATGGTTGATAACTATGCTGCCTTCTTTAATTGCACGCCGGTGGGTCGGGCGTCAGACTCTATGATGGCCCCGACTTAAAGCTATTCATTTGAGTTGGTTGGGGCCGGAGCTTCTTGTCTGTTGCTTGGCCAACCTGGGTCCAACTGGTGTTTTTCTTTTGCTCCGGAGTTAGTAGGTTATTCGGCGCCCAGGGATCTCCATCGTCGGGCAGCTTACTCAGTCTGTGAGTCCTTGTTTTTGATTCATCAGGATGTTTATCATAATTTATTTGTTTATTCTTGATGATTCATTGACTAGTTAGAGATTCACCACGAGGACCGAAGAACTTACTAAATGTTGTGAACCACTGCAGAAGCTGAGGGTGAGGTTAGGATCCTGTAAAACCGGTTTAAGCCCGCCAGTAACTTTGTGTTACTGATCGTTCCAAGGCGATACTTCTGTGGTGGTTCTTTTTGTTTTATGTCTTGGTGTTTAAAATTTCTTTGTGCTGTTGGCGCCTTATGTATGTTTTCATAGTTTTAATTAAGTTAAGGTAACTGAGTGGCCACCTATTTGGAAAATAGCTGCTCATTCGGCTTACGATATGTTTCATGGTATAAGTGCCTGATTGTTAGTTTGGTTTTTTCCCACCTCGGTTTTTGGAGTGGGAATCTCTTTCTGATTGCGCCTTCTCCTGATCTTTGCCTACTTGTACCTTATTATGTATTTTATTAATTTTCATGAATAAGCAAACGCAACCATTTGAATAATAGGTATTAAGGTTAAATTGCTTGGTCCATGCATCACTATCAGACTAATTATTGTATTCTAGAGCATGCTATTGTTGGTATATGTGAATTTTTTGAGTACCCTGTTCATTAGAATCACACTAGGGGTAGGATTGGAAACTGTAATTTTACATCACGTAAATGCGTTCATTGTTGAGGACAATATTTAATGGCATTTAGGTGATACCTCTGACTATACTGGTAGCCATGAGAATTGGATCCAGGGATGCAAGATAGATCTTATAACCCATCCAAAACCTTGCAATGGCTACAGTTTTTTCCCTTGGTTTTCCTCGATTTTTTTACTTTTTCATTAATATTCATGAATATGCAAATTTTTAATTAGGCCCATGACATCAATTTATTTGTCATATGATATTACTGGCTCAATAACAGAGTGTCACGTTGATATTTTGGTCCTGAAATTAGTTTATTAATGATTTCTTAACGTTTTCTTTTGTCAATTTAATGTTTTCATTGAAATTCATGAATATGCAAATTAGATAACTTGCATTACTTACCATAGGTTGAAAGTGCTATGTCTTAAGCTTAAAAATGAGACCAGGTTCAGTGGTCTAGGATAAGTAACAGCAGGAATATGACCAATCTTGTATGTACACCCCCATGTTCGAGAATCATGTTAATGGTTGCCATGGAAACCATGCATTTTTCATAGAACAAAAGAGTTTATCTTTGATAACAAAAATGATTTTCATTTCTGGGGTCCCAATAAATGATTTGGCACCCTTGAAAGATTCTCCTGGGAGGGGATGTGCAAGGTAGACCAAATTAGTCCCTGGAGTACCCAGAAATAAATGCCCTTAATGTCGCGTATCAAACAAGCTAGGGTACTTCATTCTGACCCGGAATAAAAGTACTTTTGCAAGACCGAAAAAAATTAAAACATTGGTTTTCATACTTCCTAAAGACAGTACTAAACAATTATACCAAAGAAATTTGTGCTAAACAGGTGGCCACCAAAAGTGATTTTTTGATGGCTTTTCTCAGTCTGGGGCTTCAGCTATTAATTCTTACTGTTCGTAGCAAGTTCTTGCGAATCGTGGGTCAGTCAGAAATTCGTGGCCAAAAGTTTGAACTGTTCAAAAATTTGGTCCCGAATTTTCAACCAAAAAAGATCGCATTTAATTCGTTACAAAGTCGTAGTGCATTCCGTGACGTCGTAAGTGAATCTTATCTGATTCGGATGCATTCGTAACTCTTTCGGGAATTCCGGAGCTTGTCACCCAACTACGAATTGACAACGAATCCGTTACGAATGTCGCGAATACATACCGAAGCGTATACGAAGTAGATAAGAACTATCTACGAATTCACACTGAGCAATATGCGAATCAGCCAAGAGTCTCACGAATAACTTAGGACTTAACTACGAGTTTGCTAGGAGCTGAGGATTAATGGAATTTAATATTAACGTATATATTACGAATGTTAGCAGATTGCACGGAAAAGCGCCATGAAGTCCACGAATCTGACAACAGAAATATAACTAAAAAGGTACAGGAGAAAGATACGTAGAAAAGCAATGTTATCATTTAGGTCATTTAGAATGCGGTGTTAGGCAGTTCCGTTGTAAAGCAGTTACTTCGTTACTTCTAAGAGAATCAAGTCTCAGAGGTGAAAAATGTTGCAGGGACTCAAGAGATGCGTGATTTTATTGTAATTTATGAACAAGTGTTTCTATTGTAATTTATGAACAAGTGTTTCCCAAGTATCATCGAATAAGTGTTGGGGCAATAGCCAACAGAAAAATAGCATGAAAAAGTATGGATCATTCTTCATTTCTTTTGAAACTGATTCTCAAGCAGGTGTACTATAACTCTTATAACAATCTTATAAAATCCCAAGAACTGTCAAGAACAGCTACGAATATTTATTATTCTCATACTCGCAATATTTATATATCGTCATACTCGCAACTGATTCGTAGCTGATTCTCAAACTTTTTGCGCAGCATATCCTCAATAGATTATTGTAAATCGTTAAAAATTCTTGCCAAGTTCGTGCGATTGCAGCCGAATTCAACCGAGTCTGCCGAATATTCGTAACGCTATCGTGTCTGTGTCCTATCAGCTTCGTAAGCAATTTCGAATAAACAAAAAAAGTTCACGAAATTCCACGAATCCTAAAATTTATCGATTCGTTGGAATTCGTGAAGTTCGGTTTCGTTGTGTATTATAAAGCCATATCTCTGATCGTCAGTTAAAGATCACATGAGATCATTTTTTGCAATAGAATCGACGGCAATTTAATTCTTTATCTTTTATTGGAAACATTTTCTCCACATCGAAAGTTCCAAAATTATCCAGTATATTAACAATAATATCATTAAATTGTTCCCACAATACTTACATCACATCAGGAAAACATGTCCGTGCAATGTATACCCCCTTAAACCCCACTTTTTAGCTCACCTGAGCCAAAGGCTCACAGGTGAGCTTATAGGTAGCCGGACAACTCGGACCCAAGACAACTCGGACCCTTGGTATTTTTCGGACCCAAGACGAATCGGACCCAAGCCTGAGACAACTCGGACCCAATTTTGAGACGACTCGGACCCAACAACAAGGACGACTATGCAAACAATTTCTAGTTTCTTATGTACATAGAACTTGTATAAAACACACACACTTGCTAAAATCATAATGCAGCTCATGATGTTATTTTGTGTAACCTGGGTTATTGAATATATTTGAACATTTGTTAACTACTTTGATATGATGATTCTGTGATAATATGATAGGCAAAACTGTATCAGTAATAATGCAGCTCATGATGTTATTTTGTTACCTGGGTTATTTAATTTTTTACTTGGACATTTGGTGACTCCTTTGATATGATGATTCAGTGATAATATGATATGCATTTTTTTTTCGAAAATAAATGCATGAAATTGAGTCATTTATCTGTAATAATGCAGCTCATGATGTTATTTTGTGTAACCTGGGTTAGTGAATTTACTTGGACATTTGGTGACTTCTTTGATATGATGATTCTTTGATAATATGCTAAACATTTTTTTTCTTTCGAAAAAAAAAAAATGCATGCAATTGAGTCGTTTATCTGTAATAGTCGAGATCATGGCTCATGATGTTATTTTGTGTAACCTGGGTTATTGAATTTACTTGGACATTTGGTGACTACTTTGATATAATGATCCTGTGATAATATGATAATAGTGATTTTTCAATATTATCAACCTTTTACAATACACAAGCACTCGCCTTTAGGCACAAGTGACACCTCAACTAAGTATCTCGATTCATTCGATAGTTTAATCAACGTCGATAATAGTTGATCAATCATGACTTCTGTAATCGATAAGCGATAATCAACAAACATAAATTAACAGAGGTGTTTTAGTATATCGGTATTTGGGATATTTTAGAGTTAAATTTGATAGATAGATGACTTGAGTATCTTTATATTCGGTGCAGTGTACTGCCTTTCAAATAAAATATAATTTACTTGGCTCGGAAATTCTGTGAGTCTTCATCGCACTTGTCGTGCAGATAAGGCTTTTCTGTTTTTGTCGGACGTACGGTACTGTCACAATTGACACACAGATCATACATTATCTTAAATTACTGTTGATCACTCTTCACAATTTTGCAGAGGCATAAAAGTTAAAAACCAAGTTTACGCAGTTAAAATTCATACGACTTTAAAATTAAAAAAAAAAAAAAAAAAAAAAAAAAAAAAAAAAAAAAAAAAAAAAAAATGTATAAAATAGAATTAAAAGACTACATCACATTGATTCTAAAACAATTGTGTTCATTCCTTCGTATTAAAATTGGTTGTTCCGTTATACATGTAGTTGCGTAATAAAAACTGCTAACTCGGCATATGAGTTTTATTAACATTTTAGGTAATGTACTAGGTCATTTATAGCCACGACCCTCTCGGCCCCGGGGGGGGGGGGTATCATGCATTAATGATATCGTCCGTATATCGTCCGTCAGTATGGGTCCGATTCGTCTTGGGTCCGAAAAGGTTTGGGTCCGATTCGTCTTGGGTCCGAAAAGGTTTGGGTCCGAGTCGTCCCAGAAATTTTGGGTCCGAGTCGTCTTGGGTCCGAGTTGTCTGACATTCAGCTTATAGTATACCCATGCTCCGGCGTCCGTCCGTCGTCGTCCGTTCGTCCGTCGTCCGTCCGTCGTCCACAATTTCAAAGATCTTCTCCTCTGAAACCGCTCGGCCAATCAAAGCCAAACTTCATGTGGAGCATCCTTAGGAAGGGGGAACAAAAGTTTATATAACTAGTCCAGGTCACATGACCAAGATGGCCGCCATGACTATAAATATCAAAAACCTTTAAAAATCTTCTTCTCCAGAACCAGTGGGCCGATCTACACGAAACTTGGTATGTAGCATCGGGGACGCGGGCCCATCATAGTTTATATAAATCATGACCCTAGGATGACCTTGACCTATTTTACAGCAAGGTCAACTTAGGTCGCCAAGATCAATGTTTAGGGAAAATTTTAGCCCCTGGGGGTTGTCTGCCCCTTCCCCCAGGCTATATACATGTATTTTTCTACAATAATGAAACATCTTCTCCCCTGAAACCGCTTGACCAATCAAAGCCAAACTTCATATGGAGCATCCTTGGAAAGGGGGAAAGAAAGTGTATATAAATGGTCAAAGTTACATGACCAAGATGGCTGCCATGGCTATAAATAGAAAAAAACTTTAAAAATCTTCTCCAGAACCAGAAGGCCAATGATTTTGAAACTTGGTGTGAAGCATCAGTGATTGGAGCTCTACAAAATTTATATCAATCATGACCCTGGGATGACCTTGACCTATTTTACGGCAAGGTCAACATAGGCCGCTAATGCATTTGAATGGTGTTAAAATGTCATTTGTAGGAAAAAACTTGCAGGAAATGGGCAAATGGATTTAAGATTGATAATTCTGAAAATATTTGGACCCAAGGGGTCTTTTCTGCCCCCACCCCTGGTCAATATACATGTATATTACAGTGATATTCAAAGATCTTCTTCTCTGAAACTACTTGGCCAATCAAATCCAAACTTTATGTGGAGCATTCTTAGGAAGAGTGAATGAAAGTTTGTATAACTGGTCAAGGTCACATGACCAAGATGGCCGCTATGGCTATAAATAGCAAAAACCTTTAAAAATCTCAAGAACCAGTTGGTGTATGATTTTGAAACTTGGCATTTAGCATCAGGCAATAGAGCTCTACAAAGTATAAATCATGACCCTGGGATAACCTTGACCTTTTTTATGGCAAGGTCAACTTAGGTTGCCCACACATTTGAATGGGGAAAATTGTTACAATGTCATTTGAAGGGCAAAAGTTGCAGTAAATTGGCAAATCGACTGAATCTTTATTATTTAAAAAAGAAATTGACTCCAGAGTTTGCTCTGATCCTGGCCTGGGGTTATATATATATGCATATTACCATTCTTGTCAAACAAGTATATATCTCAGGTCTCAGGTGAGCGTTTACAGGACCATTGGTCCTCTGGTCTATAGTAAAACTGGGGTATGCAGTAGTATACCTACATTGTATTTTTTTATTTTTGCTTCAAAACATAGATTATGGGTACTCGTTATACCCGCCTCGTCGAGGCGGTTCTAACGTGTACCCACAATCTATGTTTTGAACAAAAATAAGAAAAATATCAAAATATTTTCAATGAAAATTTTCTAATTTTACAACTTAAAAAATCTCTGTATATTGCATGGGCATGTGTTCGTAATTACCTCCGAAGTAGACCCCAAGTGCAATGGCCACCGCGACGACAATCAACAGACATACGACACCAACAATGATATAGATCCGACGTTTACTCGACGATTTGAATCTAGGTCCAGAGCTGCCTGGCGCTGAAATCAGTAGATATCATATCAGGCTGGGGGTAAATTATGAAGGAAACAGAGATAACATAACGTCGAGTCTACCAGCTAGGCCGCTCGAACAACTAGATCTATTAACACACTTGCCCGATCGCAATTACGACTTGAAAAACCTTTTAAGCGTCCGTAAAAAGAAACTCGTTGGCTGTAACGGCGTGCATTTTGGCAATTAAATTGCTTAGTATCTATCTGAACGTTGAAGTAGACCGAATTCATTCACTGATTGATTTATACACTTGATTATCCATTAATGCAAGGAATACTTTAACAATCAGGACCCCGTTGTTCAAAGCATCGTTAGCTTAACAATATCGTTAGGACATAAATTTGTTAAGCAAATATCAGCAAAAGTAACAAATACACTGTTATTTTTTGTTGAAAAAATGTGAGAATCCTTTGCACTGCAAAGAATTCTCACATTTTTTCAACAAAAAATAACAGTGTATTTGTAATATTAATGTTTGAAATTTTAACGAAACGTTAACTAACGACGTCGTTAGTTTTGAACAACTGGGCCCAGTTCCTTGAATGGTGTAGTGTTTGTTATTTTTGTATACCTTCGTTTGCAGAGGACATCTTGTATTCTTCTTTTTCTTTACTCATACTTTCTGTTAAGCTTGTGCTTTGCAAATTCTGTAACAACCAACATCAATAATAATAATAATAATAATAATAATAATAATAATAATAATAATAATAATAATAATTAGGTAATCGGAACTGAATTGAGTTTTCATGACGCGACCCTTGGTATCTATTTATCTGATAAATTTCGGTGCTTTAACTTTTACCAGAAAATATCCAACTTTAAAAGTATTTTTCATATGACGTCGGTGTTTTTAGTGGATAACGACATGTAATAAAATGTTACGACCACACGTGTATTAAATTTTGCGGGAATATGTAACGTCATTTATATCGTAACAACAATGTAAATTTTAATTCATAATACGCCCACTTGAACTGTTGAATGCGATAAAATCTTACTTTTAGAGTCATATGATATATGTAAAACAAATCTTACACTCGTGGTCATTTCATATGGAATTTATTAAACTCGCCGAAGGCTCGTTTAATAAATTTCATATGAAATATGACCACTCGTGTTAGGTCCTCTATTAATCTTTTTCACTATTTAAAAGATATTTCTACATAAGAATATATTATCTCTAAACGCTGCTTCAAAACATAAGATGCACCCGTTTGAGGTAAAGGTCTCGGCTAGCTTTGACTTATTTACTTTCGTGAAAAATGAAGATTGTAATTTGTATAAGGAAAACATGTCCGTGTTATGTACATGTATACCCCCTTAAACCCCATTTTTAAAAAGCAAAACGGGGATATGCGAGAATATACCTATTTTTCTTATTTTTGCCCCAAAACATAGATTGTGGGTACTCGTTTGAACCGCCTCGGCGAGGCGGTTCTAAGGTGTACACACACTCTGTGTTTTGAGCAAAAATAAGAAAATATCAATTTTTTTCCAGTGAAAATTTTCATTTTTATTGTGTCACAAATTTAAATATGCAACTTGAGTATAATATATTTTACTCACGCTAAGATGAGTCAAATCTATGAGACCAGATTTTCTCGATCACGTAATGAATGCTGTTGCCACTTTGATCATAGACTGGCTACAGTCTGAAACAGTGTTGTTTAAAGAAAACAAATGATATTAAAAATAATGCATAATCATTTATGGCGAAATTACTTCATATATCAACAAATGCTATCTTCTTCTAATCAGATGTTTCAAAATGATTAGATGCTTAAAACTGAGCCATCAGAAGAATATTTGTTACAAGTACTTGAAATAGACTAGCACTAAGACACTTTGTCAAAAACAAATGTTTAAGGACAGGAGCCAGTCTACGTTGATCATTGTAAATATGTTGTAGGGAGAGGGCTGTAACTAACGTTGAGATAACTTGTAGCCCAAACCAATTGCTTTTCTGTTATGCAATAGAGGTAAAGATAAATACTGCATTACCCGTGCTCATGAAAAAATGTGGTTCACAAGAAGTAAAAAGAATGAAAGTCGACATACCTGTTAGAAATAATCTACCCTTTTAAAAATACGACGGGTTATTCACACGTACTCGAAATAATCCAAATGTAAAGTACAGCAAAGTATATTGAAAATCGGTTTTTTGTCATAAATTTAAATATGCAACTTGAGTATATATTTTACTCACGCTTAGATGGAAATAATTCGTGAGACTAGATTTTCTCGATCACTTGGAAGTAGATCCTTGCGTACTGCGAACGCGGAAGTAGATCCTTGCGTACTGCGAATCGCATGTCAAGCAGTCTTTTCTGATTATGGGTATTTGGATTTTAGTATCAACAGAAAATATTATTGAATTTGATCAAGTGTCTGTTTGCAATAGCAATTTTGATAAATCTGTCAGGCAATTTGATCAACTGGCTAACTGTCACTCCGCTCCACTTCGGTACATCGTGCCACTTCCCTGACTGGTATGAAGAGGTTTAACGGAATACCGATGGAACTATTCCGTCTAGGGAATTAGGATGCATGGGACAGGATCTAAAAAGAAATATTCACGCACGACTGCACGATTACATTTGCATCCATATTTGCCCAAATATTTTAATGTCTTCGATACACCTGATACTGTAAGTTAAAGTTTTACATCAATACGCATTAGACCATGAAGGTTAAATTTAACCTGCTCTCGTTTTTAGCCGTTAACATTGTTAATGGTATATGACCTTGATTCGTTTAAAAATATAATTTTTACCAAGCATTGTTGGGATCGCCTAAGTCAGTGACCTTTGCGACAATACAAAATAAAACAAAATACAACTTTGCTCTAGCTTTTGTACATGATACAATAATGAAAATATATTTATACTGTAGTTCGGAAATGTACAGGAGAAATCACCGAGATGAATATTGTGGAGGCAAAGATGAACTTAATCTAGATCATAAAATGTCAGTGTCAGAAACATCTTACGACCCTGCAGCCCGAATCTGATCCACTTGTACAAATTATCTGAAGTTACCGCTAAAAGGAGAGAAAGAGAGATTTCTTCGGGCTATTAAAAGTACACTGGCACAAACCGCGGAGAATCTCCGTCGATGACAAATAATAATTCATTTAAATGAAGAATGAATATATTTTAAGGTTGGCACTACTAATTGAATGTATTGGTGCCATGGTTAATTAGTTTGCAGTTGTCTTCAACTTCACGCTAGTTAGTCTATAAAGGCCAGACTAATTATTAAATAACGTTGTACACTCAATTTCGATGGCATTCTTAGTTTCAACCTCTTTAATATCGAGTCATCATGGGCATGGACAGACGGTTCATGTATCAACACTACAAAATGTCAACACTACAGGGTATCTATGGCCCATTCGCTTTCTGGTAAGTGATTGCATAGAATTTGCTTGTTTGAATTGATGCTTTGTGCTGCGTTTACACTATGTCCCCGGCGGCCACGGCAGCCCCGTTTGCGCGAAACGTAGCGTGCCGTGGAATTTTCGTCATATATTTTTCTGTTTTCAAGATCTATTACGTCTTGTTAAGTTTTCTTTCGTTGTATTACGATATCCTAATACCAGTGAAGTAGATAATTATTTTTCGCAATGCGTACTGTACGCATCAAGTTGAATGTACAGTGCGTACCGACAATATAACTGCGTACACGTTTTCTGAGGATTCTTTTTCTAACCTCTCATCAAGAATCAAACTTATGTATACTAGTAGATATGTGTACACGCACGTATAAGGCCATTTATTTAAGTGTGAGAATTCGAGTGAACTGGTTGATAATCCTGTAATTAAATGTTATTCTATCATATAGGTATGTTAAACCATATTGTTGTTCCTTGCATAAATAAAAAGAGAGAAAAAATGAGGGAAAAAGATAAACTGGGATAGCTGTAGAACATGGAATACATAATTTTAAATTGAAAACAATGACCAAAAACCGGCACAAAATGCCTGTGTGACACGCTACCATTACACTTCAATTGTAAACCTTTGGTAAACAATTTGTGTGGCCGAGGCAATGGACGGAGAACACGTATATGTTATAATTACTGAAGATATATTATATTGCATGATATGTAATATGGAACGATCAAAAGCTAATTAATATTGTAACAACTGTTCGATTGTTGACAGAGCAGCCGGATCAAATTAGTTAATTTTTTTCGTTTTGTCACGATTTTCTAAAAGATATTTTAATTGAGTACGCATAAAACCGAAAACTGTTTGCGTACCGCTGAATTTAACTGCGTACATGGTACGCACATATCTGAATTTTGTATGCGTACAGAGCGAAATATCGTGCGTACATACGCAGTACACATCGTTATCTATTTCGCTGAATACGCTGTAGTAGTGATAAGCCGGCGTGTCACGAAAGCGCTAAGGTACTTTTTACAATTATCTACGATCTATCACAATTATTAGCACGTTCTATTGCGGCCTGTTACGTTCTGATGCGGTCAGTTGCGTTTTGACCAAGGAGTAACACGTTTTTTTTTTCTTTCTGTCAAGGTCTGCTACGGACGAAACGTAGGCACCATACAATTTAAAGCATTTTTGTGTCTTTTGTATAAGAGTAAGCCCTTTGAAATAATAACACCCGTGCTCCTCAACAACCGACTGTAGAGTTGATTAAGGATATGGGGTTTTTATTTCTTCTTCAATGACATAGTACAGCGTACGGTCTCTATTGTTCACTATAGGAACTGCTCCAACATGACGGACCTTGTCCCCATGATATGCCATTTTATATTTTTAAACTTCACGCGCCGTGATAACCGTAACATAACGTGACAAACGTAGTATAACGGAGTCAACGCCGTCAAAAACCGTAACGCACCGTAATTTAAGGATGTTCGCTGCCAACGAAAAAGTATTCAAACTTTTGATCTAACCATCCTTGTTTGATTCCGAAATACAACACAAGACATTTGAAAACAAAATAAATATATGGTAGTGTGCATTTTTTCAAGCTACAGGCCTCTGAATGAGACCTCTGAGCATCATGTTTTAAATTTAGTAAAATTTATTTATTTTTTAATTCTTTGAAACATACCTGTCTTTAACAAAAAATACACCTAGAATGCTTTCAAAAGTCATAATATTTATGTAACGCAGACTATTTTGGACCAAAAGCATAGAAAAAAATTGCAACTTAAAATATTACTATTCCTTTTCCAACCCTACCCCCATACTTGAAAAGTCGGAAAAAATCAATATTTTGAGATGTGCCAAACCCATATTTGTTGATTCAAATTTATTTTGTTGTATTTTCACACAACATAGAACTTGGTAACATTGTTCGAATAAAAGAAAGAAATATTTAGTGTAGTAGTGTGCATATAAGAGAGAACCAACAACTTGAAAATCGCCATTTTCAGTCTTTTTTCGGCTGTTTTGTTTCTTAAAACCCATTTCATAAAACCATCTAATAATTTTGATACCAGCACACCAAAGACACAAAGACTGACTTAGAAGACCATATACACATATACTGCTGCTAAATTAAACATCGAACTAGTGCAATTAATTTGAAGATGTGTAATATTCAAGTTTAATCTACCCTCTCCCCTAAATTTTACTGACAACTAAAATTTTCTGCAAAGTTGCAGAACATGGAGTGAAAAAATGAAGTTACTTAGATTGACCATTTTCATGGTTCAGTCAATGCATATCATCAATATGTATCCAAATATAAAATATTAGGAAAATATCTGCAACCGTTTACGAGATATTCAACAAAAGAAAAACCGGAAGTTTCGAAATGTCAAATGTTAGCAGCGAACATCCTTAACGCAACAAAACGTGTTGAGTATTTTGTAGGAATAGGAACGTGACGTGAGATGACCGTGATCAAACGAAGCTGAACCCGGAAGATCCGTAGTTTGCCGAGCTATTCATTAGCTTCATGTTGAACTATGGACCGCCTCCAAGTTTCGCTACGTACTGTTTCGTACTGTCACGGTGCGTTACGTTCAGCCCATTTTATCGCGACACATTTCCGCCATTATTGCCGTGGTAGATTTTTGAACTGTCAAAAACTGCCACCATGTCCACGATTATCATGACCAGCTACGTTTTACAGCATCATACGCCGCGAATTACGGATCCATTGCCATTTATTCTTGATTTTATCTCGTGTCGTCGTGCATGGAAATAATGTTTTGGAAAGTTTCCGGTCAGAAACAAGACACACCACATTAAAACCGTCATGATTGGACCTCGTAATGTATTTTTATAAATTTTCAATCAGCGAAAAGGGGCATTTCAAAAACTGAACAACTTATGTTAAGCAGACATCGTATAAAAAGGGTTGCATTAAAATAGCTGCTATGCAAAATAAATTTAGCAATTTTCATTACAGCCGCCATACTCTGCACATAATGAATAAAAAATATTTTTTTCGACAAGATCTTGCAAGCGAAAATTTTCGAAAAAATCAAAACGTTACAGCGATACTGATGTGACGTCAGAATTAAAGACTCATGGTCAAAACTGACAGGTCTGCTTAAAGTGGGAAACCGAAATCATGCTTCAGCAACTGTTTAGTCTTCAAAACACGAAATTTTATCGTCGAGAAATAAAGATCCAAAGTGTTTGAATTTGACGTTTTTCTCTGGCTCCTTCATTATCGCCTTACAGTTACGTTTTTATGTGGAATTTCCTAAAAATGCATGGAGTTTAATTGCCTTGTGCACACCAATGTGATGAAATAAAGTGGGTTCGCAAAATTCCCTTTCATGTCTTCAAAACGTAAGCTAGAAGAATGAATTAAACTTCAGCCTTATCTCACTAGCATGACGCGTTATGACTCAGAAACTTGAGTTTTGCTCGCCATGGTATTGGCTAAATTCTGTTTTGTTTCTCTTGTTTTAATTTTTTGAAATCCATGGAAACCAAGAAACCCGAAATTAAGACAACTTCGACCACTTGACGTCAACTTGACGTCATTTTCTCGGCGGGGAAAGTTTGAATCTCCAAAGCCCAATTTCATTTGTCACATAATCAACTTCGTTGATAAAGAAGAGATGAAAAAAAGGGAAACAGATGGACTGAACAAAGTCAGTTGTTTGCATTGTGATTAATGGTTGTGAATTTTGCCTTCACACCCTTTCTTGGTTGTTCCAAAAGCCTCTCTAAAGGATGGCGTTTTTTAATTCATCGTCTAAGACCCTGTTCTTGTCACTTAAATGAAAGAATGAAAAAAATGTCCATAGTTGCTCTAAAGTGAGAAAAAAATATATGAAACATAAAAAATTGTTAAATTTGCTTTGCATAGTAGAGCTCAACTGTCATTCATTAGTCTGCAGCATCTTGAACGTTAATCAATATCCCAATTGCTGATTGTTGGCGATTAGAATGCAGATCCGGTCCAGCGTGGGGGCGGCTGCTCATCTTTGCGGTTGGACCATAAAAGAAACAGCCATACTGAAAAGTTATATACATGTAGACCAACTTCGTGAAATACTGGCGTACTCAGTGCTCTATCTGTATTGCAACCACTAAGTGATCGTCTTCCAGTGCTTTAATGAACAGTCACGTTATAGTGGCGGTAGTTTTAAAACGTATTTGTTGCTGTTTCAGATGCCTAATGCATTAATTGAGGCTGTTGTAAAATCACTTTCAACTTCAGCGTCCAGTTCAGACTCGACATTAACGTTACTAAATACTGCAGAACCTATGGCGAGGTTAGGCGCCTGCAAAGCCGGTTTTAGTCCCCCAGTAATTGTAATTTTATATTATCGTTCCAATGCGATTCTTCTGTTGTGGTTCGAATTGTTTAATGTTTTAGTGTTGAATTGTGCCGTTTGCTTCTTTTGTGCATTTTCATATTTTTTATATATTTACTTAAATTCGGGTAAGTGAGTGGTCGCCTTTTGGGAAATAGCTCTCACTCGGCTTACGATATGTCTCTTTGTATAAGTACCTGAAAGTCGACCTAGTTGTTTCCCACCTCGATTTTTGGAGTGGGAATTTCTTTCTGATTGCGCCATTTTCTGATCATTGCTTACTTTCACCTTTTTGATTATTTTAATCAGCGTTTTAGAAATCGTTCCGGATGTTCATCGCAATGGCCTTTACGGATAACGAGGAGAATCTCATAACTGTATATGACAAATGTATAATCTATCGTAAGAATTTAAGGCGTTCGCTGTGCGCGTTTCTTGAACGGGATTTGAAATTTAGTGGTATCAATTTCTGGACATTCTTTACTTATATTTTTTTTTTATTTTACTGACCGTTCCAGTGTGGTTCCCCAGTTGGGTTTTCTGTGTTACAATAAGTTTTCAAGCTGGATTTCCTACGATAAATTCCCTTTGCTTTTGATTACCAAAGTTCCTTTACTATTTGAGCCTGTGCGTGAGAAAACCAACAATTTGGTGTTCCGACCAGGTCAGACACAAACCGGGCTGTACAGTCACAGAAGATGGCTAGATGTTTGAAATTTCGGATTTAGAAAGAAGAGGAGTTGTACTATCCGAGTAGCGAAAACAAAGGCGCTGATCAGCTTCGCAGTTACTGCCAAGCTGATCTGTGTCTTTGTTTTCGCCTATGCAGATTGTTTGTTTTCCCATGCAGCGTCTCATTTAAAATATCTTTATACTGCTCCAATTTAAAAAAATAAATCGGATATAAAAGCGGGCAGACAAGCTTGGTGGATGAGGTCTTTCTTTCATTCTTTTATATTCTATGGCCAGTCTGTAAGGCTGGACGAAACACATAATTTGACATGAAAAAGGTATCCTTTTACCATGTTTACGAATAACCTTTACTCAACATTTTCCGCTAGACAATGCGCTGGCGATAAGCTACTGGGAATAAGTCATCCCTGGTTTATCAGAGTGAACTAGTTTATGCGTTTGGCGAAACATGTCAAATTACGGTACGCACTTTCTATGCTTCTTACAATGTGTCATTGTGACTTTGGTCTCTGTACCTTAACTGAGGGACGATCCTAACCCAGTAGGCTCATCAGATCAGAATCACGATTACGATTACGAACGCCCACTGACGCCCAATTCAACCGTTATTTATCGGCGTCATCCAAGGTTTTCTTACATACCTCTATCATAAAGATAGAAAAATTCCGGTATTTTAGTGGTGGTAGATAAATAGAATTCATCATGGGTGGTCAGTGGAGATAGGAAAATCTCAACCCGAGGGTCCATCCGTTCCAGTGGGAAACGAGGCTCGCCGAGTTTCCCACTGGAACGATGGACCCGAGGGTTGAGATTTTCCTCTCTCCACTGAACACCACTGATGGATTCTTTTTCTTACATACCCCGATTAGGCCTAAATTCATTTTACCGGTAAAGTAACCTGGTACCGTGCTTTAACTCTGATGACGTAGTGTTTATTACGGATATGACGTCAAATGTAAATAAATCGTCAAAGTCAAAAGAGATGCAGTTTTGATTTGTTTTTCGTTGAAAACAAGCGGCAATCAAGGTTATACCCAATGATTTCACACCAATTTAGTCTAGTTTTGTTGAACATTATTGCTGCAAGCAGCTGCTTTGGGCTAGAAACGATCGAATTTAGTCGCGTGCTTTTCTTATCTTGTATGAGCAACCGAGCCAGCACTGTAAGATCGATTTATCTACCACCACTAAAATACCGGAATTTTTCTATCTTTATGATAGAGGTATGTAAGAAAAATCGATCTTACACTGCTGGCTTGGTTGCTCATACACGATAAGAAAAGCACGCGACTAAATTCGATCGTTTCTAATCCAAAGCAGCTGCGTGCAGCAATAATGTTCAACAAAACTGGACTAAATTAGTGAATTCATTGGGTATAATCTTGATTCACGCTCGTTTTCAATGAAAAACAAATCAAAACTGCATCTCTTTTGACTTTGACAGCGATTTATTTACATCTGACGTCATATCAGTAATAAACACTGCGTCATCAGAGTTAAACCACGGTACCAGGTTACTTTACCGGTAAAATGAATTTAGGCCTAATCGGGATATGTAAGAAAAAGAATCCATCAGTGGTGTTCAGTGGAGAAAGGAAAATCTCAACCCTCGGGTCCATCGTTTCAGCGGGAAACTCGGCGAGCCTCGTTTCCCTCTGGAACGGATGGACCCTCGGGTTGAGATTTTCCTATCTCCACTGACCACCCATGATGGATTCTATTTGTCTGTCAGTTAAAGTGTCGTAGCTTGAGAACCTTCTCATCGCGTGATTAAGGAAATTTATTCCTTAAAACTTCCAGCACTGGAAGTTTTACCATTCATATGAGCTTGGCGGTCATCGCGTGATCAAGGAAATTTATTCCTTAAAACTTCCAGCACTGGAGCACTGGAAGTTTTAAGGAATAAATTTCCTTGATCACGCGATGACCGCCAAGCTCATATGAATGGCAAATGCCTCTTATCTTGAAGCTTTGTGAACATTAACGGGAACTGGGACCCATCGATGACTTGAAATGAAAACTGCCTCATCAATGTGTGAGAGCTGACGTAAAATCCAGGTATCCATTCCAAAGCATTTTACAAACTACCGGCTATGAATAACAATTCATATGCCACACGAAGTTTTCTTCATTATCAGACTTGCACTGCTGTATGGCTTCTTGAACATTAGACACGTCATTAAAGTAATATCCCTCTTGGGCCTGGGATGAGGTAAGAATTGGCGGAGAAAGTGGTTCTCCTTGATAGCAGCCAGCTCTGGTGTATTCCGAATAGTCAAAGTAAACTGACGTGTTAGCGTTTTTCGAACTACACTTGTATTCAAAACACGATGCTAAATAAAGATGAAACATGCTGCTTGAAAACGTCCAGTTGCCTGTAAGGTATATTGATGATGCTGTTGACCCGTAATTGTTAGACCAGACACTTATAGCGTATAGTTTAGAATTAAGGGCAACATTCACTAAATCAGGATCACTAACAGACTGGATAGTTATCTCAATCTTTCCGACACACCTTTCCTCAGAGTCATCGTAGAAATGACCTTCAAAGAATTTTGGTGACTCCATGAACCAAAAAGAGGGCTCATCGAAAGTCGAAGCCTCACAGCTAGATTCATTTGTATAGAAAGGCCCAGTTTCAGCCATCTGGGTATTAACAATGACATTGTTCATCGCACTGGGTGTCAATGTGTAGCCATATTGGGTTTGTTGAAGAATTGCTTTAATTCCTGATTTGTATTCCTCAATAGTAGCTGGTCTAAGTGGTGTTTCTACGAAACGCAAAAATGGTTTTGCACTAATCGACGCCCTTGCCACTTCCCTAGGGCAAAGTATTCTGAAACATCCCGTAGAAGATACGCCATGGTTGTACTTTATTCCATTACCATCATTTATAGACAGAATCTGTCTCACAATTGGAACGACTGTCCTACTGTTCGTTATCTCACTTTGTTCGGAAAAATTGCTATGGAATACCCTTAACTTAAAGAAGCACTCTGGCTCATCGGGTTTATAGTCAATATTATACCATTTACCACTTTGCGGCATGAATGATGCTATCACCTGCTCTTGTGTGTCTTGTCTTTTCTTCCTACCAGGGGGTGATAGTATCAGAACCCACGTCCCACTTTTTGAGTCGAGTTGCCAAAGTAAATATGGCGTGGATCCTTTAGCAAATACTTCTATGTTTTTATTGAGAAGCAGTTGTCTACCATCATTGTCTCTAAACACAACGGAAAATACTCCAAGCGTTACCAAGATCTCGGGCATACCATCATCATTTAAGGTAACAAATTCACCCGGTGCATCGTTCAGCTTTTCTGATGGGTCAATAAAAGTAAGAGAAACATAGACAGACCCTGTATATTGCGTTCCGTCTGTGTTGTAGAATGATCTTATGGGAACCTTAAAGTACGTAGAACCAGTATTCGGTATTAATGGGCTGTTAGAAATTGATAATTTATTCTCTATCTTCGGATCTATTTCAAACATTGGTGCCTTTCTGATCATTGCAATATTCATTATAACTTGCTCAAGAAATTCGTCATCAGGCAAGGTTCTAACAACATAGCTATCGAGAAAGGTTCCTGTTGGATCGGACGCCTCTAAAACTAAACGTCTTCTCGAAGAAGGAACTGCATTAATAGAGAACTCGCCGTTCACGTTAATCGTTGTGTTAAACGAAGTCCCAATGATCTTTATCGCGATTCCTTTAAGTGGCACCTTCGTTTTCGAGTCATTTACCGTTCCTCTAATCATTAAAACCGTGGGTGCTCGGCACCTGCACGTACAACTAACCACTTTGGTCACTAAATTGTTTATTGCGCAGTTCGGACGGACTGACATTGTCGTCTCACAACAGACATTGCTGTCGGAACATGCGTCATATGACCCAGGCTGACATGGTCGTTTCAGACATTGTCCTACGTCAAAGAAACATCCTGGAGATACCTCCGTCACGTTTGGTCTCCAAGCGTCGCTACAGTTATTTGATGCAGCATCTGAAATCAAATTTAGAAGGTCGCCAGGACTAGGACTTGTAAATTTGAATTTTTCGCATTTTCGGATGGTTTGTTTTATGTCCTTTGATATTTAGTGTTTAGTTTGATCTTATTTAGTTATTTGATCTTATTTAGTATTTAGTTTGATCTTATGGCTGCAAACTACGTTTGTAGTATGTAGCTTATATGTAGAAAGGTGAAAGTATGCAATGATCAGGAAATAAATCTATTCATAAAGTAGTATTGAGGTCAAGTTTTTTAAAATACATTCCGATTTTTTTTTCCAGAAGGCGACTGGTCTAGTTTCAAAACATATACTTATATTGACAGAAAGGCCAAATTCAGAACATAACTTGTCACACACACACACACACACACACACACACACACACACACACACACACACACACACTTTATTGAAAGCTCGGATAACACATTAGTTACAAATCAGCAAATATGACAATGCAGAAAATACATGTAAGAACTTAAATTTGAGCCTGTGCATGAGCTAACCAACAATTTGCATAGGCGAAAACAAAGCCGCAGACGTAACTGCAAAGCTGATCAGCGCCTTTGTTTTCGCTACATGGATAGTACAATCCCTCTTCACTTATATACCAAATTATCAGCACCTAACCATCTTCTATGACTGTACAGCCTGGTTTGTGTCAGACGTAGTCACAACCCCAAATTGTTGGTTTTCTCACGCACAGGCTCAATTTTATCGCTTAGATTACCTCTGATAGTCAGCCTCGCTTCTCTTGACCTGACAGCGGGTAGACTAGGATCAGCCGTCAGCTTGGCGGAACATTGGTAAAGACCCTGGGCAGCGGACCATAAAGATGTGAGGGATAGTTCGTTGTTCGTTTTACCTGCGAGTTCTGTACCATCTTTGTACCTGTGAAAGATTTCGAAAGATTGAAGGCGGCAGTTCAGCTGTGTTTTCTTATGCTTTCCTGTGGTTGTATAAGAACAATAGAATGTGTAACTTAGAATCAGAATATTTGCCATAGAGTAAGGTTAAACGAAACATTTTACCATGTCGTATGGTAAGTTACAGTTAAAATATAAACCAATAGAAAATATTTAGTAGCTGTTACGTGTTTGTTTGCTGGACCGTTAAGATAAGACAATTCATTGACAAGATGTTTACCACTTGTATGCTACTCCTGTAGAGGGTTCTGTCTGACAACACAGAGTCACATCCTCACCCTCTCTTCTATGTTTCGACTGAGGGTCCTGGATTATTACTGGCGAATCTGTAACAATTACATCATCAGTAAATACCATTACATTGGCGTCATCGCCGGGATCATAGCTAATATTATGTACGGCATATAACATTGTCGTACTTTAAATACATTTTTACTTTGGCATTGCCAAACATATAACCCCAAGTTTCCCATTAGTTTGGCATCATGAGATGACAAATGACTTGTACAAAACTAAAACATATACATTAATGTATATTAAAAATGTGCTATAACCATAAGCTGCTTGAATATGTATCTCTGCACGTTTCGGTACCCTGCAACCTTTAAACGGCAGATAAAGACTTTAAATGACATTGGATTTGACATTATAACTCGGTGTTAACAGTTGGTTTATAAGCGGTGGCTCCATTGCACACAAACAACTGGGTCAATTTTCTTATTCCCCACCCCCATTCCCGGTACCCAAAGATGACATGTACAGAATTAGATTTATAGATATTCACCTTTATACGTAATGACATAAACCATTTGGCACTGATTGTGTTGTAAAAATTTTTAGAATTGAATTTTAAGAAATAATGAATTTACAGAAAATACAACATATATTAGACAAAACGATCATTCGCCCTATATTCATTAGCTGAACTGTGTGAGGTTGATGTCATTCATAGAATCTCCAACATTGCCTTACCGCATAGAAGAGTAACAGTCGATCCATTGCTTATAGTTGTTTCTTGGGCTGCATACCCAATACGCTCTAAGTTAAGAAGCGTTGGCAGCGAGCAAACCGTCATCTGGTACAATCCTTGGGCGGAGCTTGTAACGTCAATCACATTCTGACCGCTGATGGCCACGCCTTCCACGGATGACGTAGCGCACGTTGATTTTACGGAGATGCTAGCTGATTGCACGGTGCAATTAGGTTCTGGAATTAAATCAGAAACAATTACTATAGTAATCTAGTATACATGTTTTTCTTCAGCAATTACGTCACAATATAACCATGTGTATGCAATGTCCCAGTATAGGGGTAACAGGCTTGGAAACCTGGGGCCAGTTGTTCAAACTTCGTTAGCTTAACGACATCGTTAAGACCTCAACTCGTTAATGCAGGCGTCATACCTAGCCGATTTTAACACGCGATGGACACACGATTATGAAAAGTTTCAATTTCGGTGGGGATCGTGAAGACATCGGGCCATTCGTGAGTGCATCGTTACCCATCGTATGTCCATCGGGAGATTTTTTAAGCCATCGGCATCACCATCGCGAGCGGCACCAAATTCTTTGACATGCCAAAAATACAGGAAGGACACACGATGGTTCAATTTCGTGTTGAATTCGCGAGTGCATCGTGGCCTTCGCAAAGCCATCGTGAGGCGATCATATGACATCGGGACTACATCGTACTTCTGTCGTGTGGTCATCGGCACCATCGGTAAGTTTTGCTACATGAAGGCAATACGATGGAGACGCAATGCTGCCCGATTGTGTTACGAAGGCAACACGACATCGTATAGCCCTCGCAACGCCGTCGTATAAGCATCGTATGTAACAAAAATTAGAACATGATGGCATCCCGATAGAAACACGATATTAACCAAAACTGCATTTTCTGCGTTTCCAATATATCCCAAGGTAACGTTGACATACAAAAAGCAGCATCCACACACACGCGGCCTTTTTCTCAGAAAATCTTCAGTTCTGTACTGTTGATTCTATTCTGACAAAAATCATGGAGTATTTCGAAGCCAAGACAAACAGGAAGAAGAAGACTGCAGCACTGCTTCTTTACACGCAACTGGAACATGATAAAATCATCTTGCAGGAGCAACACCATCTCTTACAGGTATTTGGTTTATTATTATGTTGTCTTTCAAGCAGCACTCTGTTTTCTTTCTAGTAGAGCTGTACCCATTGCAGTTTTCGACAAACGAGTCTTTTATCTACATCTACTATAAACTCAAGAACAGTTTTGTGTCAGTTTCATGCGAAAGATTGATTGAAATACAACCAAACTGTCACCGAGAAATTTGAACAGTGTTATAAAGTATCTGACAATACAGTCATGGTAGTATTTTTTACCGTGGACGTCAACAACGAAATCATACAAATGAAATACAATGTACCTTCTCAAAACAGGCCATGTTTGCACGCGAATGAAATTGGGTCTCGTTCAATTTCCCGCCTACAATATAGACACCGTATATTTTATGGATTGGAGTTTTTGAGTGGAGTCATGGACTGGAGTATTGGAGTGGAACCTTGGGTGGAGCTGACAGGCGCAATCTTCTTCCCACGCCCTCTTCCTGGTTTCGGTGGCATTTCCAATTTTATTTTGTAAAGAAAGAAACTGACAAAGCTGATGTTTTCTCAGCATCACTTTTTAGTCTCATTAATTGATTTTTACATAACATCGGGAAGTGTCGTTATGCCTTCGGGACACTTTCGGGAATACATTTTACACCTCACGATGGCTTCATGATGGCTTCACGACATCGTCAAGCCTTCGCATACCATTCGCATCAACATCGTATGCAAAACTACCACTTCGTGTATCGTACTTGACTGCTTCGGGTATAATCGTGTGTCCATCGTGTGTCCATCGGTAGGCTTCGTACATGCTTCGGCTCAACATTGCCTTTTTACCAAATTCGTGACGAAAATCGCGCGAAATTGAAAAATTCATATTCGTGTGGCCATCATGTGTCAAAATCGGCTAGATATGACGCCACCTTAAGTAAATGCCGACTACATAAGCAAGTACACAACTGTGTTTGTTGATACAATGTGAGACATATTTGCAAATGATTGTCACATTTTTTCAACAAAAATATCAGTGTAACTATATGTAATATTCATGTTTGAAATTTTAACGAATTGTTAACTAACGATGTCGTTAATTTCGGACAACTGGGCCCTGATGGCGATTTGGTGTTACAGTGACTTTATTGCTGAATAAAACATGAATCATATTTGTTTAGAGCAGCTTCAGGGAGAATATTCTAGAAGACTTTTGCAGGACATCAACTGATACATGAGACACTGAGATGAACGAGACGCCTTCGAAGCCCTGCATTATCGTTCAGGGGCCAGTTATTTAAAATTAACGATGTCCTAAGTTAACGATTCGTTATTGTTTCAAACAGGTAAATTACAAATACACTGTTATTAATGCAAAGGATTCGCACATTTAATATCACTATAGGCAGAAGTTTTAAAAGATCTCCGCATGACTGTGTTTCAACGGGTCAGAAGTCACAATCCCAGCAGGCACCTGACGTCTGTTTGACGTCAGATATTGGTCATATTTTGGTCGCGACGTCATATAACCAATTTCCAACGTCTATTAGACGTCATTTCCTGACGTCTTTTGGACGTCTGGATTGGACGTTGTTTTGACGTCAAACTAGTTCGTCAGTTAGACGTCGTAATCAAGACGTGATTTAGACCTTGTGTTTTTCATACTTCTGACCATGTGTGGTGTGCAAATTAATGAAACTTCACTTTGGGTAAAAATCAGATCATTCGTTTCGTGTGTTTCTTTTGCTTTCTTTCTTTCTTTTTTTTCTATGTTACTTCCAGCAGACATTTGACGTCCGTTGGACGTCAGATTGACGTCAGACTCCAACGTCATAATAACGTTGGAGTTAGGTTGATTTTGAAAGTTTGTTTAAGAAATAGATTAGCTCTAGCAGTGAATTGTTGAGTAATAATTCACTGTTTGGAGGTCAGTTGTAAAGAAGCTACGCGCTCGTGATTTATCTTCTTACAACTGACCGACAAACAGTGAATTATTACTCAACAATTCACGCACTTAAGCTGATCTATTTCGATTCTCACACACAATAAACGGAATATATGCTGCTGAAACCGTCGATATATGGTTCAGCTTTCCGCCATTGCATTGCAGATATCCCGCCAAATATTTGACTGTAATGCTGGTACTTACACACACTTATTACGTTTGCTGTGCGCTAAAACGACGTTTCACCGTCTAACACTGCTTTGTGGGATAGCTGACGTCACAAATGCCGCAAAGTAACGTCACGCTTATTCGCCCAGTGAAATTGTTGCACAATATAACACGGTTTTTTTTTCATTGGCTATATAGGCGAGGTGTGTTAGAATTGTTGTCAAAACTAGACGTCAATCTGTCCTAAAAACGACGTTTGAATTCATGTCATATAGATAGTTTAAGGTGTATATTTTTTCGCATTTTTGAATAACAGTGGATTCAGAAGAGCAGTGATGCACTTTTGATAGTCCTTTTCACTCATTTGACAGAGTTTTTCGGAACACACAAAATGTTGGTACATCTTATTTAAGCAAGATTTTATTGCTTTATGGTGCTAAAACCAATAAGACATTAGTGTGAGAAATAAGATTATTCTGAACAATGGTGAAATAAATATTAAAATATACAAATTTTATTTTCATCTTAATTGAAAGTTTGATAATTTAGTGAAAGACTTTATTTTGATTAATAGATAATCATTTTTTTCTACATTAATTAAGCATGAGGGCGAAATATGGGATTTCCCATACGAGACTCAGATATGACTTTTA
This sequence comes from Rugalucina vietnamica, assembly GCA_964017185.1. Classification (NCBI taxonomy): domain Eukaryota; kingdom Metazoa; phylum Mollusca; class Bivalvia; order Lucinida; family Lucinidae; genus Rugalucina; species Rugalucina vietnamica. The sequence continues at coordinate 55,332,147 of OZ024873.1, forward strand.
AGTGGCAAGGTTGAAATTATTATTTGAATTTGATATTATATAGAGGATCTTACACGAGTGGTCATTTCATATGAAATTTATTAAACGAGCCTTCAGCGAGTTTAATACATTTCATATGAAATGACCACGAGTGTAAGATTCGTTTTATCATATGACTTCTAAAATAGGATTTTATCATATTTTCAATGAAAATTTACATTGTTGTTACGGACGTCGTCAATGACGTTACGTATTCCCGCAAAAGTGTTATTACACGTGTGGTCATACGAATTTTATGACATGACGTTATCCACTGGAAAACAGCGACGTCATATGATAATACATAATATATGTAAGAAATTATGTCGATTTAAGTGTAGCAGGTAGAAGCGCCAACAAACAATTTTGTATGGTCCCTTCGGTCAACTAATGTTTTTAAAATTAGGTGACTGTATCCAGTGTTCGATTTCTATTGTAATCCCAAAAACCATAGTAATCGCTTCATTGCACTTCGCCATCTTTGTTTGTAGTTTATAGTAAAGTTTTTCTTTACTGTATCTCATTATTGTTGACTGAGATATATATTTTCTATATCTTATAAACCAGAATTGATCATCACTCATTAAATCATCTTGAAGCTTCTCTTGTGTTGTTCCATCTATCATGGCCTTGAGAACCCTAAGTAACATTCCCTGTTACATAAGGGCAGCTAACTCTGTCGACATATATGAAAAACACGTCCCCAGCAGGCATCTGACGTCAACTTGACGTCGGCTATTGGTTGTATTTTGGTCACGACGTCATACAACCAATAACCAACGTCCACCTGACGTCCAGTCCTGACGTCAGTGGACGTATTGATATGACGTCGAAATGACGCCGGATTCAAACGTAAGTCTAACATCATATGTCGACAGAGTTAGCTGCCCTTGAACTGACATAATTTCTTGCGCAAAAGTAACAACATCAAATTCAAATAATAATTTCAACATAACCACTTTTAAAAAAGCCATATCTAGGTCTCGTATCGGAAATCACCATGCTTAATTAATTTAGAAAAAAATAATTATTTGTTAATCAAAATAAAGTCTTTCACTAAATTATTAAACCTTCTATTAAGACGAAAATGAAATTTGTATATTTTAATACTTATTTCACCATTTTAAATTATTGATTGTTCACAATAGTCTTATTATTTACACTAATGTCTTATTTGTTTTAGCACCATATAGCAATAAAATTTGACATGAATAAGATATACCAACATCAGAGTGATTTAACATCTTAAACATTTTGTATATCCAAGTACTGGTTAAGGTGGACCCAGGAACGGTGTCAAACGAAAAACAAAAACAAAAAAAATCGACCTAGTACTGGTTTTTACCCAGGAACGGTATTACAAAAAGCAAACCCCGGTTTGAGCCTTCGGGTGCTCGCCGGGAAAAGTAACCTCCAGGTACTGGTTCTACCCAGGAAAGGTAACTAAAAGCAAACCCTAGTACTGGTTGGTTCCCAGGAAGAAAAAAACCGAATAACTCTATCAAAGGAGTGAAAGGGAATAACAATAGTGCATCACCGCACTACTGAATCCACTTCAGGATTTCAGAATGTTAATTTAACTGCGAACAAACATTCACGATATCGGTTTTAGCACGTCAGATTGACGTCTGTTTTTGACACTTTCAAAATCAACCTAACCCCAACGTCATTATGACGTCACATTTGAGACATCAAACCAACGTTGTTTTTTCTGACGTCAGAATGACGTCTGTTTTTGACGTCAGAATGACGTCTGTTTTTGACGTCAAACAAACTTTCAAAATCAACCTAAATCCAACGTCATTATGACGTCGGAGTCTGACGTCAATCTGACGTCCAACTGACGTCAAATGTCTGCTGGGATATAACATTTTGCTGGCACACATTGCTCTTTACCTGAACAGGTCAAAGTAACAGTTTCAACGGCGTTTGATATAGTTGCCGTCAATGGTTCAAACCCCTCCTTTTGTAAGGATAGGGTTGCGGGCATGCCACAAACTTCTCCAGCGTAGACTCCCGGCTCTTTCCCCGTTATCGTTAGTTCAGCAGATGACGTAATGATGACGTCAGCAACAGGCGAGTTACAGTCAGACGATCGCACCGTCAATGTTATTTTATCCATCTCGCACCCGCGAACTAAAATTAGAAATACCATAAACTTCTAAGGGTGCAACTGGCATAGATGAAATATGAATTTTATAACACAGTGACAGGTGTGAAAAAAATAACAACAAAATACGGTAGGTATATATATATGGTTCACATGTTAGTAAGCCATGCATCTCTGATCGTCAGTTAAAGACAGTCACATGATACCATTTGCAATAGATCATCAACGGCAGTTTAATCCTTTATCTTTTATTGGAAAACATTTTCAAAATATTTGAGTATATTTACATTGACATTAAATTGTTCCCACAATAGTGGCGTCACTTACCTCCGAAATAGACGCCAAGTGCTATAGCCACAGCGACAACAATCAACAGACATACGACACCAACAACGATGTAGATTCGACGTTTACTCGACGATTTGAATCTAGGTCCAGAGCTGCCTGGCGCTGAAAGTAGTAGCATCATGCTAAGGTGGGTGTAAATTAAATTGGATAATAGTATAACACCGGGATAACATGTCAATTCTTACAACTACTTTCCATACACAAGTTTTCAAAAACTGCATTTTTCAAAATCTCACTTTTTCTGGAAGATGGTATATGGACATCGTTTAGGTCTATTCCAATAGCTGGACCGATTTAATAGCACTTAGCCAAATATCTTTCTATTTGCAATTACGACTAAAGGAACCTTGCTACTGTTCATCATTTGTGGCCAATTAAATAAGTAAGATCCAGTGAATATATTAATGAAAAAGGGGACGGGTCATAAGTACGTCTCTCTCTCTCTCTCTCTCTCTCTCTCTCTCTCTCTCTCTCTCTCTCTCTCTCTTCATAGATTTACAGCATGGCATGGAATATAATGTGACAATAATGTTCAATGGATTTTAATGTGCAAAAACTGATACCCAACCTTTTCATGATTGTATACCTTCGTTTGCAGCGGACATCTTATATTCTTCTTTTTCTTTGCTCATGCTTTCTTTTGAGGTTGTGCTTTGCAAATTCTGTAACAACCAGCATGAATAATAATAATAATAATAATAATAATAATAATAATAATAATAATAATATTAATAATAATAATAATAATAATAATAACGTAATTTGAATTGAATTGAGTTTCCATGACGCGACTCTTGGTGTCTATTTGTCTGAATATTAAACTTTAGGTGCTTTTACAGCCGGGGAACTCTAAGTATGGCCAACATAGCACCTAAGTTCTTTCTAATGTTGCAAACAATCTATATAATTTGTGAAGTAGTGAAGAGATTACCTTATCAACTTGCCAACATAGATATAATCTTCCTGACAATTTTCATGTGGTGATTGATTTATAAAGCAAGTTAGATTGGTACACAATTGAAATCAGCAGATTTGGCCACCTTTTGTTGGTTCTCTTCAGGGTTGACCAGAGCAGTTTGCAACTGATTTGGATTGTGGAAAAGTAGGAAATTTATGTTTGGCCACCCTAACCAATTTAAAGATTAAGAAGTAATAAAAGAACCATTCAGTTACTTTGCCCATAGTTTGTCTTCTTTTGGTGTATTTTTTACCAGATACAAAATAAGCAAATCTTTAAGTGCTTATCTAAAAGCATATATCTACAAGATAATATTCTATCAGCAAATATAGGGATCATCCATGGTTTTCAGTGTCCAAACATTCGTTGGATCACGAGGAAGGTGTTTGAATACAAGGCTGAAGGCCGCGTGTTCAAACCCCTTCCGAGTGATCCACTGAAAATATGGTTGATCGATATTCTTGCATTTTCACACGTATTCACTTAAGATCTTTTGAAAATAACATTAACAAAGTAAACACTCTTCGAAAACAGCAGCGCTTCGTCAACATCGGCAATTTAGTTTCTACGGAACACAGTGACGGCAAGTCGCATTGACCAATGACGTCGACGGGTCTCAGCCGAAACCCATGTTCAAACGGTACGTGAATTTCATGCTAAGCGGAACATGGGTTTTGCTGTTTGAACGAAGCTTTCGGTCCACAAACAGCTATGCGCATAGATATCTATGCAAGAATAATGCTTCGAAACATAAAATGTAACTGTTTGAGATTAAGATCAAAGCAAATCGTGAAGATTCGTGTTTGTGGTAGATCAAAATAATGGAAAGTCGACCTACCTTTTAGAAAACTTTCCCCCTTTTAAAAACATAGCATCATTTCGGATATTCATGCGTACTCGAAATCATTCAAACGTTTATAGTAAAGCAAGTTATATTAAAATCGGTTTTGTGTTACAAATAAAGCAATAAGAAGGACGGGAGTATTATTATGGTAGTGTGTCATTTTTTTAAGTCAAAATATAAGGACTAGATTTTTATGATCGCTCGGAAGTAGATCCTTCGGAAGAAGATCACTGAGTACTGCGACAGGCAGGGGCCGTCCATAGTAGACAGTTCTCAATTGTAATATATGTTATAAAGTTCGATCGCATGTCAAGCAGTCTTTTACGATTATGAAAAATTTGACCTGTGTATCAACTAGGAAACATTGAATTTGATAACTTTTAGGCATTTGAAAAATAATCATTTGTATGTTGCATGGGACAGGTTTTACCTTAAACGAAATATTAACGCAAGGTTGCCTGGCTGCATTTGCACGGTCTAATGTTTTCGATTCAGAGATGAATGGTAATAAGGCTGTTCCATTTTTCACACGAACAGGTACATAACGACAAACAACTGTAATTCTAGCACCTTGGATAGCATTGCATGTTAAAATAAGCAGCAGCATTTAAAAAAAAATCTTTGTGGTAAATACGTCTTAAACACGGATGACTCGATTTTTGTTTAGAACGATTTCCTTCAATATCTGAAAGATCTGTAGTTAAATGATTTTACAGTTACGCTATGGACCATGAAGGTTATATTTTGTACCTGATCTCGTTTTTAGACGTAAATATTGTCAAGGGTGCATGACCTTAAATAACCTTGTATTGAAACCAAGCATTGTTGGGATCGTTTAAGTCAGTGACCTTTGGGACAATACAAGATAATAAGAAATAACGCTGCTTTGGTTTTTGTACATAGATACACTCCATTTATACTGTAGTTCGGAAATTTTCGCGAGAACTTTATTTTCGCGAATGTTTGAGTATATATAATACTCCACGAATTCAAAATGTTCGATGATAATGAATAATGACACTGTAAGTCAGAGACTTTAAACGAATGCCCTTTCGCGAATTCAGTACCTCGCCGCGCCAATCACTCAAAATTCTCAAAATTCTCGAACCCAAAGTCACGTGAAAATTCCTATTTTGAAGTATATACCTCACCTCCATACGAGTATGACATTGGATGATTTATACTCCTCAAAACATTTTAAGGGTGACTATATTATTTTCCGTATATCGCAATGTTAAGCTACCCAAATTAAACCCATATTTAATAGACATCCCAAATGACACAGAATGGCGGTTTCATTTGCATTATTTTAGGTATTGTCCCAAAGTTCCTGATTACAAGACATTTGAAAAAGGAAACGCTCTGCCAAAGCCCATATAACAGTTTTGGCATTTTTCGAAAATCATGAAATTATGGCATTTTTCTGAAATTCCACAGATTCACAAAAATTCAACTTGAGTTCGATTCACAAAAATTCACCTCCAGTTTGATTTTTTCCATTAAAGTGAGTCTAAAAAGCATTGCGACAAATGTTGTTTGTGTAAAATTTATTTTTGCTAATGATGGTCATGTTTGAGCAAATTTTGAAAAAAAAAATGCATTTTTTTTGGCAAAATTTAAGATTTACAAACACACCTCACTGGACTTTGACATGGCATTTCCGGTTCCGTAACAACTTCTAAATAATTATCTTTGGGCCCGTGTTGCCCAATCTAAAGGGTCACTGAAGAGGCTAAATTAGCCGAAACCGCGGTATGGCTATCCCTTTTCTCGTTCATATGTCCAATGCTCCTAGATTATCTCAGTTTTCGTTTTAATTGTTATTACTACAGCTGGTATTGAGCCGTGTGGCAGCCCTAAAATTATCCCCGTACACTCAACTATAGTGCAGGCTATATTGCCCCTATCAGACTACGTCACCGAATCCCACGAATTCTTTAGGATTCGTAGCTGAAACGTAGTCAGTTGGTAAGGTCTTAATTGGATCATAATTGAATCTTTCCATTAAATCTTAGGTCGATCGAAAATTCGTGGGCAAACTTTTGAACTGTTTGATTCTGCAGCATCGTCACATATTCTAACTTAACTCATTCGGGAAATTAATTAAGCTAGGTATAGGCTACGACATTGTCACGAATCCTACGAATACGTACCGATGCAGATACGAGGAAAGTAAGAACTACGTATCTGTGGACCCACAGCAGTATGCGAATCAGCTAAATGTTTCTCGATTTAACTATGAGTGTTTAAGAACTGGAGATTAATGGAATTTAATATTGAAGTTTACATATGAATGTAAGACGATTGCACCCGAACGCGTCAAAAAGTCCACGAATCTGACAGCAGAAATATAACTAAAAAGGTGCACCAAAGAGCAAGAGAAAGATGCAGAAAAGCAATGTAATCATTCAGGAGGCGACAGAAGGCATTCCCGTCAGAAAAGTTTCTTCTTTACCTTTCGAAGATCCAGTCTCAGGGGTAGAAATGAGCCACCGCGTGGGAAAACCAACGATGTGGTTTTTGAACAGGTCCTACACAAATCGGGCTGTACAAGTGCAGAAAAGTGCTAGAAGCTTGGAATTTCGGAATTAGGAAGAAGAGGAAGTGTACTATCCGTGTAGCGAAAAAAAGGCGCTGAACAGCTTCGCGATTACCGCGAAGCTGATCTGCGTCTTTGTTTTCGCATAAGCAGATTGTTGGTTTTCTCATGAGGTGGCTCAAATGCTGCAGGTATTAAGTTACGGCCAGAGTATGCCGGACATTCGAAACGCTATCGTGTCTGTGTCGTTATAGTTTCGTAAGCCTGTCGAATACACACAAAGTTCACGAAATTCAACGTCCATTCGCGGCAATTCGTGGAGTTCGGGTTCGTTGTCTTATTTTAGGTCCATTACGATAAGAGAGGATATTCTGTGAAATCAGAAATTATTATCGGTTTAGATTAATTTTCTACCAACATTTAATATATTTGGCTTCATTTGGATAACACTAGTCTTTGCATCGTCTATCCTGTTGAAGGTTTTTAAATTACACCAATTCTCTTTGGCTCCATGTAGCCAAACCTTAAGGGTCATTGATGGGGCTTAATTAGCCGAAACTGCGACATTACCAATCACCTTTCTGGTTAATATGTTTAATGCTCTTAAAAAGGTACAAGTAGGCAATGATCAGGAAATGACACAATCAGAAACAAATTTCCACTCCACAAACCGAGTGGTGGGAAAAACTAAAATGACACTGAGGTACTTATACCAAAAACATATCGTAAGCCGAGTGAGCAGCTATTCCCCAATAGGCGGCCACTCAGTTACCAGAACTTAACTGAAATATGAAAACAGGCTCAAACAGCACACAAAAACTAACAAATAATAATTAATTCATTTTAATACTGACAGTGAGAGTACTCAAAGTGTGTATGGAATATTTTTTCACTGTCTTCAACTTCACTATGCCACGTTAGATAATCAATAAATAGAGGGAGTTTTTGGAGTGAATATGAGTTTTATTTCATTGGGTGAAGTGAAAAAAAAAAATATATTTCATGAGTGCTGAAGGCGCGAATGAAATATATAATTTTTCACTTCACGAGATGAAATAAAAGTCATATTCACGACAAAAACTTGAATTTTCTTTTTATTATATTGCATGTAGTCATTGTAACGTTGCGCGCTAAAGCAAATGACGTCAAAATCTTAAATGATGTCATTACGTCACGTCATTACGTCGCTATTGTGTGTGAACGTTCATTGCGTCAACAATAGCATAATTTATAAAATTTAGTTATGTATAAATTAGAAATGAAACGGTGGAATCGTAATTTGCGTATTCCCAAATCTTATATTTTCACATGTGAAAATATAACTTTTTTTATATTTTCACATGTGAAAATATACCTTTTTAATTAATACATATTTCTCTATATTTCATCACTTGCCATATAATAAAGGCCAAAATGAACTTTAAATAACGCACACACAGTAGGTTTGATGCTATTCTTCTATTCAACTTCTATCTCCATATTGGGCATTGCCAAGGGATCAGATGTCATGGAATGGAAGCCAACAGGGTGAGCCGCCTCGTGGGAAAACCAACAATGTGGTTTCCGACCAGGTCTGACATAAACCGACCTGTACAGTCACAGAAAAGAGCTAGAATCTTGAAATTTCGGATTTAAGTAGAAGAGGAACTGTGCTATCCGAGTAGCGAAAACAAAGGCGCTGATCAGCTTCGCGGTTACCGCGACTCGCCTATGCAGATTGTTGGTTTTCCCATGAGGCGGCTCAGGAAGTATAAATGCTTTAGTTTCTACTTAAAGATATATGAGCCGCCGCATCGGAAAACCAACAATTTGCAAATGCGAAATAAAGGCACAGACCAGCGCCTTTGTTTTCGCTACACGGAAAGTAAGATTCCTCTGCTACTTAAATCCAAAGTTTCAAGCTTCTAGCGTTCTTCTGTGACAGTACAGACCGGTCCGTGTCTTACCTGGTCGGAAACCCAATTGCTGGTTTTCTCACGCAATGGCTCAAATTTGCCATACACATACAATACAAAACACAGAAAGATGCTTTCTTATATAATAAGTTGTTGTCGACATTTTAAAAAATCCTATATATGTTTACGTAATGGGAACGAGGAAGACTGAGGTGACTACATTTAATTTAGCTATTTGAAACGTTCGCGCAGTCGAACAAAAAGCATCTGGAAACTGAAACCTACTAAAATACACATGACTGCCATGTATTTAGTTTTAGTATTTTCAATAAATTTGGATTAATTTGGTTCTGGAAATTTTTTGCCATACCGCCCCATAAAAACCAAATGGTCGCGTAATAGTGAATAACAAGAATTTAAAAAAAAATCATTTTTATGGCACTTTTCTTTCACCATGCATAAAAAATTTGGTCTAGAGAAGAAGCATTCAGTCAGAAACAAGATAAGCAACAATAACATGTACCAATAATAAAAAAAATAATACATGTACTTGTATACACATACAATTAACATCATCAAATAAAGGAAACAACAGTTACTCCCAACCCCTTTCAAAAATGAAGCATATTTATTTAGCAGGCATTGCATAGAAAGGGTTGCAATACATGACTCCTACATAATGTTCAGTGTCGGCCACACATTGGTTAGTGGCCTGTTGAACGTCCGAATGTAAGAAATATCCTGGATGCATTTCTGCGGAGTTCAGAATTGGAGGGTCTAGTCCTGAGTTGCCTGAGCCGGCTATTCGTTTTCTTCTAGATTCTCTACCGTTAGAAAAGTAACAGTCATACTGAGCTGTTATACTGTCTGAAATATTGATATAGACGGACGTCATAAGGTTCTCTATGCTACATCTGTATTCAAAGCAAGAAGCAAATGTAATGGAGCTCTCCCGTGCTTCTACCGTATATATTGTCGCTGTTTTTAAGCTGTATTTGTTGTCGGCCCAGATGCTCAAGGCGTTAATTGAGGCTGAAGTAAAATCACTTTCAGTATCAGGGTCCGATATTGACCAGATACTTATTAAAATTCTTCCAACACACCTGTCTTCCATACCATCATAAAAGTCCCCCTCAATGAACTCGGGTTGTTTAGCGAACCAAAACGCAGGTTGGTCGAAATTTGAACCTTTACAGGTATCCATACTTTCGTAGAACGGTCCACCCACTGTGCGTGGCGTATTCACGAAAATCTTACTCGTGTCATCACTGAACAATGCGTAATTATATGGGCTACCTTGGAGAATAGCTTTCACAGATGCACTGTAGTCAGTAAGAGCGGCGGGCATTAGCGGTGTCTCAACTTGGACACCTAAGATGGTTTCATATGCAACTGCACTAATCTTAGCTGAGGCTGTCTCGCTGGGGCACCTTATTTCGAAACATCCCGTCATGGACCCCTCGTGAAGATATTTAACACCGTTACTCGTGTTACTGCTAATATCTATAATTTGTCTCACTGATGGAACTACAGTTAGGGTGTTTGTAACTTCAGAACCTGCTGAAAAATCGTCTAAGAACACCCGTGTTTTGAAGTAACATTTTGGTTCATTATATACATAGTCAATATTGTACCATCTTCCACTTTGTGGAATAAAAGACCCTATTAATTGTTCATTTGTAGCTTGTCTTTTCTTTCTACCAGGCAGGTTATCATTCTCAATTTGAATCCACGTTGCGGTATTTTCATCAAGCTGCCAGAGCAAATACGGTGTAGGTCCATTAGCATATACCTCAATGTTTTCATTCAGAATAATTTGATTACCAGAAACGTCTTTTATGTAAAATGCAAATACGCCTAATGTTACGAGGATTTCGCGAAGACCCTCTGAATTCAAAGTTGTGAATTCGCCCGGCGCATCCTCTAGTCTGTCTGATGGGCCAATAAACGTCAGTGAAACAAAAACAGGTCCCGTGTATTTTTCTCCATTCGTACTGTAGAAAGCATCAGGAGGGATTCGGATGAAGGCAGGACCAGCGTTTTGATCCCTGGGTTGGTTAGATATTGAAAGGACAGTTTCTGTTGTAGGGTCTATTTCAGTAAAAGCTGCCTTCTTTACCATTGGAATGTTGACAATTTGCGGGCCAAATGACTGGCTTGATAACATGTGAACAAAAATGTTATCTAGATAGTTGCCTGTTGGATCGGAAACTTTTATAAGAAGGCGTCTTCTTGATGTAGGAACGGAATTAAGGGAATATTCGCCAGTTATATCAGTTACAACAGCATCTGTGTCACCAACAAGTGTCACTGTGATTCCTGGAATAGGGGAATCTGTATCAGAGTCTTCCACTATCCCCCTTACTACGATTGTGTTAGTTGCAGGACAACTACACGTACAATCCACTATAACCTCTACTGCATTACGATTCGCACAAGCGGGATATTCGGTCTGTGTCACTGCGCAACATTCGTTGTTATCGGAACATGAGTCTTTGTTTCCTGCGGACCGGCAACGTCTCTTCAAGCACTGATTGACGTTGTGGAAACAACCGGGGTACACCTCCAGTCTCAGTGGCCTCCAAGCATCTTCACAACTGTCCGAGTCGGCTGAAACAAACATAACATAGGATTTTTTAATTCATAAATACAATTCATATGGGATGCGATCGCTTAGTCAGTATCTGTGACAAGAGATCTGGGAACTGAAACACACTATTGCTTCATGGCGTCTTTGTGCAAGACAGTTTTCTCGAAATACAAAACGTTAGACTTATGAGAAATTTGAAAATGATATTTAACTACTCGCCTTCTACATTTTTTTACTTTCATTTGCATAATAAACGAGATACAAATCAGGCATAACCTGTGGTCTCATTTATACAAAGATAGTTAAATTATGATGTGCCCGGTGCATTGGAATAGAAACCCCCTGTACCTGTTATAGTCAGCATTGCCTCCTCCGACCTGACAGCAGGTAGACTAGGATCAGCAGTTAGCTTGACAGAACACTGGTAGCGACCCTGATCGTCGGGCCCGAGAGTCGTAAGGGACAGTTCGTTATTTATTTCACCAGCGAGCTCCGTGCCATCCTTATACCTTGAATGTATACGCCAAAAGTCATTGTGCTTCATACATGCTTTGTGACATGTCAGATAGTATACGTTAGCTAAGTTTGAAGCCTATGTCCATTTGCCAGACCGGACTTCATTTATCACAGAAAATAACGACAACAATTAATGCCTGTGAGTATCGGTCCCATCCAAAAGAATCTAGGAGTCCAACATTTTGCCAGCGACCCTTGGTCAATGAACTTCTGTTGTGGTTCCATTTGTTTTATGTTTTGGTGTCGAAATTTGTTCTGTTTGAACCTTTTGTACGTTTTCATATTTGTATTTAAGTTCTGGTGGCCGTCTATTGCGAATTAGTTGCTCACTCGGCTTACGATATGTTTTCTAAATATACAATGTAAGTACCTAATTGTCAATTTATTTTTCCCACATCCGTTTTTGGAGTGTGAATTTCTTTCTGATTGCGCCATTTCCTGATCATTGCCTACTTGTTCTTTTGTAATGTTACATTCACTTCTGCGACACTGCTGCTCTTGGGAGAAGTAGCCGCTAGATGATATTATCGATTTTACATTTTCTTCCTACGAGTGCTCCCTAATTACTAGTACCTGGGCACTATAATGCCACACCTAGTTTGAGCTACGTTACATGAAAGGGTGATTGGAATGCCAAATCGCACATACACTGCAATTTTAAAGCCAAGAAAATTTGTCACTCAGTTATATTTACCACTTGTATGTGACTCCATTATCCGGTTTTGCCTGACAACACAGGGTAACATTTTCATCTTCATTTCTGTATTTTGACTGGGGGTCAGTAACAATAACAGGCAGTTCTGAAACACCAAATATGAAAGGCATATTCGTCAGTGCTTTTAGATTTACTGAAATTCGGACCAAATATTTGGTGTTCTAACCGGCAAATATATGACGGTCAGATGGCTTAACCGAGTTTTTGTTTACATTTTCAATGTAAAAAAAAATAAAAAAAAATCATTTGTTATTACTGTTGCTGATGCTGTTGTATATCGCCTACCCTATTGAAAGTTCCAAAAATTACAGTAATTCTTTTTGGCTCCATGTTGTCATATGAAAAAGGGTCACTGACGAGGCTATAATAGCCGAAACCGCGGTATGGCCTTTCCCCATTCTAATTTAAAATATGTTTACTGCTCTTAAAGTATCTGTTTAAATTTTATCCGCATATTGTGGAGAAATATACGAAAGTCTGTGTCTATCAGGGCTTTACCATCTGGTAGTCCTCGCAGTGCGCGGGCTTCTATAGCAGTATTTGCTGGATAAAGAGTCTGTGCGTGAGAAAACCAACAATTTGGGTTTCCGACCAGGTCTAGCACAAACCAGACTGTACAGTCACAGAATAAAGCTAGAAGCTTGAAACTTTGGATATAAGTAGAAAAGGAATAATTATTGTACTATCCATGTTACTGCACAGCTGATCTGCGTCTTTGTTTTCGCATATGCAAATTGTTTTTTTTTTTTGTTTGTTTTTTTTCATGCGAAGTCTCAAAAGTCAAATTCCATGCGGCTTGGGGCGCGGTTACGAATAAAGAGTGAATAACATGTAAAGGAAATACATGTTCTATGTATTTGGATGCTAATGTGCTAGTGAGTACAAATAAACAAAGACCAAAATGCCTTGCCAGAAACTGATCACCGTCCAAATTTCTTAAAAACTTTCTTGAACCAGTGGCAAATATAAAGAGATAGGCAAAATGTGTTTGGAAATGATGTTATGGATCTTTCTATCTGGATATAGAAATTAGAGTGGTATTTGTAGTCACCGTTCACTTTCTACATATTGCTAAGTAATTCACGTCACTACAGTGCCATTGACTTGCTAGGATAATTTTGCATGTTTGCTTGTGGTGAGGTTAAACGCCCCAGTCAACAAGTGTTCAGTCATGTTCGTGTCTTTTATATGTGCCATACCATGAATCTTGTGCAATGTTGTATTGCATCATTCATGTGTGATCTGATGGTTAACAACTTGAATGGCCCTGTGGGCATCCGGTTTTGGCTTTTGAATAGTTTAGGCATTTCGCTATCTTGATCTTTTTTTTAATATAAACTGTGTAACCCTAAATCGTTACATTAGACTATCAACTTAAGAGTTGTTTACGCTCATTCTTGACTTACCAATGCATGAAAGCGTAACTGTCGCCCCGTCGTTTACAACTGTCTGTTGCGCTTCGTAGCCAATCAGCTTAAAGTTTGCAAGAGTTGGTAATGTGCAAGCCTCAATCTGATAGGTCCCAGGGGCGGAGCTGGTGACGTCAATTACATCCGGACCTCCAATTGCCACGCCTACTACGGGGATTCCCGTGCACTCAGATGTGACAGTGAAACTTGCTTTTGGAGCTGTGCAAGCAGGACCTGGTACGAAATCCGGTACAAACAAGTTTAATCTTAATATCAGAAATTTCCCAACTGTAGCATGTCAACACATTAAATTTGCCATTTTTCATTTAAAAGTGTTAAAAATAAAAACTTGCTTAAAGCTTAAAGCAAAATAAAACATACATCAACACTTTGCAGAAAAAATGAACCATCAAAAACTAAGAATACGAATGTATTTAGTGCTCTGTTCGGTTGATTACGATACAGGGCTGCAAAGAAGCGTTGTTATACACATTGCACCATCAATATTTGATCTCCCCTCATAACCAGCGTTCAGTGATACCAAGAAAATGAGAGAAAAAAAGCATCAATACTAACCATCACATTGTAATTCAATATCAGACACACTTGTCTCAATTGTGACAGACTTTGGTAGAAATCCGTCTTTTTCTAGCACTATCTCTATTGGGAAGCCACATACTTCTAACTGGTATAGACCTGTATCTGTGGTGGTTACCAGGAGGAAATTGCCAGTCGGTGACGTGATGGTGACGTCACCAACCAATTTTTTACAATCAGATGAACGTACAGTAATCGCCTTTTGTAAGTGGCCACAACTTCCAGCTGAAATTGTTTAACAACATTAGGAAAGGACAATAACACAATAGCATACTACTACAATGGTATAATGTACTATTTATGCATGTTATTTCCCCCAGCAAAGATAATCACCTCCTTATGACAGCCATTTTAACTCTGCATCACATTGCACCTTCAGGGCTTATAAATCAAACAGTGGTACCACTTAAGCTCCCCAAGCTCTCCCTTTAAACGGTTTGATGGCCGCGACTACGAGCTTTCAAAAGTTAGGACTGCTACCCAAGCCATTTAGTCCATTTGTCCCCATTGAAATTTCGAAGAAGATTATTATCAAGCTCCACTGTCAAATATGTAGCCAGAATGATGCACCTACCGTTACATATCATCTTGACAGTCTCTGCATCTCCAGTGATCTCATGTGTAACCATCTCGTACCCTGCCTTCTCAAATCTAACTGTCTGGGGCAGATCACATACCGACAACTCGTACACGCCAATAGATGGAGACGTTGTCTGAATAGGGACGCCGGCTGACGTCAACTGCACACCATCTAACAACGTGCCGCATTCCGAGGTGACAGATACAGTAATTGGTTCGGCTGTGCACATTGGTGCTGAAGTGGAAAAAGAAACCTCTAATTCTATTCTGTAGGACCCATTGGTGCACAAGTAAAGTAGTATGTATGATTTAACTTTCTTTTTCCTGGTGTTTTAAAGCGCTACTCCCCCTATCTAGTCCTTTGATATGGTATGGTAACACCGATAGCGTTTTTGACGGAAATGGTTGTGAAAAGACTTTCATGGATGCTTTTATTAGGAATGGTATATTTATGGATGAGGTGTTCAACTATTATAAATAATTGAGCCGCCTCCTGGGAAAACCAACAATGTGGTTTCCGAACAGGTCTGACACAAACCGGCCTGTACAAGCACAGAAAAGAGCTAGAATCTTGAAATTTCGGACTTAGGTAGAAGAGGAATTGTACTATGCGAATAGCGAAAACAAAGGCGCTGATCAGCTTCGCGGTTACCGCGAAGCTGATCTGCACCTTTGTTTTCGCCTATGCAGATTGCTGGTTTTCCCATGGGGAGGCTCAATTGTTCTTGTAGGTTTTCTGTTTATCTGTAATAATAGTAATAATAGTAGTAATTTGGGTAGACACATACATTATCACGTAATGTCTGGCTTTTGAATTTAACGTTGTGCAGTCAGACATTTGCATGCGCATTAGAGTCTATATATCTGTTATTTTTGTTCTTACCAGAACATGTTAAAGCAACGGTTGTATTGGTTGCGGAAACGGTCGTGCTCAAAAGTTCAAATCCCTCCTTTTCTAGAGAGATTGATACTGGCATATTGCAGACTTCTAGAACGTAGTTTCCCGGCTCCGTCTCTGCTGCCGACATAACACCAGATGACGTTATTGTGACGCCAGAAACAAGTTTGTTGCAGTCAGACGAGTGTATTTGCAACGTAATTTCAGTACCTCCACAATTTGAACCTGCAATGGCAAGAAAGAGCTGCAATGATAATACAATTTAACAATTTTTTAACAATTAACTGTTTTATTAAAGTCTCACTTCCAGTTTATATACAAACATGGACATAGAAACATATACAGAAGTTATAAAGTGGAACCATTCCATCATGGATTTATGAGGGACTATAACATATAGTCTTTATAGTTTTTATAAACCACCAGCTAGCTGACCTATTTCTAAATCAGCATCGCCATTATTATTATTATTATTATTATTATTATTATTATTATTATTATTTATTGTCATTCTCTCACTAGCTGATTTTAGAAAGGAAAACGGATCCCAGGACTTTCGAAAAACAGCATGCCTGAAAATAAGAAATTCAACATATAACACAGAGCAATGTTATATGCTGCTAGTGTTGGTACACCAATGTATTGTTATATTATGTCCACCGACAAAATAAAAAAAATCATGGCATCAGATACGTTTTGGTTATGTATGACTGCTTTTCACAATGGACGGAATCATTTACAATGCAAAATATTGACAGAGGTATAGATCTGCTTCTTAAAGTTCATCCGTACATACAATATGAGCCACTGCATGGGAAAACCAACAATCTGCATATGCGAAAACAAAGACGCAGATAAGCTGTGCAGTAAATGCACAGCTGATCAGCATCTTTGTTTTCACTACACGGATAGCACTATCCCTCTTCTTCTTAAATCCGAAATTTCAAGCTTCTAGCCTTTTTCTGTGACTGTACAGCCAGGTTTGTGTCGGACCTGGTTGGAAACCCAACTTGTTGGTTTTCTCATGCAAAGGCTCATATCAAAGTAAGAATAGCGGGCGATTAAATTTTAAGTCCCAATATAGACACCAGGTGTGAAAGAAAATACATAAAACATAATAAAACATTTTCTGAAAACATACACAAAGAGCAGAATGACTAGCTCTTTCCCAACAAGGTAGCCATCCGGCTAAGTTTCAACCGAAACGAAGGGCAACGATCACGACAGAGACGCGGGCATATTTTGAGCAGGAAACTGATTTGAGTTCTATAACAAACGTGTTTATCATTTGAAAAAAGGACCTAGACGAAACAATGTTAACAGCTTATCACCCGCAAAGCAATGGTCTTGTTGAAAGGTTCAACAGAACTTTCTTCAATATATAGACAAAGTGTATTTCCTGTTACAAAAGTGACTGGGGCCAGAATATGAGCGTTCCACTGACTGTCTACATATCTCCTGCCCATGACAGATTGAGGATTTGCCTAGTCAAATGCCGTTTGGTCGTGAAACAGTATACCGCTGTGAAAGATGTCTTTGTAAGCAAATTATTTTAAGAATCATAGTCAAATAATGAGTCTTGACTTTCAAAGTATAATGAAAAAATTGCAATCACCTACAGCTGTATATACGCTGATAAATATGCATGTGGCAGAGTGGTGCTCATTCGACCAAGGTTGGTGTTTCTTCCAGTGGCTTTTGACAGTGCCAGACCTAAATTAGCTCCTTCAAGAACGCGTTTATACTTTTTTTTACTGTTATGAGTAATTGAATAAAATATAAAAGTTTGATCCTCTAGGATCAGTGAAAATGTTAAAAGGGAGGTGGTATAGGCCATATTGCGCAATTTCGGGTACTGAACCCACATCAGTGACCCTTTATAAACCGGCGACGATGGCCAGAAAAAATACTGCAAAACTTTACACAAAAGAAGTCTAGATGAAAGACAGGTACCTAAACGGGGTCAAATAATTAAATCTAACAATTATTATTATTTGCTATTACTGCAGCTGGTGTTGTGCCGTGTGGCGGCCCTAAAAAGTCTCCCCGTACATCATCCATAGTGCAGATTATATTTTCCTTTTGATCCTTTGGGATCAGTGAATATATTTGGCGTATTTAAAATATTTTGTACGTTAAGAATCATCTTCTTAACAGTATTTTGATTATTTGGCCCCTTTGGGAATATGAGTCTTTGATTTAGACTACACAGATGTAAATTCTTGAAATTGCAGCAATAATGTCTGGCTTTCGCTGCCAGTTTTGTAAAGGGTCACTGATGAAGGTTCATTACCCGAAATTGTACAATATGACCCATCTTCTTGCTTTAAATGTTTTTACTGCTTCCAAAGGATCTAACAATTATTATTATTTGCTATTACTGCAGCTGGTGTTGTGCCGTGTGGCGGCCCTAAAAAGTCTCCCCGTACATCATCCATAGTGCAGATTATATTTTCCTTTTGATCGTTTGGGATCAGTGAATATATTTGGAGTATTTAAAATATTTTGTACGTTAAGAATCATCTTCTTAACAGTATTTTGATTATTTGGCCCCTTTGGGAATATGAGTCTTTGATTTAGACTACACAGATGTAAATTCTTGAAATTGCAGCAATAATGTCTGGCTTTCACTGCCAGTTTTGTAAAGGGTCACTGATGAAGGTTCATTACCCGAAATTGTACAATATGGCCCATCTTCTTGCTTTAAATGTTTTACTGCTTCCAAAGGATCTAACAATTATTATTATTTGCTATTACTGCAGCTGGTGTTGTGCCGTGTGGCGGCCCTAAAAAGTCTCCCCGTACATCATCCATAGTGCAGATTATATTTTCCTTTTGATCCTTTGGGATCAGTGAATATATTTGGAGTATTTAAAATATTTTGTACGTTAAGAATCATCTTCTTAACAGTATTTTGATTATTTGGCCCCTTTGGGAATATGAGTCTTTGATTTAGACTACACAGATGTAAATTCTTGAAATTGCAGCAATAATGTCTGGCTTTCGCTGCCAGTTTTGTAAAAGGTCACTGATGAAGGTTCATTACCCGAAATTGTACAATATGGCCCATCTTCTTGCTTTAAATGTTTTACTGCTTCCAAAGGATCTAACAATTATTATTATTTGCTATTACTGCAGCTGGTGTTGTGCCGTGTGGCGGCCCTAAAAAGTCTCCCCGTACATCATCCATAGTGCAGATTATATTTTCCTTTTGATCCTTTGGGATCAGTGAATATATTTGGGGTATTTAAAATATTTTGTACGTTAAGAATCATCTTCTTAACAATATTTTGATTATTTGGCCCCTTTGGGAATATGAGTCTTTGATTTAGACTACACAGATGTAAATTCTTGAAATTGCAGCAATAATGTCTGGCTTTCGCTGCCAGTTTTGTAAAGGGTCACTGATGACGGTTCATTACCCGAAATTGTACAATATGGCCCATCTTCTTGCTTTAAATGTTTTACTGCTTCCAAAGGATCTAACAATTATTATTATTTGCTATTACTGCAGCTGGTGTTGTGCCGTGTGGCGGCCCTAAAAGTCTCCCCGTACATCATCCATAGTGCAGATTATATTTTCCTTTTGATCCTTTGGAATCAGTGAATATATTTGGAGTATTTAAAATATTTTGTACGTTAAGAATCATCTTCTTAACAGTATTTTGATTATTTGGCCCCTTTGGGAATATGAGTCTTTGATTTAGACTACACAGATGTAAATTCTTGAAATTGCAGCAATAATGTCTGGCTTTCGCTGCCAGTTTTGTAAAGGGTCACTGATGAAGGTTCATTACCCGAAATTGTACAATATGGCCCATCTTCTTGCTTTAAATGTTTTACTGCTTCCAAAGGATCTAACAATTATTATTATTTGGAAGGTGGCTCTAAACATACAATTTTTAATACTTTTACTAATCTCAAAGGACCCGAAAGAAATAATATAATCTTTACTATGGATGGTATACAGAAAAACATTTTAGGGCTGCCACATGGCACAACGGCAGCTGCAGTAATAACAAATAAAATAAAAAATGGGCCCTTTGGAACCAGTGAAAATGTTCAAATCTGAAGTTTGATTGCTTTCTAATGAGTCCCATTTACGACAAAAATTGCTTCTAACCTGTGCAAATCATTTGCATTTCAGCAGGTGATCCATTTATCGTTGATGTAAGCGACTCGTATCCATCTTTTGTACACGTAACTTCCAAGGGCAGCGAGCACACTTCTAGTTTGTACATGCCCGCTGATGGACCGGCAGTTACAGACTTTATGGCCTGCGATTCAAACGTCACACCAACTAGCGGTTGCCCGCACGACGACAATACAGACGCTTGCACAGATGTCGTTCCTTCACAACCGGAACCTTAAAATAATGACAAGAACACATGCATGCCAGACGCAGCGGTTAAAGCTGGATTGCTTCCGTGATTCGATAAAGCCCCTATCTCACTGGAATGCGACAACCGGAGACTAGTTCGCGAATAGTTCGCGACTATTACGCGACAAATATTAACGATATAAACAAAACTTTCATGTTGCAGTCTCATTGAATAGACATTTATGCGACACATTCGCGAATTTCGGTCTAATTTTGAAAATATATCTCGCGACTGTCGCACGATAGTGAGAGTGTCTCAAGACTTTCCCGCGAATGTATCTTATTTTAATTTTAATTCGTACGACAGTCGCGCGACATTCGTGCGAGTGTCGCACGACATTCGTACGAATGTCGCTAAGTTTTATTTTCTCGCCAGATAGTCGCGAGTTTTTCGCATGTTGTCTCAAGTCTGTCGCGCGACCGTCGTGCGACACTCGCACGACATTCGTACGAGGGTCGCAAAAATTTTGCATTGTAAATTGGCCAAAATTTCGCGGCGACAGGTTCGCGACATTCGCACAAACGTCGCGCGACCGTCGCACGACAGTCGTGCGACAGTCTTGCGAAATATTTTGGGAAAAAAAAAATCGCATCCAATTTTTAAACATGTTTAAAACCTTCGCGACTAGTTCGCGACTAGTTCGCGACACGTGAAAATTCTCACGACACTCGCACGAATGTCGTGCGAAAGTGCAGCGACTTAATTCGCGAAACAGTCGCGAGGAATTCGCATGCCAGTGAGATACTAGCTTAACTCGCTGTCCTTGCTCGCCATATTGTTTTATTTTATGTGATCTCCAGTTTTGCATTTTGAATTTTCAAAAGAATGTGACCGGCCCGGGACTGTCCATCGTGCTTCAAAGCTGGACTGGGTCCCCCAGGGGGGTACTCTCATTTTTTGTGGATACATAGGCGAGGCCCCAGCTTCTACCCCCAAACCCCAAAAATTACTGAGATTTGCTGACCACCCCCCCAAAAATACCAGTCCTATCAGGCATACCCAAAAAAATACTTGAACTTTTAGCTTACCCCAAAAAATTACATGTATTCATCTTTTTTATGCCTATTGATGAAATTTTATCACATCCATATGATCTAAGCTGTTGGTGGGACGTTAAATCCAACAGAACACGTCACAATACAGTTAGTATATGTAGGAACTAGGAGGTAAATACCAAGTTGGATAAAATTTAAAGATTTTATTTATTCTCAAAGTGTAAGTCTTATGATGGTTTTGATTCCATTTGATTTGCAATCCAAACAACATCATCATGATCATGCTTCCAAAATTTCACCGAGACCAGTCATAAGGCATGGTCGCAAACAAAATTGAATCTCAAGGCCTTGTAAGACATAAGTGTTAGCCACTCTTATCTTTATAGAAATGAAGAGATTTCCCAAGAAATGTGCAAAACCCAAAAAATTACTTAGAATTATAGATGACCAAAAAAAAAAATATCCATAAAAAGCTCACTACCCTAAAAAATAACTAGTTTTTCTGAACCCCCCCCCCCCAAAATACGGAAATTCAAACTTTTGACCCATCGCCTATGTATACAGAAAATTTCAGAGTACCCCCCCCCCCCCCTGGGCTGGGTCCTTACAAGATACATAATTGGAGTTCTAAGGCTTGATAATCAAGATACATAATGAGCCGCGACGCGAGAAAACCGGTCTTCGGGGTTTCCGACCAGGTCCGACACAAACCGGCCTGTACAAGCTCAGAAAAGAGCTAGAAGCTTGAAATTTCGGATTTAAGTAGAAGAGGAATTGTACTATCCAAGTAGCGAAAACAAAGGCGCTGATCAGCTTCGCGGTTACCGCGAAGCTGATCTGCGCCTTTGTTTTCGCATAGGCAAAAATCCGGTTTTCTCACGATGCGGCTCATAATCAGAACGCATAAAATGTAAAACAGGTTTGAGATTTAAAAAAAAATGTTTACCTGTACACTGCAATATAACGTTTTCCGTGGTGTTTCGAACAATTCTCCATGTGAATCTGAAGCCGTACTTCCATATGTAAATTGTAACGGGTAATCGGCAGACCCTTAGTGTGTAAACCCCACCAGAAGAGTTGATAAGCTTAGAATTCCAGCTTTCCCAGATATAGACGCCCTCTAGCGGTCGCGAACATACGGAGGACGCGATCGTGACCGTAATCTCGGTGTCGCATCGAGGACCTGAATAGATAAGAAGGCTTGACGTCAAAATTCTATTGAATTTAATATGATTTGGCACAAGTTGACAAAGCCAGCCACAACTACATTAAACCTTAGAATCAGAACTTGGCTTTGTTTAAGCTTGTATATCTATTTTTGTTTGTTTGTTTATATTGAGGTTTAACGTCCCAGTCAAGGTCGGGACGGAGCCACCGCTTTCTGGGTTTTAACCAGTACTATATATTGTATTGCATTTTTCAGCATTTAAAGTTAATTTCAATATTTATTTAAGATTTGAATAAAAGAGGAAAGTTGGGAGAAGACAATAACATGAAAAGTTGTGCACTTCATTCTTTTTCTACTACGAGGATAGATCAAAACGTACTACCACAAGCGTTTTTATGGTGGTTAATAGACATGATAGGCTGCTTTATTATACATTATTTGAAAGGGTAGCATTTAGCATTTGTAATGATACCAAAATAAGTAATAATTATTTGTCTTAAAAGACACGTGGGTGAAACCACTGGCATGTTATCTTTAAATTGTAAACCTTATATTGTGCCTTTCATGCGCTGTATCTTAATAACAACCGGTCACATTTTCTTTAACTTTTAAGCATGCGCGGATCCAGAGGGGGGGACCGGGGGTCCGGACCCCCCCCCCCTGGAATTTGAAAATTTTACCTAAAAAAAGGTAATTTCGGGATTTTTGGGGGGTTGGACCCCTCCTCGTCTGTGACCAAAAATTACCATTTTCGTTGGACCCCCTCTCATGAAAATTTCTGGATCCGCGCATGTTAAGTGAAAAATACTGTGATATTTAGAAACGCAATGTAACAGAAATGAACGTTACCAGCACGCTGCTGACTGTATAATAAAGCAATATACATGACGCCATGGAAATATGTATCCCTGTAACTTTTCAAGTAACACTGGGCCATTATATCGCTGGCATTGCATGTATTATGATTTTACTTTAGAGCACACTACGATGATACAATTAAATTGTTAAATGCATTTCAAGCTAAGGAGCTTTTAGCTAGATGTCAATTTTACGCTTTGGATTTGAACTGCAGTTTCAAAGTATGCCACGACATTCAAGTTGATGTCAACATTTCGTTGTGAAGTAAAACAATTGAATTCAGTTGAATAAGTGTGATTTTAGCAGGATATATTCATTAATTTTCAAAACAAAAATATTTAGCACTAATTGCATGTTTTCGTAGTCATTTTGTACATTATTTCATCGTTTTTTAAGCCATGTCAGTGTCAGATGCTCACCTCTTTTAGAATGCAATATTTCATTTCATCCAGAGCAGCCGCGCAAACTTTTTATCACAGGTAATAGCCAGAGAACGGGTCTTTCAGATATAGATATTCTAAAATATTTTGCAATGATAGATACTGAGATATGCAGTTGGATCCATTAACCATGAAATTAATTTCATGAAATTACTTTTTTTAAAAAAGTGGTCACAATATAAAATGAGCCGTCGGATGAGAAAACCAACAGTCTGTCTATGCCGAAACAAAGACGCAGATCAGCTGTGCAGTAACTACACAGCTACGCTAATGATACAGATAGTACAATCCATCGTTCGAGCTTCCAGGCCCCGAGGTTATAAAACTTTTTTCAAGCTCAGCTCAGCTGAGCATGAAATTTCAACTGCTCATAAATACCAAATAACCCAAAATATATTGAAATTGAAGGTTTAGAACGCCAAAGCCTGTAATTTATCCTGCTAATAAATGTTAAAATGCCAACAATTGTTGGCATTTTAACATTTATGAGCAGGATAAATTTTAGTCTCAGCTGAGCTGAGCATGAAAAAAGTTTCATAACCTCGGACCCAGCTTGCTTCTGAGACTGTACAGGCCGGTTTGCGTCGGACCTGGTCGAAAACTTAAATTGTTGGTTTTCTCACGCAGTGGCTCATAAGATTTGCGACTTACGTATTCTCCACCACCAACCCCAGTGTGACTGCGCATGTGCAATGTAGATTAACGAACACCCAACAGTTATTAATAATAAACTTGGCTGTATTAACTTCATTTTGTCTGAAAAAATCAAACAATATATAATAAGCGCCGATTTTGCATAAACACAATCTTGGAGATGCAGTGTAAAGAAAATGTACGTTTGATCAAATGCCATTTTTTGAATACAGAATTAGGTAGGATTCGTGAGAAAAACGTCGGGACATTTCATGACCATTACAGTGGGTTCAAATATTTTGCACCAGGAAAACATGTCCGTGTAATATATACCCCCTTGAACCCCACTTTTATATAGCAAAACTGGGGTATGCAGGGGTATACCTATTTTTTTCTTATTTTTGCTCCAAAACATAGATTGTGGGTACTCGTTAGAACCGCCTGGGCGAGGCGGTTCTAACGTGTACCCACAATCTATGTTTTGAGCAAAAATAAGAAAAATATCGAAATTTTTCAACAGAAAATTTTCAATTTTTAAAGCTCAAAAAATCTCTGTTTATTGCATGGGCAAGTTTTCGTAATGGTACACTCTTAAAATTATTTTATGATGAAATCGGCGATATCTTTTGAGAGCCATGTGTATGATTTTTTGGCTACTGTAGCCTTAAATCGTAAAATGTATTATTATTATTATTATTATTATTATTATTATTATTATTATTATTTAAGAAAATTTTGCATTTTCTTTAAAAGGAACAGTAAAAAAACGCTTCTGATCATGTATCAAAATAAAATTCCTCACCTTATTGCTCTTATACTTTTTGAATTAAATTGCTCATTTGTGATCTCCTTTTATAGCTTTTCGATTATCTACATCATTTGAAAAATAATTATTTGAGCCTGTGCGTTAGAAAACCAACAATTTGGGTTCCGACCAGGTCCGACACAAACCGGGCTGTACGGTCACAGAAGATGATTAGAGGCTGGAAATTTTGGATTTAGAAAGTAGAGGAATTGTACTATCCGTGTTGCGAAAACAAAGGCGCTGATCAGCTTCGCAGTTTCTGCGAAGCTGATCTGCGCCTTCGTTTTCGCCTATGCAGATTGCTGGTTTTCTCATGTGGTGGCTCAAATAATTATATTGTTTTTGTTGTTGTTTTTCATATGATTTCATTTGAGGCGCGACGCGAGAAAACCGGTCTTCGGGGTTTCCGACCAGGTCTTACACAAACCGACATGTACAGTCCCAGAGCATAGAAGCTTGAAATTTCGGATTTAATAAGAAGTGAAAGTGTACTATCACTTAGCGAAAGTGTAGCGAAAACAAAGGCGCTGATCAGCTTCGCAGTTACTGCGAAGCTGATCTGCGCCTTTGTTTTCGCATAGGCAAAAATCCGGTTTTCTTGTGACGCGCCTCATTTTAAGCCGATCCTTATGTGATGTTATCGACATGTTTGAAACATGAAGCTTTTTAAATAATAATTTGTTTTCAAACCTATGTTTGCCCGTGGCTGTTATGTGAAGGTTGCATGCACCTTACAGACAGTGTAGGGGACTTTGAATTGTATGTTTATTATGAAACTTTAAAGGATGTAAGTAGCTTGCAAGCTTTAAAAGGACGCTTAATGGTGTAAGCGAGAGGGTGTTGAGGATGGTGCTCTTAAAGCATGGAAAAGAAGTATATTTACTATTGTGGATAAACGTATTAAGTTTAATTCACAAAATACTAATCTTTTACCTCCTAAACCCAAATCGTCCTTTAGGCATTTGAAGCAGGGTATCCAAGAATTTCATAGAAAGTATGTCTTGGTTCCAGCATACAAGGCCGCAAACAATATAGTTGTTGTTTGTAGGCTTCACTACATTAACACCTTAAAACAGGAACTTGATGGTACCAGTGCTTATACAGAGACAGATAGTGATGAAATATCTATAGTTAATGCTCACTTAAATTTACCTGTTTTCTGTCTGTGTCGATGAAGGCCAAGACAAACTTCCTACCTAAGCTTCACAAAAGACCGTATATGGCTAGATTTATTGCTAATTCTAGTTCTTGTACTACCACTGAACTTTCTAAGTTATTAACTTTCTGTCTTATCTGTGCTATCAAATCGCATGTCATAAGATACTGTGAGACGGTGTATGAAACTTCAAATAAAAACTAGTTTTGGTCAATAAAAATTCTGCCGAGGTGCTTTATTTGGCCAGTAATGACAGAAAAGCTTTTTTCACTTCCTCTGACCAAAGTCGATATACACTTTGGACATGTCAGAATGTATGCGATGCCTTATCCTATCTCCTGGATAATATTTATATTAGATTCGGAACCAAGTTATATAGGCGAATTGTTGGAATTCCGATGGGTACAAATTGCACCCCTCTCGTAGCTGATTTATTTTTATACTGCTACGAAAGAGATTTCATGGACAATGACAATCAAACTGACGTAATCGAGGCCTTAAATTCGACTTCTAGGTACCTCGATGACCCTTTGAACATTGCCAATCCTTATTTAGAAGGCATGGTCAATCAAATTTATCCACCTGAACTGCAGTTGAATAAAACCAACACCACAGATACCGAGTCCCCCTTTTTGGATTTACATCTTTCTATTGCAAATGGATTTGTTTCGTCTAAGATTTATGATAAACGCGATGACTTTGATTTTGATATAGCAAATTTTCCGTTTTTGGATGGTGACGTTCCTCGCCGTGCTTCGTATGGGGTATACATTTCGCAACTTACTAGGTTTGCTGGAGTCTGCAATCATGTAGCGGACTTCAACGCGCGAAATGAATGTTTAACAGCCAAACTTCTCCAGCAGGACTACCGGTATCATAAACTTCGAAAAACATTTTCTAAATTTTATCGTAGACACAATGAATTGATTTCCAAATTTAATGTTGGGCTAAAAACACTTTTACGTGAGGGCCTTTCGGAACAAGAATTTTATGGTGACTTAGTTTACAAATTTAAGGAGCTTATACGAGAAGGATTTTTCTTTTCAGTTCAGAAAAATCATAACAAAGGATTTTTCTTTTCAGTTCAGAAAAATCATAACACGTTATAGACGTATAGGTTATAACTTGAATATTATGCGACGGTCTGCATGCTTAGTTTTTAACCCAATCTTGGTTGATAACTATGCTGCCTTCTTTCATTGCACGCCGGTGGGTCGGGCTTCAGACTCTATGATGGCCCCGACTATTCATTAAGTTGGTTGGGGTCGGAGCTTCTTGTCTGTTGCTTGGCCCACCGGGGTTCAACTGGTGTTTTTCTTTTGCTACGGGTTTCAGTAAGTTATTCGGCGCCCAGGGATCTCCATCGTCGGGCAGCTTACTGAATCTGTGAGTCCTCGTTTTTGATTCATCAAGGTGATTATCATGATTTATTCGTTTGCCCTTGATGATTCATGGACTCGTTAGGCGCCTGTAAAACCAGTTTAAGCTCCCAATAATTTTATATTACTTCTGTTGTGGTTCTATATGTTTTGTGTTTTGGAGTCGAATTTTTGTGCTGTTTGAGCCTTATGTACGTTTACATATTTTTGGTTCAGTTCGGGTAACTGAGTGGCCGCCTATTGGGGAATAGCTGCTCACTCGGCTTACGATATGTTTTCCTGGTATAAGTACCTATGTGTCATTTAGTTTTTCCCACCCCTCGGTTTATGGAGTGGGAATTTCTTTCAGATTGCGCCATTTCCTGATCATTGCCTACTTACAAGTACCTTTTCAGCCTAGTAGCATTGTGCGCTGTGGCGTTTCTTTTTGGTCAGGCTGCATTATAAAACAGATAATTTTTATGGTTTAGAGCAGAGGTCGTAGCTCACCAGGAAACTGTAAACCTGTCAACATAAAAAGCATACCTAGCAAATGAGCCGCCTCAAGAGAAAACCAACACTTTGCTTAGGCGAAAACAAAGACGCAGATCAGCTTCACGGTAACCGCGAAGCTGATCAGCGCCTTTGTTTTCGCTTCCCCTCTTCTTCTTTAATCCGAAATTTCAAGGTTCTAACTGCCTTCTGTGGCTGTACAGCCCGGTTTGTGTCGGACCTGTTCAAAAACTACATTGTTGGTTTTCCCATGAGGCGGCTCAAAATAAAAAGAGAAAAGAAAGAAATAAACTGTTCAGACGATCAGCATGGATATACTAGAACTAAGTCATGTTTGACAAATGTTTTGTAAACATTAGAATACATGATATTCCTTTTAAAAGACAACTGGAAAGTGGTGGACATTGTTTTTCATGGTAAGGGAGACTTTTCATTACGAATACTTGCGATGAAATATACATAGACTTTTTTTCAGAAGCAAAAATCGAAAATTTCAACGGAAAAAGCTTGATATTTTTTTATATTTTTGCTCAAAATATTGATTGTGGATATCCACAATTTATGTTTTGGAACAGAAATAAGAAAAATAGGTATATCCATACAAACCCCAGTTTTTTTTTTCTGTATTAAAGTGGGGTTTAAGGGGGTATACATTTCATGGACATGTTTTCCTGATTTGATTGGGTTCCCCACTACAGTTAATTTACAAACATCTAAATATTGATGTGATTTCTTGAAACCTTATACGTAAAAAAAAAAAAAAAAAAAAAAAAAAAAAAAAAAAAAAAAGTAAATACTGGTAATCAGTGCAATATATAGAGATTTTTTCAAATGCAGAAAATGAAAATTTTATTGTGAAAAATTTGATATTTTTCTTTTTTTTTTTTTTTTTTTTTTTTTTGCTCAAAACATAAATTGTGGGTACACGTTAGAACCGCCCCGGCGAAGCCATGCACGGTGATGCATACCCCTTTACATATGATACAAAAGTATTTGATTATCCTGTAACAGGGAAACTACTACAAGACAATCTTGGTGCTCTTTATTCATGTTAAAGTTATAGACCGTTATATGAAAATAAATGCATATTTGAAGTAATACTCCAAGTGCGGTTCGATTCCTTGTCCCTCTATTCTTACTTTACTATACATTACTTGGACATGTTTTCCTAATGTGATTTTGTTCCCTATTGACAGTTAAGTAAGTAAGTAAGTAAGTAAGTAAGTAAGTAAGTTAGTAAGTAAGTTAGTAAGTAAGTAAGTAAGTAAGTAAGTTAGTAAATACTTTATTTTTAGTAACATCTAAATGAGCTGCCTCATGAGAAAACCAACAATCTGCATATGCGAAAACAAAGACGCAGATCAGCTTCGCGGTAATAGATAGAGTGGACCTTCAAAAGGGCATTAAAACTATGGTTCACTTTATTTGCCATGTAATGACAGAAAGGCCTTTTTCACTTCCTCTGACCAGAGTCGGTATACACTTTGGTCATGTCAGAATGTGCGCGACGCCCTATTATCCTATCTCCTGGATAATATTTGTATTAGATTTGGGATCAAGTTATACAGACAAATTGTTGGAATTCCGATGGGTACAAATTGCGCACCTCACGTAGCTGATTTATTTTTATACTGCTACGAAAAAGATTTCATGGATTCTCTTTACCATGATAATCAAGCTGATGTTATCGAGGCTTTTAATTCGACATTTAGGTACCTCGATGACCCTTTGTACATTGACAATCCTTATTTTGATTTTGAAGACATGGTCAAACAAATCTATCCTCCTGATCTACAGTTGAATAAAGCAAACAACACAGATACCGAGGCCCCCTTTTTAGACTTACATCTTTCTATTGCAAATGGATTTGTTTCTTCTAAAATTTTATGATAAACGCGATGACTTTGATTTTGATATAGTAAACTTTCCGTTTTTGAATGGTGACGTTCCTCGACGTATACGAGGTATGGCAGGAAAGTTCGTAGACACTTTAGCTATCAGAAAAAGTAACGCGTTGTTGAAGAGGCTTTTTAAATAATTTCAAGCAGCAATATCTTATGAGTATATTTTAGAAATTTGGTGCAATTTGATATAATAACGCGCTTGCTATGCCCAATTTTCTGCTTGAGGGTAGGGCCGCGCGGGGCAGGTGTCAAAACGTGATAAAATGTGACCATTTTCCCATTCTGTTTTTGCTTGTGAAACGGCACTAAAGTGAGCTGGAACGTTAAAATATTTTGTTCCTGAAAGAACGTTCAATCTACAACATTTTCTGAATTTTTGGGCCTTGGCGGTAGTAAAGTTTGATATCTGTGAATAAAATTTCAGACGCAAGTCCGAAAAAACTGTTTGAAACATAGGCGTAATTTGACGTCGGAGAACAGTCGATATCATAAAATTGTGTGTTTTTGTTTAGGAAATCGCCAACAAACACGATGGAAATGATGCATATAACAACATAAAAACTATCAGCTTGTCGGTCATTTATTTACAAATGCCACGGATGATTTTTGGATGCTCGATAGATCATCTAAGGTGATAAATGGCGGCGGAAGGGCACTCGTCTTACATGCTCAGAGTATGAAAATGGTTTCAAATGTTCAACCGGTCGTCAGAGAACTTAGCGACAGTTGGCACAGATCTGCATTTGACAGCAGGATACACATAATAAAAATGAACCGATATCCAAGTACCCTATGTGGAAAAAATCTGAAACATCGGTTGAGCTTGTTACAAAAATATAAAACACTGACAGCGATAAACTTCAAGCAACGTCACTGTGGCGTTGACCCTTGCCCCGCTCCCGGTCAGGGAGGTGCACGAAAAAGGCTGTAGAAAATGTCGTGATGGTCAGATTTTCATAAAATTTCATCTATTTGCTCGTAAAATATTTTTGCAAACCCAGATATAATCATTTTGACAGGATATATTTTCCTGTTGAAAATACTAATTGTGTCTACGAACTTTCCTGCCATACCTCGTACAATTCGCAACTTATTAGGTTTATAGAGTCTGCAATCATGTTGCGGACTTCAATGCGCGAAATAAATGTTTAACAGCCAAACAGCTCCAGCAGTGCTATCGGTATCATAAACTTTGAAAAACATTTTAAATTTTATCGCAAACACTATGAATTGATTTCCAAAGTTAATGTTGGGCTAAAGACCCTTTTACGCGAGGGCCTTTCGGAGCCAGCTTGGTTTACAAATTTAAGAAACTTATAGGAAGGAATGTTTTTTCTTTTCAATTCAGAAAAATCATTTCACGTTACAGAGGTATAGGATATAAATTAAATGTTACGCGACAGTCTACATGCTTAGTTTTAACCCAATCATGGTTGATAACTATGCTACGGGCGTCAGACTCCGAGTATGATGGCCCCGACTATTCATTTAAGTTAGTTGGGGCCGGAGCTTCTTAATATCTGCTGCTTGGCTCACCGGAGTTCAACTGGTGTTTTTCTTTTGCTCCGAAGTTAGTAAGTTATTTGGCGCACAGGGATCTCCATCGTCGCTTACTCAATCTGTGAGTCCTCGTTTTTGATTCAGCATGGTGTTTATCATGATTTATTTGCTTGTCCATGATGATTCATTGACTTGTTAGAGATTCACCACGAGGACCGAACAACTAACAAAATGTTGTGGACCACTGCAGAAGCTGAGGGTGAGGTTAGGTACCTGTAAAATCGATTAAAACCCGCCAGTAATTTTATATTACTGATCGTTCCAAGGCGATACTTCTGTGGTGGTTCTTATTGTTATATGTCTTGGTGTTTAAATGTTTGTGCTGTTGGTGCCTTATGTATGTTTTCATATTTTTAGTTAAGTTCAGGTAACTGAGTGGCCATCTACTGGGGCAAATAGCTGCCCATTCGGCTTACGATATGTTTTCATGGTATAAGTACTTGATTGTTAATTTGTTTTTCTTCCCACTTCGGTTTTTGGAGTGGGATTTTTTTTTCTAATTGCACATTTTCCTGATCGTTGCCTACTTGTACCTTTTTGAAAAAGATAGAAGGACAGATACTAGCCCATTTTCCAGTTCATACATAGACTAGTATTATCCAAACAGCGCCAAATATATAAAACAGTGGTTAGAAAATAAATCTAAACAGATAATGACTTTGATTTATTAGAATACCCTCACTGATCTCATAGGACCAAAAAGGAAAAGTATAATTTGCACTTTGGATAATGTACGGGGAACGCTTGAGCTCTAGACAAACCACATACAAACACAAACTAACGGCCATACATGTACAACGGGCATGGTTAACCCATATATGACAAATGGACTTGCCTGTCATTATCATTTGGGTGAGTTCACTGTCAATTTAAGGGCATCGGGGATGCTTCTGAATTCTTAATCCATTTTTCGATAACCATTTTTCGATGAAGTTCTTGCAAGCAAACAGAATAGTCCCAGATGGGACGCCGCGTTCTGCCATTTATAGGAACGAAAACGACCCGATTAACAACTATACTGTCTGGCAATATGTGATTACGGTTTAATGGACCTTAAATCTTTTAGTCCGTTCGATATGCGTTCCAATGCGTTGCTATCCATTCCCCATTCGGTAAATGCGTTCTGTCTGACAATATCCGTCTTCCATTATACTTTTCTTATCCATTCACTTTCGGACGATGCATTCCTTGCCAGACGATATCATCCTTACCAGCTTTTTGTGTCATATTTTAAACACGTTCAATAATGAGAATGGTCGAAACCGGATAGCCATCAAACATGCAGCTCCTGTAATCTTGAGTGATGGCCTCCATTGCCACAGAGACAACTTCCATCGCCGAACCATTAAGAAAACTTGCCCATGCAATAAACAGAGATTTTTTTAGCTTTAAAAATTAAAAAATTTCAGCTGAAAAATATTGATATTTTTCTTATTTTTGCTCAAAACATAGATTGTTGGTACACGTTAGAACCGCCTCACAATCTATGTTTTGGAGCAAAAATAAGAAAAATAGGTATACCTCTGCAAACCCCACTTTTGCTATATATAAGTGGGATTCAAGGGGGTATACATTACATGGACATGTTTTCCTGATGTAAACTAATGATGTTGTACATGTATCCTCTGTTTGTTTATCCGGTAACTTTCTTATTACAGTAACTGTTGAAGTCTTACTTCTAAAAGCAGGTATTAATGGATGGGAGGTGTCATGCTGTATAGAACAGAATACATACATAAATATCTCTTCATTAAATTTGTACATTTAAAACATGTATATATATGTAAATGGTTTTTGGAGTGGGAATCTTTTTCTGGTTTCTGATTTTGGAGTGGGAATCTTTTTCTGATTGCGCCTTTTCCTGATCTTTGCCTACTTGTACCTTTTTACTTATACAAATCATACTATTTAGCCTTTATAGTGCAATATACAGAGGTAACTCGAAAAAAAAAAAACATTAAGGTGCTAAGATGGATGCGAGTGGTGTGGAAGCAATATTGATGAAAACTGTATATATTTGTACTCTGTACTTGATGCTGTAATCCGCTTCAAAGAATGTGACAAAATAAAGTTCCAGCATAATGTTGAGTTTCCGCAACACATTGGTTAGTAGCGACTGTAACATTCGACATTTCGTTTAAGAAATATCCTGGTTGCACAACGGTGGAATTAAGAACTGGCGCGTACAGGCCTGGGTCTGGTTCAGCTGCTCGTTTTCGTGTCGTTTTATAAAAGAAACACCCATAAAGGGTCTTTAAACTGTCTGAAATATCGATTACCACGAAGGTCGTTGAGTTCTCAACGCTACATCTGTATTCAAAGCACGATGCGAATGTCATAGATGTTGCGAGTACTTCTACAGTATATATTGACGCTAGTTTTAAACCGTATTTGTTGTCAGGCCAGATGCTAAGTGCCTAAATTGTACCATTTGTAAAGTCATTTTCAGTAGCATTGCTGAATCCAGCCTGTGAAGAAAGCACAAGTCTCACTTTGCCAACGCATCTGTTAACATTGCCTCCATAGAAGTCTCCTTCGACGAATTCAGGTTGCTTAGCGAACCAAAACGATGGTTGGTCAATGGTTGACGCGATACAGGTTTCCATACTTTCGTAGAACGGCCCGTCCACAGCCCGTGGCGTATTTACGAAAAACTTGCTCGTGTCATTGCTAAACAATGCGTAATTATACGGACTGGGTTGGAGGATAGCTTTTACAGATACACTGTAGTCGTCAATTGTAGCGGGCATTAGTGAGACCTCAATTTGGACTCCTGAGAGTTGTTGATATGCAACTGCGCTAATCTTAGCCGACGCTGTTTCATTTGGGCACCTTATTTCGAAACATCCTATCATGGAGCCCTTGTGATAATATTTAACCCCGTTACTCGTATTACTGCTTATATCTACAATTTGTCTCACGGATGGAACTATGGAAAGACTGGTTGTCACTTCAGAACCTGCCAAAAAATCATTTAAGAAAACCCGTGTTTTAAAGTAACATTTTGGTTCATCTAATACATAGTCAATATTGTACCATACACCACTCTGTGGAATGAAAGACCCTATTAATTGTTGATTTGTAACTTGTCTTTTCTTTCTTCCAGGTTGGTTACTATTGCCCATTGAAATCCAGGTCCCGGTGGTTTCATCAAGCTGCCAGAGCAAATA
Source organism: Rugalucina vietnamica (assembly GCA_964017185.1). Lineage (NCBI taxonomy): Eukaryota > Metazoa > Mollusca > Bivalvia > Lucinida > Lucinidae > Rugalucina > Rugalucina vietnamica. The sequence continues at coordinate 55,367,105 of OZ024873.1, forward strand.
CGGTGTAGGTCCATAAGCAAAAACATCGATATTTTCATTAAGAGTAATTTGATTGCCGACATTGTCTAGGAATTCAAAAGCAAACACACCTAATGTGACTAGGATATCGGGCAGACCATCTGCGTTCAAAGTAATGAATTCGCCTGGGGCATCCTCGAGTCTATCTGTCGGGTCAATGAAAGTTAGTGAAACAAAAACAGGCCCCGTGTATTGTACTCCATTCGCGTTAAAGAAAGCACCAGGAGGAATTCGGATGAAGGCAGGACCAGCGTTTTGGTTCGATGGATCGTTGGAGATCGAAAGACCAGTTTCTTCTGTAGGATCTAATTCTATAAAAGCTGCCTTCTTTACCATTGGGATGTTTACAGTTTCCGTGCCAAATGACTGGCTAGATACCGTGTGAACAATAATATTATCTAGATAATTGCCTGTCGCGTCTAATGCTTTTATTACTAGGCGCTTTCTCGACGTAGGAACGGCATCGAGGGAGTATTCACCAGTAACGTCTGTGACAGCCGTCATCGTGTCACTAACGAGCTCGACAGTGATTCCTTGAATTGGAAAATCTGTATCAGAGTCTTCTACTATTCCCCTAACAACGATAGAGGTAGCTGCCGTACACATGCACGTACAATTCACAATAACCTCGTTTTCGTTTCCTTCGGACCGACAGCTTCTCTTTAGGCATTGATTTACGTCATGGAAGCAGCCGGGTTGGATTTCTATTCTCAATGGCATCCAAGCATCATTACAACTGTCTGAGTCGCCTGAAACCAAAATCAACGAATCATTTTCGACGTACATCACACTTGGAATACATAATTTACTGGAAAGCGCGATCGCTTGGTGGTCGAGCGTCAGGGGTTGACGATAGATCGGTGGTGGGTTTGATTCCTCATTCAACTAACAATTATCAAAATTTATTACCTACTGTACGGGTGACACCTCTTAATTTATTTTCGGCATCTACTGTTAATCTACACGGAGCTTCTAATTCTAATATGTTTCGTAATGATCTTCAGATTAGGTTATCTCCACTCAAATCACCAATTTTACGTAAATATATTAATCCGTTCAAGAGACCTGGAATGTACCCTAGTATTTCTAAGTGCAATGCCAAGAAGTGTAACTGTTGCAATCATTTATGCTCTAAGACTACTATCACTATCACTTCATCTGTGAATGGTAGGACATTTTCAGTGGTTAATGATTCTGATTTAGACTGAAAATCAATGGATCTTGTATATGTTCTTACTTGAAATACAAACAATTGTAGGATGCAATATGTTGGACAAACTTGTCGAACTTTGCAAAAACGATTTGGTGAGCACTATCGTAGAATCAGAAAGCCCAAAAATAATGATACCTTTCTGTACCAGCATTTTAAGCGCACTGGTCATTCTCCCAATGATGTTAAAGTTCAACCAGTGGAGAAAATCTCATGTGATGAAAATTCTTCAGTTAGATTCAAAAACATTAAACGATTTGAAACTGAACTTAAATGGATAAAATTACTGCAAACACCCTTTCCACTGGGATTTAACGACAACATTTACCATGAAGGAAATATTTCCAAAATGCCCGATTTTGATGTACAGGTGCGTTCACTTATTAATATACCCCTGCGATATTCACAAATAAATTGACAACTTTTCTTGTTTTTGAACAATCGTCACTGGCAAGAAATAGACAACTGGATAAATTTGTTCATATAATATGTTAAGTATGTCTATAAACATTTACTCTGTATATAAAACTGTCAGATCGTGTGATGTTGTATGCCTAAATTGATTACATAACACACTGAGCCAATTTTTTAACAAAAAATTCGCTGATATTCGAGTTTCAAAGATTCCACAAGGAACCATGGTTAATGGTTTGTAATTGTGTTTATAAATTATGAAAGAATAGCCATTTTTGTACAAAGGCTGAAAATTTGGTGTCTTTATGAGCACTTTTTACAGAGTTACACCCTGATTTCCATTCATTGTACATTTTAGAATTTCATGATAAAGCGGTTGTTACAATATAAAACTAAGCATGTCAGTGTTATTTTGCAAGAAAACAAATATTCTACCAGGGCGGTTATGCGACAAAAGCTTTCTAGTGGGGGTCCTTCATAAGGTAAGCATGTTTTAAAAATACTATGGAGTCACCCATGACCTTTTATTCTGACAAATCGTGGGTTGGCATTTTATCATACAGTTTCATTATTTTTTTCCTACGCACCGAGGGGCTGAGTGGGCTAAATTTATTTTTGGACAATGATTCACATCTCGTCTTCATGATATTCCAAACCTCTTCTATGGCGATTAAGTCACGGAAATTAACATGCCAATAAAGGATGTCAAAATGGTATTTGTGCAAAGCAAATGTTCTTTATATTCATCCCTATTATTGATATTAGAGGAATGTCTGTCTTTGAATGCCCTGTTGATTTCCTTGATTTTATGCCTAAACAAGAGGATTTTTTAAAAATATCATGAATATAAGCAGCGAGAGATAGCCTAAGTATAAAAGTTTCTCTGTGAAAATCCTAGTTCCGTATGGTATTCTGTGCTGAGAAGCAAATCATGAATTGTATGATGAAATGTCAACCCACGTTTTGGCAGAATACAAAGCCATATTTGACTCCATTGTGCCTTAAGGCATGCTTACCTCATAAAGGGACCCACTAGCAAGTTTTGTTTGTAAAACCGTCCTGGTAGAATATTAGTTTTCTTGCAAAATAACACTGACATGCTTAGTTTTATATTGTAAGAACCGTTTTACTACGAAATTCTACAATGCACAATAAATGAAAATTAGGGTGTAACTCTGTAAATAGTACTCACAAAGACACCAAATTTTTAGCCTTAGTACAAAAATGGCTATACTTTCATAATTTATAAACAAAATTACAAACCATTAACCATGGTTCCTTGTGGAATCTTTGAAACTTGAATATCAGCGAATTATTTGTTAAAAAATCGGCTCAGTGTGATATGTAATCAATTAAGGCATACAACATCACAAGATCTAGAAGTTTTGTATACAGAGTAAATGTTTAAAGACATACTTAACATATTATATAAACAGATTCATCCAGTTGTCTATTTCTTGCCAGTAACGATTATTCAAAAACAAGAAAAGTTGTCAATTTATTTGTGAATATCGCAGGGGTATATTAATAAGTGAACGCACCTGTACATGTACTTACACTTTCGGACTCTCGTAAACGTAAATCTAGATCTCATGGTATACGGAAAAAGGGTAATGACAAACGCAAACGGTGCGCTGCATTGAAATTGAACATTTCTCTTAATGATTTAGCTGTTAAACTAAGGATTCACGGTCGACATCCAATGCTGTCGTATCTTAGTTTTCTACCTATTGCTGCATTACGTTCCTTGGACACAGAGGCTAATAGATTTTACGATAGAAATCATCAAATGTATGACGCTGCACTGTTAACAAGATGTTATACTCAGCATGCTCTTCGTCCATTTATCGATTCCGAATCTAATCACATTAGAAGTGTTATTAAAATTTATTAATTAAACAAGCATATTCCAGGATAAATCAGTGATACAGTCTATACCTACCTACTTCTAAAATTCAGAACCTCCTATTATTTGTTACAAATATAACAAACCAATCAGAAATACATTTTTTAATTTCAATAAACTTGTTTCTGGTCTTGATATCCATGCTAATACTCCTAAGTCTTGAGATTGTAAAGATTCAAAATATGTTTATCAACCCGCTGGACATATTGTTACTGGAAATTTAAAAATAATTTCGGATTCTAGAATTCGCAAATTTGTTTCTCAAGGTCCGAAATATAGATTCCCTTCCTACATTAATTTCGACAAATGTAGAGAGGAGATTTCATCTGCATTAAATGAATTCGGTAATCGATGGTGTAAACGAGAGGGTGTTGAGGATAATGCTCTTAAAGAATGGAAAAGAAGTATCTTTACTATCGTGGATAAACGTATTAAGTTTTGTTCACAAAATACTAATCTTTTTAAATTACCTCCTAAACCCAAATCGTCATTTAGGCATTTGAAGCAGGGTATCCAAGAATTTCATAGAAAGTATGTCTTGGTTCCGGCAGATAAAGCCGCTAACAATGTTGTTGTCGTTTCTAGGCTTCACTACGTTAACACCTTAAAACAGGAGCTTGATGGTACCAGGGCTTATCTGGAGACAGATACTGATGAGGTGTCTGTAGTTAATGCCCAATTAAACGATTTACCTGTTAAGTTTTCTGTTTGTGTCAATGAAGGCCAAGACAAACTTCCTACGATGTAATTGGTTACCAAAGCTTCACAAAAGACCATACAAAGCTAGATTTATTGCAAATTCTAGCTCTTGTACTACCACTGAACTTTCTAAATTATTAACTTCCTGTCTTACTGCTATCAAATCTCATGTTATAAGATACTGTGAGACAGTGTATGAAACTTCAAATAAAAATTGGTTTTGGTCAATTAAAAATTCTGGTGAGGTGCTCAGTAAATTGAAGTGTAGAGGGTTCCGTGCGACAAGCTTGTCCACATATGATTTTTCTACTCTGTTTACAACATTACCACATAATCTAATTAAAGAAAAACTTCTGGATTTGATAGAGTGGACCTTCAAAAGGGCATTAAAAAACTATGGTTCACTTTATATGGCATGTAATGACAGAAAGGCTTTTTTCACTTCCTCTGACCAAAGTCGGTATACACTTTGGTCATGTCAGAATGTATGCGACGCCTTATCCTATCTCCTTGATAATATTTATATTAGATTTGGGACCAAGTTAAACAGACAAATTGTTGGAATTCCGATGGGTACAAATTGCGCACCTCTCATAGCTGATTTATTTTTATACTGCTACGAAAGAGGTTTCATGGATTCTCTTAACCATGATAATCAAGCTGATGTTATCGAGGCTTTTAATTCCACATCTAGGTACCTCGATGACCTTTTGAACATTGACAACCCTTATTTTGAAGGTATGGTCAATCAAATTTATCCACCTGAACTTCAGTTGAACAAAGCCAATATCTCAGATACTGAAGCCCCCTTTTTAGATCTACATCTTTCTGTTGCAAATGGATTTGTTTCTTCTAAAATTTATGATAAGCACGATGACTTTGATTTTGATATACTAAATTTTCCTTTTTTGGATGGTGACGTTCCTCGTCGTGCTTCTTATGATGTATACATTTCGCAACTTATTAGGTTTGCTAGAGTCTGCAATCATGTTACAGACTTCAACGCTCGAAATAAATGTTTAACGGCAAAACTTCTCCAACAGGGCTATCGGTATCATAAACTTCGAAAAACATTTTCTAAATTTTATCGTAGACACTATGAATTGATTTCAAAATATAATGTTGGGTTAAAGACGGTTTTAAGTGAGGGCCTTTCGGAACCTGAATTTTATGGTGACTTGGTTTACAAATTTAAGAAACTTAAAGGAATTAATGATTTTTCTTTTCAGTTCAGAAAAATCATAACACGTTACAGACGTAGGGGTTATAACTTGAATGTTATGCGACAGTCTGCATGCTAAGTTTTTAACCCAATCATGGTTGATAACTATGCTGTCTTCTTTTATTGCACGCCGGTGGGTCGAGCGTCAGACTCTATGATGGCCCCGACATAAAGCTATTCATTTTAGTTGGTAGGGGCCGGAACTTCTTGTCTGTTGCTTGATCCACCGGGGTCCAACTGGTGTTTTTCTTTTGCTCCGGAGTGAGTAGGTGATTCGGCGCCCAGGGATCTCCATCGTCGGGCAGCTTACTCAGTCTGTGAATCCTGGTTTTTGATTCATCAGGATGTTTATCATGATTTATTTGTTTGTTCTTGATGATTCATTGACTAGTTAGAGATTCACCACGAGGACCGAATAACTAAAGAAATGTTATGAACCACTGCAGAAGCTGAGGGTGAGGTCATGGCCATGTAAAACCGGTTTAAGCCCGCCAGTAACTTTGTGTTACTGATCGTTCCAAGTCGATACTTCTGTGGTGGTTCTTTTTGTTTTATGTCTTGGTGTATAAATTTTTTGTGCTGTTGGCGCCTTATGTATGTTCTCATATTTTTAGTTAAGTTAAGGTAACTGAGTGGCCACCTATTGGGGAAATAGCTGCTCATTCGGCTTACGATATGTTTTATGGTGTGAGTGCCTGATTGTTAGTTTGGTTTTTTCCCATCTCGGATTTTTGATTACAATGGGGCTAGGGAAAAAGGTATGAATGGGGCTATTTTACCTGTACAGTATTAAGTTGTTCACACCTAGTTCAGGGGATTAAATCACAGGTAAATACAGAAATATGGAATTAAAGTGTCAAGAAATTTCATGGCGATGTTCCATGAGTAGGAAAAAGTGCCATGCAAGACTAAGAACAGATAAGGATGTAACGAAAGTACTTTCTGGGTCTCTGGAACATAATCACGAGCCAGATGACAGAAAAACTGAGCGAAAGGTTTTTGGAGTGGGAATCTTTTTTCTGATTGCGCCTTTTCCTGATCTTTGCCTACTTGTACCTTTTTAAGAACACGTGTAAAACGGAAGGCTACTGATGATGCTTCAGGTGAGTAATTGTATATTACTGACCATTGGTTACTTTAAATGAGTTTCAGGATATTGCATGACAGTGCTGATTGGACGAAGAACTGTAAAAGGCATTTTGATGCATTTTAAAATGTGCTTAGCATTTTACTATTCTTGAACTGCGAAACTGTATAAAGTTTTAGGATATTTTGATGCATTTTAAAATTTTAAAATCTGTTGTTTTTTAACTGATAGTGCTGTTTGGTATATATATGTGCTGATACATTAAATATGCTTAGTATTTTTTATCTGCAAGAAAATATAGACTTACCTGTATGATTAGCCCCATTGACCTGTGAAAAATATACAGGTGAATTAGCCCCATTCATATTTTTTGTAGCCCCATCGTATCTTTTTTAGCCCCATAGTCTTGCCAATCAGCCCCATTGTGTAGCGCCCACCTAGATGTGGAATTAAAAGCCTCGATAACATCAGCTTGATTATCATGGTTAAGAGAATCCATGAAATCTCTTTCGTAGCAGTATAAAAATAAATCAGCTACGAGAGGTGCGCAATTTGTACCCATCGGAATTCCAACAATTTGTCTGTATAACTTGGTCCCAAATCTAATATAAATAATATCAAGGAGATAGGACAAGGCGTCGCACACATTCTGACATGATCAAAAAGTATACCGATTTTGGTCAGAGGAAGTGAAAAAAGCCTTTCTGTCATTACATGCCAAATAAAGTGAACCATTGTTTTTAATGCCATTTTGAAGGTCCACTCTATCAAATCCAGGAGTTTTTTTTTAATTAGATTATGTGGTAATGTTGTATACAGAGTAGAAAAATCATATGTGGACAAGCTTGTCGCACGGAACCCTCTACACTTCAATTTACTGAGCACCTCACCAGAATTTTTAATTGACCAAAACCAATTTTTATTTGAAGTTTCATACACTGTCTCACAGTATCTTATAACATGAGATTTGATAGCAGTAAGACAGGAAGTTAATAATTTAGAAAGTTCAGTGGTAGTACAAGAGCTAGAATTTGCAATAAATCTAGCTTTGTATGGTCTTTTGTGAAGCTTAGGTAACCAATACATCGTAGGAAGTTTGTCTTGGCCTTCATTGACACAAACAGAAAACTTAACAGGTAAATCGTTTAATTGGGCATTAACTACAGACACCTCATCAGTATCTGTCTCCAGATAAGCCCTGGTACCATCAAGCTCCTGTTTTAAGGTGTTATCGTAGTGAAGCCTACAAACGATAACAACATTGTTAGCGGCTTTATCTGCCGGAACCAAGACATACTTTCTATGAAATTCTTGGATACCCTGCTTCAAATGCCTAAATGACGATTTAGGTTTAGGAGGTAAAAGATTAGTATTTTGTGAATAAAAGTTAATACGTTTATCCACGATAGTGAAGATACTTCTTTTCCATTCTTTAAGAGCATCATCCTCAACACCCTCTCGTTTACACCATCGATTACCGAAATCATTTAATGCAGATGCAATCTCTTCTCTACATTTGTCGAAGTTAATGTAGGAAGGGATGAAGCCTATTGCTGCCTTGTTGAGTCTCTAAGCAAGTTGCTGCAAGACAACGTAATTGACTGAGAATTTGAAAATAATTTAAGCCACTCGCAGAGTTCATGCATTTAATTGAATGACTTTTCACGGGCATGACTTATTTTTCTGTACAACGATATATGCACTGTCGTGTACAGAAATAGTTGCCATTGAAAATTGTGTTTGTATTGAAGCTTAACGTCCCAGTAAACAATTTTTCAGCCATGTCGGACGTAGCCAACTCTTCCTGGGTTTAACCAGTACTGTAGGGAGTTAATGTGTCTTGCTCAAGGACACAACACGGTGACGCTTGTGAGGAGCCATTGAATATAAATTCTGTACCTGTTATAGTCAGCATTGCCTCCTCTGATCTGACCGCGGGTAGACTCATATCAGCTGTAACCTTGGCGGAACACTGATACAGACCCCCATCGTTAGACCCCAGGGAAGTGAGCGAAAGTTCGTTATTGGTTTCACCAGCCACTTCCGTACCATCCTTATACCTGGAAAGAGCACGACATGAAATCCATTGATTCATAAAATACAATGAGGAAAGTGGCATGTTTCAAGCCGGTGTTTTCGGGGTGTTCACTCTACTTAGCTTTTGAAGGCATTTTAAATCAAATTTATCCATCTGAACTTATGTTGATTGACTTTTAGCTAAGGCTATGAAATCTGATTTACATTTGGCTTTTGCCAATGACTTTCCCCTTTTCCCATTATTTACGATAAGTTCGATGTCTTTGGGTTGTCCATTTTTGGTTGGGTGGTGGTCGTCATCGTCGTGTTTCTTATGGGGCATACATTTTGCAGCACATTAGGTTTGCTAGACTTGTGTCTGTATAGTTGTGTGATGGACTTAGTGCAATATAAATGCTTAACCAACAATCTTTTGCAGCACTGCAATCGGTGTCACAAACCAAGAAAAACATTTTCTATTCTTTTAATTGCCAATTGAATACTAAATCTCATAAAATGATCATTTTAGTTTAAGGAAGTTTTTGCGGCAGAGATTTCTGCAATTTTATGGTGACTCGGTACATTGGCAAAATTAAGAAACGTGTACAGGGAGGAATAAGTTGTGTACAGTTTAGAAAAAAAAATCATTATATGTTGTATGTTTTAGGTACCTATTTGTTATTTTGGTCGCTTTCAATCCATGTTTTAGGGTGGAACTTTGGATTTTTTTTTTGGATTCAGTTTAACGTCCCTTTCAAGATTATTTCAGCTCATTTGAGACGGGCCAATCAGTAGGTGGGGCGAAAACGGGAGAACCCCGAGAAAAACCACCTGACACACCCGCAAGTAGAACTTGGCTTGTCTCACATGTGGCCAGAGCGGGGCTCGAACCCACACCAGACACAGCGGTGAGATGCGGTGAGATGATCGAATGGTTAAGTGCAGTAATAAATTATTAGCGCTCTTAACCACTCGGCCACGGGGGCCGCCTAGTGGAACTTTGGTTCTGATTGCATACGCTCCTGGGAATTCAATGGCTTGTGCCTCAGATCCACTGTACCTGCTTGTGTCCTGGTTTGTTCGCTATCATAGGGATACGACCGTCTCTGTGTTGAAGTAGCACGTTGATATTACTTACGTTCTTTGCTGATAGGTGCTACGTCAAAGCACCATAGTTACCCCCGTAATTACCCATCTACAGGTTTCCGCGATACGTGAAGTCAACGATTTTTAAATGCTCAAGCGATCGAGTATCTCAGGATAAGAGTACGGTCTCATTACATTTGAGCCGTAATAAGAGAAATTCAACAATTTTGGTTTCCGACCAGGTCTGATACAAACCAGCCTGCACAGTCACAGAATCAGGCTAGAGGCTTGGAATTTCATATTTACGTAGAAAAGGAATTGTTCAATCTGTGTAGCGAAAACAAAAGCGCTGATCTGCGTCATTTTTTTTTTTTTTTTTTTTTTTTTTTTTTGTTGTTGTTTTTTTTCCTAGGCATATTGTTGGTTTTCTTATGCAGCGGCTCAATTTTACCATTTGTATGTTACTCCTATATCAGGTTTGGCTTGACAACACAGGGTTACATTTTCATTCACACTTCTCTGCTTTGACTGGGGATCCGCGACTATAGCCGGCATCTCTGAAACACCCAAAATTGAGCCATATTTTTATATGTCTTATGATTCTCTGACTTTTGAACAAAACAATTACACGGGCAAAAATACAGTAAACATTTTTTATGAGTTAAAGTGGCAGCAAAGTCTGAATGCCGCAGAAACAGTGCATTGGAATTTTACCGTTTCTTTTATTTCGCGAATATCTTTTCTTTAACGAGTCATTTTCGTGCATGAACTCGTATACTTGTAGTCTTATGATTTAAATTGATTCTGTTATAGCAACAAGAGGTGAAAATTAAGTTCAAAATAAATCACTGCAAGCTTTTCAGAACTTAGTGTAAATGCAGATCAAATGTATGTCCCATCCTCCAAACAAAAGTCGTCTTTGAGTTGTTCCCTGATTAAGTCAGTACAAAAAATGCAGAGATGAGCAAACTGTGTTGGACGGAAAATTATGCTTAGTACAACGATTATTTTATTTAAGATGCTAATTAATGTCAACAGAGGAGTTGCCATTTACAAGAAAAGTTGAGTACTGACGCTTATCTTCGTCGATTGTCGTCTTCTGGGTGTTAGGCAACATATCAAATATTGTGGATGGCAAAGCTGGGTTTTCGCTTGGCGAACATACAACCTTTTACAGTCGCGAAGCTTAAGGCAAGTTGTATTGTATATAAAAACTTAAAACATAAGCAAAGTGGTTTTAAGATCAGGTGTTGATTAAATGATCCTCCGGTTCTCAATTATGAAGATAAAGCATTTCGTCATCCAGTTGTATGGGGTTTACCATCTAAATAGCTTAAAACATTGGACTTTGTCATCTTTTTTCCATAATTTTTAAAGATCTGTAAAATACGCTCATCCTTGACTTACCAACGCATTGAAGCATTACTGTATCTCCGCCATTGATAGTTGACTGTTGCGCTACGTAGCCAATCAGCTCAAAGCTTACAAGAATTGGTAGTGAGCAAGCCGCTATCCTATAAGTTCCAGGGGTGGAGCTAGTGACATCAATTACATCCGGGCCTCCAATTGAAACGCAAACTAAGGCGTTTCCCGTGCAGTCAGATGTAGCGCTGACAGTTGCCCCAGTACAAGCGGAACCTGGTACAAATCAAGTACAAAAGTTATCTGAATATATCTAAACATAAGAAATGTTCAAACGATGTCACCACGGTAAACACATTAAATTTATCAGCATAGCAATCGTTTGAAATTGACAAAAACAAAAGATCGTTCTAAACCGTTCTAAAATCGTTATTGATTGCAAATGGAGGAAGTTTTATTGCATATGTGATGCAGCGACCACAAAACCAATAAATAGTGGTCACTACAGGTATTACCATTTAGGGGCATCTTTATGATCCCCTGCAGAAATCACCTCATCATGACAGTCCGTTCATCTCTTAACCATATTGCACCAGCAGATGCCATAAATCGAATGACCAGTGGTACTAATTTAGCTCCTTCAGAAGCTAAGCCTTTAATATACACAATATATTTAGTTCTACATACAGGAAAGAGATTGGTTTGTCTTTGAATATAACTTTCGCAATATTTCATTTCCATGCTGCAGATGATATGTCTGCAAACAAACATGATATGCTTTATGTGCAATAAAATAATGAAAGCATCCGACCTCGCGACTTCAGGGAGAAGTTTTGAAACGGACGACGATGTACGATGACACCAACATTTTTCAGTGAAATATTTCACTCAAAGCTGCCATGCAAACACTCCATACTCATCAGCGTCCAAAACCCTTACCGAAAACAAAATTACGAAATGCAAGAATCTGAGCAAAATAAGAGGAGTACACATCAATTAACTTATTTAAGTGTGTGCACATGTACATCCGTATTCAAATCATTTTTAAGAAAAATAAAATGTAATTGGGTCAGTGTACACATAATAGAGCATCTGGTTGCTTTTTAAAATCAGTTTTACGAGTACTTTATGTTGCAGTTCTCTATATAACAATACCTTGGCTCATCTGAGAATGTATTTTACCAAGAGTCAACACAAAAATATTAACACAGTCTTTAATATCTGTTTCGTTATTTAAGATTTTAGCACAACCAAAAAAAAAAGCTGTTCGAGATGTCCTTTTGGCGTCTCAGATATAAACTGACCAAAAAAGTTTAGTCCAAACTTCAAGATTAGCCTAGGCCAAAAAACTTTCTCTAAACTCATTAGTTTTTCTACAAAATAGTAACAAATATTCAGTTGGATTGTAGAGATGGCAAAAACGAATCCATCTACCCATAAACATAAGATCCAGCATTCGAACTGTTCTTTGTATGAATGGAAAATATTTGGGATATTCCCTACCAACTTTCCAAAAGAGATACTCTTGAGATAATGTTTTGCGACTGTCTGCATGCTTAGTTTTTAACCCAATCATGGTTGATAACTATGCTGCCATCTTTAATTGCACGCCGGTGGGTCGGGTGTCAGACTCTATGATGGCCCCGACTTAAAGCTATTCATTTTAGTTGGTTGGGGCCGGACCTTCTCGTCTGTTGCTTGGCCGACCGGGGTGCAACTGGTGTTTTTCTTTTGCTCCGGAGTTAGTAGGTTATTCGGCGCCCAGGGATCTCCAACGTCGGGCAGCTTACTCAATCTGTGAGTCCTGGTTTTTGATTCATCAGGATGTTTATCATGATTTATTTGTTTGTTCTTGATGATTCATTGACTAGTTAGAGATTCACCACGAGGACCGAAGAACTAACTAAATGTTATGAACCACTGCAGGAGCTGAAGGTGAGGTTAGGTACCTGTTAAACCGGTTTAAGCCCACCAGTAACTTTGTGTTACTGATCGTTCCAAGTCGATACTTCTGTGGTGGTTCTTTTTGTTTTATGTATTGGTGTTTAAACTTTTTTTGTGCTGTTGGCGCCTTATGTATGTTTTCATATTTTAGTTAAGTTAAGGTAACTGAGTGGCCACCTATTGGGAAAATAGCTGCTCATTCGGCTTACGATATGTTTCATGGTATAAGTACCTGATTGTTAGTTTGGTTTTTTCCTACCTCGGTTTTTGGAGTGGGAATCTTTTTTCTGATTGCGCCTTTTCCTGATCTTTGCCTACTTGTACCTTTTTCTTGATTTAACAAGGTTATTTTCATAATATTCATAGTGCTTTCAGAAGTTTCTATCATAGCACGCCATTCCGTTTCACGTTATATTCTCTCTTACAACGCGTTTCCATGTATATTTCGATACAAATACCCCATCAGTCTCATATCTATTTACGAAATCCATCAAAGAATACTTCCCAATTGAAACGCCAACTAAGGCGTTTCCCGTGCAGTCGGATGTAGCGCTGACAGTTGCTCCAGTACAAGCGGAACCTGGTACAATTCAAGTACATAAGTTATCCGAACATAAGAAATGTTTAAACGATGTCACCACGGTAAGCACATTAAATTTATCAGCATAGCAATCGTTTTATATTGAAAAAAAAAAAAAAAAAAAAAAAAAAAAAAAAAAGATCGTTCTAAACCGTTCTAAAATCGTTATTGATTGCAGATGGAGATATTTGATGCAGTGACCGTAAAACCAATAAATAATGGTCACTACAGGTATTACCCTTTAGTTTTGGGGGCCTATTTATTATCCCCTGCAGAAATTAAATAATCACCTCATTATGACAGTCCTTTCATCATTTGACCATATTGCACCAGCAGAGGCCATAAATCGAATAACCAGTAATACTAATTTAGCTCCTTCAGAAGCTAAGCCTTTAAGATACTCACAATATATAGAGACTTCATATTTAATCCAACATACAGGAAAGAGATTGGTTTGTTTTTCATATAACTTTTGCAATATTTCATTTCCATGCTGCAGATGATATGTCTGCAAACAAACATGATATGCTTTATGTGCAATATAATAATGAAAGCATCCGACCTCGCGACTTCAGGGAGAAGTTTTGAAACGGACGACATTTTTCAGTGAAATATTTCGCTCAAAGCTACACTGAAACAAAGCCTATTCCTGAACACCATCTTTCAGAAACTGCATTTTTCGAAATCTCACTTTTCTGAAACACCACAAGAAAATTATGACCATGTCATCTTTTTTGCAACTCATGAGTCCTAAAAGAGCCACATAAAGTTAGGAAATCGGTTCACTAATAAAATAATAATGTCCCAAAATCATTTTGAATAGGTATATTGCATTTGCAAGGGAGGTAATCCGAACACCTTAAAACTGAAAATCAAGCAAATCTGTTGAATAAGTTTAAGAGTTCGGCGCTCAGCTATGCATACAAAACAATGTTGTTTTGGTTTGGTGCATTTATTATGAAAAATAATCAATTTAGATTTTTCCGGGAAAATAGTTACTTCCCTTGCTGGCAATTTTACAATGGAAAAAGCCCTATTAAAACTATTATTTATTTGTTAACCGATGTTCAAAATTTTTGTGGCACTTTTTAAGACTTTTGAAATGCAGAATGATGTCATGTTCATATTTTTCCTGAGGCCTTTCAGAAAAGTGAGATTTTGAAAAATGCAGTTTCTGGAAGATGGTGCTCAGACAATAGGAACAGGCTGCACGTACAGAATCAATAAAAGGCTTCTCAATGATAACCAAAGCTTTCTTACCCATGCACGTCATCTGCAGTATAAAAGACGTTCCACTTATCGTTGATGTAACCAACTCATATCCGTCTTTTGCTAAAGTCACTTCCAGGGGCACCATACACACCTCTAGGTTATACACTCCTTGTGCGGAACCGGCAGTTACAGACACAATGTCCTGGGATTCGAACGTCACACCATCAAGGGGCTGTCCACATGAAGACACTACAGACGCCAGCACATTTGTCGTTCCTTCACAACCCGAACCTTTAACGTTTGAAGAATAATGGGACAGAAGAACTACAGAATCATTGGATTCACGGCATACAGGCCTGGTGTTAGCTTAGTATGAGAAAACATATGAATGAATGTACAATAACTTTAAAACTAAAGATGTAATCAAGGCAAAAATTTGGTGAAAATTTTGTTCAAATCTGCCAAGAAATATGTGAGATCTTGGCATTGAAAATTTTGGAAATATTATTTTTTGGTGACCATTTTGAATATTTAAAATTAGATACCTGTTAGATAAAAAGCACGAACAAGAATGTATATTAGAATATAATATGGTTAAATATGACCAGAAGTGACGGTAAATCAATAGAAGAAAACATTAAAAGAAAAATTAAAAGGAGAACTATCAATAGTGTTGCATTAATATTGATTATGAATATTTATTCAGGGCTTTATGACGTCATGAAGCCTAATGAATTTCCAAGATGACCGCCTCCTTGAACATTATTTGAGGGATATTCAAACCAACATAACTTCCTTTATTTTACTCCTATTGTAATAAAACTTGTACCATATTGACAAGGAAGACGGGTATCATATTTCAATATTGCCTTTTCCTTTAAAGAAACATTGATACATTTTCATTGCGATGTTACTAACCCCATTTGATCCTCATTCAAAGGCATTTCAGGAACAGCCTCTTATTTTGGACAATCAAATCGTATAGTGCCTCTATTTACAAGAAATTTGATTCCGGAATTTGCCATACTAAGGTGAATGAGAAATAGATTGTTACTGTTGTTGGTGTTGTTTCTGTTGTTGTTGTTATTGGTGTCAATAAGTTTTGGCAAAATCCATAAAAGTGAAACAGAACAATTTACGTCTAGAAATGGTGAAAAAGAGACGAACATTATGAGTCCGTATGGGTTGTCTTAACTCAAGTTAACTGGGCGTCGAAACAGCGTTCCTTTAAATATTTTGTTAAGCAATATTTTGCACAATTATATCATTTGAGCCCTTGATTCCAATAACCATCTACGGTTGCACAATCCGGTTTAATGATGTCGTTTACGGCCAGAAACAAAACAGAAATGGTTCCACAGAAGATAATGATTCACTGCGATTACCGACTGTTGTACTGGCCCCAGATACGAGGCCATGTAGATCTGGACCCGGTTGTACGAAGCTCCATTAAATTTAATCATGGATTAACTTTTAATCCACGATTAAACCGCTAATGGTGGATTAGTTAATGAAGGAATTTAATGGCGTTGCACGAAGCGTCATTTAACGCTCCATTAGTTAATTGAGGTTTAATACAGGTTTAATGGAGAGTTCGTCATTAAAAGTGACGTCACAAGTAATATTACGTCAAAAGACGTAACGTTACGCTGTACGCGTGCGGGTTAATTGGTCTTAATTGGCATTTACGCGCACTGGCTATGCAAAATAAAGTCTGGGCCGCATCGCTACCGTATACAAATAAATAAATAAATAAATAAATAAATAAATAAATAAATAAATAAATAAAAATGTGTTCCCATAGAAGCGATTTTACCCTGTCATTGAAAACATTGCATCGCAAATGACACGAAATTATGATAGTATTTTTATAATTTCTGTTTTCGATAGGAAAATACAATGTTTAGCGCCATGTAACTTACAGATAATTCAGAGATGCATGGTAATATAAGACACTATATCATTTTTTTTTCGCACAAGCAGCTAAATAACGGTGCGAAATGTAATCAGAACCGACACAGTCTAAAGGGTCGTTTACACGGTAAGATTAATCTTATGAGATATAGTCTTATGAGACAAATCTTACCATCTAAACACTGCTAATACTAACTATTATGTGATTTTTTGTCTTATGAGACTAATCTTGTCAGATAGAACTTGCTCTATTCTGTAAGATTGAATCTTAGCATTTTAACCAATAATCATTGAGGTCACTGAGGTTAATGTGTTTCTCAGAAATATTAAAACTAGGTTATACATTTTCATTCATAAAATAGTGTTGTAAAAATGCGTGTGAAACCAAAAAAAGTAAAATGCCTCCTCAATCATCAAATGAAATCCGGATATAGTGTTTTTGATCGCGGGAACTCATATCGTATTCCTGAGATCTGCGTCTGGAAATCAGGATCGAGCCCATGTCCTAAACCTACTCATGTCTTGCCTGATGCTCGGCATAAAACTTGCTATTATTATCATACAAAAGGAAACAACAACATTGTTTTCCTCCATGTTGAAATTATTATCAGGTATATGGGACAATTTAGCAGATCATATATGATTAATATTACTGTGTAGACGTAAACACTCTTATAAGACTAAGTCTTATATGACTGTGTCTTATGAGACAAATCTTTCCATGTAAACGGGCCTTAACATTAATTTTGGGAAAGCGTTTGTCACTGAAATAAGCAAAATAGTTAAAAGTATAATAGTAAACACGCTACACCAGAAAATCCTAAAAAGCCGATCTTATTTGTTTAAAAAGGTTTCCATAAAACTTCAGGATCTATATAAAAATAGAAAATTTGTTTATGAAAGACTATGCCCCCAACTGGTACGTGACTTTCAAGATGTGACAATTTCTGAAAATTGAAAAAGTTTAAATTGCACAAAAAGTGACAAAAAATTAATCTGAGGAGTATATCCTAACCACATGCATATCTTCAAAGCATGGTGACAATGTCTGTAAAGTTTTGAAAATATCGGTCTTAAACTGTAAGAGGAGTTTTGAAAATATCGGTCTTAAACTGTACGAGGAGTTGCGCACACAAGGTACCCAGTATCCATTCACTAAAATGCCCGAAAAAAAATGACTAAGTTGTGAAAAAATGACAAAAAAATAATCTGTGGATTATATCCAAACAATATACATATCTTCAAAGCATAGTCACAACATATGTAAGGTTTCAAGAGAATCGGTATTAAACTGTAGGAGGAGTTGCACACACAAGGTACCTGTTATCTGTTCACTTTATCAAGAACTAAATAGGGACACAACTCTCACAGAATGGGCCCCTTGCCCTTGAATTTTCCTGAAAGAAAAACACGGATCCTCTAAATTTTCATATACAAACTACAAGTTTCAAGATCCTAGCTCTAACGGTTCTTGACCGAGTGTAAGCGTTTCGCACTGGACGCACGGACACACGCATGGGCAGACGGACGGACAGACCCAAACCAATATGCCCCCTCAACTTCTTCGAAGTTGGGGACATAACCATGATATTTTGCAAAATACTGGAGTAGCTTATCTCATAAAATTGTAATTTCTAATATCAGGCAGCTACAGTACGGTTTTCATTCCACCTCTTTTCTGTGTATTGCTATGTAAGCCCTCCTTCTGTGATATTCAGTTGTATTTACAAAAACTTCAAAAGAAAAACAGAAAGTCATACTACAATGAAATGTTTGTGCACCGACAGCACATGCTCAAATTGCATTGATCACAACATCGTTACCTGCACATCCGCTTTGAATATAAAACTGCTGCAAAAATTATTTCTGTGAACACAATCACGGGCCCCGCCAATTGGTGCCTAGGAGAAATAGCTGGGCTGCTTGTGCCTCCAGAAAAAAGCTTATAATCTACTGACCGACAATCTGATTACCGGTTAACCGCTCAAGTCTGAACCTGCCCAGGAAACGTGGTTGTAGTCAAACCATCCATACATATAAGCCTTATTGGCTTAGTTAGGTGGTTATATTAATGAAGCAAATTTTGAGTGTCATGACATCATAATGTTGGATAAAAGTCCCATAAAATGGAGGCAGCGTCCCGACATGACCTTTGCTGTTGACTGTGACGTAAAACATCAATTCAAACAAACAAACAAAATAACCACGACGATATTGACAATGACTCTTCATCCTCATCATCTTCAATTTGCATATCATGCCATCCTAATTTTAGGAAGAAGTCCCATAAAACGGAGGCAACATCCCGACATGATGACCATAGCTGTTGACTGGGACGTTAAAGCTAGTATCTCACTGGCATGAGAATTCCTCGCGACTGTTTTGCGAATTCAGTCGCGAAACTTTTGCACAACACTCGTTCGAGTGTCACGAGAATTTTCATGTGCGAACTAGTGGCGAAGGTTTTAAACATGTTCAAACGTGAATTTTATGCGATCCCTCACCCCGCCCCCTTCGCAAAAAGATATTCGTGAACCCGTGGCAAGTGTATTGCGCGACTGTCATACGACTGTCGGTTCGACGTTCATGCAAGTGTCGCGATTCTGTCGCCGCGAAATTTTGGCAAATTTACAACGCGTCACTTTTGCGACACTTGTACGAATGTCGTAAGACAGTCCCGCGACAGTCTTGAGAAAGCATGCGAACACATGATGAAGACATGTCCGTGAAATGTATACTCCCTTAAACGCCACTTTAATGTAGCAAAACTGGGGTATACATGGAGATACTTATTTTTCCAAAGCATAGTTGTGAGTACTTATTAAAAACCGCCTCGGCGATGCGGTTCTAACGTGTACCCACAATCTATGTTTTGAGAAAATATAAGAAAAATACCAAAAATTTAATGGTGATTTTTTCATTTTTTACAGCCGAAAAAATCCGTATATATTGCATGGGCAAGTTTTCATTAATGAACTCGCGACTAAGCGACACTCACACGAATCGTGAGACACTCTCATGAATGTATACAATGTTGTTTTTTTTTTGTCTGTAACTGTTACAGTAACTGTTACAGTAAGGTATGTGCAAACATCATGGTCTAGGGTCTGGTGCAGTTACATGGGTGGCACACAATTAAGTCACTCCTGGTCCTGGGCTAATGTCCATGATACATCCATTATGGGGGCGGCGTGGAATCGGTCTAGATTAAACACCAAAACAGTCTCAATACTCACGAATTAGACAGAGCGCACAAACCATGAGGTAGGAAAAAGTACTACAAAATGGTCGCCCCGAATTTGATGCAGTACATTTTAGGCCTGCATTACGGGATTTAGACCCACGATTTTCAAAATTGTCTAATATCCCTTGCGTTCTTGACTGTTGTATTATTTAGCTGCTTACGAAACATGCCCGGTAAACTGCAAAGGATACTTAACCCCAGCTTATCTTGCGAAACTTAATAACAGGAAACGTCCTGGACCCGGTTGTACGAAGCTTTATTAAATTTTAATCCATGATTAAAACCTCAATTAAATAACGCGCTGTTAATTCCGGTTGTACGAAGCTCCATTAAATTTTAATCCTGGATTAAACCTCTATTAAGTTAATGTTGGTCTTGGAGGTCCATTAAGCCTTCATTAGCGGGATTTCAAGAAATAAAAAAGGTGGACAGATTCTAGAATGAGCCCAATATTTCGATGAATATGCTATTTTTGGGCATTTTTAGCATGGTAAATGCAAAAAGATTGTTGCAAAACACAAAACTGACAATTGAATTTACCTCTACGATGGTGATTAGCCTACATTTTCCTTGACTGAGCACGGCGCAGCCACCACATTGAAAAATTGCGAACCAAGACATCTTTTCTTTTTTATTTTCCTTTTCCATGTTTCTGTTGTTGTCATCTGTCATGCTTTTGTTTTGACTTTTCACGTAATAAATGACGTCACAGTTTAAATGGCGACTTCTATTCGCCTAATTACCGTGTATGTTTCGCCTTTGACTAGCCGGCAAACGTCATTATAAGAAGTGAAAAATCAATAAATTTGTCTCCCATCAATGTTTACTTTTTTGGTAAAAATATGTCCTGCAATAATTGTAACGAACTCTCAATATAGCTTTAGATAGACCTCAGTCAGTTTCTGGTTGAGTACCTCAGTGGTTAGAGTTCATCGGTTCGATCCCCGCCGGCGGCAAGGAAAATTCGGTGTCCGAACACGCTTCCCTTCGTGTCATTTGACGTTTCCTGTTATTAAGTTTCGCAAGATAAGCTGGGGTTAAGTATCCTTTGCAGTTTACCGGGCATGTTTCGTAAGCAGCTAAATAATACAACAGTCAAGAACGCAAGGGATATTAGACAATTTTGAAAATCGTGGGTCTAAATCCCGTAATGCAGGCCTAAAATGTACTGCATCAAATTCGGGGCGACCATTTTGTAGTACTTTTTCCTACCTCATGGTTTGTGCGCTCTGTCTAATTCGTGAGTATTGAGACTGTTTTGGTGTTTAATCTAGACCGATTCCACGCCGCCCCCATAATGGATGTATCATGGACATTAGCCCAGGACCAGGAGTGACTTAATTGTGTGCCACCCATGTAACTGCACCAGACCCTAGACCATGATGTTTGCACATACCTTACTGTAACAGTTACTGTAACAGTTACAGACAAAAAAAAAACAACATTGTATACATTCATGAGAGTGTCTCACGATTCGTGTGAGTGTCGCTTAGTCGCGAGTTCATTAATGAAAACTTGCCCATGCAATATATACGGATTTTTTCGGCTGTAAAAAATGAAAAAATCACCATTAAATTTTTGGTATTTTCTTATATTTTCTCAAAACATAGATTGTGGGTACACGTTAGAACCGCATCGCCGAGGCGGTTTTTAATAAGTACTCACAACTATGCTTTGGAAAAATAAGTATCTCCATGTATACCCCAGTTTTGCTACATTAAAGTGGCGTTTAAGGGAGTATACATTTCACGGACATGTCTTCATCATGTGTTCGCATGCTTTCTCAAGACTGTCGCGGGACTGTCTTACGACATTCGTACAAGTGTCGCAAAAGTGACGCGTTGTAAATTTGCCAAAATTTCGCGGCGACAGAATCGCGACACTTGCATGAACGTCGAACCGACAGTCGTATGACAGTCGCGCAATACACTTGCCACGGGTTCACGAATATCTTTTTGCGAAGGGGGCGGGGTGAGGGATCGCATAAAATTCACGTTTGAACATGTTTAAAACCTTCGCCACTAGTTCGCACATGAAAATTCTCGTGACACTCGAACGAGTGTTGTGCAAAAGTTTCGCGACTGAATTCGCAAAACAGTCGCGAGGAATTCTCATGCCAGTGAGATACTAGCTTTAACGTCCCAGTCAACAGCTATGGTCATCATGTCGGGATGTTGCCTCCGTTTTATGGGACTTCTTCCTAAAATTAGGATGGCATGATATGCAAATTGAAGATGATGAGGATGAAGAGTCATTGTCAATATCGTCGTGGTTATTTTGTTTGTTTGTTTGAATTGATGTTTTACGTCACAGTCAACAGCAAAGGTCATGTCGGGACGCTGCCTCCATTTTATGGGACTTTTATCCAACATTATGATGTCATGACACTCAAAATTTGCTTCATTAATATAACCACCTAACTAAGCCAATAAGGCTTATATGTATGGATGGTTTGACTACAACCACGTTTCCTGGGCAGGTTCAGACTTGAGCGGTTAACCGGTAATCAGATTGTCGGTCAGTAGATTATAAGCTTTTTTCTGGAGGCACAAGCAGCCCAGCTATTTCTCCTAGGCACCAATTGGCGGGGCCCGTGATTGTGTTCACAGAAATAATTTTTGCAGCAGTTTTATATTCAAAGCGGATGTGCAGGTAACGATGTTGTGATCAATGCAATTTGAGCATGTGCTGTCGGTGCACAAACATTTCATTGTAATATGACTTTCTGTTTTTCTTTTGAAGTTTTTGTAAATACAACTGAATATCACAGAAGGAGGGCTTACATAGCAATACACAGAAAAGAGGTGGAATGAAAACCGTACTGTAGCTGCCTGATATTAGAAATTACAATTTTATGAGATAAGCTACTCCAGTATTTTGCAAAATATCATGGTTATGTCCCCAACTTCGAAGAAGTTGAGGGGGCATATTGGTTTGGGTCTGTCCGTCCGTCTGCCCATGCGTGTGTCCGTGCGTCCAGTGCGAAACGCTTACACTCGGTCAAGAACCGTTAGAGCTAGGATCTTGAAACTTGTAGTTTGTATATGAAAATTTAGAGGATCCGTGTTTTTCTTTCAGGAAAATTCAAGGGCAAGGGGCCCATTCTGTGAGAGTTGTGTCCCTATTTAATTCTTGATAAAGTGAACAGATAACAGGTACCTTGTGTGTGCAACTCCTCCTACAGTTTAATACCGATTCTCTTGAAACCTTACATATGTTGTGACTATGCTTTGAAGATATGTATATTGTTTGGATATAATCCACAGATTATTTTTTTGTCATTTTTTCACAACTTAGTCATTTTTTTTCGGGCATTTTAGTGAATGGATACTGGGTACCTTGTGTGCGCAACTCCTCGTACAGTTTAAGACCGATATTTTCAAAACTCCTCTTACAGTTTAAGACCGATATTTTCAAAACTTTACAGACATTGTCACCATGCTTTGAAGATATGCATGTGGTTAGGATATACTCCTCAGATTAATTTTTTGTCACTTTTTGTGCAATTTAAACTTTTTCAATTTTCAGAAATTGTCACATCTTGAAAGTCACGTACCAGTTGGGGGCATAGTCTTTCATAAACAAATTTTCTATTTTTATATAGATCCTGAAGTTTTATGGAAACCTTTTTAAACAAATAAGATCGGCTTTTTAGGATTTTCTGGTGTAGCGTGTTTACTATTATACTTTTAACTATTTTGCTTATTTCAGTGACAAACGCTTTCCCAAAATTAATGTTAAGGCCCGTTTACATGGAAATACATGCCATAAAATCGCACCAGATATTCGAATTTATTAAATATTCACATTTTTATAATACTTTTCATGGCCGTAGCCCACTATCATGAAATAATAATTTTCTGCTCAGCAAAAAGGTGTTTGGGCACTAGAGGGATAAACAAGAATCAAAGGATTAGACAGTAGGCTAGGCCTATAGTTTTCCTTTCCTTGACTTGGGTACTGCAGACAGCAAACGTATATACATTTTACACAACATTTATGAAGTAACATTTTCAAAGTTTGATCTTCAAAATTTATGAATACAACATAATTGTCAAACTAGTAAATAAGATAGAGAGGTGGGTCTATAATCAATCATACATAGGAGTGAGAAAAAAAATTGAGGACGGAAGAATATGGAAATATAGTTATGAATCTTGGATTACAACTGTATCATAAGAGGAATATCAGTAAATATGAGGAAAAAACTAGAAAGAAGAACATTTGAGTCCACAGAAACTTACGCTAGGAGCGAGAGAGCGAGAGCCTCGGAGAGGGGATGAGAGAGAGAGAGAGAGAGAGAGAGAGAGAGAGAGTTCTGAGTTGAGTTCTGAGCGTTGCCATGGCAACGTTCACTATTTGGGTGAAAAATTATGGACCAGATTTTAAAAGCAGCGACATATACCTGATGTTTGCAATACTATTTTCATCACAATTCCCAAATTCACTTTTTTACCAAAACCTAAGGCCGAAATCAGGCCTTAAACTCCCTATACTTTTGTCTTTGATTGGCCTACTGATTTCAGAGATGTTTGAATTTTATGGCTATTAACTACCCTGTTTGTCACTGTCCGCTTGCAATTGTCGGCAAGTTTCACCATCGCCGATTTCGTGTTGTAATATTGTACTATTTATTTTTATTACATTTGGGATTGAAGCGTTAAAACAGTAATGCGACGCTTGACGGCGTAAGGTCATGCCATCGTTGGTTGCTGCATTTCTAAACTTTTTAATGACCCTTTGACAGTTTTTGTTTTACAATTTTGAAACACTTTGATAATCTCTGTTGTCAGTGAACCCCGTTTTTTGACGATTGTAGATTATAACGCCTTTTTGTAAACATGTCGTGGCAAAGGTCATTTTGGTTCCGAGTTCAGTTAACTAAACAGTCTAAACGGGACACAGTTGGTCACGGGAAGGTGACAATAAACAATGCGGCTACCGTATTGTGTCACCTTCCTGTGACCAGCATATGCGACCTTAGCTGACCTTGCTGTAAAATACAGCAGTGTTATTACAGGGGCATAATTTATGTGCATATTGTAGTGCTCTAGACCCACAAGGTTACATGACATGTTTTGGTGAAATAGGTCCTCCGGTTCCAGAGAAGCTTCTTTTACCATATATGGGAATGGTAGCCATCTTGGTAATTGCGGGCGTTCACAACGCCCGCATATATATACGTTGTAGTGACTCCAACTGTTTTTTCAAACTCAACTTTTCTGCTCAGCTTTTACAAAAATGGTGTCTCCAGTCCTCTAGAAATATAGAATTACATCACTTTTCCACAAAGAAGTTCATTTAAATGAGAAACTATTGCCTTGACAACAGGAACATGCACTAAATCCTTCACCATTGTTGACAATGGTTGACAATGACTGATAGCCTCAAACCCAAAATAATACCTTGCAATTCATTTTTACTTTTATTGTTCTATTGCAAAACATTGCATGAAATAGTTTTTTAAGTAGTCAGACAACCAAATTAAATGCTAGAAAATTGTTCAATTTGAAAAATAATAAAAAAAAATCAAAAGGTCAAATAGTCTCAGAGCATGAGTCAAGCAGTGACCTGTAAGTGACCTCACAGGTTCCCAGCTATGCAATGGCCATGGCCATGGAGCAAGGTACCAAATCCAATATGGCCACTGAGCAAGGTATGAAAATGAAGTAAACAAAATTTATTTTGGCTTGCGCTTCAATGTGCTGCTATGTATTCATTTCAAACTGGTCACATATTGTTTCTAACATGCACAGCTTCGTTCTATCACATACGGATTGATTCGGAATGAAAATGCGAAAAAATTAAATTTTCAATCAAGTCATCGCAACAGAGATAATCATCGAAAATGGTACTTGCTGATACATTTATTCATTTATGGATAAGATCCACAAAAAAGAAAAACATCAAAAGTCGATTTTAATGTCAAAACCACGCACTTCCAGTTGACACGATTTGACTAAGAAAAAACACTGGGTTATTCCGCCTGATTTCCGGTTCCCGGCTTTTACTGATCTCACTATACGTTGATGCAAACACACATCAATCCGGAAATGACGGCAATTAGACCGATCACACTGTTGCTCTCGCATCATCATAAATCAGTACCTGGCGAAAAACGAGTAGGGAACCAACCATAATGATACATGCTAAGAAAAAAAAAAATAAGATCGTGAACGAATTATTTCGGAATTAGACCGAACCCATTATTGTTTCCGCGTCTTCATCCACAAGTCCACAGATGGCGAATAATGAGTGGGGAACCAAAGCAGCTGTTCAAAGAATTGAACATAATGGCAATTGATTCCATGTGTTAACATTATTATTATTGTGAAAGATGATAAAAAAAATAATCCAAAATTACTGTTTTGATTTAAAAAAGGCCATTTAAAAGTTTTATTTTGAATGGTCAGAAAACCATTGCTATCTTGAAGCCCAATATATTTTGATAAAATGATACTTATTTATTTTGGAGTTTTTCTGATGATATTAAAAGCGAAGCATAGTAAGGTCTATCTATGCTGCAAGGATGAATTTAGCGGAAGCGGGTCAACTCGGCCTGATACCAACTCGGCTCCTGAGTCAACTCGGTCCTGTGTCTACTTGGCCGGGTCAACTCGGTCTGGTATTGTTTAAGGTAATATGATGTTGTGCGTGTTTTTGGCATGCCATAATTTGTGTGTCTGGGTTGGGATTTTAAATTTAATTGCGTCCATTCCTGTGCTCTCTTTTTTACTTGTTCTAATATTTGACTATCCATTTTTTTCTGCACACCAGGAACCAGGAATTAAAGCACATATGTTGAATAGGGTCAGCTGTGACCTGAGTTATTAACAAACACATACTGGTTCCCCTTCCTAAAGATGTTTCATATAAATTTGGCTTTTATTCGGGGAAAGCAGTTTCAGAGAAGAGGACCTTTGAAAAATAATTGTAATATACATATATATTGTCTCTGGATGGGGGCAGACCGACCCCTGGGGACCTTTTTTTCAATATTATAAATCTTCAGTCCATTTGCCCATTTCCTTCAAGTCTTCCTTTCGAATGCCAGTTTATTAAATTTCTCCATTCAAATGCATGGGCGACCTTAGTTGACCTTGCCGTAAAACAGGTCAAGGTCATCACAGGGTCATGATTTACACAAATGTTGTAGGGTTCTATCCCTTGATGCCTCATGCTAAGTTTCAAAACTTAGAAACATAGGCTTTCTGGTTCTGAAGCAGAAGATTTTTAAATGTTTTTGCTACCTATAGCCATGGCGGCCATTTTAGTCATGTCATCTTGACCATTTATATAAACTTGCGTTCCTCCTTCCAAACGATGATACACATAAAGTTTGGCTTTGATTGTCCAAGCGGTTTCCAAGAAGATGTGTGTATATTATGGTCATATACATGTATATAGCCGCGGGGCAGGGGCAGACAACCCCCTTGGTTGTCGATGAGAACTTTTGACAAGTGCATTGTATATTTACCTGCGTATTGTAATGAAATTGGTGACGTATGCATTTGTCAGAATGATTCATACGCGATATTTGCAAATTCTGTAGTTTGTGGTTTAAAAAGCTGTTGTTATTCAACTGAGTGTAGCTTAACACAAAAACTGTCCTTGAATATATTTACATATCTACATGGCTGCGCATTTATCTTTCTTAAAAATACATACGAACGTATTTTACATAATGTTCAACGCTATATTACAACGCTTTCAACAGTCAAAGCGCTGCATTTGTTGTCAAAATGTCATATTCGCATGCGCAATAGCTCGTCTGTCATCTGTTTACTGAACATTGTAATTATTTTAAATAGTTAAGTACGTCATTTTAGCCTAATATACGCACAGTCATTAACTAGGACGCAAAAGTGAGACACAGTGTCAAAAACAATGCACATGCTTTTTGATTTTCCTGCCTTATGCCCCTACGATTAGCTTTAGACACGATGAAAAGCACGAAGGGCGCTTGCCGATCTTTATCTTCGTCCTGTATGTACAACATAACATATCGTTTTTATGTCTTCTAAAGACCAAAAATTCTTGTATTCCTCAGTTTAAAACAAGTGGAAGTGTTCTTTGCTCTGCTTTCAAAAAATTGGGCACCCGCCCATTTGGTCCGTGAGAAAAAGATGGATTGCTTGTGCCACCAGGCAAAGCTTCTACCCGACTAATCGACCACTTAATTACCAGTCACTCATTTTATACAAGATCTGAGCAGTGCATTAGTCAAACCATCCAGTCAAACATGTGTTCGTTCGTTATATAAGCCTTATTTGCTTACTTGGGTGCTTTGTTGAACCATAAATCATACTTCGCAAATTTCATAATGTGAAATATTGGTACCACTTCTTCGCAGCTCGTTTAAGATTATTACCAACGCGTCACAATTTCCATTCGAATATTTCGCATTTCTGTGAGAAATGCGCATGAAGTCAAAATTTATGTAGCATTCATGCGCAAAATTCATATGGCGAAAAATTACCCATCTAAAGTCTATTTACCTTCGATTCCAATTCTTCATAGCTTTATGTGACAAACTGGTACCAATTCTAATAAATATTCACACCAGTTCTTCGCAGATTGGTGTTGATAAAAAAGTACCAATTCTTCACAATTCAAAATTTCCCAAATGTGACATATCAGTACCATTTTTTCCACATGGGTGTGAAATTTGAGAAATGTGAAATTTTGCTAGAACGGTGCTTTTATTTTATAGCACATTTCGCATGTCATGTCATCTCAATCATCACAAAAACATGTCCGTGTAATGTACACCCCCTTGAACCCCACTTTTATATAGCAAAACTGGGGTATGCAGGGGTAAACCTTTTTTTCTTATTTTTGCTCCAAAACATAGATTGTTGGTACTCGTTAGAACCGCCTCGATGAGGCGGTTCTAACGTGTACCCACAGTCTATGTTTTGGAGCAAAAATAAGAGAAATATAAAAAAAATTCCAGCTGAAAATTTCCAATTTTAAAGCTCATAAAATCCCTGTTTATTGCATGGGCAAGTTTTCGTAATGATATTGGGTAGAAGTCTCAATAATGGGGACAACGCCCCGAATGAATCCAAAAAATCAAACAGACAAACATATTCATAGACTTTGGTCGTACTACCCTTTGACACTAACTATTAGGTAATTCTCATTATTACTAAAATATATACCTATACTTCGTGGTGCTAGAAAGGTTGTTACCTATTTCATTTGATCATAATTGAGCCGCGACGCGAGAAAACTGGTCTTCGGGTTTTCCGACCAAGTGCGACATAAATCGGCCTGTACAGTCACAGAAGGTGAATTTAGGAAGAAGAGAAATTGTACTATCCGAGTAGCCCTAAAGCAAACAGTTGGCTTTGTGTGTATTATCAAACGTGAAACTTGTTTTCATTATTTTGTTTGTTTTTTCATCGTTGATATTTATTCATAATGCTGATTATAATGAAACGTTAAAACTGTCAGCAATGTCAGACCAGTCTTGTGGACGTGACAACCATATGCTTTTAAAATTACAATTCAAAACAGACGAGGGTAATTAAATTTACAACTAAAATTGTTTATATTACGATTATAATTCTGTTTCCATATTGCCAATTTTTCAAAAATAATAATAAGAAGAAGAAGAAGAAGAAGAAGAAGAAAAACAACAACAACAACAACAAGAACATAATTTCCACCTTCAGGGAAAGAGTTGCTCATTACGTTTACGATATGTTCTCTTTGTATCTGTGACTGGTTGTCGATTTTGTTTTCCCCACCAGGGTTTTTGGGGCGGAACTTTGGTTCTGGCTGCATCAATTCCTAATCATTGCTTACGTTTGCCTTTTTCCTATCGTGACTCCGTTCAATGTTTATCGCCATGCTAAAGGTGACGTTTGGTTCCTTGTTCCCGTCTAACGCAACGACTAAACGTGATAATGCATATCAGACATAAATAATGCAGGTTCAGCACGAAAGTCAATGGCAAGAACATCATAGGCCTAGCCCACTGTCTGATCCTTTGGTACATATGTATTACGGACTTTGTGTGTATGAATGCTATTATCATGAAATTACCAGTAAATAAATAATGCATATCCCGAAAAAAATCATGACAACATTCCAGGTATTATAGAAATGCATGGAAGGTATTGAGCCTTTTAGAGGACGAATACCATTTTCTTCTTGTATGTCCTTCAACTTGTAATGCCGATCTGGTACGAGATGGATTAAATGTCTACACCTTCCAGAGAAAATATTATAAACGATTATATGTCTCAATTACTAATGCTTTTTACATATCCAAAAGTCTGTTACACGTAGACCGTTTTGATGCAAGTTCTCATTTTTAGGGACAGAGCGATCTAAAAGGCATTTTCTGGTATCGGAATGAATGTTCCATAACAATTCGGAAAACATGACGTTCAAAATTACAATCAGAATCAAGTTTTCTTGAAGCAAAAATACAAATATTATTGAAACGCATTTCCATTACATATTGCAGTAAAGGCTCATTTCCGTGTGATTTGTATGACCCTCACGTAAAATGTTTATGTCATCAACGACTAACGTATTACGAAATGCCGCTTGCATCAAGACCATTATTTATAAAAGACATTGATAGATAAAGTTACGTCTCATTTTTAAAACTGCAGAGAAATGGAACATAAAAGCCTGTAAGTATATTTTTCTTTATGCGTTCTTTTTATGGGACATCTATAGGCAAACAGTATATATAGACCAGATGTGACGCCGCACAACGCGGCGTCCCATCTGGGACTACCATCTGTTTGCTAAAGAGGAATTTCATCGAAAAATAGAATAAAGATTCAAAAACACACAGTAACTCCTCTAAAAATGACAGTGGGATCGCCCAAATGATAACAATGGGAAAGTTCATTCGTCATATTCGAGCTAAGATGAATGCGGTGTTCCAGTGCTGTTCTGAAAAAAAGGCAATATGAGCCGCGACGCGAGAAAACCGGTGTTCGGGGTTTCCGACCAGGTCCGACACAAACCGGCCTGTACAGTTACAGACAAGGGCTAGAAGCTTGAAATTTCGGATTTAAGAAGAAGAGAAATTGTACTATCCGTGTAGCGAAAACAAAGGCGCTGATCAGCTTCGCGGTTACCGCGAAGCTGATCTGCGCCTTTGTTTTCGCCTAGGCAAAAATCCGGTTTTCTCACGATGCGGCTCATATCTACTATTTACAGGTATGATACCCAATTAACTGTTTGTTTGGTTTGAATACTTAGTCTTTACAAAATACAAGGGGTGTCCATGTAAGGGTTTCGGTTTTGTCTCAACATGAAGCGTTGAATACTAAAGTCTGTTCCCTAGTTTCTGATTACGTTTCTTTCTTCTTCTTTTTTCGCAAATATTTCACGATTGTTTAAGTGTGGATTAAATATTTTCTTGACACAGTTGAGCACTTAGTTTGTCGCTAGATGTGCAGCAAGAATTGCACAGCTGATCAGCACCTTTGTTTTCGCAACACTTAAGTATAAATCATTTTCTACTTTTTAAAAATCCAAACGTTCAAGCTTCTAGCATTCTTCTGTGACTGTACAGACCTGTTTGTGGCGGACCTGGTTGGCAACACATGAAGACCAGTTTTTGTCCGTCGCGGTTCAAATTTCAAGGACATTTAAGCCGGATGTGCTCCATTTTATTTCAGAACCCCGCTAATATGTATTTTGGCTGTCATGATTTGGGCATGCATTATCAACAATGGAGATGCAGCGAACTGTAGGAAGCAGAAAAATTGCCCCAAGAAATTTTCTACGGAATCGCTCAAGCAGCGACTGACTCCATTAGAATTTGATGTGACACAGAATGGGAAAATGGAAAAGTAAATAACATACCCGTGAAATGTATACCCCCTTATACCCCACTTTTATATAGTAAAACTGGGGATTGCAGGGATATGTCTTTTTTCTTATTTTTGTTTCAAAACCTTGATTGTGGGTATTCATTTTATAAGTTTGTAACACCACAAAATTTTGATTATTGGAATTAACATTAAATATATTGATCAATTTTCACAATTTTCAGAATTTAAGAACATGTTGCAAAATAACACATATCTCAAAAAGAAATAAACATGCAACTTTACTGGAAATGGCGACCAATTAATCCAATCAAAACGTTTGAATCCCCTATCTATTAATGTCATTCACAGGGCTGGGACTGGAACATACATTTACTATAATGGGGGCGGCAAGTTAAAGTGCAAGGTGTGTAATAAGGGCCTATTTTCGTCTAAGAAGAAGCTCCAGTCAGCAATAGACTATGCAACCTATACGGCGGCAATAGATGGTGCTATTTCTGTTACGCCAATAAAAGGTAAAGACATTTTAGCTGATATGCAATGAGGAGATTAAACATTATTATGTGACAGCCATAACTATTTTTTTACCTGTTGAATTTTATTCTATGTAATGTTACATGGTCAATATAAAATAAACTCCAGTTCTCCCATTCTTCTGTCTCACCTATGTGCATCATACATGTTCCACCTGGCAGTCTAGACCTGCCAACATATCCATAACTAACTTGCATGTAAAAACTCCTCTTCGTAAAACCCTAAAACATAACAGATCAACTGTATGCCATCTTAATACTCATAGCTGTACTGTCTGTACACATGGGGACATCAAAATCCTTTTTGTTGACATATAACTATGCCAGGAGTAGCTCTGCCCTTATTTTGTATTCATTCATCGGGTCGAGATCATTTATAAATTAAATCTTCACCTTTCTTGGAATTTGGATCCTTGGCGATATTGAAAGAAAAATACAATTCACGGCCCTGTCACATTTGACCCACCAACTCCTCACTTTGTCAACAAAAATGTGAAAAAAATGTCGGTGAAACATAATTTTACCCACTTTTATTTTATATACATTACAGTGAAAACCAATGTATATCAAAACTTGATAAAATTGGTATTTTCATTGATATGAAATTTCACTGATATAAAATATCACTGATATCAAAAGTCACTAGTGACTGATATCAGCCTTTATCTTCACTGTAGATTTTGGATTACTTCTGACGTTTCCATTTACTTGACAAAAGTGTCTCACTTCAGAAATTCAAACGCCTATAACTCCGTTATTTATGAACGAAAACATAAAGTGTGGGTATTCATTTTCTTAGTTAGAACGTAAGGTACCAAAATTATTTGTGTTTTCAAAAATTTTTGGTTTTTGCATTTTCACCGCCTGCCTTAATTGTGAATTGGAAAATGCCCGTGTTTTGTATAAAATAAAAAGAAAATTGGCCTTTTTTGGTGAATACCAAATATATTTCATCTCGTGAATTGAAAACATAAAAATTTTCACTCGTGCTGCGCACTCGTGAAAATTCTGATGTTTTCAACTCACTCGATGAAATATATTTGGAATTCACAAAAAAAAGAAGCAAATATCCTCTATATATCCTACTTTTATAAAGCAAAACTGGGGTGGTAGACAGTGGTAAACATTTTTCTAATTAATGCTTCAAAACATTCAAAACATATAAGTTGAACAGTGACAGTCCGTCTATTGCATGCTCAAGTTTTCGCCACGTGTTTCCAGGAAAGGCAGACAAAGAGGCCTCTTGTACTGATTGTGGATCTGATGTGGGGGTTCAGGATGCCGAGGGCAACTTCAAAGTCAACTCAGCTGCTGTAACTCTCGATCCCGAGCCCGAGACGCTCACAAAGAAGAAAGATAAAAAGTTGAAAGCAGTGAAAAAGATAAAAGGAAAACCTGCCCCGTGATAAACCACATATACATCTTTGTCAAAAATTTTGTTAAATTTTGTTCCAAAAATACTAGACTTTGAGTCGATTCAGACGATTATGTTTCAAGTGTGTTGTGAAAACAGTGAGAAACTTAAGGATAAATACACTGAGTGTAGTGTAACATATTGTGGTGCCGTTTGCCATACTAAACTTACCTGCATTTTACCGGAAAATACCGATGATTTATCGGATTTCCGTAGGCTATGACAGATAGACCTTACCTGTCCACTTTGGTTTTCAGTTAACATTACATTGCTATGGAAAACGGTTTTTATACAATTATAGTATTTTTATTTAAAAAGTCAGAAATAGGATGCTGTTATATCCAGTTTCTACATTTTATCAGCTTTCCGATGATATAAATTTTATCTAATTTGAGTTTGATCTTTTTGCTTCCCAAAACGCCTTAAGTTACCATCGTGCTATCCTATAGTAAGCTATTGTAAACAAATCAAAACGCGTGCTTCTCCATTTTCACGTCTAATTTACTAAAATTCTATTGTAAGGAAATTTAGGATGCTGTTATATTTGTTATCTGCACATTCCATACTTTACATACATATAAGTTTCACGGATCTAGTAACAGGCTATTTTGCTTCCCGAATATAGGATAATGACAGTTTTAACTCTTTCTGGAAGTTATTTTTTGCTTGGAATTTGTCTAAGTCCGCACAATATAAATGTTACAGGTAACTGTGTAATATCGAAGCGTCATTGGCTGCCTCAGGCTAATGAAAGAGGTGAAAATTTTGAGAAAAGTTTAGTTTAGCCGATGGGTCCAAAATACTTTTTTGTACTGACTATTAGAAAAATGATCAAAATATTTATCTTTGAGATTAAATTGTTTTTCGGCACTTTTAAAATCTGACATTATGACCTATATGGTTACATATAAGTTCATATTGAAAAATAGATATTTCAAGAACTTATGTGAATTTATAAATTCATGTGATATTCATCACTTAGTTTATCATTTTTATTTTTATGAGAATCTTTTTTTTTTTTTTTGATGCCGTAATCCACAACAGGACGAGTACGCGATATCTGCCATTCAAAGTCGATCCAAACAAAATAGCAGCTTTTATTAGCTTTAATTAAAGAACAATAAATCATCAAACATTAACGTTTAAAGCAATCATCGCATGAACAGTTGAATCCCGACAACAATTAAAGAAATCAAATTACATGTATCCATTTAACTTAAGTATTTCACACATACTCGAGCAAACCGACCGAGTATAATTACTCATTTACCGAAAGCGGATGCATGGTGATGACACTCTGCCATTACACATTATGCATGCTTTATTTAACCAAGTTGAAGAAATCAAAGGTTGTGAATATCTTTCCTCAAAGCATGTTGACACGAAACAAAAACATTTATCATTATGCATGTATCGTAGTAGAGAAGAATGTGGTATTACGGATTCGTGAAATGCGTATTCATTCATTCATTCATTCATTTCTTTTTTTCTTTCTTTTCTTTCTTTCTTTCTTTCTTTCTTTCTTTTCTTATATACGATATTTGAAATCCTTGACGACAAAGAAATAATCTAAGATAATTATCAATGGAAACGAGTTCCGCGCAAACAATATGATACTATACATGTTTAATTTTGCAAAAATTCTACAACTTGCAAACTTGCATAGGCGAAAACAAAGGCGCTGTACAGCTCATCAGCGTCTTTGTTTTCGCTTCATAGATAGTAAATAAATCCAAAATTTCAAACTTCTAGCCTGCTTCTCTGACTGTACGGACCGGTTTGTGTCTGACCTGGACAGAAACCAAAATGGTTTTCTCATGCGAAGGCTCATTTGGTATTTTATTCTTGTACATGCGCAGGACATTGAAATTAAACCGTTTGCGTTATTGATGCATGTCAGGTTTACACCGCATGGTGCTTTAACACACAAAAAAAATGTAGTTTAATTAAACATGAAATTTCGTTTTAAGAATTTAGATTCATTGTGCTACATGATCTCTATATGCAGATTCGGCTAAGAGTAGCCTGCCTGATATGCAGAATCAGTTTTGTCTGTCAAAACAGCTTTCTTATGACGCTGCCAAATTATCATGTAAGAATGTTTTTATAAGGAGCGTGACTTTAATACCTTGCGGCGACAGCCTAAATACGCTGGATGTCAGGTGTAATCCCCTGATCTGGTCATCCATGATGATCTTTTTAACTACCTTATAATCAGCAAAGCGTGAAAACCTACTTTCTGGTCGACATTTCTGACCATGTCAGACAAAGACCAGATTGGTTATCATTAAAACTGTATCAAGGTTGAACTGCATACTTGGATAAGAATAACCGGTCTTAAGGAAAATGGTGTGTCAGCGCTGTGCAGGTCATCAACGCCTATACGATTTTAACATGCAGACAAGTTGTCGCAAGATTCTGCTCGAATTTGAAATGATAATTTGTTTAATCTTATCATTTTGTTATCAAATATGATGATAAAAACGTCCCCTGCTTACATCAGGACTGGGGTATGTAGGGGTATACCTATTTTTCTTCTTTTTGCTCCAAAACACATAGATTGTGGGTACTCGTTAGATCCGCCTCGCCGAAGTGGTTCTAACGTGTACCCACAATCTAGGTTTTGAGCAAAACTAAGAAACAATCAAAATTTTTCAGATGAAAATTTTCAATTTTTAATGCTAAAAACCTTGGGCAAGTTTTCGTAATATAATGTAATTACTGCCAAAGGTTTAATTTCTTACAAAGATTCTTCAATGAACTCCAGTGAACCTCGAATTCTTTTTTATGAAAGACTTAAAACCCTAAAACTTTTCCATCAGAGAGACATGCCCGTGAAATATATATCCACCCCATCATATCCCACTTTTATATAGTAAAACTGGGGTTTACAAGGGTATGCCTATTTTCCTTATTTTTGATCCAATACATAGATTGTGGGTACTCGTTATAACCGCTTCAATGTTTTGAGTAAATATATAAAAATCCATTTTTTTTCTTGAAATTTATTTTTTTTTTCTGCAGAACAAAGTTCTGTATATATTTTATGGGCAAGTCTTAGTAATGTCACTATTTTTTCCGTCTCACGAATTATAATACGGATTTTTGTGTTTTACGTTATGTTTTAAGGTGCTAAACAAAGATGAAAAACACAAAGAAAACCAAATTAAGCTATTCCATTAAATGTGTTCATGTGAACAATTCATTCGTCCATGGGAAACGCATTAAATGACTAACTCCCATGATTTAAATTTTATTGGAGCCGAGCTCACTATCTGCTATCACCCACTGGACGAGATTCTCGCAATAGGCGAGATTCTCGTCATCATTGTTCAGGTAATACAGGTAAATGAAAAATCGGTCAAAACTCTCTTGAAACCCAGTATCGATAAAACTCAGGTATATCGGTTTCTGCGGCCTACAGGGACATAACTTCTTTTATCGGATTAGGCTTATTTGACGGAAATTCTGTGTTGTTTCCCTTGGTAGTCCCTTGCAAAAAAGCTTCACATGCCGTACACGTGTACGAAGATACATGCGTATTAAAAAAAAAAAAAAAAAAAAAAAGGTAAGAAAAAAAAAGGTCTCAGTGAATACATTAAAATAAAATAATTATTGTAAGAGAAATGAACTGGATGACACATTATACACATGTAAAAGATTTGTTTATGAGTTTCTTACATATTAAAACAGTGAAGCACTTGCCTTAAGGCATACATCACATTGTTTGTAAACGCGCTGACAACCCTTTCATGACTACTACCGTACTCAAAACGCTCTTAATTCATACACGTTTCTGATTATGCACAGTCGGCAGAGAACTATACAATGCTATTGTGAACTTGCCCCTTTTATTCAGTTGGCAGTCTCTCCGGGGCTGGGATTCAGGGAGTTTGAGATCGAATTTAATCCTTATCTTTGATGTTAAACGCATATCAAATAGGCAAATAAGCCTTAAAAGACATCTTCCGTGAAAGAATGTACTCTTTACCCAGCAGACATTTGACGTCAGTTGGACGTCGGATTGACGCCAGACTCCGACGTCATAATGACGTTGGATTTAGGTTGATTTTGAAAGTTTGTTTGACGTCAAAAACAGACGTCATTCTGACGTCAAAAACAGACGTCATTCTGACGTCAGAAAAACAACGTTGGTTTGATGTCTCAAATGTGACGTCATAATGACGTTGGGGTTAGGTTGATTTTGAAAGTTTGTTTGACGTCAAAAACAGACGTCAATCTGACGTGCTAAAACCGATATATCGTGAATGTTTGTTCGTTCTGAAATCCTGAAGTGGATTCAGTAGTGCGGTGATGCACTATTGTTATTCCCTTTCACTCCTTTGATAGAGTTATTCGGGTTTTTTCTTCCTGGGAACCAACCAGTACTAGGGTTTGCTTTTAGTTACCTTTCCTGGGTAGAACCAGTACTTGGAGGTTGCTTTTCCCGGCGAGCACCCGAAGGCTCAAACCGGGGTTTGCTTTTTGTAATACCGTTCCTGGGTAAAAACCAGTACTAGGTTGTTTTTTGTTTTTGTTTTTCGTTTGACACCGTTCCTGGGTCCACCTTAACCAGTACTTGGATAAACATTTCGGGATATACAAAATGTTTAAGATGTTAGATCACTCTGATGTTGGTATATCTTATTCGTGTCAAATTTTATTGCTATATGGTGCTAAAACAAATAAGACATTAGTGTAAATAATAAGACTATTGTGAACAATCAATAATTAAAAATGGTGAAATAAGTATTAAAATATACAAATTTCATTTTCGTCTTAATAGAAGGTTTAATAATTTAGTGAAAGACTTTATTTTGATTAACAAATAATTATTTTTTTTTTCTAAATTAATTAAGCATGGTGATTTCCGATACGAGACCTAGATATGGCTTTTTTAAAAGTGGCAATGTTGAAATTATTATTTGAATTTGATGTTGTTACATTTGCGCAAGAAATTATGTCAGTTCAAGGGCAGCTTACTCTGTCGACATATGACGTTAGACTTACTAATGTCTTATTGGTTATAGCACCATAAAGCAATAAAATTTTGCTTAAATAAGATGTACCAACATCAGGCTGAATTAATATCTTGAACATTTTGTATGTTCCGGAAAACTCTATCAAAGGAGTGAAAGGGACTATCAAAAGTGCATCACTGCTCTTCTGAATCCACTGTTATTAAAAAATGCGAAAAAATATACACCTTAAACTATTTATATGACATGAATTCAAACGTCGTTTTTAGGACGTCAGATTGACGTCAGCTTTCAGACGTTAAACCGACTTTGGCTTTAGCACGTCAGATTGACGTCTAGTTTTGACAACAAACAAACTTTCAAATTCAACCTAACTCCAACGTTATTATGACGTTGGAGTCTGACGTCAATCTGACGTCCAACGCACGTCAAATGTCTGCTGGAAGTAACATAGAAAAAAAAAGAAAGAAAGCAAAAAAACACACGAAACGAATGATCTGATTTTTACCCAAAGTGAAGTTTCATTACTTTGCACACCACACATGGTCAGAAGTATGAAAAACACAAGGTCTAAATCACGTCTTGATAACGACGTCTAACTGACGAACTAGTTTGACGTCAAAACAACGTCCAATCCAGACGTCCAAAAGACGTCAGGAAATGACGTCTGATAGACGTTGGAAATTGGTTATATGACGTCGCGACCAAAATATAACCAATATCTGACGTCAAACAGACGTCAGGTGCCTGCTGGGTATCTGTCGTAAAAATTAAGTAAAGCAAGAAAAGGACATTCGTCCAGCCTGATTATCCATTGCCGTCCCCAACTCAGCTCGATTGTGCCACTGTATCGTTTTCGTGCGTGAAGGTAGTCAATTATTCTTTGTCATGTCGGTATGGAGCCCCTTTTGTGTTAAAAATTATATATGAGATATGCGTTGGTCCAGGACACAGGCCGGAGCCTGTACGGTTAGAAACCCCGGCTTCACGGTGCTTAAATAACTACCCCCCTCACACACACACACACACACACACACACACACACACACACACACACACACACACACACACACACACAATGAACTAAGAAGAGTATTTCTTTCTTTACGGTACATCTAAGGTCACATGGGGTCATGTGACACAGTATGATAGATACGGGGCGCAATGTTATATTGTGTATGTGACCGAGTTTTTTCTTCGTATCATATAAAACGTACGTTTGCATTGATGTCACGATAGTACACAATCTTGAGATGTTTTCACTGCTGTTATTCTGTTAGCAGCACAGATATTTTCATTGCATTCGTGGAGCCCGGAAAGCGCCAAGTTGCATTGCCTATATTTGTTAATTTTGTTTTCAGTTTTATGACCGTATATTTATTCAGATAGCTTTCTACAAAAATCATTTTGGGATACAATGTCATATAATTTTCCATGGAAATGAAAAACATGTCATGTATACAGTGTGTACGTACCGTATAAGTCCCCATTTAACGATATTAACGATAATAATGATATAATAATGACCACAAAAGAAAGTACATTCCATTCCCTGTGTTTATATAAATGACAAATAAAATGTCAATGTTTGTCTCATAGATGGTCAGTGACAATTAAAGATAAGGATACAGTATAATCAAAATGAGAAGTGAACATATGTGAGTATATAATTTAATAATAATTTTTAACATTTCCACAACATATACCCTGCTTCGCTGTGCATTTTGTTTCACAGTTTAAAACCAGAATAGAAGATGCATTGCTGAACAAACAGTATAAATAAAATAAGTTTGTATCATGACAACCTTTAACATTTTTTTTTCAATGTTCTAATTTGTGCCATATTATTTGTGCCATATATGTTGTTTTGAACTTGGATTGTATATAGTCTGGTACAGTTAGAATAAACAATGTAACATCGTTACCTTTCGATTTTAAGGATCTTAAGTATGTAAGTATGATCATACTAAAGAACCTTTTTTATGCAATGCATTTGCCCTAATAGACTTTGACAATGACAGCGTGTATTTGTTTGTTTTATCTTGTAAATATGTTCTTTTGTGATGTCTCATTTTAAAATTGCGGGGACGATGAAAAAAATTATTACCCCGCACTTTAGCCCGGCTATCACCAACCCTACCCCGCAGGTGGGGCGTTTTTACGAATGATTGATGCATTTAAGATACATTGTAGCTTGTCAATATGAAAACACGTCCATGCAATATAGAGATTTTTCTTAAGTTGTAAAAATTGAATTTTTTCAGTAGATTTTTTTTTATATTTTCCTTATCTTTGCTCAAAACATAGATTGTGGCGGTGAGGCGGTTCTAACGAGTACCCACAATCTATGTTTTGGAGCAAAAATAAGAACCAGAGGACCATTGGTCCTGAGAACGCTCACCTGAAGCCTGATCTTGGAGTATTAAGTCATCATAAAATGACCTTGACCTTGAATACCCACACACCTTTATTGACTTCACAAGTTGTCTGCATCTGCAAAGTTTCAGGTCTCAGGCTGCAATAGTTTCCAAACCCAGTGATTTCTGAGAAAACCATAATTTTAATTTTGTAATTTAAATGACCTTGGGTCAAGGTCAACAAATGATCTTGGCCTTCATTAATTACTTACCTTCATTGACTCCATTAGTTGTCTGCATCTAGCAACTTTAAGGTCTCAGGCTGCAACAGTTTCCAAAATATCCATTGTTTTCGCCTTTTCCCATGTAAAAGCCTATGTTTCCAAAATTGACCTTGCCGTAAAATAGGCCAAGGTCATCCTAGGGTCATCATTTCAACAAACTATGATGGGCTGGAGTCCCAAAGGCTACATACCAAGTTTCGCGTAAATCGGCCAGCCGGTTCTGGGGAAGAAGATTTTTGAGTGGTTTTTACCATAGTTGGGCATGGCGGCCATCTTGGTCATGTGACCCGAATTTCGCGATCATACTTTCGTTCCCCTTACCCATGGACACTCCACATAAGATTTCACTTTGATTGGCCAAGCAGTTTCAGAGAAGAAGATCTTTGAAAAGTGTGTATGGACGACAGACTGGCCAATGTCAAGAGATGACCTTGACCGAAATTAATCACATACCTTCATCTACTCCATTAGTTGTTTGCAGGTCTCAGGTTGCAGCAGTTTTCAAAAAATCCATAGTTCTCACTTTTCCCATGTAAAAGCCTATGTTTCCAAAATTGACATTGCCATAAAATAGGTCAAGGTCATCCTAGGGTCATTATTTGATCAAACTTTGATGGGCTGGAGTCCCAAATGCTACATACCAAGTTTCATGAAAATCGGCCAACCGGTTCTGGAGAAGAAGATTTTTGAGTGGTTTTTACTATAGTTG
Organism: Rugalucina vietnamica; assembly: GCA_964017185.1. NCBI lineage: Eukaryota > Metazoa > Mollusca > Bivalvia > Lucinida > Lucinidae > Rugalucina > Rugalucina vietnamica. Next base: position 55,409,102 of record OZ024873.1, read on the forward strand.
GGCGTGGCGACCATCTTGGTCATGTGACCTGGATTTCGCAATCAAACTTTCGTCTCCCCTACCCATGGATACTCCACATAAGATTTCACTTTGATTGGCCAAGCAGTTTCAGAGAAGAAGATCTTTGAAAGGTGTGTATGGACGACAGACTGGCCAAGGTCAAGAGATGACCTTGACCTAAATTAATCACATACCTTCATCTACACCATTAGTTGTTTGCATCTACCACTTTTCAGGCCTCAGGCTGCAATAGTTTTCAAAAAAAAAAATCCATAGTTTTCACTTTTTCCCATCTAAAAGCCTATGTTTTCAAATTTGATCGTGCCGTAAAATAGGTCAAGGTCATCCAAGGGTCATCATTTTATCAAACTATGATGGGCTGAAGTCCCCAATGCTACATACCAAGTTTCGTGGAAATCGGCCCACCGGTTCTGGAGAAGAAGATTTTTGAAAAGTTTTTACCATATATGGGCGTGGCGGCCATCTTGGTCATGTGACCTGAATTTCGCGATCAAACTTGAAATGCCACTACCCAAGGAGGTTCTACATAAAATTTCAATTAGATCGGCCAAGCGGTTTCAGAGAAGAAGATATTTGAAATTGTGGACGACGGACGGACGACGGACGGACGCCGGATCATGGCCATCCTATAAGCTCACCTTGTGAGCCTTCGGCTCAGGTGAGCTAAAAATAGGTATACCCCTGCATACCCCAGTTTTATTATATAAAAGTGGGATATAAGGGGGTATTTATTACACGGACATGTTATCCTGATGTTTTTTCAGTCTTCGGATTACGGTATTGAACCTTCTGTACTGGTTATGTGTTATAAGCCAGGCTGAGGCCTCATGTAAGAACACTGGAACGTGTCCGGTTACGTACACACAAGGGGAACTTCTAGAAAGACTGTCCAATATTACGTATAGGGTCACCCAAGAAGATTTCACAGAAAGGTACGCACACGCTGTAGATTTTGTTTTATTATTTTGAACTTTTTCACCGTTTGCGGCCCCTTCTAACACCCAATTTTTTATTTGAGTTTCACATGTCCAAGTAATTTTTATTTATGTAAACCAACATCATATGAACATGCCGCGCAATAGTTTCTACCAGTCTATCATGCTCACTAGAGGCTCCGTTCGTTTAAGTAACTTAAAATCCGGTTTCGAGAATATATAGCCTTCCATAATCAGACATTGTACTCATTAATGTTAAAACATATCTTCCGGTGAGTTAAACATTAAATTCTCGCCAGTTTTGGCTATTTCAATGTGTGTGAGAACGAACAATTTTAACAGGACCTAACTGTCTAGACCTTTGACTGCACTGCTAAGCACTCTATTGTAAATGGGCACGTAAAAATCGCGGAATCGTTTCCCGTTAGCTTACTGGTTCAAATGTCCTCTTCGAGAGGCGGAGCTCACGGGTTCGATACCAAAGACGTTAAAAATGGTACTTGAGGCTAAATTGCTCGGTGCTCAGCATTATAGTACAAACGCTACGCCTGATATATGTTGTCTAATGTTCAATATCCGCCCATTCAGAAAACTTTATTATTCCGTAGGCCATGGACAGGTGCGCTGCTCCACAAAAACGAAACTGGCAACTTTCACTGCGCTGTATGTAATAATCCACTCTACATCTCTGACACCAAGTACGATTCTGGAACTGGCTGGCCATCCTTCTATGACGTCATCAGTAAAGCCGTTGTCTTGACAACAGATACCTCATTTGGTAAGTAATTCAATTGGGTCGATTCTGAAACAACCAGTTGAGTTTCGTCATCACCATTTGGCCTCTTAACTAAATAGCTGTTGATAAACCTCGTTCTATCACGATTTATTTCTTTGCGCATCACCTCTCGTCAGGTATCGTGCTCGAGATGTGGCGCCCACATTAGTTACGTGTTTGCCGATGGTCCTCAGATTGAGTCAAATATGCACCATATTCGTTCTAGTAAGCCCACATTCTTCAATAAGCGCATACCCTGATCGTTTACAAAAATATGCCATATTTTTGTAAACGATCAGAGTGTGGGCTTATTGAAGAATGTGTGCATAAGCACGCACTGCGCGACTAGCATGTTGTTAATTTACACCAATTTTCACATTTAACCGTTTAAGCCGCATTTTAATAAAAGCTTAAACTTAAATGATTTTGATAACACTTTTTAACATCATCATTGATGTTTGGATATGTTTTTTAGCAGTTTGACTGTTTGTGTATTGATTTCGATCTAAGTGTGCACTACTAAGAAAGATATTTTGTTGCATGTTCCCTAACTTTTAAAAGTTATTTTGAAAAGTTAGCGCAAATTAGAACGAATACGGTATATTGAAACGAAAATTTTTGTCACGGTTGCGCCAAATCATGATGCGTTTTATTATCACCATAGGTTGGTCTCGCCAAGAAGTTTCCTGCGCAAGATGTGGCGCTCACATTGGTCACGTGTTTGACGATGGTCCCCAGCCTACCGGCAAGAGATATTGTATGAACTCAGCAGCTATGCAGTTCCAGCCGCGTGCTAAAGCTCCCCTCAGTCCTGTAGGCAAGAGACAAAATGTATGAACTCCGTCGCTTTCCAGCGCCAGTCAAATTATGAATTATGATTAAATGGTTTATCGTCGTCTGTACAATATTCGTATTTGCCTTTCTCGTCTTTTGTAACCAGAGCATACAATATGTGTTATTCATTAGACTTAAGTCTGGTAGGGAAGCTCGGTGGTTTATTGGTAGAGTGTTTGGGTTTCGTAGTAAGATTTCCTGTTTGAAAGAGACCAACATGTATGCCGTTTTGTTCCTTGAGCAATACAAATTTACTCCACATTCGACAGGAGCGTCGGCTCCGTATCAACGCGCTACATTGTAGGACGTCTCTAGAACAAAAGTTGATTGAAAAAGTGAGTCCTATGGCATATCTTTGTCCCCTTCGTGTGGACACGTTAACATAATACAAGAGACTACTAGTTATCCACATAAGCTTGTCGTTCTTTTTGTGGGACATGGACAAACGATAATTTTGTTAGTTTTCTTATGCAGTGGCATAAATGGGCTATGTTTGGTGATTATAGGGCCAATGCCTTTGTTTCCATTACATAATGATACGGAATCTCCATTTTCATCCGAAATTTCAAGCCTCTAGCTATCGTTTCTCTTCGCCATATCGATCGGCGATATCAACAAGAACAGGCAGAAATTAAGTCTCAAGAACTTGTAAGAGAAAATGTTCCACTTGTAGATAAATTAATTTACGAGATGTAATGGATTTCTGTGACAAACTTAGTCCTGATATAGCTCTATTAGTCCTTAATGAAGAAAATGGATTTTTGTTGGTGGAATAAGGATAAAAGGATAAAAAACTGGCCTCGAGGTTATAAACTTTTATCATGCTCAACTCAGCTGAGGTTAAAATTTATCCTGCTCATAATGTTAAAATGCCAACTTTAACATTTATGAGCAGGATAATTCACTAGCTTTTGAGTTATGAACCTGAATTTTCCACTTATTTTGACTATTTCAACTTTCATGAGCAGTAGAAATTTCATGCTCATCTGAGATGAGCTTAAAAACGTTTTATAACCTCGGGTCCTAGTTCAATTGAATTTGAATACCTATTCAAACACAAAGTGCAGAACAAAACATCACAAAATAGTTACAACACGCATCAATAGCTAGCTCTTCCCCATAAAGGTAGCCATCCGGCTAGCCACAAAATAGTTACAACACGCATCAATAGCTAGCTCTTCCCCAAAAAGGTAGCTATCCGGCTAGCATCAACCAATGCAAAAGTAACGAGAACAACAGAGAGGTAAACAAAAACATGAAGATGAATAACAGTAGAACCGTCTGGGAACGGCCAGAGAAGCATTACTAAAAATTGCCCATGCAATAAACAGAGATTTTTTGAGCTTTAAAAATTGAAAATGTTCATCTGAAATTTTTCTTATTTTTGCTCAAAACATAGATTGTGGGTACTCGTTAGAACCGCCTCGCCGAGGCGATTCTAACGGGTACCCACAATCTATGTTTTGGAGCAAAAATAAGAAAAATAGGTATACAACTGCATACCCCAGCTTCAAGGGGGTATACATTACACGGACATGTTTTCGTGATTGAAAGTACCGGTTGACTTTAATAAGCGATTTAATGAATGTGCAAAACGGTGTCAAATTCTGGTAATATAAAAGACAATTTAAGCATAATCAGCTAAGGCAAAAGACAGACCATCTAACAGATTTATGAAATTTCCTCACAGAGGGCCGTGGCTTGCTTGTATATTGGGAAAATGTTTATTGACCAAAAGAATATACAACAACACCAATATCCGGTGTGGGGAAAATTCCACATTTGTAAAAGAGTTAAATACGGTAAATATGACACGTAATTTTTAACCAGGTGTCCAAATGTCAGATATGACCTGCCGAAAGTCTTCGATAAGATTGACTATATGGTTCTATAGATGTGAGAGAAGTTATCCCAGATAATCATTTTTACTAGCAAGAGCAATGCTAAAAATTTCAGGAGTAAGGAAGTCACGTAGGAAGATAATGTTCACCCTGACGTAATAAAGGCAAACCGCCCATAGGGTGTAACATTTAGATGTCCCACTCGGAGATATTGGTCTAAGTATAGCTCGTTCATACAACGCTCCATAAGCTGGTAGAAAGTAGGTGGTGTTTAACACAACCCAAACGGCATTTGGTGAATTTTGTGTGCCAACTTGGAAAGCTGTCTTGCAATTTCCAGATTTCTCTAGTTTAAACTGCAAATATCCACCCCGTTCGTCCAGTTTCGTGAACAATTTACAATGAGTAACAGCCAAATTTTGCGCTGGTTGATAACAGTTCGTATCATTTAATTACGATGGTTCCGTTATAGTTGAATAGTTGATTTGCTTAGATGTTCTGCGCATATTGTGCCTTTCTGTTTCTACCACATTTCATGTTGTTCAGGTGGGCACTAAACTGAAACGCACAATTCATAAGTAGGGGGGGGGGGGTCATGCAAAAATATCGAAACACATATAGCTTTTTACAAACTCTGCTCTCATTGACTCCAGTATACTTCTTCCATTAACCTGTTTTATTAAAGACGGTCTTCAGCTTCTGTTGCTATGTATCATTTAGACTGAATATCCCCGATCTAACAACCATAGGGTAGAGCGGTTGTCTACTTGTAAGTTCTTGAATCATATTGCATTCTGGCTGTGATCTTGAGCAAGACACATTCCACAGTACCAATACTACACAGAGGATAATTGTTTCGCCCCAATTTGACTAAAATGGTTGACGGGAACGCTTAACCGAAAACCAAACAAATAAAATTTCCTTTTAAAAGGAAGGCTTGCCAAGTTTTGACAGCTATTTCCCAATAGGTGGTCACTCAGTTACCGGAACTAAAATAAAAATACGAAAACGCACATAAGGTTCAAACAACACAAAAATGCGACTCCAAAACATGAAACAAATAGAACCACTACAGAAGTATCGCCTTGGAACGATCAGTAATATAAAATTACCTACCAGCAACCATATACCCATATACCAAATATAGCAGGCCGAGTTGACCCGGCCGAGCTGACCCGGGCCGACTTGACCCGAGGCCGAGTTGACTCGGATTCTTGATATCATCTTACCGTATTTACTCAAAACCAAAACAAAATGTCGCATACCGTGTACAATTCATGAAAAAGAGCAATTATTGCTTGTGACCATAAACAGCGTCTTACACACGCGTGGTATAGCCGGCATAAAACTAGAGATATTTGACTGCTCAGATTGAAGCAGTCTAGACTGAATGCTCACTATAAGCGCCAACAAGACTGTCCTAAATCTTAATTAAAGTACGTCTCAAAAAAGCGCGAACTAATTGAGGCCCTACCAGGGGTTTTGGAGATTCAGGGAGAAGGGCCATTTATTTTCAGGGAGCTGGGGAGCACTAGCAAATATTTTAAGGGATCTGGGGAGCAAAAGAAGGATTAAGGGTATTTAGGGGGCAAAAGAAGAAAACTTTCAGGGCGCTGAGGAAAAACAAACCAGGGAGCTGGGGAGAAGGGTCATTTTTTTCAGGGAGCAGGGAGCAAAGACCCCACCCCCATACCTGCTAGGGCCTCATAATTTGCATATCGCATTTTCTACAAAAAAAGCTAACATACAAACAACAATATTGCCTACAATCATGCAGTAACAACGACTTTTCAAAATTTTACTTTCGAAACTACAAAGGCATTTGAATGCCTAGATTGAAGCAATGTGTACCGAATCCTCGCTAGTTGCTGCAAAGAATGTTCAAAATCTGAAGTACATTACGACGCACTCTCTTTTTTTCACACACGGTGACGACGTATCGGGATGACGTACTGGGATAGCCTTCCCACAATTCCCTCTTTTTATAAATAGAAATCGAGATCCGTATTCCATCTGAATATTGGCTTGCTGCCAAGATAAAACCCAGCCTCGAAGATGCTGGAATTCGTTTAAAGCCAGACAGTTAATGGCCTCAACTTCAAATTGAATATGTTTTATAAAATAAATCAGAATAGATTGGCCAGACATCTGAATCTGGGGAGAGGATACAGACGTTGTCTGAAACATTAAACATAAAACTGTGCATGTTTTCAATTTAACTTAATCTGAATCGGAGACTTTTTGCAGACTGTGTTGACGTTGTTTAGCTTTCTGTCCTTTCGTTCTATGACCATTTGCACTGTTACATATTCAGTGATGCTGAACGAACAAAAAACAAAAGTTAAATGTCTAAACACTGTACTGGACCCTCTGTGCTATTTGGTACTTCTGGTGAAGAACCTTAAAACACAAAAACAAATGACAGCATAGCAATGTATTTCACACTTTTATAAATAGTCCATGTCGAATGGGAATCTCGTGCGATTTTTTGACGATTTATTACGACCTATATAAAACTTATCTATGGGGTACATGTATAACATTAAACCTGTTCGTCGCACTTACACCCGCGTCAGAGCCGATTTATGACGTCATCAATATGGCGGCTATCTGACTATATATGAATTATTCTTATTTCCATCAAAATCAATTGAAAACACCGCATTATTGTTTTTTTTTGCGAAGAAGATGTATGGAATGCATCTGAATATACACACGATAGACGAATTAAGTCAATGGGATAAAGGATATTGCTTTCTCCGGTCGTACGTTCATTCGTGCATACGTTGGACATACGTTTTTCTTCAAAAACGGCTCACAAACTTATTAGCCCGGGAGCTAATTTGATGTACCCCCAGGACAAGTTTCCATGGATACCAAAGCGTTCCTTGGGACCCAAGAAATGTAAAGAATTGTCGTCCTGAAGGATAGACTCGATTGCACTACGAAAAAATGCATGGTTTCCATGGCAACCGTTAACGTGATTCTTGAGCATGGGGATGTACATGTACATACAAAATTGATCATATCTCCATTGTTTTTTTTTTCCTAGACTACTGAACATGGTCTCATTTTAAAGCTTAGATGTAGCCATTTCTTCCTATGGTAAGTAATGCAAATTATTTTATTTGAATATTCATAAATTTTAATGAAATAATGAGAAATGGCAAAACAATCTTTAAAAATCCATAAATTAACTAAATTGAGGCCCAAACTGTCATAGTGACACTTTGTTATTGAACCAGTAATATCATATGACGAATTTATTGATGACCTGGTTCCATATGAAAATTACCTAATTTGCACATTCATGAAAAATAATAAAAATGTCAAAAAGTGAGGAAAAACGAGGGAAAACTATATCCATTGCAAGGTATTGCATATGTTATATGGCCTTTCTTGCATCCCTAGTAAAAATTCTTTAGGCTGTTAGTGTTGTCAGAGGGACCACCTTAATGCCATCAAATATTATCCTCAGCAATAAAATCATTTGCATGATGTAAAAATGCTTACATGTAGTTCCCACACCCGCTTCTCGTGCGATTCTAAAGAAAGGAGTGTACTTACAAAAATACTTATATCCCACCAATAGAATGCTCTAGAATAATAATCCAACTGATCTGATAGTGATTCATGAACGTAACAATTTAACCTGATAGTGATTCATGAACGCAACAATTTAACCTTGATACCTAATATTTAAATCATGGAATTTACCGTACTTATTCATGAACATTAATAAAACAAACATAAAGGTTTGGGAAACAATTGTGGAAAAAATAGAGGGTATATGTACAAAATCGCTTATACCAGAGCTGTTTATCAACCCAGGATGCTGAAAGAGGCATCAGATGAATGCTATGGCAATGTACTATGGTCCTAAAGTATGATATGAGCCTGTGCGTGAGAAAACCAACTATTTGGGTTCCGACCAGGTCCGACACAAACAGGGCTGTACAGTCACAGAAGATGGTTAGAGGCTTAAAATTTTGGATTTAAGAAGAAGAGGGATTGTACTATCTGTGTAGCGAAAACAAAGGCGCTGATCAGCTTCGCGGTGACCGCGAAGCTGATCTGCACCTTTGTATTCGCCTATGCAGATTGTTGGTTTTCCCATGCGGTGGCTCATATAAGAATAATCTGATTTTCAATATCATGAATTTTGATGAAAACTAAAGAAATTTTAGAAAAAAAGAAGTTGAAAAAATAAATGAGTAAACCTACAAAATGACTTGTATCACGGGAATCAAAAACATTAAAAATGGAGAAGAATTGTGGAAAAAAGGAGGTTTATGTACCAAATCGCTTGTACCAGAGATGTTTATCAACTCAGGATGCTGAAAGAGGTACCAAGTGAATGCTACGGCAATGTACTAAATTTCTTCTATAGAAAAGAAAATGAAAAAAATAGATGAGTAAACCTATCAAATGACTTTTGTCACGGCAATCAAACGTCCTGTTGTGCTGAAAATGGCATCAAAGGGTGTCTAGGGCAATATTATAATTAAACATCTTGAACTACAATTTACGAGTCATTTGATGCTTTAAGAATATTAACAAAACCTTTTAAATTTAGAGGGTAGGGAATAAGAACCAACTAAGAAGGTATACGTAGAAGAGCTATATTTGGCATCAAATGATTGCTAGGACAATATTCTTTAACCATATAATCAGCTATTTTTTGTTGAATGTATTGATATTACAGAAAATAATAGAAAATTGAAGGCTATGCTTCACCAAAATTTATTTAATCTTGCCTGCCAGAAAGCATGATTTATATTCATGTATAAGCACATGACAATGAAACATTGCTCAGCAATACATTGATGCCATTTTGAGTTCTCTATGGCTATTGGCAGCTGAGATATAAGCAATGTTTGTTGATGCACCCCTTCATTTTTCATCGATTTTGCTCTTATTTATTAAGATCTCATAAATACTAATACAAGAAAAATAGCTAAAACTTGAGTAGCCGAAACCGCGTAATGACCCATATACTTTCTCATTTATAAATATCACTACTGGGAATCACGTGGTATTGTTTACATACAAACAGGTAAATGATCGGGTGACACACACTACAATGAGAATGAATTTGACGTTAGATTTTCGAGTTTTCTCCTTCAGCGTTTCTTCTACTGACTGATAGATAGGTGCAGTCAATACAGAAATTGAACATGTATTGAAAGAAACTGACATAAGAAATCCCGATTATTTCGTTTTCGCAAACACTTCAATACTACTGTATGGGAAGTACTATATGTTCATGGGACGGAAGTGTTTGTGAAAACGAAATAATCTGGATTGCATATGTTACTTACATTCAATAAATGTTCAATTTCTGCATTGACTGCACCTATCTATCAGTCAATAGAGTAAACGTAATGGGAGAAAACTCAAATTTCTCATCTCAACATTGAACAGAATTTCAATGTGCGTCACCCGATCATTTGCTCTTGTTGGTATACAATACCACGTGTTTCTCAGCTGTGAATATGTTTACTGCTCTTCAGTAAAGGATCTCAGTTTTACTCTTTTACATACTTTATATATCTGAATATATGGTTACAGAACGTTGTCCTAGCAATCATTTATTACCAGTTATAGATCCCTAGGTCTTTCAGTAGCCCAGATACGTGCGTTTTTCTACGTATACCCCTTAATTGTTCCGCGTGTTTTCTCTAAATTTAACAAAGTTTTGTTAATATTGTTAAAACTAAAACAATGACCCATAAATTAAATAAAATTAAAACTGAGATCCTTTAAGAACAGTGAGCATATTTATGAGAAAAGTGATGGGCCATACCGCGGTTTCGGCTATCCTAGCCGCTTCAGCGACCCTTAGATTTGGCAACATGGAGCCAAAGAGAATTATTGTAATTTTGCAACTTTCAAGTACAGGATGGTATAATAATGCCCTAGACACCATTTGATGTCATTTTTCAGCACCATATGACGTTTGATTGCCGAGATACAAGTCATTTTGTAGGTTAACTCATTTATTTTTATTTCATTTTTTCTCTCTCTCTAAAGTGTCTAAAGTTATCATTTAATTCATGAAAATGAAAATCAGAATATTCTTAAACCATACTTTAGGGTCATAATACATTGTCGTTACATTCATTTGATACCTTTTCAGCACCCTGGGTTGATTAACAGCTCTGGTACAAGCGATTTTGTACATGTACTCTCTATTTTGTCCACAAGTCTTTATGTTTGATTTATTAATTTTCACGAATAAGTGCGGTAAATTCAATGATTCATGTATAGCTCGGCAAATGGGTCACTGTATGGGCGTCAACTTTAATATTCATATCTGGGCGTGGTCGGTTAGTCCATCTGTTCAAGTAGGGGGTTTATAGGAAAATCGAACTCAGTCAGCCTGGACCGCTGTCACATATTTACCGTTAGAAATCAGCTACCTGTATTTTGTCCAATCCAGTGAATTAGACGAACCGATATTTCATTCTTATTTTGTAACGGAAAACATGTGATTTGAATCTTTTAACTGTACACCTTTAGTTTTACCCAAGTCAAAGGTAGACCATACCCAATAACGTATTCATGAGGTAACGCCCATACAGTGACCTATTTGCCGAGCTATATCACTATCAGACCAATTATAGATACATGTAGTTTTCTACAGCATTCTATTGGTGGGATATAAGTATATTTGTAAGTACATCCTATTCTTTAGAATCGCATGAGGAGTGGTGTGGAAACTATGTAATTTGACATAATGGAAATGAGGACATTATTTGATGGCAATAAGCTGGTCCCTCTGACAACACTGACAGTCTTGAGAATTTGTCCCAGGGATGCAAGATAGATTGGATCTTATAACCTATCCAATACCTTGCAATGGATATAATTCTTCTCTCTTTTTCCTCACTTTTCGACAGTTTTATTAATATACAAAAATACTTATGGTGGGATATAAGTATTTTTGTAAGAACACCCTCTTCTTTAGAATCGCATGAGGGGTGGGTGTGGAAACTAAGTATTTTTACACCATGCAAATGATTTTATTGCTGAGAACAATATTTGATGGCATAAATTAAGGTGGTCCCTCTGACAACACTAACAGCCTTGATAATTTGTCCCAGGGATGCAAGATAGGTCATATCACATATGCAATACCTTGCAATGGATATAGTTTTCCCTTGTTTTTCCTAAGTTTTTGACATTTTTATTAATTTTCATGAATATGCAAATAAGGTAATTTTCATGAATATGCAAATTAGATAATTTTCACATAGGTCATCAATAAATTCGTCATTTGATATTACTGGTTCAATGACAAAGTGTCACAACGTCAGTATGGGCCTGAACTTAGTTCATTTGTGGATTTTAAAGATTATTCTGTCATTTTTGCTGTTTTCATAAAAATTTATGAATATGCTTATTAGATACATGTAATTTACATTACTTACCTTAGCAAAAAGGGCTATATCGTACCTTTAAAATGAGACCATGTTCATTTATTTAGGATGAGTAACAGTGGAGATATGATCAATTTTGTATGTATACCCCCATCCTCAAGAAGCACGTTAATGGTTGCCATAGAAACTGGGCATTTTTTTCATAGAGCATTTAAGTTTATCTTTGAGGACAAAATTGTTTTGTATTAAATGATTTGGCGCCCATGAAAAATTATCTTGGGGGATGCAAGGTAGGTCAAATTAGCTCCCTGTGTACTATGCATAGTTTGACACGTCGTATGCAGATTTTGTCGTGGTGTTGATTATATTTTCAGTGATTTGCTCATTGTGAGTGATACATTTGTGCAAAAATAGCTTTTAAAAATACAATTGGTAAAATCTACCTATTTAAAAAACAGCGAAAAGCTGGAAATCAAATTTTATCTGACTAGCATAGTATGAAAATGGTTGTTTAAAATGCATATTATGAGTGCGCTGGTCGCCATTTTGATGACGTCATATTTCAGCCCAGACGCGGATCTCAGGGCGACGAACTGGTTTCAATGGTCGCATATGCCCCAAAGTTTGATTTAAGGTAGGTCGTCACAAATCGTCATGAAATTCCAACGGGACGATTTTTTGTGCCCATTCAACATTGACTAAAAAGTCAACATTGAAACATGTTAGGTTTACGAGGCTTCTCCTCTTCTTCTCAGTAAAATAATGGATTTGTTGTGCTTCTATATGTTGCATTTAGATACTAATGTGACTCTAGCTTACCATTTAGTGTCGCCTCATGCCCCGGACATCTGCTGACAGTATGTCGTTGTGCTGTTGAGGCTTCGGAATCTGGAACTAGAATGACAGGTTGCCCGAGGTCACTCCGGTAGTTCTGCTTGTCGTTGTTGTTGTATGGTCCTCCTTTGAAGGCACTCCTCTCGATGGTTACCAAGTCACTGCTGGCACAAGGGACTACTGTTAAGGCTGTGATTGCCTCCCCACATCCTTCAACTGTGGGCTCTGATGTTACACATGTGACATTTGATGAACTAGGTGAAGTAAGACCAGGGTTAAGTATGGGTGTGACATTATTGACAGTGCTGTAAGCAGAGTTCATCACTCCAGACTGAGATGCTGAGATACTAATGCCTTTGCTTTCAATTTGAGAAATCTCTGATGTAGGTGTGATTTGTGTGAAATGATCTGGGTTAGTTTTGCACTCATCAGAGCAGCTGGAATCTGTGTGGACTGGGGAAGGCAGCTGAGAAGTCTCATCTAGTATGGAGACTATTCCACTGTCACACACTGACTGGCATGAAGTAGAAGGTACTGAAACTTGGTGAGATAGGTCAACAGACTGATTTGAAGAATCATTGCTGTGAGAAATTATTTCCGCCTCTGATGACAGAATGGTAATTTGATTAGTTACAGATGGTCCCTGTTTTGCAACCGAGTCCGTATGACTCACTGTAATTGACTTGGAGGGGGCTGCAGATACCTGATGTGAATCAGCAGCTCCATCTCTATCAGTTTGAGATACCGGCATCTCTGGGCTCAATACTGTATCCTCAAAACAATTGACAGAAGGTGACTTTTCACCTGATTTCATTATGTCAAGTTGTGGTGACATGTCAAGGGTACTAGAATGAGGCGTGAAAATAGTTTCAAACCCAGGGGGTATTTTTGGCAGGAAAAATGGGGAATGTGAAATGTTCCTGTGTGGTATACCTGGTGGAGGCTTGGGATGTGGGATAATTTGATAAGATTTTTCCTGCAACTTGTTGACAGTAACTTTTAAGCTCTCAAGACTGGCTTGTTGTGTTTTGTAATTCCCAAGTAGCATGGAAGAGTGGTTATACAACTCATCCACACTATCACACACCTCTGATATTTTATCAGACAATTCAACAGCATTTTGATGGTTTTTATTTGAAGTTGGTATGTTTGATTTGACAATATGTAGCCTAATTGAGATGTCTTTGATATTGTCCTGTATGCTAGAATTGCTAGTTTCTAAATTGTTAATTTTGTCAAAAAGCATTGTGACATTTTGTTTGTTTATTTCTTTAGTATTTTCAACTCTGTCTGACAGTTTACGAATATCCATTTTTAAATCGTAGTTTCTATTAAAATTTCTTTAAAAGCTCATAGTTTGATATTCGTCATGTAAAATCGCTTAACTCTGACAGTTTTCCCGATTAAAATCGACGTATCCACTGTTTTACAAGGTAATCGCTTTCGCACCTGATTTACCTACTTAGTTTTCTATAATGGACTTTCCAGTAATAATGGAACAACCCAAATATTGCACGTGACTGGATGGGTATAAAAGGAGCAAGCGACGCGGTGATGGTCATTATTGTGAAAGAAGTCGGGCGGTTTAGATCGAAGAGAGAGAGAGAGAGACTGCAGGCAGTTGATGATGTAGTAGTAATTAGGCTTCGTGGCACGGAGCTCAGGCTTTGGGATAAGGAGAGATCATTGCGATAGCTCTTATTCCATAGTGTTGAACCTCTTAGTGCTGAACGAACATTTGAGACTCTTTGGCCACAGAGATCAGTGCGATAGCTGGGCCTTGGTCACAGAGATCATTGCGATAGCTGGACCAATATGGAGTCTCAAATAGAAGTTCCTGGGAAGCCAGTGATTTAGGCTATAGTGGGATAGCCAACGAAACCATAGGGGTTTCAAGCCTGTCAGTGTTGTGTAAATGGCGTTTGAATTATGAGTTCCTGGACGTAGATTGGGTTTGAAACCATTCAGTCACGTATCAAGTATTGCATTAGAATTATTATAGTCAGACATTATTTCTAAAACGACGTGTATGAACCACACCAAGACCTAGGGCGAGGGTTGGGATCCCATAAAACCGGTTTAAGCCCCCTAGTAATTGTATTACTAACCGTTCCAAGGCGGTGCTCTTGGCGTGGCTCATCTCGTTCAGATATCAATATAGTCGTTTAATAGCATCTTGCTCGGTACGTATTACAAGTATTAAAACTTTCTTAGTTTAAGATATACAGAGGTACATAGCTCGGTCCTTAAAACGTTACATTTGGTGGCAGCGGTGGGATGGTGACGGCTGCCAGACCGGGGTTGCCTTATCCATGCATATTTTTGATTGAATCGGTCAAACATTGAAACCTCTACTTGTAATTTTATTAAGAACCAAAATATGTTGAACAAAATTCGGGACGAATTTTTATTGAAGGGGAGATAGTGTGACGAATATCCATTTTTAAATCGTAGTTTCTATTAAAATTTCTTTAAAAGCTCATAGTTTGATATTCGTCATGTAAAATCGCTTAACTCTGACAGTTTTCCCGATTAAAATCGACGTATCCACTGTTTTACAAGGTAATCGCTTTCGCACCTGATTTACCTACTTAGTTTTCTATAATGGACTTTCCAGTAATAATGGAACAACCCAAATATTGCACGTGACTGGATGGGTATAAAAGGAGCAAGCGACGCGGTGATGGTCATTATTGTGAAAGAAGTCGGGCGGTTTAGATCGAAGAGAGAGAGAGAGAGACTGCAGGCAGTTGATGATGTAGTAGTAATTAGGCTTCGTGGCACGGAGCTCAGGCTTTGGGATAAGGAGAGATCATTGCGATAGCTCTTATTCCATAGTGTTGAACCTCTTAGTGCTGAACGAACATTTGAGACTCTTTGGCCACAGAGATCAGTGCGATAGCTGGGCCTTGGTCACAGAGATCATTGCGATAGCTGGACCAATATGGAGTCTCAAATAGAAGTTCCTGGGAAGCCAGTGATTTAGGCTATAGTGGGATAGCCAACGAAACCATAGGGGTTTCAAGCCTGTCAGTGTTGTGTAAATGGCGTTTGAATTATGAGTTCCTGGACGTAGATTTGGTTTGAAACCATTCAGTCACGTATCAAGTATTGCATTAGAATTATTATAGTCAGACATTATTTCTAAAACGACGTGTATGAACCACACCAAGACCTAGGGCGAGGGTTGGGATCCCATAAAACCGGTTTAAGCCCCTAGTAATTGTATTATTAACCGTTCCAAGGCGGTGCTCTTGGCGTGGCTCATCTCGTTCAGATATCAATATAGTCGTTTAATAGCATCTTGCTCGGTACGTATTACAAGTATTAAAACTTTCTTAGTTTAAGATATACAGAGGTACATAGCTCGGTCCTTAAAACGTTACATTATGTAAGCTTTTTATACTATTTGAGTAACAATTATTAATTCTGTCAGACAATTTGGCATTACTGGTATGTAAAATTTGGTTGGTTTCCTCAAGATAATCTAATTTATTGGAAAGAGTTTGTTTGTTTTGTTTTCTTCTTACTCCCATCAATCAATTTCTGATTATTCTTGGGAGGTGTACATTGTACCATCCGGTGTGTTTGCAGGATGAGCCTACATGCATGAGGATAGAACCTGTGTAGGGATCTTTAACCTGCACAGGGGATGACTGTCCATGCACAGGGGGCCTCCAGTTAACGTCCCGATCCGAAGGACGGCGCACTTTATCATGTCATTCCTGCAAATGACACGAAGGGAAGCAAGTTCGGACCAACAAATTTTCCTCGCCGCCGGCGGGGATCGAAACCGGTACCTCTAGCACAAGAAGCCAGTGCGCTAACCACTCGGCTACCTCACTTCCCTTGTACTTCTGTTTTAAGTCCCCAAGACAATTGGTTGACACTTTGTGTAAGCTCAATGATGTTGTTGGCAAATGATGCCATACAAGTCTGAAAAAGGTCCTTTGATACATATTGGTCAGCTGGGTTTGTGGTAGATATACTTTCTACCATTGACTGGAAAGACTGGGTCATTTCAAAGACATTCATGATGGATATAGCTATGATAACATGTAATGAACAAAAACATAATTCATGCAAGACATGCAATGCAACAAAATCAACATGCAAATAACATGCAACAAAATTCAATCGATATGCAAAATGCGGAGCTAAACGTTCTATGTGCGACAAAGCGACACGAAACTAAAGGGTCATGACATATAAAACTGGGGGAATCATAGCCAAAATACAAAAAAATCAATGTATACAAAATATCAAAGGGGGTCGTGGCACTATATATGAGCGACGCAAAAAAGAGTTATGACATATGAAATAAATCACAATTCAGGGCAAATATATCAAATGCTAGGGTTTAGGACAAAGGGTGCATTGAAAAATCTCCAACAATTGTTTCTGGACTTTTTATTTGAGCAAAGAAATTCACACAGTGATTGAACCTGAAAATGAAAGTAGAAATCACTGAAAATAAAGCTTTTCAGTGGGTCGGGCGTCAGACTCTATGATGGCCCCGACTTAAAGCTATTCATTTTAGTTGGTTGGGGCCGGAGCTTCTTGTCTGTTGCTTGGCCCACCGGGGTCCAACTGATGTTTTTCTTTAGCTCCGGAGTTAGTAAGTTATTTGGCGCCCAGGGATCTCCATCGTCGGGCAGCTAACTCAGTCTGTGAGTCCTGGTTTTTGATTCATCAGGATGTTTATCATGATTTATTTGTTTGTTCTTGATGATTCATTTACTAGTTAGAGATTCACCACGAGGACCGAAGAACTAACTAAATGTTATGAGCCACTGCAGAAGCTGAGGGTGAGGTTACGGCCGTGTAAAATCGATTTAAACCCGCCAGTAACTTTGTGTTACTGATCGTTCCAAGTCGATACTTCTGTGGTGGTTCTTTTTGTTTTATGTCTTGGTGTTTAAAATATTTTTGTGCTGTTGGCACCTTATGTGTGTTTGCATATTTTTAGTTAAGTTGGGGTAACTGAGTGGCCACCTATTGGGAAAATAGCTGCTCATTCGGCTTACGAAATGTTTTCATGGTATATGTACCTGATTGTTAGTTTGGTTTTTTCCCACCTCGGTTTTTGGAGTGGGAGTCTTTTTCTGATTGCGCCTTTTCCTGATCTTTGCCTACTTGTACTTCTTTATGACGGCCTTTGTAATCTGTACCAAACACGTGTTTTCTCTCCCTGTTGTAAATGAAATTGAAGAGAAAAAAAAAATTGGTCTCAAAAAGTTACAACTGTTTACTTTAGTTTTACACGTGGTTTGTTTTTAACGCAAATAGAATGTTCTATTTTTAAATGGGGATTTGAACTTTTTTTACTTCAGCCGCACGTATGAAAAAATATAAAAATGCTGTAGAAAACTGTGAATACGTGGATTTTATTGACAAATTAATTTAGAACAGCACTCCAAAAGACGGCAGAAGCAATAATTTTCAGAAATTAGACCGACATTTGACACGTGGCCGCCCGACCGGAAATGGGCAAGTCCTTTCAAAACGAAAGTAGAAGCGGCCGAGAAAAGCTGCTTATATTAATAAACCCCTACCATTCTTCACCTCGTCGCCAATTAATGTGACTCTAGCTTACCATTTAGTGTCGCCTCATGCCCCGGACATCTGCTGACAGTATGTCGTTGTGCTGTTGAGGCTTCGGAATCTGGAACTAGAATGACAGGTTGCCCGAGGTCACGTGGTTTCGTCTTTTCGGTAGTTCTGCTTGTCGTTGTTGTTGTATGGTCCTCCTTTGAAGGCACTCCTCTCCATGGTTACCAAGTCACTGCTGGCACTTTAATACTTTAAGCTTTCAAAGCATTCGTGCGAGTTTCGTGCGAGTTTTCAGATTTAGAATGTCGTTTCTAACATGAACATAAAGCGCAAGCGTCATTAAGTCATCGGAAATTGTTAGTCTTCCCAATGAATAAAATCGATGTTAAATGCCATTTATGTCACCATATCAGTTAAGGAGGATTTTATCTTAGTTTTCCTTTGATAATCCCAATCAAACATCAGTTTGTAAGGCAGCAGCCAGTTTGCACAGCTTGATTACCAAAGTAAACGCAAATATTGAAGTAAATGTCCTTAGTACTGATGATTTACACAAACATTGGATAAGCACTTGCCAGTTTTTAACGTCTTACACAAAATAACATACCACAAAAAATTATGTACGCCATGTACTAATGAGATTGTACTGTGTACATATACAGTGGTGTTATGGCTAAAAACCCAAATTAGCCGTTTTAATTGTGTGTAAAATAAAAATAAGCGCGGAATTTCGCCGCGAAATTCCGCCGCGAAATTCCAGATTTCGCGGCGAAATTTCGCGGCGGAACACGGCGAAAAACGTATACCTGTCATTACGCATAAAATTCAATTTACCGGCGTTTCGCGATGTTTCGCGGCGAAAAAGTCACATTTTTTTTTTTTGCGGTTTAAATATAATTTTAAATTGGGTGTTTTTATTTCAGTTCAAGTTGTATCAATATTTTGTTTGCGTCACAATTTTGTATAATTATCGTTTTAGTCCCGACAGTCACAACAGTTTTATTGTTTAAATTTCATTTTAATTTGTATGCATCTAGTATTACTTTTCAAGTCGTATAAATATTTTGTTTTCTTTTCAATTTTGTATAATTATCGTATTTTATTCGTGTCTTAACTAGTTTGAAGTTTCTGAGACCCTGATTATCGGCTTTGTGTTTTTTTCATGCTTCTTTTTCAGATTAATCAGACTTACCCGATAATATTAGATCCTGTTATCTAGCTTAATTAACAGAAAAAAGCTCATAGCGACATCAGCAATTTTCATGGTATGATTGCCCACAGATTTGTTTGTTTGTATTGAGGCTGAACGTCCCAGTCACCAATTTTTAGTCATGTCTGGACAGAGCTACCGTTTCCTGGGCATTAAGTAGTACTGTGGGTAGTCAATGTGCCTTGCTCAAGGACACAACACGGTGTCGCCAGTGCGGATCGAACTCAGGACCTCTCGATTCGGAGTCTGATGCACTACATCTATGCCACCGCGATCCCAACCTACATATTAATACAAGTCTTTGGATTCAACATGATGAAGCAATCGGCTTCAACTCTGTTTTGGACATTTAATCGCCTGTGGCTAATGACACTGCTCAAAGCATCAATGATTTTCGATTACGTCAAGTGGATTCCGTTTCGTTGAAATCAATTTAGTCTAAACGACATTTGGTCGCATACGACCTTCACCGGGTCCATACGATATTCGGTCGAATACGAGCAATACATGTACAAAATTGTATCGAAACTGTCGATTTTTGCTAACCGTTTTGAGGTAAACAGCGTGTTGTGTTCCTTCCAAAACCCACACGTACGGATGGCTTGGAACACGTACATGCATATCAAATGACAAAATCTCATTGTATACATGGCACAATACACTAGAAAAGGGAGGATACTGTGTTTAAAACAAAGTACTGACGTCAGTATATAAAGTTTTCAGTTTATCTTGGAACACATATATACAGTAAGGGCCGTGTACGCACCGTGGCAATATAAGCGCATGCCGCATTAGATTAATTAGAACAAAGTTGAGCGCAGAAGCCTAGTGGTGGATTAAAGGAATTGACCGGAATCAAAATGTCCTGTGTTCGATTCCTATATTCGTTGGGTTTCGTACTTGAGCAAAACCGGTATACATATATTACCCTGAAAGTGTTGTCACCATGGGACTGTTGACTGTTAAACTGATCTTCGCTAGTTGTACTTCTACAAGGCAAGTATAATGTATAAATCGATATGATTGCGATTAGTCTTGTGCTGGCATTCATAGAGGGTGATCAGAGTGGTAACCAGCAAGCCCAAATGTCAATATGCCACTTTTTGTTTTGTCGTTTTAAATGGTTGAGCTCAAATTAAGTTATCGTAGTTCACATCTTAAACGCTATAAAGTGAAGCAATTGAGGAAAAAGCAAGGAATCTAACTGTTTATTTAGCATTACCATTTAGACAATGTTTGTGCTACAACACAAGGCACAAAGTTAGATGACCCCTGCCAATTGGGACCTTAAGAAATATATAGGCTGCTTGTGCCTCCAGGCAAAACTTATACGCTATTGACAGATCATCTGATTACTGGTTTACCGCTCAGGTCTGTGCCTGCCTAGGAAAAATGGTTTCAAGTAACCATCCATACATATAAACAGTATTGGCTTAGAGGGATCGTTATATTTCAAACACTTGTTAGATATCATGACGTCCCATAAAATGGAGGCAGCGTCCTGACATGACCATTGTTGTTGATTACGACGTAAAGCATCTATTCAAACAAACAAAAAAAAAAACAACAAAAAACAAAAAAAAAAAAAAAAAAAAAGTTAGATTCAACGAGCTGGCGCATTACGTTATAAATATTTTCGTCTTTCCGTGATTTTGCTATCGTACCACCTACGTAATACCAATGGAAAAGTCGAGTTATGCACGTTTTTCATTTCTATACATGCATAATCGTACATATTATTATGTGCACGTAAATAACGATCTATACATGGAACAGATGAATCATAGTGTGGTCATTAAATTAAAAATAAATAATTTTATGTTAACATTTACAGGTATTTCGCCGTGTTTCGCGGCGAAATAGGAAATTTTAAGTTACCTGTTGTAAACGTTAAAAAACGAATTTCGCCGCGAAACACCGCGAAATTTCACCGCGAAAATCGGATTTTCGCGGCGAAAAAATTAACCGATTAAACGTTTAAATTTTCCCTTGGCCGGTGAAATTTCGCGGTGGTTTCGCCGCAAAAAATCACAAGTGATCAGCGCGAACTGTGCAAAAGTGGGTTTTTAGCCATAACACCACTGTATATCGAAAACAGTATTGGGAATTTTGCGTTTAAAAACACAATTGCCATATACAGTATACACCTTCATAGAAAGCAGGTAGAATGTTGCTAAACAGTTTTGAACATGCAGCTCATTAGCAACATAGGGTGTGATCAATACGTTCAAACCCCAAAACAACGGACGTTACTCCGGCACAAGTGATTGGATTTTTGTAGCCCCGTGAAATCCATATCTGTTAAACATAGCAAAATCAAATTGGACTGAAACGCACAATTGCACAATTCATAAATGCGTGGGTCTTCCAACACTAAATAGCGGAATTGCATTCATCATTTTACAAAACTCTCCTGTTTGGCTCCACTTTTCTTCTTCCTTTGATCTTTCCACAGCACAAATCATACAAGTCGTTCATCAGTTTCTGCTGTTAAGTAAGTATCACTTTAAAACCAGTTCACTGATCATTGGGTAGGACTCCGAAGCCTGTCGCCACCGGGCCTTGAGCAATTCACATCCACTTGGTTTAAACATTTTTCATTACGAAAACTTGCCCATGCAATATACAGAGATTTTTTTCAGTTTTCATAAAAAAAGAAAAGATATTTTTGTTATTTTTGCTCAAAACATAGACTATGGGTACTCGTTAGAACCGCCTCGGCGAGGCGATTCTAACGAGTACCCTCAATCTATGTTTTGGAGCAACAATAAGAAAAATAGGTATATCCCTGCATACCCCTGTTTTACTATATAAAAGTGGGGTTCAAGGGGGTATACATTACACGGACATGTTTTCGTGATGTTTCCAATTTTGACACAGAACCAATACAAAGACATTTGAGCCGCGTCATGAGAAAACCGGATTTTTGCCTAGGCGAAAACAAAGGCGCAGATCAGCTTCGCGGTAACCGCGAAGCTGATCAGCGCCTTTGTTTTCGCTACTCGGATAGTACAATTCCTCTTCTACTTAAATCCGAAATTTCAAGCTTCTAGCTCTTTTCTGAGCTTGTACAGGCCGGTTTGTGTCGGACCTGGTCGGAAACCCCGAAGACCGGTTTTCTCGCGTCGCGGCTCATTTTATCAAGGACAGGGTCAGAATGACCAGACATCCACTTCCTCTCTCATTTATATGTTCACTGCTCTTAAAAGATCTCAGTTGTATTTTTATTTGCTATTACTGCAGCTGATTTTTTGCCCTAAAAAGTCTCCCCGTACATTATCCATAGTGCAGATGATATTTTCCTTTTGGTCCTATGAGATCAGCGAGGACCCTCTGATAAATCAGAAAATTATTATAGGTTTAGATACATTTTCTAATCAACATTTAATATATTTGGTCCCATGTGGATATTACTAGTCTTTGTATCGACGACCCGTTTGAAAGATCAAAAATTACAGTTATTCTCTTTGGCTCCGTGTTGTCAAATCTATAAGATCACTGACGAGGCTTAAATAGGCGAAACCGCGATATGGACGATACCCTTTCTCAGTAATCGGAAAAGGTCCCTCATGACCTTTTCTACTGAGTGTTTACTTTGAATATGAAGAAAAGTGTGCCCATAACCGACTGCTCCATGCTTATTACGCGTTATGTCAACTAGACAATTCACCGTAAGCAATTTAATTTATCCTTTGTTGACCGCGGTATATTGACTATTGACATGACTGTGGCAGTCTCGAGCGTGACGACTTCTTATCATACAGAATATAAGCTTGGACCATAGCGTGGGGTACGGGGACTATAGGTACTCTGTATAGGGCTGGTTTTAGTTCATCATATCAACTCCTTGGGTCTGTGTCCAAGAGTGGGCTGCATGTTAAAAAGGTACAAGTAGGCAACGATCAGGAAAATGCGCAATCAGAAAAAGATTTCCACTCCAAAAATCGAGGTGGGTAAAAAACTTAATTTACATTCAGATACTTACCATGAAAACATATCGTAAGCCGAATGAGCAGCTATTTTCCCAATAGGTGGCCACTCAGTTACCTAAACTTAAAAAATATGAAAACATACATAAGGCGCCAACAGCACAAAACAATTAAACACCCAGACATAAAACAATAAGAACCACCATAGAAGTATCGCCTTGGAACGATCAGTAATATAAAATTACTGGCGGACCTAAACCGGTTTTACAGGTACCCAACCTCACCCTCAGCGTCTGCAGTGGTTCACAACATTTAGTTAGTTGTTCGCTCTCCGTGGTGAATCTCTAACTAGTCAATGAATCATCATGGACAAAAGAATAAATCATGATAAACTCCATGATGAATCAAAAACGAGGACTCACAGATTAAGTAAGCTGCCCGACGATGGAGATCCCTGGGCGCCCAATAACTAACTCCAGAGCAAAAGAAAAACACCAGTTGAACCCCGGTGGGCCAAGCAACAGACAAGAAGCTCCGACCCCAACCAACTAAAATGAATAGTTTATGACGAACTCTGTAGCATATTCACCGTTCTGCAAATTATTATAGTTTTCTACAAATCGACAGATTGACTAAAATCATGTTCCCTTTAGAATTGGCCCCTTTAGAATTGGCTTTGATTCCGTAACACCAGAAATCTTGACCAATGCCTTTTGGGATACTATTAAGGTTTCAAAGATACACACACTGGTCTGTCTTTCATAAAATGAAACGAAATTCGCGCATATGAAACGAAACTGAAACATACGAGAATCGAAATAAATGACGAATCAGGGAAACATCAGAACTGGAAATCTAGAACAAACAAGCTTCACTGGCAGCTCTGGTTGCTGTTGACCTTTTCTTTGGTTTCCTTTCAAAGAAGCCAACTTGTATGTTCACTGCTCTTTAGGCGATTTCAGTTTTAATTTTTATTTCCTATAGTACGGATACTAACTAGAGGAAGCGATTGTTCCGCCTAAGTATGACTAAAATTCTTCACTGGAATGAATTCTTAACCGCAGATTCTTGAATTCGTTTAAAGCCAGACATCTAATGGTTTATTTTTTCTCAAATTCAAATTGAATCTGTTACACAAAATGATTACTTTGCACTCAAGAACAGGTTGGCCAGACATCTTAATCTAGTGAGAGGATTTATACGACAATCACTAAATTCAATGCGAAAGTGTTAGTGATATACCATGGAACATTGAAAATGTATCATTTGTGATAAAAGTACTACCAAGACTAAAATATTAAACATAAAACTGTGCATGTTTTCAATTTAACTTTATCTGAATCGGAGACTTTTTGCAGACTGTGTTGGCGTTGTTTAGCTTTCTGTCCTTTCATTCTCTCAATATATATTAGCGCCGATACATGTTCAGTGATACTGAACAAAACTGAAAACGAGTTAAATGTTTAAACAATAATAATAATAATAATAATAATAATAATAATAATAATAATAATAATAATGTCTTTATTTAAAGAGGATGACATATTTAGTACAAAAACTAATCTCACATATGGTCCTCTGAAGAGTAAAACATATATTAACATGGTTATGTACAAAATATGATGTCTGGAATACCTATCAAAATATGTACAATTTTTTGCTCTTAAATGAGGCATAGAATTAAAATGAAAAACACAACTTAAGGACACTCAGATATTTTTATGATTACAGATTTGAGGTAATATGTGATCCATCGTGAGTACAAGAAACACTGCGCTGGGGGACACTCTGTGCTATTTGGTACTCCTAGTTAAAAAGTTTAAAGCTCAAAAATAATAAATTATTAGGCGGCCCCCGTGGCGAGCGGTTAAGAGCGCTGTTTCTTAATCACTCGATCATCTCACCACTGTGTCGTCTGGTGTGGGTTCGAGCCCCGCACTGGCCACATGTGAGACAAGCCAAGTTCTCATTGCGGGTGTGCCGGGTGGTTTTTCTCGGGGTTCTCCCGTCTTCGCCCCACCTACCGATTGGCCCGTCTCATATGAACTGAAATAATCTTGAAAGGCACGTAAAACTGAATAAAAAAAATAAATAAATAAAATAAAAAAATAAATAAAATAAAAAATACGGCATCACAATGTATTGGATGCTTAATTAATAAAAGTTAACATCGAAACATTTTAGATTTACGAGGCTTCTCCTCCGATCAGTAAAATAACTGATTTGTTGTATGGACCCTCACTTTTACTTTCTGCATTTAGATACTTATCGCATTTTAAAGCATTCGGGCCAGATGTTAGATTAAGAATTCATGTCGGTTTCTTATCTGAACATAAAGCAGAAGCGTCATTAAGTCAATGGTTTGTATGTGACTGTCATGCCCATGCAATATACAGAGATTTTTTTCACCAGAAAAAATTGAAAATTTTCATGGTGATATTTTTGATATTTTTCTTATTTTAGCTCAAAACATAGATTGTGGTTACACGTTAGAACCGCCTCGGCGAGGCGGTTCTAACGAGTACCCCCACAATCTATGTTTTGGAGCAAAAATACGAAAAATAGATATACCCCTGTAAACCCCAGTTTTTCTATATAAAAGTGGGGTTCGAAGGAGTTAGACTTCTGGCTGAAAAAGGTCCTGCTCCCCCCCCCCCTAGGGAATTTTGCAGACATAGTCTATCTTAAAGAGCGGTCTTTTCTGATTCAAATGAGAGATGTTTGCACTTTGTACGCCGGGGCATAACGGTGTAACAGCTATTTAAAAATAACAAGTGTTACTAGCTTATTATTTTGCAGTATTCTTTGATTGGGAATGAACAATAGGTTGTTTTACCATAATTCTACCATTTTGCTGCACAATTCTTCGAGGAAAATATGTGGGATGCTTAATTTTATCAAGTTGACATAGATGGTTCTCTATTTGTATAACATATGTAACGTATGTAACAAAAATATGCGAATTTACATTTATAAACATAGAAGGTTTTCAGTAATAGTTTCTGTGGAGTACAAATCTGCAAACACCAATTTGCAAGGTAAGAATGTCATGTTTGTGTTATTTGCATTCAAATTAGAGATGTTTGCACTTTGTACGCCGGGGCGTTACGGTGTAACGGCCATTTAAAAATAACATTTGTTACCAGCTTATTATATTTGCAGTGTTCTTTGATTGGGATTGAACAATAGGTTGTTTTACCATAATTCTACCATTTGTCTGCAAGATTCTTCAAGGACAATATGTGGGATACATAATTTTATCAAGTTGATATAGATGGTTCTCAATTTGTGTAACGTATGTAACAAAAATATGTAAATTTATAATTATAAACAAATAAGGGTTTCTGTAATAGTTTATATGGAGTACAAAGCTGCAAACACCAATGTGCAAGGTGAGAATGGCATGCTTGTGTTATTTTCATTTGGTAGATGTGCCTCAGTAACGGTGTAACGCCAAGTTGTTTATATTTATATTTCATGTAATGTTACAATGTTACCAATACCACATGGGGTTAATTTGACCTACAAAACTGATCATATATACGTTATGACCACTGAACTTGGTTTCATTTTAAAGCTTCTTCACTATGGCTGTTTCATCTTAAGATAAATTATGCAATTTATCTTATTTGCATATTTGTGAATTTTAATCTAAACATTAAAATGGCCAAAAAATCATTAAAAACCCATAAAAACGTCTTTCAGACCCAAGCTATCATTGTTGCACATAGTTTATACACCAGTGATAATATTTGACAATTATACAGATGTATTGAGTCAATTTGAAAATTATCTCATTTGCATATTTATAAATATTAATATAAAAAAAAACTATGAAAAGTTTGGAAAATCACGGAAAAATAAGATGTATACTTACATAATTACTAGTGTCTGGCATGTCAATAGACCTAGAATGATAAAAGTGGTAGCAGCTTGATGCTTTAAGCTATGCACTTTGTCTTCTAGTCTGATAAATGAATAAACTTATTTTAAGTTTAATGAATATTAATGCAATCTTTACAGACTGGAGAAGAAACACGACAAATAGGAGGGTATACCTTACAAAATGGCTGTTACTGATAGCACTACTGTACTGAAACTGGTATCAAATGATTGCTATGACAATGTATTATAACCATGTAACCTGATATATAAACCTTCTTATCTGATAAAGGTCAATAATATTGAAATTAAAACTTCATAAATAAGAGAAAACAAGATAAAAATGAAGAAATATACATATGTTACCAACAAAATCACTTATATCACGGCTGCTTATTGCCTTAGAGGGCTAAATTGGTATCAGATAATTGCTTAGATAATACACAATTTACCGGTGCTCTTATATACAAATCATATCAGATTTACATTCATGGATATTCATAAAACGTCAATAAAAATGTTAAATAGCAAAACCATTAAGGGTGTCCAGCAACAGAGACGCGTGTACCTTTGCTTCAACCTCACGTTTTGTGGTATGTATGAATAACAACACGACAATAATTCATATATATTGTGATAACATGACAATAATTCATTATTAAAGTGACCAAATAGTAACTTTTGATGCCATTTTGACTACTTGATAGCTATTGACAGTGGAGATACAAGTGATTTTGTTGGTATACCCCCTCACGTTTCTGCCAATTTTCTCTATTTCTGAAGTTCTTGTTGCAATTAATGAAACAAACATTCATATGATTTATCCATAGCATCATATGGTTAAAGAACATTGTTTTAGCAACCGGTTGATACCAATTTCAGCTGTCTAGGTTTTCTAGTAGCCAAGATCCATCTGGTTTAATAGGGGCACTGCCTCAATTCTTCGGGGGTTTATCGCCAACATCTAATTTAACCATTGTATTTTATTAATGCTTACCAAATGGCATTTTATTATGGTAGGGTGATACAAAATTGCCCTTGCCATTTTTAGCATATTCTGACTTTAGCTTGCTGAAATGCATAATCATTTTGTCGGTATACCTGCTTATTTGTAATGTATTTTCTCTAATTTCTAAAGGTTTCATTAATATTAATAAAACTGAATTTAGATGATGTATCTAGAGGACTGGGGGCATTAGTCCATTGCCGTAGCATTTATTTGTTACATTTTTCAGAATTCTAGGTCGATTAACAGTTCAGGTACAAACGATTTTGTAGTAATACCCTAATTTTTCTGCATTTTTAAGAGATATCTAAATTTTTTTATTAATAGTATTTATGGGGTCCAAAGACATGATTATCAGAAATTAATAAGATTTCTAGTTTTGTTTTACACCAAAAACTAAATTATTCATAGGGAAACGTGAAGTGTTGACACTATATTTGAAATAGCATCATATATATCAACTGTAGACCATGTCGTTCTTTATTCATACATATATGTTACATACGTTACATTCCTCATTAAGATGTCTGAGCCTAGATACTTGGTAACACCCACTCAGAACTATAGTTCTCAATAAGCATGAAATATAAGCAAATAATTATCAACATAAGATATAGCCATAAGAAACGAGTATATAGGTAATTAGAAATACCATATTTGGCTTATGAAACTAGGGGTAGGGTTGCTAAATAACCCATTTAGTACAATATATACAGTATAGGAATTTTCCATCTCCTCCACTGAACATGGTAATGGAAAAATCACATATACACTGTATTTGGAAAAGCTGGAATGTGTAACTAAAACAAACGATGTCACTCACAATGCTAATTTTGAAACGGTAATTTTAATGTTACAGACATTACACTGTAGGTGTCAGATTATTGCTCAAGCAACTTAAGTGTGTAGAATGGACATGTTTCATGCAGACTGTATGAGAAGCGTGAATGGAATAATAAAAATCTTATTTTTCTGACGCTCAAACTGCCATATCATTATTTTTTAAACATCTTATGGTAACGTATGTAACAGAATGTAACAGACACATGCTCCAATGTACATAAAGCAAGCATGTCTTATTGGAGTAAACTTGAATTGTCATTTAAGATATATGTTTGCAAAATATCTTATGGAATAGAGCATTAGACCGGCATGTACTGGCATTCCTGCTATGTACAATGCCCTTCGTTATTCATTACATGTTTGTTACATATGTTACATTCTGGATCAAAATCGTTGATCCTAGATACTTGGTTACAGATCCTCAGAGCCATGGTTTATGATAAAATAAGCAAGAAAGTATGGAACTATGATATATTTCAAGTATTTTACATACTTCACGTTCGTTGCAGTAGAACATTTCGCATTTGAAATTGGGGGTAGGGCTACTAAATACTTCATTAAAGGCAATATATACATGATAGGAAAATAAACCTTGGTTTTTCTATCTACCAATTGAACATGCTGGTGGAAATAGATATCATATCTTTGGAAAAATGCATAGTGCAACTGTATAAGTAAATGATATCACTCAAAAGTGTTATTTTCAAAGGGTATCTTAATTTACGTTACATATGTTACAGTTATTGTGGGTCAAATTTTTGTTCAAACGATTTTAATATGTAGTATAGACATACAGCAAGCAGACAGTATGAAACAGTTCAGTAAAATGATAAACTATTGTCATTTTTCTGTGGCTGAAAGCACCATATCATAGTTTCTTAATTTTGTTAAGGTAACATATGTAACAGGCTGTTACAGGATAACGCCCCAATGCTCAGAGTGCAAACATCTCTTATTCTACTCAGCTTGAAATGTTCTTTAAGATAGGGTATGTCTGCAAAATTCCCTAGGGGGGGGGGGGAGCAATCGACCCTCTGGCTAGCAGCCTAAGTATATATTTCTTGATTTCTTGAGGAATAAAATCGATGTTAAATGAGCCTGTGCGTGAGAAAACCAACAATTTGGGTTCTGACCAGGTCCGACACAAACCGGGCTGTACAGTCACAGAAGATGGGTACAAGCTTGAAAGTTCGGATTTAAGGAAGAAGAGGAATTGTACTATCTGTGTAGCGAAAACAAAGGCGCTGATCAGCTTCGCAGTTGATCTGCGCCTTTGTTTTCGCCTATGCAGATTGTTGATTTTTCCATGCGGCGGCTCAAATGTCATTAATGTCATCCTATCAACTTTATCAGTAAAGAATGATTTTATCTTTAAGTTAGATTTTCTTTGATAATCCCAATCAAACATCATTTTGACGTTTAGTCAGTCAGCAACCAATGTGCAAAGCTTATCAAAGTAAACGCAAATAATGAAGAAAATGTCTTTAGAAATTAGCACAACTAATGGGCCACGCACTTGTCAACTTAAAATGGCTTACGCGAAATAACAGTTCATGTAAAATCCACATTTGCTAAGCAATAATAGCACATAGCAATAAACGTAAAACGATTCATAAAAAAAAAAACGATTCATAAGTCCTGATAGCAATAAACGTAAAACGATTCATAAGTACGAGGGTCATCCAATAAATAACGGAATGTACATTAAGCATTTTACAAAACTGCTTTTTGGATTCAGTTTACTTCTTCCATTGACCTTTGTACATAACAAATTCTATTTAAGTCGTTCCTCAGCTTATGCTGATCTCTATCATTAAGACAGGTCACCCATGTAACCGTAAGGAAGGATTTCGTAGTCTATCGCCACTGGGCCTTGAGCAAGGCACATCTACCCGATAGTACGTATACTACCGTGGAGGAAGCGATTGCTCCACAAAGCATGACCAAAATTGTTGACTGGAAAACTGAACCGCAAATAAGAAAACAGCCCTCCTGATGCTGGAATTCGTATAAAGCCAGACAGTTACTGGTTTATTTTTCTCTCAACTTCAAATTGAATCTGTTATATATGATGAGTACTTTGCAATAAAGAATAGATTGACCAGACATTTTAATCTGCTGAGAGGATACAGACGTTGTTTTATACGACAATCACCTCATTCAATGCGAAAGTGGTACTCAGTGACTGACTGTAACTGAAAAACCATAAAGCACTGAAACATATCTTGTTATTTGTAATAAAACGGTGCATTGAAATTGTATTGCTTTAGAACATTCTTCTTATTCCAAAAACAAATACTGGCAAAAAATAAATTTGGTAATATTGTATTTGGCGCTTCTTAAGTGTTAAAATTAAAGTCCCGAGTTTTGTTCCACTCTGGTGTCTTAGTGAAATTACTGATTTGTTATGCGAACCGT
Organism: Rugalucina vietnamica; assembly: GCA_964017185.1. Taxonomy (NCBI): domain Eukaryota; kingdom Metazoa; phylum Mollusca; class Bivalvia; order Lucinida; family Lucinidae; genus Rugalucina; species Rugalucina vietnamica. The sequence goes on from OZ024873.1 coordinate 55,440,565, forward strand.
ATAGCTATTACTTTAGATTCTCAACGTTTTGCACGGCATTCAGATCTAGCGTGTTTCTGATCGGAACATAAAACGGAACAGTCATTAAAGCTGCCGGAAATTGTTTAGTCTTCCAAAGGAAAGGGATCGATTTTAAATGCCATTTATGTCATCATATCCACATTTATCAGCATTAGAAGGATTTCATCTTAGCTCTTCAATGATAACCTCTATCAAACATCATTTTAACGTTCAGGCAGGCAGCAACAAATTGGATTTCAGTCACGTATATTTTAACGTCAGTGCCAAATTATTGAAAGAAGAAAACGCTGTAAGTTTTTTTTTTATTTAACAGTGTATTCTAAACGTTCTTATGTTCAGCCGATGATCAAATATGAGAAACAGCTGCCCTAGGGGGGATATTTAAGAAAAATCGGGAAATGTTATGCAACAGCGTATGGATGGTATAAAAAACATGCCAGAAATTTCTCTCGTTTTGTCAGATTGCATTACGAAAACATTCCCATGCAAAATAACGAGTACCCACAATCTATGTTTTGGAGCAAAAACAAGAAAAATAGGTATACCCCTGCATATCCCAATTTTTCTATATAAAAGTGTGGTTTAAGTGGGTATACATTTCACAGACATGTTTTCCTAATGACTTTTCGCATAATGAACACCGTTCTGTCGGACTCGACAATGCCACACGGTGTAGCCATGAATCCATCTATAAGCTTTTGCTTGAAATTTCTCTTTCCGTAATTGGTCAGTCGAACGTTTTTGCATTATCGGCTGGTTTCCAGCTTTGAAATAATCAATTTTGGAAATGCAGGTAACCAAAACCACCCTGACCTTGACAGGTGGTTTTGGTTACCTGCATTTCCAATATTGATTTCTTATAAGCTGGGAACCAGCCGAAAATGCAAAAATGGTGAATAGATTTAAAAGACATGTATAGGAGATGAAAATAAAGTTTTACATAGAAATCAATCAGACAATTGGCGCGTGCATTTTTTCAAAACACTATCGATTCCTGATAAAAGATATTTTGAAGTCACTATTACGTTTCGGCATGTTTGTTGAAAAAATGCGACGTTTCCAGTAATCCTTCTTCTGGTACAGTAGTTATGCTGGCGAGAATCTCTTTCTTCTTCTTTTGTCTGTCATTTCGTTCAAAATATTCATCATAATATTCTATGTCTTGATTCTGGCGCTGTTTTCTAATTTGTGTTGCAATCAGGACCATCAGCGCCATTGCGTAGAACATTATCACTATGACAACATAAAGCAGCTCATTTAATTGGCTGTCTCTATAGTGACCAGTCTTAGTCACGCCTATCAAAGTTCCATTTAAGGACTTTATAGTTTCTAAATCTCCTCCTGTTACATCTGAGGCATTTATCGAGAAATGAAGCATAGACATAGTGTGTCAGTAGCTAGAACGGTCCGGTGGCGGTGACGATGACTGTGATCCCTCCTTACGTATCCATAGAAACAACCATGACAACGTGTACTTTATCATCCATTTTTCTCAATACAGATACAAAACGCCATATTCAGGAAGCATATAAAGTTCTGTAAAAAATTCTTGGCATTTATGATCTGAAAAAAAAAAAGAAAACAAAAACGAATAAATCCTTTAACTCATATAAGCCTTGCGTCCCTTTCGTGGGACATAGGCAAACAGTATAGCCCCAGATGGGACGCCGCAGAATGCATGCGGCGTCCCATCTGGGGCTATTCTGTTTGCACAGAGAAGTTTTATGGAAAAATGAAATAAAAAAAAATCACTCCTAACACCCCTTAAAATGACAGTGGACTCATCCAAATGACAATGATGGGTGAGTCCATTCGTCAAATATGGGTTAATATTACTGTTACCACAAACGTGTCTAAGTTGCATGTTGATTCAAAACATAGACATGATAGAGTGTACTCATGAAGTTTTCTCTGATTTACAGATTTTGTTTGGAAAAATGTCTACGTAGTGGCGAGTTTATAAAACAAAATACCAAATAAAAATAAAACTGAGACTCTTTAAGAGCAGTGAGTATTTTAATGAGAAATGGGATGGGCCATACCGCGGTTTCGGCTACTTAAGCCTCTCCAGTGATCCTTTAGGTTTGGCAAAATGGGGCCAAAGAGAAACACTGCAGTTTTGCAACTTTCAACAGGATAGTCGATAGAAAGACTAGTACTATCCAAACAGAGCCAAATATGTAAAACATTGGTTAGAAAAAGGATCTAAACCGGTAATGAATTTCTGATTACCCAGAATACCCTCGCCGATCTCAAAGGACCAAAAGGAAAATATGATCTGCAATATGGATGACAAAAGCTATTAAGTCAATTGAAATATTAAAGCACTTTCAGTGTCACTTCTTTATTTTGTAATACCTGAAACAAAATACTGACTTGATTTTTTGTCTTTGTGCCTAAATGGCTAAGTACTCGGATCTAAAAAACGATAATTTTGGATCCGAACTTAGTATAAACACACATTGGTTATTATTTGCTTTCAGAATTTAAATTGGATAAGATTAAAACTGAGATCCTTTAAGAGCAGCGAACACATTAATGAGAAAGTCGACTATTAAAGTCTCGTCAGTGACCCTTTAGATTTGGCAACATGGAGCCTAAGAGAATTACTGAAATTTTGCAACTTTCAACAGGGTGGTCGATACAAAGACTAGTATTATCTAAATGGGACCAAATATGTTAAACGTTGGTTAGAAAATGAATCTTAACCGATGATAAACCGATGAAGAATTTTGTTTTCAGTTTGACGCTGAGGAGAACGAGTTTGCGAATGAGCTTGTTAAACTTACTTACCATTACTTACCGATTTAAGCACAAATACATCCTTTTCCTTTCAGAAAATACAACGCCTATTTTGCATATTTTGCAAATACGATTTCATTTTGAATGTCTAAATGTCAACAAAACCTGGCATTTAACGAACATGATTTTATCATGCTTTACCATCCATATGTTTATATAAAAGAGCTCATTTAATCGTACGTTTATACCATAAGTGCTATAAGCAAAGATATTGTCTGACAATTTCCATTACTCAATCACTGTAGTTCAGTAGATTGTTCATAACAATGATAGAGCACTTTTCCTCTGGCAAAAAAAAGCAAACTCTAGATATATTGAATCGCTGTATGACGTGCTTTTCGCGAAGCAAATGGACATCCATCTCGTCTGTTTAGGGTCCTATGGTCTCATAAAGAAGACAAAAACCCTTAGCTGATCGGTTATAACAAAGGTGCGGATTCTGAACTTCTTGGCCGATGCACAGACACATCTGAGTCTTAGCTGGGCACACAGATGATGCTTTTTTCTTTATTCTGTCGCGCAGTGGCTCTTGCTTTGATGGCAGCGTACTATCGATCCTTATACAGCAGTTATTATGTTTTCATCATTTTGAGAGAACTCGTGTCACATGCAGATGTTTGCAGATATACTAGAATGAATCGTGTCTTTAGATTGGTTATATGCAGACTCTCTACCGATGCAATGACGAACAGAGCATCTCTCAGTTATTGGTCGGGTTAGGTCATGTAGCTTACTTACTGGAAATAGACGTCAAGCTAGGCATTTCTACCTAGCTAAGCAATTCTGCTTCTTAGACGCCGACTGTCTAGTGGTGGGGGAAAGCCAGGGCAGTTCTCGACGTTCGGTCGGGAAATACCCCGTGAAACCACCGCGCCCGGAAGGTGACAGTCAAACCAAGCCTAGTGTTAGGTTCACCGCTACTGTACGATGTTATCTGTACAACCTGTTTTCATGTGGGTGGATGGGGCTCGTCAGCCTTAGGCGGCAGCTCATCTGGGAGTTCTCTAGATCTTTAAACATAACCTAGCTGGGTAGGAGGAACTCAGTTGATTTGGCAGACAGTCCTCCTTAATGGCCCATCCCCTTTCTCATTAATTCTTAAAGGATCTCATTTTTATTTGTATTCATACACAATAATATCATGACACAAGCACCAAACATCTACAAAAATCCCGTGGCCGCGGCGATGGGCGACTGGCGAATATCCAGATACATTGCTAGCTGACGTTGCAAACCTGTACGCAGGCGGCTAAAATCTCTTGTCGCTTTCCGTGAGAAGAAGTAGTAAGCGGAATTTGGCAGTCGGCGACTGAGCAGCAAACCTTTCCCAAGAGCGGACTGCTCTATCCGTAGAATGAGGAAGGTATAAGGTAACCTAGACAATTGCCTGCTTCAATCAATCCCCTTGCTGATTAACCGCGATTAGCGGGAATCCCTCTTAGCAGTCGAATTAAAAAAATCCCATTGAGGATTGCCTTATTCTGTACAAACATTGGTGGACCACATTGTTGTCAAAAGACTTTGGAGATATGGTATACAAATAGTGTGAGAGTGAGACTCGGTTCGGAGAGGTTAGAGAGATCAATGAAGTTGGTGTCGGGTACATCTTCTTCTGTGGACGAAAAAGGAGACTGAGACGCATGATAGAGCAGGCGTAAATCAGAACTTGTCGGTAAGCTATCTGTGCACAAATGATGACCAATCCAGAGGATGTGAAGGGCAAGTTCTACATGAATAATGACTTATGAGACCATGGTATATTTGCAACTTCTCGGTCAGGCAAGCTTATTATTCCTCTTTGCGACTTGAATGCTAGAGTTGATATAAACCACAATACCCATGACAGAGTTGTAGGTCCAGAAGGTGTTCGAAAGTGCAATGGAGATGGTCTCTTGCTTCTAAGGAGGTGTGCTGAACATGATCTAATCAATGTACATGGTTTTCCGTCTACCTAATCGAAACAAAGCATCCTGAATGCATCCAAGATTCAAACACTGGAATTTGTCCTTGTGGGGAGAGCAGATAGAGAGAAAGCAATTATGACAAAGACTGTCTTTTAAAGACTGCTTGACTGTTTGTCAGCAAATTCAACCTTAGAATCCAGCATCAGGAAAACATGTCCGTGTAATGTATACCTCTTTAAACCCCACTTTTATATAGTAAAAACTGGGGTATGCAGGGGTACACCTGTTTTTTTTTTTTTTTTTTTTTTGTTGCTTTTTTTACTTTTGATCCATTACATATTTCGATTGAATCAAGAATCCGGACTTCCAAAGAAGGCAGAACAATTTCAGTCACTTCTGTGGACAAAAATGACATAAAGAAAATCATGATGTGCTGAAAAAAGACATTCATGATGCACTGAAATAGCCCAAATAACTCTGGAACCACCACAATGCAGGTGAAAGCATTAAGATCTATCTTCTCACACATAAAGATGCTATCTTGGAAAAGAGGACGGAACACTTTAATAGTGTTCTCAATCTCCCATCAAGTATCAATGACGATGCCATCGAAAGAACTCCACAGTTAGAATGTATTGTTCTGCTTCCTGATTTTCCAACCGGAAACAAGGAAAGCAGTTTAACAACTGTCACTCTGGCAAAGAACCAGATGCTATTCATACCGGGGTATATAAGGCTTAGCCGTCTAACGCAAGTATTGGCCTATTTTTCGATTGGTTACTAGAACACTATTTTCATTCAAATGAGAATACCATGTGAGCAAATTGTCTGTTTTCATTGGACAAAATATACGTCATATTCAAATGAGCATACCATGTGCGGGGTAAACTTGTCTTTATTTTCTTGCCCGTATTTCATTAAAACGAAAGTAGATATTGATGCTTTATCATGAAAGTGTTGATCAAACCTAGTTTGACTAATTTGTATTAAATTTTACGGCAAAACGGCTTCTGAAATGAATGCACGGTAGAGTGGTACTTGCCGTGAGATTTAGACGAGATACTTTCTATAAATGACCGACCAATCAAACAAGCTTTATCGTTCTCATCCTGTCCAACGCTGTGGACGGTGGAACGGTCAAAACACCGGTAAAACGTTACCGTAACATCGGAGTAAGATAGTTTCTCTACAAAATGTTGATGAATGCGAACACACCCGGTAAGAATTTCCTTTTTCCTTCGCCGTTATATAGATCTAATTAGTGTTTGCGATGAAGTAAAAAGCACGTTCGATGGAGAATTAACTTGACTTACTTTTCATTTCTGCTTAAATGAACAGCCGTTTTCATATAATTTCTACAAGCATTCGACCCGAAGTTGGTAAACAATGTTCGGCCCAAGCCTATTCGGGGGATTTGTATAGAAAGGTACAAGTAGGCAAAGATCGGGAAAAGGCGCAACCAGAGAAAGATTCCCACTCCAAAAACCGAGGTGGGAAAAAACCAAAGTAACAACCAGGTACTTATACCATAAAAACATTTCGTAAGCCGAATGAGCAGCTATTTTCCCAATAGGTGGCCACTCAGTTACCTTAACTTACCTAAAAATATGAAAACATACATAAGGCGCCAACAACACAAAATAATTTAAACCCCAACACATGAAACAAAAAGAACCACCACAGAAGTATCGACTTGGAACGATCAGTAACACAAAGTTACTGGCGGGTTTAAATCGATTTTACATGACCATAACCTCACCCTCAGCTTCTGCAGTGGTTCATAACATTTAGTTAGTTCTTCGGTCCTCGTGGTGAATCTCTAACTAGTCAATGAATCATCAAGAACAAACAAATAAATCATGATCAACATCCTGATGAATCAAATACCAGGACTCACAGATTCAGTAAGCTGCCCGACGATGGAGATCCCTGGGCACCGAATAACTTACTAACTCCGGATCCGGAGCAAAAGAAAAACACCAGTTGGACCCCGGTGGGCCAAGCAACAGACAAGAAGGTCCGGCCCCAACCAACTAAAATGAATAGCTTTAAGTCGGGGCCATCATAGAGTCTGACGCACGACCCACCGGCGTGCAATTAAAGAAGGCAGCATAGTTATCAACCGTGATTGGGTTAAAAACTAAGCATGCAGACTGTCGCATAACGGTTCGTACTTTCGAAAATACATAAAATATAAGCAAACAAGCATTTTGCATTGACTTTAAGGCAAGGTTGTGGAACGTTTTCATCGTCATACGGAGAAATATTGAGCCGATACCTTACCTGTAATTCAGTCTATTGCCGATAAAAAATATACATAAATGAATAGGACATTGACTTTCAATGTTTGATTAAGACTTAACTACAGCAGATATCAAATTTGTTCTTTCGGAATATTGTAATTTAATTTATTCCTGATTCAATGGATATTGTTTCGTTAAAATATCTTGATTTTTCGGATGGACAAAATCAAAATTTAAAATGGTCCTATTTGGTCGCATTATTTCTTATATCTGATATACAAAAAGTGTAAAATCTACCAAATTTGCTTTGGTCAAATGGCAAATATTTCGTTTCCAAAGCAGTTTTCTAAATTTGTTCTTTCGGATTATTCATCAGAAGAAAATGATCTTTCTAACGGCATGCTTAAGTTAAAAATCAAGCGACATTTGGGATGGACAAATTGCGTGTATTGTCTAGCTACTTTGAGATTTTTTTCTAATTTCCGTAAATCACAAGTCTTATCGGCAAACCCCGTAAACCGGGCGGAGAATGACGAATACCTGTGTATTAGCATCTACTAGTTACATGTTTTATAAAGGTGTAATTCTTCGTTTCCTTATTATTAATTAATTTATTTATTTATTTATTTATTTATTTTCTACAACATGGAGATTACTTATTCACACAAAAGAAAAAAAAAAAGAAAATGATAATCGCTTTAAAATTTATGACAGATGCTACACAATGATCGAGATTATCTTTTGAGTTTAATTTTATAAATATTACATATCCTCACAGAGTGTGACATCTCTTAACAAAACACGCATAGTAAGAATGGACATCAACATTGTTGTCGTACTTGCAATAAGTCTAATTAAAGTTTGCATTTCACACCTGAGTAAAACTTTTTACTCAATCCGGTGACCAAACAATAGCGTCTCCGTGCCCCAGTCTGAACAAAGCAAAAAAAAAAACGACATGAGGATTCTTAATTATCTTCAATAAAACCTCTCTCTCTCTCTCTCTCTCTCTCTCTCTCTCTCTCTCTCTCTCTCTCTCTCTCTCAACTTTAATCAGACGTTTTCGATGAAATTAAGATTTTTTTTACTGTGCTGCTACATTTTACGCTGGTTCTTTCTGATTTCATTTCTGCTAGATCATCCCGTTCAGTTTTCTGTCATCGCGTATTCATTCATTCTCAGTCACAAGTCACAAGATACATCAATTCATTATTTTATATTTTTAACTTTTTACTTTTTAATGGCGTTTAAAGTTTTACTTTTTAATGGCGATTTTTTATTTTATTTTTTTTTTTAAACAAAAGATTAGTACTATAATTAATATCACACAAAAATGCAGATATGGACGACACGATTTTGAATAGTTCAGTGGAGAATCAATGTTGTTTTAGTTAATCTATGACCTAAGGGTATGATTTAAAGCGTGGCTGATTTTATTACATGCAGTCTCGGATTAAAAGAAGGTACACAATTTCACATTTTGAGCCGCGGCTTGGTAAAACCGGTATAAGGGGTTTCCGACCAGGTCTGACACAAACCGGCTTGTGTACTACAACATTTGGCTAGAAGCTTGAAACTTCAAGGAATTGAACTGTCCGTGTAACGAAAACAATGGCGCTACAGCTAGGCAGCTGCTACACAGCTGATCTGAGCCTTTGTTTTTGCCTAGGTAAAATTCCGATTTCTCATGACGCGGCTCATTTTTAAGGGAAGGTGTACCTGTTATATAAATATTGTGACAATGCAAGGTGTTGATCAGCCTGTGCACTTGAAAAACTTGTCCAAGCGGGGTTTGATGGATTCAAAAGCAAACCGGTGTACGCATATTAAAAGACTTGAAAATTTGAAATAAAGTTTAAGCAAATAATTAGGCTGCGAGTGGTTCTAACGTGTGCCCACAATATATGTTTTGGGCAATAATAAGAATAATATCAAATAATTTCTACTGAAAACTTTCAATTTTTACGATTTGGGAAAAATATGTTTTTTTGCATGGGCGTGTTTTCGTAATGCTTACATTTAAAACGCGACATGTATTATTTACTTTTAGCACTTATTGTGAGGGAGCAATAAATAAATAAATAAATAAATAAATAAATAAATAAATAAATAAATAAATAAATAAATAAATTAATTAATTAATTAATTAAATAAAACACCGTTAGAAATAAATAAATAAGAATAATACAACTGAATGCTTACAGCACACAAAAAAAGCTGGCCCATTGGTTTAACCGCGATGGTGCGATTGTCACGGGTACCCACAATGTGCATTGTGAATGGGAAAAACACGAATTTTCTTTTATTCGAAATTTTGTCTTTCTTACCGTCATTAAAGTAACACATATTATTTCATCGTCGAAGTCTCGAGTTGATAAATTTATAAGACAAGTTATGATCCAATTTTATGGTTGCCCTCGGGCTATAGTTAGTAGTTACACAGGTAACTACGGACATAAGCGCCAGGTAAATCGTAAATCACCGGAAAGAACCGAAGATGATTTACCTGTACCACTAATCCCCTCAGCTGATAAGACGCGCTGAGGAGACTTTTTCCACATGTTCGAGTTGTCTTCTAAAGTGGGGCGGGTTATATATCTGTATTCTGTTACAGTTTGATTTTGCTTCAATGGGAAAATGTATTACAAATATTTGAAAGTATAATACTGCAAGAATTTGCCAACCAGATACAAGAAAATATTTTGTTCCATGGAATGTTTCTGTCCCAGCTCTGGGACTCTATACATGTAAATATATCCAGCTGAATATATTCATCAAAACAAAGAGCATATCAAATCCCACATCCATTAATCTAAGCCGATTATCTTTTTTAAAGATGTGTCTTGTTTATCTTCATCTGTAAATTCATAAATTATATCTAAATTTTGTTTACTTGGCTGTTTTGAAAGGAAATCTATTCCACATGCTAACATGAAAATATGTCATCTCCAGAGTATCAACCAATCAGATAAGGAGTTTCCATAAAAGTCATTGTCTTAAACAGCTTGAATTGACATCATCATTACTCAAATGGTATTTTTTTCAATGCAAGGAAGTCAGGTGCCAACTTGATAAGCAATCAGGTATCAAAAGCCTAAGCTTTGTCTGGTGGACCACCCCACCCCCTCCCCACCCCCCAAAAAGTATTTTGAATAAATTGAACCGATAAAAATAATCAAAGTTTCAAGTGACCCCCACCCTTACCCAAATAGATCTTCATATTTTTTGAAAACCCACAAAATACTGAAATTCAAAATTTTGATCCCATAAAGATCAGAATGCCTATGTATCCAGAAATTTTCAAAGTACGACCCCCCCCCCCACACACACACACTCATACCCTGGGGTGCAAACAGCACAAAAATAAAATTCAACAAAACATGAAGCAAGTCAGTGGAACCACAACAGTAATACCGCCTTGGAACGTTTGAATCTGAATGGCTTACTGGGGACACGCCAAATTGACAATACTTCTCAAGGGGGTGGCGCCAGGAGGAAAATAAATCCCTGACTACACTGTTAAAAACGTACAGTAATGAAATTACTGCACCTCGCCTTCAGCTTCTGTAGTGGTTTACAAACATTACATAGTGTTGTTAGAGATTGACATGTGCAGAAAAGACTCGAATCGAAACTGTGTGTTGCTTTCGCTGTTTAGCTGTACTCGATAGGTCACGTGAATTGTGTTTTGATCACATGATAAACAAATGACTGACAGCATGAAACTGATTTTGAGAGATGTCAGATGATCTTAACCAGTTATGGATTTAACTCTTAATATTATTTTCGTTTTATTCCTCTTTTCCAATAGAGGTTGGTAACTTTAGATAATTGTCTATAAGGCGGGCTACGAGATGCACAGGCTAACAAAAAATAATCGAAAAGTCAGCCTGCCCACTGCCACTGACATAGTCTGGCGGGTCAGCCGTCAAAATGAATTTTTGATAACTGATTTATCATTTTGACGATGGCAAAATGAACCACTGGGTATGATACTTCATTTTGACGGCTGACCAGTCAGACTAATGAACCACTGGGTATGATACTTCATTTTGACGGCTGACCAGTCAGACTACCACTGACAGGCCAGGGAAATCAAAGATTTAGCTGTTTATTTCAAATTACTTGGTTGGTTATATTTTAAGACATTTTGGATGTTATGACATACCCAAGAAATGGGGCTCAGTTATTTCCCGCAATGTCCAGTTATTATTCTCTAATCGGAGACTTCTCTGACATTAAATAGCCTTCAATTATTTTTGACTGGAGGCTATTACCTTTATGGGTTTGCAGCCAGAGAAGACTCTGGTTAATTGTCGTCGTGCTATATTTCTCAGACTTATAGACTGTATCCTAGGGAGCTTCATCAGCTACATGAATGATCTTCAGTTATTGTGTCTGGGGATCATTATAGGTCTAACAATTACAAAAAAGATGCCCATGCAATTTACTGAGTTTTCGTACATTGTAAAAACTGATAATTGTAGTAGAATTTTTTTTATATTTTTCTTATCTTTGCTCAAAACATTGATTGCTGGTACACAGTAGAACCACTTCAGAACCACCTTACAGACAATCTATGTTTTACAATATAGAAGGGGTACATATTGCATGGATGTTTTTATTTTTTTTTTTTTTGTTTTGTTTTTTGTTTTGTTTGTTTTTTTAACCGTTTACTGAGTCAATTAATTTCTGACCATTACCTCAGGAGCTGTGGTAATGTGACTTGCTCAAGGCTGAGGAATGAACCCAGGACTTCTGGGACCGGAATCAACCACTCTACCCCTGCGTCAGTCCACTCCACTAGCGTAGGTGTAACATTTATATTTACTGTTAATGTGTTTCTTGCAGCCAAAGCTGATGTACAAGTGAAATTTTCTGATAAAGATTTGCAAGTTGTGGTTGGAAAATCATCTTCAGTCACTCTCACATCAAGGTAAATTACGATTGTGCCAGATGCTTATTGGTCTGTTTGGATACTTAAGATTGCTATAGGCTTTAAATTTAGAATTTAAAAATAGAGGGTGCTCTATCTATTGAGCAATTAGCTGTACAGTTACTGTAGCTTAAATGATCTTTGTTTCGACATGTTTGTCTTGGTTCAGATATCATTCATATGATACATAATCATGTTCATTATATGCAGGGTGCATTTTTGAAAAACTGCTCTATAACTGGTAATGTGTCAGTGAAATTATGCATATTTCAAGGTTATTTACTTCAACTTAATTATGGCATTGCTAATTTAATCTGGAACTCAAGTTTTATGCTCTAGTCATTTGTAACCATGGCTCCTACCCCCGGGAAATAGCGGGGACTTTGACTTTTGGTCCAGCAAATCCCCACTAAAAGCCCCACCCTGCGGGTATTGCTCATTGGTAAAACCACTGGTGTTTTCCCTAGCTAATTCTCCAGCTATCCACTGCCCTCCCTATGGGGTTGGGAGGGACGTGGTTTCAAATGACAAATGCATTTATGAAAATGGAAGGAAATTTGTAGCAGCTTATGATATAAGTCAATGTTCCAGAGATAAATGGTGTTTAACATTGACAGTTGGCTAAAAATGGTACAATGTACAGTATAATTACTGTATGTAAGCTGCCTCATGAGAAAACCAACAATCTGCATATGTGAAAACAAAGGTGAAGATCAGCTTGCAGTAACTGCGAAGCTAATCAGCGCCTTTGTTTTCGCTGCATGGATAGTACAGTTCATCTACTTTCTAAATCTAAAATTTCCAGCCTCTATCCATCTTCTGTGCTTGTACAGCTTGGTTCCTGTTGGACCTGTTGGGAAACCACATTGTTGGTTATCATATAACGACATTAAATACTCTCTCATTTGAATTTGTATTTTCAGTAGGGTGGTGCAGAATGCCACAACCCTTTGGTTCACATACCAGATTGGCGATGACAACCCAAAGAGAACTCAGTCGGGTGAAACTTACATCAAGAACCTGTCAGACATTGCAGTCCCTGCCAACCAGAGTCTGAATAATGAGGTCAAGGTCACAGGGTTAAAAGCAGGTCATCTCACCCTGGGTATCAACTCCAGTTCACAGGAACTTGTAGAGTAGGTGTAAAATGAATCACATTGCCTTTCTCAAGAAGCTTCAGGGCTTTTTCTGACCTTTTGGGGAAATTTTGATGTTGATGTAATTGGAAAAAATAGCGTGATTTGGGGAAAAAAGAGTGCAATTTTTAGCCAACCTGGGAAAGTTTACCTTTTGAATTTGGATTTTTTCAGCCAATTGGGAAAATATTTGGTACCGGAAACTGGACCCATTTTTGTGTAGAAATAAAGCCCTGAGCTTGTTAAAATCTTAAAAGGAGGGGCACACAGCAAAAATGCACACAGTGATTAGACTGCACAGGATGACAAGTGGTAACAGTATATATGAGCCACCTCATGGGAAAACCAACAATTTGCATATGCGAAAACAAAGGCGCAGATCAGCTTCGCGGTAACCGCGAAGCTGATCAGCGCCTTTGTTTTCGCTACTCGGATAGTACAATTCCTCTTCTACGTAAATCCGAAATTTCAAGCTTCTAGCTCTTTTCTCTGCCTGTACAGGCCGGTTTGTGTCGGACCTGTTCGTAAACCACATTGTTGGTTTTCCCACGAGGCGGCTCATATTTTGATGAATCACCATGTACTGTATGCCAGTCTGAGTTAATTTTGAAATTTCCTATGAGCCGCCTCGTGGGAAAACCAACAATGTGGTTTCCGAACAGGTCCGGCACAAACCGGCCTGTACAAGCACAGAAAAGAGCTAGAATCTTGAAATTTCCGATTTAAGAAGAAGAGGAAGTGTACTATCCGTGTAGCGAAAACAAAGGCGCTGATCAGCTTCGCGGTTACCGCGAAGCTGATCTGCGTCTTTGTTTTCGCCTATGCAGATTGTTGGTTTTCCCACAAGGCGGCTCATTTATCAAACTTGTGTGGTTTCAAGGTCCATTTTTTTTTCCAAATTTTCAATTTTTGCTTCTGAAAAAAAAAATCTTTTGTATATTGCATGGGCAAGTTTTTGTAATGCAGGCTAATAGTTTTCCTTCTTTTCTTTCACGTAGTATGGCGTCAGCATTTGTTCGTATTACCCTGGTACACAGTTCTGCCCTGGTGATCATCAACACAGTGATTGGCTGGATATACTTTGCAGCCTGGTCAATATCCTTTTATCCACAAGTCTTTGAAAACTACAGGAGGAAAAGGTAATAACCACAAGTTTCCTAAACTGTTCAACACCCAAAATGATATCAGAAATAGATTGACTCAGTATATGCAGAGAAATGAGCTGTGTCTTGAGAAAACGGCCATTTTGATTAATATGCGAAAACAAAGCTGCAGATCAGCTTTGCAGGTTACTGCGCCTTTGTTTTCGCTACACGGATAGTACAATTCCTTCTCTTTCTCAGTCTAAAATTTCCAGACTCTAGCCATCTGTGGTTGTATGTCATCTCGGTTTATGTCAGACCTGTTCGGAAACCACATTGTTGGTTTTCTCGTGTTTCTCGTGAGGCGGGTCAGATATTGATAAAACAAGCAATTGTATATACTGTAATAGCTCTGAATTTTATGACTCCTATATGAGCCTTGATTCGACTGATTATTAGCCAGCAGTCTCCCTTTCTGTTCAATTATAAACACCATACAGTACAACCTCATTATAACACCAACTTTGGGGTCCATAGAAGCAACCAGGTTATATGTGAAACCATGTTATAATGAGGTTACTTACTCTAGTCTTTTTTTTTTTTTTTTTTTTTTTCTCATTTATTTTTTACATTTTATACAAAGATTTATACAACAACAACTTCATACAAACACTATTAAACATACATGTAAGCATATTATCGTGAGTCAATTCAGCATGTTAATGTATACAGTTTCATGTAGACCTACTCATGCTATTTATAAATCTTTATACATAATGTTTTTAAGTGAAAATGTGAAAGAAAAAAAAACATTCAGAAGAAAAAAAATATGCAATAAATGAATAAGTGAATGAAATAAATAGATAAAATAAATAATATTGCTGCTGTCTACTTCTAAACTTTATGCTTCATTTGTTGTCAATGTATCAATTAAGGTTCTCCATTTGGTTTCAAAAGAGGCAAGTTTATCATTAAGCAAAGCTATCTCTTTCTCTATTTTGATTCGCGTTAAAAGAAATGATTTAAAATGTTGTATGTTTGGAATTTGTTTTCTTACTCTAGTCTTATGTATAGGAAAATAATCAATTTGGGAGCCATGAATGGCCGTATTATATTGAAAATCGTGTAAAAGTGAGGCACGTTATAATGAGGTTGAAGTGTAGTTTTATCAGGTCTTGTTATCATTTGAGCCACCTCATGGGAAAACCAACAATCTGCATAGGCGAAAACTAAGATGCAGATCAGCTTCGCGGTAACCTTTGTTTTCGCTACTCGGATAGTACAATCCCTCATCTTCTTAAATCCGAAATTTCAAGCTTCTAGCTCTTTTCTGTGCTTGTACAGGCCCGTTTGTGTCGGGCCTGTTCGGAAACCACATTGTTGGTTTTCCCACGAGGCGGCTCATTTCTTTAAACTATGGGTCTGGTACAATTTACCTTTAAATGAGCCGCCTCGTGGGAAAACCAACAATGTGGTTTCTGAACAGGTCTGACACAAACCGGCCTGTACAGCTACAGAAGCAGGCTAGAAGCTTGAAATTTTGGAGTTAAGTAGACGAGGAATTGTACTATCCGAGCAGCGAAAACAAAGGCGCTGATCAGCTTCGCGGTTACCGCGAAGCTGATCTGCGTCTTTGTTTTCGCCTATGCAGATTGTTGGTTTTCCCACGGGACGGCTCAAATGTCATTGGACATAATAATATGATCAATTTCTTAAAATGCAACGCATTCACTTTCCTTGAAACTATGACAACTTGAGCTAACACGGTGATATAAGACCTATCTGAGACTTTGCTTGACATGAAGCCATAGCATATGTAAGAAGCATTTTTTCTCTGGCATAATGTATCTCATATATTCATGTTGTATATTTCAGTGTAGTTGGTTTGAATTTTGACTTTCTCCTCTACAATATCACAGGCTTTATCTCTTACGGCCTGTTCAACGTTGGTATGTTCTGGGTACCGGAGGTTAAGGTACGTACTTACAAAACGATTGACATCTCCATGACTAAAAAGATGTAAAATCACAAAAAAGATATCAGATCTGATTTAGTACCACATATCAGATTAACATTCTGGGGCCAGTTGTTCAAAATTAACAATGTCGGTAGTTAACGATTCGTTAATATTTCAAATGGCAATATTACAAATACACTATTATTTTTTGTTTGAAAAATGTGAGAATCCTTTGCAATGCAAAGGATTCTCACATTTTTTCAACAAAAAATAACAGTATATTTGCTTTTGAAGTCAACATATAGTTAGCAAATTGGGGGCTTAAAGACAGTGTTAAGCTAACAAAGTTTTGAACAACTGGGCCCTGATGTTTAACTACAGGTAGTCAGACATTTCTGCATTAAGTTTGCAGCTTTTCTAATCATGTAAATGATATCAAGCAAAAATTGCATGTAACTGTAGAAAAGTGCTTGACCACAGACATATACTGGTCTTCGGGGTTTTCTACCAGGTCTGACACAAATCGGCCTGTGCAGCCACAGAAGATGGTTAGAAGCTTAGGTTTCGGATTTAGGAAGAAGATGAATTGTACTATTGGTGTTACACAGAAGAGAAAAAACAAAGGTGCTGATCAGTTGTTTTCGCATATGCAAAAATCTGTTTTCTCATGAAGTGGCTCATATTGTATTGGTTTTGGATTTAGTGCTATAAAAGATCAGATCTGATTAGATTGTTTCTAATATGGTTCATTTATATAACGCCTTACAAGAAGTCTTGAGATTTTTTTTCAACTTCATGTCATTTGATTTTCTGGTGTATGCACATTTCTGGTTGTTGTTTTTTTCGTTCATTTTTTTAAAATTTGTAAACTAAGCTTGACGCTATCCATTTTCTCCTTCCAGAATTTATATCACACAGATCATCCAAGGGGGATAAATCCTGTACAACTAAATGATGTGATATTTACCTTACATGCAATTGTGATAACAGTCATCACAATATCACAGTGTTTTATATATGAGGTAAGAGGATTGAAGGGAGAGAGAGAGACGAAGGGAGGGAGAGTGTGAGGGTAGGAGAGGGAGAAAGCACATGGAAAGAAAGAAACAAATAAACTTTCAAGCAAACAAAGAAGGAATGACTATAAGCAAACATGATGTCATGAAGGAAACAAAGAAGGAATGACTATAAGCAAACATGATGTCATGAAGGAAACAAAGAAGGAATGACTATAAGCAAACATGATGTCATGCGTGCACATCCAAATTATATAACAACTAGTCGGAGTCTTTACTGCTAATTTGTTGTTACATAAAACAAATTATTAATACATATCAAACATATCAAACATCAAATGTCCATAAGATTTCAATTTTTTCTTTGTTTTATAAGGGAAATCAGACACTCCAGTGAGTGTTGGTTGAGTGACTGTTGTGCATATCAAATCTATACTCCACTCACACTAAAGTTTATCCCACTCGACTCATACGCCAACCATACTATCTCGAGTTGAGTTCGAGTGTGAGTTTGAGTGACGGAAGAGAATATAGCCGCAAGTGTTTTGAAATTGAGCGATAAATGTTCATTTCCAACAAAGTTTTCAATTCTTTTTTTCAGCTAAAAAAATCTGTGTATAGCATGTGCAAGTTTGTGTAATCTACATGTATCTTGTTCCAGAGAGGAGGACAGAAGCTTTCAAAAGTGTGTATGGTGCTAGTGGGTGGAGCTTGGCTCTTTGCTGCAATTTCATTGGTTGTAACATTGTGTAAAAAGATCACATGGTTAACATATTTGTACTACTTCTCATATATCAAGCTTGGAGTAACTCTCATTAAATATGTGCCACAGGTAAGGACAGTACAGATTTTCATTTTTTATAACCAAAAAATCAGAAATGAAATCTTCTCTTTGGTCAAATTCACTTCTGTTTTTCATAAGTATTTAAATGATATGCATGGTTTGAAATACATACTCTTTGTCTGCTGATATTCGTGTTTGTGAAAATACGTACAAGTTTGTGGACAAACTTAATGAAAAATCAGAGAGATATTAGTCCAAAAAATTATGAAAGTATTTTTGATAAAGCTGAATAAGGCTAAAAAATGTCATCCAAAATACCAAGAAATGAACATTTTACATGCATTTGATTAATGGTAGGATCTTCGTCTACTTACAAGGCTCACAAGGCTCATTAAAACCAGATTTTTGCCTATGCGAAAACAAAGGCGCAGATCAGCTGTGCAGTAACTGCACAGCAGATCAGCGCCTTTGTTTTCACTACATGGATAGTACAACTCCTCCTTTACTTATATCCAAAATTGCAGGAGTTCTAGCTTTCTTCTGTGGATGTACAGGCCGGCTTGTGTCGAACCTGGTCGGAAATCCCATAGACTGTTTTTCTCACGTCATGGCTCATATACTGAAAATGGGGTGCGCAGTGTTATACATTTTATTTCATTTTCACTTCAAAACATAGATTGTGGCCGATGGCCAGGCAGTTCTAATGTGTATCCACAATCAATTTTTTGAGCAAAAATATTAAAAATATAAAAAAAAAATCTACAGAAAATGTTAAGTTTTTACCTCGTAGGAAAATCTGTATTTTAAAATTTACATGGGCATGTTGTCGTGATGGACTTTTAATTATTCATATTGCAGGCCTATATGAACTTCCGGCGTAAGAGCACTTCAGGTTGGAGTATAGGAAATGTTCTGCTAGATTTTACCGGCGGCTCTCTCAGTTTACTTCAGATGTTTTTATTAGCCTACAATAGTGGTGAGTACATAAACCAAAGGATTTTTGCGAGAAAGAAAGATTCCCGATAATAAAAATGTCCATTTTGACATAGTACACATCATTTTTAGCTCGACTGCACGAAGTGCATAGAGCTATTGCAGTCACC
The DNA here is from genome assembly GCA_964017185.1 of Rugalucina vietnamica. Classification (NCBI taxonomy): domain Eukaryota; kingdom Metazoa; phylum Mollusca; class Bivalvia; order Lucinida; family Lucinidae; genus Rugalucina; species Rugalucina vietnamica. Next base: position 55,459,549 of record OZ024873.1, read on the forward strand.
CCGGTCGTCCACTTTCCCGTTCCCGTGTGCGTTCCCGTTCCCGTGCGCGTCACACTTGCGTTAAAGTTTTCTAGAAGTCCATATCTTGACAACCACTCATCAGAAAGCATTCATACTTGGACCATAGATACCCTGTAGGGTTAGCTTTCATTCCATGGCATCGGGCCCCTGGGTCCAGCCTGGGGGGTGGGGCTGGAGGTTAAAATCTAGAACACCTTAAAATATAGCTATTATTGTGTTAAAGTTTTCTAGAAGTCCATATCTTGACAACCACTCATCAGAAAGCATTGATACTTGGGCCATTGACACCCTGAGGGTCGGCTTTCATTCCATAGCATCACGTCCCTGGGTCCATGCCAGGGGGAGGGGCTAGAGGTTAAAATCTAGAACACCACTAATAATAGTGGCTTTTCTGTGATATAGTATTCTAGAAGTCTATATCTTGAAAAAATTTTATCAGAGGGCTTTCATACTGGGACCATAGGTACCCTGTAGGGTTGAGTTTCATTTCATTGCATCGGCTCTCTGGGTCCATGCCTGGGGGGTGGGGCTGGAGGTTAAAAACTAGAACACTATAAAAAATAGATGTACTGCTGTGTAACTTTTACAAGGAGTCCATATCTTGACAACAACTTATCATAAAGCATTCATACTTCGTACACTTTAGGTTCCATGGCATCCGACCGGGCCGGAGTCAGGGGGGGCGGGGCTAGAGGTCAAAATCTAGAACACCGATTTTTTTCTTTTTATTTCTTAATAGAAACAACTTAGGAAGATGGTTGGTCATTCATCTTTTGACTTTTTGACACTGTCTTGTGTGTCACGATGGTAAGGGTCGGTTGACCTACTTTCCATGGTTCAGTGATTTTGCCTTATATGTTGACACTCAATTAGTATATTTTCTTACTTCTTTCAGATTAGGAGTGAGTACGACCAGGCCTTTGACCCCAATATACTTATAGGTCACTGTGACCTAATTTCACGGTTCAGTGATTTTGCCTTATATCTTGACACTCAATTAGTATATTTTCATACTTTTTTCAGATTATGAGTGAGTATGACCAGACCTTTGACCCCAATATACTTATAGGTCACTGTGACCTAATTTCACGGTTCATTGATTTTGCCTTATATCTCAGTACTCAAATGGTTTATGAACAAACTTCTTTCAAAGTATGTTTGCTTATGACAAGACCTTTCACCCTGAAGTAGTCCTAGGTCACTGTGACCTAATTTCACAGTTCAGTGATTTTGCCTTATATCTTGACACTCAATTAGTATATTTTCATACTTTTTTCAGATTATGAGTGAGTATGACCAGACCTTTGACCCCAATATACTTATAGGTCACTGTGACCTAACTTCACGGTTCAGTGATTTTGCCTTATATCTCGGTACTCAAATGGTTTATGAACAAACTTCTTTCAAAGTATGTTTGCGTATGACAAGACCTTTGACCCTGAAGTAGTCCTAGATCACTATGACCTAATTTCATGGTTCAGTGATTTTGCCTTATATCTTGACACTCAATTAGTATATTTTTATACTTTTTTCAGATTATGAGTGAGTATGACCAGATCTTTGACCCCAGTATACTTATAGGTCACTGTGACCTGATTTCATGGCTCAGTGACTTTGCCTTATATCTCAGCACTCAAGTGGTTTATGAACAAACTTCGTTCACACTATGTTTGCGTATGACAAGTTCTTTGACCCTAAAGTAGTCCTAGGTCAATATGACCTGATTTCACGGTTCAGTGATTTTCCTTTATATCTCGGCACTCAATTGGTATATGGAAATACTGCTTTCATGATATGTATGAGTATGACAAGACCTTTGACCGTAAAGTATTCCTGGGTCACTGTGGCTTAATTTCATGGTTCAGTGATTTTGCCTTATATCTCGACACTCAGTTGGTATTTTTTCATACTTCTTTCTGATTATGAATGAGTATGACCAGACCATTAACCCAAACATACTTATGGGTCACTATGACCTAATTTCATGGTTCAGTGATTTTGCTTTATATCTCAACACTAAATGGGTATATGATCATATTTCTTTCACATTATGAGTAAGTATCACTAGACCTTTGACCCTGAAATTTTTATAGGTCAGTGTGACCTTATTTCACGGTTCAGTGATTTTGCCTTGTGTCTTGGCACTCAGTTGATATATGAACACACTTCTTTCACAATATGAGTGAGACCTCTAAATCTTAGGTAGTTATAGTTAACTTCCATGGTTCAGTGTTTTTGCCTTATTGCATCAAGGCAAAAAGATGTATGGGTTACTGGTCGGGTTTGGCCTTATGTTTGACAAAGGTCAGAAGCAGTCGAGCACGCTGTCCTGCGACAGCTCTTATTGCATACTAAAGCCAATTCTCAATTCCAAATATGAAAATAAATTTCTGCAAAAATATGCATGCAGACAAAGTCATGAAATATCATCATAAACCAAATACATTTGGTAGCAAGTATATTTTTGATATTTTTGGTTTTTAAAAGAAACTGGATTAATTATTGGTTTCTACCAACCTAGAACCATCAAATGAGACTCAGCATGTGAAGACCAACAATTCTGGTTTCTTACCAGGTCCGACACAAACCGGCCTGTACAGTCACAGACACAGGCTGGAAGCTTGAAATTTCTGATTTAAGAAGAAGAGGGATTGAACTATCGGTATAGCGAAAACAAAGACTCTGATCAGCTGTGCAGTTACTGCACAGTTGATCTGCACCTTTGTTTTTCGCCTATGCATGTTGTTGGTTTTCTCATGGAAGGCTCAAATGTTTTTACTCCTTTACAGATGACTGGTCATCAATATTTGGAGATCCAACAAAGTTTGGTCTCGGATTCTTCTCCATACTGTTTGATATCTTGTTTATAATCCAACATTACGTGCTGTACCGCGGTAGAGACCCATACGAGAAGTTGATGTCGGAGGAGACAGAGAGATTGATCAATCCGGGTATGAAGCAAAGTTACGATCACTAACCAATGCGTATGTATGCTTCCACCTAAGCTTGCACTTATTACTATTTTACCCATATTTTACATTGGCACACTACAATATGCTACAATCTCAGGCTGGAAACAGAAATTCATCATCTTTTCAGTAAGAAAAGCAAATTTGCAACTGTTAACCAATGTACATAGCTACCTAAGCACATCTTTCTCTTAAATCATTTAAGCCTGGCGTCCCTTTTATGGGACATAGGCAAAGAGAATAGCCCCAGATGGGATGCCGTAGAACGCAGCTTCCCATCTGGGGCTATTCTGTTTGCTTAGAGAACTTTCATTGAAAAATTGAATAAAATTTAAAAGTCACTCCTGACGCCCCAAAAAATTAAAGTAGACTCACCCCATTGATAATGATGGGAAATCCCTTTGTCAAATGTGGGTTAATTATAAACCTCCGCATTTGGTATAACACAACTATTTAAAACCTTTGACAAATCAGGTCTCCTAAAATAATGCTTCTTCCCTGGCTCAACTTCTACCCATATAAGATTTTATCACCAGTCCTTTCAAAGTGCTGGTATTTAAATTCCTCCATACAGTATTAATTTTGAAGCTATATTTATGTATCTTGGCCTACCATATTAATAATCATCAGCCTTGGTGGATGTGTCATTTCCTTCCTGGAAGAGCTGTATTGTTTCTACACTTTCTTGTAAAAAAATGAAAAGGTATAAGAAAATAGTATACAAGCTACTATATGATTGTAGGCAAGATTTAGATTTTCTCACTGAATACCTCATAATTATGTTAATGTTTTAGGTCCAGCCTCTATTCAGGACAAATACTATGGATATTAGTGGGCGGTCAAAGGTGAATGTCAAGGACGGATGTCAAAGTGAATCTGACCTACATTATACTTGAATAAACAGCGGTGCATACATGTATGTTTGATCTCTCAGATAACCTAGACTTTTCTTATGTGTCATAGCGGTTAATCAATACTCAGTGTTTATACTTTCACCAATACTTGACAACTACCAGAAGTCAATTTGGGGAACATGGGCATTTGGCTTCCAAATGCTAGTTGAGGAAGACTATCAAGTTGAATGCACAAGTTGCTGACATCAACTTTCAAATTTACATGGCAAAGTGGTTGGTGACCAAGAGATTTTAAATGGTATTTTGGTTTGAAAACAAAATTATGTCAAAATATTTACAATCAAAAGAATTTTCATCATTAATATATAAACAAAATAAAGATAGTACGAGGGGGGTTCAAAAAGTTCGAGGAAAAGTGCTGCCAAATTTGTAATTGTCATGGGAAATTTACGATCTCTGTGCATGTTGTAATTTAACATATTGTTAACATATGCACAAAATTTGAATAAAATCGGATGGAAATTAGGCATTAAATCACGTGCGTTTCTAAGGTAACAACAGTAAAACCGGCCCAACTTCATAACAACGTCATGCTATACGCATTCATGCCACTGTTGGCCAGATATTAAGCATTTTTGGAGGCTACCTGGCATACGGGCGTCTAATTGTCAGTTCTGTGTGTATAATGCGGTGAATTGTGCCGAAACTACAATTCGATGTGTTGTGTATTTCACAAATTTACTCTTTTCTATCACGACGATCATTTTCGACAGTATGACATTATTTGACGTTACGCTGCGTGAGTGACGGCGAGTCGACATGGACGCTTTTCTGGTCGTGTACAAATTATGCATACTACGTGTTGATTGCCGTTTTCTTAATTTCCTTGTTGCCATATGCGCTTTCTGCTCTTAGCAGTTTCTCTTTCTTTATAGTCTGTTCCAAACACATAATTTATCGAATACCGTTGTTCCCTTCGCATTTTAGGCATACCCACTAAACAATATGGCCGCTTTACGCCCAAATGACGTCAGACACTTATATGACGTCATGTGCACACCGCAAACATATTGAACTTTGCTCATACAAAGTTTGATGAAAAACCCATGGTAAACTATTAAATGCTATGTCATCATTAAACATCGACTTTTTGCAAAAATGAACAAAAGTGGGCCGGTAATCGTGATGTACGGTTTCCATAGCATTCACTGTTAACATTGTATTCATGCCAGAGCAGCAAGTACAAATTATGTTTGTCTATATAACTGTAATAGTTTAAAGGAATAGATTCGGAACCGCATAAGACGGCGTATGTATACGTAAAATACCATCATAAATTCATTCCTGGTACAAGAGAATGCATATCGGGTTTGTTACGCAAAATGTTCGTATTCAAAGTTGGGAAACCTTCGTTTTTTCCTGCATCTGAGTGAATCGCCATATTTATCGGGTATGGTTACCGGTTTATCGATAATTACACGGTGAACGCGGTAACCAGTATAAAGCTGTGACGTCACTCACTCACTTTCTCTTAAAGCCGCTCATTTCAATTGCAAGACGTTCAAATATTCTCGCGATAATTTCGTTATTTTATTTTGTATTTGTGGATATTTTCTGCGTTAAACTTGATAGAAGTGTTTATGTGACAATACTGGAGAATAATATTTACCGAAGATGCCTCAGTCCCAGGCGATTAACTGTAAAAACAAGCCACAGAAAGAAGGAATTTTTTTTTCCAGATACCTGTCGTCGGCTTTTGCTTCCCCCAAAGCGATAAAAAATCGTAGGTGTAGACATTTTCACTATTTCTTATAAAAATATTAATCCAAGTTCTTATTAATAATCCAGTATGAACGGAATGGAATTACTGTTGCATGTATCTACGCACGGTAGTTTTTATTCCGAATTTTGGCATTTCACATACAATTAGTCAAAGAATCGCGCACAATAGAAAAAGAAATTCGCAAGTTTTTCATCCATTTTATTCCAAAACGGAATCGGTACACACTCCAGGGGTAATCTAACTTTTTTTTTTTTTTTACATAATTTGATTAATTTGCCTCTGCTATTTATTTTATTTAATTTATAATCAGAGATGAACCGCCCATCACTAATTGTTTTTAATGCGCATGCGTTTCTAATTTGTTTGCCACCAATCCAGAAAAGATTTTCACTCATGCGGATAATTATTTTAGCATGTGACCTGGTAAACACGCCTCAAACGGTCAGCTGACCTGTCAACAATGACTGCCATTGAAGATGTTTACATAAAGACATGCGCCATCAAAAGATGCGACCGCCATTCTTTAAATCGTTTGATCGCCATTATAAGTTGTTTACATAAAGACACGCGCCATCAAAAGATGCGACCGCCATTCTAAATTGTTTGATCGCCATAATACGTATGAAAGATTATCGACTACATGTACCTAACTGGATTTTCATCATAAAGGTGCATAATACACTAAGATGCTTTTTGGCTCAGAGACAACAAAACACAAGTAAATATTGGGATGTATCGCGGTAAAAACACCTTGCGCCCGGGAATCACCACTGAGGAAAACCCTGTGTCTGAGCCCAGATTTACTCGTCCCGGGACGCCGGGTCCTGCGTCCGCGAGATCCCTGTGACGGATGACATCTTTTTCTGTTTTTATTTCTTTTTTCTCTCTCTTTTATTTTATTTTTTTTTTTTTTTTCTCTGCGAATTTTTATCGATAAAATGAAGTGGAGTACGAATGCTTGTAAATGGCTCTCAACCGAAAGTGAGTGAGTGACGTCACAGGTAAACAAATATGGCGACAACCTTCGCGATTCGAAACGCATTTTAGCGTAATTTTCAATCGATGATTGTGTACTTATTATGGGGTAAATCGTTGGGATTTGATTTGTAAAACGTGCTGTAACATCTAAATGAATATGTATAGGGCCCAATATGCGTTTCCGAATCAATTCCTTTAATTCAGCTGATTTACAAAATGAGAATATGATGGCTTTTTTCTGCGAACTTTTTGAACGCCCTTCGTATTGCAAACAAAGTAATATAAGTTGTATGTAGTTTCTATTTTTACATTGCCTTGTTTTTGCCTGCTGCAAGTTTCTGCCATATTGAAAATGTCATTGAATGTAATAGATATAAGACACATCATGAGGAAACATGCTCTATACATATGCAAAAAACAAAGTTGCAGATCGTCTTGTGCAGTAACTGCACTGCTGATCAGTGCTTCATGTATAGTTCAACATCTTCTCCTCATAAATGCAAAATTTTAGGCTTCTAACCTTTTCTGTGGCTGTACAGTCTGGTTTATGTCAGATATGGTCAGAAACCCCAAGGACGTTTTCTCATGATGCAGCCTAAATTGCAAAATTAATGCTGTATATTATTAGCTCACCTGAGCTGAAGGCTCAAAAGGTGAGCTTATAGGATGGCCATGATCCGTTGTCGTCGTTGTTGTTGTTGTTGTCGTCGTTGTTGTTGTTCACACTTTTCAAAGATCTTCTCCTCTGAAACCCCTGGTCCAATCAGTGCCAAACTTCATGTGGGGGGAACTAAACTTTGTATAAATGGTCCAGGTCACATGACCAAGATGGCCGCCATGCCCATATATATGGTAAAAACTTTAAAAAAATCTTCTTCTCTGGAACCGGTGGACCGATTTCAATGAAACTTGGTATGTAGCATCAGGGACTCTGGCCCATTATAGTTTGTATTAACCATGATCTTGGATTGGCCTTGACCTTTTTTACAGTTAGGTTAACTTTGGTCTCATAGGCTTTTCAATGGAAAATAGTGAAGACATTGGATTTTTCAGGAAGTTTTGTGGCTTTTCAATGGAAAAAAGTGAAAGCATTGGATTTTTCAGGAAGTTTTGTGACCTGTTAGTAGATACATATAACTTATTGATTTTATATGTGGTATCCTTAGGTAGGGGGAACCAATGTTTATATAAATGGTCCAGGTCACATGACCAAGATGGCCATCATGCCCATATATGTGGTAAAATCCTTTAAAAATCAACTTCTCTGGAATCAGTGGACCAATTTCAGTGAAACTTGGTATGTAGCATTGGGGGCTCTGGCCCTTCATAGTTTATATAAATCATGACTATGGGTTGACCTTGACCTATTAAACTAATAATTTAAACAGAAAGGGAAAATATTGCCAGAAAGATCTGAAAGTTGGTAGATACAGACAGTTTATAGTGTTAATAATTATGTGAATATTTGAGTTTACATTTTACGTTGGCCAACATGGCCTTAGCCAAAGGTCATTCATCAAAGACGAAATCTCAGGTGAGCTATATCAGGACCATTGGTCCTCTTGTTTATTTTATGAATGGTTATATTAAAAAGGATACATTTGTACATAACTGTTGTTGTGGATTCAGTGGCAGACTGTGATATCTTATATTTTTTAATTATATGTGTGTGATTGTGTAACATGTTTTAGATTGTATTTATACATGTAAAAAATGCATGCCACATGTCCATACGAAAAACATAGTTCCAAACTTGATTGTAAAACATGTTCTTCACCCCCCACCTCCCCCAAATCTTCCGCTCTCAAAGCGGGCACCTTTACCACTGAGCTAAAAGGATTGGTAAACCGTATGAAATATTGACCTAATCACATTTTCAAGTATAGTCTGTTAGCTGTCTATAAAAACTGGTGTTTTGCAGAATATCGGGTTTATTATTAGTGCTACAATTGAATTGATTTTTCCAATGTTAATTTTATACCAATACATAACTATAAACTGATTTTCAGAATTTTCACTTGTTTATTTCTTGCCTTTGTCTATTAAACTTAATACAAAAAATTAATTAATAATGGGGAGTACTTCGAATTATTGTAACAGCTATAGGCACCGCCCATGCACACATCCCATTCAATGAAATTTCTTTAGGCAGATTAATTTAATACAATAGTATACTGTTCAACAAAGTGAATGTTTAAAACAATGTAAATGAACTTTTCAATAATGTTTAAAGTAACCACTTTCATTAATCTTCAGTGTCATCATCAGACTCAGTAACTGTTGATCTTCCTGACACTGTATCCTCACTATCAGAGTCAATGCTTCAAAATACTTATAGATTTTCACAATCACATCCATTTTTTCTGGCAACGTTTTAGGAGGCATTTCTTTTTTCTTCTATGACAGTATAAAAAGATAGTAAGTTTTACTCAGGCAAGAGATTAACAGTTATACCGGACGGGTATTATAGATGCATTTTTTGCATAAAAGCCATGGCATTTTAAAATCTGCATCATGGTATGTGTTTCCAATAGAAACTGTATTCAGCGAGACTTATCTGTCTCTACTTAGCATCTGTATGTCACTTTCCTACCTTGCTGTTCCCATGCACACAGCTTTGAAGAAAACATACTGCTCCGAGTCTTGCTTTGGAACACAGGACAGCTCTTTGGTTTTACCTAATGTAGGTTTTCATGTGTATTTTAAATGCAGAGGAATAGAGGTATTACATACAAAGAAGCTTATTCCTAGGCTATTACATAAACAAATTTACTCCCATGTTCATTACAGCCAAATTGTCATGTAAAAATGGACAATTTTCAAAAGAAACTTTTTAACCTCAAAGTATAAAAATTGTTAAAAATATAGATTAGTTATGTATAAGATAACCGTTCAAGATGCACCATACCTCAAAGCGATTACTTTTGTTGTTTTGAAGATATATAGCAAAACACCAGTTTTTATAGACAGCTAACAGACTATACATGTACTAAAATGGGGTGGGATGCTATTCATACTTTATACAATATGAGCCGCGATGCGAGAAAACTGGTCTTCTGGGCTTCTCACCAGGTTCGACACAATCCAACCTGTGCAGTCACAGAAGAAGGCTAGAGGCTTGAAATTTAGGATTTAGAAAGGAGAGTAAATGTACTATCTGTAGCCAAAACAAAGGCGCTGATCAGGTTCCCAGTTACTGCGAAGATGATCTGCGCCTTTGTTTTTGCATAGGCAAAAATCTGTTTTTCTCATGATGCGGCTCATATCAGATATACCCCTCCTCATCTGAGAAAACTTATCTCTCATCATGATAGCATGTCCATGTAATATATACCACCTTATACCCCACTGTTATATAGCAAAACTGGGGTATGCAGGGGTATACCTGTTTTTCTTATTTTCGCTCCAAAACATAGATTTAGTCCCTTAGATGAAATCAAATATGTGGGTTATTTACGGAGTTCGCTTCCCCCCCCCCCCCCATGAGGTACCAAGGTCTTATACATCATTTTAAAGCTTGAAGCATGCTGAACACGATGCACAAAGTTGTCAAGCTGTAAACCTATGCAGGTTCCGTGTAAACACGCAAATGCAGGGAAGGGGTGCATGAAAATTAAAGTACGTGAATTCCATATGTTGAACGAAAATTGTCTTCAAACAATGTTCTTTTGGATGTATGAACTCAAATTTACAAAAACATGTTATGATAATGGTTAGATAATACACTAGAAACACATTTTAATTGATTTATTTCAGAAACCATACCAAAATACTTAAATTGTCTTTGGTGGGTGGGGTAACTTGTGCACAATAAAAAAAGATTTTTTATTTGTAATTTTTGTTCTTGATAACACATGGAAACAGCCTGTTGGTCCATTAAATCTTATTTCTACATTGACCAACTTCTCCCTTCAGAGTATATTCACAAGTCTTGTCGGTATGCATATATACCTCCTTTAATTGTAATATAGATGCAAAGTTTGTTGTTCCTGAATTTGCAGGTCACGTATTGGGGCTATGTTTTAATTTAATTCGGTATATAATTTGGGCTGCTGGATTGAACTTTGTTTGTAAACGTTTAACGTTTAACTTGATCAATTAATAAAATGATTTATTTATTTATTTATTTATTTATTTATTTATTCATTTTATTATAGAAGATGGCATAGGAAATCTACTTTTCTCCACTGGATGCATAGTGCCACCGTATTTGCTAGAGTGAATTAAGCATCTCTATTTACTTTACAATGTATAGAAGTGATAACTCCAGTAATATTATTGTGATTTGAAATATTAGTGTAAAATGTTACAATAATTGAGCCGCCTCATGGGAAAACCAACAATCTGCATAGGCAAAAACAAAGACACAGATCAGCTTCGTGGTAACCGTGAAGCTGATCAGCGCCTTTGTTTTCGCTACTATATATAGTACAATTCCTCTTCTTCCTAAATCCGAAATTTCAAGCTTCTAGCTCTTTTCTGCGCTTGTACAGCTCGGTTTGTGTCGGACCTGTACGGAAACCACATTGTTGGTTTTCCCACGAGACGGCTCAATTGTTTTCTATGGTGGCATATGTCTACCAGGATGATTTTGTTTTGTTTTGACGCACCCCAACAGTAGCATGGTATGAGACTTACACATATAGGAGCCTCGACGCGAGAAAACCGGTCTTCGGGGTTTCCGACCAGGTCCGACACAAACCGGCCTGTACAAGCTCAGAAAAGAGCTAGAAGCTTGAAATTTCGGATTTAAGTAGAAGAGGAATTGTACTATCCGAGTAGCGAAAACAAAGGCGCTGATCAGCTTCGCGGTTACCGCGAAGCTGATCTGCGCCTTTGTTTTCGCATAGGCAAAAATCCGGTTTTCTCGCGTCGCGGCTCAATTATAGAATGTTTTCAACATGATTGATGTTGTTCAGCTTGTTAGCTGATTCAGCACATAAAAGAACAAAAAAGATTTTGTTGTAGTTAAAATCTCAGATTATGTATGAGAAGGTGTGTTGAGGTTATTTTCTCCTGTCAGTCATATGCCACCATAGTTCTCTATCTTTGTTATCACTATTCTGTAGCTGATAGACAGATGTGTGAAAAATCAAGAAAAACTCGATAAAATCTTTCCAGCTAGCTTCATTTCCATTATACATATATGTCCAACTTTCCTTTTCAAGTTCATAAAAAAGTACAAGTAGGCAAAGATCAGGCAAAGGCGCAATCAGAAAAAGACTCCCACTCCAAAAACCATGGTGGGAAAAAACCAAACTAACAATCAGGTACTTATACCATGAAAACATTCGTATAAGCCTACTTTAAGTATTGAAAAAATTAGGTCGAAATTACTCAAGAGTTACAAAATGTTTTGACTGAAGGTTGTCACTGGACAAAGTTGATTTTTGTAATAACTCCATTCTTAAGGAAGCCATCGAGAGCCTTATATTGAAAGAATTCCTCAATACATTCCTTATCCTTGTCTGACTGTAGTAGCCCCCAGATAAATGGCGTTCCCGGTAGAGTCGGGTCTCCGCTGAATCTAATCTCTGCTGTGTAGTAGGCATAGAAACAGGCATAGTGGCCGTCCTCACTGCTCTTACCAAAACAGACCATACAGTAGCCCACCGCCAGGTCAGCACCTGTATTGTGTTTGTCTGTCATCAGTATAACAGGGCTCTCCTCAAACTGGAGGTGTTGCAGTTTCTGTCGGAGTCTTTCACTTATACCTAAAACAACAAATCAGCCAACTTACAACAGCTGATTTTGATTTTTCATGTAAACTTTGAAGAAAGGGGGGGGGGGGGGCTTTTGCTGATTTACTGAACCTTTATGGCACAAGTGTCTGAAAACCACTGTTCTTCAGCTTATTTTCATTGATAATTTGATCATCACTGTGTTGCTACTGTACCTCCAGGACCTCTGTAACACAGCTGTGGTGTTGTCGTGAAAACAACTAATGAAATGGCTAGAACTCATGTTGGTATTTCATCAGTAAACAATTTGGTTCAAATGAGACCTGGTCCCGAGGTTATAAAACTTTTTTCAAGCTCAGAGCAGCTGAGCATGAAATTTCAACTGCTGATAAATGCTGAAATAGTCAAAAATTGTGGAAATTTCAGGTTCAAAACTAAAAAACTAGTAATTTATCCTGCTTATAAATGTTAAAACGCCAACAATTGTTGGCGTTTTAACATTTATGAGCAGGATAAATTTTCATCTCAGCTGAGTTGAGCATGAAAAAAGTTTTATAACCTCGGGCCCAGCATTCTTACGATTGGTGTCTGTATACATAAAGCATCAGGATTTAGCAAGTCATCAAAAGGAAATTGACATACATGTAATATGATGCATATTTTAGAGTAGTTTATGCACCAGTCATTGCAGGGACATAAGTAGTAATGGTGGGCACTATAGCGTCATTTTCTGAAAACTTATAGCGTCATTTTTATGGCGTCATTTCTAATAAGCGTAGCGGTAGAAATGACGCCATAAAAATGACGCTATAAGTTTTCAGAAAATGACTCTATAGGTGCGCACCCTGGGTCTCAGTTTATGAACTAGCTAAGTTGCATGTGTAGGTAAGTATCCTTGAGTTAAGACAAGCCTGCACATCTGCTCATCTGCACATCTGCTCATCTGCACATTTGCACATCTGCACCATCTGCTCATCTGCACATTTGCACATCTGCACATTTGCACATCTGCACATCTGCTCATCTGCACATCTGCTCATCTGCACATCTCATCTGCACATCTGCTCATCTGCACATCTGCTCATCTGCACATTTGCACATCTGCACATCTACGCGCCTACACATCTTTAGAGACTATGAGATAACTGACATGGTCAAGTTTTTCTGTAGGTAAGTTCCATTACGAAATTAAGAAAGGTCCTTTTTCCCCTCTTGTGTTCCTGGGTAGACGTATTGGATTTTGCAGTAACATTCACATCTGCACAAACATGGAAACTTCAAGTAAAATGCCTCTTTGTTTTATTATTATTCACAGAAAAGTACAGGTCATTTAAACTTTATATAACTGAAGCTTTCGAAGATGATTAAAATTTGTGAATGGAAATTTGCATATGGAAATCCATTCTCATATCAAAAGTAAGAAAAAAGTTGCAATTATATTATTGAATGTAATATTATTTACTTAAATATCACATTTTCTAATTAAAAAGAAATAAGTAAACACATTTTTTGCTTGAATATTTACAGAAAATTCAAGTTTTATTAAAAGGAACAAGTAGGCAAAGATCAGGAAAAGGCGCAATCAGAAAAAGATTCCCACTCTAAAAACCGAGGTGGGAAAAAACCAAACTAACAATCAGGTACTTATACCATGAAACATATCGTAAGCCGAATGAGCAGCTATTTTCCCAATAGGTGGCCACTCAGTTACCTTAACTTAACTAAAAATATGAAAACATACATAAGGCGCCAACAGCACAAAAAAGTTTTATACACCAAGACATAAAACAAAAAGAACCACCACAGAAGTATCGACTTGGAACGATCAGTAACACAAAGTTACTGGCGGGCTTAAACCGGTTTTACATGGCCATAACCTCACCCTCAGCTTCTGCAGTGGTTCATAACATTTAGTTAGTTATTCGGTCCTCGTGGTGAATCTCTAACTAGTAAATGAATCATCAAGAACAAGTTCATAGTTGATATATTTGTACGTTCAAGGGGAACTATCGATATTGTTTTTTTCTGAGAAAAGTAGGTTAGCATTTTCAGAAAATTCTAAAACTGAAAGTAGATAATTTTCGGAAAACGACGCATGAATGGAAATCGACAAAATGTTTTGTATTTAAATAGTTTGTGTTTCACATTATAAATTAAACTGATAAATAGTATTTTCAAGAGCTGAATTATTCATTCACTCAGTACTGACACATTCGATCTGTACTTCTTCAGACATGAAGGATTTTTACATTACATTACTAAGTGACAGTTCTATGAACATGTTCCCATCAAATAAACAGTCTGAATTTACTGTAAGATTGGATCATCCTATTAAAATTGACGTGGAAAGCTGGGAGGTTGCCTTGGTTGAAATTGCAACACCATCTGAAGTTCTCAATATAACAGAAGAAAACAACTATTTCTTTTTGACTTTCCTAGACCAATCCAGTTTACACAGAGTTGGAAATCAAAACACCACAGACATATGTAGCAGTAAAAACGGCTGCTATAACTTCAAACTAACAATTCCAACTGGAAATTATGAGTCACATGAATATCTAGCTGAAGAAATGCAGAACTCCATTGACAACTTTGAAAAAGGCATACTGAAAAAATTCAATGCTCACATCACTATGACATATGATCATTTGAGTCAACGTTTCAAAATATCAGCCCAAAACGAAAGGCTGGTTAGGCTTTTATTCCCAAAACCATTTGCTCAAATCTTAGGATTAGATTCATCATTTGTCGAAAAGCCTATAGGTAATGAGCAAAATGTGTTTAAGTTCAATGCAAAGTTGAATCACAATTTTAGCAACTTCTATGTTTATTCTGACATTGCAAGTTTCACTTTTATTGGTGATACTGTAGCACCTATTTTACGAGTTGTTCCATTTCAAAGTAAATCAGATTCATATTTTTTCTATAAAGAATTTAAAACTCTGCACTATGTTTCTGTTTCAAAATCTATTGTAGACCAAGTGAACATTACATTAAAAACAGAAAATGGTATGATTGTTCCTTTTGTAACAGGCAAAACGATTTTAAAATTACACTTTCGTAGAAAGTAAAACTAGTATAAATACAATCTAAGAGTTTGTAAAATTATCAGTTTTGTACAACACGCTAAAGAGATGACTTCTTTAGAAAAACAGACAAAACAATCCTGCAAGGCTATGGAAGAATCTCAGAAAACACCTGTGACACAGAAACCGAGTGGATCTCATGCAAGTTATGCACAGATCAGAAACCTTATGAAAAGGTTGAATACAGCTTTGAGTAAAAGGCTTAGAGAGGGCAGACCATCGAAGTATTGCAGAGTGTGTCGGGCTGAACTGTTAAAAGAACTGTCAGAGAAAAAGAAGAAATCAACAGCTAAACGTCAGAGGATTACAAAGAAACCCAATCTGAGAAGAACTAGAACAAAACCAACTCCAGCGATGGTATAAAAGAGACAGACTCAGGATGAATCTCAGTATTCTTCGACTAACCAGCTATGGGTCGATATCAGTGCCATCAGTGCGATCGAGTATTTTCCAGATCATTCAATTTGAGAAGACACAAAGACAGTGGTAACTGCAGAGGTGCTCAGGCTAACATGTTAGACAGTGATGAAGAAAGTGTTATGTCTGAAAGAAGAACACTGGACGATGGAAAAGACATCTTCAGAAATCCCGATCTTGAAGATGTAGAAGAAGTCGATGAGGAAGAAGAGGATGAAACTGAAGAAAGTGAGGAAGATGAGGAAGAAGAAGATGAAGAAGAAGATGATGATGATGAGGATGAGGATGATATTGATGATGAGGAGGAGGAGGAGGAGGAACCTCAGAAAATAAAACCATGGGATGTTTTGATGGGTGTTACGAAAGATAAGATGCAAGACACTTTCAATGAAACGGTTGAAAAGGCCCTGCATGAAAATCCTGGCAAAGACGTACAAGAGGCTGAAGAGATAGCATATGATGAGCTGAAGCCAAAGTATCTGTCAGAGTTTGTATCCCGCTACAAGTATCTGACTGATCTCTCAGCTGCACTTAGAAAAGATCCAGTTAACAAGAAAATACAGGAAACAGCTAAACGATTGAGGGATGAAGAAGATTATGACGAGGACGAATCAAGACTGTATGCCATCAAGAAACGAAAATTCTTGATTGAGAAGAAACTGAATGACTATGACCCACCAAGCTACGAAGTGGCCGAGGAACAGACATTATTGTTGCCACATAAAACACATATGAACAGTATTAACAATAAACCAAAGAGTAGCTATATTCAGGGAAAACACTTGTAAACGAGAACAGAGGGACGGTCCTAATCCTCTGTTTCATCGTGCATTCACAGCGGGACAAATAAAATTGTTGAAAATGTTATTTAGTCTTGGGTTTTCATTTCTCCTCTCGGGAGGTAGTAGTTAAGGGTTTAAAGTTTGACAATAACTAGCAGAATTTTTGACGCTAATCAATGTTCTCGAGATACGAGAACATTGAAAAGCCTCAATATATTAGGAAGACGCTATAAAGTTATGCCTTTTGACTAGTTGAGGTCTTGAGATACAAGACCAAGAGACAGTGAAACGCATACCACTTTACAGCCTCTAAGGAAGCTATAGAGTCATGCCTCTAACAGAGTTGAAGTCTTGAGATACAAGACTAAGACACTCTTCAGACGCATTCAGCTGTATAGCAACATAATCTACTACATACCCACACAACTATCTCAGACAAGTCCAGCAAGTGTCACAACGTGAGAAGTCTACCCAGGAACACAAGAGGGGAAAAAGGACCTTTCTTAATTTCATAATGGAACTTACCTACAGAAAAACTTGACCATGTCAGTTATCTCATAGTCTCTAAAGATGTGTAGGCGCGTAGATGTGCAGATGTGCAAATGTGCAGATGTGCAGATGTGCAGATGAGCAGATGTGCAGATGAGCAGATGTGCAGATGAGCAGATGAGCAGATGTGCAGATGAGCAGATGTGCAGATGTGCAGATGAGCAGATGTGCAAATGAGCAGATGTGCAGATGTGCAGATGTGCAGATGAGCAGATGTGCAGATGAGCAGATGTGCAGATGTGCAAATGTGCAGATGAGCAGATGAGCAGATGAGCAGGCTTGTCTTAACTCAAGGATACTTACCTACACATGCAACTTAGCTAGTTCATAAACTGAGACCCAGGGTGCGCACCTATAGCGTCATTTTCTGAAAACTTATAGCGTCATTTTTATGGCGTCATTTCTACCGCTACGCTTATTAGAAATGACGCCATAAAAATGACGCTATAAGTTTTCAGAAAATGACGCTATAGTGCCCACCATTACTACTGACATAGTGGGACTAAAGTGTCAGGCTTTAACCTCTGATGAGTCCCGGCTGTGCCGGGGTTTGCATTTCCTGCCAGATACTCAGTCACATTAATTCAAATTAGACATTTATGGTATTCTTAACACTTAATTACTTTTATGTTACATGTACTTATTTAATCTGCAAATTTATGCATCTTAACATTTTACAAGGGTAAGGGAACTACTCTAACGTCTCTCCGAGTTGAAATCTCAATTTCTCTATCCGAATATTCGAATACATTCGAATAATGTATACGAATATTCGAATAGCATATTTGCCATTCTTTCCCATCCTTAATTTTTAACATTCTCATTCAGTTTCTTCAGAACAACTCCCACATTTTTGCAGGGATTTTACCACAAATCTGGCCCCGCAGTGCTGGACTTTTAGCTGGGCTTTAAAAACTGAAAAGTTAAAAGCCCCGCTATTTCCCGACCCTAGGGAAGCCAAGGATACAAAATTGAGCCGCCTCGTGGGAAAACCAACAATGTGGTTTCTGAACAGGTCCGACACAAACCGGCCTGTACAAGCACAGAAAAGAGCTAGAAGCTTGAAATTTCGGATTTAAGTAGAAGAGGAATTGTACTATCTGAGTAGTGAAAACAAAGGCGCTGATCAGCTTCGCGGTTACCGCGAAGCTGATCTGTGTCTTTGTTTTCGCATATGCAGATTGTTGGTTTTCCCATGAGGCGGCTCAAATGACTGGTGCATTAATGGTAGGTAATGATAAACAAACTGCAGGTCAGGCACGAGATATTTGATTCAGTGAAAAGACTAGGCAAAGATATATCATGATCAAGTGCCAAGAAATAGTATAGAGTGCATTGCCTGCTTAAGTGCCAACAGACTGGCTGCTTTTTCAATGTTTTTCTTGCCGTTTCTTACTTTAAAATAGTTACTACAAGTACATATATATACAGGTATAAAATATACAAGACAAAACGGAAACACAGTGGTAAAACTGGTCTGGTCAAAATGATGTTTTCACTGTTGCTAGGGTCAAAACTATAAGAATACAGGTGATAAACCTTAAGTTAGTCACTACAGGCTTTGATCGATTAGCATACTGTAGATAAACCTTACATGTGAAATTTACCAGTTAATAGTGATCAAAATGTGTTTTTCAAAGAGACAAGTCACAAGTAAACATCACAGACGTGTCATATAATGCCATTATATCAGCTTGCAACATATGATGGGCTTTTCACTTAACCTTGCATCGCACATTTGAAAAGCAATTGAGCCTTTATTGCAAAATTTGCGCTACTATTTTACATTCTGATTGAGAACTGATATTCATTAATGCCATACTTGTAAAAACAAAAATGAATGGGGAGCATAATGCTAATTATCTCTGATCTAAAATAGCCATAATTATACATGTATATGTGTTTGGTATACAATTATTCAAATATTAACGTACGAAGGTTCTGAGCGAGAGATAAAAAAACTACATGGTAGCTATTATGAAAGTTTTTTCTGCATAATAAGTCCTAAAGAAAGACAAGCATGTTCATGAGATCGTGTAGTTTTCTAGAGCAGTTGAAGAGTCCTGTATATTGTCTGGACATAAAGGCCGTTACATCCATTGATCAGTCTGCTGCTGAGCGTCTAGGCAACAAAATTAATTCTGTGGATAATCCCATTCTTGAGGAATCCATCTAGGGCCCTGAATCGCAGGAAGTCGTGTATGGCCTCAATGATCTCAGGTGCGAGGGGAATCTTGTCTATTTCGAATGTCTTGATGTTGATCAGTCCCCACAGTATAGGGTGGTCTTTCGTGGTCAGCTCCTCGGTGAATCTCACATCGGCCGAGTACCAGCCGTAAATACAGGAGTAGTGTGCCCGGTCATCGCTCTGACCAAAGTTGATGAGCCCATATTCTAGTTTAGAGTCACCCCGATAGTGTTTGAGGTCATCCAGGTACGCCTTCCAGGGACCAAATATGATACCTTCCAACTTCTCTCGCCACTCATTGTCAACCCCTACAACAACAGTGTGTTCTCATAACAGGCATTGGACCTGATGGGTTGCCTGTGCCTCCATGCAAAGCTTATAACGTACTAGCTGACCATCTGATTACTGATTAACCGTTTGGAAGGTCTCAGCCTGCCTAGTCAAACCATCTATATATATAAGCTTTAGTAGTTTACCACGGGGGTGATTCAATTGATACCACCTGTGCTGTCGTCCGAGACGTTACTGCATATATTGCTGTCGTCCGAGTATTCCGGTTTCCGTCCGAGTACTACGGCTGTCGTTACACAAACAGTACACACGTAAAAGCGGCTCGTGATTGTATTTGAAGGTATTATTTATCCTTTTTTTCTGCTAGAATGTGTTGTTAGATATTTGTCTATCGTGCAATATGTTTGTACGGGTTTTTGGGTCGCTAGTTTGCATACAACCATGTGTTTAATCGTAAAAAAGCAAAAATCACATAAATATGCAAATATTTTAATAATCAGCATCTCTCAGTTCAAACCATTTGTTGAACAATATGGAAAACATAACTGCAAAGATAAAACCTTTTACAGTTATAAAAAAATCCAAAGCAGAAAGGGTGTGAAGGGGTGTTTAACTTTTGGTGTTACTGCTGTCGATCAGTTGTAAATATGTGTGATACGGCTGTCGGTTAAACTCGTTACGGATGTCGACAATTAAGAACAGGATATATGGGTAAAACTAAGTTTAAGGCATCCTAGATTTCAGAAATATGAATGAAATAATATCTATTTCACTTTGTTCATATTTCTAACGATAAACCACGGTGGGTTGGTTACACGAAGTAAGATATTTACATGACACACCGCCGCACTTTCAAATATAAATATTAAACGTCGTCTATACAGTGACCGGTTGCCTTGCTTTCTCATTTTCGCATGCATTATCCAAATCAGAAAGTGTAATGTTTGATGAGCGTCACGATTGTCTTACAGCGGAAAAAGACATACTGTGGCGAAATTAACTGATTGATCATTTGTGTAATGCACTTTAGCCATTTGTAACCACGCCCGTCCACCCCCATCCCCGGGGAGGGTGGAGGCAGCCGTGGAAATGAGCAGGGCTTTGACCAAAGTTTTGCTACGGCAGTGCGTGGGAAACGGGCCGTGAAATTAAAACCAGCCTGTGGAGAAAACAGCAGTGGTTTAACCAACAAGCAGTCCTCACAGGGTGTTTTTTTAGCGAGGATTGCTTTTAGCGATGATTTGCTGGACCAAAAGTCAAAATTCCCGCTATTCCCTGGGGATGGGGGCCCGTTGATGTGTATATTTTCTTGTAGTCGCTCTCGATTGTCATTAAATGGCGCGAAGTGTAATATTCTGCTCTGCGATACAAAGGTTCACGTGTGTTCGTTGTGCTCTGAGATACATTGTGTTGTTCTTTCTGTCCCGCTTGGGATGTCTTTGGGTTGGGATGTTGATTTAGCCAGTCGAATACAATGATTTCATATTTTTATTTGACTCCTACCCCCCCCCCCCCCCCCCCCCCCGTTTCTTGGTTTCGCGAATTTACTTTTTGGTGAACTAGTAAAGTTGGTCTCCTATCCGCCTAGTATCTTCTGGTTTTGGCTTTACTGCGTCGGCATTTTGTATATTTATATCTTTTAGCCAGCTTAGCACGTTGTTTAATTTCATCATACCGGATGACTACCTCGTTGGGAAATAGCTAGTTATTCTGCTATTCGAGTGCGTTGTCCGACCTAAGTTCGGATTTGTGATGCCGTTTGCATGAGTCATTTGTGACATATTTTAAATATACTATCATATGACTGTATATGAAACTGTAAAAAAATCACATACTTTCATCTGGTCGCCGAAAACACTTAGAAACATTTAAGTTCCGAAGTGTTCTAGATGTTGACAAATGTTTCAAAGAAAGAAAAGTTTGCTAAAGAGTTCTTATACCATGCCGCATATGATAGGATATGTGTGAAATATTTTCTTTCATATGAATATAGCAATGCGTGATTTCCGACAGTATGTGCAGTACGAACGCGCTCTCTAACGTATGCACAAAATATAACATACACGGGGTTTGTTTCCCGACACTGTGTCAGCTTATAAATCGTTTTCATTTCCAGAAAACATGTTATGCAAAGTTTGTACTTAGAGACTCATTGTTCATTCATGTGACTTCACTATTTATCTCATATGACATTACAGAAGAGATTATTTGTAGCATTTGTGTTTTTCGAGGTTACTGTTATGCTTTCTAGCGATCTGTATAGTCGTCCTTTTATGAGTAGCATACGAAAATTATTCAGAAACTACAAAATAAATGCATAAAATATGTTGAATTTGATTTCAATGGGCAATATGCCATCTCGAAATACTATCGACAGCCGTATCGTACTGATCAATAAACAAACGCCAGCCGTATCAGGGGTCAGCGACAGCCGTATCACGCTTTTTAAAAACGGGAAATAAAATTTGAAGGACGCAATGAATTGGGTAAATGATTACAGCTTACAAAGGCTAAATGGAAAGCGTAATATCCCTGATACTTTCGCTTACATGGAATGGTTGCATATGTTGAAAGTATGAAAAACACGCGAGAAAACGATGTTTTGTACTAAAAATAAATTCTTGTGATTGTCTTTATGTTAAGAAAACTGGAAAGACGTTTGTAATAACGATAAATACCTTCTTGACAATTTTCGGTGATAAATGCACTGATTAGCGACGATCTGTTGGCCCTGTGGGCACTGAAATAGGGGCACCGATGATAACGACAGCCGTAGTACTCGGACGAAAACCGGAATACTCGGACGACAGCAATATATGCAGTAACGTCTCGGACGACAGCACAGGTGGTATCAATTGAATCACCCCCGTGTTTACTTGAGTGTTAATGTTTTAAAGCACATTCCACATGTCTTGACATTCCATTGCTACTAGCAATGGAATGTCAAGACATGTGAAATGTGCTTTAAAACATTAACCTAGCAATTTGCTAGGTAGAAGTCTCATAAGATGGAGCGAACCATATATATATATCAGGTATATCCTCAAGTCAGAGCTCAATTTCATTTGAATGCACCAAGATACTTAAATATGAAAGACTTAAACAAATAAATATATAAATAGATGTAGTTACCTACCAGGATAATTGTTTTGCATGTAAGTCAGGTATTTCTCTATCATATCAGACCGTATCATAGGCTGTTCCATAACCTGGACCTTCTCATTCCAGGTATCTACCGTCTTCCCCTGGATGGCCTGACGACATTTCTCTATTGCACTCCGAGATACCTGGTGGAGATATAGTGCTTATGAACAAATGTGTTTTATCAAATATATGCAGATCAGCTGCGCAGTTACTAGTTTGCGCATTTTCAAAACACTTGTCTCCTTCATCACCTTATTAAACCCCTGGTCATCAGAGCACTCCATGATCAGCTGCGCCAAAGTGTGATCTCAAGTTTCGATGGAGTCTGAATTTTAAACGCCAAGTATTACTGGCATAACCAGAACCTAGCCTCGAAATAAGGTAAAACATGCAATCTACATGTACGTGCTAAACCGATCGGTGGCCTAACGCATTATGTGATGACCATAACATTTGAGCCGCCTCATGGGAAAACCAACAACTTACATATGCGAAAACAAAGGCGCAGATCAGCTTCGCGAAGCTGATCAGCCGCGAAGCTGATCAGCGCCTTTGTTTTCGCTACTCGGATAGTACAATTTCTCTCTTCTAGCTCCTTTCTTTGCTTGTACAGACCGGTTTGTGTCGGACCTGTTCGGCAACCACATTGTTGGTTTTCCCACGAGGCGGCTCATTTATATACACCCACCTAATACTCGCGGCTATGGCCATATGGATTCTGGTCGCCTGATTAACAATAACGACTAATCACAATGCTTACCGGAATCCTTTCCAGATTTTCCACGGCTTCATCAATGGCCGACTTTCCAAACATGTCATTTCTGGTCACGAGGGGTGGCACCACTGAGAATTTCCTATACAGAAAAATAAATGAGCCACCTCGTGGGAGAACCAACAATGTGGTTTTTGAACAGGTCCGACACAAACCGAGCTGCACAAGCACAGAAAAATGCTAGATGCTTGAAATTTTGGATATAAGTAGAAGAGGGATTGTTGTATCTGAGTAGCGTAAACAAAGGCGCTGATCAGCTGATCTGCGCCTTTGTTTTCGCATATGCAGATTGTTGTTTTTCCAATGAGTTTCATTAAAACAATTCTCGACTGAACCGTGGAAATTAGCATTTTCTCTAACAATCATTCTCATGCACACCATTTTGTTTTCAGAAATGTTAAACCATGAAAAATATTGATACTTGTGTGTAGACAAATACCGAGAGATAAAAATAAACTGATATCCTTTAAGAGGAGTGAACATAAGGGCCATACCGCGGTTTCGGCTACTCAATCATCTTCAGTGACCCTACAGATTTGGCAACATGGAGCCAAAGAAAATTACTTTTGATTTTTTCAACTGGGTAGTCGATACAACAAGCTACACATAATTTTATAATTTTGCATTTTGTAGTCCACCTATATGTATGCCGGGAGCGCAGTGGCGTAGTGGTAGAGCGTCGGACTCCGAATCGTGAGGTCCTGGGTTCGAACCCCACAAGCGTCACCGTGTTGTGTCCTTGAGCAAGGCACATCAACTCCCTACAGTACTGCCGGTTAAACCCAGGAAGCGTTGGCTCCGTCCCGACATGACTCAACACAAATATATGTATGCCTTAAATATTGGCATTATTCTTGCTATCGATAATCAGTGTCGGAAACCCTAGCCTGATTGTGCCCGTCAAATCCCTATACGGTGTCATGCGCGGATCCAGATGGGGGGGGGGGGGGACCGGGGGCCAGACCCCCTGGAATTTGAAAATTTTACCTAAAAAAGGTAATTTCGGGATTTTTTGAGGGTTGGATCCCCCCTCGTCTGTGACCAAAAATAACATTTGAGCCACCTCGTGGGAAAACCAACAATGTGGTTTCCGAACAGGTCTGACACAAACCGGGCTGTACAGTCACAAATGATAGTTAGAGGCTGGAAATTTTGTATTTAAGTAGGAGAGGGATTCTACTATCCATGTAGCGAAAACAAAGGCGCTGATCAGCTTCGCGCGAAGCTGATCTGCGGCTTTGTTTTCGCCTACGCAAATTGTTGGTTTTCTCATGCACAGGCTCATTTCACTACAAAGGTGATGTTAGAGGAAAATACAAATAATATGCATTGGTGGTCAATACCTATATAGCATTGTACACACGTACAAGTACGCCGCCTTTTGGAGTTTTGACTGCGCCCACCCCCACCCCCGAAAAAAAAGAAAATGCTCAATCAGAATACAGGTTACCTGTGTAGGACCAAGGGTAGGAACTTTTTGCCGCCTCGGAAACCCCTCAACACCGTGCTGCTAAGGTTCAACCCAACCTGTGCCATTTTCTGAAACAGAGCCGAGGCGCGTGTCCAAGCCTCGCAGATAATAACTTATGTTCGTTCTGAAAATGCTGATTATTTTTCTCGAAGTCCACATTAAAATAACTAAAGCAAAGTTAAAACCATGTGTACAATTGGCATTTATCCGTGACATACGAGCCGACTCGTGGGAAAACCAACAATGTGGTTTCCGAACAGGTCTGATACAAACTGGCCTGTACAGTCACTGAAGCAGGCAAGAAGCTTGAAATTTTGGATTTACCTAGAGGAGGGATTGTACCGTCCGTGTAGCGAAAACAATGGCGCTGATGAGCTTCGCGGTTATACTGACTGCGTTTACACTATGTTCCCGGCGGCATCGGCAGCCCCGTTTGCTAGAAACGTAGCGTGCCGTGGAGTTTCGGTATTATATTTCTCTGATTTTCAAGATCTATTACGTTTTCTTACGTTGTATTACGATATCCGTAACAAGCCATGGTAGTGATTAGCCGGTGTGTCACGGAGGCGCTAAGGTACGTTACGGTTATCCACGATCTATCACGATTATTAGCACGTTCTCACGTTCTATTAGATCTACGGCCTGTTACGTTCTGTTGCGGTCAGTTGCGTTTTGACCAAGGCGTAACACGTTTTTTCGGTCTGTCAAGGTCAGCTACGGACGAAACGTAGACACCATGCAATATGAAGCACATTTTTTTTCCTTTTGTATACGAATAGGTCCTTTGAAATAATAACAATCGCGCTCCTCAACAACCGACTGCAGAGTTGATTAAGAAAGTTCGGGATTGTAATTCTTATTCATTTGCATAGTGCAGCGTATGGTCTGTATTGTTCACTATAGTGACTGCTCCAGTATGAAGGAACTTGTCCCCATGATATGCAATTTCATATCTATAATATCTATAAACTTCACGCGCCGTGATAACCGTAACAGAACGTGACATACGTAGTAGAACGGAGTGAACACCGTCAAAGACCGTAACGCACCGTAACTTAACGCAACAAAACGTGTTGAGTATTCCGTAGGAAACGGGACGAGACGTGAGACGACCGTGATCAAACGCAACAGAACGTGGAAGATCCGTAGCTTGCCGGGCTATTCACTAGCTTCCCGTTGCACTACGGACCGCCTCCACGTTTCGCTACGTACTGTTACGTTCTGTCACGGTGTGTTACGTTCAGCCCGATTTATCACGGCCCATTACGTTTCACATTTCCGCCGTGACTGCCGTGGCAAATTTTTAAACTGTCAAAAAATTTGTCACGGTGTCCACGGATATCCCGGCGTGCTACGTTTGCCTATCCCGTTCCCCTGCGTTGCCTCACGGTTATCCCGTTTTGCTCACGGTTGTCTGAAACGTGGCCGCCGTGACCACCGGGAACATAGTGTAAACGCAGTATTACCGCGAAGCTGATCTGCGCCTTTGTTTTCGCCTTTGCAGATTGTTGGTTTTCCCATGCGGCGGCTCATACTTTAATCGTTTATCGTCTCATGCAAGCATTAGTGTCTACTTGCAATATCATTGCCCAGTACGTCGTTGCTGAGTACGATTTATATCACTGCGGAGTACCACGGCCGCTTATCTCCTTTCGCACAACACCGTGTTGTGTATTGAAAAAAACTGAAGGCGACTTCCGGTGGTTATGAAGGCGATTCGAGAAGTGTACACACAAAAGGTAAGGGTGTCGGTTTATCTGAGATTTAATAATTCCCAGCTCAAAACAAAAGAAACCGAGAATGTCCTGCAACCCTCTAATGGTTTTTTGATTGATACATGTCTCATTGGCAGCCAAATCTTCAATAATACGAAAGATATACGTTTTCTACCGTAGCGAGAGGGTGGTTTTGTTGACGTGCAAACATTTTGACTTTGCTTTGCTGAAGTCGCCAAGCATTATTGTTTGCATCTATCACCGGTACATTAAAGGCCTTCCATATCAATGTTATTTACCACCCTTAATATATTTCGATACCTTCCTTCAGCCAAAATAATGACTGCTGTACTGGAGTTTGTGATGAAGGAGATCGATGGTGAAATAGGAGATCGGTGGTGCTAAAGGAGACGCTGTATTTCAATATCGTTGCAATAATTTCTGGTCTGTTTTGCAACCCAATGAGTCATGGTCCTTACAATTTTAAACAAATACACGTACTTGTATATTTGGAAAAAGACATGTCCTTAAAATACGATAAGGTGTGGTGAGGGACTTAACTGCCTAGTCTATGTTTATTTTGTCTGAGTATTGAAAAATAAGAGAACATGTCATTTTGACAAATTAAAGATGTATAATGGAGGTCGAGTCTGTAATAGTGAAACTGTGACTAGAAAATGTCTAGCTTGACGTCTAGGTATGAAAATTACAGTTGAATTGGCAGATACCGGATCTTTTTCAAGGACGAAATGCGTTGAATCACTTGAATATGAATCATACAAGAAAGACAAAAATAAATTACAAAAACCGGATTTTCACAAAGTACTTCCCAGAACGAACAAAACGTTAAAAATTCACTACTCGCGTTCTGCGCCACTTTGATTACGTTAGAGGAACGCCTACTCATTAACCAGAAATAATATTTTTCGTCATGTAAAGTGTCCGACTGTCCGACATGGTCGGATACAACAATCTTGTGACAGCCCAGTCCACTCCCGACAAAATACTCGGTGGTTGACTCATTGTTCACAATTACATTTTCAGCTTATTTGACGTAAGTACGGCGGGTCTATCTACACTTGTTGTAGCCGTAGCGAATCTATAGCCTTTCCGAATAGAAATAAATGAATTTTACAAAAAGAAATATAAAGCAATGATTAAAAAATGAACTGGGCCCCTTGACACTTCATTGGAAAAGGTCCACAGTGTTTACTTTGAATATGAAGAAAATTTTACCCATGATCGACTGCTCTCTCTCAATTACGCGTTTTGTCACATAAAGCGCTTAATAAAAACTAGTGAACCCGTCTATACTGACAAGACAGTTATTCGCAATCAATTAAATTTATCCATTGTTGACACTCCCCGTTAAAAAGCGGTAAAATCTAGCAAGCAGTCTCGACCGTGGTGACTGCTTATCATAGCGCATCTAGGTTTAGATCGTAGATACCCAGACGAGGGGTACAGAAACTATAGGAACTCTGTATGGCTGACTTTTAGTCCATCACATCGGTCCCATGGGTCTGTTTCTGGTAGTGTGGCTGCAGGTCAATGTCACAAATTGACTGCACTGCAAAATGGTTTTCTACACATCGACATATTGATTGTAATCGTGTTCCCTTTAGTATTGGCTTTGATTCCATAACATCAGAAATTTTGGTCAATGCCTTGAGTGACAGATACACACACTGGTCAAGCGTTCATAACAAGAAACGACATTCATGTATAGGAAACGAAACTGAAAAGTATGAGAATCGAAATTAATGACAAACCAGAGAATCAACAACACTGAAATCTAGAGCAAAAGGAATCTCTTATAACAAACGGCTGCTGACCTTTTCATTGGTTTCTTTTTAAAGAAGCCAACTTGTTCAAACATGTTTCATTCCACCGCACAATGCTCGTGGATAATGACGCCGACGTTACTGGTTCCCGTTTCATATACAGACCCTTGATGGATATAATATACACGGTTATCCAACGCAGTCCGCCGAATTTCCCGACAGATGCTAGTTGCTTATATTTATTTTTTCCAATTCCTAAACACAAAAATTAAATTATAATCAATATTACATTACTTATTGAATGGTATTGAATCTATCATATCTGTCTGTTTGTCTGCCTGCCTGTCTGTCTGTCTGTCTGTCTGTCTGTCTGTCTGTCTACCTACCTACCTACCTACTACCTACCTACCTACCTACCTACCTACCTACCTACCTACCTACCTACCTACCTACCTACCTACCTACCTACCGTTATGTAATTTACAGACAGTAAGCACAAGTAAACGTTCAAGATTGGTTTTGAATCTAAAAGATTAGTTATTGAACTTGAAGTGCCACAAAGAGTAATATGATTAATTTCGATTCATAGAAAGAAATAAGGAATTCTAAAATTATTATTTATTATGTTTCCTCTGAGTATATTACACAAAGCGATAGTATCAAACAAGAGGATGAAACAGAAGGTGAGAGTAACCAAAAATGCTACTTATACCATATATGTATACCATATATTTAGATGAAAGAGAACGTCAACGTAACTTGAAATGCAACATAAATGGCCGTAATGAGATTATGTTACCGAATTTAAAAAGTTTTAGTTGGCTCTTCGTTGTGTTGATTTAGGTGTCGAATACGTTGTAATGAAAAAAACTTTACTGTCAAATGACTCTTTACAAAAAACTTTGGTTGAAATCGTCCCAAGTAAAGCACTCCATTTTACTCGTTTCCTATGCGTTGCGAACTCGTTTGCTGTACGTAAAGCTCGTTACCCATACGTAAAGACAGACCGGTGAGAGCATTCGGAGTGAATGAACGACAACATCACGCGTTGTCTCGTATCATGCAAAGAAAAGATATGTGTTCTTTTTCAAGGACTAATGCGTTGAGTATTAATTGTACGAGGTGTTTCACAGAAAAACAAAAATAGAAACAGCTATGAATTTACAAAGTACTTCCCAGAAAGAAGACATTGCCAAGGTAACCGGCTTTTCGTTTGCGTGAGAAAACCAAGGTATTATGCAGAAAGCAAGTTAGCCGTCAGATCAACTCTGCTGGATCATTGTAATCATATCAAGTTCAAAATCTGTTAATTTTCCACTAAACTGTAATCTTGAACAGCAAGAAAGATTTCTTTGTTGTCATAGACTGAGATATCTGTGTTTCCGTACAAACTGATAACGTTTATCGTTGGTTTGCAGAATGTTGAAATCTTGCAGTTGAGCCGTACTGAACGAGCGCGATATATACTGACGTCAACAAAAAACGCCTCAGTCAACTTTGACGCGTCATATTGGTATCGTGGTCTTAATCGTGGACCAATCGGGACTATCGTATCCAATCTTATCAGATCGCATCACATCTTGATGGCACTCGTGATAATCGGGCTAACCGTGGAATAGTTTTTGGCTGCGGCAAAACTTTTTCCACGATTACCACGATTGGCGGGACTATCGTGACCATCGCATCAGATCGTATGACATCGTAACAAATCGCAAGAAATCGTATCTCATCTTATTCCTAAATCGTGGTGATCGGGATCGACCAAAACACCGCGATCTGTTGCGATGGGTTGCGATCACCTACGAATTGTTACGGTTTCTTACGAATCGAGAAAAATTGCCTGGCCCGATTTACTACGAGACGATGCGAATGACTCGCGATAGGATACGATCTGATACGATGTGATACGAGTAAATGCGATGGGACAAGACTAGCCACGCTTTTGCCACGGATGCTCACGATCTGTTACGAATTATCAATACATTAAATAGATCTACATCGGGCAAGATAAATGAGTTTTTTTCTTTGATCAACATTAGAAAAGTAAACATCAGTACGGTCATTTTCAGTATTAATTAGAAACCTGAAGGATGCCAGGCAAGGGCATCGGAGGCATGGGCAGAAATGGGAAGTGTGTGTGTGGGGGGGGGGGGGGGCTTTATCACCCCCTGTGTTAGAACCTCATTCTCATCATTCTCAGCTTCGGTCATCATCAATGTTGTTTCGTCTTCAGAGGTTAAAAACGCAATGAAGTAATGTTTGTTTTCTAAGTACAGTCGCGGTCTCATCGTGACTCAATCGTGACCACAATCACTAAAAATCAAGCCAACAATCGTAAAATGTAGCAACACATCGTATCAGTTCTTGATACTCGTACCAGAACGCATCTACGCGTATCAGTTCGTATCAAATCGCGGCCAAGTATCGTGATAATCGTGTCAGATCGCATTAGAATCGGGGACTTAATCGTAATAGTCCTATCGGAACGCAACTAATCGTATCTATCCGGGATCAATATCGTGTGACCAGATTTTGTCCAATCGTATCGGATCGGAACAGATCGTATCAAAACGCAACGACTCGCAACATAACGTATCAGAACGTCAAATTTTGGCAAAATGTTCCGATTAGCTACCATTTGTGAAAGCCGCATAACAACTTAAATTATTTTAAATATTGGTCATATATTTTGCTAACCTTTTAATATACGCATTCGGAAATGCTGACATGGAATTATTCAGACAGCTGCTTGAAACATTGCATGTTGTTGGAAACATGCACCCCTCGAAAATCCCTATTCTGGTCATGAACCGGTTTATCAGGCATCGCTTCTTTCAGTTCCTGAAAGTCTCCTATGCAATACCAACACATAAGCCATAGAGTGGGATATCCATATGTTGCCATATGATGTTGAAACATATTTTTTTTTAAAACAAAATTTCGTTATCTAGCGCTATTGATGTCAATGCAGCTAATGATAAATGCTTAAATGGTAATCGCCGTCAAAATGATCAAAAAGTTTTCAAAGGCTATCCTGGTATGGCTTTTTGACAAGGAATAATTTCTATTGTTACTTCTCCTGCCTTTCAGTGCGAAACGAACGTCCTTACGGATAACGTGTATTTGACGTCATGGGAAATAAGCGTCAGAATACCATTGCTCCATTCTTGCCTATTCATTTGAAATAATGTGACTATGTTATTAAAATTAACTCAAGGTGTACATCCATTTATAACGGCATCGTTTCTGAAATGTTTCATCTGTACAAATCGTAAGCATAAGAGACATCGACGTCAAAAAAGTTTGCTACAGAAGCGTAGGCGAAAGAGCTAGGGTAACAAATATCTATAGAGGGAATCTTATGCCAATGCGAACGATGATCCCGGAGAATAGAGTCGCTTCGAACACCAGTAACCGAGCAGTATCATTTTTTCGTTCCGCCTGTTTCTTTTCTTGTGAAAAGTCCCTATGTAAATTATATTCAGTATTTCAACTTCACGTAGTTTCAAGATTTTGATGTTCATGAGTTTGAAAAAACGACTTTGCACGACTTTCAAGAATTTTCACGTCAAAAACATCTGTATAATTACGACAGGATGCATTTTTAGCTCACCTGAGCCGAAGGCTCACAGGTGAGCTTATAGTATACCCATGCTCCGGCGTCCGTCCGTCGTCCGTCCGTCCGTCCGTCCGTCGTTCACAATTTCAAAGATCTTCTCCTCTGAAACCGCTTGGCCAATCATAGCCAAACTTCATGTGGAGCATCCTTAGGAAGGGGAAACGAAAGTTTATATAAATGGTTCAGGTCACATGACCAAGATGGCCACCATGGCTATAAATAGCAAAAACCTTTAAAAATCTTCTTCTCCAGAACCAGTGGGCCGATTTCCACGAAACTTGGTATGTAGCATTGGGGACGTGGGCCCATCATAGTTTATATAAATCATGACCCTAGGATGACCTATTTTACGGCAAGGTCAACTTAGTTTGCCCATGCATTTGAATGGGAAAAATGGTAAAATGTTATTTAATGGGTAAAACTTACTGGGAATAGGCAAATGGACAGAAGATTAATGTTAATGGAAAATTTTTGCCCCTGGGGGGTTGTCTGCCCCTGCCCCGGGGCTATATACATGTATATTTCCATAATAATGAAACATCTTCTCCCCTGAAACCGCTTGGCCAATCAAATCCAAACTTCATATGGAGCATCCTTGGGAAGGGGGAAAGAAAGTTTATATAAATGGTCAAGGTCACATGACCAAGATGGCCGCTATGGCTATAAATAGAAAAACCTTTAAAAATCTTCTTCTCCAGAACCAGAAGGCCAATGATTTTGAAACTTGGTGTGAAGCATCAGTGACTAGAGCTCTACAAAGTTTATATAAATCATGACCCTGTGATGACCTTGACCTATTTTACAGCCGAAGGTCAACATAGGTCGCTCATGCATTTGAATGGGGAAAAGTGTTAAAATGTCATGTGTAGGGAAAAACTTGCAGGAAATGGGCAAGTGGACTTAAGATTGATGATTCTGAAAAAATTTGGACCCCAGGGGTCTGTCTGCCCCCACCCCGGGGCAATATACATGTATATTACAGTGATATTCAAATATCTTTTTCTCTGAAACTGCTTGGCCAATCAAAGCCAAACTTTATGAGGAGCATTGTTAGGAAGTGGGAATGAAAGTATATATAAATGGTCATGGTCACATGACCAAGATGGCTGCCATGGCTATAAATAGCAAAATCCTTTAAAAATCTTCTTCTCCAGAACCAGAAGGCCTATGAATTTGAAACTTGGCATGAAGCATCAGGCAATGGAGCTCTAGAAATATGATATAAATTGTGACCCTTGGATGACCTTGACCTATTTTACGACAAGGTCAACTTAGGTCGCCCATGCATTTGTATGGGGAAAAATGTTAAAATGTCATTTGAAGGGCAAAACTTGCAGTAAATTGGCAAATGGACTGGAGTTTAATGATTTGAAAAAGAATTTGACTCCAGGGGTTGCTCTGATCTGGCCCTGGGGTTATATACATGTATATTACCATTGTAGTCAAACAAGTTTATTGGTATATATCTCAGGTTTCAGGTGAGCGTTTACAGGACCATTGGTCCTCTGGTTAAACATGGTGCACCCACGCAAGTTTTGAGAAAAATGCGCATCTTAACCAAATTCGGTTTATGCTATACCATGAGATAAAAGGTAAGAAACAAGGAAAATGCAAATTTCGTTTATATTGTTTATCTTTTGGCCAAGTTATGCAACATTTTCGATGAGGCGTTTTTTTATTGACGTCAGTATATTTGCCCTAATCTAGTATGCGGTTGCGAGTCATGTTTGATGGGGAATTTTTGCATCACTGAAGATTTGCATAGTTGATGGAAGAAAAGATTCGTAGTAGCCTACTGTTTTGAAATTGCAGGAACGGTTTGGAGATCGGACTCATTTCGTAAAGGATATCTAACCACACTGCATATACGGTAGGTCGAACAAGTGAAGACAAATATTGTTGAGTTATTTCGTTATTCGTTTTATAGAATTAAATTATATATTTTCATTTCACTTAACTAGTTTTTTTTCTTTCTTTCTTTTTTCTTCTTCTTCTTCTTCATGATTGACTGACCATCCGCCTGAATATGATTTATTAAGACAAACAGTTTTACTTCTGACGTAGGAATTTGTTTGCTTTCGCTTTTGGCGATAATTTGGTCCAGGGGCTACTTTTGCAGAGAGATGATCTTTTATCATACTGGTCTGTATTAAACGGGTAACTGATAGTACTGGTCAAAATGGATATCTTGGACTTACTGCACAAGTCATTTGTACCCACGGCCCCTCTGGAACCGGGGAATTGAGCGGGGCGTTAAACTTAACTTTTCAGTTTTTAAAGCCCTGCTAAAAGCCTGGCACTGCGGGGGCAGATTTGTGGTAAAACCCCTACTAATTGTCCCGGCTCCCCGAAGGCTGACAATAATGTGGAACAACAGCTGGTAGTTGTTCTAATGAAAAAGAAATGAAAGAAGGACTGAGTTAAATTTCTGTATGTTCTGGCATAAAAAAAAATAAACACCCAAAAAACATTTATGCATTTTTCTTTCTAGTGACGGAACTTGGCATGAGCATATAAATTATATCACCAGTATAATAATATTGTGAAATTATGAGAATAAATATGCAGCGCCTTTATTTACCATTCTAATATTATTTCTCATATATTTTCAGCTTCAAGACTTTATATTATGGCATCATTGGACTCCGCAATGGAAACTTTTGGTTCTGAGGGAGAACAAGGTAGGATTATAGCTCGGGAAAATTCTATGGGATTTACGACATAAATCGCTTCAAGTGTTGGCTTGTCAGCTCACCTAAGCCGTAGTCCCACAAGACTGCGTCTGTCTGCAAGCATATCGCCGTCGTCTTCCGTCCCTATCAAAGCCAAAATTTATTTGTGAAGTTTCCGTTTGTGAAGTGTCCGTGCAAAGGGGAACGAAAGTTATATAATAAAGTTTGTGGTATAAAAGTAATATCCTCGATTTTTTGATATCACAAATTCGATTATTTTTATTATTTTTTTATTATTATTAAAGAGGGGGGGTCTCATATGCGCCCACGCACCAATTTTGTTCTTGCTTTGCATGGTGAATGCCTTCATTCTAACACCTATAAAAATGCATTTATTTGTTTTGAAAAAAAAAAAAAAAATTTTAGGTCTCAGAATAGCACCCTGACTTACTCCACCTTTGTGACCATACCTGCGTTATACTTTGCCTATATGTTATCTCTTATTAAACTTTTATTAACCCAATTAAAACAGGAATTCAAAAAGGACTCCACATGGGTAACTTTGATACCATTTTGGCTTAAATAGATATAAAGATAGACTTTTTATGGAAACTTTAACTTGAAATTGTCAAAATTTTATCAAAGATATTTTCGAGAATGACAAATTGTGTCTCATACTTTGATATGTTCCAGTGCTTGTCAACCTATGATACTGTCTATAAATTTGGCCAGCGGTACCCTCTTCGTGCTGGTAAAGTTTTATAAATTTTCAAAACCGGTAACACTGTTGAAATGTACATGATATAGTTCGTACATGTTGGTCAATTTTTGACAAAAATGGATTTTAATATTTTTAGCTGTTTTTTTTTGTCTAAAATCATGTTATTCCATAATTTTATCATTGGAAATGAAAATTACCAATAAACAATATGAATTCCTAGTATAAAAATGGTTATTTGATCCGGCGATATAGTGACCTACCTCAAAGTTATTTTCAATTTTTCATACAAATGATCAGCAAACATTTTAGGTTTAAATATATTAATAAAATGTTTTTGTTTCTATAATTTCATCACTTAATATGTCTTTAGGTTTAGGTGTATTTGGATAATTCTACTTTAGTAACATTCTTTTAATTTGTGATTGACCACTGTAATGGTAATAGACATTCGACGGATTCCTCCATTTGTTTTACCAACTTTGTATTGTCGTTTATAAGATTACTTATTCATAACTTTACTTATTTAATTGTTGCCGATGCCAACTTTAGTTACAAGATTGACAAGAATACCAAATACAGTGACACTTTCTAACTTTTCGATCACTATTATCTTTATACTTATCCAGTAAGTGCATAATTCAGCTATGTGACATGCTTTTCTCTTTGTAAGTGTTCAGATGTGATGCTCAGGTATAGCTTTCACTTTAAATATCAGACTATTATTGACAATCTTTCTACCATTTAAATGTGGTTCTTTTTCCTATTTTTGAAATAAATGACTCAGACAAATATCCAAACTTGATGTTTAAAAATCTCAAGGTTTTTAACACATTTATGAATCCATAAATGTTCATGGGCTTATTTTAATAAAAAGTCAATTATAAATGCAGCAAAATGTTTGTGATTTCATGCTGATAGTTGTCTAGATACTCTTCTTTAATCCTATCCTTGGTTAGAAATCATAGCTGTTTTGTCAATTATATGTCAGCTAGGTAAAACACTTGTTAGCTTCATGTAAGATTATAGGTTCAAAAGCCCCATTTCAATTAAGGGTTTCCAATGAAGTATGTTTGAAACTTCCAGTATTACCAGTAATATGTTTGCCTGCTGTAGCAGATGATAAAATGCATGCATAAGATTAATAACTTCCATCTTATTTTGATATATGGTATAACCTGTTTCAAACATGGTATTATATTGGAAAAATGCTGTCTATTACATGCATATAATGCTTCAAATGGAGGAGAAAAGAAAAAAAAGAAGTAGCTAGCCAGTTCCTATTGTTAGTAACTTATCATATAATTTTAGCTATTGATATTTTGTTTTCTTTCTTAGTCCTATTGGTTTTGATTCATTATATACTTAGGTGGATGGGGTGTTTTTCTGAGATCGTGATATAATCAGTAGGGAATGAACTGACGAACGTAAAGTTAGTTGTCGGTTGACGGTAATGAACTGACTCCTTTGCCTCAGGTTTATTGTATGCAAAATGCTAAATCCCTTAGGTTTTCCATATGGCGTGAGTAACAGGATGTAGAAATCAGCAACATAGTTGTATAAGTTCATTAAATTAATTAATACCTAAACAACTTAAATTTTGAAAAAGAAAAAAAAAATAATCAAAACAGTTAAAACTAGGCAATTGCATCATAAACACGAATAAACTATAGAGAATGGCTTACTAATAGACAGAATCATGTTCTAAAATCTAGTTATGAAAACTAAAAATAATGGGCAGATATGGAATATAAGGTCCAAGACAGGGTGCAATTTTCTCACTTAAATCAATATTCAAAATACATATAATAGTGTTGATGGTCATGCAAGACACAAAATTGTTTAGCCGGAAAATTATTCACAGAAAGTTTGCTTTGTAACATGTTAATAACATAAAATACTTATAATTGGATAAATCATTATTAATTTTTCGTTTCTCAGAATCATCAGTCTGACTTGTATCATTCAATGTTCTAGAAAAAGATGTTACCGGTCTTCAAATTTCACGAAATTTTCAGCATATAATTTATATATGTTTAGCCTAATTTGAGCTTAAAATTATAGGTTGACAAAACCTGGAACATGTTAATATTGAAAATCAAACATGTGGTTACACCATTATGGAGCTAAAATTTGGGGTCATCTGCAAAACAAATGATAACCAGCTGAAATTAATATTATATCTATCAACAATTATGCAATACCAGAATGATGGGTGATCATTCTAAATTATTTTACAAACAAACAGAACTAGGAAGAGGCTATATTATGACGGTTATGGGTGACTTTAATCGTACATACCCCTATATTAAGACCCACTCTAATACAAAATGTTGTATTAATTTTTTTTAAATAGTTAAGAGAAAATCTATATTACCAAGGACAGTATATCGATATACTGTCCTTGATATTGCTAATAAAGTGGCCATGCACCAAGCAAGCAATATGCATAATATTATAAAAATTGGTGCGTGGGCAGAACCCTATTTAAATTTCATATAGCGTGAGACCCCCCTTCGATTTGTGATATCAAAATCGGGGTGATTGATTGACCGGATATCGCAAATTCGGTGTTTGATATACAGAGGATATTTGCTTTTTTGAGGTGAATACCAAATATATTTCATCGAGTGAATTGAAAACATCAGAATTTTCACGAGTGCGCAGCACGAAATTTTTACAGTAAATTGTCCAGTTTCGAATCTTATCCAGTTCCGAACCAAGTGGTCGTATCGTCATAAACTACACAGCAGCTGTTCGATTAAAAACAAATATTTTGTATGGTCATGAAGTCCATCTTTTTCTCTTCCTCTGCATGAAGTCAACTTAACTGCATGCTAAAAATAAATCTGTTCTTCGAGATGACCAGTCGAATTAGAATGTATATTGCACTAGTGTAATTATCCGCATGGTGCATGTTTCCGCAAAATGCATGAACCTAGAATATTTTTTTTACACTTTTGGTTCCAACATGCGTTCCAACATTAATTATATCTCACCAGGAAAACTGAACTTCATTTATTGATTTTCTGTTGCGTAGGAGCTGTTTAATTTTATCTACCAATTTAGCTAGTTTCGGATCAGTAAAAATCAATTGTGTTGACATAGTACATGTACTCGTAAATCTATTAATATCACAGTACACGTCTTAGCGCTAAACCTAAAGGAGCTGAGGAGGGAGTGTTTAAATCTCTAAGTATTTTATTTTATGTGTGTGTGTGTGTGTGTGTGTGTGTGTGTGTGTGTGTGTGTGTGTGTGTGTGTTCATGCGTGCGTGCGTGAGTGTCGCCACAATACCACAGTCTTTCATTTGCAATGCAGTTTGTTTGAATTGATGCTTAACGATCTAGTCCACAGCTATGGTCATGTCAGGACTTTGTCCCCACTTTATGGGACTTGTGCCCAAAGTTCTCACCGCTGTGTCTGGTGTGGGTTCGAACCCCGCTCTGGCCATGTGAGACAAGCCAAGTTCTGCTTGTGAGTGTGTCAGGTGGTTTTGTTTTTCTCGGGGTTCTCCCGTTTTCGTCCCACCTACTGATTGGCGCGTCTCATATGAGCTGAAATAATCTTGAAGGGGACGTTAAACTGAATAAAAAAAAAAAAAAAAAAAAAAAAAAAAAAAATGCCCCAAGTTAGGATGCCCTGACATCCTAAACTAAAAGTGCTTCAAATATATTATCCACACAACAGAGCCAAGAAGGACAGGCACTGGCTGGGTTTGATCCTCACGTTGAGCGCCGAGTTATGCTTTTTGGTAAGAAACATGCTCCTCATATAAGGAATCTAGCAGCATCTCTCTCTCTCTCTCTCTCTCTCTCTCTCTCTCTCTCTCTCTCTCTCTCAAAATTCTTCTATCTATTATTTTGATTTCTTCTTGTGACACAGTAGTCTAAGTGAGTAGCTGTTTCCCTAAAAGTGGCCATTCAGTTACCAAATCTTAACTGAACAAATGAATGTCAATCGCCCCCCCCCCCCCCAC
The DNA here is from genome assembly GCA_964017185.1 of Rugalucina vietnamica. Classification (NCBI taxonomy): domain Eukaryota; kingdom Metazoa; phylum Mollusca; class Bivalvia; order Lucinida; family Lucinidae; genus Rugalucina; species Rugalucina vietnamica. The sequence goes on from OZ024873.1 coordinate 55,499,022, forward strand.
CCCACCCCGTTGCCGAGTGGTGAAGAGCGCTGATTTCATCATTAACGCGTTTCATTCGATCGTCTCACCGCTGTGTTTGTTGTGGGCTCGAGTCCACACACTGTGCACATGTGAGGCAAGTTATGCTTGAAGATGTGCCATGTTTTTTTTTCTCTCTCGGGATTCTCCCGTTTTCACCACACCTACTGACTGGCTCGTCTCATATGAGCTAAATGATCTTAAAAGGAACGTAAACTGTCTCAAAATAAATAAGTAAATGAATATGCAAATACAACGGCACAAACGGCATAAAAACGACACCAAAACACGAAACAAATGGAATTACATGTACAACAGAAGTACCACATTGGAATGCTCATTATGCACCGGTCATTTGTATCCACGGCCCCTCTGGTAATAGCGGGGCGTTTAACTTTTCAGGTTTCAAAGCCCGGCACTGCGGGGTCATATTTGTTGTAAAATCCCTACTAAAAGCCCCAGCTCGCCGGAGGCTGACAATAATATGGAACAACAGCTGGTAGTTATTCTAATGAAAACATATTGGATAGGGGCTTGAACTTCTGTATGTGAATGTACAGGTAGCTTTGTCAATTAAATCAGGGTCTCTATAGAAGGGGTCAAGAATCTTTGTCCTATGTTCAAAACTCTTGTATGTCAGTTTCGTATTTACTCACCTAAAAACATACATTAAAAATTTATAATTAATGTCAATTTACCATAATTCTGTTATTAATTTTTTTCATTTTTTCTATATCAGAACATGCTAAATTATCCAGTGTACATTAATAATAGTTCTATAGTTAGGAATTTATATCTGTTTTGACTTAATATGTACCACAGTGTCCATTTTCACACTTTTTCATGCATTTTCACAATTTTTGGAACATTGCGCAATTTATTTTGTTGAAAATTGTATGAATGTGAAGCTGATATGATGCATTGCTTATTGGAATGTATTTCATATCTTTAATTGGTTTTTCACGATTTTTACCATGATAAATTCACTTTTGAGCAAGTTTTTTAACAACTTCTTACACTGTCCGTATATATGGTACTTGACATACCTGAGTTTTTGATTATTGGAAAAATCAATACATAGTTTCTTGACCCCTTCTATAGAGACCCTGATTAAATAACAACATACAAGTAGTTAATTAAATGTTAAAATACAGCTATTATCTAATTTGAATAAATGTGATGGCGGGAAAATAAAACCCCAGCACTGCCAGGACTCATCAGAGGTTAAATCACGGCACTTTAGCCCCGCTGTGTCTCCGCTATCCCCGGCCCTAGGGGAGCCGAGGATACAAATGATTGGTGCATTATGCATTTTGATTTTTCATTTTTAAGGCCTGTAACGTTAAAGGCCCCGGCCCCACGGAGGCTGACAATAATGAGGAACAGCAATTGAGTTGTTATTTAATTACAAATAGAATTTACCCTGTCCTAGATATTTTTTCGGCCAAAATTGGATCCTGTTTTGTTTTTTATTCAAAAAATCCGTTACAGCCCCCCCCCGCCCCCCACCCCATCCCCATGATAAAAATCAAGTGGTCGTTTTCTTACGCAGGTGAGTCTTTGTGCAGTCGATCTGCATCGCGAACAAAACACACTGTCTGGATTTCTAGTCTAGCTGACATACTCCTGTTAGATACACCTGTTTGTGCAACCTTAAAGCTGTGTTTGAAATTCAATGTTAATCAAACAGGTGAAAGTTAAACTCATAAAACATCAACAACAAAAACAAACAAACAAAAATGAAAATAACCAATGCACAGCCCATGATAACCAGCACTTAACTGCAAAAATCTGGAACCAGTTACGTGTACAGACACCATTATCGACTTAGAACATGTATTTGTTCTCGACTGACGCCAATACAGAACGTAAGTTATACGTAGTATACATGTACACAGTTTTTGGACACTTTTACTATCTGAAATGGTAAACTGTGTGTAAGTCTTGTTTTATAAAGAACTAATGAAGCTACAAAAGCAAAATCATAACGCAATAGCACCAGTGAGCTTCTTGCTAAAAAAGTATAGCAAGTGATTCGGAACTGGATAAATGATTCGGAACTGGATAAATTGGTGGTCTGCTTCAAAGTCATCGTGTGGCACACAGAATATTCACAATAAATCAAATTGAAGTTCATTATTTAGAAGAAGGATTATACTTTCTAATGGTAAGGTCGAAACCTAATTTGCTCTGAGCAATTATCTGGAAACCACTTCGAAAAAAAAACTGGCCCGGAACTGGACAATTTACTGTATGTTTTCAACTCGCCAGATGCAATCTATTTGGTATTCACCGAAAAAGAAAATCAATTTTTTTTTATTTTATACAATACACGGGCATTTTCTAGTTCACAAGGCAGGCGGCGAAAATGCAAAAACTAAAAATTTTTGAAAATACAAATAATTATGGTACCATATTGTTCCATACGTTCTAACTTAAACAGCAGTCACACAGTAGCGTATAAGTGAAACGCGCGACGGGCGTGTTGAAAAAATTGCAAAATTCCACATACGCCAGACGCACGTCAGAGACACGTTCAAAACGCGTTTGGTACGCTTGGTGTACATCCGGAGCGCGTCGCTGTACGTCGCTAAAAATCGTCGCGCGTTTCGTGCGCGTTTGGGATCAAAAAAATTTTAAACATGCTTAAAAATTTTCTAGAAGCTCGGCGTGTCCCGGGCGTGTGACCTATACGCTTCGAATAAGTTCCACACGCGCTACAGGCGCGTTGAATACGCTTCGAACGCGTTTGGCACACGTTTTAGGCACGTCAGTGTACGCTACATGCGCGTTGAACGATTTTAATGAGATATTGCTTCAGTAGCGTGCCTCAAACGTGCGTGAGACGCGCGTTGAGCGTTTGCTGCGCGTCTGTAGCACGTCAGTGCTTAGCGTGTCTGGGACGTAACACAAACGTACTTTAAAACTTTGAGATTATTTATACGTCCGTCACACGCCTCAGTCACGCGCTAATGTGTGACTGCTAAAGCGAGTTAAAGGTACAAATTAACTTTTATACGTCCAAAATCTTCAGCGTGTTGAGATTTTTCATACGCCCGGCGCGCGTTTGGGTTATACGCTAATGTGTGACTGCTGTTTTAGAAAATGAATACCCACACTTTATGTTTACGTTCATAAATAACGGAGTTATAGGCGTTTGAATTTCTGAAGTGAGACACATTTAATGACGTCAAGTAAATGGAAACGTCAGAAGTAATTCAAAATCTACAGTGAAGATATGGGCTAATATATGGGCTGAAATATCAGTGAGAATTGATATCAGTGAAATTTCATATCAATGAAAATACCATTTTGATCAAGTTTTGATATACATTGGTTTTCACTGTAAAGTATAAAATAAAAAAAAAAAAAAAAAACAAAAAAAAAACAAGCAAATTCAGAGAATTTATGTCCCCCGCCTTAATTGTTTAGTTACACAAATATATCTGACAATAATGTATATCCAAATCACATGCACTTACTTCATGTCACAGTGTCAAGCATTAATCTGAGGATTATATTCAAACCACATGCAAATCTTCAAATCATGGTCAGGACATCTGTACAGTTTGAAAAGAATCAGAATAAAACTGAGGGAGGAGTTTGCACACAAGGTACACAATGTCCATTCACTTTCATTGTATAAATGCCTGAAAAACGACTAAGTTCAAATTGCGAAAAAGTGTCAAAAATTAACCTGAGGATTATATCCAAAGCACATGCATATCTTCAAAGCATCATCAAGACATCTGTAAAGTTTCAAAAGAATCTGAATTAAAAACTGAAGGAGGAGTTGCGCACACAAGGCACCCACTGTCCATTCACTTTCATTGTCAAAATACCGAAAAACGACTAAGTTCAATTTGCAAAAAAAGTGTCAAAAATTAATCTGAGGATTATATCCAAACCACATGCACATCTTCAAAGTATGATGAAGACATCTGTAAATTTTCAAAATAATCGGAATAAAACTGTAGGAGGAGTTGCGCACACAAGGTACCCTTTGTCTGTTCACTTTCATTATCAAAATGCCCGAAAAATGACTAAGTTCAAATTGCAAAAAAAGTGTCAAAACTTAATTTGAGGATTATATCCAAACCACATGCACATCTTCAAAGCATGATAAAGACATCTGTAAAGTTTCAAAAGAATTGGAATAAAACTGTAGGAGGAGTTGCGCACACAAGGTACCCCCTGTCTATTCACTTTCATTATCAAAATGCCCGAAAAATGACAAAGTTCAAATTGCGAAAAAAGTGTCAAAAATTAATCTGAGGATTATATCCAAACCACATGCACATCTTCAAAGCATTAAGACATCTGTAAAGTTTCAAAAGAATCGGAATAAAACTGTAGGAGGAGTTGCGCACACAAGGTACATACTCCTATAGGGGGACGGAAGGACGGAAGGACGGACGGAAGGACGGAAGGACGGAAAGCCAAAAACTATGTCCCTCCGCTTTTCTTCGAAAAGGCGGGGGACAATAACACTGATCAGCTGATTTTTTGATATCACAAAATCGATTATTTGATAACACAAATTCAAATTTTTGATATGAAAATCGAATTTGTGATATCACAAAATCGGGGCTATTATCATTACGAAAACTTCCCCATGCAATATACAGAGATTTTTTTTTCGGAGTGGCTATTGACAAACGTTTGTCATTAGCGATTTTTCGTATAAATCGCTATTGACAAACGTTTGTCATTAGCGACTTTTCGAATAAATCGCTATTGACAAACGTTTGTAAATAGTGGATTTCACACGTGTATTTTCGCTATTGACAAACGGGACAAATACGTATGTGCTCTTTCCAAATAATTTCAACCAAAAAATGCTATGAAATTTAGCAGGATTTAGTTAGCAAACTTTTCCTTAGAGTTGGCCCTGGAAGCATGTTTTCTATTTCATTTTTCGCAGTTTCGCATAACTTTTTCAACTTTTCTCGCTCGCACGCCCCTCGCACGTTCTTACAAGAAAACAAATGCGAGTGCCCCTATCCCGTTCACAAACCCTCTGAATCCGGCCCTGATATTTTCCGTCACGGTGGTGTCTTTTCAAGCAAAAAACTTTAAACTCGGGAAACGTTGGCTCTGTCCCAAAATGACTTTCTGACTTGGGCAATAAACAATCCCTCAACCAACAAACTCTTACTCAACGGCAACTCATGGGTTCGAGCCCCACTAAGATCACATATGGGACATCTTTGTTATGGTACGCTGGTATGAAAAATGATGAACACTGGTGTGAATAATGATCTTCGTTGTTCGCTCCAGTTAATGACCAGCTCGTCTTAACATAAATAATGCATTCACGAAAGGGAGGTTAAATTGTATCAAGAATAATGAAAACACGCTTGTTACTCTAGTAGAGTAGACAACTGTAAAACGCGGTTTAACAAATTCGAACAGCTATTTACACATCCATGGCTTTCTCGCAGCTGTTGTGTAAACTTCTTGAGTGAACATGAGGCTAACATGTCCATGCAATATGTACCCTCTTATCCCCCAGTTTTATATGGTTAAATTGGGGTGTTAAAGTGAATAGAATTTTTCTTAAATCTTTGTCCAAAACATAGATAGAACCATCTTGTTATGAGCAAAAATGAGAAATTTATTTTCAAATTTTACAATACTAAAAATCTCTATCAATTGGATGGGCATGTTTTCCTAATGAAGCACAAAAGTGATCACCAGATAGCAATCCCAAGTAATATGAGCCTGTGCATGAGAAAACCAACAATTTGGGTTCCCGACCAGGTCTAACACAAACCGGCCTGTATAGTCATAGAAGACGGCTAGAAGCTTGAAATTTTGGATTTAGATAGTAGAAGAATTGTACTATTCAAGTATGTTAGCATTGTGTTTTCCAAACAGCTAAATCATATGAAACCGGAACCTCGATTAATACGGTACGTTTGTTACTATCAGCTGTCACAAGTTCAAAACTTGTCTGATTCAACATTTAATAATATCTAATCGTTTGTCAATAGTGATTTTACGTATTTTTTTTCCTATTTACAAACGTTTGTCAATAGCGATTTAAACGAATTTTCACTATTGACAAACGTTTGTCATTAGCCATTTTATCGAAAAATCGCTAATGAGAAACGTTTGTCAATAGCAGATTTTACGTGTTTTATTATTCAAAGAAAAAAAAAAAAATGAAAATTTCATTGGAAATTTTTTTGATTATTTTAATATTTGCGCTCAAAACGTACATGGTGGGTACACGTTAGAACCGCCTCGCCGGTAATATACCCCCTCATACCCAACTTTTATATAGTAAAACTGGGGTTTAGCTATTTTTGTTCCAAAACATAGATTGTGGGAACTCTTTTGCCTCGGAGAGGCGGTTCTAACGTGTACACTCAATCTATATGTTTTGAGCAAAAATATCGAAAGTTTTTACTGAAAATTTTCCAGTTTTACAACTTAGGAAAAAATTGTATATTCTCACCCACCAGACAAGCATATCCCTTTGTGTGCCTGTCTGGGATATTTCTGTCTCAGTACTAGTACAATTTTAGCTGTCTCAAAATGTCAATCATTTCTGTATTTAGCTAATAGAAATGTACACCTCATGCTTACTTCCATATAAGGAAGTGATGAGCTAGGTGTCAACTGTCAGAGACAAAAATAGCCTAGCAGGTGTTAATTTCAGGGAGATATCAAGAGTAATTGTAGTCTGCTGCTCTCATAAAAATCTAAAAATTTAATTTTGCCGGGAATTTTGTGAATAAAACTAAATGCTGATTTAATATTTTTGTAAGGTGAGTGCAAATACATAATTATTTTTATTTGTTTCACTGGCTAATTTGCATATTGTTTTATGTCCAAACAAAATGGCTGCCTGAACAGAACTTGAAGCCTATTCAGAGTCAAAATGTTTTAAAAGGTGGGTGAGAAAAATAATCAATGATGGTGTTGAAGCCTCAACAAGGAAATCTCAGGCTCGTTTTCAGATTATTCGAGTCTCATCCTCGGCAGAGCCTCGGATGATACTTGAATAATCTGAAAACTTGCCTGAGATTTCCTTGTCTCGGCCTCAACCCCATCATAGATTCTTATAGTCTCAGTACTAGTACAGTTTTAGCTGTCTCAGAATGTCAGTCATTTCTGTTTTTAGCTAATAGAAATATACACCTCATGCTTACTTCCACATCTTCCATATAAGGAAGTGATGAGCTAAGTGTCAACATAGCACAGCAGATGTTAATTTCAGGAAGATATCAAGAGTAATTGTAGTCTGCTGCTCTCATAAGAATCTAAAATTTAATTTTGCCAGGAATTTTGTGAATAAAACAAAATGATGATTATATATTTTTGTAAGGTGCAGCAAATACAAAATTATTTTTATTTGTTTCACTGGTTAATTTGCATATTGTTTTCATGTCCAAACAAAATGGCTGCCTGAACAGAACTTGAAGCATATTCAAAGTCAGAATGTTTTAAAAGATGGGTGAGAAAAATAATCAATGATGGTGTTGAAGCCTCAACAAGGAAATCTCAGGCTCATTTTCAGATTATTCGAGTCTCATACTCGGCAGAGCCTCGGATGATACTTGAATAATCTGAAAACTTGCCTGAGATTTCCTTGTCTCGGCCTCAACCCCATCCCCAGCAGGCACATGACGTCAACATGACATCATATCAACGACGTCGCATCGACGTCGATCTGACGTCATTCTGACGTCATGTGCCTGCTGGGTCATAGATTCTTTTAAAGACAGATGTACGTAATTGAAGGCGCTCAAAGGAACGTGCGTATCTAAGGGTCGAAACGTCATTTTTACGCCGCATTCGTAACGTCAGTTTTCGCTCGAAACGTCATTTCTAGCGTCAGTTTACGTTCGGAATACGAAACTATATCCGTACAATTATGCAGAGGCATTTCAGAAATGTAACATGTTTGATATTTTTATAAATTTTGCTCAAAATATAGATTGTGGACATGTTATCCCGAAGAAAACAACATTTCCGCGACAGTTAGCAATATTGAATACTAAACAGTGTCGGAAATTTTGGCGCAAAATCGACGTCGCGCGCAAAATGTACTGAATTCAGCAACGACTACCTCTCTTCGCACGCCTATAGCAGGAAAACGAATCCGGTAACTAAGGACTTTCTCGTTATCTATATGTAGTTCAGGAATTTCTCTAATACATATCAGTTTTTTAAAAAATCCTACCGTGGAGTTTTTGAAATATATCAAGAAATTAACAAAAAAGGGGGTCTAAAAATCGCATTTTACGTTGACGTCAATGTATTTTCGCTCTCAAATTTGACGATTTTGAAGGCCAATATCTCGAAAACAAGCTCGGAACCGTATCGATTTCTTTTCCTTTTCGTATGTAGGACATTAAAATACACTCACATGCAAAAAATAAAAAAATTCTACCGTGAGGTCAATTACGTACATCTGGCTTTAAACTGTTTCAGGTGACTCTCGCACAGTTGTAGTTAGACAGAAAGAACATCGCACGAAACAGACAGAGCTATCTGAAATATATCTCGAGAACACTCGACTTCGTGAAAAGATCTCCAAAAATAAAGCTGATGGCGATTGTAGCGATAATCGGGATGGCGATAATCGGGAAGGCGATAATCGAGATCGCTATAATCGGGATGGGGATTTCACAGAGGTTTTGGTCAGACTCGAACAACTACAGAAAGACCAAGAAGATATCAAAGGAGGCATTAATAGAAAGAAGGTAATTTTGTAGATCTGTTTAAGAAAAAGTGTGACATAGATATAAAGAATTTTATATAAAGGAGAACGTCAAAACCCGTATTCAGTTTGCCTAGATTTTGAAAGCCTGCATTGAGAAACATGCATAAGTAATGACTGTAGTTGTGTGTTGTTGTGGAAGCCTGACATCCTGTGCAGTCATCAGTTTTGTCTTGCTCATGGTGCCTGGCGATTTGCGGCTTCATGACATGTGAGTGCAGAATCAACCAGTAGTGGTACTTTCTAAAGTAGCTATATTGAGCCGCGACGTGAAAAACCGGTATCCGGACATTCTGACCAGGTCCGACCAGTACCGACCTGTGCATTCATAGAAGAATGCTAGAAGCTTGAAAAGATTTTGAGTGGGTGTAACATGTATCATACGATTTTCTAGACATGGCGAACCACTGGGAAGATTCTCCTTGTAATAGTCGTCGCGGCTTGTTTCATCACTTTGACCATCGTCGCCGTACTTCCGAGAAATTTAGCCAGGTAATGTGAGCCATGTCACGAGAAAACTAACAATGCTGTTTCCGAACAGGTCGGACACAAACCGAGCTATACAAGCACAAAAGGTGGCTAGAGGCTGGCAATTTTGGATTTAGAAAGTAGAGAAACTGTACTATCCGTATAGCGAAAAAGGCGCTGATCAGCTTCAGTTGATATGCGCATTTGTTTTCGCATATGCAATTTGTTGGTTTTCTCATGATTCGGCTCATGATTTGTTGTGTTGGGGTTGGGGTTCTGTTACAGTGTCTTACAGTGGGAGATAGTTGAAAGTTTTATATGGGTTTATGTAACGTCTACACCGGGCTACGTTCTCACCACGGACGTGGTAGGAACGTAGTAAGGACGTAGCGAGGTCTTGCTGGACGTGAAGGTCTTGGTCAAATTTTGAACATGCTCAAAAGAAACGTGGCGAGGACGGGGTGGAATTAGAACGTAGTAAGGACGTAGTCAGGACGTGGTAAGGACGTAGTAGGAACTTGTAGGACGTAGTTAGGACGTAGTGCAAACGTAGTAAGGTCCTGATGGACGTGGTATACGAACCTGTTGCAGACCATCAAGACCTCACTACGTCCTCACTACGTCCTCGCTGCGTCCACCAAGATCTCGATAAGACCCTACAACGCTTCTCGTACGTCCATACCACGTCCTAGAAGACTTCACTGCGTTCTTATCACGTCCTTGCGGTTCCCAACACGTCCTTACCACGTTCACGTCAGGTTCTTATCACGTCCTCCCCGTTTTATAAATTTCGTTAATTGACTCGTTCCCTCAAGCAATAGCTTGCGCGTCAGTCATTTTGAAATGTTAAATGTTATATGATTTGCAAATAAAATTTAGTTGATTTGAGTTGAAATAAAAAAATCTAGAAATTCGCTCTCCTTCAATAACTTACCTGGTGCACTCGCAGAATAGGATGAGATATTGCTGGGTTCGCCCAGAGCTATGAGCTATGAAAATGATGATGATGATGATGATGATGATGATGATGATGATGATGATGATGATGATGATGATGATGATGATGATGATGAAAAAGGTTTCACTATGGACATTACAACAGATTATTATCAGCGTTGAGGATGGAGTTTCAGTACTCCTTCTTCAACTGAGCACAATTGTTATAATACATAGACAATAATCTAGAACGTGCTGAAAACATAGTACGCGCGTGGTATGAACTGCTTGGTCTTCGCGAGGACGTCGTAAGGACGTAGTGAAAACGGGATGAGCTTGGTGAGCGCGTAGTGAGAACCTAGTGGAAACGTAAAGGACCTAGTAAGAACGTGGTGCGGACGTGGTAAGGACGTGGTGGGGACGTAGTGTGAACTTAATATGAACTTAGGCACTGCCTAGAACGGGCATGCCATCATGAATTTGAAATTGTTATTGATTAAACAACTAGTTTTTTTTTTCTTTCCTGAACAACACTTACTGTAAACGTATATGTTGTGCTATTATCCTGTCCCGCCCCCTCCCTCCCTATCCAAAACCAGTTATAGAGATGTGACCAAAGATATCCGGAAAATCTTCAAACAGCTACAACAGAGGAATGTACTTGTAGAAATTGATTAGACCCCCGGACATAGCTCTATAGCTGGCAATGAAGTGGCTGACAAACTGGCAAAAGAGGCGGCGGAAGAAGCAAGTTCCCAGAAGAAAAAAGAATAACCTCCCAACCAGAGATCAAGCTTGCTAGTAACCAATACATTACAGCACAGTGGCAAAAGAGATGGGAGTACTCAGACACAGGAAGAGACCTCTTTAGCTACATCCCATCAGTTAACTACAAGAGAGTCTTTGACCAACCAGATAAAGAAGCCTGTAACAGTTGGATGCTCCAACTTCAGTCAGGTTATACACAGTTGAATGGCTACAGAGCTGAATCTTAGCCGAAGCACTGGTCTCTACCTTCTGGACCTACAGATTCTACTTGGTATCGAAGACGATGGCAATATCCCGAACTTCAGAGAAAGTATCATACAGGAGCTGACACAATACATTCGGGCCACGGGAAGATTCCAACACAGTCCAATAGCTCCTAAGAATCCGTGACCTACTATTCAACCATATTTTCTTGAGTATATTTGAGGACAGTCACAATTGAGAATATTGATCTACAAAAGAGAGAAACTAACAAGAGAGATCATGGTGCCATCGAGGCCAGGAATAGCGGATAGCCCTACCCTACCCATACTCCTACCCTAACTTTACTCCTACCATTACACCTAACCACCTACCCAAGACCTTACCTCTTACCCTATCCTTACGACTACCCCTACCCTCCCCCTACTCATAATCCTTCTCCTACCATACCCCTACTCCTACCCCATTACATAAGTTATGTCATAACCTCCTACCCTACTCATAACCTCCTACCCTACCCTACTCATACCCATACTCTACCCTTACTCATACTCCTTGCCCTAACCCTTACTCCTTCCCTTACCCTACCAATACCATACCCTAACTTCTACTCCTAACCATACCCTACCCAAACTCTTACCCCTACCAGGCTACCCTAACTAACATTACTGCTACTCCTTAACCTACCCTTACTCCTACTTTTACCGTACCAGTATTCATATTCTTACCCTACCTTACGAGTTACCATTACACCTACTCCTTACCCTGCCATCCCCTTACTCCTACTCCTACCATACTCATCCCTTCTTCTATCTTATCATACTCTGCCTTGCCGTGCCTTACCCCACCTTACCCTACCCTACCAAACGCTATCCTTATCCTACTACTTACCCTACTCTATCCTATACAAACGCTATCCTTATCCTACTACTTACCCTACTCTATCTTATCCTTACTCACACTTATTACTCTACCCTACCCTAACTCCTACCCCTCTCTTCACTATCCCGACCTCAGTTTTAATTTAGGGGACCAACGTCCCACTACTTACAACTCCTAAACGACATTCTGACAAAATGGTTGAAAATTTAGGGAACAATATCAGGAACTAGAAATATTTGTTAATTTTGGGGGACATCATTGTCCCCTCTCTGGAGAGAACTGCATATTTTGGGGGTCATTTAGGGCCAAAATGTTTATTTTGTGCGCCAGGTAAAACCCTCGGGTAGCTGACTCAAGAACGAACGACTCACGGAGCCGAAACGACCAGTTCCTTGCATTTGGATGTCCGATTTAAGGGTGTATCGACGATTCGCGGCCGAAACGACCGGATTTCGCTATTTAGACGCATCGTTTGGTCCGTTCTGGTTCCGGTAAATAGTAACACCGGATATTAAAAGAATTTCGCGCGTGACTGTGACGTAGTTTTTATTTATTTTTCGTAACTTTAGAAAGAAAGTTGATCTCAAATGGAACGAAAAAATGTATTGTTCACAAAGAAGCAAAACTATATTGTCATGAATAAAAAAGGAAGAATATTTTGTGTACAATTTCAAACGAGATCAATGGCATTCTCGCGAGAGAAGGAGATAAGCGAGATACTTCGAGATCCGTTGCGGAAGTTCACTCAAAGCAACTTCGATAGGGTAGAGGGACATGAAAGAGGTAAAGGGAACTCTTTCACATGTACGTGTTACCTATAGGCAGGCTCGCCGGTGGGCCCTTCGGGCCCACCTCGGGCGCTTCGCGCCCGGGCACGCCCGTATAAACCAGAAATAGTTTCATTTTGACCCCGTCCTCGCCACGTTCTGAATTAATTAGGACGTGGTAAGGACGTGGTGAGAACGTGGCTCAGTGTAGACGTAACATTACCCATAGTTGTATACTGACGTCAACAAAAAAACGCCCCAGTCAACTTTCACGTCATACTGCTAAGAGTGACAACTTTAATTATTTCAAATCATTGGTCATATCTTTTGCTAACATTTTACGCATTCGGAAATGCTGAAATTCAATTATTCAGACAGCTGCTTGAAAAATGGCATGCTGTTGAAAACATGCACCTCTCGCAAAATCCCTATTCTGTTCATGAACCGGTCTGTCGGGCATCGCTTCTTTCAATTACTGAAAGTCTCCTTTGTAATACCATCTCGTAAGCCATAGAGTGGGATATCCATACGTGACCATATGTTGTTGAAACACATTTTTTGAAAACCGAATTTCGTTCTCTAGCGTTATTGACGTCACTGCAGCTAATAATGATCACTGCTTAAATGGTAATCGTCGTCAAAATGGTCAGAAAGTTTTCAAAGGCTATCGTGGCATGGCTATTTGACAAAGAATACCTTCTACTATTGTTACTTCTCCTGCCTTTCAGCGTGAAACGGACGTCCTTACGGATAACGTGTATTTGACGTCTAAGGAATTAAGCGTCAGAATACTATTGCTCCACTCTTGGCTATCCATTTGAAATAATGCGACTACGTTATGAAAATTAACTCAAGGTGAACATCCGTTTATAACGGCATCGTTTCTGAAATGTTTCCTCGGGTCAAGTGTATTATTGGGGACCCTTCTTTATCTTAGAAAACCTACCCTTAACTACTACATAAAATACAACCAAAAGTCGACAAGTCTTCAAGAGGACAAATGGACAATTCATTAATGAGGACCCTTCTCCCAATCTCATAGGTCGACATGTCGACAGGTCGACAAGTCGACAAGTCGACAAGTCAGTTTTGGCAGTTTAGGTTCTATTTCCCATCATGCACTTAGTCCTTGCAGTTCCTCTTGGACTATACCTACCTATCCATTTATATATTTTGGCAATATTGATTTGTCGACGTCGACTTGTCGACCTGTCGACCTAGTGCTATTGTCAATAAGAAAGATCCGGTTAGGTTTATGGTTAGATTAGGGTTAGTGTTAGCAATTTTGGCATTATTGATTTGTCGACTTGTCGACCTGTCGACTTGTCGACCTGTCGACCTAGTGCTATTGTCAATAACAAAGATCCGGTTAGGGTTAGGGTTAGATTAGGGTTAGTGTTAGGGTTAGTGTGTGGTTAGGGTTAGGGCTTGGCTAGGATTAGGCTTAGTGCTTGCCTCCCAGGCGTCGTATGCGATCATGCTTCAGGTATATGATGATTATTATGTATTGACAGCTATATACCACATAGGCTCTTTTTCCCATCATGCACTTAGTCCTTGTATTTCCGCTTGGACTATACCTACCTATTCATTTATATATTTTGGCAATATTGATTTGTCAACTAGTCGACTTGTCGACCTGTCGACTTGTCGACCTAGTCCTCTTGTCAATAACAAAGATCCTGTAAGGGTTCGGGTTAAGTTAGGGTTAGGGTTAGGGTTAGTGTGTGGTTAGGGTTAGGGTTGGGTTAGGGTTAGGGTAAGTGCTTGCCTCCCAGGCGTCGTATGCGATCATGCTTCAGGTATATGATGATTATTATATATTGACAGCTATATACCACATAGGCTCTTTTTCCCATCATGCACTTAGTCCTTGTATTTCCGCTTGGACTATACCTACCTATCCATTTATATATTTTGGCAATATTGATTTGTCGACTTGTCGACTTGCCTTTAAGTTTCCAGTGGATATGCTGCTGTACATCTATATATGTCAATTATCTGTACTGCCAAAATTGATTTGTCGACTTGTCGACCTGTCGACTTGTCGACCTGTCGAGCTAGTGCTATTGTCTACAACAAAGATCCGGTTAGGGTTAGGGTTAGTGTGTGGTTAGGTTTAGGGCTGGGTTAGGGTTAGGGTTAACTGTTGACACTCAGATTGGGACAATAATGACCATTAATGAGAACCCTTCTCCCAATCTCATAGGTCGACAAGTCGACAGGTCGACAAGTCGACAGGTCGACAATTCAGTTTTGGCAGTTTAGGTTCTATTTCCCATCATGCACTTAGTCCTTGTAGTTCCTCTTGGACTATACCTATCTATCCATTTATATATTTTGGCAATATTGATTTGTCGACTTGTCGACTTGTCGACCTGTCGACCTGTCGACCTAGTGCTATTCTCAATAAGAAAGATCCGGTTAGGTTTATGGTTAGATTAGGGTTAGTGTTAGCAATTTTGGCATTATTGATTTGTCGACTAGTCGACCTGTCGACCTGTCGACTTGTCGACATGTCGACCTGTCGACCTAGTGCTATTGTCAATAACAAAGATCCGGTTAGGGTTAGGGTTAGATTAGGGTTAGTGTTAGGGTTTGTGTGTGGTTAGGGTTAGGGCTTGGCTAGGGTTAGGGTTAGTGCTTGCCTCCCAGGCGTCGTATGCGATCATGCTTCAGGTATATGATGATTATTAGGGTCAAGTGTATTATTGGGGACCCTTCTTTATCTTAGAAAACCTACCCTTAACTACTACATAATAGAACCAAAAGTCGACAAGTCTTCAAGAGGACAAATGGACAATTCATTAATGAGGACCCTTCTCCCAATCTCATAGGTCGACATGTCGACAGGTCGACAAGTCGACAAGTCGACAATTCAGTTTTGGCAGTTTAGGTTCTATTTCCCATCATGCACTTAGTCCTTGCAGTTCCTCTTGGACTATACCTACCTATCCATTTATATATTTTGGCAATATTGATTTGTCGACTTGTCGACTTGTCGACCTGTCGACCTGTCGACCTAGTGCTATTGTCAATAAGAAAGATCCGGTTAGGTTTATGGTTAGATTAGGGTTAGTGTTAGCAATTTTGGCATTATTGATTTGTCGACTTGTCGACCTGTCGACTTGTCGACCTGTCGACTTGTCGACCTGTCGACCTAGTGCTATTGTCAATAACAAAGATCCGGTTAGGGTTAGGGTTAGATTAGGGTTAGTGTTAGGGTTAGTGTGTGGTTAGGGTTAGGGCTTGGCTAGGGTTAGGGTTAGTGCTTGCCTCCCAGGCGTCGTATGCGATCATGCTTCAGGTATATGATGATTATTATGTATTGACAGCTATATACCACATAGGCTCTTTTTCCCATCATGCACTTAGTCCTTGTATTTCCGCTTGGACTATACCTACCTATCCATTTATATATTTTGGCAATATTGATTTGTCGACTTGCCTTTAAGTTTCCAGTGGATATGCTGCTGTACATCTATATATGTCAATTATCTGTACTGCCAAAATTGATTTGTCGACTTGTCGACCTGTCGACTTGTCGACCTGTCGACCTGTCGAGCTAGTGCTATTGTCTACAACAAAGATCCGGTTAGGGTTAGGGTTAGTGTGTGGTTAGGTTTAGGGCTGGGTTAGGGTTAGGGTTAACTGTTGACACTCAGATTGGGACAATAATGACCATTAATGAAGACCCTTCTCCCAATCTCATAGGTCGACAAGTCGACAGGTCGACAAGTCGACAAGTCGACAATTCAGTTTTGGCAGTTTAGGTTCTATTTCCCATCATGCACTTAGTCCTTGTAGTTCCTCTTGGACTATACCTATCTATCCATTTATATATTTTGGCAATATTGATTTGTCGACTTGTCGACTTGTCGACCTGTCGACCTGTCGACCTAGTGCTATTCTCAATAAGAAAGATCCGGTTAGGTTTATGGTTAGATTAGGGTTAGTGTTAGCAATTTTGGCATTATTGATTTGTCGACTTGTCGACCTGTCGACTTGTCGACCTGTCGACTCGTCGACCTGTCGACCTGTCGACCTAGTGCTATTGTCAATAACAAAGATCCGGTTAGGGTTAGGGTTAGATTAGGGTTAGTGTTAGGGTTAGTGTGTGGTTAGGGTTAGGGCTTGGCTAGGGTTAGGGTTAGTGCTTGCCTCCCAGGCGTCGTATGCGATCATGCTTCAGGTATATGATGATTATTATGTATTGACAGCTATATACCACATAGGCTCTTTTTCCCATCATGCACTTAGTCCTTGTATTTCCGCTTGGAATATACCTACCTATCCATTTATATATTTTGGTAATATTGATGCGTCGACTTGTCGACTTGTCGACCTGTCGACCTGTCGACCTAGTGCTCTTGTCAATAACAAAGATCCGGTAAGGGTTCGGGTTAAGTTAGGGTTAGGGTTAGGGTTAGTGTGTGGTTAAGGTTAGGGTTGGGTTAGGGTTAGGGTTAACTGTTGACATACAGATTGGGACAATATGTCAATAACAAAGATCCGGTTGACCAACATTTCCACCTCAATTTGTATACACCACTCATACTGATTTGTCGACTTGTCGACCTGTCGACTTGTCGACCTGTCGATTTACTGATGTGGACATTACAGAAGATCCATCTCCCTAGCCAATTCTTGTACTTCCGTTTGGACTATACCTACCTATCCATTTAAATATTTTGGCAATATCGATTTGTCGACTTGTCGACTTGTCGACCTGTCGACTTGTCGACTTGACGACCTGTCGATCTAGTGCTATTGTCAACAACAAACATCTATATATGTCATTTATATGTACTGCCAAAATTGAATTGTCGACTTGTCGACCTGTCGACTTGTCGACCTGTCGACCTAGTGCAATTGTCAACAACAAAGATCAGGTTTGGGTTAGGGTTAGGGTTAGTGTGTGGTTAGGTTTAGGGTTTGGCTAGGGTTAGGGTTAGGGTTTAATATTGACATACAGAATGGGACAATAATAAGCATTAATGAGGAGCCTTCTCCCAATCTCATAGGTCAACAAGTCGACAGGTCGACAATTCAGTTTTGGCAGTACAGATAAATGACATATTTAGATGTACAGCCGCATATCCACTGGAAACTTAAAGGCTTATCACATGTCGATATTGCCAGTGAAAGTAATCTCGGAGGATTCATTCTTTAGCTTGGGGGTCGAGGGGGTGCTTGCCTCACAGGCGTCTTATGCGATCATGCCACTCCCGCTTCAGGTATATGATGATTATTATGTATTGACATCTAAATGTGCCACATAGGTTCTATTTCCCATCATGCACTTAGTCCTTGTAGTTCCGCTTGGACTATACCTACCTATCCATTTATATATTTTGGCAATATTGATTTGTCGACTTGTCGACTTGTCGACCTATCGACCTGTCGACCTAGTGTTATTGTCAATAAGAAAGATCCGGTTAGGGTTATGGTTAGATTAGGGTTAGTGTTAGCAATTTTGGCATTATTGATTTGTTGAATTGTCGACCTGTCGACTTGTCGACCTGTCGACCTAGTGCTATTGTCGATAACAAAGATCCGGTTAGGGTTAGGGTTAGATTAGGGTTAGTGTTAGGGTTAGTGTGTGGTTAGGGTTAGGGCTTGGCTAGGGTTAGGGTTAATGCTTGCTCCCCAGGCGTCGTATGCTATCATGCTTCAGGTATATGATGATTATTATGTATTGACAGCTATATACCACATAGCCTCTTTTTCCCATCATGCACTTAGTCCTTGATTTTCCGCTTGGACTATACCTACCTATCCATTTATATATTTTGGCAATATTGATTTGTCGACTTGTCGACCTGTCGACCTGTCGACCTGGTGCTCTTGTCAATAACAAAGATCCGGTAAGGGTTAGGGTTAGGTTAGGGTTAGGGTTAGGGTTAGTGTGTGGTTAGGGTTAGGGTTGGGTTAGGGTTAGGGTTAGGGTTAACTGTTGACATACAGATTGGGACAATATGTCATTAACAAAGATCCGGTTGACCAACATCTCCACCTCCATTTGTAAACAGCACTCATACTGATTTGTCGACTTGTCGACTTGTCGACCTGTCGACTTGTCGACCTGTCGATTTACTGATGTGGACATTACAGAAGATCCATCTCCCTAGCCAATTCTGATTTCTGATTTTTAACTGTTTACCTATAGATATGGACAATAATGACCATTAATAAGGGCATCTTCACAACCATTTACATGTATACATACATGTATAATCAATACTGATTTGTCGACTTGTCGACTTGTCGACCTGTCGACTTGTCGACCAGTTGACCTAGAGCTATTGTCAATAACAAAGATCCGGGTAGGGTTAGAGTTAGGTTAGGGTTAGGGTTAGGTTGGTGTTAGGATTGTGTTAGGGTTAGAGTTAACTGTTGATATACAGAATGAGTGAATAATGATCATTTTTCAATAGTGAATTGTCGACTTGTCGACTTATCGACCTGTCGACTTGTCGGCCTGTTGACCTAGTGCTATTGTCTATAACAAAGATCAGGTTAGGGTTAGGGGTACGGTTAGGTTATGGTTAGGCTTAGGTTGGTGTTAGGGTTAGGGTTAACTGTTGATATACAGATTGGGACAATACTAAATTGTCGACCTGTCGACTTGTCAACCTGTCGTCTTGTAAACCTATGATTATTGCGAGGTCCCGCTTGAGTTAGCTGTTCACGTCCTTGTATAAAGATTAATGATATTGATTTGTAAAATGATCGACTTGTTCACCTTTCACGATACTGATGTGGCCATTAGGCAGCATCCTTTTTGCCAGCCAGATATACGATGTATGATTTGTATCGAGCTGTGATGGTTATCGGACATGTATTGAAGAGCACGTGATGTATGTATGTGTGTGATATATATATATATATATATATATATATATATATATATATATATATATATATATATATATATATATATATATATATATATATATATATATATATATATATATATATATATATATATATATATATATATATATATATATATATATATATATATATAGGTCTGTGATCCTAACGTATGGTCCCCAATAGTGCCCTTGAGCCGTTTCCTCATTAGAATTCGTAAGTGTGGGAGAAGATTTTGCTACAGAAGCGTCGGCGAAAGAGCTACGGAGACAAAAATCGATAGAAGGAATTTTATGTTAAAGCGAACGATGGTCCCGGACTATGGTGTTGCTTCGAACGCCAGAAACCGAACAGTATCATTTTTTCGTTCCGTCAGTTTCTTTTCTTGTGAAAAGTCCTATGTTATTTTCAGTATTTCAACTTCACGTAGTCCAGTAATGTTACGTTTCAAAATTTTGATCTTCTTAAGTTTGTAAAACGACTTTGCACGGCTTTCAAGAATTTTCACGTCAAAAACGTTTGTATAATGACATCAGGATGCATTTTTAAAAATGGTGCACCCACGCAAGTTTTTAGAAAAGTGCGCATATTAACCAAATTCGGTATATGTTATACCATGAGAGAGAACGTAAAAATAAGGAAAATGCACATATCGTTCATATTGTATATCTGTTGGCCAAGTTATGCAACATTTTCGATGAGGCGTTTTTTATTGAGTTTTTTTTTTTTTTTTTTATCAAAACTTTAAAAGGCTTCGCTGGCATGATTCCACATACGCTTCATATATACCAGTGATTACTCCTAAATTTACCATCCTTAACATAGATCAACATAAGTTCTGTTACATCGGGACTCCTAGTCTTGAACATGATGTCGCCACTATACTCGTGATACCAATCTTCGGATTGACATGGATACCCCAAGAAACTATCCTTA
Source organism: Rugalucina vietnamica (assembly GCA_964017185.1). Classification (NCBI taxonomy): domain Eukaryota; kingdom Metazoa; phylum Mollusca; class Bivalvia; order Lucinida; family Lucinidae; genus Rugalucina; species Rugalucina vietnamica. The sequence goes on from OZ024873.1 coordinate 55,519,608, forward strand.
ACCCAGATAGCATGTTATATGTTGGACCCACGTGGGCATGCTGACCGCCTATATTCACTTTGTGGGTCCGACATAGGATCGACGTGGATCCCACATGATGGCTCACCTTGGGATCCACATGTGTCTGAATGTCGGTTTTATCAAACCAACGTTCGCATATTACCACTGCAAACATTTGAGCTCACTTGAGCCGAAGGCTCATGGGGAGCTCATAGAATGACACTCGAGCCGGCGTCCGTCCGTCCACATTTTCAAAGATTTTCTCTGAAACCGCCAATCAAAGCCAAATTTTATATGAATCATCTATAACGGGAAGGGGGGGGGGGGGGCAGTGTTTAGATAAATAATTCAGGTCACGTGGCCAAGATGCCCGCCATTTGTCTCCACCCCCAGGTCACATGACAAAGATGACCACCATACCCATATAATGAAACCAGAGGACCAATGGTCCTGTAAACGCTCACCTGAGATCTGGGTAATGCGACCTCAGTTGATCTTGCCATAAAATAGGTCAAGGTCATCCCGGGGTCATGATTTATACAAACTTTGTAGAGCTCCACTCACTGATGCTTCAGGCAATGTTTCAAAATCATATGTCTTCCGGTTCTGAAGGAAAAAGATTTATAAATTATAAAGGTATTTGTTTTTTATAGCCATGGCGGCCATCTTGGTCACGTGACCTGGACCATTTTTATTAACTTTCATTCCCCTTTCCTAACGATGCTCCACATAAAGTTTGGCTTTGATTGGCTAAGCGGTTTCCGAGGAGCTGTTTGAATATTATGTTCAAATGCACTGATGTATATAGCCCCGGGGCAGGGGCAGACAACCCCCTGGGGACATTTTTTTCAAAAACATAAATCTTCTGTCCATTTGCATACTCCCAGCAAGTCCCCACCCCCATTTAATTACATCTTACTAATTTTCCCCATTCATCTGCATGGGCAACCTATGTTGGCCTTGCCACAGAATGGGTCAAGGTCATCCCAAGGTCATGAATTATATAACCTTTGTAGAGCTCCTCTCCCTGATGCTTTATGCCAAGTTTCAAAATCATAGGCCTTCTGGTTCTGGAGAAGAAGATTTTTAAAGTTTTTTTTTGCTTTGTATAGCCATGGCGGCTATCTTGGTAATGTGACCTTGGCCATTTTTAAAATATCATTCTCCCTTCCTACGAATGCTCCACATGAAGTTTGGCTTTGATTGGCCAAGCGGTTTCAGAGGAGAAGATCTTTGAATATTATGGTAATATGCATGTATATTGCCCCGGGGTGGGGGCAGACCTGCCCCTGGGGTCCATTTTTTTTTCAGAATCATAAATCTTCAGTCCATTTGCCCATTTCCATAAAGTTTTTTTCCCTTCAAATGACATTTTGAATTTTACATTTAATTTGTAAATGACCTTTGGCCAAGGTCAAAACATGACCTTGACCTTTAATACTCACAACACTTCATTAGCGCAACATGTCTGTATCTACTAACTTTCAGGGCACAGGCTACAAAACTTCCTGAAAAATACAATGTTTTCACTTTTTTTCCCACTGAAAAGCCTATGTAACCAAAATTGACCTTGCCATAAAATAGGCCAAGGTCATATCAATGTCATGATTACTATGATGGGCCAGAGTCCCTGATGCTACATACCAAGTTTCGTTGAAATCGGTCAACCGGTTCCAGAGAAGATCTTTTTTATGGTTTTTACCATATATGGGCATGGAGACCATCTTGGTCATGTGACCTGGACCATTTATATAAACTTTCGTTCCCCCTTCCTAATGATGCTCCACATGAAGTTCTGCTTTGATTGGTTAAGCGGTTTCAGAGGAGAAGATCTTTGAAATTGTGGACGACGGACGACGACGACGGACGGACGCCGAATCATGGCCATCCTATAAGTTCAGGCTCAGGTGAGCTAAAAAAAATTCTAACTACTTTTCTTTTGTCCAATGACTGTACAATGACTGTAGATGTGAGATCGTTGCCCTTGGGCGACTTGACAAGATGCCAAGTACTTGCTCGTATGCTTCTGTGTGGTTATATGAACCACTGTTACTCCCACCGCACAAGAAATGCAGCTTAAAGGGAGCAATTTTAAAAGTTCTTATACTATGTCTGAGTATTTAAAGAATTTTTTTCACTGCATAAAGGTGTTAAAGAAGTTAATGATGTAATTGTATATCTTAAGAATATTAACAATAAATGACAACCAAACATCGCACACATTCTAAAAGAAATATAAAACATAATCATAAATATTCTGTTCATTTGCCCATTTCCTGGAAGTTTCCCCTTCGGTGACCTAGGCTGACCTTGCTGTAAAATGGGTCAAGGTCATCACAGGGTCATAATTTATTAACACATTTTAGTAATCTAGTCCCGAATGCTACATGCCAAGATTTGTTGAAATCAGTCCACCGGTTCCAGAGAAGAAGATTTTTGAGTGGTTTTAACCATATATGGACGTGGCGGCCATCTTCGTCATGTGACCTGGATTTCGCGATCAAACTTTCGTCTCCCCTACCCATGGATGCTCCACATAAAATTTCACTTTGATTGGCAGCGCAGTTTCAGAGAAGATCTTTGAAAACTGTGTATGGACAACAGACTGGCCAAGGTCAAGAGATGACCTTGACTTATATTAATCAAATACCTTCATTTACTCCATTAGTTGTTTGCATCTACCACTTTTCAGGCCTCAGGCTGCAATAGTTTTCAAAAAATCCATAGTTTTCACTTTTTCCTATGTAAAAGCCTATGTTTCCAAATTTGACCTTGCCGTAAAATAGGTCAAGGTCATCCAAGGGTCATCATTTTATCAAACTATGATGGGCTGAGGTCCTCAATGCTACATACCAAGTTTCGTGGAAATCGGCCAGCCAGTTCTGGAGAAGATTTTTGAGTGGTTTTTACCATATATGGGCGTGGCGGCCATCTTGGTCATGTGACCTGGAATTCGCGATCAAACTTTCGTCTCCCCTACCCATGGATGCTCCACATAAAATTTCACTTTGATTGGTCGCGCAGTTTCAGAGAAGAAGATCTTTGAAAAGTGTGTATGGACAACAGACTGGCCAAGGTCAAGAGATGACCTTGACCTATATTAAAGGAATAGGCTTACAAACATTATCCTTCATTTCAAAAGAAAGAGATCAGCGAAACAAACATTTTGAAACCACATTTATTAAAATCGGTTAAGTAGTTTTGAAGAAATGAAAGTTTTAAGATTCAACAATGGCTGCCTATGGTGGCCGCCATTTTGTTTAGCTAGTCACGTGACCAAAAAGGAAAAATGCTTAGTTTACAATAGTAGGCTTACATTTTACATCCGAAAACAGATCAGTATGATTCTATAAAGCGAATGAAAAGTATTTCAACAGCTTTCAAACTTTAATTTGCATGGAAATAGCAGATATTTATAACTCCTGTGCATTATATTTTTGAAGGGTTTTTACCATATATGGGCATGGCGGCCATCTTGGTCATGTGACCTTGATTATTTATGTACACGTTGGTTCCCCCTTCTTAAGGATGCCCCACATGAAGTTTGGCTTTGATTGGCCAAACGGTTTCACAGAAGATCTCTGAATATTACGGTAATATACATGTATACATATTGCCCCCGGGTGGGGTCAGACCAGCCCATGGGTCCAATTTTTTCAGAATCATAAATCTTCAGTCGATTTGCCTACTTCCTTTAAGTTTTTCCATTCAAATAACATTTTGACAATTTCCCCCATTCAAATGCATGCATGGGCGGCCTGTCTTGACCTTGCCGTAAAATAGGTCAAGGTCATCTCAGGGTCATGATTTATATCAATGTTCAAAGTAATAGGCATTCTGGTTCTGGAAAAGAAGATTTCTAAAGGTTTTTGCTATTTATAGCATTGGCGACCATCCTGGACATGTTATCTCGACCATTTATATAAACTTTTGTTCCCCCTTCCTAAGAATGCTCCACATAAAGTTTGGCTTTGATTGGCCAAGCGGTGTCAGAGGAGAAGATCTGTGAAATTGTGGACGACGACGGATGGACGGACGACGATGGACGGACACCGGAGCATGGCCATCCTATAAACTCACCTTGTGAGCCTTCGGCTTAGGTGAGCTAAAACAGTGAATGTCTTTTTAACATACCCCACCAACTCATGTCTTAAAACTGCTGCCATGAAGTTGTTTTTGCAGTGAACTTATCTATCTTATACGATTCGCAAACTTCTCTTTTTTTCTTAAAATTGCGGTCCTGACCTTTTCGCCTCTAGCTTAAAACAATGCATCGTTGTGGCCATTTCAGCCCTGAACTGTCATCCCTTGACAAGGCATCGTTTTCGTCGGCACTCCTTCAACCCCTACCAGTCAACCAGATCATCAGTCAGTCTACGGAATCGGATGGCGATACCCCAGAACCAATGCCAAAATACTATTTCAACGTTGGTGAGTCTTAACTTATTTATCAGAATTGGTGTAAACCTTTGACTTGAAAGTGATGCTATTGTGTTGCAGCATCTCCTTACATTGCACTCGTGGGCAGTATCTTTATCGTAACCAATTTCGTCTCTGTTTGTCTCTGAAGATATACATGCGCTTAACGATACAATGCTATGAACATTTGCCCCTAACTAATTCTGCGTGGAACAAACATGTTTGTAGTATTCTGTACGGGAGCCGACAGGGGACATTTTACTTCTCTATAATTGCACTATTTTTTTATTGTGGATCTCCGGTAATTCTGCTTTGATGACGTCTGGCCTCTGTTTTGTGAGACTGGTCTGTTTTAGAGTATTTGTCAGATGTATTGGCGGTGTTATTCATTTGCCTTTTCATGGTCATTGTTCTTAAAGGAGCAGCTACTGCGAAATTAATATTTATGTATTCAGGTATGCGGAATGATTATCTACTCCAAGAGTGCCAAGGCCCACAACTCAAACGATCGTTTCCCGACATGGATTACGCTCTTCTCGGTTACAACATCTTGAAAGGTTATCCACTTGCAATCGGACACGACCCCGGATTCGCTCTGCCCATTTTCTCTGCCGATTATCGAGCTGGTGGCCAAACAGCTGACTGTCGATATAGCGTACCGAAAGGAATAATTCTCATCCCAGACGTGTCCTGTGTGACGTCTTTTTCTTCCGAAGTCGTAGAAACCAAGTATGAATTTTCCAAGTCTTTGGATGTTAGTGCAAGTGTCAGCGGCGGTGGGTGGGGTGTTAGCTTCTCAGCAAGTGCAGGGTACAAAGAATCGTCGTCAGAAGTTTCAACCGGAGAGTCTGTGTATATACTGTCAAGGGCGTCCTGTAACTATTATTACATGCGACTCCTGGAAGATGACGCCCCGCCCTTTCATCCAGTATTTCTAAGGTGGATTCTCAAACTGAACGATTCAAAACACGATTCCGACTATGTAGAGTTCTTCGAAAAGTACGGGACTCATTTCTTAAAAGAAGTAAAATTCGGGGCATCATTTACTTTCATTCATAAAATGAGTTCAAAATCCTACAAAAAAGAAAAGGAAAGCGGCGTAAATGTCGCGGTGTCGGCTAGTTATTCCGGTATAATAAATGTAGGAGGTGGTTTTAGCCTGGATTCATCTCAAAAGGAGTCCGCGTCCAATTTCCAAAAGAAGGTTGAAACACGAACAATAACAATAGGTGCTGCGCCTCCGGCTAATGGTGACGCCATGACGTGGGCATCTACCGTCAAAGAAAGCCCGGTTCCGGTTACGTACGATTTGGCCTCGATTGAAGATCTATTTACGGCATCATTTATGGAGAACGCCCAAGTGAGTCAGTATAACATAAACTACACGAGAATAGCTGAGCAAATCGTGAAAACTAAAATGAAATACTGTAACGTGCTTAAAGATCAGGGCCTTTTAGATAATTGTGCTGAATTGTCTGCAGGATTAACTCTTAAGAACACCAGAATGCACGAACATTTTGATAAAACTGTCCTTACATCCATCGGTAAGTGTACTGACGAATGCTTTAAAAGGACGAATTGCGCGGCGATCACATTCTGTGTTCATTGCAGAAGTTCGGAATCGGATTACAACACATGCTACATGTACGATGAGATACTACCAAAGTATGCCGTGAAAGATGAGAAATGGGAATCAATGGTTATCACCCCTGAGATGGAGAAACAGATGGTATATGACAATACGGCCGTTAACGGTATTGAACGAGCTCTTGACAACAGTTCGTCTGTAACAACACTCCGACAGTGCTTCGCTGAGTGTCTTGATGATCTATTTTGCGTTGCATTCTCCTTCTGTGCATGCCCAGAGAAGGATAAACAATGCACACTGTATTCTGATGGACCGATTTCATTGTTTAAAGAAGACGGAACAAGTACGCATTTTATCTCGAGGCACTTGAGTGATGTAGATTCTGTCTACCCAACAACAACAACCAGGGCCACAACCCGGGCAACAGCCAGGGCAACAACCAGAGCAGCAGCCAAAAATATTCGTAATTGGAAATGAAAGCCATGTAAACAGTAACACAGTATACTTATGGTATGAGTGATTTGAGATGAGTCAAGCCGACAATATCACAATATAACAACTGTATGAGTGTTTTGAGATGAGTCATGCCGACAGTAACACAATATACCAATGGCATGAGTGATTTGAGATTAGTCAAGCCAACAATATCACAATATAACAACTGTATGAGTGTTTTGAGATGAGTCATGCCGACAGTAACACAATATACCAATGGTATGAGTGATTTGAGATGAGTGACGCCGACAGTAACACAACATACCAATGAAATGAGTGATTTGAGATGAGTCAAGCCAACAATATCACAATATAACAACTGTATGAGTGTTTTGAGATGAGTCATGCCGACAGTAACACAACATACCAATGGAATGAGTGATTTGAGATGAGTCAAGCCAACAATATCACAATATAACAACTGTATGAGTGTTTTGAGATGAGTCATGCCGACAGTAACACAGTATACCAATGGTATGAGTGACCTGAGATGAGTGACGCCGACAGTAACACACCATACCAATGGTATGAGTGATTTGAGATGAGTCAAGCCGAAAATTTCACAATATAACAACTGTATGAGTGTTTTGAGATGAGTCATGCCGACAGTAACACAGTATACCAATGGTATGAGTGATTTGAGATGAGTCATGCCGACAGTAACACGATATATCAATGGTTTGAGTGATTTGAAATGTAACACAACACACCAATCGTATGAGTAATTTGAGATGAGTCACGCTGACAGTAACACAACATACCAATGGTATGAGTTTTGAAATGAGTAATGCCGACAGTAACACAGTATACCAACAGAACGAGTGATTAGAAACGAAAGTCATGCCGACAGTAACATAGTATACCAATGGAATGAGTGATTTGAAATGAAATTCATGCCAACAGTATTAGAGTTATACGAATGGTATGAGTGATTTGAAATGAAGGTGATGCCGACAGTAACACAGTATACGAATGGTATGAGTGATTTGAAATGAAGATCACGCAAACAGTAACACAGTATACGAATGGTATGCGTGATCTGAAATGAAAGTCATTCCAACAGTATCTCAGTATACAAATGGTATGAGTGATCTGAAATGAAAGTCATACCAACAGTAACACTGTATATGAATTTGAAATGAAAATTATGCCAACAGTATTAGAGTATACAAATGGTACGAGTGATTTGAAATGAAGGTCACGCCAACAGTAAAACAGTATACGAATGATATAAGTGATTCGAAATGAAAGTCAGGCCGACAGTAAGACAGTATACGAATGGTATGAGTACTGTGAAATGAAGGTCATGCCGATAGTAATACAGTATACCAATGGGATGTGTAATTTGAAATTAATGTCACGCCAACAGTAACACAGTATACCATTGGTATGTGTGATTTGAAATGAAGGTCACGCTTACAGTAACACAGTATATGAATGGTATGAGTGATTTGAAATGAAGGTCAGGCCGACAGTAAGACAGTATACGAATGGTATGAGTGATTTGAATTGAAGGTCAGGCCGACAGTAACACAGTATACCAACAGAATGAGTGATTAGAAATGAAAGTCATACCGACAGTAACATAGTATAAAAATGGGATGTGTGATTTGAAATGAAATTCATGCCAACAGTATTAGAGTATACGAATGGTATGAGTGATTTGAAATGAAGGTCACACCAACAGTAACACAGTATACGAATGGTATGAGTGATCTGAAATGAAGGTCACGCCAACAGTTAACACAGTATACGAATGGTATGAGTGATCTGAAATGAAAGTCATTCCAACAGTAACTCAGTATACGAATGGTATGAGTGATTTGAAATGAGTCACACTGACAGTAACACAACACACCAATGGTATGAGTGATTTGAGATGAGTCATGCCGACAGTAACACAATATACCAACAGAATGAGTGATTAGAAATGAAAGTCATAGCAACAGTAGCACAGTATACCAATGGGATTTATTAATTGATTTGAAATGAAAATTATGCCAACAGTATTAGAGTTTACCAATGGTATGGGTGATTTGAAATGAAGGTGATGCCGACAGTAACACAGTTACGAATGGTATGAGTGATTTAAAATGAAAGTCATTCCAACAGTAAGACAGTATATTATGAATGGTATGAGTGATTTGAAATGAAGGTCAGGCCGACAGTAAGACAGTATACGAATTGTATTAGACATTTGAAATGGAGGTCATGCCGACAGTAACACAGTATATTAATGGTACGAGTGATTTGAAATGAAGGTCACGTTAACAGTAACACAGTATACAAATGGTATAAGTGATTCGAAATGAAAGTCAGGCCGACAGTAAGACAGTATACGAATGGTATGAGTAATTTAAAATGAAGGTCATGCCGATAGTAAAACAGTATACCAATGGTATGAGTGATTTGAAATTACGGTCATGCCAACAGTAACACAGTATCCCAATGGTATGTGTGATTTGAAATTAAGGTCATACCAACAGTAACACAGAATACCAATGGTATGTGTGATTTGAAATAAAGGTCACGCCAACAGTAACACAGTATATGAATGATATGAGTGATATGAAATGAAGGTCAGGCCGACAGTAAGACAGTATACAAATCGTATGAGTAATTTGAAATGAAGGTCATACCGACAGTAACACAGTATACCAATGGTATGAGTGTATGAAATGAAGGTCATGCCTAAAGTAACACAGGATACTATTGGGATGAGTGATTTGAAATGAAATTCATGACAGCAGTATTATAGTATACCAATGGTATGAGCAATTTTAAAAGCAGGTTATGCTGACAGTGAGACAGTATACGAATGGTATGAGTGATTTGAAATGAAAGTCATGCCGACAGTAATACATGTACAGTATATGAATGGTATGAGTGATTTGAAATGAAAGTCATGCAAACAGTATTAGAGTATACCAATGGCATGAGTGTTTTGAGATGAGTCATGCCGACAGTAACACAATATACCAATGGCATGAGTGATTTGAGATTAGTCAAGCCAACAATATCACAATATAACAACTGTATGAGTGTTTTGAGATGAGTCATGCCGACAGTAACACAATATACCAATGGTATGAGTGATTTGAGATGAGTGACGCCGACAGTAACACAACATACCAATGAAATGAGTGATTTGAGATGAGTCAAGCCAACAATATCACAATATAACAACTGTATGAGTGTTTTGAGATGAGTCATGCCGACAGTAACACAACATACCAATGGAATGAGTGATTTGAGATGAGTCAAGCCAACAATATCACAATATAACAACTGTATGAGTGTTTTGAGATGAGTCATGCCGACAGTAACACAGTATACCAATGGTATGAGTGACCTGAGATGAGTGACGCCGACAGTAACACACCATACCAATGGTATGAGTGATTTGAGATGAGTCAAGCCGAAAATTTCACAATATAACAACTGTATGAGTGTTTTGAGATGAGTCATGCCGACAGTAACACAGTATACCAATGGTATGAGTGATTTGAGATGAGTCATGCCGACAGTAACACGATATATCAATGGTTTGAGTGATTTGAAATGTAACACAACACACCAATCGTATGAGTAATTTGAGATGAGTCACGCTGACAGTAACACAACATACCAATGGTATGAGTTTTGAAATGAGTAATGCCGACAGTAACACAGTATACCAACAGAACGAGTGATTAGAAACGAAAGTCATGCCGACAGTAACATAGTATACCAATGGAATGAGTGATTTGAAATGAAATTCATGCCAACAGTATTAGAGTTATACGAATGGTATGAGTGATTTGAAATGAAGGTGATGCCGACAGTAACACAGTATACGAATGGTATGAGTGATTTGAAATGAAGATCACGCAAACAGTAACACAGTATACGAATGGTATGCGTGATCTGAAATGAAAGTCATTCCAACAGTATCTCAGTATACAAATGGTATGAGTGATCTGAAATGAAAGTCATACCAACAGTAACACTGTATATGAATTTGAAATGAAAATTATGCCAACAGTATTAGAGTATACAAATGGTACGAGTGATTTGAAATGAAGGTCACGCCAACAGTAAAACAGTATACGAATGATATAAGTGATTCGAAATGAAAGTCAGGCCGACAGTAAGACAGTATACGAATGGTATGAGTACTGTGAAATGAAGGTCATGCCGATAGTAATACAGTATACCAATGGGATGTGTAATTTGAAATTAATGTCACGCCAACAGTAACACAGTATACCATTGGTATGTGTGATTTGAAATGAAGGTCACGCTTACAGTAACACAGTATATGAATGGTATGAGTGATTTGAAATGAAGGTCAGGCCGACAGTAAGACAGTATACGAATGGTATGAGTGATTTGAATTGAAGGTCAGGCCGACAGTAACACAGTATACCAACAGAATGAGTGATTAGAAATGAAAGTCATACCGACAGTAACATAGTATAAAAATGGGATGTGTGATTTGAAATGAAATTCATGCCAACAGTATTAGAGTATACGAATGGTATGAGTGATTTGAAATGAAGGTCACACCAACAGTAACACAGTATACGAATGGTATGAGTGATCTGAAATGAAGGTCACGCCAACAGTTAACACAGTATACGAATGGTATGAGTGATCTGAAATGAAAGTCATTCCAACAGTAACTCAGTATACGAATGGTATGAGTGATTTGAAATGAGTCACACTGACAGTAACACAACACACCAATGGTATGAGTGATTTGAGATGAGTCATGCCGACAGTAACACAATATACCAACAGAATGAGTGATTAGAAATGAAAGTCATAGCAACAGTAGCACAGTATACCAATGGGATTTATTAATTGATTTGAAATGAAAATTATGCCAACAGTATTAGAGTTTACCAATGGTATGGGTGATTTGAAATGAAGGTGATGCCGACAGTAACACAGTTACGAATGGTATGAGTGATTTAAAATGAAAGTCATTCCAACAGTAAGACAGTATATTATGAATGGTATGAGTGATTTGAAATGAAGGTCAGGCCGACAGTAAGACAGTATACGAATTGTATTAGACATTTGAAATGGAGGTCATGCCGACAGTAACACAGTATATTAATGGTACGAGTGATTTGAAATGAAGGTCACGTTAACAGTAACACAGTATACAAATGGTATAAGTGATTCGAAATGAAAGTCAGGCCGACAGTAAGACAGTATACGAATGGTATGAGTAATTTAAAATGAAGGTCATGCCGATAGTAAAACAGTATACCAATGGTATGAGTGATTTGAAATTACGGTCATGCCAACAGTAACACAGTATCCCAATGGTATGTGTGATTTGAAATTAAGGTCATACCAACAGTAACACAGAATACCAATGGTATGTGTGATTTGAAATAAAGGTCACGCCAACAGTAACACAGTATATGAATGATATGAGTGATATGAAATGAAGGTCAGGCCGACAGTAAGACAGTATACAAATCGTATGAGTAATTTGAAATGAAGGTCATACCGACAGTAACACAGTATACCAATGGTATGAGTGTATGAAATGAAGGTCATGCCTAAAGTAACACAGGATACTATTGGGATGAGTGATTTGAAATGAAATTCATGACAGCAGTATTATAGTATACCAATGGTATGAGCAATTTTAAAAGCAGGTTATGCTGACAGTGAGACAGTATACGAATGGTATGAGTGATTTGAAATGAAAGTCATGCCGACAGTAATACATGTACAGTATATGAATGGTATGAGTGATTTGAAATGAAAGTCATGCAAACAGTATTAGAGTATACCAATGGCATGAGTGATCTGAGATGAGTCACGCCGACAGAAACACAACATACCAATGGTATGAGTGATTTGAGATGAGTCATGCGGACAATATGACAATATAACAACTAAGTGTTTTGAGATGAGTCACGCCGACAGTAACACAACACACCAATGGTATGAGTGATTTGAGATGAGACATGCCGACAGTAACACAATACCCCAACAGAATGAGTGATTAGAAATGAAAGTCATAGTGACAGTAACACGGTATACCAATGGGATAAGTAATTTGAAATTTAAGTCATGCCAACAGTATTAGAGTATACAAATGGTATGTGATTTGAAATGAAGGTCATGCTGACAGTAAGACAGTATACGAATGGTATGAGTAATTGGAAATGAAAGTCATGCCAACAGTATTAGAGTATACCAATGGTATGAGTAATTTGAAATAAAGGTGATGCGACAGTAACACAATATACGAATGGTATGAGTGATCTGAAATGAACGTCACGCCAACAGTAACACAGAATACGAATGGTATGAGTGATTTGAAATAAAAGTCATGCCAACAGTGACACAGTATATGAATGTTATGAGTGATTTGAAATGAAGGTCAAGCCGACAGTAACACAGTATACCAATGGTATTTGTAATTTGAAATGAAGGTCATGCCGACAGTAACGCAGTATATGAATGGTATGTGTGATTTGAAATTAAGGTCATGTCGACAGTAACACAATATACCAATGGTATGTGTGATTTGAAATGAAGGTCATGCCTACAGTAACACAGTATACGAATGGTATAAGAAGGTCACGCCAACAGTAACACAGTATACGAATGGTATGAGTGATTTGAAATGAAAGTCATGCCTACAGTGACACAGTGAAGTCACGCCAACAGTAACACAGTATACGAATGGTACGAGGGGAAAGCAAAAAGTTCGTGGACTTTGTCAATAAAATCAAAAGTATATATGCGATTTCTCAGAAATTACCGTATGTTTGCGATCAGTTTAATACAAACAAGCATAGAAAGTTTCAGACAAATCGCTTGATAAACATCGTTTCTATGGCAATTTGTTTGATGCGTGTTAGCGCTACCCGGAGCACGCCAAGACGTTAACGTCATTTGCCAACGGGTTTTCTGTATACGCTGGCCGAGTCAAAAGTTCATATAAAACATTATTTCTCATTCGACTTCAAGCAAATTTTCATATATTTATTCCCCATCCGTGAAGGATTACAGTAGAAAGTTTAAGGCAAATCGCTAGAAAAATTTAGTTTTTATGACAATTTCTGCGACAGGCGCTAGGATTATACGGGGCATGCCATGACGTTAAAGTTGTTCGCGTAGATTTTTGTGCTTACTTGTTGTTTTTAACAGCTATTTCGTTGTGACTAACACTTTGCACATCATTGAACACTGTTGTATGCTTAAGTTCTGATGTGTCTCTAGCTGTTTGTAACAAATTAGACGTTTCGGTAGGTTTTATTCGGAAGTCTCGCACAAATTTTATCGATGTGCAAGTTTCCGCCATTTACCAGTAACGTCATTTTTACTAAATTTTTGCTAAGACTTGTGTTTCAAAAAGTGTCGCTGTAGCGTTGTCTTTCGAATGCGAGAACTGCAATTTCACATTTTAAGCCAAATTACATCATTATCAATATTTCCATAATTTAAGGAGATTTAGAAATGACAGTTTTTAAAATATTTTTATATTTATAAACACGTAAACAGAGATTTTACGGCGTGCTCCGGGATAGCAAACCCCACGTGTTTGTCGATGTATTTTGACCAATCAAAAATAAGATTCGACAAATAACATTTTACATGAATGTCGACAATAGACCATTATTACACTTGTGAAAATACGAAAACAATCGGACGTCAATTATAAAACTTATTAAGAAAGTCCACGAACTTTTTGCTTTCCCCTCGTATAAGAAGGTCACGCCAACAGTTAACACAGTATACGAATGGTATGAGTGATTTGAAATGAAAGTCATGCCAACAGTAACACAGTATACGAATGGTATGAGTGATTTGAAATGAAAGTCATGCCAACAATAACACAGTATACGAATGGTATAAGAAGGTCACGCCAACAGTTAACACAGTATACGAATGGTATGAGTGATTTGAAATGAAAGTCATGCCAACAGTGACACAGTGAAGTCACGCCAACAGTAACACAGTATACGAATGGTATAAGAAGGTCACGCCAACAGTTAACACAGTATATGAATGGAATGAGTGATTTGAAATGAAGGTCATGCCAACAGTATTAGAGTATACCAGTGGTATGAGTGATATGAAATGAAGGTCACGCCGATAGTAAAAAAGAATACCAATGGTATGAGTGATTTGAAATTAAGGTCATGCCGACAGTAACACAATATACCAATGGTATGTGTAATTTGAAATGAAAGTCATGCCTACAGTAACACAGTATACGAATGGTATAAGTGATTTGAAATGAAGGTCACGCCAACAGTAACACAGTATACAAATGGTATGAGTGATTTGAAATTAAAGTCATGCCTACAGTATTAGAGTATACCTATGGTGTGAGTGCGTACCGACAATACAACTGTGCACACGTTTTCTGGGGATTCATATTCTAATCTCTCATTCAGAATCAAACTTATAGATACATGTATGTGTACACGTATGGATAAGACCGTTTATTCAAGTATGATTCAAGTAAACTGGTTGATAATCCTGTAATTACATGTTTTTTCTATCATTTAGGCATGTTAAACCATATTTTGTCCCCTGCATTGATAATATGAAAGAAAAAAAAATGAGGAAAACATGTTAAACTGGGATGGCTGTAGAACATGGAATACATCAAGTTTTAAATTGAAAACAATGACCATATATCGATGCAAAATGCCTATTCAATAAACCAAAGTGACACACTATATTTTTTATACCATTAAACTTCATGAATAAGCCTTTGGTACATGTAAACTATTTGTCTAACCAAAGAACTGAACTGAGAGCATGTATATGGTATAACTACTGAAAATACGTAATATATTGGATGATTTGAAACCACGGTATGGCCCATCCCCTTTCTCATTAATATGTTCACTGCTCTAAAAGGATCTGTTTTATTTTTATTTCTTATTACTGCAGCTGGTGTTGTGCCGTGTAGCGGCCGTAAAAAGTCTCCCTGTACAATGTACATCATCCATAGTAGTCGCTCAGCTGAAACTGAATTTGGAAAATAAAATTACCTCATCGTTCGGAAGGATGAATTTGGTCTCAAATTAAAGATAATTGATTGTACTTTCAAAATCCGGTTGTCGTAGTGTCAAAAAAGTGTAGCGTCATATCAGAAAAAGGGGAGATAAGTCTGTATTTTGTAAAATTAAGAATTACCCATTGGGATGGAAAAATGTCAAACTATTTTTTTTCCATGTCCATTTTGAGCCTTTGATTATATTTTCGTATTGAACATTGATGTGTCAACACAGTGCATTAGATTTGAATTTTTTATGCTTTTTAACACACGCTTTAACGGCCGGTAACGTACGTAACACGGAAGAAATTTTGATTTTGACGCCTTGCGTTTTTTATACAGAGTACAGTATTTTAGATATACCAACAATTTTGTTTCTATGTAAGGTTCACTTAATGGGCAATATGTAGATGTTTTCATTTTTTCGATATTGCATCTCTCCATGTTGTCAGTACGCTTTTAAAAACCCAACCCATTCTTTAAAAGTAACGGTTTTTCGACATTAAATCGCCATTCGATAGATAATAACTTATAGATTCACGTGTATATCTTTCGAATTTCCGACAGAAATTTGATTAACTCGATAGTATTGTTTTATTTTTCCATTTTAAAGGGGAATAAATGATAAAATAGGCTTCTTGGTGTATATGGTCACGTAGACTACGTGCCTGCAGACAAATATAAACACACTTAGTGAATACAATATAAATTCTGCATCCCATATTAAGGCGTTATGCTGATCCGGGGTTCAATATGAAACATAATCTTATCGTTCAGATGGGGAAGTTTAGTCTAGAATGAAAGATGGGCGTCTCTTCAAATATTTGGTTGTTTTGCGCCCCAGTACATTGTAGCGTAATTTGACAATTATGGGCACATATCTCTTTCTCAAACGTATTCATTTTTGGTGCATGGTTACAAAACCAATTTGAAACCGATTCGTAAATTGGCTTTTCTTCCAAATTCTTCTTGACTCAATACTTATATACTCAAGGTGCATTCTGAGATGTTACATATGTTACTTTATAAAAAAAGGACTGGGGTTGGCCGATAAAAATAGTTGAAAGCTTTTACAATTTTTTATTTGTTCTAGTATTCGTGTTACAGTTGTATCGGTTACATAATAGATTTAATGGAAACATTTCAAACAAAATACTATGAATCTGTCTTTGATATATATTTTATAATATGTCGTTGAACACTTCGACTCCTATTGAAAAGCTGGAAGATTTAAAGTCGCCCTTCAACCATTTTGCACAAATAAGAGCTATTTTTAATATCGTTCGTCTTTGTAAAACTGGGACAGTTCTCTTACAACGTTTAAATAATTTCAAGGAAGAGGTTTCCTAGAGAAATAACGTATCTCAGTAAGAGCTACGCCATGTAATTGTAGCTCGCAAATATAGTCTGGTTTGTATCTTCACTGGAAAATAAAACATGAGACACTCTAATGCTTGACCAGGTGATCTAATTCACAACCACTTCATCTAATGCCTAACCAGTATGGCTTACTGGATCTACAGTCTGTCAGGATTGTATGATATAAGGCAGTCTGGCCTCCAGGGGAGCCACAATGTGGATCCGCTTTGTGTATGATGGAAATGACTAGAGGGTTAGGAATGAGAAGGAACTAGTATTTCTTGTTTCTAGAGTTTACCCAACATACTTTATAATTTATAGAACACAAATAATCAAGAATGGTAAGATAATTAGAATTCTATCTTTCAAAATTAGTATTATAAAATAAATTCCATGAATCTAAGCGCAGAGAGAGAGAGAACTAGATATCCACCTAGATAAGGTGAGTAAAAATTCATGACTGTTCTGATTGGAGAGAAAATGTTCAAGAGTGCAAGAATGAATGGGTGGGGAACTGTATTTACAACAAAAACATAATAACCTCGTCTCCAAAGGGCTTCTCTATGCGTTTACCAGACATCTTAAGGAAGATCTAGACAAGGTGAGTGTGGATCTTTTTGACTGTATTAATTAATTTGATAAATATAAGAATACTTTCTACTCAGAAGAGTGAGGCCTGCAAAAGAGTAAGATGGCTAAAAACAGTCCTAGTCATTCAGAGCTGCCAAAACAGTCCAGAAGCTTGCAAGAACAGTTTCTGAGAAAAACAGTCATAAAGTGCATTGGTACTCTTAGAACTATCTCTACTCTGTTCTGTTCTATTCTGTAAAACCAGTCCTGACTGCTTAAGCAGTCACAGAGAGTATCAGACCTTAAAACAGTCATGACTTCTCTGCCTAGCTTAAAACAGTCCAGAACAGTCTAATAGAGCAGTCAAGATTGCTCTCTCTGAATGTTCAGGATTGGTTTGCTAAAACAGTCCTATGACTGTTTTTGATTGTAACAGTCACATGACTGTTTTCTATTGAGATCTGTACGGGAGGCGTGTAAAAACACAATGTCCCGACTGACTGCGGAACACCGCGCTTATATAGTCAAAAATCCACGTGACATTGTGACGTCATCGAACGACAACCTCACGACCTTGGCGATCATGTGACTTAAAGCTAATGCATTTGAATGGAAAAGTCCGAGGTATCCGGATGAGCCAATGGAAACGGAGAAGACGATGACGCCATCTTGGAAGTTTCAATGGAGCCAATATTCAATTTGTGACAACAAAATCAGGTCTTATGGATTAAATATGACTTTAGAAACCGAGTTACATATAGCAGTCGAAGGAGCACACAGGAATACTTCGATTATGGCCAAAGATCCTGGATGATCGATCGACATATCGGAATAATGCAGGTGAATAGGGGGTTTTACCAAAGTTGACCCGCTTTCCAATCGGACATTTAAGGATGAAAATCGGTCCTAATATTGGCCATAAGGTTATGCAAAGGCCTAGATCGGATGCTAGATGAGTGCATCTCTTGAATAAAATGCCGGTCGGAGAATATTCGGTTATTTTAATGGTATTAAACGGCATAAAAAATAGATTGGTGGATATCGAGCGCCCTCCTGCGGCGACCTTGTAAAATGACAGTTCGTGTACATGAAGCAAAATGTAAACAAACATTGATTTTTAGAAAAACATTGATTTAAAATATTTGTGAGTGGAATAATAGGGCCTACTGGTCAGGGTGGCTACATAACATAAGTAACATTTCTTAATTTCTTAACATCAATGCATGTATTGAACATACAGTATCCCGCAATAAGCAAAAACTTTAAACTGTTACTAAATATATCATATCGATTTATCAGGAAATTTTAATGTTTTAACTAAAATCATGTGTAACACCGAATTTGATTTAAGCAGAATGAGTAAACAGGATCAACCTTGCTTACATCATACACACATGCGAATAATCAAAGAACATGTAGCTTGCAAAGATTTCGATTTGAGATATATAACGTTTAAGGAATAGCATGTATTTTACTCGATAAAGCCGAATAATTACATCGATTTCTCGGCATTCGGTACTTATTAAATTGAAAATGTAACACGCGTAGCACCATAAAGTAAAATGTCAAATACAAATCATAACATGACATGAAATAAACAGCTAAAGAAAGAGGGGAAGAATGAAAGAAAGAATGTAAGAATGAAGGAAAACACGTTATTGAATTTTATTTAAAGGTAAATTATACGCATATACAATATACATGTACATGTACTCTCGGTGATATTAAGATCTACTTTGCTCCCCAGGACAATTGCTCATGGGTACAAATTTGTTATTCTGAATACAAAATATATATCAAAGATACTTTAAGTTAGTTTTTTATATCAAGTTAGGAATGACTAATGCTGCCATTTTATAGACACCAACAACTAACAATTTATTTGCTTTTAAATGTCGTAAACATATAATATTTATATGAAGTCATTGAGTTACATGTATTTGTCTTTGGATAGCCATACCTCTCCCCAAAATGACACTCTTCCACTGGTATCACTGACGTATTGCACACAGTATTCAAATATTATCCCCGAAACCTCGTTCGTTTTAGCAGAATGATTTTGTCTTAAGTATAAAAAAAATGAAAGCCCAATCTTTATAATATTTTCCTTTATGTTCAAAATGTAACGTATATAATACATTTATTAGAATTGCATAGAGTAACGTATATAATACATTTATTAGAATTGCATAATTGTCTCACTACGTTTTTTCCTTAAAACACCGTAGAGCAACAAGTGGTTCCTTATGAACTGAACCGAAGCCGTCACTTCATATGCCAAGATAGTTAATTTTATATATATAAAAAATAAATGATACAATGATATTTCAATTGATAAAGTTATCCAAATTTGCGATCTCGTATTATGGTATATAATATTAGCCTTGATAATAGTTATCAAGGGAATGAGTTTCCTTCTTAACATACTAAAAACTTTCAGGAAACATGAAAGGTAGCTTTTTGGTTTCCGTTTACCTACTTTTACCTTTCTGTGTATCATGAGAGTATCACAATTGGAACGAATTTCTGTTTGTATTTTTCCCAAAGATGCTTTGTTACAAGCTATTATACCAATATGTGTTTTGCTTTAAAAGGTTTTACATACAATGTATGTTGTGTTGCAAAATTATGAAATTCTGCTTCATCAAGAGCAACTTTATGTCATATTCATTTAAAGGGAAATGCAATAAGTATCATTTTATTGGTATAAAGCGTGAAGGAGATGTTCAGTAATGTGATTTGTGTGAAAAATGACTAACAACACATACGGCTTTTCCTTATTCTTTAAATCGTTTGCTAATTCTTCTATCCCGGCACTCCAATGCATTTGCTTTACTTAAAATTATATAACAACATAAAAACACAGATAAAATACCTGCTCAATTTCATTAAAGTAAATAAAATATGAATCCGTATTCAATAGCACCATTTAATAAAAAAAGCTTCTGTATCATTATTGTGTAACATACGTAACATAATTCAGTACTGTTTTGTACAATTTAACAATCATGTCGAGAACTTTGGGAGCGTATTTATTGTATAAGAGGTCATTCTTACACAGAGACGACAATTTCATCCCAATACTTTAGAGTAAGCGTTACACGTTAATGAGATGTCGCTGATACGATTTCAGTACTACTTGTTTCACATATAACTGTTCGTTACCTTCACTTTATCTTCAGTAAATTGACTAAAATCAAAGTTATTAAGAGGTTTACGTCAGTGGAATTGGAAAAAATCGTTCCCAAAGTGGCTTCTCTTATTTTGTAGTCAAGTTTAAGGTTCTATTGGTATGCTATAATACATGTATGTGTAAAAAATTAACAGTGCCGGGTTATCTACGATACGCACAGGAATATTATATACTAAGTAAACATCTATTAAGTAAATATCTCTTATTAAGTAAACATCTCTTTGAATGTACGTTTTGAAATGATTTCACGTTTTCGCTATTATGGTAACAGCGTGGGCTTAGATTCAGATTAGTAATATATGAAACTATGGTCATATCCATACCTCTAGATGCTGATTATGCCCTGTCATGCCACTTGGAAATAATTGCGCACAGTAAACGATTGTTATCATTCTTGATAAAAACGGAACAATAACTGCACACCGTAAACCTAAGATTGAAACAATGAATCTTATATTTGGAAAGGGCACATGAATACACTTTGTTCTAAATATTTTTAAATAACTCCAATGACTCCACACAGTGTAGAAAGTAAATAAAATGTAACATATCATGCTTTGTGTGTAACGTATGTAACACAAATTAAAATGCTGCCTCAAGATATATCGGTTTCATAGAATTCCAAAATAGAACCAAATTACGAGGAAAAAAACCTATAGAACTAAGAATAAAATGTAGGTTTTATAGACATACTTTTATTTGGGTCTAAACTTCTATGTTAAGCTATACAAGTCTTCAAACCACTTTTGTGCTACAAAATGGTGTAGGTGAAAATAGAAACGACGACGACAACACAACAACAACAGTCTGAGATTGCATTTGCATCAAAGAAATATATTTTGGTAAACAGAAACGGCATGAAATGATCGAACGGACCTTAAACTTACTTTGATCCTGAAATTAACCTGTATGAAATGCTTAACTGTTTTATTAATGCGAATGTAGTTTACGTAACCATTTGAATAAGACTACTTTGTAATTTACACTTCACCTTTTTTTCTCCTCCGTCGCGGTCGCGAACTGTGGTCCGAATTTTCTGATCTGGTAAAGGCCAACATTTTTATTTAATAACTTTCTATAGTGGGAAGTATCCATGCCCTACACAGAAAACGGTATAACGGTATAATTCAAGAATCTGGTAGGTGATTTAACAATGGCTAACAATATAAAAATGAGATCATTGGTAAAGTAAATTATTCATTGCAAAGGCTTATAAACAGCATCTTGATGTACATTTTATTTTAGTACGCTATGAAATATTTTATCTCATAGAGAAATCGCATCGCATGGCGCCAATTCAGTGTATAATAATGTGTTACGTATGTTACGCATCGTTATGGCAGTAGCGTACGTTCTTAAAATGTTCAAACCAATTACAATGTGTAGACACCTGATTGTATGATGAAACAAATTTAACACAATGATCAAAATGGAAACGAATAAATGATATTTCAACCTTCCAATATTCCAACGTGTCATTTAGGATTTAACCAAATAAAGAGGTATCTGTCTGCCCTGTCCTGGTTTACTGGTACACTGTTTTCAAAGAACAACCAATTTTCTTTAATTTATGACGAAATGTCTCCTTCTGGACGATGAGGCATTGTTTCGTTTCAAAATCATGTTCGTGTATGGGCGTATCTATGGGGGTCCGAATTTTTAGCGTTTTGTCTGCTGTATGCATATATGTAGTCTACGTGACCATATAAATCTGAAGCCTATTTTATTATTTATTTTTCCCAAAATGTTAAAAAGAATGTAATTTGAGCCAGTATGTCCATTCCTCGTAGTAAATTGAAAGACATACATGCTTATCCATAAGTTTTTCTCTACTGAATGAGAGATTTAACTTCGTAAAACGGCATTTTTCAATAATGGCTGGGTCACTTTAAAACGCACTTACAAGATATAGAGATGTCATAGCGGAAATATGAGAACACTTACGTGTTTCCCATTGATATATATTGATATGGTTTATATAGATAGAAAATCGTTGGTATTTCTAAAATGCTGTTCTTTGGATACAAACCGTAAGACGTCAAAAACAAATTTTTTGCAAGGTTACATACGTTACCGGGCGTTAAAGCGCCATTGAAAAATCACAAACAGTTAAAATTAATCACATTATGTCGACAAACTATTGTACAATACGAAAATATAATCAAAGACTCGAAACCGAAGTCGAAAAAAATATTTTTGACGTTTTCGTATCCCCATAGGCAATTCTTAATTTTAACAAATACAGAGTTATCTCCCATTTTTCTGATATGACGCTACACTTTTTTGACACTACGACAACCGGATTCTGAAAGAACAATCAATTATCTTCAATTTGAGACCAAATTCATCCTTCCGAACGATGAGGTAATTTTATTTGCGATTTAGGGCTTGTTTGAATTTCAGCTGAGCGGTTATAGTGCAGATTATATTTTCCTTTTGGTCCTTTAAGATCAGCAAGGGTATTCTGAGAAGTCAGAAAATTATAATCGGTTTAGATTCATTTTCTAACCAACGTTTTCATATATTTGGCTCCATTTGGATTTTACTAGTCTTTGTATCGACTAATGTTGTTGAAAGATGCAAAATAACAGTAATTCTCTTTGGCTCCATGTTGCCAAATCAATAGGGTCACTAAAGAGGCTTAAGTAGCCGAAACCGCGGTATGGCCCATCCCCTTTCTCATTAATATGTTCACTGCTCTTAAAGGATCTGTTTTATTTGAGCCACCTCATGGGAAAACCAACAATTTGCATATGCGAAAACAAAGGCGCAGATCAGCTTCGCAGTTACCGCGAAGCTGATCAGTGCCTTTCTTTTCGGTATACGGATAGTACAGTCCCTCTACTTCCTAAATACGAAATTTCATGTTTCTAGCTGTCTTCTGTGACTGTACAGGCCGGTTTGTGTGGGACCTGTTCGGAAACCACGTTGTTGGTTTTCCCACGAGGCGGCTCATTTTAATTGTAATATGGAATGATCAAAAGCTTCATCAATATTGTAACTTCTTTTCGATTGTTGACAGAGCAGCCAGACAAAAGTAGTTGAAAAATTCTCATTTTGTGACAATTTTAAAGGTATTTTATCAAGAGTACGCATAAAACTGAAAACTGTTTGCGTACTGCTGATTTTTACCGCATACAAGGTATGCACAGGTCTGAATTTTTTATGCGTACAGAGCGAAAAATCATGCATATATACGCAGTACGCATCGTTATCTACATCGCTGCCAAAAATACCATGACAAAGAAGTTCCTATACAAGTACTTTCATGCACTGGTACCACAATTTTGGCAGCTTTGTGCATTTATGCTTAAATAGGAAACAGGCACGAGTAACCCTTTATCATTTGAACAGAGATATTAAGTTTTGGATCTGCTAAAATTGTTGTATGACTATGAATGGGGTAATTATGCATTTTCACAGAGTAACATTAATAAAATTTAAATTAATTTGTAAATTTTATAGTGATTGCTGTACACCACAATGTAAGACTATTCATCAGGAAAACATGTCTGTGTAATGTATTTTTTTATATACCACCTTGAACCCCACTTTTATATAGCAAAAACTGGGGTATGCAGGGGTATACCTATTTTTCTTATTTTTGCTCCAAAACATAGATTGTGGGTACTCGTTAGAACCGCCTCGGCGAGGCGGTTCTAACGTGTGCCCATAATCTATGTTTTGATCAAAAATAAGAAAAATATCAAAAATTTTCCTCTGAAAATTATCGATTTTTGACCTGAGAAAATTACTGTATATCATATGGGCATGTTTTCGTAATGGGCAAAACCTCATGGTAAAAAAAAATAGTCTTTGTTTTCTCATAGGAAATTTTTCGGTTTGCTCATAAGACAGCTCACCTAACACTCCATATCCGGCAATCTGCTACCAGACAACCATGCTCCCCATGATCATAAAGGATTAGGGATACTCAAGTCTGGGAAGATATGAGCCATCGCGTGAGAAAACCAACAATTTGAGTTTCAGACCAGGTCTGACACAAACCGGCCTGTACAGTCACTGAAGCAGGCTAGAAACTTGAAATTTTGGATTTAGAAAGAAGAGAAATTGTACAATCCGTGTAGTTAAAACAGTTACTGCGAAGCTGATCTGCGCCTTTGTTTTCGCCTATGCAGACTACTGGCTTTCTCATGCGGTGGCTGATATTACAAATGCACAAAGTGGTAATGTGGAATAAATATATTCAAGTTTTAAAGGACAAATCTCTTGTAAAAAAAACAACAGTTATTATAAAAGAGGTTTTCCTCTCAATGCAGCAATTTCTGCTATGAAATGAACCGCATCGTGAGAAAACCAGATTTTTGCCTATGCGAAAACAAAGGCTCAGATCAGCTTCGCGGTAACCGCGAAGCTGATCAGCGCCTTTGTTTTCGCTACACGGATAGTACACTTCCTCTTCTTCTAAAGTCTGAAATTTCAAGCTTCCAGCCTGCTTCTGTGACTGTACAGCCTGATTTGTATTAGACCTGTTTGGAAACCACATTGTTGGTTTTCTCATGAGACAGCTCATTTATGTGAAAAACAAAACAAAACAAAACAAAACAACAAGTAACCTTGTATCAGGCTTCAAAATCTGGACCAAGTTGTTCAAAGCCTCGTTAGCTTAACGATATCGTTAAGACATAAATTTGTTAAGCAAATATCAGCTAAAGTAACAAATACACTGTTATTTTTTTGTTGAAAAAAAATGTGAGAATCCTTTGCAGTGCAAAGGATTCTCACATTTTTTCAACAAAAAATAACAGTGTTGTTTGAAATTTTAACGAAACGTTAACTAACGACGTCGTTAGTTTTGAACAACTGGGTCCTGAATTTTCTTCACAGGCAGCTCCTTGACCAAGTGGTTATGGTCGTTGATTTCATTGCCATTCATAGTCGTTAGATCATCTCACTGCATGTCCAGAGTGGGATTGGACCCAGGGTGGGACAAGCCCAAGTTCTGCTTGTCGGTGTCATTACGAAAACTTGTCCATGCAATATTCAGAAAAAAAAAAAAAATAATAAATAAAAAAAATGGCTGAACAAAAATGAAATTTTTCACTATTTTTTTTTTTATATTTTTCTTATTTTTGCTCAAAACATAGATTGTGGGTACATGTTAGAACCGCCTCGACGAGGCGGTTCTAACGAGTACCCACAATCTATGTTTTGGAGCAAAAATAAGAAAAATAGGTTTACCCCTGCATACCCCAGTTTTGCTATATAAAAGTGGGGTTCAAGGGGGTATACATTACACGGACATGTTTGCGTGATGGCCGGGTGTTTTTCCTCTAAGTACTCCTGTTTTCACCCCACCTACTGATTTCCCCCGCCTTATGAGTGAAATAATCTTGAAAGGGATATAAAACTGAAATTGAATTTGTGAATCAAAAAGCACATCCTTATCCATCAATCTCAGGATACATTACGAAAACTTGCCCATGCAATATACACAGATTTTTTAATTTGTAAAAAATGAAAATTATTAGTTGAAAGTTTTTGATATTTTTCTTATATTTGCTCAAAACATAGATTGCGGGTACACGTTAGAACCACCTCACCAAGCAAAAATAAGAAAAATAGGTATACCCCTGCATACCCCAGTTTAACTTTATAAAGGTGGGGTTTGAGGGGGTACACATTTCACGGACATGTTTTCCTGATGAATACCGTTTGATGTGTAGAAGAAAAATATCTAACCAGAGGACCAACGGTCCTGTAAACGCTCACCGGAGATCTGCTATATTAACCAAATATTTATTTAAAAGATTGGCCCTTTATGGGGCCCCACCAACCAATCAAAATAAAGGATTAGGACAAGTGCCACGTGAACAGTCAAGAGCAAAGAACGCATGTCGTAGAAAATGAGATCAACTGTGAGTACCACGATGTCTACGTGGATTCTAACAAGACCGTATTTATATAAATCATGCTGAGTAGCCGCTGGTTCCAGCTTTAAGGTAATAGATGTTTTAATATAGATGTGGCTGTTCGTTATTAATGCAACCAGGTAGTGCTTCGCCTGACTCGACTGTTTGGTTTTCTGTTTTAAATCACATTTTCACTTTTCCATGAAAAGTTAATTTGTCTAATTGAGCCGCGACACGAGAAAACCGGTCTTCGGGGTTTCCGACCAGGTGCGACACAAATCGGTCAGTACAGTCACAGGAGCAGGCTAGAAGCTTGAAATTTTGGCTATAAGTAGAAGAAGAATTGTACTATCCGAGTAGCGAAAACAAAGGCGCTGATCAGCTTCGCGGTTACCGCGAAGCTGATCTGCGCCTTTGTTTTCGCATAGGCAATAATCCCGTTTTCTCACGATGCGGCTCCTATACAGAAAGTACATCGCTCTTAATAGATCATTCGACACTTACATGAATGAGTGCATGTTAGTTCTGGCGTAAAACCTACTTTGGTCAGCTACAAGCAGATATGCAATTAAATGTAGAAAGCTCAACGTATTTGTGTCCGCAGCCAAGTCTTCAAATGTACAGGTCTGCTATACATGGCCGTGGACTTTCTCTTTATACATGTAATAGAGCTGGGCTGGTTAATGTCTTATGAGGTGTTTTCTTTCGTGACTACGCTAGTTTTAAGGGTTGCACTTTCAGTTTGTCAGTATACAATGCATGTACCCTGCACAAGGGCTTGCTAAGCTGTAGTAACTTTAGAACCATCAAGTTTTGGCTCATTTTGGAGAGAAATCACAGCAAATAAATACAAGAAGGTAATGTAGTTAAGCTATTATTATTTCAAATGCAACTTGTTACTTTTGTCGATTCACCAGTTGATTCAAAATGCATTTTCGTCGAAGTTTTATAATGGCTGTTTTGGTCTTGTGATGAATCATTTTGCAATATTGAATTGGACTTGCAAGTCGACCCCAAGCACGGAATTGGGAGTGAGATGTGTGGCTCAGTTTGTTGTACAAATGCTATTCAGCCAAGTTTTATATATTATTATTATTATTGTTATTATTATTATTATTATTATTATTATTATTATTATTATTATTATCATCATTGCTGTCGAGTAATGATTTTTATTTCGCCCAACGACATTATTTTGTCAAGTTCAAGTTGGTCTAGTTGCAACATCCTTGCCCAGTACGTCCGTACGGAGTACGTTTTTATATCACTGCCCAGTACGGTGGATGTCGTTATAACACTGTTAAAGAGAGAGTTATCCTTCTTTTTAAAAAGCTATTTAAGCTAAATATAAATAGAGTAATATATGTTTTAACATATTTTGTCAATTTACTACACATAATAAGTCCTTTTCATGGTCTAATTCATGATAAGAGTAATATATAATAATAGTATTTTTATATTTTAATTTTATTCGGTGACGTTCATGTGTAACATTCACGGTCTGTAAGAGTAAATGTTCATGTAGTCTTCGACTTTAAACCCACCTGCATAAAGTAAAATTTGAAAGTGAAGGGTATATAAATTACCTGTTTCAAATTTTCGAAAGCGATACCGGCAAAAAATAAAATATATATAACCTTCAATTTTAAGTTTTACTTTAAACAAGTGGAGTTAAGGGTCTGCAGAATAAATATTATTTATTCTTATTGTCAGTGAATTTTCAACTTGAACATGATTAAATGAAAACAAAAATAAAAAATCTATATACATGTAAAAATGAATCACAAAAGGCACTCATTATGTAAGTTGCACTGTCAATATATGTTAACGATATATTTATAATTAGCTTAAAATAGCTTTTATAACGATTCTATTCATAATTAGCTTAAAATAGCTTATTTTTTTTTTTTAGAAAATAATGATAACTCTTTCTTTAAAACTGTTATAACGACAACACCGTACTCACGGCCGCTTATCTCCTTTCGCACAACACCGTGTTGTGTATTGAAAAAAGTGAAGGCGACTTCCGGTGGTGTTGAAGGCGATTCGAGAAGTGTACACACAAAAGGTAAGGGTGTCGGTTTATCTGAGATTTAATAATTTCCAGCCCAAAACAAAAGAAACCGAGAATGTCCTGCAACCCTCTAATGGTTTTTTGATTGACACATGTCTCATTGGCAGCCAAATCTTCAATAATACGAAAGATATACGTTTTCTACCGTAGCGAGTTGGTGGTTTTGTTGACGTGCAAACATTTTGACTTTGCATTGCTGAAGTCGCCAAGCATTATTGTTTGCAGCTATTACCGTTACATTAAAGGCCTTCCATAGCAATGTCATTTACCACCCTAAATATATTTCGATACCTTCCTTCAGCCTAAAAAATGACTGCTGTATTGGAGTTTGTGATGAAGGAGATCGGTGGTGAAAAAGGAGATCGGTGGTGCTAAAGGAGACGCTGTATTCAATTGCCAATAACGTATTATTTTGTCTTTTCTAGTCATGCATGTAAATCTGATGCATTTTAAATTAGCAATCCGTTACACTTTGATACTTTGCTCTACACCCAAGATAAAGTATGTAGGGTCTCATAAAAGAAAGAACATTTCATTTGCACTCATGTCTGAGACTAATACCGTCGGCAGTGTAGATGCTCAGACCACATTGATAGTTTTACCTGTGATTTTGAAACGTTGTTGTTTTTTTTTTTGGATCTTACATTTGACACTACAAAACTCATGTTCTTTGAAAGGGCGCAACAACTTAACGAATTAATGAAATAATTTTAGTCACGTTTTCATTGTCTATGTTTGGTTTTGTACTGTGGTGGTTCTTTTTGTTTTATGTCTTGGTGTTTAAAATTTTTGTGCTGTTGGTGTCTTATGTATGTTTTCATATTTTTATTTAATTTAAGGTAACTGAGTGGCCATCTATTGGGAAAATCTGCTCATTCGGCTTATGATATGTTTTCATGGTATAAGTGCCTGATTGTTAGTTTGGTTTTTCCCACCCGGTTTTTGGAGTGGGAGCCTTTTCCTGATCTTTGCCTACTTGTACCTTTCAGTAAAAAATCATTTGTTGTGTTATACTTTGCAGAGTTTAACTTCACAGAACTTTGTACATTACGTGTCCGGCAACTAACGACCACCCTGTCAATCTTGTTGACAAGGGCGCGTGAACTTATGAAATTGTCCACCAAAATGATTATGGCTTTCAAAACCTTTCTACACAATTGTATGAGATTCTAGACCTTCTATTTCTATTTTTCTATTTACTAAGTATGCGAATTATCGGTATAATTCTCAAATTGCAATTGTTTTCGAAACATCTTGTGCGGAACGCGGTGGTTCAGTGGTAAAATGTCGGACACCCGGGTTCGAGGCCTAGCCGCAAATACATATTTACTCCATGAAATAGTGAGTAAATAACCCGGAAGCTGTGCCTCTGTATGGACATGAATGAAACATTATTAACATTGGTGTTAAGCATTGATTCACATAGCTTAAGGTAAAGAACCATAAAAATGCTGATCCATAGATTTTTCTTATTTTTTGATATTTTCGAGAAAACATTCATATCTATCGATTCGTGCAATAAAAAACATGGTTACCAGGTATCGCTCCTCGAAAATGGCTAAAAAGGCCTTTATTTGTACGTGACGTAATGGGAAAGTAATAACAAGAGGACCAATGGTCCTGTAAACGCTCACCTGAGAACTGATATATGCAACCTAAGCTGACCTTGCTGTAAAATAGGTCAAGGCCATCCCAGGGTCATGATTTATACAAACTTTGTAGAGCTGTATTAATTGATGCTTCAGGCCAAGTTTCAAAAGCATAGGTCTTCCGGTTCTGAAGAAGAAGATTTATAATGGTTTTTACTATTTATAGCCATGGCGGCCATCTTGGTTATGTGACCTGGACCATTTATATTAACTTTCCCTCCCCTTTCATAACAATGTTCCACTTAATGTTTGGCTTTGATTGGCCAAGCTGTTTCAGAGAAGAAGATGTTTGAATATTATGGTCATATATTTGTATATAGCCCCTGGGAAGGGGCAGACAACCACATGAGGTTAACTTTTTTTCATAACCATAAATCTTCTGTCCATTTGCAAACATCCAGCAAGTTTCCCCCCCCATTTAATAACATTTTACTAAATTTCCCCATTCAAATGCATAGGCAACCTATGTTGACCTTGCCATAAAATAGGTCAAGGTCATCCCAAGGTCATGAGTTATATAAACTTTGTACAGCTCCATTGCCTTATGCTTCATGCCAAGTTTCAAAATCATAGGTCTTCTGGTTCTGGAGATGAAGATTTTTAAAAGTTTTTGCTATTTATAGCCATGGCTGCCATCTTGGTCATGTGACCTTGATCATTTATATAAACGTTCATTCTCCCTTCCTAAGAATGCTCCATATGAAGTTTGGCTTTGATTGGCTAAGCGGTTTCAGAAAAGAAGATCTTTGAATATTATGGTAATATATACATGTATATTGACCCGGGTGGGGGCAGACCTGTCCCTGGGGTCCAATGTTGTTTCAGAATCATAAATCTTCAGTCCATTTGCCCATTTCCCTAAAGTTTTCCCCTTCAAATGACATTTTGACAATTTTCCCCATTCAAATGCATGGGCGACCTATGTTGACCTTACCTTAAAATACATCAAGGTCATCCCAGGGTCATGATTTATATAAACTTTGTATAGCTCCTACCCCTGATGCTTCATGTCAAGTTTCAAAATCATAAGCCTTCTGGTTCCGGAGAAGAAGATTTTAAAGGTTTTTGCTATTTATAACCATGGCGGCCATCTTGGTCATATGACCTTGACCATTTATACAAATTTTCGTTCCCCCATCCCAAGGATACTACATATAAAATATTGCTTTGATTGGTCAAGCGGTTACTGAGAAAATTAAGTTTAACATTTAATTTGTAACTGACCTTTGGCCAAGGTCAAGAAAAGACCTTGACCTTTAATACTCACAACACTTCATTGGCTAAAAATGTTGTCTGTATCTACCAAATTTCAGGTCATAGGCTTCAAAACTTCCTGAAAAATTCAATGTTTTAACTTTTTTCCCTTGAAAAGCCTATGTAACCAAAATTGACCTTGCCATAAAATAGGTCAAGGTCAACCCAAGGTCATGATTTATATAAACTATGATGGGCCAGAGTCCCCATTGCTACATAACAAGTTTCGTTGAAATCGGTTCAGTGGTTCCAGAGAAGATTTTTTTTATGGTTTTTACCATATATGGGCAAGGCGGCCATCTTGGTCACGTGACCTGGACCATTTATATAAACTTTCGTTCCCCCTTCCTAAGGGTGCTCCACATGAAGTTTGGCTTTGATTGGCCCAGCGGTTTCAGAGGAGAAGATCTCTGAAATTGCGGACGGACGACGACGGACGACGGGCGGACGCCGGAGCATGGCTATCCTATAAGCTCACCTTGTGAGCCTTCGGCTCAGGTGAGCTAAAAACGCATCGCTTTTTGCACATGAGCGCCATTTACAAGAGAACTAATCCATAGAATTTTTTTTAAAAAACTAAATGTAGTCTTGTTTTTATTGTGAGTCAAAAAGTAAAATAAAAGTCCTTGACTATCAGGTTGGTTTCGACGCTATTTGTCAACGAATGAAGACAGGTAAGCTAAAAATCTTAATTTTCCGTAAGTGACGTTGACGTCATGAGAATGGCGCATTTTGACTTTTCGGACGTGTTTCATAAACATTCGGCATGTGGTCTATTAGAATGAGCTTTAGGCGGCAAATTTAAGATTATTGACGTGTGCTTGTATCTGAATGAGTAATTTCCAACTCAAATGACCTTTCAACAGTCGAATGGTCAAAATCCGGCCTAAGTTCAACAGTATGTATACATAGAGGTACTGTTCAAAATCTGTGACCAATGCGTTTGTTTGTTTGAACTTGTGCTTAACGCCCCAATCAACAGCTATGATCATGCCGGGACTTTGCCTCCATTTTATGGGATTTTTACCCAAAATTGGGATGTCAAAATTAGGGCTTGAAATGTAACCACCCAACTAAGCCAATAAGGCGTTTATGTATGGATAGTTTGTCTTGAAACCACTTTTCCTGGGCAGGCTCACACTAGCTCGGTTACCCAGTAATCAGATGGCATTCAGTCAAACTTATTCGATTATTCAACATAAATATCATTTCATCAAACACGCAATGCATGCAATGTAAGGTCTGTATTTCTGTACAAACCATTGCTTGTAAAGTATATAATATGTCTGTTATAGTTTTATTATTTGCCTTGTGTGACTAATTACAAACGAATGTGGGGAAAAAACAACAACGAGAGAACCAACCCCGAGAAAAACCCTCCGGCACACCCGCAAGCAGAATTTGGCTAGTATCACAAGCCTGATGTGGGGCTCGAACCAACAGCAGACACAGCGGTGAGAAGATCGAATGGTTAAGCGCGTAAATGAAATCAGCGCTCTTAACCACTCGACCATCGACCATGGGTCGCTGGATAAAGTTTTGCCAGATGATTATGTTTAATATGATACATTAGGTCGGTTTTTCCTACATGCATTTCATTTAATTTATAGAAGTCGTTAATTTCATTTCAAAAGTGTCTCTCTTTTCTGTACCTTTGAAGTACAAATGTAATATGAGAGCCGCTGTATCAGAAAACCAACAATCTGATTATGCGAAACCAAATGCGCAAATAATTAGCTATGCAGTAACTGCGCAAGCTGATCAGCACCGTTGTTTTTGTTATTCGGATATTACAATTTCTCTTCTACTTAAATCCAAAATTTAAAGATTATCCTGCTTCTGTGGCTGTACAGTCAGGATTGTGTCGGACCTGGTCAGAAACCCCGATTGTTGGTTTTCTCATGCAGAGGCTCATTCCAAAAGCTCAAGTTCCTTAGCTCGATCGGATAAGTCACCAAAACACTACGAATAAATAAATAAATAAATAAACAAATAAATAAAAATAAATAAATAAATAAATAAATAAATAAATAAATAAATAAATAAATAAATAAATAAATAAACGAAATTTGATAAATAAATGAATTATCAAGCGAATGAACAGAATAAATAAATAAATGATAATAATGTATTATACGTAGATCACTGGGTGCATCAATTTGGGGATGTAGACGATTTTGATGCGTTAAAGCAATACAAAACCGCGCGCTTAGGGTTAGATTCTTTCTTGGAGTCGGAAGATATGCATCTAACGCTGCCGTTAATGGCGATTCAGGCTGGGACTCGATATATCTAACACAATTGGCGATGCGTAATGAATCAATGGTGTAGAATAAAACTCATGGATCAAAGCAGACTTAATCGTAGAATCTACCAATGGTCCGTTAACCACGGCAACTTTCGAAGTAAAAACTGGGCATACAGAATTAAGCAACTGATGGATGATTGTAATACGGGAGATCTGTTTACTGCGGGATCAGAAAATAAAAACTCTATCATAAACCGAATTGATGAGCATTTGAAAACACAGGATAATCAAACATGGATAAGCGACGTAACAAGGCCCGAAGCCAGACGCGGGAATGGACGAAATAAACTTAGAAAGTATAAACTCTTCAAAATCGCATATAAAGAAGAAAACTATGTTAAAATAATCATGCAGAGAAATCACAGAAGCGCGTTTGCAAAATTTAGAATGGGTATAGCACCTTTGAGAATCGAAACGGGTAGATATGAACGCTTAAAAGAAGAAGAAATAACATGCTTTCTCTGCTCGGATACCGTAGAATCTGAAGAACATGTCCTGCTAAATTGTCCGTTATACACTCATAGTAGGGAACCATGGTTTGCAAAATTAAGACAACATGTACCAGATTTCAATTTTATACAAAAACAAGGCAGGATAAACTAATTTGCATTTTTAGCTGTGAGATAATTCCAGTTATAAGGTTAAGTGCCAAAATCTGCAACGATATTTTATTAGAAAGACGAAAACAATTATATAAATGATCATATTACTATTATATTAGGTTATTACATGTTCTTTCTTGCGGTGCGGACATTCGCGGGCCCCTATCTTCACATACAAACAACTGCTTGCCTACGGACGGATGGTGTGCGTCGGGGGCGACCTTTGTAGGACCACTCCCTATAAGACTGCTTCTCGACGCGCACCTTCTACTCTGTAGTTTCTTTAGCTTCTCATACCAGAATATGTGGGGTTTGGGTCCGCGTGTGTCTGTGGTGCGGGACGGTACTTTTTATCTATATTCATGTAAAATATTGTTATAATGAATTGTATATAATCATTTGTAAGTGTTCTCGTGGATGTATGCATCTACATGTTTGTAACTGTTTTATGTGTATTTGAGGCTTTTGAGAAAAGTAACTCAACTGGACGGGCTGTGCACCTCTACGGCGGTCGGTGTGGTAACATGCTGTCTGGACATTGGTTTCCGCCACATGTTTTTCGCACTCGGCTGGTGTGGGTGGTGCATAGTTCGTTCGGCTGATATTATTTTCACTGACCACACTGGTGGCTCCTTTTTGGTAGGGAAGGCACTATCTCTTTAGTTGCGTGTCTTGGCGGCGCCATCGTGGGAGGTGGAAGCATCTTGATTGGTATACACGTACATTTAATTTGTTGATACTAGAATGTTTCTATCATATATTGCTGTATGTACATCTATATATGTGGAAGTGAGACTATAATAAACTATCGTCATGTTATGTCATGTCATGTCATGTCATGTCATGTCATGTCATGTATCAATCACGACTTCTGTAATCGATAAGTGATAATCAACAAACATAAATTAACAGAGGCGTTTTGGTATTTCGGTATTTGGGTTATTTTAGTGGTAAATCTGATAGATAGATTATATACGGTGCAGTGTGCTGCCTTTCAAATAAAATATAATTTACTTGGCTCGCATTTTGTTAGTCTTCATCGCATATGTCGGACGGTACTGTCACATTTGAGACACAGATCAAACATTGTCTTAAATTACTGTTGATCACTCTTCACAAATTTACAGAAAACATAAAAGTTAAACACCAAATTTTCGCAGTTAAAATTCAAACAACTTTAAAAATCATAAACCAATGTTTAAAATAAATTAAAAGTCGAAAACACATTCATTCTGAAACCATTGTGTTCATTCGTTCGTATTAAAATTGGTTGTACCGTTGCGTAATAAAGACTGCTCACTTGTCTTGTGAGTTCTATTAACATTTAAGATAATGCACTAGGTCATATGTAGCCACGACCCTCTCGGCCCCGGGGGATATCATGCATTTATGATATCGTCCGTATATCGTCCGTCAGTATGGGTCCGATTCGTCTTGGGTCCGAAAAGGTTTGGGTCCGAGTCGTCCCAGAAATTTTGGGTCCGAGTCGTCTTGGGTCCGAGTTGTCTGACATCCTTTCAAACGACTTCTCCTCTGAAGCTGTCAGGCCGAATCTTTTCATATTTCACATATAGCATCTACAGGTGGGGGGAACGAATATTTGTGTTTTTTATTTCGATCAGATAAGAACTCTGGTTGCTATGGCAACTTGAAGTTTCCATTGACTTGTATGGAGAAAAAGTGGAAATTGGCATTTTCCGTTGTCAGGCTGGGGATATTTGAATTTTGTTTTACATGCTTATGACATTAGCATGTACAAAGTTTGTGTTTATTGTCTTTGTCCAACTACTTTGGTTGCTATGGTAACTTGAAGTTTCCATTGACTTATAAGGCAAAAAGTTGAAATTTGCAATTCCTGCCGTTTCTGTGAGGACATTGAAATTTGGTTTTTACATAAATGTTTATTGAGTAGTCCTCCCCGTTTTAGGCAACTTTTGTCAAAATCGCTTTATTCGTTTGGTTGCTATAGCAACGTAAAGGGTAAATTTTCGAAAAAAATATTCAAAAATTTTCTTCTCAGAAGCTGTAAGGCGGATGAAGCTGAGACTTTGCATACATGCTTATGATATTAGCCTCTACAAAGTTTGTGTGTTTTATAGTCCTTGTCCCACTACTTTGGTTGCTATGGCAACTTAAAGTTTCCATTGACTTATAAGACGAAAAGCGGAAAATTGCAATTGAAAACTATTGCAGCCTGAGACCTGAAAAGTGGTAGATGCAAATAACTAATGGAGTAGATGAAGGTATGTGATTAATTTAGGCCAAGGTAATCTCTTGACCTTGAAGGGTCTATCATCCATACACTCTTTTCAAAGATCTTCTTCTCTGAAACTGCTTGGCCAATCAAAGTGAAAGTTTATGTGGAGCATCCCTGGGTAGTGGGGACGAAAATATGATCGCGAAATCTGGGTCACATGACCAAGATGCCCGCCACGCCCATATATGGTAAAAACCACTCAAAGATCTTCTTCTCCAGAACGGGCAGGCCGATTTTCACGAAATTTGGTATGTAGCATTTGGGACCGTCCAGCCCATCGTAGTTTGATCAAAGAATGACACTAGGATGACCTTGAACTATTTTACGTCAAGGTCAATTTTGGAAACATAGGCTTTTACATGGGAAAAAGTGAACCAGAGGACCAATGGTCCTGTAAACGCTCACCTGAGATCTGCTGTATATACGAATGTTATAGAAAATAGTCCCAGTATAGGGGCAGATGAAGCCCTTGGGCCATTTTTTTTTTCAGAATAATCAATATACTGTCCATACAAGTTTTTCCCTTCAAATGACATTTTAACATTTTACCCATTCAAATACATAGGCAACCCATGTTGACCTTGCCTTAAAATAGGTCAAGGTCATCACAGGGTCATGACTTATACATACCTTGTAGTACTTGAGTCATCGATGCTTCATGCCAAGTTTCTTCGAAATTGGTCCACTGTTCCGGAGAAGAAGATTTTTGAAGGTTTTTATACCATATATGGGCATGGCGGCCATCTTGGTCACGTGACCTTGATTATTTGTATACACATTGATTCCCCCATGCTATAGATGCTTCACATGAAATTTGGCTTTGATTGGCCAAGTGGTTTCAGAGGAGAAGATGTTTGAATATTATGGTAATATACATGTATAATGCCCCGGGGCTGTGGCAAATGAGCCCCTGGGGTCCAATTTTTTTTTCAGAATCATTAATATTCAGTCCTATTGCCAATTTCCTGCAAGACTTTCACTTTAAATGACATTTTAAAAGTTTTCCCCATTCAAATGCATTGGCGACCTATGTTGACCTTGCTGTAAAATAGGTCAAGGTCATCCAAAGGTCAAAATTAATAAACACACTGTAGTACTTCAGTCCCCGATGCTTCATGTCAAGTTTTGTTGAAATCGGTGCAGTGGTTCAGGAGAAGAAGAATTTTAAAGGGTTTTTACCATATATGGGCATGGCGGCCATCTTGGTCATGTGACCTGGATTATTTATAAACACATTGGTTCCCCCTTCCCACAGATGCTTCCTATAAAATTGGGCTTTGATTGGCCAAGTGGTTTCAGAGAAGAAGATCTTTGAATATTTTTGTAATATATATGTATATTGCCCCGGGGTGGGGGCAGACCAACCCCTGGGGTCCAATTTTTTTTTCAGAATTACCTACCTTCAGTCCATTTGCCCATTTCCTGCAAGATTTGCCTTTCAAATGACATTTTAACAATTTTCCCCATTCAAATGCATGGGCGACCTATGTTGACCTTGCCGTAAAATAGGTCAAGGTCATCCAAAGGTCATAATTTATAAACACATTGTAGTACTCTAGACCCCGATGCTTCA
Source organism: Rugalucina vietnamica (assembly GCA_964017185.1). NCBI lineage: Eukaryota > Metazoa > Mollusca > Bivalvia > Lucinida > Lucinidae > Rugalucina > Rugalucina vietnamica. The sequence continues at coordinate 55,557,850 of OZ024873.1, forward strand.
TGCCAAGTTTTGTTGAAATCGGTCCAGTGGTTCCGGAGAAGAATTTTAAAGGGTTTTTACCATATATGGGCATGGCGGCCATCTTGGTCATGTGACCTAGATTATTTATAAACACATTGATTCCCCCTTCCCATAGATGCTTCCTATGAAATTGGGCTTCGATTGGCCAAGTGGTTTCAGAGAAGAAGATCTTTGAATATTTTTGTAATAAATATGTATATTGCCCCGGGGTGGGGGCAGACCAACCCCTGGGGTCCAAATTTTTTTCAGAATTACCTACCTTCAGTCCATTTGCCCATTTCCTTCAAGATTTGCCTTTCAAATGACATTTTTACAATTTTCCCCATTCAAATGCATGGGCGTCCTATGCTGACCTTGCCGTAAAATAGGTCAAGGTCATCCAAAGGTCATAATTTATAAAAACATTGTAATACTCTAGACCCCGATGCTTCATGCCAAGTTTTGTTGAAATCGGTCCAGTGGTTCCGGAGAAGAATTTTAAAGGGTTTTTACCATATATGGGCATGGCGGCCATCTTGGTCATGTGACCTGGATTATTTATAAACATATTGGTTCCCCCTTCCCACAGATGCTTCCTATAAAATTGGGCTTTGATTGGCCAAGTGGTTTCAGAGAAGAAGATCTTTGAATATTTTTGTAATATATATGTATATTGCCCCGGGGTGGGGGCAGACCAACCCCTGGGGTCCAAATTTTTTTTCAGAATTACCTACCTTCAGTCCATTTGCCCATTTCCTGCAAGATTTGCCTTTCAAATGACATTTTAACAATTTTCCCCATTCAAATGCATGGGCGACCTATGTTGACCTTGCCGTAAAATAGGTCAAGGTCATAATTTATAAACACATTGTAGTACTCTAGACCCCGATGCTTCATGCCAAGTTTTGTTGAAATTGGTCCAGTGGTTCCGGAGAAGAATTTTAAAGGGTTTTTACCATATATGGGCATGGCGGCCATCTTGGTCATGTGACCTAGATTATTTATAAACACATTGATTCCCCCTTCCCATAGATGCTTCCTATGAAATTGGGCTTCGATTGGCCAAGTGGTTTCAGAGAAGAAGATCTTTGAATATTTTTGTAATATATATGTATATTGCCCCGGGGTGGGGGCAGACCAACCCCTGGGGTCCAAATTCTTTTCAGAATTACCTACCTTCAGTCCATTTGCCCATTTCCTGCAAGATTTGCCTTTCAAATGACATTTTAACAATTTTCCCCATTGAAATGCATGGGCGTCCTATGCTGACCTTGCCGTAAAATAGGTCAAGGTCATCCAAAGGTCATAATTTATAAACACATGGCGGCCATCTTGGTCATGTGACCTAGATTATTTATAAACACATTGATTCCCCCTTCCCATATATGCTTCCTATGAAATTGGGCTTCGATTGGCCAAGTGGATCTTTGAATATTTTTGTAATATATATGTATATTGCCCCGGGGTGGTGGCAGACCAACCCCTGGGGTCCAAATTCTTTTCAGAATTACCTACCTTCAGTCCATTTGCCCATTTCCTGCAAGATTTGCCTTTCAAGAGACATTTTTACAATTTTCCCCATTCAAATGCATGGGGGTCCTATGCTGACCTTGCCGTAAAATAGGTCAAGGTCATCCAAAGGTCATAATTTATAAAAACATTGTAATACTCTAGACCCCGGTGCTTCATGCCAAGTTTCGTTGAAATCGGTCCAGTGGTTACGGAGGAGAAGAATTTTGAAGGGTTTTTACCATATATGGGCATGGTGGCCATCTTGGTCATGTGACCTGGATTATTTATAAACACATTGGTTCCCCCTTCCCATAGATGCTTCATATAAAGTTTGGCTTTGATTGGCCAAGTGGTTTTAGAGAAGAAGATCTTTGAAAATGGTGGACGACGGACGGACGACGGATGGACGCCGGATCATGGCCATCCTATAAGCTCACCTTGTGAGCCTAACGGCTCAGGTGAGCTAAAAATATGGATTTTTTTAAAACTATTGCAGCCTGAGACCTGAAAAGTGGTAGATGCAAAACAACTAATGAAAGTATGTGATTAATTTAGGTCAAGGTCATCTCTAGACCTTGGCCGAACTGTCGTCTATACACACTTTTCAAAGATCTTCTTCTCTGAAACCGCATGTCAAATCAAACTGAAATTTTATGAGGAGCATCCCTGGGTAGGGGGAACGAAAGTTTGATCCCGAAATCTAGGTCACATGACCAAGATGGCCGCTGCGCCCATATATGGTAAAAACCACTCAAAAATCTTCTTCTCCAGAACCGGCAGGCCGATTTTCACGAAACGTGGTATGTAGCATTTGGGACTCCATTCCATCATAGTTTGATAAAATGATGACCCTAGAATGACCTTGACCTATTTTACGACAAGGTCAATTTTGGAAACATAGGCTTTTACATGGGAAAAAGTGAAAGCAATGGATATTTTGTAAACTAAATGCAGCCTGAGACCTGAAAAGTGGTAGATGCAAACAACTAATAGAGTAGATGAAGGTATGTGATTAATTTAGGTCAAGCTCAATTTTGGAAACATAGGCAAACATGGAAACATGGGGGAAAAATGACAACTAGGTCTCAGATAAGTGTTTACAGGACCAATGATCCTATGGTAACTATTGCAGCCATAGACCTGAAACATTATCAAGATGGTCGTCATACCCATTTAGGGTAAAAAAAAAAAGAAAACAAGTAGCCCAAGGGCAACAATCGCTCACCTGTGAGTCAACAAGTACAGTCACTGGACAAAGTATTTGGGTTTTTTACCATATATGGGTATGGTGGCCATCTTGGTCACGTGACCTTGAAACCCTACTTACATCAGCAGAAGAGCTCTTGTCTGGATTGTGTATCCTCTTTTCTGCCATTTTGGTTCACTTGAAAAAAATCATCTAACAAGGTCAGGGTCCTATAATCGGGGATTTATGTAGAGCTCCACATGACATTGTTGTAGGTTTGTGTCATGCTGTTGCAGAGAAGATTTTTTCATATATATTTCCATTATAAGTCTATGGTAGATAATGACATGCCTGGGGCATGGCATGTATAGTCCCCAGGGGCACCGTTGGCAGCATTTATAAAGGAGAGTATTATACATTATTACACAACAGATGAAAGCTCTGGGCCATATGGTTTCAGAGAAGAAGATTTTTTTATGTTTTTCCCATGACGCCCCCGGGATGGGGCCTGCATGGACCCCAAGGGCACGGTTGGCAGGATTTGTAGCAGGATTTATAAAGAGGACCACTTTACATTGCTATACACAAAATATGAAAGCTTTGGGCCTTGTGGTTTCGGAGAAGAGGATTTTTTAAAGTTTTTCCCATGACGCCCCTGGGCGGGGCCTGTATGGACCCCAGGGGCACGGTTGGCAGGATTTATGAAGAGGACCACTATACATTGCTACAAACAAAATATGAAAGCTCTGGGCCTTGTGGTTTCGGAGGAGAAGATTTATGTTTTACCCGACCCCCCCCCCCCCCCCCCCCCTGTATGGACCCCAGGGGCACGGCTGGCAGGATTTATGAAGAGGACCACTATACATTGCTACACACAAAATATGAAAGCTTTGGGACTTGTGGTTTCCAAGATGAAGAATTTTTTTAAGTTTTTCCCATGACGCCCATGGATCCCAGGGGCACGGTTGGCAGGATTTACAAGAGGACCACTATCCATTGCTACAAACAAAATATAAAAGCTCTGGGCCTTGTGGTTTCGGAGAAGAAGATTTTTTTTATGTTTTACCCATGACCCCCCTGGGGTGGGGCCCATATGGACCCCAGGGGCACAGTTGGCAGGATTTATAAATAGGACCACTATACATTGCTACACACAAAGTATGAAAGCTTTGGGTCTTGTGGTTTCGGAGAAGATTTTTTAAAGTTTTTCTTAGATGCCCCCGGGGCGGGGCCCGTATGGGCCCCAGTTGGCAGGATTTATAAAGAGGACCACTATACATTGCTACTGACAAAATATGAAAGCTCTGGGCCTTGTGGTTTCGGAGAAGATTTTTTTATGTTTTTCCCATTGTAAGTCTATGGGAGCTAATGATCCACGGGGCGGGGCCATTTTTGACTCCTGGGGCATGATTGGCAGGATTTATATAGAGGACCAATAAACATTGCTACACACAAAATATGAAAGCTCTGGGCCTTGTGGTTTTGGAGAAGATTTTTTTTTTTGTTTTTCCCATGACACCCCCGGGGCGGGGCCCTTATGGACCCCAGGTAGGCAGGATTTATGAAGAGGACCACTAGACATTGCTACACACAAAATATGAAAGCTCTTGGCCTTGTGGTTTCAGAGAAGAAGATTTTTATAAGTTTTTCCCATTGTAAGTCTATGGGAGCTATCCGTTGCCATGGAAACCAGAGTTCTGATCCGACCTGGCCCAAAACCTAATACAACCTTTCCCCCTCCTCAATGATGCTTTAGATAAAATTTGGTCACGATTGGCCTTGTTGTCTTAGAGATATTCAAGTTTGAAAATGTGGACGGACGCATGCACAGACGCCGGCTCGACTACTATACTATAAGCTCACCTTGCGAGCCTTCGGCTCAGGTGAGCTAAAACTTCACTTTGTCCAGTGACTGTACTTGTTGACTCTCAGGTGAGTGATTGTTGCCCTTGGGCTACTTGTTAAAGTCTTTGGTATGACCTGGCCCGGGATCGAACCCACGACCTTCCGCTCCCGAAGCGGACGCTCTTACCATTAGGCTATCGGAATCGGTTATTACACTATCGGAATCGGTGATCTTTGTCGCGAAATAAACACGAACCAGTCTCCAGTTGTCGCATTCCAGTGAGATAGGGGCTTAAGCAATTCTGCTTCTTAGATGCAGATTGTCAATTGGTTTTGGAAAAGCCAGAACGGTTGGGAAATACTCTGTGAAACCACCGCGCCAGGAAGGTGATAGTCAAACCATTGGTATATACCGACATGTAGAACAATTCATGGGACAACAAATGAGCCTTCGCATGAGAAAACCAACTAGAGGACCAATGGTCCTGTAAACGCTCACCTGAGAACTGGGATATGCAGCTGACCTTGCCATAAAATAGGTCAAGGCTATCCCAGGGTCATGATTTATACAAACTTTGTAGAGCTGTATTCATTGATGCTTCAGGCCAAGTTTCAAAATCAAAGGCCTTCTGGTTCTGAAGAAGATTTATACATGTAATGGTTTTTACTATAATTTATAATCATGGCGGCCATCTTGGTTATATGACCTGGACCATTTATATTAGCTTTCACTCGCCTCCACATAAAGTTTGGCTTTGATTGGCAAAGTGGTTTCAGAGAAGATCTTTGAACATTATGGTCATATACATGTATATAGCCCGGAGGTGGGGGCAGACAACCCCCTGAGGACATTTTTTCCATCAATATAAATCTTCTGTCCATTTGCATATTCCCAGCAAGTTTCCCCCCATTTAATTACATTTACTAACTTTCCCCATTAAAATGCATGGACAACCTATGTTGGCATTGTCATAATATATATATATAAACTTTGTAGAGCTCCTCTCCCTGACGCTTCATGCCAAGTTTCAAAATCATAGGCCTTCTAGATATGGAGAAGATTTTTAAAGTTTTTTTTGCTATTTATAGCCATGGTGGCCATCTTGGTCATGTGACCTGGACCATTTACATAAACTTTCATTCTCCCTTCCTAAGAATACTCAACAAGACGTTTGGCTTTGATTGGCCAAACGGTTTCAAAGAAAAAGATCTTTGACTATTATGGTAATATATACATGTATATTGCCCCTGGGTGGGGGCAGACCTGCCCCTGGGGTCCTTTTTTCAGAATCATAAATATTCAGTCCATTTGCCCATTTCCATAAAGTTTTTCCCTTCAAATGACATTTTGACAATTTTCCCCATTCAAATGTATGAGCGACCTATGTTGACCTTGCCGTAAAATAGGTCAAGGTCATCCCAGGGTCATAATTTATATAAACTTTGTAGAGCTTCTCCCCCAGATGCTTCATGCCAGGTTTCAAAATCATAGGCCTTCTGGTTCTGGAGAAGAAGATTTTTAAAGGTTTTTGCTATTTATAACCATGGTGGCCTTCCTGGTCATGTGACCTTGACTATTTATACTAACTTTCATTCCCTCATCCTAAGGATACTACATATAAAATTTGGCTTTGATTGGTTGAGTGGTTACTGAGAAAATTAAGTTCAACATTTAATTTGTAAATGACCTATGGCCAAGGTCAAGAAATGACCTTGACCTTTAATACTCACATCACTTCATTAGCTCAACATGTTGTTTGTATCTACAAGTCACAGGCTACAAAACTTCCTGAAAAATTCAATGTTTTCACTTTTTTCCATTGAAAAGCCTATGTAACCAAAATTGACCTTGCCGTAAAATAGGTCAAGGTCAACCCAAGGTCATGATTTATATAAACTATGATGGGCCAAAGTCCCAGATGCTACATACCAAGTTTCGTTGAAATCGGTCCACCGGTTCCAGAGAAGAAGATTTTTTTATGGTTTTTACCATATATGGGCATAGCTGCCATCTTGGTCATGTGACCTGGATCATTTATATAAACTTTCGTTCCCCCTTCCTAAGGATGCTCCACATGAAGTTTGGCTTTGATCGGCCCAGTGGTTTCAGAGGAGAAGATCTATAAAATTGTTGGATGGACGATGGATGACGGACGGACGCCGGAGCATGGCCATCCTATAAGCTCACCTTGTTAGCCTTCGGCTCAGGTGAGCTAAAAATATGGTTTCCGAGCAGGTCTGACACAAAGGCTGTACAATCACAGAAGGCTAGAATCTTGAAATGAGGAAATGTACTATCCTGTAGCGAAGGCAAAAATAGGCAAAAATCCGGTTTTCTCATGATGCGGCTCATATGGCTCTGACTCAAGCCAGAAATTAATCAGACAAAACATTACAACACTTTCTCAACATTTAATCACTGAATTGTACAATCATTTTTGATTCTATAAATTCAGAAACAGATCAATTCACAAAAATAAGGCCAGGTGATATCTCTCGCTGGGTTGTTAATAATTTGCATAACAATGTATAGGTCAAATCCACTTAAGAGCATTGTTACGTAGTTGTCACATGACCAGACAAAGCCGTCAGTTTTCATATTCCTCAGAAAAATATGAGCCGTGGCTTCTGAAAACCAACAATCTTGGTTTCTGACTAGGTGTGACAACCAGGACCCAGTTGTTCAAAGCATCGTTAGCTTAACGATATCGTTAAGACATAAATTTGTTAAGCAAATATCAGCTAAAGTAACAAATACACTGTTATTTTTTGTTGAAAAAATGTGAGAATCCTTTGCAGTGCAAAGGATTCTCACATTTTTTCAACAAAAAATAACAGTGTATTTGTAATATTAATGTTTGAAATTTTAACGAAACGTTAACTAACGACGTCGTTAGTTTTGAACAACTGGGCCCTGGCTGTACAGTTATGTAGGAAATAGTTAGAAGCCTGAAATTTCAGTTCCAGAAAGCACTGTAATATCCATGGCACAAAAACAAAGGCGCTGATCATCTGTGCAGGTACTGCACAGCTGATAGAACTGCACAGCTGATCTGCATCTCTGTTTTTGCATATGCAGATTGTTGGTTTTCTATGCAACTCATATTCCTCTCAAAAAACCTGTGACAGAACTCTAAGTAAATTCAACCAATAATACTGCAAAGGATGTAATTAATAGAAAAACAAATGAACTTTGTTGTATTTCACCAAGAACGTATTACTACTCCCAAAGAGAGGTATTGATAACAGTATTTTTTTCCTTTTTCTGTTTGTTTCGGCGCAGATCAGCTGAGCAAAAACAGCACAGCTACTCAATATCTTTGATTTCATTACGAAAACCTGCCCATGCAATAAACAGAGATTTTTTTGAGCTTTAAAAATTGAAAATTTTCAGCTGAAAAATTTTGATATTTTTAATATTTTTGCAAAAAACATTAAGGGTACACGATAGAACTGCCTCGCCGAGGCCATTCTAACGGCGAGGCGGTTCTAATGAGTATGCACAAAACATTGATTAAGGTTACATGGTAGAACCGCCTCGGCCCACTTTTTTAAGAAAAATAGATATAACCCTGTTTTGTAAGAAAAATAGGTATAACCCTGCATACCACAGTTTTACTATATAAAAGTGGGGTTTAAGGGGGTATTCATTTCACGAACATGTTTTCCTGATGATCATCTTTGATTTTAATACACATACACGAGCATTTCACTTTCCAAATGCAAAAATTTTAGTCTCTAGCCATTATGCCTGTATGCTTTCAAATTTTAACAAAGACTAAGCCACTAATATGACAAAAACTTGTAGAAGGCTTAAATGCAAGTAACTGGTTGGTAGTGAATAAATTTAAGGTGAACTTTCTGAAGTCATGCCATTTCAACCATCATGCTTTGTGTGAAAACAACACTTTCAAACAACCAACAAAATAGTATCTAAAACTCTCCTTAGGTAGGACTGTCCATATAATGCTACTTGATAACAGAATTTCAATTTAGCAAAGTCATCGTTTTTTTTTTTTTTTTGTTCTTCTTAATTTTTCACACAGTAGTATGTGACATCTGTAAATTTCTGTAAAACTACATTTTCAGTTTTAAAGGCATCACTCATGAGCCGCAACGCGAGAAAATCGGTCTTTGGGGTTTCCGACCAGGTCCGACACAGACCGGCATGTGTAGTCAAAGAAGATGGCTAGAGGCAGGAAATTTTGGATTTAGAAAGTAGGGGAACTGTACTATCTGTGTAGCGAAAACAAAGGCGCTGATCAGCTTCGCAGTTACTGCGAAGCTGATCTGCGCCCATGTTTTCGCCTAGGCGAAAATCTGGTTTTCTCATGATGTGCCTCATTTTATAATGCACTAGGTCATGTATCAACAATACAGACTTCCAGTGAGTGCTCCTGAACAGAACAGCTAGACCATCTGAAACTTAATACTGTAAATACAATAATTTTCGCGTGACTTTTATTTCGAGAATTTTTTATTTCCGAATTATTATTAAGTTCTTCAATTCGCGAGTTAGTGTCCATGTATTCTATACAGTTTATAGTGACTCCTCATTAGTGAGAACTTTAAATTCACGAGGCGACCAATTCGCGAATATTAGCGAAAATTCAGTTCTGATCAACAGTGGTTTGTGCAATATGGAGAGTCTCACCTAAGGACAGTATTTCTATCTATCAGCAGTCTAATGAACACATCAAAAACAACCAGAGCTCAGCAAAACATATAAAAGAGAAACTAGAATCAGTCATTGATGACTAACAGGCTACAACCAAGGATTAGTCCAAAGTCCATCTTTTAAAATTCTGGGGCCTAAGATTCGTTAAAATTTCAAATGGCAATATTACAAATACATTGTTATTTTTTGTTGAAAAGAAATAACAATGTGTTTGCTTTTGAAGTTAATATATTGTAGACAAATTGAGGGCTTAACGACAGTGTTAGCAAGCTAACGAAGTTTTGAACAACTGGGCCCAGGAAACAAACACTGTTTTCATTTGTGTACATGTAACATGTGAATTAAACTGAATTTTCTTGTTGTATGTTTTGTTGCACTCTGGCTAAGTAATAACCCCTTGCCCTCCAGTAATTCAAAATGGACTTATCAAAATGGTGTGTGATGAGAAAAAAAGAGACCAACAATGAATAAACTGTTCATCCAGCTTGTTAAACAATAGTTTGTTTAACTGAGCCGTGACATGAGAAAACCAACATAGGGTGTTTTTGAACAGGTAAAACACAAACTGGTCTGTACCATCACAGAATGGCTAAAAGCTTGAAATTTTGGATTGAGAAAGTAGTTATTGTACTATCCATGAAGGCAAACCAAAGGCGCAGATCAGCTTCGCGGTTACCGCGAAGCTGATATGTGTTCACATATGCACATTGTTGGTTATCTCATAATACGGCTTTATTTTGCCAATATTTGCCACTATCTTATTGGCACCATTGTTTCACTGAAACTTAATAACTCCAATGCTTCACTGAATGACGACTTAGGAGTCAGCATCGGCATTTTGTGAGAACTGATACAGAGGCATCACAAGTTGCCTGTAACTTTATGGATAAAACTAAGCAACCATGTACAAACACCCATCTTTACTTTGGTCTTCGTAATACCAGACTACTTTTGTGTAATGTGTAGGGGGATTATGTGTTGATCTATTTACAAAATGTACAAAATGGAATAAATTAACAACACAGTAGTAAAATTGTAAGAATATAAATCACAACAAAATATGGCCATTTAAAAGATCTAATGAGCCTGTGCATGAGAAAACCAACTATTTGGGTTTCTGACCCGGTCTGACACAAACCAGTCTGTGCAGCTGATCTGCGGCTTTGTTTTCGCAGATGCAAATTGTTGATTTTCTGATGTGGCAGCTCTAAAAGTGATGAAATTTGCATCCATTACAACTCTCACTCAAGGCACAGAATATTTTCGCATCATTGCCGGAAAACCTCTATCTGGGCTATCTGAGCAGTAAGATCAGCCTGCTCACTCCAAATAACTTGGATGGGTCTAGTAAACTGTCACTGAGTCGTTCTGATGTTGATCGATCTGCATAGGAGTATACCTGGCCTGTACCCTTATTGCCTAAAAGGAGGTTTTCTGAAGATGCATTTTCAACAACACATTATGTCATGGAAACTCTATTTTAACATTTGAGCCTCTGCATAAGAAAACCAACAATTTGAATTGCCGAACACGTCAGACACAAACCAGCCTGTACAGTCAAAGAAGCAAGCTAGATGCTTGAAATTTTGGATTTCGTGGTGACTGCGAAGCTGATCTACATCTTTGTTTTCGCATATGCAGATTGTTGGTTTTCCTATGCAGCGGCTCATTTCTAAGTGCTAGATAATTTTATGATAATTCAGAAATTGTTTTGGGGATATCTTTCATTTTAAAATCTTATCTCAAAACGCAATATCAATAGTGGCATACACATTTCAAGGAAAAACAATCCCTAAATTTATCACAAAATCTCTATTTCTGAAAGGTCAAAAATCAGAGAAATGAAATTTTATAGAGAAATGAAATTTTGCCAAAGTGTTAAGAAGTACATTGTACACCTGGACCTCTTTATAACACGGTTCATTACAGCACAATTTTGGATATAGCACGGATCACTGATGGACCCCAAATGGTCATTTTAGACTGATTTTGCTATATATATATCTGTACATTTTACTCTCGTTATAACACGGAATGGATAGCTAACACGGAAATTGGCATGGACCCCAACAATAGTGTTATAAAGAGGTTGAGGTTACTCTCGTTATAACACAGAATGGATAGCTAACACGGAAATTGGCCTGGACCCCAACAATAGTGTTATAAAGAGGTTGAGGTGTACTTACAAGGATAATATCTTAATAACACTAAAAATGAGCCACCACATGGGAAAACCAACAATCTGCATAGGCGAAAACAAAGGCGTAGATCAGCTTAGCAGTAACTGCGAAGCTGATCAGCGTTTTTGTTTTCGCTACTCAGATAGTACAATTCCTCTTCTACTTAAATTCGAAATTTCAAGCTTCTAGCTCTGTTCTGTGCTTGTACAGGTCGGTTTGTGTCGGACCTGTTCCGAAACCACATTGTTGGTTTTCCTACGAGGTGGCTAAAATAACTAAGCTGTTTATAGATTAAGGATTTCTTTACCCATATATGAAAAGAACAGAATTAAGAGAAAATCAGTTTTCAAGTGCAAAACAGGTTCTGTTTGCAAATCTGCATGCATTTGTGCGACTCAGTTGTGTCAAGAGTGGTCAACACCACTGAAAAGAGGTTTTCTGGCAAGACTGTTCAAATGAAAATTGAAAAACAATGAAGCATGGCAAAATTCTTTTTAAGAAAATGAGGTTGTTACTATTAAATATGCACACTATGGCACTTTATACAGAGTTGTTTTACAAAAAAAATCCCAAAACCAAATTAGACAGCCAAGAAATGAACAAAATTATCTCAATGTTTGAAGAAAATAATGGATATTACAACTGAAGATTAACTATTACTTATATATACAGTTCTAGTCAGCACATGGTAAACTACAAGTATGCCCGTTGCGGGTCAGACAGACAGACAAACATACACATCACAACTTAAATACCTATAAATACTGTTTAAACAGAACATGTATAGTGATTTCATATCACAAGATTTGCTCCAACTAAAAAATAAGTCCTATTTATATTTCGATTAAATAAAATTTCATTTGTGCTATCAACAAGTGCAAAATCTAAAAATAACATATGGAACAATTGAGAATCCACGGTCATGTCTTATACTTTTGGTCACATTCTTTTTTAGAATTTATATGTTATAGGATCTGACCAGATCTAAAAATATTGTGAACTTGGAATGGTATACAAGGAAATAATCTGTGAAAAGGTAACTTCGCATTGTCCAAAGATGAATCAATCCCAATCCTATTTTTGAGGAGCCATTTAGAAGGTTTCTGATTCTATTTTTCTTTCAATGTTTTCCTAAAAAATACTTATTCTTGTGCATATAAACTTTTACACATTTGTGTATAACGGGACCATCACAAATTATTAAAGCTACAATACTTCAACAAACTAAATAGATCTAACATAGAACTAAGAGAACTAAATAATTTAAGTTTTGTTTCAAATGTGAGAAAAATACCTGAACACATTTTTCACTGGTTACTACATCTAAATGATAAATCATATGATAAACAAAATCATTATGGTCGTCATGGATACCGAGTCTACAAAAATAATATTTCAGCCTGAACCATGTAGGCATATACCAGTCTATGCATCAGGCATGTTACACACCTGTTATCAAGAGACAACCAACAAGATTGGGTACAACCAACACAGATGGACTCAATACAAGGTTCTAGAATGTAAATAGCCGTCTGGGAACAACTTATCAGGGACCATTCTGATCCATGGTAAGTTGTTCCTAGGTATTTTACTCCCTGTTGTCACCAACTGATTTAATCTGCATTGGTTTTACTCAGTCACACTGGTTGTTTCTGGAAAACTATTGTGTGTAACTGCGAAAACTTGCCCATGTAATATATAGAGACTTAAGTTATAAAAATGAAAATCATCAGTAGAAAAAATTAAATATTTTTCGTTTTGCATAAAACATTGATTGTGGGTACATGTTAGAACCGCCTCAGCGAGGCCGTTCTAATGAGTACCCACAATCTATGTTTTGAAGCAAAAATAAGAAAAATATGTATACCCCTGTAAACCCCAGTTTTGCTATGTAAAATGGGATATAATGGGGTATACTTTTCATGGACATGTTTTCCTGATGACTCAGGCTAGGTTTCTATATGTGATACACAGGCTAAAATCAAATTTTAGATAAACATACCACAAAATTGGCTTTTTTCTACATAAGACATACTGTTTTCTAACTATCGAGCATTTCTAAATCTTTTAACTAATATGAACTATTTGTAGTGAATATAAAAAATAACAACACACATTCATCAAATACACTGAATATGTATGAAACTTAATTTTTTAGCCAAACACAAAACATCCACAAGAAATCATGAATGATTATTACTAAATGTAAAACATATGAAAAACAATATAAAGGCAATACAATCTAAATTCTTTAGAATTTGAATAAAAAGATAGCATTTTTACCACTAGCAAAGAGAATCATCAATTCAAGTTTCAAGTATTCATTTAAAGTATAGAATTTCATAGCAATAGTTTTGTGTATTTGTAAGACAAGGATTAAATTTTGATACCAATGAATAAAATCAGCCAAACAAATGTGAGTCTAAAATCTTAATGCAGTGCTATCTGCAAAACATAACACATTATTTTCATAAACTAATTTTTGAAGCATGTCTCTATAGCTGACCAGACTAGTTTGTGTCTGAATGGGTCAAAAATTAAGCAGACAGGTTTTCAAACAAGGTATTACTAAATTCTTCATCTAAAACACAAGCAGGCAATAACACAACTTTTATAACACACATGCTAAAAAGAAACCTTTCAATGTCAAGATCTGCACTATTTAAGTCTAAAACAACAAAACTTATATTACAGAACCTTTTTATTATGCTGGCTGCCGAACTATAATAAGTCAATGACTGATGAATTCTACTTTTCAGGGGAAGTAAAATCAGGCAACTAACACACAACAACATGCAATCGATGTTTGTTATGAAAAAATATATAACTTATGACTGTGTGATGTAACAGTGATGGATTAAACACAAATAATTAAGCCATTAATATCTGCACAAAACAGAGACTAGTAAACAAAATGTTTCGAGCCACTGAGCCCAATAAGATATCTTCTTAACCATTTCCATCAAGGAAATTGGGCTTCACACAAAGCTTAAATAAAGGACTCTCTTCAAAAATGCATTTATTTTCATCCTCTTTGACACAAAATTTTGCATATCTAAATACATCATTCTAAGTACCCGTCCAACAATCTAATCCAGGAATTCACACTCCTCCAATATCTTGCTAGTTCGTTTCTGGGACTATTCGATCTTGAATCTTTTGGCATGCTGTCCATCTCCGGATGCAAAACTATTTGAGACGGGCATCACAACTATTGTTTTTGCACCACCTACTCCACCCGAGGCGGCAGTTTTCACTGCTAGGGTCCCCGGGGCCGAGCCCGACATGACCCCTATTGTCCCGTTCTGATTGGCAGCTGATGCCACAGCACTGGTGGTGAGCACCATGAGGGTGGTCCCCCCTGCCCCCTGGATAGTGTCAGCAGACTTAGATATGAGAGAAGTTGCCCCCGAGGGGGTTCTGTTCACCACGGCAACACCCTGGGTTTTCGTGACAGCTGCCTGGACGATTGTTGGAGCTGCTTTGCTCCCGACAACGGTGGTGTTGACAGGCTTTGCGAGGATTGTCGTCTTTGCCGGAACAGTGGTGGTGCTTGGTTTGCTGACCGTCGGGGACTTGGCTGTGTCGGGTTCGGATAAACTCATTGCTACAGCACTGCTCAGATCAATAAACTGGAAAGGAAAGCATTTAAATAATGTTAAATTTGGCAGAATGCAAGTCATCACTCAATCCATTTTTGAAGTCAAATGTTGTCTATGATAAACTTGGGCACTTGTCCCCATTTGTCTAAGACTTCAAGGTATTTTTCACTCATGTTGGGATGAGCCAATGATTCTTTAAGTCTTTAAAATTACAACTATGGGTAGTTAATGTGTCTAACTGAAGGGCATATCTGTGCGCCTGAGTTGTTTGAACCCCTAACTTCTTGATAAGAAGTCGCTCTACAACTAGATCATCACACTCCCTGTCCCAAGTTTTAGACTAACTGAGCCCTGTCGCGAGAAAACCGTTCTTCGGGGTTTCCGACCAGGTCTGACACAAACCAGCCTGTACAGTCACAGAAGCAGGCTAGAACATTGAAATTCCGGTTTTAAGAAGAAGCGGGGTTGTACTATCCCTGTAGCGAAAACAAAGGAGCTGATCAGCTTTGCAATTACTGCGAAGCTGATCTGCGCCTTTGTTTTCGCCTAGGCAAAAATCTGTTTCCTCATGATGTGGCTCAACTACAAGTGATCTTACCTCCCCCATCACAGCGATAGGTGTTTCTCCTGTGGCTGCAGCCACTTTGTGTTCTACGAGGTAAAACATGTACTCGTCATACAGCAGTCGGATCAGGTGGAATGAGCCAAAACTTGCAGCACTTCGTAGGGTCAGGTCACGAATAACCATGGAACTGGAAAACAGACAAATTGCATTATAACTCTGATTGCTATTAATTAAAAGGGCATCCATATCTTGGAATATGCTTAATCACCTCTACGCAATTACTGTAAATTCTGAAAAGTTTGCGAGAACTTAATTTTTGCAAACATTTGCGAATTCCTTGCTTCATGAATTTCATGCTATTTCAAAGTTCCTGCTATTAGAGTTACTATAAGCTTAACCCATATTTGACAACTGGATTTTCCCATCATTATCAATATGGTGAGTCCACTTTCATTTTAGCAGTGTAAGTAGTGATTTAATATTTTTATCTCATATTTTGATGAAATCCCTCTGCGCAAACAGAATACCCCAGCTGCATCCCATCAGGGGGTATGCTGTTTGCCTATGTCCCACAAAAAGGATGCAAGGCTTATATGAGGTAATAAAACTACAATAATACTGCTTCACGAATTCAATAACTTGCTAATAATTTTGACATAGAAAAGTAGCGAAACAAAACTCAAGCTGTCTTTACCTATAAAATGACCATTTGAGTAGAAACTGGCGAGCGGCTTTAGGGAAGTTGGCCTCGCCCTCATGCTGTTTGAGGACCTGATTGACGACCCCCTCTAGCCAGACGGCCCACTGTTCGAGGGAGTTCTGTTGCTGTAAGGTTTTCTTGAAGTCCAGCTCCAACTGATGTACGACCCCATCCTCGCACTGACACACCCATGAGGCCTGCTCCTGTTAAAGTAGATATGTCAAATTGTTATTACAGTGGACTAAATTTGACCATTTCCAGCTTACAATGGAATCATACATGTATGTAACTTTTTTCCTATTTTTCTGGCTTGTATTTTAACATTTTTGATGTTACTGCCTCACAAAGAAGCAGATCAATATTGTGCAGTGATTTTACTGCTTGCTAGATAGTTTTTGATCTAAGTTTCTATACAAGAAAGATTGAGCCAACAAATTCTTGTACATGTAGCTAAACTATTATTTCACTTTTAGAAAGACATGCTACATATGAGCCATCTCATGAGAAAACCAACAAATCAGGCTGTACAGTAACAGAAGCAGGCTAGAAGCTTGAAAGTTCAGATTTAAGAAGAGGAAGTGTATTATCCGTGTACTGAAAACAGATGCAATGATCAGCTTCCCGGTTACCGCAAAGCTGATCTGCGTCTTGGTTTTCGCATATGCAGAGTGTTGGTTTTCTCACTAGGGGGCTAGTATATGTCAAGGTTCTAAGTGCAAATGATTAAAATGTATGATTACTTTCATAACTTCAAGAGCTATTAAATGATAATTCCAACTGCTTCATATTGCATACTATGTCTGAGATTAAATTTTTGTTTCGTTTTTTTGTGTTTTAACGTCCCAGTAAAAATTCTTCAGTGATGTAAGGCCAGATGTTGATTTGTTTGAAGTATTACCTGTACATTTGCAAAGTCTACCCTGTTGAGATCTGTCAACATTTGGTTAATTTGAGACGTGTTCTGTAGTACTGCCCGTGCAGCTTGAGCAAGATGATTGAGGGATGTGTAACGACGTAATGTCTGGGCAAAGGCACCTACTGCTCCAACCTGTATCAAAAACATATACATATGATCTAAATTTCCAGAAAAATAAGATTGACAGTTCAACTATTTTACTGCATATATGATTTGCTTTACAGTGCCTTATTACAAACCGTTGCTAACAGCTGACATGCTACATAACATGTAACACCATCCTTACTAGGGAATTAAGTATTTGTATACAGTAGCTTGTTTTGTTTTTAGCCAAACTTTATTTGATACCAGTACCTTACCCTATCCAATTCAATTTGTGACCAATAATAGCTCACTTTATTGACTTTCTACATCTATATTCCAGTCAACATTTTTTAGTATTGTAAGGACAAAGTCCCATCTCTCGGATCTTAACCACTATAATGTGGAGTATGTCTTGTAATCCAATATATCCAACATTTAGTTTCTCAGTCCAAGTTTTGACGGTTCCCCGTAACAAAGTGTTTGATGGCAATATTACACATCCTACCTTAGTTTTGACCATTTCTTCAGGAACCCCTGTCATGGATCCCTTCAGCCAATTCTCTAAGCTCTTGGCAAAGTTCCTGATAGCCTGAGTCAATGAGCCTACAAATAGCAAAGATGTTAAAAGCTCATTACAGTTTCAGATACAAAGCTTCATCAACAATCATGTAGTAATGAATATAGTTATGAAATAGTTTGAAAAATAAGGCAATTTATAAAATCTATTGTCCATCAAAATTACCTAAATCAATACCTTTCCTATTTGGTTTTCTGGTTAGAAAATTAGTTAATTTCAATTTCAATCTTCATTTTTTCATGTTCAATGTATTCTTTACAATGTAGGAACAAGTTTTGGCAAAAATATTTAAAATAATTTTTTCCCAATGAACCTCTGAAAAAATCTCGCTATATTGCATAGGCAAGTTTTCATAATGACAAACAACAACTTACTAGGGATAGGTCTAAGCACATCTGGAATGAGGACCTCAACCAGAGCCTGGTAGAACTGGTAGTCTGACTTCCTCACATATTTCTGTACAGGCTCATATTTACACATCACATATAACTTGTCTCGTGGTAGTCGTCGCTCGTAGTCATTGTCAGGACTGAAAAGTTGTGTAAATCAGGTCATTTCAAAAATCATCCAGAATCCATGCAGTAAGGGCCAATGAAGGCTATTAAAATAAAGTAGCCCACAGTTGCAACATATTGTGCTTGGACCCTTTGTTTTAATGGTTTTCTAATTTGGAAATTCTAGGCTAAGTTGAGCAATTGAACCAAAACTGAGCAACTTAATATATTTTGCCTCAATGAAGCTCAAAAAATAGTTTTCTTTGAATAATCCAAAGCTTATGTTTGTTTGTTTGTTTTGTGGTTTAACATCCCAAGCTATAATTTTTCAGTCCTGTCAGGACGAAGTCAATGTTTTCTTAGTATTTACCAGGACTATGAAGAGTCACAGGTCTTGCTTATTGCAAATTTCATATCAGCGAGAACATTTCCGGTTTTCCGCTCGCTAAAGTTTGCAACCATGAAGTGTAAACTACTTCACAGGACGCGTAGTGTACAAAATCAATACACCTATAGTCAGAAGGCGGTTTATTTTTAAACCGATACATGTATTTCCAAACAGTTTATTTTTAGACTGCACTCGTTCAGCCTCTCGATACCTGGTGTATTATATGATATATCACCGTCGATCTTGAAATAAAAAATTTGACAACATCCAATGTCATGGGAAACGGTATGAATAAGTCAGAAGTTCTGAATTGTCACATAACCTTGGTGTAAGTAAGATTAATTTTAAAATCTACCTGGTCACAGTCAACTTGGAAATTGTCCGATAAAATCATGACCAGGCGCCACCATGTTCCTGGACAAACCCAGATGCAGGGAGAAGATTCGTGCTGCAAGGTCGCTTAGAATGGGGCCACACCGATATCATCCAATCGTCTGACAAAATGTCTCATCAGATTTGGCGGTAATCATGGCAAATCAATTGTGTCAGTTTATAGGTGTAATCATTGCATTGTTTATTGTCGCCTCCCCGTTGACATGTATTGTCCCGTTTTCAAGTTATTTAATTTAAGGGAACCCGGAACCGAATGTGGCCTTTGACACGTCATGTTATTTAAGAATATGCACTAGTACTGCCAGTGGTATTTAGTTCACAAAGGCGATTTGTTTAACTGAGCACACATGAATGGTTTACTGTAAATCATTTCAGTCAACTGAATACATGTAGACCACAACCAGAACGCTCCCTCCTTTTGAAATAAGTAATTAGAAGTTTATCTTATATGAAGACTTTTACATATGAAGACATGCCAGCTCATCTCCTGTAAAACGACACCGTATTGTGAATGGCACACCCACAATCACAATTCACGAAGGCCTGATCCTTAGTGAGGTTGAAAGCCATTGTCGCCAGTCTAAACTATTATGCTGTTCAATGGGATTATGAATCTTGACCCCACAATTTATAGATTATAATTTTTGATATGATCGTATGTTTTCTAATGGAGTGGACATTCTGATGTATTAAACTTGTCAATTTATCCCTGTTATATAGAATTTCAAGATGTCTAATAAATAGTTGTATCTGTTCAAGTTAATAAATGACAGGGACAATTAATGTATAAGATTTGAAGATAGTAATAAATTGGTTATGTCAGGCTGGTAATACCTTAACATCCCAATCAAACATTTTTCAGTCATTGGCCACATATTCCTGGGGCTACCCTCGGGAGTAAATGTATCTTGTTCAAGCACACAATGCAAGCGGCTTGATTGAGGATCGGACTCAGGACTTCTCGATACGGAGTCCGCTGCCCTACCATCGGATAACCCATCGACACTTTTCAATACACAATGACCCTCACTATGAACGTCTGGCAATCATAAACACAGCCCTCTTACGGCTGTGTTCAAATCTTGCATTGTTTAGAGTCTATGTCTTCGTTTAACACAATCAACAATAACAGCTAAGGTCGTATAAGAAGCCCGGGATGAAAAAGAAGAAAAAAGTCGGCTATAATCAGGAAATGGCACAATCAGAAAAAAAGTCCCACTAAGTCCAAAAACCGACTAAATTGACAAACAGGTAGGCCTAATATGTGAACATATCGTAAGCTGAGTGAGCAGCTATTTCTCAATAGGCAGCCACTCAGTTACCAAACTTAACTAAATATATGAAACAGGCCTAAGTTGTATATCGTGAGCGCTTTTCTGCATTTTGTTCTTTCTATGCGAAATTGGCGGTGTCTGTCGACGATACCATAAACGTGAACAAAACACTGTATTGCTCCCATAGATAGTAGAAGCTCAGACTATTTTTTTCTTGACTAAACATGCTTTCTGTTACATTTATATTAAAATTTTCTTCTATGACGGGATTCAGCAGTCAAAGTTTATGCGGTCGAAATATTTGATGACGCCATTTTTCTCTGCCTCGTTACTTAGCAACTACAGGCTGTTTTTCAGAGAGGCAGCTCCTGGGAACGTTACGTAGCGCTCGCGAACACGTTTTTTGTACATACTGTTGCAAAGCAAATACATGTACTTACCAGTCTAGACACATCGTTGCATTCTCATTATTTTTCTACAAGGCAAGCAAATGAATTCCTACTGACTTTCACGCACACATAGAGAAAACCAATAATGCACGAAACCCAAAGAGAAGCCCCGCACTATCATGCGCATTTCTTTTATGTCAAACCCTACCCCGCATTTCAGATAGGAACAAAATATTGTTAGAAGCATTCCCTTTTATAATCCAATTGTGTAAACGTGTCTTGGCAAAGGTCACATTGGTTCCGTGTTCCGTTAACTAAAACGTTGAAACGGGATTCAGTCGGTCACGGGGAGGCGACAATAAACAATGCGCGCACTGTATAAGCCATGCATTGATTATTGTCGCCCCCGCGTGACATGCCTTCTCCCATTTACCTGTTTAGTTAATGGATCACGGAACCAAAAGTGACCTTTGACTGAACATGTTAACAAAATGGGATTAATATAGATGACAGTTCGTGGAATAACACGGTAAACTGCCTTATGCCTGGAACCTGAAAATGAAGAATCTAAAATTGGTCCGACATTCTTACACGTGCAGATCGGATTCGGTCAGCCCGGGAAGTGCGTGCGTCATCAGATTGATCGAGACACATTGTTTCGATATATTACATGTATTTTACACATTGTGTTGCTGTGCTTCAAACCAAGATTTTTTAAGCAGTACAGACCTGACAACAACTTTTCTTCGCTCATAAATGTCGGAAGCGGTGATCGATCTGGCATACATGTGTACACTGACCTACATGTATCAGCCGATTATATGTTCACTTTCATCATTATACACGGCCGCTTATCTCCTTTCGCACAACACCGTGTTGTGTATTGAAAAAACTGAAGGCGACTTCCGGTGGTGCTGAAGGCGATTCGAGAAGTGTACACACAAAAGATAAGGGTGTCGGTTTATCTGAGATTTAATAATTTCCAGCCCAAAACAAAAGAAACCGAGAATGTCCTGCAACCCTCTAATGGTTTTTTGATTGACACATGTCTCATTGGCAGCCAAATCTTCAATAATACGAAAGATATACGTTTTCTACCGTAGCGAGTTGGTGGTTTTGTTGACGTGCAAACATTTTGACTTTGCATTGCTGAAGTCGCCAAGCATTATTGTTTGCATCTACCACCGTTACATTAAAGGCCTTCCATATCAATGTCATTTACCACCCTAAATATATTTCGATACCTTCCTTCATTCTAAAAAATGACTGCTGTATTGGAGTTTGTGATGAAGGAGATCGGTGGTGAAAAAGGAGATCGGTGGTGCTAAAGGAGACGATGTATTCAATTGCCAATAACGTATTATTTTGTATTTTCTAGTCATGCATGTAAATCTGATGCATTTTAAATTAGCAATCCGTTACACTCTGATACTTTGCTCTACACCCAAGATAAAGTATGTAGGGTCTCATTAAAGAAATAACATTTCGTTTGCACTCATGTCTGAGACTAATACCGTCGGCAGTGTAGATGGTCAGACCACATTGGTAGTTTTACCTGTGATTTTGAAACGTTGTTTTGTTGGGATCTTACATTTGACACTACAAAACTCATGTTCTTTGAAAGGGCGCAACAACTTAACGAATTAATGAAAGAATTTTAGTCACGTTTTCATTGTCTATGTTTGGTTTTGTACTGCGGTGGTTCTTTTTGTTTTATGACTTGTTGTTTAAAATTTTTGTGCTGTTGGTGCCTTATGTATGTTTTCATATTTTTATTTAATTTAAGGTAACTGAGTGGTCATCTGTTGGGAAAATAGCTGCTCATTCGGCTTACGATATGTTTTCATGGTATAAGTGTCTGATTGTTAGTTTGGTTTTTCCCACCTCGGTTTTTGGAGTGGGGGCCTTTTCCTGATCTTTGCCTACTTGTACCTTTTAGTAAAAATCATTTGTTGTGTTATACTTTGCAGAGTTTAACTTCACAGAACTTTGTACATTACGTGTCCGGCAACTAACGGCCACCCTGTCAATCTTGTTGAGAAGGGCGCGTGAACTTATGACATTGTCCACCAAAATGATAATGGCTTTCAAAACCTTTCTACACAATTGTATGAGATTCTAGACCTTCTATTTCTATTTTTCTATTTACTAAGTACGTGAATTATCGGTATAATTCTCAAATTGCAATTGTTTTCGAAACATCTTGTGCGGAACGCTGTGGTTCAGTGGTAAAATGTCGGACACGAGGGTTCGAGGCCTAGCCGCAAATACATATTTACTCCATTAAATAGTGAGTAAATAACCCGGAAGCTGTGCCTCTGTATGGACATGAATGAAACATTATTAACATTGGTGTTAAGCATTGATTCAGTCACAGTTTCACTTTTACAGACTCGACCTCCATTATGCATCTTTTATTTGTCAAAATGACATGTTCTCTTATTTTTCGATACTCAGACAAAATAAACATAGACTAGGCAGTTAAGTCCCATACCACACCTTATCGTATTTAAGGTCATATGTCTTTTTCCAAATACACAAGTACGTGTATTTGTTTAACATTGTAAGGACCATGACTCATTGGTCGCAAAACAGACCTGAAATTATTGCAACGATATTGAAATACAGCGTCTCCTTTAGCACCACCGATCCCCTATTTCACCACCGATCTCCTTCATCACAAACTCCAGTACAGCAGTCATTTTTAGGCTGAAGGAAGGTATCGAAATATATTAAGGGTGGTAAATAATGGAAGGCCTTTAATGTACCGGTGGTAGATGCAAACAATAATGCTTGGCGACTTCAGCAAAGCAAAGTCAAAATGTTAGCACGTCAACAAAACCACCCTCTCGCTACGGTAGAAAACGTATATCTTTCGTATTATTGAAGATTTGACTGCCAATGAGACATGTATCAATCAAAAAACCATTAGAGGGTTGCAGGACATTCTCGGTTTCTTTTGTTTTGGACTGGGAATTATTAAATCTCAGATAAACCGACACCCTTACCTTTTGTGTGTACACTTCTCGAATCGCCTTCATAACCACCGGAAGTCGCCTTCAGTTTTTTCAATACACAACACGGTGTTGTGCGAAAGGAGATAAGCGGCCGTGTTATACCACATTAGAAAATTATGGAAACTTTATTTAATAAACCATTATTAAAGGAACAAAGGATGGATGCTGCACATATTTTCTTTGTCAATGTTTCTGAGTTATTACATAAAACAGAAACTGCAGTATTTTTGCACTTAGACGGGGTGTTGCCGTCGGTGTTTTGTGATACCTTCACACGAAAGTGGAACGAGGTACCGAAGTGGGTCGGAATAAAGGTTAGCCAGATTATATCTAAATACAGTAACACACAGTTTTCGAAAAGGACAGTTTTGCCCCCAAACCTTTCTACTGTAAACATTATGTACAATCAAAACATTTCGCAGGAGCGTCCGTGGCGTTGTGGTTAAGCCACTGGCCTTGTAAACCATTGGTCGCTAAGGTTTCACCCTGGCTAATTCGATGTTACGAATGTGACTTTAAACCAAGGCCCGGTATCCATATGACTATGGTTGAGTGGGACGTAAAGCACGAAATCATCGAACCTAACAAAACATTTCATTGAACAACCAAAGTTTTAGTTTTAGTCACACACCAAGTCTACCTAGTACAAAACCTAAGATCCAATAAAGATTATTTTGGATCTGATTCAATCCGTATCTACACTGCTTAGTAATTCATGTATCTGAAAATCACACTTGTCACACATGTATGCTTGATGCCAGGAAAATGAGATAACATGAATATCTACGGACTTCACTCATATCCCGGCTATGGTTAGCTAAATGCAGTCTACAAATCAGACATGTCAATCTTTGAAGGCAATGTGTCACTGGTTGAAACGGAGGGTTCTAAATTACTGTTTGTCTAGATGCAAGTCTACATTGCGAAACAAAGTGCAACAATCCCCGACCAGTCACATTGTTAATTTCAAAATAAAATATGTTTGTCCATTCTGATTAATCCAAAATTTTATTAGAGCTATTTTGCTGAATCAGTTTGAGATATTCTGTAATTCGAGATGGATACATGGATACAATCTAGGACTTTCCACTTCTATAAGATCTTATCTTAGTCAACAAATTATTTGTAAAGTTATGCGCAGGTCGATCGGAGGCAGATTACAAATACTGACGTACTCATGGGTTTGCCATTCAATTATCTGTATCGGACGTGTGGTCGATCTCGGTCCTCTTCAATACGATTTTGTTGGTATCTTAACTGTATTGGTGTTTTACGTCTACACAAAAGCTACGGTCATATTGAGACGGGAGTTTCGGGGCGATTTGAACCCTTTTTCTTTGCAGCTACAGACACGGGACTCATGATCTCCGGCCTGGTTTAATTATACAGTAAATGATTAAGAAACGTTTCGAATCTCTGCTTGTAAACAATGCCATATTATGTGCTGTATACCCCTGGATAAAAACGCCATCACGTTTTTAGAGAGAGAAAAACAAACATGGGTCCGAATGGATACATTTCGAAAACTTGCCCATGCAATATGCAGAGATGTTCTTCACCATTAAAAATGAAATTTTATTTGAAACATTTTGATATATTTACCCCAAAACATTGATTGTGGGTGCACTTTAGAACCGCCTCACCGAGGTGGTTCTAGGGAGTACCCACAATCAATCTTTTGGATCAAAATTAAGAAAACAATAGGTATACACCTGTGTACCTCAGTTTTACTATATAAAAGTGAGGCCCTCCCAGGGGTTTTGGGGATTCAGGGAGAAGGGCTATTTATTTTCAGGGATTTGGGGAGAAGGGTCATTTATTTTCAGGGATTTGGGGAGATTTTGGGGTTTTAGGGAGCAGGGAGCAGGGGGCTGAGGAAAAACATTTTGGGGAGCTGGGGAGAAAGGTCATTTTTCTTTCAGGGAGCAGGGAGCAAAGACCCCCCCTGGGAGGGCCTCAAAAGTGTAGTTTAAGGGGGTATACTTTTCATGGACATGTTTTCCTGAAGTATACTGTCACGTCGGCAAGGGAGGCAAGTTGTGCAAATATTTAGGGGATAACTGTATTAAATCATTCATTTGGAGCGGCACATCGTCCGCCCTATATTCGACAATATACCACTCAAAGAATTTTGTTATCCCCACTCTACGCACTTTTTGACAATAGACATCGAAAATGCAATTGTTCAGTTTTCAAGAAACGTGAGCGTCATGAGCTACATATAACCATACGACGTTGACCAAAAATCCAGAAGTTGAACCCTACAACCACTGTGCTACAAGCCCGCTGGTTGAGTGTGTTGGAAAGGGTCTGGCGATGTTTGACTGTGCGCATGGCCGTTCGTTTGGTCCCGGAAAACACATTATACCCTAACGAACGTCCTAATTATCAGATTATTTTAGATGATGGTTAAAACGCCCTGTCAATTTGTCATAGGCTACGTTCAGTCATTTCGGGACGGTCGTATGTTCCAGGCTACACTGCATTAAAGTTTATAGATCTAAATTCATAGCAACACATACCTGTTTTATTTGTATTCCTCGAAAATCAGGAAAAAAAATCAACGATGCATCCGTAACCATTGTTCCGGAATTTGTACAATAATTGTAGGTTAGTTTCATCTGGCAAGAACTTGGATGTCGTTTTGAACAGTTCGAAAACTATTACGGGTCTCACGTATCAAACTGAATCTTTTGTTTCACAATCAGCTGCGCAAGCAAATGGGTGGCTTCTGTGACTGGAAATAAGTACGTCTAGTTTATGGCTTACATATTATATCCATTGACTTAAGGTCATCAGTTGTATTCATTTGTAGCTCCCGCCCACCTGACCACTCATCTTTGAGTTTTCTTCCCACTAAATTACAACAGCCTATAAAGATGTATAAAGATAAAATAAACCTCCTCAATCGAGATGACCATCGTAGTGCTTTCCGACCAGGTCTGACACAAAACAGGCTGTAAAACAAAACAAAAGACTGTCGGGAGGCTGTAAATCTTGCATTTAGATAGTTGAGGATTTACTTCTCTGCAGCAAAACAAAGACCCAGATCAGATGAAGACTGTTTTATATTATGGTTTGGGTGTGGTGTTTGGTGTTTCAAACAAGTGGTCTCTCTGTCTCCGATTGTTAACTAACTTTTTGTCGTGATAAATTAAGGATTTCTTTTACCTTGGCCACAAGTTTATGTGACAACGTATAATTTTAAGATTACGATCTTTGTTACGAAAAGCTGTTATTGAACTAATTCACAAATTGTATCAAAATGAAATTGTGCGATAGCATCTTGTGACAGGTTAACTTGTCAATTTGGATTGATTAGTTGCAAATATGGTCGTTTGAAAAATTGTATTATGAAAGTTTACAATCTAATTTATTGGTGCATCAATAACCGGTATAGATCTACTAAAAATAGCGCACTATAGGAATTACTGCGCTATTTTAGTATACTGATATATAATTATCGACATTCTCATTGGTCATACCGTCCCCAGGTAAAACTTTACGATCGATTTGTCAGTGACGCTATATTTGGCAGTACACAGACTTTACATATCGCATTTGCAAACTTTAGCGAGCGGAAAACCCGATACGTTCTCAGGCGAATGCCACGCGCAACACAGAAATAATGCTATTTGAACACCAAACTTCTCAATACAATCTTACACACTAACCACTAAACCACTCTGTCCCCCCATATTCAAATGTTCAGTATATCTCAAATGATTTATTTATAAAGTTTTACCTTTGATCGAGTGACTGATTTCTCCAGAAGCCTTGCCATAGAGCCTCAATAAGAGAGAACTGTAGGTTAACTACAACATCAACTACAGCCTGTAAACATAGAAACAACAACATTGCGCATGAATTTGAACACAATATTTGAGCCGCCTCGTGGAAAAACCAACAATGTGGTTTCCGAACAGGTCTGACAGAAACTGGCCTGTACAGCTACAGAAGCAGGCTAGAAGCTTGAAATTTTGGATTTAAGTAGTGGAAGGAATATACTATCTGAGTAGCGAAAACAAAGGTGTTGATCAGCTTCGCGGTTACCGCGAAGCTGATCTGCGCCTTTGTTTTCGCCTATATGCAGATTGTTGGTTTTCCCATGAGACGGCTCATTTGGTTTGTCAATTTTTATAGCCTACAATAATTATCATTATTACGGGTCACACTTGCAATGCTGGGTTCCAGAGTACAATTTTTGAAACCAATATTACGTCTGACACAAGCTGAGACTTGGGGGCCCAGAACTGCATTATAAACCAAATCAAAACAGCCAATACACATCTGTTTTCAATTTAGCCATTGTAATACCAAACTCTATTTGTAAGAAAATGGAAATTTCCCTTTGGTATACTTGTATTTATAATGTATAACCATGAAATATATACATACAGCATCACTTATTTGACATTCAAATTGAATAATTTCCAAGTTAGTATTTGTCTTTAGAAGAACTGGTGCACAATAAATTTCAAATCATTGTCATTTCTGTTACTACATGTATATGAGCCGCATCGTGAGAAAATCGGAATTTTGCCTATGCGAAAACAAAGGCGCGGTTACCGCGAAGCTGATCAGCGCCTTTGTTTTCGCCACTCGGATAGTACAATTCCTCTTCTTCTTAAATCCGAAATTTCAAGCTGCTAGCCCTTGTCTGTAACTGTACAGGCCGGTTTATGTCGGACCTGGTCGGAAACCCCGAAGACCGGTTTTCTTGCGTCGCGGCTCATATAAAAGTGAATGGAGCAAGAGGGGATGACTGACATGACTTTTGGATTCATGACTATACCTCTGCATGTTCTCTGTACATCTTCTGGAAGATGTGTATATGATCCATCGTGATGCCCTCCGGCAGGGGCTCGCTCTCTACATCTATCTCCTCAAAGTTGGGTATGGCCCCTGAGGCGTCCCCCAGGAACTGTTGGTGTTGCTGCTGCTGGGTGGTGGGGCCTTCCTGGGCCTGGGACCCAGGGGCGTTGGGGCTCCCGTAACCACCATCATATCCCTCTACTTTTGGACGAAATCTGAAACGAGACCAGGTTAAATTTTGCTTAAATTCTGAAAATTAGGGTAAATCCTGCTTTGTTATTCTACATCAGTTTAAGTTATGTTCAATACCATTCTCACTAATTATTCGACCTTAGTGTTACAAACTTACAACCATTTTGAAAGGTTAGGAGAGATGGTCAAATAGCAGCAAACCCTGGCCTTTCTCGCTTGTCATGGTATGGAGCACTGTTTTAATCACACAGCCCATGGCCTGGTCTAATACCAGCAATGGGCCTAACTAGACAGGATTTGCTGCCCAGTGTTGACCAGCAATGGGCCTAACTAGACAGGATTTGCTGCCCAGTGTTGACCAGCAATGGGCCTAACTAGACAGGATTTGCTGCCCAGTGTTGACCAGCAATGGGCCTAACTAGACAGGATTTGCTGCCCAGTGTTGACCAGCAATGGGCCTAACTAGACAGGATTTGCTGCCCAGTGTTGACTATCTCACCTTTCCGTAAGAATAAACTATGACTCACTTCTTTCCTTGATATAGAGGTTGTTGTCTCATGGCCATGGTCTGGTCATCTGTAAACTGATTCAGTGGAGAATTGGCCTTGATCCGGATCCCATAGTAATGGTACTTAGAATTACCCCTGCAAAGTAATAGGAGGTCAATTGCCATATGAGCCGCATCATGAACTTTTTTCAAGCTCAGCTCAGATGAGCATGAAATTTCAACTGTTCATAATGTTGAAAATTCAGGTTCAAAACTCAAAACTAGTAATTTATCCTGCTCATAAATGTTAAAATGCCAGCCATTGTTGGCATTTTAACATTTATGAGCTGCATAAATTTTACATGTAGTCTCAGCTGAGCTGAGCATAAAAAAGGTTTTGTAACCTCAGGAGCCAGGTCTGACACAAACCGACCTGTACAGTCTCAGAATAAGGTTAGAATCTTGAAATCTTGGGCAGAGGTAGAGGAGGAATTGTACTATTCGAGTAGCGAAAACAAAGGCACTGATTGGCTGCGCAGTTACTGCACAAAACTGCACAGCGAAATCTGAGTCTTTGTTTTTGCATAGGCAAAAAGCGGTTTTCTCATGGCACAGCTCATATAACATTGAGAAATGAACAGAGTTCTTTGGATTTTCAACAACACAAGAAATTAATTTATTCTTTGCAAATGAAAGAGAATCCATGTCCATGTATCTATTATGTCCCAGTCAATCATTGTTCTATCCTGTCGGAATGGAATCTGACACACCTCCTGTGTATTTAATCAGTACAGCACTATGGGGAGTACACGTCTTGCTTGACGATAAAGCACAGCCGTAGTACAGGTTTCGAAACATCCAGCTTCTCTGTGCTCTCTGCTCTACCACTGCACCTCCCCCCTTATGGCAAGTTGAGAGATTGAATGTCATGAGTGATACAGTAACATTAATTAAACAACAGATTTGTACTACCTTAACAGGCTGCTCTGCATATTTTCTTATTGTCATATAGAATTTGATACGGCTCAAATAAATGAGCCGCCTCGTGGGAAAACCAACAATGTGGTTTCCGAAGAGATTCGACCCAAACCGACATGTACAGTCACAGAAAAGAGCTAAAATCTTGAAATTTCGGATTTAAGTAGGAGAGGAACTGTAATATCTGAGTAGCGAAAACAAAGGTACTGATCAGCTTCGCAGTTACTGCGAAGCTGATCTGTGCCTTTGTTTTCGCCAATGCAGATTGTTGGTTCTCTCATGCGGTGGCTCAAATCTTTACCTTGTTCCTAATCTCCTAGTCCTCAGCCCCAAGAAAACTGAGCGGATCAGTTTGCCGAAAGATGCGGGGTTCATGGGGTCTAGATTCTGCTCTTGGCAGTGCCTAAGATAGTGGTTGTATAGTGTGCTCCGGGGCAGACTTACACCATCGGCTGTCTCGTAGTTGTCTATCAACCACTGAACCTGGGGAAACAAGGTAAAGGTTTAATAACATAGACATTTAGACAAAAGCGGTTTATCAAAAACATATGCATGTAAATAGGCAAATAGAATAAGAAAACCGTGTTGTTTTTTTGTGTGTATTTTGAATCATCTTACTTTTAATATTAATGGAAATCAGAACTATGATTTTTTTTTTTTCAATTTTGTTTCAGTTTTTGTCAAATTTCCTTTGAATAGTTCTAAGAACATATCAGGTTCACAACCAGATCTGACTGATCTTAATAGTCAACTTTCTGATTTGCAGCTTTTAGAGAAAGTGTATTCGAGTTAATGGTTTGAAAATACCTGTAAATAATTAGATTTATACTAAAACAAAAAAATAACATTTCCATATGTTCAAACTTTTCAAGTAGCTTAAAAAGGCATGCATATTTTTATTCTTATCTTTCTATGTGGACAAAACAATGATGCATAAAACATGCTGGAACTGAAATTCAAATTGTCCTCAATATATATACAAAAATGTCAAAAATGATGTGCATGCAGAATTATGTTTGACCAAATTATTTTCATTCAAATTCAAATTCAAATTAGAGCTTAAAAAAATCCTTCAACAAAAATATCTCACTACGATGTATCATGCAAAAGAACCATTTCCAACTCTTAAAATAAACATGCATCCATAACCAGAGTATTCCTAACATATGAGCTGCCTCATGGGACAACCAACAATCTGCATAGGCGAAAACAAAGACGCAGATCAGCTTCGCGGTAACAGCTTCCCGCGAAGCTGATCAACGCCTTTGTTTTCGCCACTCGGATAGTACAATCCCTCTTCTACTTATATCCAAATTTTCAAGCTTCTAGCTCTTTTCTGTGACTGTACAGGTCGGTTTGTGTCGGACCTGTTCGGAAACCACATTGTTGGTTTTGCCACAAGGTGGCTCATATTTGCTATTATATATTATACCCTTCACCTAGCATGCCATATTTATAATACAACTACAGCATAATTAAATTTTATGGAATAAATGTATGTATCATTAAATCAAATGATTGAAGTTTAGTCCCAGTAAAATGCATATAAGAACGGCTATTAAATAAGGGGCTTTAACAGCCCTGTAGGGCTTTAACAGCCCTGTATAGGGGGGTTTAAGATTCTATTTGTAGGTTCACATTAACAGCTCTCTCTTGTGAAACTGTCGAATAGCCAAAATTCGTTGGAAACTGAAGTTTCAATCCTGCAACTTTAACTATCATACATCCAGATGACAAGACAAACAAAACAAAATTTCATTGAGTAACTCAGTTCCTTGTTTATCATGGCATATAATTATGAGCTGGACACAAGAAAACCGGTCTTCAGGGTTTTCGACCAGGTCTGACATAAGGTCTGTGCAGATACAGAAGGTGCCTAGAAGCTTGAAATTTCGGATTTAGGAAGAGGAGTAATTGTACTATCCGAGTAGTGAAAACAAAGGCGCTGATCAGGTTCGCAGTTTCTGCGAGCTGATTGCGCCTTTGTTTTCGCATAGGCAAAAATCCGGTTTTCTCATGATGCATCTCATTTATTATTGGCGTCATCAATGACTGAAGCAACTAAACACTGAAAGCTATGCATCATTCCAAAAAATAATCAAACTTAGAGAGAAAAAATGTTTCATGCAATGTTATACAACTCTTGGTCTAAAAAGTAAGCTGGGACATTTCATTCCCGCAGCAACGTCATCACAATATCTCATCCAAGCTTAGATGCATAATGATTAATTACCCCTCCTTTTAGTGATGGTACATCAAGGTTTACAGAGCTACCTTTACAGTCCAAACTATTGGCATAACGGGCTATAGCTGACTGCTGTAAGGGGAGATAAGAAGAAACAATATGAGCCAGTTCAGGTTATGTCACTATAAAACCAATGCCTAAATTTATAAGTAAATCATCAATGAAAATTGGGGAACCATTCATTCCCCATTTCAGTGCCTGTAGCCGGTGCTTATTGAATATTGCAAACAGACATGCATAGTTTCTGGTTAGTAAAGCAGCTATTCTTCATCATTCATCAAATACATTTTATCTGTTTTACAAAAAATAACAGAAGCTCTGTTGAAACTTTCAAGGTAACTATTCCATAATGGAAAGGGAAGTTCAGTCAGCAAGTGTTCAAATCAATACATATACCCTTGACGACATGGTAATCTTTTTCTAATATTGTATTACCAGTTTTCGTTTGTACCAAAACATTCAAGGTTATAGCTTATGTGTTGTTGTATTACAGTATTACAGGTTATGTGGACAAAAACTGCTAGTAAGTAACTCCAGGTTATAAAACTATTTTTCATGCTCAACTCCGCTGAGCTTGAAATTTTAACTGCTCATTTATAAATTACTGAAATAGCCCAAATATATTGGAATTGAAGGCTTAGAACTCAAGAGCCTGTAATTTATCCCGCAAATAAATGTTAAAATGCCAACAATTGTTGGCATTTTAACATTTATGAGCAGGATAAATTCTACGCTCAGCTGAGCTGAGCATGAAAAAAGTTTCATAACCCTTGGGCCAGTCTTAACTGGTTCAAAAACCCCAAAGAAGTTGGTTCATTCATTTGTTTCTTTCTGCCTCAAAGCCCTTTACAACTCCATGGTATAACCATGATCTGGCTCATTCAAAGAAATAGCAAATATCACCATTACAATTTACATTTTGTATTGTAACAAACAGCTTCTCAAAACGAGGACTGCACAATTAGCATGCTGGTATTCAAACACAACACCAAATACATGTACATTGTATATACTGCTCTGTATATCTTAGCAAAAATTGCAAGATACATGTATGTCAGTTTCTTAGATTTAAGTTGCAGGGTATGCACACAAAATGTCAACCATAAAAAAGACTGACAGCATGAATATGTCCAAATAATCATGCCGTCAACATCAACTGAATTTGATCGTTGCATAATCACAGATTCAAAGCTCTGTAATCATTGATGATCGCATCACTGTATGAACCAGTGGAATAAGTATGTGTGTATTTGTTGATGTTTATGTACATTAAGACTACAATGGTTACTTGTTACTACCCAAGGCAAAACTATGTGGCAAAACACCTGGACAGGAAAGAGAACCAAAGCTACTGAGATTGACAGGTCCTTCGAATAACAGTAAAGGTAGTCTTTGAGCTTGCCTATACTGTTACCATAAATACTTTGACACACAGTGATTATGGTAAGATCAAATCCTACATTTACTGTTATGTTTCAAGGACATGTCAATCATCTACCATGGTCTCTTTAATGTTTGAATTTTTAGCCACTTCCCAGCAGGACTGCTTTTGTTTTCTGGCCATCTAGTTTGCCACACACTTCCGCTTTTGGTAGTACAGGCCATCTAGTTTGCCACACACTTCTGCTTTTGGTAGTACAGGCCACCTGGTTTGCCACACACTTCTGCTTTTGGTAGTACATCTCTATCAAAACCAACGTTTTGGTCCACCAAGACAAAATCATGAGCATTCTGGGTATATTTTTTGACCATCATTTTGCAGCCAATACCTTTCAAGATCAACAAATACACACACCACAAATAAAAAGCGCTAAATTATAAGGTGTGGGGACTATAGACCCGTCCCATTGATGCCTTATCAAAGATAGGATACCTTTTTCTCATAAATCATATACATTCTGATTTTGCATACATATATATTGTGTTTTTCATATGATACAGAAAGATGTCCAGATCTGACATGTACATAAAGTGAACAATATGGACAAAACTAACTTGACAATACAAACACACATTGTCCACAATACTAAACAAGCAATTAACGATGCTCAAAATTTGGAATTTATCAGGTCAACAAAGCACCAATGGGTGGATCCTATATAATACTGGTTTCAACCAAACCAAAACATAGCAGCATCATTTAGGACAGAAGCTACATTTCATGAGTTTGGTAACTTTTTCGAAAATAAATGGTAATATTCTGATTATAGTATAAAAAGTATTCATGCTTTAGTTATCAAAACCAAGTCCCATACACAATAGCAAGTTTTGGATACGGAACATAAGTTAGTATTCTGTTAAGATGTGAGGATAGATAAAAGTTTAAAGATTCTTTTTATTTGTATGTTCATAAAACGAATACCATCAATTTTGCAACCATAATAAGCAATCATGCTGAAATTTCTTAAATATGAAATTTCTGACGGTTAATCTGCATGCATTATAGTACTGTATCTTTTTGTAATATGTAACAAAATGGGAATATAGAAAAATTAAATTCCCTCTCTCTAAGACTTAACAGAATAGTAACCATATATAAGGGATGCAGAATACTCACTTCTTGGCTCCGATTATACAGGTCATCCTACAAAGACAGAACCGTGTGTCATTTTCCTGTTATGTAGTACGGCGGAAAAGGTATCCTAGTTTTGATAAGGCTCAATATTTGATTTGAATCTTAAGTTTTAAGAATCAACACAACTTTCAGTGCTGAAATGTGTTGCGTATAGTGTAGTATGACGAGGTCCTGCATTTAGGCTAGCACACTTGCAATTCACAATCAATAAACAATTGAATCCGCTGCTAGATTTGTGAACAGCGGTTGGCATCTGACATAGACTGCTCAAATGCAAAGTAAGCATTGGGGGACAATGAAAGGATAACTTGTCAAAAATACAAGACTTAACTTATTGATAAACATTATCACGCCCGGTAAAGTGCAAATTTGAAAGGTATTGAAGGACATGCCTGCTGTTTAATGTTGAGCAGGCTCAGCCTTGCAGATTCGACAATTATAGGAGTAACACTAAGCAAAGCGTTCATTGTGTATGTATGAAATCTATCTCCTGTTTTGCAATATCAATTCTTTGAATATGTAAAGGTGAACAATCACGTGGTTTATATCAATTATATCAGAAGTTCTACACTATGTGACTGAATGGCTAATGGACAAACGAAATTGAATTATGAGGACACCGACGGCATTAATTTGGATTTGGTTGTGTCTAGAATGCATCTCCATTAATGTTGCCGTGCCCCCTAACAGAAAACAACATCAAGTTGCATTTTTGCTGGCTTTCTCTCACGATGAAAATTTACATTGTAATCCCCATTGATCAATACGACCACCGCAACTTCAAGTTGACCGCCGGTACAAAATCGATCTAAGTGTTGAAAGGAAAGCTTGAAATATTTTAAAATTATGTCTGAAAAGCTAATTTAGTATTCATTTAATTAACTGCAACGACCATTGGTTACAGAAAGCTTGCAAAGGCACGATCAGGGCATTTTAACCTGTGTTTGACCAGATTCTACTTTCGTTTTCACTACCGATCAAACGGGCCGGAAAGGATTGCAGTAAAAGGGTTTATTTTTTTCAACTACCACTTCGGCTAGACATTCAACCGCAAAAAACTGATAGCCAGACATTCTTTGATTTTTTATAAAACGTTTTTGATCAAAAAACATCTTACCCTCCACATCCATCAAACTCGCGAAAACTAATAACAGGAAACGCTCAAAACGACCACTGGATGTATATCGACTTTTTTTACGTTGACCACCAGCGGTGGTCAATTTGCACTTTACCGGGCGTGATTATGGAAATGCTTTGTTAACTTTCTGTGACAAAAGGCTTAAGCCTACCATCAAAATTAATTCACTCACATACATTTTGTAAATTTTGACTTTGTGTCATGTTAAATTTTCATTTGGTTTAAGGGGGTAGAAATGTTGCAGGAGGGAAAGCAAATATACAACCACATTCCAAAACCAACAAATTGATCAATGAACATTACAGGCACAGATCTTTGCTGTCTGTTCCAATTATGTTCAATACACACGTCCGTTATGACACTTTGATTTCCATCGAGAACAAAGTCTATATTTCACCCACTCTTGAAGAAAGCCCAAGGTATACTTAAATCTTTTCTTGATGGCAGATGCAGTACAAGTTTTGTTGGTTTAAGATGTGGTTTAAGTGGAGTATTTTGAGCAGTTATGATACCACTAGTTGTCTGTACCCTCCACAAAATTAGACAGCAAAACAGACAAGGCCTTTTTTTCGTGAATCTTTTCGTTGTGGGTACCCGTTACAACACAATTGGGCACTCAAAGCAAAGAAACTGCCATGGATGTATCATCAAAGGCCTTGGCTGTTCTTCTGATTAGACAGACCAGAGAAAACAGAATCACACCAAACCTACTGTCAGCCTGCATCAGTTTCGAAAACAAAGGCGCTGATCAGCTTCGCCGTCACCGCGAAGCTGATCTGTGTCTTTGTTTTCGCATTATGCAGATGGTGTATGACTACTACACAGTGACTACACACCATGAAAGAACTTTCTGTGCCCTGTTTGAAGTTTGTCTCAACGGTAAATAACATAGCAAAGCTTAATTTCCAGTAGGTTGGGAGTGGTTGTGAGAATTTTTTATAACACAGCATGAAGAGCAAACGTAAAATGTAAGAAAGGTGAACTCGCTAACAGGAGTACCGGTATGGATGGCCCGTGTGGTTAACTTACAGTAGCTGGCGAGGCCCTGGTGGTGTGTGTCAGCGGCGTCCCCTCCCCATCCATCGTACTACCCTGGATTAGGAATGTCCCTCCACCCTGTCCAGTAACAATGTGTCCTTGCATTGTCTGGATTGTGGCACCCATGTTGGGTATTCCACCCGAAACCTATAAGTTTATCCAAGTGATACAAGTGTGATAACATTTCTCTGCCTTTTGAAATTCACTTATTTTAAGGCTGAACTTGACAACAAATAGTTTCACGTTAGGGAATCTGCATATAATAGCAATTTATTAAACCAAAAACTTTTATAATAAGACAGTGTTTTTCAATGGCTGTCGGAAAATTCTTATTAAATCTATAAGTTGTGAAATGTTAATCATTTAAATAGAAATCCAAGGGTTTTTACCCTTAAACCTCACCATCTTGTCCGCGAAAAGCTAAAGCATCAACAGACATACAATATTTCCCAAATTTCCATTTCACAAGCCACATATGTAAATTGCAAAAGGTTGCCGCCCAGCAGGGTAATTAATGTCCCCAGTAAATCTTACCTGAGCACCCCCAGCAGTTTGATAGTAAGTTCCAGATGCAGGATTATACACAGTTGTCTGCCCATAATCTGTCTGGTAGGTTTGTCTGAAAAAAATATCATATTTATTTATTATTTTTTTTTTTTTTATTTATCTATTTATTTATTTATTTTTTTTTTTTTGAAAATTATAACAGAACAAGAAGCATACATATTTGCATCTCTTCAAAATGAAAGACCATCAATTTTTTAAGGCCTAGAGCTGTTTCCAAAAGACACTGTCTTTCTGCTCACATGCATGTTTTTGTACACACACAAAAATGCTTCGTATTAAAGCATTTCCAAAAATACAACAACACAATACTGAACCACCACCTTACACATATGAGCCGCGCCGTGAGAAAACCGGTCTTCGGGGTTTCCGACCTGGTCTGACACAAACCGGTCTGTGCAGCTACAGA
The DNA here is from genome assembly GCA_964017185.1 of Rugalucina vietnamica. NCBI lineage: Eukaryota > Metazoa > Mollusca > Bivalvia > Lucinida > Lucinidae > Rugalucina > Rugalucina vietnamica. Next base: position 55,596,091 of record OZ024873.1, read on the forward strand.
AGCAGGCTAGACGCATGAAATTTTGCAAATAGGTAGAGGAGGAATTGTACTATCCAAGAAGCGAAAACAAAAGGCGCTGATCAGCTTCACAGTTACTGCGAAGCTGATCTGCGCCTTTGTTTTCGCACAGGCAATAATCCCGTTTTCTCACGATGTGGCTCATATAATTTGGGCTTTGCACTCAACAGAGACTTTCATCAGCTTGGTCATTTTCACACATTTATTTATTGCGACAAGATCTTTGAATTTTGATCAGACTTGAACAAACTGATTGGAATCTTTGTTGGACACAATGCGCCAAATCATCATTGACATGTATACATATGAAAAGTAAGAAATTACGAATTTTCTCAATTTCCAAGCTGCCATTGAAATAAATATAGGGTTTGTTTTTGCACATTTCACATACAGTACGGCAGTACCACTAAAATTCTTGAAAATACACACATAACATTCAAAGCCAAACAACAACTACATGTCACTTTTCCAAGAATCTTGTTTTCCGACCTCATACTATGCTGAGCAAAAGAAAACCATGGGTGTAACCATCTCAGACAAGCACCCTCTCTTACTAAATAAAACACAATCTAACAAACTTATCACAAAACTGCAAAGAAAAACAAACAAGAACACTCAAAGGAAATGCATGTAGTATAATTCACCATTTAGAATTATTTTGTAAAGAAACTATTTGCAAATTTTAATATCATTATCATACTGAAATGTCTGTACGTCTTTATTGACCCTAAACATTCATCTTGTCAAAACAGCAACTCTCAGACCATCCTAAATATTTGTTCACAGGTTTAGCAAATTTCACAGTGCCCTTTACAACTTTACATATTTTTTGCCTGTTTGTTCATGTTGTTTGTTTTTTTGTTTTTATTTTTATTTGCCTTGTAACTAAACAGGTCTACTGTTACTTTTTCTTTCAAGATTAAACAAGAAATGAGCCGCCACATGGGAAAACCAACGATCTGCATATGCGAAAACAAAGGCGCAGATCAGCTTCGCGGTAACCGCGAAGCTGATCAGCGCCTTAGTTTTCGCTACACGGATAGTACAATTCCTCTACTTAATAAATCCAAAATTTCATGCTTCTAGCCTGCTTCTGTGCGTGTACAGCTCGGTTTGTGTCGGACCTGTTCGGATACCCACATTGTTGGTTTTCCCACGAGGCGGCTCAAATGTTTACTTCAGTATTCTGCCCAGTCCAAAATGTCCCTGAAAAGTTATATCTGACACTATCAACAGATAAAGTGAAATGCTCTTCTTGAATCAAATACAGCCTATTTATGATGCAGGAGAAAAAGTCTCCACAAAAGATTGTGCCTGCCATAAGCACCGCATTTAAAACAGCAAAAACTGACAGATTTGCTATGTCCGATTGCCAAAAAATGAAAGGTGTAAAAAAAACAGAACAAAATCAAACACAAACAACATCTGCATTACCCTTCATTGTTCCAGCGCACCCTAACAAAAACAAAACAAAAATACTGTAACCAAAGAGAAACATAAAATATGAAACTAAACATTAATAAAAATAAAGAAAAATACAATACATTCGGCTTTGCTGTACTCAAACGCAAGGCCACTGAAGGCTTAAATGTCTATATATCTATTATTTCGGTGCACATCAAAATTATTATTAATGCTTGATTAATTGTTTTAAGATCAATCGAATGATAGCGATCCAAGGGGATGAGTCAATTTTATTTGTGTTATTAACTTTAATATTATATAATCTAACTCAGTCATCAAATATTTCCCACGACTTTTAACAAGGGCCCTACTGCGTATACATATGTGGAAGATAATAAAACAAGTTCAACAAATGTAACACCAAGTCAATTCAAAACAATAATGGCACAAATATAAAAGGCTGTAGAATACAATACATGATTACATGTGCAAACACCTGGCTTGGCACACATGCAAACTACACAGAAATTTATATGTAATCATTTCATGCATTGAACTATATCAAAAGTTGTAACAATAATGACCCGAGATGAGATTTAAAGCACTTATCAACATTGATGCTTCCTGAGTTGGATTTTTTAATTCCATCAACAATTCAACAGCTAACCCTGACCATTTGAGCTGTCTCATGAGAAAACCAACAGTGTGGCTTCCGAACGGGTCTGACACAAATCAGGCTGTACAATTACAGAAGCAGGCTAGAAGCTTGAAATTTCGGATTTAGGAAGAAGAGGAAGTGTACTATCCATGTAGCGAAAACAAAGGCGATGATCAGCTTCGCAGTTACCGCGAAGCTGATCTGCGTCTTTGTTTTCACATATGCAGATTGTTGGTTTTCTCATGAGGAGGCTCTGCCTTACAAGGTGAGTACTTAGCTAAACTGCTAATCTATGCCATGAGGGTTTCTATACTGACTGACAAAAGAAACCCTAAACCTAAAAATTGTGACTTTTTTTAAAACGCAAAACAATGCCATATTTTCTCATGTTCCCTTAAAAACCCTCGTTATAGAGGTCAAAACTACTATTGATACTATTAGTCTATTACAGTATTTTTTTAAACAAATTAATTCTCGCAACAAGTGCACAAGCCTTAGTTATAATGACCTGAAAAAGCTTGCACACTGTGGGTACTACTACAACATTAAACTTACCTGTGTGGGCACAAGAACACACATAACACAAAACTAATATCTACAGGCTAATAATTTACAGGGCCCCAGGTAAGCTCAATGGGAATCAGACTTAGTTGTTTCAAAATCTTTTAATCAACATTGTCAGCAGATGTGACATTCAAATGGGCCGCGCCGCAAGAAAACCTGTCTTAGGGATTTCCGACAAGGTCCAGCACAAACCGACCTGTACAGTCACAGAAGCAGGCTAGAAGCTTGAAATTTCGGATTTAAGAAGAATAGAAATTGTACTATCTGTGAAGTGAAAACAAAGGTGCTGATCAGCTTCGCAGTTACTGCAAAGCTGGTCTGCGCCTTTGTTTTCGCATAGGCAAAAATCCGGTTTTCTCACGATACGGCTCAAATTACAAGTAAGAAAAAAAGCGACTTGGTTAAATGAACTTTAAATCTTTGTAAAATGTTTGTGCAACTTATACTGGAGATATCAAGCTTATCTGGAGCCCTGCTGAGCTTACAAGTAAAATAAAACTGTTGATTATAATTTATCTGCCCCATCTGGACAGAATGCAAAGCTCTAAATCTAAGCAATGAAATAGAACTTCTTACAAACAGTCAAATAGCTGATTAATGAAAAACTATCATTTAACTAGTTAATATTTCAATCTTTTTGCAAGGATGTATTGGTATTTTTTTTTCTATACAATTTTTTTCTTACTTTTTTTTTCTTTTAATTTTTGCTCTATACTTTTCTGCTTTGTTTTGTTGTTGCCATTGAATGAGAGGTTAACATTCAAACTCATGAAAATAATCAGTTGAAACGTCTAAATTCATGATCTAATGTAGACTTTTCATGATTTGGGTCCAGGGATTTAAGTTTTGGGTTTAAAATTTACAACACTGTGTTCAGGGTTAGAGTGGCAAGTTAGATGTATACGATAATGCAGGTGTTAGATGCGGTGGAAATATAGGCCATGCGTCACAGCAGCACAATTTGCACATCTATATGTTTTGTTAGTTCGTACATTTGACCGTTTGTAGATGCGTAGATACTCGGATCATTTCCGTCTACGTACTGTACGTGAGCTGGATAGAGTGTCTGTCCTCCTTGCTGTATCGTCATACCATCGCTCCCCCCTGCCTGCTCCGATAGGGCATCTGCAACTGAGGCTGAAATAAAATGAGTCGCGACATAAGAAAACCAGTCTTCAGGGTTTCGGACCAGGCCCGACACAAAATGGCCTGTACATTCACAGAAGAAGGCTAGAGACTTGAAATTCCAGACTTACAAAGAAGAGAAAATGTACCATCTGTGAAGCTAAAAACAAAGACACTGATCAGCTAGTGATCAGTTACTGCACAGCTGATCTGCGTCTTTGCATTCGCATAGGCAAAAATCCATTTTTTTCTCGTGATGTGGCTCAAATACACATGACTGTTATAGTGTTATTTTTCTCATGATTTATGTTGCACCTGTGTGCAGTTTACCCACATTGTAATTCAGCCAGCTCTAGGTGACTCTTTATTCAATTTTCATAAACACAAAATGTACACTGTAAACATTTAAGAAGTCCATTCAGATCCAAAAGACATCAGGACAATATGAGCCGTAACGTGAGAAAGCTGGTCTTCGAGATTTCACACCAGATCCGGCATAAACTGACCTGTACAATCGTGGGAAAAGCTTAAAATTTAGGATTTAAGAAGATGAGAGATTGTTCTATCCGTGTAGCGAAAACAAAGACACTGATCAGCTGGGCAGTTACTGCACAGCTGATCTGTGCCTTTGTTTTCACATAGGCAAAATTCTGGTTTTCTCATGAATGATGATGTGACTCTTATATAGCAATTAGCAACATTGAATATTGCACATGTAATATGATTACTTTTTCAGCAAGAAAAGTCCATTTTACTTGCTCTCAACTAGCCTCCGACTGAAAACGTTTAGTAAAACCTTCTTACTTGTAACAATAAACTGTTGTTGTCCTGATTGAGCCTGTGCGGGCTGTATTATGGTGGCTGTCTGCGTTTTCTGGCCACCGCCTGCCTGAGAGGAGGATGGAGATTTGGCAGTCTGAAAAAAATAAGTTTTAATTTGAACATTCATGTGAGAAAACCATCTATTTGGGTTTCCGCCAAGGTCTGACCAAACCAGGCTGTAAAGGCACAGAAAATAGTCAGAAGCTTGAAATTTCGAATTCAGTAAGAGGAGGCATCATACTATATCTATAGAGCGAAAACATAGGTGCAGAAAACGAAGGTGCTGATCAGCTGTGCGCAGCAGCTACTGCATAGGCAACACAAGTGATCTGCATCTTTGTTTTGCATATGTAAATAGTTGGTTTTCTGCTGCAGCGACTCATTGAGGAAATCTGTCTGTAATCTGTGACGGTACTATATGGCCTGCTGTTTGAGTATGAAAATTTTACTGTTCTGTAAGTGAACAGAAATGAGGTGATCATATTAAATGCGCATAAGCATGATAAGCGCTGTAACTGATGATCAGCAACAAGTGCCGAGAAGTTTACTTTAAACAGCCTCAACACACATACTATTACAGGCAAGTTTACAAGCCACCTTCAGAATTAGTCTCTTTAGTACAGGTAATTTCAGTGCAGTAAAAGTATCTAATATGTTTTGGTCTTAAAACACTGCCAAATCACACATGGTACAGGTAAGCATATTGAAACTTGCACAATAGATGTACATGTATTAACAAATTTAAGCCTGTCGTCCCTTTTATGGGACATAGGCAAACAGAATAGCCCCAGATGTGACGCCGTAGAATGCCTACAAATGAAAATGGGCCCATCCAAATGATATTGATGGGAGAATCCATTCGTCAAATATGGGTTAACTTGGCAATCAGGTATTGGTAAACTTACATTATTATTCACCTGATGAACTTGAACCACAGTAGGATTCATGGCTTGTAGGTCAGTAACAAAGGTCTGTGTGGCCATCAGATCCAACTCCTCATCTGAATCAACTGAAAAATAGACATGGTATCGTCATATTCCAAAATCTGTTATAAAAGAATATGTAAGTACTTTTTCTTTTTCTAAGTGCTTAAGTTAAATTGCATGCAGGCTACATTCAGGGGAGCACAGTTGCCTGGTGGCAGAGTATTACATTCTGCATTGAGAGGGGCTGGGTTCAAATCCCAGAAGCACAGAGTTGTCCCTCACAGCAAGATACATTTTTTCTTCTTTCTCTTTCACATAAATCTGGTTAATACACAAAATATGGGTGAGAGATTCGACACGAGTGAAAAATTGTGGACTGGTTAGGAATGGCATGTAGCCCTACCCTTGATTTATTTGATGCTAATGTTTATGGCTCCGAAGAATAAGAGTGGTCAGTCACGTTCATATAAACAGTTTATTTCTAGGCAGTGGCTATTTTGCCGGACCCGGCAAAATAGCCCCTAGGAGCTGTTTTGCCGGACCCAGCAAAATAGTCCCTAGGAGCTATTTTGCCGGACCCGGTAAAATAGCTATATTGGACTTACAGGCTATTTTGCCGGACCAAATACTTATGAAAAATTATATTTTTTATTTTGTAAGGTATTCTAATCTACATTTTTGTTTAATTTATCTATTTATTTATTTGAGATACTTCTCAATCAGTAGGTTGCTTTTTGTGTTTTTTTTTTTATGACACAACTTTGGTAAAGTTGGAAGGGCATGTTGCCTCTGGCTGGGTCTGTTGGTCACGTTTTTAAATCTTCGAATGGTGAATGCTAGAGTTTTGAAATTTTTAAATAGACTTATAGCTGATCATGGCTAGTTCAGGGAACCTTGAGCGCAGACCCCGCTACCCTGGATTACCAGATGTTCTAGTTTTTGACCTCTAGCCCCCTCCCCACCCATGGACCGAAGAGTCTGACACTTACAGGGTACCTACTGTCTAAGAATGCTTTCTGACAAGACTTTGTGTATGTCAAGATACAGACTAACAGAAAACTTATCATGGCATCTATCAAATTCTACAGGTGTTCTAGATTTTGACCTCTAGCTGCACCTTTGGGGAAGACACCCAGGATTTGGTGCCATGAAATAAAAGCAAACCCTACAGGGTATATATGATCTATATAGGAGTACATTCCTATGACCGTTTACTAAGATATGAATTTAGAGAAGAAACATTAACATTGTAAATAGCACATTTTAAAGGTGACCTAGATTTTGACCTCCAGCCCGGGCATGGACCCTCGGATCCGAACTCATGGAAACAAAGCAAACCCTATAAGATATTTATACACCACTAAAGAAACTTTAACCAAAACTTTGACAAATTCTACAAACGTTCCGGAATTACAAATAAACATGCGAGCTAACTAATATACGAATGAGACATTTTGAGACAACTGAAAATTACCAGTACTGGGGTAGTAAAATTTCTGACAGGCACACCAAGGAATATGTTAGTCTGATGGGTGAAAAATTCCAGTTACTGATAGTCTGTGGAAAGAAACTGCTTTTGAAATCTTCTTTGCTAGCTAAACGTATCTGCAATGCCAATAAGTGTTGACTTTTACAATGCATATATTCTTGTGTATTCTGGCTTTAATCTTCAGACCTTTTCATTACAATTCTTCTCCTTTTCTTAAGAGGTTCCCTTTTAAAGTGTCCCAGAATGCCAGCCATACTTCCATTTGTATCTGAATAAAGTCTTTTATCAACATTTTCAGTATGTGCATTCTTTTAAAAACATAATTATCTGTGGAGGCCCTAGGGGTAGAGCATTGGAATCACAGTTTGTTAAGGTGGAGGCCCCAGGGGTAGAGCATTGGAATCACAGTCTGTTTAAATAGGTATTAAATAAAAGAAAATAAAGATCAAAAAATAAAAATATAAAATAAAAATTTTACTAAGTTTTTTTTCCGGCAAAATAGCCTATATGTATATTATAGCTATTTTGCCGGGTCCGGCAAAATAGCCTACAGACTATTTTGTCTAATTTTGCCGGGTCCGGCAAAATAGCCCCTAGGAGCTATTTTGCCGGGTCCGGCAAAATAGCCACTGCCTTATTTCTAATGTTAACAGGTTTTACTCAGGAGGGAAGAAAAAAATTAGTCTCTGCAGCTCCCTTTTTCTCAACAATGCTGTTCAAACCATTAATTTTGCTTTTTGCAAGACATTAATGCAAAAAGTATTGCATTCGTTGATTCAGGAGTGACAAGAACCCTCGTGGTGATATACTTTCTAGAATCACAATTAGTCTACTGGAGATTTCCCAGCCACACAGCAGTGGAAGTTTTAGAGGGGGTTAAAGGGGTTCGATCAAACCCACCTCCGGACCCAAATAATTTCATTTTCACATGTTTCATGGGGAATTTTAAGAGATTGTTTGTGAAATTATGCAAACGAACCCCCCTTTTCTTCAATCTATCTCCATATACTGAGTCGATCAATTTCTGATCATCCCTCTTCTGAAATCCTGGATCCGCCCCTGCAGGCCTGCACAGTCTAGCCTGGCTTCCAGACAACTAACATATGACACACACATCATTTAATGATTATGCATGCAAATGCTCTAGGTAACAAGAGTAAGAAATTTGCTTTTTTAACATTTTCATTATCTGGCAATTACTTATGGAAGCAGTCTGTAGCAATATTTTGTGTTCCTCTATTTTTTTCAAAATAATTCTGACCAAATTTTGTTTGTGATAATAATGCTCCCCTTTTGGGAAAAAAATAATAATACAAAATTTAACAGACAATGCTCTAATTAATAACTGACATAAAAATATTTTATTTTCTTTTTCCCCTTGCATGTGGAAACATGTCAATGGCCCAGGTCTAATTTTAGAAACAAAACATTTTGGTTCAAATTGACACAAATTCCATGTGCCATCCAATACATCTCATACTATACAATCAAATAAATGTAGATAAACTGATGTGGCCATATCAATCTTATCTAGCAACTTTAAATTATCTCTTAGCAACACAAATCTCCCCCATGGTAGCGTCTTCGCAGCCATGGTATTTGGGACCTTCAAAGCAAACATTTTAAGAGGTTGATTTGATAAGAAATCTGTTTCAAAATGAAAGAAACAAACATAAAAACATTACACATTGAATCCATATTTAATTCCGACTTCATCTGCCTCCTTTAGAAAGTTATTTGCTTTTGAAACTAGCGCCAAATCATAAAATTTCCATCAATAACTTTTGAACAGCTGAAAACGTGCAATGACAAGATTCGCCATTTTAGACAACAAATGGGCAGGGTCGGAAATGTTGACATTTTACAATTAAAACATGAAATCTAGCGGCATGAAAGGCTCAGAAACAATGCAAACAAGCTCTAAAGATGATGATGCGACAGTTACGCAACAGATAAAATGAAAATAAAGTCACCTTTGGTTGGTGGGTAACAGTCGTCACAGATACGGTGTCTATGGCGTTTATTCCTACGGCAACTGTTGCCAGACTCTGCGCGTCACCAAAATTAGTATTATTGCGCGTGACGACACCGGAAGTCAATATTTACATTCAATAAAAAATAAATTTTGATAAGTTTTATCTTTTAAACAGATGGTAATGAATTACAAATACTGCCAGAAAAATATTTTCTTTTTAAAATTTGATATAATTATGATATTCGCTCGATATAGTACTCGCACTATTTGTTTATTCGTAAGTCTTCAGTATATCATGCGGTTAATTGGTCACATGGGCAATATGGCGACCAAGCGCAAGTCGCGTCTTGACAACTATGTCGTTTTCATGCAAAACGATTAGATTTCAATAAAATAATTGAATCATCAAGAAGTTTGACTATTTTCTAAACACCATGTAATTTACTTTTTCCAGTTTCAAACGATGACCGTTTATCATTGAGAAAGAATTTTATCACGAGGTCATTGTATTTGTTGATCACGTGATTAGGGGCGCAACAAGGAACAGAGGCTATTGAATTGGGGTCAAATTAAAATAAACTAGATCTACATGAATTACCAGATCACAGTGACTGTGAACCTCTCGGTTGTTTTTCAATCAAACGATACTGATGTAGCTAAATTAAAAAAAAAAAAAAAAGAACGTATTAAAAACAAATTTGAAAAGTCAACAACAAAATATATAAATTAAAAAAAAAAAAAAACCTATTGTAAATCATTTAAAATGCCAATGTGTACAGTATTGTGCCAAAAGAAAGTGCTACAGATTTGAAAAAAAAAAAGAAGAAGAAAAAAAAAAAATTCTTTAGGGACAGACCATTTGATTTTCTGGGGGGAGGAGGGGGGGGGGGCTGGGTTTTTTGTTAAAAATATTTTGGTTTTTTAATCACTGAAAAAAAAATCGGTTTAGGCAGAGACATAGCTATACACTCATTCTAAAATAAGCAGCGCACCCCCTGTCTCGGGGTGTTAAATAAAAATTGGAGTGACTTTGTTCAATATATCACCAAGGTTGGCTGTATTTTCAAAATTTGGTACAATCTCCATTTAAACCGAAAAAGTATGATACCCAGTTATGTTTTTTAAGATTGCAGTTTTCAGTTTTCTTGCCATATCTCATGAACGGAACGGCCATTTTTGATAGTCTTTGTATAGACCTATATTTATAGCCAAATCTTTCTCGCATTTGAAAACCAAAAGGAAGCCCCGATTTTCGGCTTATTTCCCAACCATTGAAGCAGGTAACTGCTGGCATGTCCAGTTCATCAACCTGCCCCAACAGCGGGGCATGTTGATGCAAAGCCTGGGGCAAGTCGATGCATAGCCTATATACTTGACTTTTTTGTATTTTAAGACCACACGATAAAATGCAGTGGGGTTATCCTTCACATGAACATATCGGAGGTTTCCAACCTATGTAGGTAAATATGTTTATCAAAAGCATTTCATAATAGTGAAACTATCTCCAAAAAATCTCAAGATTGGGCCGGGGCAGGTTGATGCACTTATAAACATTTTTTGGAACATTTCACAAAAAGATTGGCCAAGTATAATAACTTTTGTATATAATTCAATATCTGTTCATTCTACATTTGAAATTGAAACGAATCTTGATACAATTGGCATACTCAGCAAATTCTTGCTCATTGCATCAACTTGCCCCAACCATGCTCCACGCGACATTTAGCGATGTAGCCATCGAATGCACAATCCTATCTTTCAAAAAAGCTAGCCCTTTTAAAGATTAGAGATATCTAAATTAATGCGTGCAAACAATTTTCAAACAACCAGGAACAAATGATCGCTAAAACAAATTTTCAAAATACCGTCATATTTACTTTGGGTCATTTTTATGCGTCAAAAATGAATTAATCACCACCATTTTTTTCTCTGCCACTTGAATACAATGAAATGTCCAGGAGAGCTAGATGTGTAAATGCCCCACCTTAATAAGTCAAATTTGCCTTCATGGATGTCCCCAGTGCATTTTTATTCACACTGCATCAACTTACCCCGTGCATCAACTATCTTTTTGTGAAATATTCCAAAAAATGTTTATAAGTGTATCAACCTTCCCCGGCCCAATCTTGAGATTTTTTGGAGATAGTTTCACTATTATGAAATGATTTTGATAAACATATTTACCTGCATAGGTTGGAAACCTCCGATATGCTTATGTGAAGGATAACCCCACCGCATTTTATCGTGTGGGCTTAAAATACAAGAAAGTCAAGTATATGCATCGACTTACCCCAGGCTTTGCATCAACATGCCCCGCTGTTGGGGCAGGTTGATGAACTGGACATGCCAGCAGTTACCTGCTTCAATGGTTGGGAAATTAGCCGAAAATCGGGGTTTCCTTTTGGTTTTCAAATGCGAGAAAGATTTGGCTATAAATATATAGTAAGACTATCAAAAATGGCCGTTCCGTTCATGAGATATGGCAAGAAAACTGAAAACTGCATCAACTAGCCCCGGTCTCCCCTAGTGAATAATGCATGGCCCCACCAAAAACGGCATGTCACAAACTGAAATGCAAAAATTCAAAAGGCGATAGAATGAACAAATTCTATTTTCACACGAAACAACATCGTTCGATTTACTTAATTTGACATTATCTTTTGGTAAAAGAAATGGTTATTTTATATCTTGTAAACAAACAAAAATATCGAACATCAAAAATCGAAAAAAGCATGTCACAGAGTTTCTGTAATTTACGTGACGCTATAGAAGATTGTCCAAATCTTAATACTGCTTTCTCTTATTGCAGACCAAACTGTGTCAATTAAATAGTTGAATATGTCCTTTATATGGATAACATATGGATTTTTCATTTTGCTTTACTATTTTGGTCAAATATATCTAATCCCCATGCTTAACCATTGCGTCCCTTTTAAGATGTAATCATACGTGACACCATTTTTCTACACATCCAACATGGCACTTGAAACAACGTTATCTGGAGGATGAATACATCTCACAAAAAATAAAGTTAATATCAAACGACCCTAAGGTGGTTTTTTTCGGATGCTAAAGTTGAAAATGTAATAAACGTGACAGTGATTTACGTGACGGTACTTACTTTCAAAATGCCAATATGACATATTATATAGGTAAGATTGTGCTTTGAATCAGCGTCAATAAATGTTTTACTGTCCATTATGTACTTTTCAGTAGTTAAGTTTACGGAATATGATATTTTTTCAAGCAGTGTCACGTAAATTACGCACCTGCCACGTAAAATACAAAGGTAGTTGAAGTCTATTTATCAGTTATAGTTGAAAACAGTTGAATCTAAAAGGATCACACCTCCTTCAATCAAAGACATAGCAATACTACATTTGTTATTCGCATTTGTCCATTCCAAAATACTGACCGACAGTAAAATATCAGCCCTGAGATTAATATACATTTTTATCAATATAAAACAGTTTTGTCTTACTAAATAATTATGTGGTTAATTAATCAAAGGATTTACTTACTGTGCAGACTGGTTCAAATACCATGCTTCATTTTAAGTTAGCAAAAACTCAAACATATCTAAGTTTAAAAATAATGTAGGTGACTTAAATATTACCGTCACGTAAACTACAGTGTTTCGTCACTTATATTATATTTTTATAGAATGTTGTGCAAAAAGTAAAACAATTTTAAAAAATGAAATAGGATCACACAAGATTGTCTGTTTGGAGTAATTATATCCAGATAAAGTCTTTCAGATAATATTTAATGCCATTGTGTATCTGTATTACAAAAATAATTTATGTTGCTGTTTGCAAGTAATTTACGTGACGCTGAATAAAACAAGACCTGCCATATAACAAGATGTATTTAGAAAAGTAATTATAAGCTCCGCCACTCATGTAGGACAAATGTAATTATCATTACATGTTTTGATATAATTCTGATGTAAAGGTCAGATGTTATTATAGTTGCAAGTTAATTCTGAATCAAGAAGCCTGCATCATACACATATTATATAACATTTTTCGATAGTAGATATGAAATAACGTTTATTGTTTGATTTGATCTACTTAATATTGCTCTTTATTTGAGAAACTGAAGTCTGCTAGTCAGAGATATACGTTGAGTTTGTGTTATGGTTACATTTAGTTCATATGTAGTGCGTCACGTTGATTACCAAATTGGAATATACCCATCAAGTTTCAAAATGATGTAGAAATTGCAAGAATATCAGGAAGGTGGTGAAATTTTACAGGATGAAGCCTGAATGATCCACAATAGTGATGGTATGTCGAAAAAGTGTAATTCTAAAAGTTTATTTTTCTTCATTTTTTTCTCCAGGATTTGCACCTTATTTTAGAATGAGTGACTACAAGAAGTTTCGAACTCCAGTCTCTTTATGAGTTAAATGCAATGTGTGAACGAAAAATCAAATTAGTTATAGAAAAAAATACGATATGACATGTTTTTTTTCATATACCAGTTGAGGCACAACGCAAGAAAATTGCCCTTATAGCATATACGAAAAGCCAACGTTCAGGCGAGCCAGTCCGTGACACCAGTACCTTCAGCCACAGCTGATTTATGATTAGCATACGTAAAAACAGGCTCTTCTCTTTTAATGTAGGAGATACTTTGCACTTTGCCTAATTATACAGCACTTCTAGCTCACAAAATACACAAAAGTGCACAATGTGTCACCAAATTGCTCTGAGGTTTCAAACATTTGGCCCCGGGATCCACTACCAAGGCTTTGTCGATCATTGCAAATCGATCCTCAAAATTTTTGCATGAGTCTATGAAAAAAGCTGGGGTTGTCTCTTGTAATATCAAAATATTTGCAGTTCTCCTTTATGATGCTTCGCGAAAAATAATCATAAATCTGTGAGATTCATTTTTGCACAAGTCTATGAAAAAGCTGGGGTTTTCTCTTATAATATCAGAGTATGCTCTGAAATACTCTGGATTAGACAGTTCTATCTACTCTCAAAAAATACCAAAAATGCACCAGATGCCACCAAACTGTACCAAGATTTTAAAATTTTCCCGGGGGAGCATACCCCTGGAACCCCCTAGCAAGGCTTTGCACCTGCCGCGCTCGCCTTCGCACCTTTGGTGCTCAAAAATGGTTCACTAATATGAAATTTATGTCTACTCCTCGGTTGTCTTCCTTGATACTGCAATATCAAACATAAAAATATATTTATGGGCTTGATACTGAAATGTGTGAGACATTTGAACGATGTGTGGCACGAAAAATAAAATATTGTCTTTAAACATGTTAAACCAAACTTAGAAGAAAGATTATTTCTTTAGCCTAGACTGCAATTATGCCAACAGGCATTTATATCCCCCCCAATCCACACATACACATACGGGGTTAGGTGGGTAATAATGACTTTTTACTTTTCAGTGTCCCACTATAAGCCCCATCCTGCGGGGACAAGCTTGAGGTCAAAACCCTGCACTTTGCGCCGCCCCTCATAATAGAAAATCTCACTAGGGTAAAAATTGTATTGTTAAAGCCCAGCCATCCCTGCGCTAGTAATGCACCAGTCATTTGTATCTCCGGCTCCACTAAGCCGGGGAATAGCGCGATAGCGGGGCTTTTAACTTTTCATTTTTTAAAGCCCCGCTAAAAGCCTGGCACTGCGGGGCCAGTTTTGTGGTAAAATCCCTGCTAAAAGCCCCGGCTCCCCGAAGGCTGACCATAATGTGGAACAACAGCCGAGAGTTGTTCTGATGAAACTGAAATATGTGAGAGGGGCTTTGATTTATGCGTGTAAAAGTACAGGCATATTTGCAAATTAAATAAGGACCATAAAAGTAATGAAATGTTAAAAATACACGTAATATCTAATTTGAAATAACACCCTGTATACCGTTGATGCAACCAAATTTGTTACGGCACAGATAGATGCAACATTTCACGAAGGTAGGGGGGAATGGGGAACGGTCATTTCAATTTTACAGGTATTAATTTTAGGATGTCTGGGTCGTGACTTTGTCTTCAGTTTTTGCCATAAGTAGTTTGTTAAAAAACCTTACCTTGTGACAGAAATTATAAATTTTATTGGAGAAATATGCCACCAGAAACACGAAAATTGATTATGTTTCACGGCTAACAAACCTTTAAATGCGTAACCGCGGTTAAGAAAAGAAATCCGATTCACGTCCTTCCGGTTTCGCATCAGATGACCAACAATAGGTAAACAAACTTTTGCAGCTCGTATTTCCGAGTAAAATATTTTGATTCGAAGACAGATATTATAATTCTCTCAATGCTATTTTATTAGTTAGACATTGCTATATTTGGACCACAAAGAATTTCCAGAAACTTTTCTTTATAATCATGATTTTTATTCCCTACCCCAAAACACATGTTGGGATTGCATTGTACACAATGAAAATGTGGGTCAGTCGCAGGGATATTTTTAGATTCCCGCTCATTATGTCCAAATTAACGGAAAGCAATACTGCGTGCAGATGATTTTAACATTGTGTGACGTCTGTTGACCGTTTCGTTGCCTCTGGCCCCTGCAGTCTATGCATATGTGGTTAAAAGCTGTGTCAACATTTCGGTTACGAATTTAATCATTAGAATGATAGCAATATAATCATTATAAAACACATGTATTAAAGTTTTTGTTTTTGTTAATAGTTTTACGCTGAAGTTTAAATTGTCACATTCTCTCGTCCTCTCTTAATAGGTGCTAACTCAAATTGGTGTGTTTGTGATATTTGCAGTGAAAATGTTTGATATAAAATAATACAAACTGTCTATGCAATACATGTAATACAATAGTTCACATGCATGATATTTCTGTTCATGAAGACGATTTTACAGCATTCTGTATACTTTATTTTATTTTTTCCTGGTTTTATGTCATTCAAAACGCTTAACAGGGAAAATAAATACCATAACTTGAATTGGTAGAGGTTTTCAAACGTATCTTGAAATATATCCTTCATATTCTAATGATGAAATGCGTAACCATCTTTTTCTACCTTCAAATCGGTAATGCCGGGCACTAACACAACGAAATATTGGCACAGACATCAGTTGCAGTTTAGTTAATATATATATATGTTAATTTGTCGTGGAACAATCACTAAAATTTGATATTTACCAGCAAATTGTCCAATTTTTAGTTGTATTTCGCCGACTTTGGCCGTGTTGTAACACCAGGTTCGAAGAAGGGAATAAATAACTCAAAGACCATCAAATTATTTTGCGAGCTACTTTGGTGCTGACTTACAATAGTAAAGAGGTGACAAAATAGCATTCATAGATAATCGATATATTTCTGTACTAAAATATAATCATCAATTGATCGTAGTAGTTTATGTTTTGTTAACCTTTTTTGGTCTTCATATGCGGAACCGGAAGGGCGTGAATCGGATTTTCTTTCTTAACCGGCGGTTACGCATTTAAAGGTTTGTTAGCCGTGTGTTTGCTAATTGCTCAAATCCTTCATCATCGTTTTTGTCATTATCAAAGTTTCAATATATACCGGGATCATTCCTTGTTTCAAACCACCAAACAACAATCATGTGTTCGAGCCGACTTTTGCACAATATGGTGTTAACACACCTAGGTTGGATCGTTTGGGAAGCAACGTACGTCAATGAGTCCATTGCCTGGATGCTACCTATGTCCAAGAGGTGTTTTTGGAAAATGATGCTAACTACGGCGGATCTTTAGGCCAAAAATGATTTTTCTTACGGCGGACACTTTCGCAGAATGAAAATGATGTTGAATTTTTAACATTTTGTGCTGTGAATTGACAGCTTTAGTATCAATGCGGATTGACATATTTGAGTTTTTAAATTAATCTACATGTGTATGTGTATGGTGAAAAGTGTATAACCCTATACATATTCTCCATAATGCAGTTAATAAAGCTTCTGTTATTCTTGCCCGTTGTTATGGGCGATCTATTGCTCACTGTGAATATTGTTTCACCTTGCTTTTGATCTGGAAATCTTTTCCGGAATATGACTGATGCTAGTGGTCCTGCACACTGCAGTTTGTTACTCCCCTCACGTTTCAGAAAAGATAATTGTATGATGCTTTAGCAATATTGCAACAAACATAGCTGAGTCCCTACCAGGTATTTGGGGTGTAACGAACGGCCGAGCCAAGCCACAGCAAACCCCGTCGGTGGAAAAGCATGCTCATCCACCGAGGGTGGTTTACTGCGCTATATACCCAACACTTACTCGATTCACAGTTTCGAGTTTGAAATTTGCATACTTCCAAGGGAAGCTATCCCGTCACATTACTTCCCCCTCCGAGAAGACTCGTCCCGAGCCTTGGCCTGGGGACTACATGGGTTAGGCAACTCCGTTCTGGCAGTTGTAATCACCCCACCGCTGCCACCAAATGTAACATGCAGCCGAGCCAAAGCCACAGCAAACCACGTCGGTGGAAAAGCATGCTCATTTACCAAGGGTGGTTTACTGCGCTATATACCCAACACTTACTCGATTCACAAAGTTTGAAATTTGCATATTTCCAAGGGAAGCTATCCCGTCACAGGGGATTGCTAGTTCATGAGCTAGAAGGTGCATTAGTGATTATTTGTGGGGAGTTAGAGCAAGCACTTTATAGGTGGGGGGTGGGGAGTGTTGAGCATGTGCAAAATACTTATTAGAGAGATGTGGTAAGCAATGGCAGGGGGAGTCAATCCATTACTTACAGGTTCAGGGAGCTCACCTGCATGTACCTTCTGTCCGGGCCTTCTGTAGTCAATACATCGTGCGCTAGTTCACTTTGAGCAAGAAGAAAATACGTGTGTAAACTTTCCAAGCTTATAATGTCAACATTTCCGGCGACTGCATTATAAGGGCTAACAGACAACCATTTGATGGAAAATCTAATAAGTATAAGTTGCATTGGCTTTTGGTAAGTGGGGACCGCGATGGCGTAATGGTAGAATAGTCACCAGAGCGAGAGGTCCTGGATTTGATACCTACCTTCACCGTGTAGATTGCTTGAGAAAAACACTTAAGTTCCCCACAGTGCCGATAAACAACTAGGAAACATTGGTTGTGTCCGACATGACCATTTAAAAATTGTTGATTGGGGCGTTTGAAGTCATTGCCAAACGAAACAAACATTTTTGGAAGCGTGTGGAAGATGTATACAAGAAACACATGCAAAAATATGCAAAAATCACTTAGCCCCGCTCACTCAAGCTGTCACAGTTTGAAAAGTTTAATAACGGTTAACTTTATAACGGTCACAGGATTTCCCATTCTGCAAAAGTGTCCGCCGAAAGGAATATCTTTTTTCAAGCTTTAATGGTCACAGGATTTCCCATTCTGCAAAACTGTCCGCCGTAAGGAATATCATTTTTTGCCCAAAGATCCGCCGTAGGAAGCATTATTTTTTAAAACAACACCTTGCACGTACATTGCATCAAGGCAATGAACTCGCTGACGTACGTTGCTTCCCAAACGATTCAACCTAGGTGTGTTTACAACATATTGTGCAAAAGTTTGCTTGAGTTCAGGATTGTCTTTTTTGTATGAAACAAGGAATGATTCCGGTATATACCGAAACTTAAATTTCATGCACGGATCCAGAATTTTTTTTCAGGGGAGGGGGGAGGGGGGTCCAAATTCCCAGAAGGGGTCCGACGGAAAATTTCAACACGGCAAAAATTAATAATCTGGCAATTCCGGAGGGGGGGGGGTCCGGATC
The DNA here is from genome assembly GCA_964017185.1 of Rugalucina vietnamica. NCBI lineage: Eukaryota > Metazoa > Mollusca > Bivalvia > Lucinida > Lucinidae > Rugalucina > Rugalucina vietnamica. The sequence continues at coordinate 55,614,784 of OZ024873.1, forward strand.
CCCTCCCCCCCCCCTCCGGATCCGCCTATGTTTGATAATGACAAACGATGGTAAAGGATTCGAATAATCAGCAAACGTAATCAATTTTCGTGTTTCTGGTGGCATATTCCTTCAATGAAATATATAACTGACACAAGGTAAGGTTTTGTAACAAACTACTCAGGGCAAAAACTGAAGGCATCCTTACTTTGTTTTCCCACAAAGTCACGACCCAGACATCCTCGCATTAATGTCTGTAAAATTGACATAATCGTCAACTAACCGTTCTCCATTCCCCCCTACCTTCGTGAAATGTTGCATCAATCTGTGCCGTAACAAATTCAGTTGCATCAACGGTATACAGGGTTAATAATGTGACCGTGTATTGGCGGGAAATTAAAACCCCGGCACATCCCCGGCACTGCCGGGACTCATCAGAGATTTAAACCTGGCACTTTAGCCCCGCTGAGTGCCCTCTATCCCCGGTCGTAGGGGGACCGGGGGATACAAATGACTGAAATGACTGATGTACTTTAGCCTGGCTATCCCCCACCCTTCCCCGTAGGTGGGGGAAAGCAGTGGTTACAAATGACTGGTGCGTTAAATAAATAATCAGCAAACACACACCCCTGCTCCCCGATAGAAAAATGACTTTTCTACCCAGCTCCCTGAAACGTTTCCCCCTCAGATTCTTGCCATCCGCTCCCTAAAACCCCAAAAGTGGTTGCTTGCTCCCCAGATCCCTGTAAATAAATGGCAAATCTCCCCATAACCCAAAAACGATTGTAGGACCGGCTGTCACTCCGTTCCACTTCGTTCAACGGAATAGGGGAGACTGTGGTTGAATGAATCAAGGGTTGAATGAACCAGGGGCTCTAACTTTGACTGTAACAAGATAATTCAACTGTCGCCTGCCATATTAAATGCGCATTTTGCATATCTACGTTTCAGTAGGGTTGTCAAAAGTCGTGCCAATAGCTGTGTTAATATATATAACAGAAAAAAAAAAACTGTTTTCAAGTACCCAAAGGAATTTTCATCACGAAACAAATTCTTAATGTTTTTTTGGAGTAGAAGCTTGTGTCAAAGTGTCCATCTCTTCAACAGTGCCCCAAAGAAATATTTTTCTCTTGACACAAATCGAGTTTTCTCAACCGTATGGCATGCTGTCGGAATGAACATTCCCTTTATATCACATTCAGTGGTCTGTGATGGGTCGGGGTTGAATGAACCACCCCGATTAAGCACTAGTTAACAAAGCACGCGTACATACGTACCTCGTACGCATGTTTCTAAAAACAATAAGCAAATTAAAATGTGTTCTGTCAGCACTAGAAAAGCAGTCGGTTCCCTTTGAAAATAGAATTTTCAAACTAAGGTTATTTTATTGCTTCATTCAACCCCACATATGACACAGCCCAGTCTGTTACAGGGTTATTATAATCCCTACATGTACGGATATGCATAGGAAATTTAAGTATCTGATTTTAACCTCAACCATTGTCGTACAGAAAACATTCAGGTACTTTTTTTTTTCTCATACTGGTACCCCAGATGCTGGTCAACCTATCACTGGTTCATTCAACCCCGAGAGGGTGGTTCAACCGTAACCCCGGGATGGGGTTGAATGAACCACATTGATAACATCACTTTAAAACGCTATCCTGTATTAAATAGCTAGGACAACCTTAAGTTTGAGCCGACGAAACATTCTTTCTATGAGTATGTCGCAAAGTTCTGTGTACACATTGATTGCATCACGATTCGGCAAAAATGAAAAAGTGGCTCATTCAACCCCGTTCTCCCCTACCGATGGAACTATTCCGTATAGGGCCACAGTAGACCAGTAAAATCAGAGCAGAACTCAAATGTCGTTTGTGGATGGAACCCAACCCTACGCTACCATACCCTACACTATATACTACACTTTAAAATATCTAACAAAAAGAAGCAAAGCGGCCCCGTGGCCTAGTATAGCGGTTAAAAGCACTGTTTCTTAATCATTGGTGTGGGTTCGAGCCCCGCATTGGCGACATGTAAGACAAGCCAAGTTCTGCTTGCGGGTGTGTCAGGTGGTTTTTCTCGGGGTTCTCCCGTTTACGCCCAACTACTGTTTGGCCCGTCTCATATGAGCTGAAATAATCTTGAAAAGGACGTAAAACTGAAAAAAAAAATGTTATTGAAGTTCATTAATACGTGTGGCAAGATAATACGAAGATCCAAATTAAAACATAATTGGCTGGTCGGGTTCATCTCAGATCCAAAATATAAAAAATAACCTAATTATTGGATCCGAGGGTACATATGTATGCACGCCGTGAGTGAAAGAAGAAGAAGAAGTAGTAGAAGAAGACGAAGAAGAAGAAGAAGAAGAAGAAGAAAACACACCTTGTAAACCAGGTTGCAAACGGCAAATTTCTTATTCGCATGCGCAAAAAATACACGCGTGTAAATATACTCCGGTGTGTAAATATACTCCGGTGTGCAAATCAACATATGAGTAAATTTAAATTGTGTTCGCATGGGTTTTATCACCAGGAGTATTTTTGTAGGTATCATTTCTGGATTTAAGTTTTCTGAATTTGCAAAACAAGAAAAGGCTGCTTCAAGGTGTTCTTGTAGACTTTGGCAGCAGAGGGGAATCATGTAATGGTCAGGCATCACCTTAGCAACAATACAGTTCCCTTTTATCATCCTACTGTTTAAATTACTGTTATAAAGCCCCAAGAATCCTCACCATATGATCTAAAATGTGATGAATGGCAATAAACTCTTATTTAGTCACAATGTCCACAGTTTCAGCAACTGTCATATGTAATCAGTTATGAACAAAAATGTGAAAATTTGTTATCTAAAAGCAGAATATTGACTTGAAATAAAAATACTCATGGGTATATTTTACTTTGCGTTCACATGGGGCATAATAGTAAATTTACACTAGTGTATTTTGTAAAAATAAAATTTGCATCCAGCCAGACCCAGGAGTAAATTTACCCATATGTAAATATACTCCAGTGTGTATTTGCGTTGCTTACCCCGAGTAAATTTTGCACACCGGAGTACATTTACACGCGTGTATTTTTGGCGCATGTGAATTGGACTTTTAAAAAGTCATGTCCGCATTGTTTCAGCGCTAGCCTACCAGAGGCAGGTCTGGTACTTTAATTACTAGAGCCTGTTCATATTTCTTTCTTTCACCACGAACTGATAAATGAGCCGCATCGTGAGAAAACCGGATTTTTGCCTATGCGAAAACAAAGGCGCAGATCAGCTTCGCGGTAACCGCGAAGCTGATCAGCGCCTTTGTTTTCGCCACTCGGATAGTACACTTTCTCTTCTTATTAAATCCGAAATTTCAAGTTTCTATGCTGCTTCTGGGACTGTACATGTCGGTTTGTGTCGGACCTGGTCGGAAACCCCGAAGACCGGTTTTCTCGCGTCGAGGCTCAAATGCTCTTCTTGAATCAGTGGAAGGGTAAGAATGGCAGCAAAATATTTGCATGTCCAAATGTTCATGAAAGGTATGTGCTTGTCTTGAGGATCGATCGCGGGTCAATCCTGTTATAATCGAAATATGCGACTTCTGCAATTCAGTAGCGTACCCGATTCTGCAAATAGACCTCTTCAGTGGCAGGATACGTAAAAAGTAACAACACTGACATTTTAATCATTTATTTGATTGAGACAGTAAATGGTGAGACATACTTGACAAAAACAAGTTACTATATATATGAAAATCGTATGTATGGCAAAAATGTGTGTGTATGTTAGGAAGAGGACGTTATACAAACTAAAATGCACAATCAATCGTTCTCACATAAAGCCAATGTTTAGGGGTCTCATTCAGAGCCCTGTAGCTTGAAAAAATGCACACTTCCCTATATTTATTTTGTTTATTTATTTTGTTTTCATATGTCTTATTTTGTCTTTGGAATCAAAAAAGATTGGTTAGAGAAAAAGTTTGAATACTTTTTCATTGGCAGCGAACATCCTCAATTTGGAGTTATAACTAAAACAAAAATGAACTCAAAGAGACCACTCTTTAGGGCCCAAATAGTTCTTACACAACAATATATGAGACGCCTCATGAGAAAACCAACAATCTGCATTTGCGAAAACAAAGACGCAGATCAGATTCGCGGTAACCGCGAAGCTGGTCAGCGCCTTTGTTTTCGCTACAGGGATAGTACAATTCCTCTTCTTCTTAAATTCGAAATTTCAAGCTTCTAGCCTGCTCCTGTGACTATGCAGCCTGATTTGTGTCGGACCTGTTCGGAAACCACATTGTTGGTTTTCTCTCGAAACGGCTCATATACACAATTCTGTCCAACAGAATGCTCGTGAATTTTGTTGCATATTTAACTTCCGAACATTATCGACATATAAATTATGCTATCCGTCTCCATAGTGACGTTACCTGTTGGTGGGACGTTAAACCCAAAATCAACCAACTAAATTGCTACATATGTTATATACTAATACATGCATGCATTTAAATAACATGAATTGTAGTATGACTTTCTGTTTTTCCTTTGAAGTTTTTATAACATTAAATCCAATACAAGTCAATATGAAAAGAGGCGGGCCCACATAAAGCCGTACAATAACTTCCTGATATTGGAAGTTACAGTACGGATCTGCCAATTTGTGTTGTGTCATACTACAAGTTAGTTAAAGTCCTCGTAGAAAAAAATAAGTAAAAACAGCTCGTCTTCGACTCGCTTTATTTTACTTATTTTTTCTACTCGGTACCTTAACTCTAACATATGTAACGATCTTAAGTTAGAGTTAAAGTACCGAGTAGAAAAAATAAGTAAAATAAAGCGAGTCGAAGACGAGCTGTTTTTACTTATTTTTTTCTACGAGGTCTTTAACTAAGTTAGAGTTAAAGTACCGAGTAGAAAAAATAAGTAAAATAAAGCGAGTCGAAGACGAGCTGTTTTTACTTATTTTTTCTACGAGGTCTTTAACTAACTTGTAGTATGACACAACACAAATTGGCAGATCCGTACTGTAACTTCCAATATCAGGAAGTTATTGTACGGCTTTCATCCCGCCTCTTTGCTTTGTAATAATATGTGGGCCCGCATCTTTTCATATTGACTTGTATTGGATTTAATGTTATTAATGTTATAAAAACTTCAAAGGAAAAACAGAAAGTCATACTACAACTTGTAGTATGACACAACACAAATTGGCAGATCCGTACTGTAACTTCCAATATCAGGAAGTTATTGTACGGCTTTCATCCCGCCTCTTTGCTTTGTAATAATATGTGGGCCCGCCTCTTTTCATATTGACTTGTAAATGCATTTAATGTTATAAAAACTTCAAAGGAAAAACAGAAAGTCATACTACAACATTTAATTATCATACGTAACATGCACAATGTAACTTTCGAAGAAAATTATTTTAACACATTTTATACATTCGTTCACTCATTAACAACATGTGTCGCTCACAATCGTATAATGTAAGTAATATGGGTAAATATTTACAGTATTAACAATATGAATATACAACAATAATTAAAGATTTTCCACCATAGTGGGTAGAACAATGCCCAATGCTGGCATTCACTGTTCACAAGGTATCTAGCCAGTCATTTTGACCATAAACTGTTTAGCATTTCCAATGGTAAAGAAAGCAGAATGTATCCAAATCGTCCGGTTGCTTGACATTTTCCATGAATTACTCCAGTTTTTTTTTTTTTTTTTTTTTTTTTTTTTTTTTTTTTTTTTTTTTTTTTCATGAACTTGTAACAATTATACGAAACAACATACAAAAGAAGCATATCTACGATCGACAATCTCTTGAAGATTAGCATAAAACTTTTTTTCTGAGAAACGTGACTTACAAATTTCTGTCAATAAGCCTGACAAACAAGTCCACTGGACAGATGCTTAAATTGCATTGTGACTGCGTATATAGAACAAACGTTTACGAAAACTTGCCCATGCAATATACAGAGATTTTTCCAGAAGATTTTCAGATTTTCGAATTTTCAGAAAAATTAATTGGAAAATTTTTGATTTTTTAAATATTTTTGCTCAAAACATACATTGTTGGTACATGTTAGAACCGCCTCGCCGAGGCGGTTCTAACGAGTACCCACAATGTATGTTTTGGATCAAAAATACGAAAATTAAGTATACCCCTGCAAACCCCAATTTTTTCTATATAAAGGTGGGGTTTAAGGGGGTATACATTTCACGGACACGTTTTCCTGATGAAGAAACCCTGTGTGAGATTCGTAAGTTAGAAAGTTCCAATTATTTGACACATTACATAACAAAACATAACATAAAGCTATTGTTCTTTTTCCACAGTATGTATAACATGCACCTAATGTACTGCAGGTGGTATAGCGGGACGCCCGTCCTCTGTCGGTTCACTGATTAACAGGAGCACAATCATTGCTGTCGTGAGGGCCGTCAACACGAGGAAATGGAACGACAATATCACCCTCTTCAATCCCTTGCTCTGAAATGAAAAGGACGTTATTTATTAGCAACACACATTTTACAAATGCTCAAAAACAAACAATTATGGCAGACAATGATTGCTTTGACGGGTGCACTTTCCCATCGTTATCATTTGGCTGGGTCCACTTTCATTTTTGGGGACATCAGGTGTGATTTTAGATTTTTATTCACCTTTTCGATGAATTTTCTCTAATAAGCAAACAGAATAGCCCCAAATGGGCCGCCTGGGGCTATTTTTTGCCTTTGTGCCACAAAAAGGACGCTAGGCTTAAACGAGTTAACCATGACATACGACTACCCGCATCGTACAAACGAGAAATGCAACACCTTTGGCCATTCTCGCAAGGGATGAATTGGCACATGAAACAACGGCCAGATATTGCACTATTTGAATGTTTATTTATTTATTATTTATTTCTCATAAAAAATGCAATTATTTGAAACAAGTTCTGAGAAAATTTGAACGTCTGCATTGGGGATGGGTGGCAAATGTACTTCATTATGCAAATATCAATATGTGTAAGAAGGCAATCGTCGAAACATACTATTTGAGGCCGAGGGGGATGATCTATCCGTCCTCCGTAAAACTTGGTGTGAAGTTTTTATGCGTTCAAAGGAACAGCGTAGACTTAGAATCAACTGTTTGTATTTTTGTGTGAATTGTGACCCATGTAATACTTACAGACTGAGCGGTATCCATATAATGTGAAAAATCGTTGTTTCTCCTTGGGTTCCATGGCCGGATTTGCATTTCATATAAATACATCTTCTTTTTCTCAACGGCTGAAATAGGAAATACACTTCATTCGTACAACAAAGAGAGCCATTGGATGACTGAGACAGATCTCGTCAATAGGCTTTCAATTACAAGTCTCTCTTGTTTAGCGGTTTTTGTTCAAATCATTTTTAACCCATATTTGACGACTGGATTTTCCCATTATTATCATTTGGGCGAGTCCACTTTCATTTTTTAGGGGTGCTAGGAGTGCGTTTTTATTGTTATCTAATTTTTCGATGAAAATTCTCTAAGCAAACAGAATAGCCCCAGATGGGACGCCGCGTTCTGCGGCGTCACATCTGGGGCTATTCTGTTTGCCTAAGTCCCATAAAAGGGACGTCAGGCTTAAATGAGTTTGAATTTCAAGACAGGTTTGGTGTGTTCTTTGATTAAAGCATTCTATTGTCGCAATTTGAACAGTCATTAATGATGATACTAACTCAACATTTATTTCAATTCCCAACATTTTATATAGGCACCAATATTGCTACAAGAGGCAATATTTCAAACATTTAACAAAATAAAATGGCTGAAAAAAAACTTTGGAAGCACTTGGCATCTTTGCAAAGACACTCACATGTCGAAATAAACTATAACAAAACACTTACTTTTCTTTGCATCATAGCTCTTTATTCCCTCCATGAAGAGTAGCACCAGGACCTGATAGCAGGCAAAGCCTATCAGACAGTAGGCAAAGATAGCAGGGACCAGGTAGGCCGCGAGACCAAACCCTGCGTATATTGTTACAACTGAAATAAAGATGATATGTTATGATTACGAGCACATGCCCATGCAATGTTTAGACTTTTCTGAAGCTGTAAAAATGGGAAAACAAATGGTAGAAACATTTTGATATTTTCAACAAATTTGCTCGGAACATTGATTGTTGGCACGTGTTAGAACCGCCTCATCGAGAAAAATAGGTATACTGCTATACATCCCGTTTACTATAGATCACTATATAAAAGTGGGATGTTCATGGACATAATTTTCTGCAGTTGTTTATCATCATACAAATAGGTTTGTTCCATCTTATAGATAGATGTAGCATTAAAAAGATTGAGGCATGGCTGAAAATTACGGATTCCATGATGAACAAAAATGAATACATGTGACACGGCTTCTTGTGAGCAGAGATATCATCATGCTCTTCTAGTTCAGTGTAAATATTGAAAAGGAGTTGTAATGAGATAATCATTTAGTTGTTTTATAGAAATATCAACGTGAAGAGCTTTTTCTAGGTCATATGGGCAAGATTTTGGAGTTACAACTATATCCAGTTAAGGTTATTATTTATCTTTACACATATTCATATTCTCAACATTTTCAGCATACCATACCTGCTAGTATGTGGGCCCCCATTTCAACTATCCAGTAAAGACAGTCGAAAAATGCCCTGGTCTGTGATTCGTCAGACGGTCGAAGCAGTAACAACAAAGGCTGAAATGGAAAAAAAATAATATAGGTAAGGTAAGATTTCCACTTTCTAAAAGCACCGCACATAAATCGCTATTATTTCAAAAGTACCATGGCGGTTTCGTTATTACAAACTCAAGTTGAAAAAAAAAACAGATATGCTTGCTTATTCTCATGATTTTTATATCAATCAAACCCCAGTGTAACACATTAAATGGCGGGTTTATATATGCGGTTAATCAGCACTCAGTGCACATTCCTACACCAGTAAGTGACAAAACTCTCTTGAAACATAGGCTAGGTAAGAAAGACGTAGAAAAAATTAAACTTACATTTAGTAAGACTAATACTGCAACAATAAGCCCCATGACTGGGTGGGCGCTGTTGAAACTGGTTCCAGGATTCTGTAAATATGTTTCAGAGCATTAGGCATTTATTCAAATAAAGTCGGGGCGCATCTATTTGTACTTGATTCTGTTGTTTGCACCAGTGTCCATTTTTTTTTTTTTTTTTTACATCAGGAAAACATGTCCGTGAAATGTGCACCCGCTAATACCCCACTTTGATACAGTAAAACTGGGGTTTACAGGGAATACATATTTTTCTAATTTTTGTTCCAAAACATAGATTTTGGGCGCGGCGGTTCTAACGTGTACCCACAATCTATGTTTTAGCAAAAGATTGTCTACTAAAAACTTTGATTTTTTTTTACATATGAAAAAAAAAATCTCTGTATATTGCATTGGCGTGTTTTCGTAATGTAAGACTTTTATCATAAATTAGTTTAACATCAACAACTTTCTAACCTATGATTCATATAAATGAATATACAGTAAGCATTAATTTTCATGAAAAATCAATACATAATATATGAAGCTTTAGCAAATGTTTTCGCCTGCAAGTTATGGTTAAATTTTAACAAACCTGATATAATTTACTCATGCCATCTACATCAACAAATATAAGTGAAAACGAGGCTATCACAGCTAGTAGGGTGAGTATCACGAAAAACCAGTGTACCTACAATGACAAAAATAACAGATACATTACGAAAACATGCCCATATGATATACAGTATTTTTTTCACCTGTAAAAATTGTAAATTTCATTGGATTTTTTAAAATATTTTTCTTATTTTTGCTGAAAACATAGATTGTGGGTACACGTTAGAACCGCCTCGCCGAGGCGGTTCTAACGCGTACCCACAATCTATGTTTTGGAGCAAAAATAAGAAAAATAGGTATACCCCTGCATACCCCAGTTTTACTATATAAAAGTGGGGTTTAAGGGGGTATTCATTGCACGGACATGTTTTCCTGATGTAACTAAAATAATGATAATAAAAAAAAACTATTTAAAAAATCACATTTTCAGTATCAACAAAATGCAGAGATGTTTCTTTGAATTTAACCATTTGCCAATCAAGTAAAGTCAAATCGATGAACAAACGTGGCCTTTCCCATTCTCGCAAAATGGAATTACATGTACCATGAGGCATTACATTTCATTAAGGAATCAGAGAATCAGTTGTTTAGGGGAAAAGGCATTTATTTTACTGCAATTCCATTTTATTTAAAACTCCCTTACCCTTATCCATGCCCTGGTACCAATCATTTTCTCTCCCCACCAGAATGGCTGGAAATATCGACCAATCACTGTGGCTATTGAGGCACACAGGATCCAGGCAAACAACATCAATGACGCTGAAATGATTAGTTAAAAATCATGAAAATATACAAATGATACGAATGACAAATGCCGGGGTTGCCTTATTGGATCCATTTGTTTGATTCGCAGAAAATAATTCAGACATATGGCTAACGTGAAATACTGCTCTTTAAACATCAAGACAGATGCTGTATATACATTTTCATATACTTTTAAACGTTCGTGGAGAACAAATCGAAACAGTGTTTCTTTTATTGGCAGTTGATACCTGTATACATAGAAATTGCCTTTTGTAACAACAGTTTGGACTGTAAGACGTTTGAGAGGGATAAATAAGGTTAGACTCCCTGCTTACCATGTATTTTTATGAAGAGATTTTCTGCTGTAAGAAGTGTTGGTAGCATTTTGTCGAAGTCCACCTTGGTAAAGTTTACAGCATGATCTGACGCATGGGGGAGAGAGTCGAAACTATGTGGTAGCATGATACCTGCAATGTGAAATTGAAACGTTGCATTAGTTGATGTATTTCTTGTTTTTCTTTTCATTTTGATTTTTTAACTACCATTAGAAAAACGCATTCTATACTTCCCCTTTATGATCAACGTAGTCATCGTTCGCTTTCTGATTTCTATGAATATTTACCGTTTACGTTCTTTACTCATCGTTCGCTGTCTGATTTCAAGGAATATTTACCATTTACATTATTTACTCATCGTTTGCTGTCTGATTTCTAGGAACATTTACCATTTACATTATTTACTCATCGTTCGCTGTCTGATTTCTAGGAACATCTACCATTTATATTATTTACTCATCGTTCGCTGTCTGATTTCTAGGAATATCTACCATTTATATTATTTACTCATCGTTCGCTGTCTGATTTCTAGGAACATTTACCATTTATATCATTTACTCATCGTTTGCTGTCTGATTTCAAGGAATATCTACCATTTATATTATTTACTCATCGTTCGCTGTCTGATTTCTAGGAATATCTACCATTTATATTATTTACTCATCGTTCGCTGTCTGATTTCTAGGAACATTTACCATTTATATCATTTACTCATCGTTTGCTGTCTGATTTCTAGGAACATTTACCAAATGGTATATTATTTATTCATCATTTGCTGTCTGATTTCTTCATCGTTCGCTGTCTGATTTCTAGGAACATTTACCATTTGCATTATTTACACAATGTCATTGTTTTGTCAGAAACATTCGAATAAGTATAACAGCGTTGGCAAAGCAAACTATCGATATGTTATGAGCATAGTTCAACATCATCATATCACCATATGCTGCTTCAGCGATGTCAACAGCTTCGATTCAACTGGGCACTGGGTTCTTACCACTTTTGGATCTTCCACTTGCAAAGAGTATGTTCCAGGGTTTCTCTAAGTCAAATATTTCTTCGGTATCCTCAACATACTTCTGACGGGTAAACCCACACTCGAAAACTCCATCAACGAAAGAACCTGATGTATCGCTGAGGCCAGTCTGAGGCTTTAAAATCGAAGCACATTATATGGTTACCAGTTCAAGGTTTTTAAGTAATTGTCTTTCTAAAGTCTAGAGTCATATTAAAAGTCCTATTATCTGATGCTAAAATTACATACAACATATCTGAATGTTCTGTAATACAGCACATAAATGGAAGTGTACATCCTTTTAAAAACAAAATGGGGAGTGCAACATTTGAATAATGCTACCAAGAGCTTTATCGTTTCCGCACTGATTGACAACTAAATATGGAAAAATGTTATATCTGACGAATGGATTTTCCCATCAATATCATTTGGGTGAGTTTACTTTCATTATTAGATGCATCAGGAGTGATTTTTAAATTTTATTCAATTTTTCGATGAAAATTCTCTAAGCAAACAGAATATCCCCAGATGGGACGCCGCATTCTGCGGCGTGACATCTGGAGCTATTCTGTTTGCCTATGTCCCATAAAAGGGACGTCAGGCTTAGACAAGTTAATTAATCAAAGAAAAGGAACATTTATAAGAAGTAGGAGGGACTATTACCTCATCTATTTTCATATTTATTTTTCCTCTGTTGTAAGACTGGCTCACACTGATGTCACCATTGTCGTTGGAAATGCACTGCACTACACTATCATCACCCTGGAATAAATCGCAGATGAGCCATCACGTGAGAAAATTATGGGTTTCCTACCACATCCGACACAAACATGGCTGTACAGCCACAGAAAATGTATAGAAGCTTGAGATTTCGATTAAAGAAAGGCAAGAGATTATACTATCCATGGAGCGAAAACAAAGGCACTGATCAGCTGTGCAGTAACTGCACAGTTGATCTGCGCCTTTGTTGTCGAATATGCAGATTACTGCTTCTCTGATGCCGCAAATTACTGTAAACGGAACAAAGGCGCCGGCGCGGTACACCATCAAGTTGTATTAATGTACAAAATAACGTTTCCGCCTGGTTTTTAAACTTTGATATGACATTGCATTCTATGAAATACAATCGGAATAAAGCCAGTGAAAGAAACTAGATATTTTTAATTCCATTATGACCCTACAAAATAGGTTTCACATTAAAATGGTGTAGATGTATCCACTTCAAAACTCATACCATTTTATTATCATGTGAGAAGGCAATTGCTATCCATCTGTTTACAGTGGCATTCAGTGCAGCCCTGAGCTTGAATATGACGTGTTCTTTGCCGCTTATCCATGATACAATGAACCGACAACCGAATGGTGTACAATCTTGGAGACATGACTGGCCCAACCCACACGTCTCATCTACGGGAACGTAAAGTTGCTGAAATAGACATAATTATTTTGTTAAATTGGTATTTCTATATTATACCATGTTCTATGATAAAATTTATATTCTATCATATAATATGAGAAAATGCACTAATGTTATTCCAGTATCAATTTGAGTTGCCTTTTTTAAAAACGCAAACACGACTCCAGAATCTTTCGTCGGGCGTACTGATGCTTTTAGAAATCAGTAATACATGAAAATGTCACACAGTTTCAGCAGAAATATGCAAGTTACATTGCAGCTAAAACTAAATCAAATAAAACATTTTCATTAAAAATCTTACTGTCCTGCCATACCTTGTCCAGCGGCTCCTCTTCATGATGTCTTTCATCGTTGTGTGACATATGAGGCTGAGCCTGTACAGGATCATAATGGACGTGCATGGGTGGGTACTGCTGGAGATTGATTCTGAGGTCTGTCATAGGTGGGATGGCGTCGTAGCGGTGAGGAATCTTGATTCCTGAAGACAAATTACAATGCGGGCTGATAAACGGACATTTATATTTATAACTCTCGGATATCACATACGTGTGGTATGTAAATGACATTCTTACTACAGATTTGTTCTTGTTCTTGTATAACGATCAGATAGTCTAAATACAAGGAATAGTAAACTACTTTGCCATTTTGGCAGGAAAAAATGCATTCGGTGACGCTGGCTACAGACAATTAAAGTCCAAAAGAACATTTATGGGCACAAGTAAAACGACTTCCACACTTCTTTATTTAAAAAAATATTGATTTAAATGGTATGTTCAATTTATTGATTATATGGTCATGGCAGTTGCAGTATACGTAATGTGTACGTAATATGTGCGTTATCTGTCATCCATCGAGTGTTCCAGATCTTGATGCAGCTATGCAAATGAAAATATTTTTGTTCCATGCAATGGTTGAAAGTATGAGGGACTTTGTAGCATAAACCTAAAATAAGCAATAGCCAGGAACTGATATAATTGGGTCATTGAAATACATCATCCTGACGATTAAATATTTCATAAAAGCGATACAAAGTGTTACTGCGCAGTTTCTTCCAAACCTTTTTCTACATAAACATAGTTATTATATAACTATAAATAGACAGTATTTCCGACAATGCTTTCAGCCCATTGCATATTTTGTCATGTTCTATGACCTGGGGTTTTTCCCATTAAATATATGTTGCTAAATTTAGAACACTCTATCTATCATGGAAATGTACATTGATTGATGTCTTTCAGTCCTGCTGATGAACCGTAGATGATATTTACTACTGTTTAATTTACTTGAATTAAGACTTCATGTCCCAATTAATATTTTTAGTCATGCTGGGACTATATACATGTAAGCTGTTGAAAACAATCCATTTTCAGATGAAAAGTACATGTATTTTCTTTCTGCTCATTCTTTTTTAAAGTTTTGTATTAAAAGAAAGTGTTATACAATAAAACAATTGTTGACTATTGAGTCATTGAATATGATGTGATATCCAACAGTGAATACCAATATTGACCTCGGCTTTCGCCTCGGTCAATATTGGTAGTCTCTGTTGGATATCACATCATATTCAATGACTCAATAGTCAATAATATACTCAGCACATTTACTCAGCACATTTACTCAGCAAATTCAACTACCCAATATAAATGGACAAAAATAGTGAGGATTTTGTATTTCTAATAGACCCGGTCAAAAGAAGGATTAAATGTAACACTTCTATGTCCTATATAGATAACGATTAAAACAAATTGACTGTATGTTTGATGACCCCATATCTTTACCTTAAATCACACAATGGAAGCATCTTTCAATGAATGAGCTCTAAAACATTTAAAGCATATTTATTTCTGTTTCATGTTTTCGACATAAAAGTGCATGTCTCAGTTAAGAAAAATAATAAACAGGACATACCGTTAACAGCGGGTCCCTCTGCAAACATCATAAACCAATCACTGTTTAAGTCCGATACTTTCTTTTCACCATCTACATAGTTTTCACGGGTAAAACTGCAGTGGAATATACCGTTCTGGACCTTCCCAAACTCCTCCGAAATACCAAGTTTGGGCTGAAAATAAATTAAATTTAGTTCTTCATCTTAATTTACCGATACATATTTTAAATCAAATTCTGTACTGTGTTAGTAATTATAATCGTATAGCATAATTTTCAGCACCAGTAGTAAGGAATGTTAAATACCCCAAGATACAGTTCTTTAACTCTTTTGAACCACAGAAAACACTAAAATACTTTTGTATTTTGTTTGAAAATATGCAGTCATTTGACCAATTCCGAATCATTCTTTCCTCTACGCGGTAAAGGCAATATTAGAATCAAGAATCAAGATTTACCGTAATAAGTCTGAGATTTCTATAGTAGTCTAGGTTATATGACTGGTACACCTTGATTTTCTCTCCTTCTGTGATACATTCTGTTACACTGTCTAAGCCCTGTAAACAGATTAGAACGTAAAGGTTTCAGAGAAAAATCAGAAGCAAACCTTTTATGTATTGAAAATGGGAGAAATCAATTAAAATATCTTATTTGGCATTAATAACCATCTATTGAATTAATTAACTAATTAATTAATTAGTTGCGTTCCAACTTTTGAAGTTAAAGCAACAAAATCTCCGTAAGCATCCCGTCATCAATTTATGCTTGCTTTTTTGAACCTATAAGCTATCGCAAGATGGAGAGCGCCCAATAAAAAAGTGTTGTTTGCTTTTCTAGCTCCTGTTACGTCTAAACAGAAACTATTGTCACGAAGCTTCAAAGGTGAACTCAGCATAACTGCTCAGTTACATACCATTTTTCGATCATCACTAAACCCAATAGCGGCCCAGTATGGCCCCGTGATTCCTGGCTTGGTTCGGATCTCAAATCTTGTTGAATATCTGTCAGGCTTCCAGGATATAATGAAATTGCAAACACCATTTCTACAGTCATCGAAACAACCCTGGGTCACCCCACAGCCTCTATCTGGAACAAGTTCAAGGTCAGTCTTAATCACAACGGCGGTCTCTGTTGTTTCCCATGGGAACGTCATTGTGTCCAT
The DNA here is from genome assembly GCA_964017185.1 of Rugalucina vietnamica. Lineage (NCBI taxonomy): Eukaryota > Metazoa > Mollusca > Bivalvia > Lucinida > Lucinidae > Rugalucina > Rugalucina vietnamica. The sequence continues at coordinate 55,630,946 of OZ024873.1, forward strand.
CGTTGACGTTTCTTCTACAGTTGATGTTTCCATCATTGGTTCCACAGTGGTCGTGTACAGTTGTACTTTATCTTTTTCTGTGAATTGCGGGAAAGTTATATCTGGTGCGTGTTCTGTTGTAGCTTTATCTGTTGTAGCCATCGTGTCAATTCGTTTCTCTGTTGTTGGGAGAGTTTCTGGCAGAAAGAGAATATTGTCCAAGGGTCTAGCTGGGAGTGCAGGTGCTTCACTGATATAATCAGGCCAATATGATGCAGTAGAAGAAGAATCATAATAAGCAGTTGTCTGAGCCGCGGTCGGTTCATAAGCAGGAGGCGTCGTTGTGGTAGTGGGCGGTAGTGTCGGTTGTGTAGTAGTCGTGGTAGAAGGCAGTGGCGGTGCGGTAAAAATGGTAGTAGGTTCCGTTGGCGGTGCCTTAGTGGTTGTGGGCAAAGTGGTGGTTGTTTTTGTAGTTGGGAAATCGGTTGTTGTTGTTGTGGGCTTAATTGTGGTTGTTGTGGTTGTTGGCGCGTCTGTTGTAGTAGTAGCAGCAGTCGTGGTGGTAGGTGGGTAGGTAGGTGGATAGGTAAATGTGGTCGTGGTGGTAGCTTCTGTGGTAGTTGTAGTAGTGGGTAAAGCAGTAGTGGTGGTCGTGGTGTCGGGCTGTGTCGGGAATATAGTGGGTATGGGTGTCTGCGTCTGTGTCGCCGGCTCGATCGCTTGTTGTGTCGTGGTGTCCCAGTAATCTGGCCAGTATTCTGTTGATGTCTCACCACTAGGCCAGTCAGTTGTTGTCTCCCATGTTGTAGGAATGGTTGGCTTTCTTGTAGTCGTTGTTGCTCTTGTTGTTGTTGTTGTCGTTGTTGTTGGAAGTTTAGTCGTTGTGGTGGTGGTCGTCGGTTCGGTCGTTGTGGTCGTCGCCTCGGTCGTCGTTGTCGTTGGTTCGGTGGTGGTCGTGGTCGGCTCGGTTGTCGTTGTGGTCCAAACCTCTGTTGTCGTTGTCGGGGGTAAAGGTGGTGTTGTTGGCTCGAGTGGAGGGGGTGGGGGTAAGGTTGTTGTGGTTGTACGTCTTGTTGCAGCGTTTGTAGTTGTAACAGCGGTAGTTGGTGGTAGACATGCCGGGGCGGTAGACGAACGGAGACTGAAGGCTTGCATCATGGTTAGATCACGTGATACACCGTCGAACACGACTGGCGAGTTGACACCAACCCAGTAACTGTTGAAGGCTTGGACAAATGTTACTCTGAAATAAGATACAATCGGTCGTTAGAAGAGCCATCTTTGGACGCACGTAATCAGGAAGTTTCAAACAATTGAAACAGCGTCCGAATTTAAAACAAACAAACATAACAGTAATGACTTCACTCGGAGTTTTTCAAATGTTGAGGCATCGTCCTTTCGTATTTTATATAGCTTCTCAAGGGATGGTACTTGTACGTGATTTTTCGATGATACTGACTGTGATATTAACTATGCCAATTTGTTTGAAGCACTTATAAATTGGAACTATCAGAAGGAATTCTTAAGCACACAAACATGTTGAACATTATTTCAATAAATCTAAATAAGGAAGTTTATTTAATTCAAGGAATTCTTACCGAAATACGACGTGTCCCGCTGCCCCAGGAGGTGCTATCCAGGTCAAGGTCACAGTTTGTTTATCAACCGGACTACTGTGGGTGAGGACAGCCTGAAAATGGTGAATTAGAATTACAGTATTAAACTTATTTTTGGCGCATTTTTTTTTCTCAAAATTAACCTCCGTCTAATAATGACAATAGTTGAATAAATCTGGATCTCATATTGAAACATCCTATAACGCAGATCATTTAGTTTAAAAAGGTAGGCAATGATCATTGTTTGTATTGAGGCTTAACGTCCCAGTCAACAATTTCTCAGTCATGTCGGGACGGAGCCAACGCTTCCTGGGGTTAACCAGTACTGTAGGGAGTTAATGTGTCTTGCTCAAGGACACAACACGGTGACACCTGTGGGGATCGAACTCAGGACCTCTCGATTCGGAGTCCGACGCTCTACCACTACGCCACCGCGCTCCCTAGGCAATGCTCAGGAAAAGGCGCAATCGGAAAGAAATTTCCACTCCAAATACCGAGGTGGGAAAAAAACTAAATTGACAATTAGGTACTTATACTAAGAAAACATATTGTAAGCCGAGTGACCTACTATTTCCCAATAGGTGGCCACTCAGTCACCCAAACCTAACTTAAAATAGGCGGCCCCGTGGCCAAGCGGTTAAGAGCGCTGTCTCTTAATCACTCGATCATCTCACTGCTGTGTCTGGTGTAGGTTCGAGCCCCGCACTGGCCACATGTGAGACAAGCCAAGTTCTGCTTGCGGGTGTGCCTGGTGGTTTTTCTCGGGGTACTCCCGTTTTCGCCCCACCTACTGATTGGCCCGTCTCATATGAGCTGAAATAATCTTGAAAGGGGCGTTAAACTGGACTAAAAAAAAGAAAGAAAACGCACATACGGTGCAAAAAGCACAAAAATTAAACACCAAGACATGAAACAATAAGAACCACAACAGTTTTAAAGCGGTTTTATACAGTTAAAACAAAAGCTTTGAATATTAGAGGTACTGGTTAGTACTACTTATCTTCAAATAAAGTATTAATGCCAAATGTGAACAAATGTTCCTTACCCCGCTTCTAACGCATTCATATCTCGTTCCCTGTACCCTTCCAAAGGCCCCAAGAAAAGCAGGTCGGTCAGGAAATATTGCTGACCGAGGCTGTATCATAAATCCTTTGAATCTTGCGTTCCCACACGCTCTTAATCGAACTGAAAAAGACGAAAAGAATTAAATTTTGAAGTTTTGAAGTTATTTGAGCCGCTGCATGGGAAAACCAACAATTTGCATTCATGCGAAAACAAAGGCGCAGATCAGCTTCGCAGTAACTGCGAAGCTGATCAGCGCCTTTGTTAGTACAATTCCTCTACTTTCTAAATCTAAAATTTCTAGCCTTTAGCCTGCTTCTGTGATAGTACAGCCCGGTTTGTGTCAGACCAGGTCAGAACCCAAATTGTGGGTTATCTCACGCACAGGCTCAATTTTTTGTTTAGCACGCGCAAACGTGATGCGATTGGAATCACCCATTGCTATCATTCGGATGAGTCTACTTTCATTTTAGGGGCATCAGATGTGATTTTAAATTTCTATTCACTTCTCCAAGCAAGCAGAATAGCCACAGATGAGACGCCGCATTCTGCGGCGTCACATCTGGGGCTATACTGTTTGCCTATGTCCCATAAAGAGACCACCAGGCTTATAATAAAGTCTTCAAGAAACATTTCTCCATCTCGATGCTTTGCAAACAATAGTAGAAAACAAAATCATGCTCACCATAAATTCTTTCATTTGGTGAATATTGTGTCTTGGATATTTCCACTAAATATGGTGCTGGGCTTGTATTGACCGGGTAACCGTGTCCTGGGGTCATGTTTCCACAGGCCCGGGTCGGGGCTCCCGTACTGTACCCATATATGATTCTGACTGTCAAGCACAGGAACAATGACAACGTGGATAGCACTTTTTGGATGGTTAGCACATTCATGGCTGTAAACAAAATTATAATACACATATCAAACCTGATAAACCAATGCTTCCGCCAACTGGGGCTGTGAGAAAAGGATGGGTTACGTGATGCCTCCATGCAGAGCTACAAACCGACCGACCAAGACAGTGCAGGTTAACTTATTATGGAAGGTTGACTGAGCAGCAAAGCAAAGCACTATAATCACAGTGTATATCCGAGCGTATGCAGAACAGACGGTTACGGAACGGACAGACGTTTACAGGAGCACGCGCTTTTTCGCGCCAAAAATGTTTTTCCGCTCTTTTAAAGTGACTAATGCAAATATTGAAACCAAACTAGAGCAGATGTGTTGCATACATACCCGTCTAGTTGTCTGTGCTCAAGAGCACAATGATTTTTCAGGGGGTTCGCCATAACTGCCCAAGACGTGTGAAAAAATGGCAAATTTTGTATTTTTTTTTGGCTGTGTGTCGAGATTGCTTGCAAAATAAGCCATTGTCAACCTTTTGGATTTAGTCCGTATGTAGTTAAATATGTCCTGAACCACCAGACATTAAATATTTTATATGTTTTCCAGTAAAAATAGCCAAGATTTGTTTTTCTTCTGAAGAGTATGGTAATTTCATGGTTACGGGGTGGTACAGTCGTTTGTTACGGAGCGGAACAGACGAAATGATGCATTTCCATACGAAACGGAACAGACGTAGGCGAGCTTTAGAATACGGATAGAAACAGACGCTGTATAGTAGAAATGTAAGATACAAACATGTTTTAGCTCACTCGAGCTTTCTGATTCACTATAGACAGCGGAATTTTTACAGACCCAGCGTCTGTCTGTCCATCTGTTCCTCACCATCCTGCTTAGCAAATATTTCACCACATTCATAGGGAGAAATACATATGAAATGCCATCCGGTGGCTGCTAAATCAGCACGAAGCATAGACAAGGTCGAAAAGTGAACGTTTGTTTTTGGAACATGACTACATTCTATTTAGTAATTACAGTGTCGGTGTCGAATTAGCAGTTTCATTGAATGTTGTGTAAACAGAAAAGTATTTCACTTCTATCATCTAACAATAAAATAAGAAATCAAACAATTTTAACCCAGGTGCAGTGTCATGAACAACTATGCCATCTCAATCGGCCAGTATACAGTGGATCGCAGCGTCTTGGCTGATTCTCACGCATCATTCATATATGGAAAGACTTTGGAATATATGACCGATGCTTTGGAGAGTACTCCCGTCGGTGTGTACGGAGGTGGGTGTTCGCTTGATGACTTTGCTTAAGGACTGAGTATGCAAACAAGGAACCTTTTCCTTTGACCGAAATTCTAGGGTCTCTATATTACTAACGTATTCAGCACGAGTGCCAGCCTTCCATATAGACCTCCGGTTAAAACAGACATGAGTCTTATTATCGGACCTTTTCAGACTTTTTTCAGTCTTTTATTTTAGAATTTATTGTTAGATATGCACTATTAGTGATACTATATTTAAAGGAGAAGAAAAGCCGTGATTGCCTCGTGATGCTGAGCACCAAGGAAGCCATTGGTACCATTTTAACGCATTTGATATGGCGCGGTCTGGGCAAACCCACGAAATCTCGCCCCCGAAGCGGGCGCTTTTACCACTGAGCTATCGGGACCTCCCCACCCCCTCTCTCTCTGATCTGCTGTTTGCCCCCAAACAACTTTTTGTTTTCACAACATAGTCGATGCTATTCTGATGCATGTACGATGCTGATCCAGGTCACCAGGTGTATTCCATCTGGTCACGTTCGAGTGCTACAATACAGAAGGTTGCCGCAAAGTGTTATATTTGACATCACAGTGTTATTCATGTAGTATTCATGGCCGTCTGTGACCGCTCCGTATGCTGATTCGTCTGTTTTTTTCGTAGGCTACGTCTGTTCCGCCCCGTAACATAAACGAATCTGTAGACTGTTCCGCTCCGTAATGTTTTTGTTGCTAAGCAACAAAATTCTGCTTAAACTACAAGGCTTCCATGCCGGAAATTATGGTGTTTTGGAAGATAGTGGATGGACATGCAAGGCCGATATAACAATACATTCGAAGCGTACAGTTTTGGATGAAAAATTGTACAAAACATTTTTGGCGCGAAAAAGCGCGTGCTCCTGTAAACGTCTGTCCGTTCCGTAACCGTCTGTTCTGCATACGCTCGGATATACACTGTGATAATGGAAAATTTGATTAAAGACTCGCCTGTAATTGTCCCCACTTTATCATTACAAAACTGGATAAAATACCGTAGGAAACCATGGTGTGTATTTGCTCCATTCAATTATGGATTCCGTATTTTTGTATTAGCGACAGATTGCATATTACGCATGCATATATGCTACATTTAATACGCTGGCCACAATTAAGCATACACACATTGATTGTTATAATGGGAAATAATAATTACGACACATTAACATGCCTATAATAATAATTTGTTTCGAAGAAAAAATGGTCGTAAAGCATAATACATGTCAGACTAGGCCAGCCCGTAACCTGACGCTACTGACAGATGTAGGTAACGTTTGACGTAACGTTACATAGACTATCCGTAACATATAGATGAAAATAAATAATAATGGTTTTGACAATATGTCAACAAAGTATTTCTGCTTGTGTATTGTCAAATAATATTTTTCTTTAGTTTGCAGTATTTAAATTCACAGCTTTTTACTGCAGTATTGCTAAGTCGAATGCAGTAACTGTTATGGCGATTGCAATTATACATTGTTAAAAGTGAGGGTCAAAAATATTACTTTTGATATACTCAACAAAAAAGTTAAGGAAAATGTGTTTGAGAGCCTGTAACAAAAGAACTGTTATATTTCATGAAATATAAACTTCATATTATTATAAATTGTCTTTTTATCTTTCAAATGAGGGCTTATTTGAGACGATAGCCCTTACAGAAGCTTGGAAAATCAGTGTCAAAGATGACTGGTCGTCCCACCATTTTTCACAAAATTGCCAAATTGTTCTGTTTGTGTATCAGTCATCACTGGAGCTTTTTCACACAATATTCGCACCTCCATAGGCACATTTTTCCATGAAAAACTGTACAGTGCACATACTGAAGCGAGAGCAGACCTGTTGCAAAGCCTTTTCAGCACTAGTGTCATTGTTGGTACCAGGAAGGCAATGCCAGATGAAAATCGTCCCAGGATCACCCAATATTACCTACGACAGAACAACGTTGTTGTCAAGGACTAGGCACCCCATTCACCAGACATGCATCCCATTGACCAAGAATTGCATATTCTGGGACAGCCGGGTAGGGTCTGGTGTGGAATATTGTCACCAAGAACTCTCCAGGCTCTTGCTGTGATGCTTCTGGGGTAACGGAGGCTGATTTCTCAGTACCAAATTGGGCATATTGTTGGTCAGATCAAAGAAGGTTGGTTGGTCTTGGTGCATTTCAGCGCGATATTGTCATCTAGGAACTGATGCTGATGCAGAAAAAGCAGACTGACATGCCTTAACATCTTGTTTTGTGCACTGGTCAGTTTTTCATGAGAAAAATTGTCTTCAGAGTCTAAGCTTTTAAGGCAAGAGTCTACATTGACACTTTTACTCAAACCAAACAATATTGGAATTTTGTGAAAACTGGTTTGACGACTAGTCAACTTTGACAATGATTTTCCAGGCTACTCCAGGTGCTATCAGTTCAAATAAGGTCTCATTGGAAAGATCGAAAGTCACCTTATACCATTCTGAAGTTTGAATGTCTAAAACTTTGATAGATTTATTGTAATAAGCACTTGAACACATTTTCCTTAACTTTTTTTGTTGAGTATATTATCACGGTGTTTATTCGAGTTCCATTTTGTGCAATGCTCACTGTGATGAAATCGTTTAACTTCTGTTGTAACGAGATTGATTTCTGTGTCACAAAGCGACGCATCATCTGCATAAAGTAGCGTTCAGATTTTTAAAGAAAAGTCTTGCATCCACGTATTTGATCTAGACTTGATACAAATTGGACTTTATAGCTATAGAAGTTCATTATATGTTTGAAATTTTGGATTTAGAAAGAGAAAGAAAATGCGCTTTCAGCTGCAGAGAAAATACTTAAAGCTATCAGCGTTTTAGCTTTACTTTTAGGCACGTTTATTATTAAGCCGAAACATGGCGAATAATACAGGTGAAATAGTTTCTCCTTGGTTGAAGCCACAATAGGGGAATATTTCGCTGTCTACGTTTATAAATTCTGTAAATGAGACTCCAAAGACATTTGAGCATTAAAATAATTAAAAGCTGGGTTATAGTCTGAAAATAGGGTTCATCTCGGTGCAAACATGCGACAAATATCAAAACCCTTTTGCAGAAGTTGTACTAACGCTTGTAAGTTGTCATTCAAAACCTTCAGAAATAGTAATTATTATGACATATTGCCGTGTTTACCTTGACGCGCCAGAATTTTAACACTTCTGAAATGAAATGACCAATAGCTAAAGCAGATTTAAATGAAGGGGCTCAGATGGCGCCGACATTGTCATTGTCCATAGTCTTTGTGAATATTATAATGATATATGCATATGCTTGGGTGTTCGTGTATTAATTTAATGTCATATCTGTAATCATAATGATACTGACTGTCTTTCTCTTTGTTTTCTTTTCGACCAAAATTTCGGAATATTTACAAAACCAAAACAGTTCTGGGCGTGATCCAAAAGAACTAGTAAATCAACATCATGCATATATAAGTGATCATTACTGCATATTTGAGCGATTACAGAACAGAGGTTAACACCTTCTTGCACAGATCAATCAAATGACCATCAATAGTGTGGCAGTTATTATGATATCATACAAAACAGAACATGACATAGAAATAATAACGAAATAAATTAATTAATCCTCATTGGTAGAAAGCTATGTCTCAATCAACTCAGTGTTGCTACTGGAGCTTAACAAAATCCTGAATCACTGAGGCTTGAATACATACACTGCGTTCCACTTCTAACGCAACACACTTACCTTTTTTTGCCATACCTCAAATATTGGTGAAACCATTTTTCATGAAATTTTCGACACATATCATTTGCACTTACTATCTGTAAATTTTATAGCAATTGGTGGGCCTAGAATTCTATATTTTTTGATTACCTAACGCGACTCAAACCTAAAAAGTCACAAAATAGCCACGTGAGCTGGCAAAGTATCGGCGGGTTAGTTTCACTAGGAGTATCATGTTCAGCTAAATAAAATCACAAAAGCCTTCAATTGAGCCGCCTCATGGGAAAACCAACAATCTGCATAGGCGAAAACAAAGACGCAGATCAGCTTCGCGGTAACCGCGAAGTTGTTTTCGCTACTCGGATAGTACAGTTCCTCTTCTACTTAAATCCGAAACTTCAAGCTTCTAGCTCTTTTCTGTGACTGTACAGCCCGGTTTGTGTCGGACCTGTTCGGAAACCACATTGTTGGTTTTCCCACGAGGCGGCTCAATTATCTTGGAAAACATGGTTCCACTATGGAAGCGGTAGACTGATTATTCATCCTGAAGTTTCAGCTCATCCACACCATTACGAAAACACGCCCATGTAATATACAGAGATTTTTTAAGTTGTAAAAATTGAAAAATTTCAGTAGAAACTTTTGTATATTTTTCTTATTTTTGCTCAAAACATAGATTGTGGTTACACGTTAGAACCGCCTTGCCGAGGCGGTTCTAACGAGTACCCACAATCTATGTTTTGGAGCAAAAATAAGAAAAATAGGCATACCCCTGCATAACCCAGTTTTACTATATAAAAGTGGGGTTTAAGGGGGTATACATTACACGGACATGTTTTCCTGATGCAGTGTTTGCAATACGTTGGATTAGTAAAATCCTTCTTCTTTGCTTATATCCCGCGAGGAACAGATGAGCCGTCACATATAAAATTTTTCATTGCTGCCGTTTGATGGAAATGTTTGTCCATCCTCCAGTTAAATATGGCACTCACGGAGGGCTAACAGCATATTTGGTGGATGTCATGTCCTGCCTACTACCAACATAATGTTTTAATAGCTGTGGTACCAGTTGTCCACCCGAGTGGGTATTTCGTGACATTTCATTTAGATAAAGTAAAAAATAAACCCTTTCTGTTTACCAATCGTTGTGAAATTTACAGATAGTAAGTAAAATTAATGAATTAAATGTGTTAAAAAGTTTATAAAAAATGATACATTAATTGTTTAGTTCTGACGAAAGGGTAAGTGTTGCGTTAAAAGTGGAACGCAGTGTACATGTCTATATCTAATCTGGCTAAAATTCTTAGGACCTGGTCCGAATAAGTAACCAATAATAGTGCATGCATCAGGAACTAAAGAAGAAGAAGAAAAGAAAAAAACATAAACTGTGTTTAACTGTCAGTGAAAGCAAAATCTCGATTATGTTTCTCGTCACACTTTCCGTATTCGATCTAGATCAGCTAGCTAACTGTCACTCCGCTCCACTTCGGTATCTCGTTCCACTTCCCTGGTATGGTGAGGTTAACGGAATACCGATGGAAATATTCATCATGTGCACATTCCATAATCGAATTTTTAATTCAAAGATGTCGGTCAATTTCATATTTGTGTGCGTATGTTTAGTATCCGTCTCACCAAAACTGCCAACGCGTGCGGCTTCCTTTTTCTATTCCCACGTTATCCTCTTGAATAACGTTTCTTTTTGTTTGACACTTTGGAAATGATTATGATTGTCCTAAAGACATGTAGTTCTCTGGCTCTTCTAAGCCAGTAAAGCCCCTATCTCACTGGAATGCGACAACTGGAGACTAGTTCGCGAATAGTTCGCGACTATTTCGCGACAAAGATAAACGATATAAACACAACTTTCACGTTGCAGTCTCATTGAATAGACATTTTTGCGACAAATTCGCGAATTTCGGTCTAATTTTGAAAATATATCGCGCGATAGTCGCGCGACTGTCGTGCGACAGTCGCGCGACATTCGTGAGAGTGTCTCACGACTTTCCCGCGAATGTAACATATTTTCATTTAAATTCGTACGACAGTCGCGCGACATTCGTGCGAGTGTCGCGCGACATTCGTACGAATGTCGCTTAGTTTTATTTTCTCGCCAGATAGTCGCGAGGTTTTCGCAAGACTGTCGCGCGACCGTCGTGCGACACTCGCGCGACATTCGTACGAGTGTCGCGAAAATTTCGCATTGTAAATTCGCCAAAATTTCGCGGCGACAAGTTCGCGACACTCGCACGAACGTCGCGCGACCGTCGCACGACTGTCGCGCGACAGTCTTGCGAAATATTTTGGAGAAAAAATTCGCATAAAATTTTTCAACATGTTGAAAAACTTCGCGACCAGTTCGCGACTAGTTCGCGACACAAAAAATTCTCACGACACTCGCGCGACACTCGCACGAATGTCGTGCGAAAGTCCCGCGACAGAATTCGCAAAACAGTCGCGAGAAATTCGCATGCCAGTGAGATACTAGCTTAACATACAGCATTATTCTTCAATTGCTCAGTCTGATGTAAAAACGGTAATGGCCAGTAACATACAGCGTTGAATATATTTACGTTCTCTGTTTAAAGACTCGTACAACGAGCTGCTTCTTTGTTGTTGAGACACTCATATCGACACTTTCGTCGGTCTTCTGCAGCCTGCAGAGATTTTGAGTGTGTCTGGGTAACGTTTTTTTCTGATCACATTAAGTGCTTTCGCTCCTGTAGTTCTCCGTAGAAAGTTTTCATTAGAAGTCGCTAGTCAGACGAACGTATATAATTGCTCGTCCATCTGGGATGCGCCAGCTTTAAAGCTGTTCGCATGCTTTGCATCCCTGCCTTCTTCCTTGTCTTGCTACTGTACGTACTTGATTGTTTAAAAAAAAGTTTTCTCAAACGTCCTAAGCGGTAATGATTAATAAAATATAATAGTCTGATCATTTTTTAGTAAAGGTGAGTATTAAGCAAACCCTCTTCAGAGACCATTTACGTCTCTCCAAGTTCATGACATTTGTATACTGTCAATGTCTAGCATGTAGTAAGAGGATTGGCAGTACCAAAGCAGTGTATACTTGATACATGCAGGTTTGGTTCCATTTTGGACCCTGACATTTGCATGGAGTCTTCCAAAGTCTACACTGATTTTCGCAATTCTGGCAGTGCCCTCATCATCAATGTGTATTGCACTGGGGAGGGCGCTTCCCAGGTCGGTGAAAGTATCAACAACTTTCAGTTTTTGCCCATTCACAGTGATGGTTGGTTCAAATTGCTTAAGGCTTTCCGTGTGCTGGATTGTATTAAACGTGATTGTGAAACCGGTTCCATTGCCCGCAGTCTCGCAATTTTGCATCTGAGTTGGTTTTCTTATCCATTCCATCTGCATACAGAAACTCACATATAACATCTGTCTGTACTTTAGTTTTAGCTTGCAACCTCCTTTGATGGAATTGCGTCAAAGCGGTACCTGATTGTAAAACAGTATCTCTATCGTGAAAAGCAGCCATGAGCATGCCACGAACAGCGTTGGTGCCATGACATAGTTCTGACAACTCTTCTTCATTTTGAACGCACCCTGCATGCCTTCATGATATTTCCGAACCATTGCTATGAATCTGGATGGACAGCATAACTTGTTCCTGATTTTCCAAAGTCCATCACGACTGACTCGATTATGTCGAACGCTTTGGTGTGGTCGACAAACGTCATGTGTAGCAGATAAAAATAAAATCGAGATCCATTAAAAGCAGTGAGCATATTAATGAGAAAAGGGGGGTGGACCATACCGCGGTTTCGGCTTCTTAAGCCTCTTCAGTGACGCTTTAGATTTGACAAAATGGAGCCAAACAGAAATACTGTAATTCTGCAACTTTCAACAGGATAGTCGATACAAAGACTTGTATTGTACAAACAGAGCCAAATATATAAAACATTGGTTAGAAAAAGTATCTTTACCGAAAAGGTCTATATTCTGTGCGGTGAGTCACTTCTATGTACATGTATTTGGCTTTACTCACTCGCCATCCATTTGTAGGAAATTGGAAGTCTCCAATGACAGTATTTATATCACCTTGGAATATTATTATTAAAAACACAATTATTCGAATGATATTTTTCATATACCAATTTTTTTTAAAAAAGTTCTAAGAATCCTACCTGATATTTGTTTTAATCAACTAAATCCCTAAAACAATTGAATCTTATCTCTAAATCTTAGAAAACTATTACCACCATTGTGATTAGCGACTCAATTACTGTAATAATGAGAAAACAATACGATCTGTCAGGTCGGCCCACTTGATTGACAGCTGGCCCCAGGCCGTCAAAAGTTGCCTCTCCACCAAAACAGGGGGAGCAATGTAGTTCGTTTGTGTGACATTATTTGTCTATGTGTGGTTTGCTTAGTTCTTGTGCATAACCCATTCCAGAACATCATGCAACATAACCATGTAATGATTACCTTCTTTTACCCCACTTTTATATTGCAAAACTGGGATTACAGGGGTATACATATTTTTCTTATTTTTGTTCCAAAACATAGATTGTGGGTACTCGTTAGAACCGCCTCCGCGAGGCGGTTCTAACGTGTACCCACAATCAATGTTTTGAGCAAATATAAAAACAGCAAAAATTTTCCAACACTCAGACTACTGAAATCTTGAAAAAAGATCACACTGTACCAAAGATAGAATCTATTAGACCCGGATCATGGTCTTGGATTTCATGGTCTTTAATATCGCCAATGCAGTCAAAATAGGTCGAAATGATGACCGCAAAAAGAAAATACGTTGCACCCCTGACGAACATAATTTAGATGCATACGACAAAACATCTTACTGACCACAACACATTTTCTACTTGTTTTATTATCATCCTACATGACAGCTGATTGATTATTAACTTATGAGTAATAATTGAGCCGCCTCATGGGAAAACCAACAATCTGCATAGGCGAAAACAAAGACGCAGATCAGCTTCGCGGTAACCGCGAAGCTGATCAGCGCCTTTGTTTTCGCTACACGGATAGTACAATCCCTCTACTTCCTAAATACGAAATTTCATGCTTCTAGCTGTCTTCTGTGACTGTACAGTCCGATATGTGTCGGACCTGTTCAAAAACCACATTGTTGGTTTTTCCACGAGGCGGCTCAATTGATAAAAAGGAATGCGAAAAACAACAATTTGGGTTTCCTACCAGGCCTGGCACAAACCGGGCTGTACAGTCACAGAAGCAGGCTAAGAGCTTAAAATGACATATTTAAGAAGAAGGGGGATCGTACTATCCGTGCAGCGAAAACAAAGGTGCTAATCAGCTGTGCAGTTACTGCACTGCTGATCTGCCTGCGCCTTTGTTTTCGCCTATGCATGTTGAGGAATGTGAGCCTGATGATCGAACATTTTTCGTCGAACTATTGCGTCACAGCGCCAGTTACTTAGGCATTGCTCCCATGTTAGCATTTATTTTTGTCCAAAATTTACTTATTAGCGATGTTTTTGGCCAAAATTTTACTGATTAGCGATTTTTTGGCCAAAATTTTACTTATTAGCGATTTTGTTTTAGCCAAAATTTTACTTATTAGCGATTTTTTAGCCAAAATTTTACTTATTAGCGATTTTTTGGCCAAAATTTTACTGATTAGCGATTTCAGAGGTACCGCATTGAAACGTTTGCCTGCTTTTAATATTGAAAACTAATAAGACATACAAGTCCCGTCATGGGAAATCAACAATGTGGCCTAGTTTCCGAACAGGTCCGACACAAACCGAGCTGAACAGGCACTGAAAATGGCTAGAGGCGGGAAATTTTGGATTCAGAAAGAGGAAGAATTGTACTGTCCGTGTAGCGAAAACAAAGGCGCTGATCAGATCCGCAGTTACTGTTTTCACATATATGCAAATTGTTGGCTTTCTTACGCGGTGGCTCATATACGTTTTAAAGAAATAAGAAAAACGTATGAAAAAAAAAATAATCAGACTGCCTACAGATACTTCATGGTACACGAATAGAGCAATTTACATTTGCATGTACTAATGTACTAATTCGAGGTAGCAAATTAGAAAAGGGATTGATAAGAATGACAAGTACCAAGTCTAACCAGAAGAAATTCCTGCCTTCAATACCCAACTTGAATGTACATAAATTAATGCTAAGGCTAAAGTACGATAAATACTAGAGCACGAGAACGAAGTTTTCCCGAAACATCAGTAGAACTCATCTTCATAAGCTATCTAAAGATGACCGAAAATAGCAGACGCGAGGATAAAAGTAGACTGGCTCCAGTCGTTACTTTTTTTTTTTTTTTTTTTTACATCAAAAGAAAAAAAAACTGAGTGGCAAGAATTTTCTAACTGGCCCAACAGCCCTTAAGTTTCTGACTAGTAGGGGAGATTATATTATCAGAAAAGGGGACATGTAAGAGTCAAGTAAGAATTATTCACCTTTGCTAAAACTCAAGGCTTGGAGCCAGGCTAGGATAAAAGTAAAAGGATCAGTTATCACAAGGCATGCTATGGCCAGTTCTAATATTCATAAAATAAATATTCAGGTCGCAATTTGAATCTGGATCACCGATTTGTTCAAATCGTTTTACTTTCATCCATCTATTCATATTCATATAGCATGTTCTTCCTGCTTCTTAAATCGGGTTATGTTTTGTTTCGATTCCAATTTTGATCTCTCTCTCTCTCTCTCTCTCTCTCTCTCTCTCTCTCTTTCTCTCTCTCTCTCTCTCTCTCTCTCTCTCTCTTCCATTTTACTTTGTCTGTTTCTCTCTTAATTCCTGATTGTATTTGATCTCTTTCTCGCTTTCATTGTAGTAATTGTATTCATCGTAAAACATCGGGACAATGTTGTCTATCTTCCTTTCAGTCTGATATACTGGTTGTGGCCCTTGAAATTTCGAGTTTATGTTTGCTGTTGTCAGGAAGGTGAATACGTTTTGAACTTTTGGGGAAAATACTCGTATACTAACAACTCAGGTGAGTAAAAGATTGTCAACAGAATGTGTACATACTGAGCTATTTAATTGATGTCATAAGAATAGTTTAGGACGACATTGTGTGACAATGATGAATTTTTACGCACTTTTTGAAGAAAAACTTTATTGTGGATTCTCAAATCTGAGTAGGACATCATTAGAAGGAAATTTCTAATGAGCATTTACAAATGGAATTTTTATGGAGAAATGCACGAAGATATGTTTTAATTGTATGTTTGAAGGATTTATTTGATTTTAGATTATTTGCATTTATTTTGGCCTTGAGTGCTAAATACTTATACATTATTTATCTCTGTATCGATTAGAGCTTCAAATATAGCATTGTTTGCAATATAAACGGGTGACAAAATACCGAATACTATACAACAAGGGTTTTAAATGCCCTATAAAAATGTTTGGTTATCATTATTATGGAGTTCGAAATATCCATTATATACACACATCGTATAATATCATATAAGGCATCTTTGCTTGAAACTTTCTACAATGGTTACAGGTTATGAATCATTTCATCAGTACTGCATCCAAAGGAACGTAGATTTTGTTTCTCCTGTTACCATTTCCTCTGAATAGCCCGATTTAGCGGACATCAGACGCGTCAAGAGATCGACGAGTCCATGAAGTAGCACGTGAAACGTAATTCAGTACGGAATGCCGCAAGTTTAACGTTACACTAATACATTTTCGGTGTACTGATAGAAATGGTAATTTCGCTGTCCTAATAAAATGGTTTTATTAATGATAATGATAATCGCTGTATTTCTGGTGTATGTGGTAATTACATCAAAAGTTTTTGTTACATGTGTTCGCCAATTGAACACTACTTTTATTTTTATTTAATTTTCTTTCTTTATGAATTCGAGGATGTCCCCAGGAAAAATAGTTATCGGCGTTGTCCCCAGAAAAACGATAAAAAGTGTCCCAGGGAAAGTGGTTTATCTTCATCATACTTGTTCCCAGAAAAACGATAAGTTGTGTCCCATGGAAAGTGATTTATCTTCATCATACTTGTCCCCAGAAAAACGATAAGTTGTGTCCCAGGGAAAGTGGTTTATCTTCATCATACTTGTTCCCAGAAAAACGATAAGTTGTGTCCCAGGGAAAGTGGTTTATCTTCATCATACTTGTTCCCAGAAAAACGATAAGTTGTGTCCCAGGGAAAGTGATTTATCTTCATCATACTTGTCCCCAGAAAAACGATAAGTTGTGTCCCAGGGAAAGTGGTTTATCTTCATCATACTTGTCCCCAGAAAAACGATAAGTTGTGTCCCAGGGAAAGTGGTTTATCTTCATCATACTTGTCCCCAGAAAAACGATAAGTTGTGTCCCAGGGAAAGTGGTTTATCTTCATCATACTTGTCCCCAGTAAAAACGATAATCGGTGTCCCAGGAAAAGTGGCTTATCTTCATTATACTACTGTTTATTGGATTGGTTTATTGTGCCTGCCTCTCTGTCGTGCTCGTTGCCTTTCGTTCCTGTTGAAACTTAGCCGGATGACTACCTTGTTGGGAAAGAGCTTGTCATTCTGCTCTTCGAGTGTGTAGTCGGAAAAATGTTTTGTTGTGTTTTATGTATTTTCTTTCCCAGCTGGTGGCTATGTTGGGACTTTAAATTTAATTGCATCGATTCCTGATCCCTCTATTCTTACTTTACACTTCGGTTGCACGCACAGTAAGTATTTGTACTGATACAATCTGAATATCATATCACGCGCTACTAAGAAGACTCGTCGATCTTTGACGCGTCTGAGGTCAAAATCTATGGAGTGCCGTTTCACTGTTTATTCCATATTTGTGTACATGTATATGCTTAATTCATTTATGAATATCCTATGTTCATTTATGGATATCCTAAATTGAATTAAGGATATCCTATAATAATTATGGATGTCCTAAATTATTTAGGGATATTTATAAATTAATTATGGATATCCAAAAATGAATATTAAATATCCATAAATGAATTAAGCATATCCATAAATACATTCAAGGATATCCTTTAATACATTTTTGGATATCCAAATATCAAGCTGAATAAAGGATATCTATTATTCGATTTTAGGATATCCTAAATTTGAAATACGAATATCCTTAAATCAGCTTATGTAAGGATATCCTTAAATGTATTTATGGATATCAGCCCAAAAATAGTCTTGACTTAAGGATATTCATAATTCGAATTGAGGATATCCATAAATAGACTGATTTTAGGATATCCATAATTCGATTTAAAGGATATCATAAACTCATTTTGAAAATATTTCCTATTTCTTTCATCTAATTTTCTCATGACTTTGGGATATCCTTAAATGAATTATGGATATCCTAAAATACAAAATTCATTGAAGGATATTCTATAATTGATATATGGATATCCATAATTCAGCCGCATTAAGAATATCCATATATCGATTTAAGGATATCTTTAAATGACTTATGGACATCCTTAATTCATTTATGGATATCCAAAAAGGATTTTATGGATATCCTAAATTCAATCTAAGATATCCGTAAATAGGGAATAAATAGTAAAACGGCACCCCATAAAAATCGAGCTATCCATGGATATACAGTATCGTTTATTTCATGTAAATATTCGGTAGTTTTTTTGTGTGTAAGTTTTGAAAGAACCATGCTCTTTTTGTTTATCTTTCTTTTCTTAGAACATGATTTACTGTAGTCATAGTTTCTACTAGTTTTGGGTAATTAAAATGCTTGTTATCTCCCATGTCCGGGATTTGTCAATGCTTTTAAAATAATCAGAGAAACCATCAGTCATTTTCTTGGCTTTTTTCAGAATGTCGTATCACGCAAAATACGACCTGATCCGGTCCCAGCCGCCACCAGGTCCAGTACCCGAGATGAGACCGGATAAGATGGCGGTCATTACCCAGCTCAATCGGATTGCCTTGGTCGCGTGTGAGAGAATCATGCTGCTACTGAACAACTCCGAAATGACCAAGAAGCGCCGAATGGAATCAATGGCGGACGTGTTGCGGTATCTGAAAGGAGAACATGATGACGTTGGACTTTGTGGCGATCGAGGCGACTTCTACAGGAGAAAACTGGCTGAGCAGATTCACCTTCACTTTGCCGTGACAGGAGTTACGCATAACAACATCATGTCGGTCGTGGAGGCAGCCATTGTTCTGGAAGATGAGACCAGACAGGCGTTGCAGTGTAGTGCCCTCTCGCGGGCAAGGGCACCGCACGTGTCAATAGACGAGACGATTCTGAACATATTGTCAAGAATGGCAGATGTGTTTTAAAACACAAATGATTTGATGAATGCATTTAAACATATCAGATTGGCGAGAATCAAAATGCTTAAAATTATCAATGGGCGAATGCTGATCATTTTACGGTAGATTTGGTAGCAATTTGGATCCGAAACCCTGACTTACTGCCGCTTTCGTTTTGACTGCCACCAGACGACTTACGCAAAATTTTGAAATCATGTACGTACTTGGCATTTTAATGTGTTGCTTCTAATTAATTGTATACTAGACCTAATCTTGAAGACTTTACTTACACTAGGTACTTATCAAATCAAGGGTAGTCGGTGGGAAT
The DNA here is from genome assembly GCA_964017185.1 of Rugalucina vietnamica. Lineage (NCBI taxonomy): Eukaryota > Metazoa > Mollusca > Bivalvia > Lucinida > Lucinidae > Rugalucina > Rugalucina vietnamica. Next base: position 55,650,024 of record OZ024873.1, read on the forward strand.
ATGGGCCCCGCCCATTGGGGCCAAAAGAAATAGATGGACTGCTTGTGTCTCCAGGCAAAGCTTCTACGCTACTGACTGATCTGATTAGTGGTTATAACCGCTCAGGACTGAGCCTGCCCAAGAAAAGCGGTTTTAGTCAAACCGTCCATACATACGAGGATAAGTCGTAATGGCTTAGTTGGGTGTTTATATTTACTGCACTTTTTGGAGGTCAAGTTCGGTGGTTATATTTACTGCACTTTTTGGAGGTCATGACGTTCTTAATTTTGGGTACAGGTCCGATAAAATGGAGGCAACGTCCCGACATGGCCATAGCTGAGACGTTAAGCATCAATTCTTGCATAGATATCTATGCGCATAGCTGTTTGAAGCCGTTTTCGATTGGTCGAAAGCCATGTTCAAACTGCAAAACCCATGTTCAAATCATGAAATTCACGTGCCGTTTGAACATGGGTTTTGGCCGACGTCATTGGTCAATGCGACGTGACGTCATGCGTTTTGTAGAAACAAAATGGCCGACGTTGAAGAAGCACAGGCGCTTGAAGTTATTGCCATACATCATAAAATATATCCTAAAACAATAGTGTCTACATAGCAATACCGTAGGTATTGCCAGGTATGCAAGTAAAACATGCTAAAATTGGAGGTTCTTTTGCGACCTTACCTGACGCTATACGGGGGTTTCCTTTGTTTTCCTGAAGAATCAGATCAAGAGCTTCTCGGAGGCATGGATAACTTTTTCGAATCTGCTCGCTAGCAGACGTAGTGGGAACTAAAATTTCTGTCCAAATTTTCCTAGCCATTCGCTCAGTAAGTTCCGGTTTGGCTCCTGTTTCCGCAGTGAATGAACACTGCTGCCAGACGTGGTTTAAATTTATTTACGTAATAATCAAGCTAGCCAAGAAAAAATTCTTTGCTCACTTCTTTATCATCTAAAATGTTATTCCAAAGCACAATTTTGCATTCCAATGCGCTTGAAAAACGACTTCCACTTTTGTTTGTTGTTTTGAATGCGTCAAACGTCACGCGCTACGTCTGTGAGGCGTTAAATGGGGAAATGCGAAACACGACGTCACCGCACGCACTGTGACGACATGAAAACATACGTCAATAAAAACAACACGACTGGACAAATATCATGAAAAACGTTTATAAAATGGACATTTAAAGGATTATCCATGATTTCTTTTGTCTAGACAGACAAAAAAGTGTCAGGTAGGAGCTGATTCAACCCATTTTGATTTGCAATCGAACGTTTTAGGTTGCCGTGCAACATTTGCTCCGACTACAAGAACTTTGCCGGAAATGCCACTACGAAATGGCTCCTATAACGTGGCTTTCACACCTGGCAATACTTCGTATTGCAATGTAGACCTCGATGTAGACACTTATTTGAAGCATTATTTTTATGATTTATGGCTATAACTTCAAGCGCCTGTGGAAGAAGCTCCGCGGTTTTCGGTGATTTTTTACGTTGTTAATGTTATTTTCATGAGCTTTTAAGTGGATTAGAGTGAAAATGCAAGAATAGCGATCAACCATGCTTTGTTTCAGTGTTCAAACATTCGCTGGATCACTCGGAATGTGTTTGAACACGCGGCCTGCGGCCTTGTGTTCAAACACCTTCCTCGTGATCCATCGAATGTTTGAACACTGAAAACCATGGTTGATCCCTATATTCAAACAAACAAAAATCAAACAGTTAAAATTTTATCACAAAGCAATTTTAAGAGCTTGAAGTGAAAAGTTAATTAGCACATACATGTATAGCTATTCAGAAAATTGATGTGATTTGTTTAAAAGTGCCTCTTTTGTTCTATTATCTTGTCTTTCTGAACACTTATAAATACGACCATCTTTAAGAGTAAAGATAAACTAGCAACCGAATCCCAACCTGGTTCTGTCTGGGAGAATTTAGGGCTTCAGATTCAGGATTTAGTTTAAGTACTGTCCAGACAGCTTTACAAGCTACGTTGATACTGATCAGACTGTTAATTTGTCAGTATAGATGTATAGATAAAAAGGGACTCATAACTACTAGTATTTCCTGCATTTATGAGGATTTATTTGCACGTGTATTTTTGTTTTGTTCAAAAGTTACCCTGTTATTATAAGTTTGAACGCCTGCCAGTATTAAATTATTTTTATTTTCAGTTTTGTTTAACGTCAAATACCATATTTTGTTAATTCTTTCTTCTTTCTTAAACATTTGCGATATGCGAGAATGTGCTCCTTGCTGGTGTTTCAATTTTTGTTATGTACCAAACTGTGCAAACTTTCTGTCAGCTAAAGAAAGCAGAGCTGAGTCTGCAAGTTACGTTTTCCTTGAATGATCAAAATGTCCAGTTTGACTTCATTTCGAGAACGGGAGTATGGGCGATTGAGTTTTTTTTTTGGAAAGTCCAATTAGTGTTTGATTCTTTCCTCGTGGCCAAATGCAGAAATCACACCACTGGCAGCTGAAAACGTGGCGATTGTGCCAGAAAAAATGAAGGATGCGAATATTTATGTAAGTAGTTTATATAAGCCGGATCTTGTGATGGCATTGAGAACACAAGAACAGGATTAGTCAGACATTCACACTTAAGAAACGGATGTTGTTTTGTTGGGTTAGTCTATTATAAAATGCCAAGGGGGGAATAGTCATGGTATAATGCGAAAAATAAACATATTTTCCTAAATCTCTCTATAAATGCAAATAGAAGCAAATAGGCATCGCTCCAAGATATCATTCAATTAAATTCCAACACATGCTGCTGTAATTCAAATAAACAAACTAACGCTCTAACCAGCTCAACTAGATACTACAACCCTCTAAGTTAGAAATAAACCAATCCACGTTTTGTTTGTAATATTTTCTTCAACTATACAGCCGCACTTTCAGTTAGACCTTAGCATTGCGCGAACATGAATAAATTCGTAGTATTGTTAATCGTTGTGGTTCTACTTGAACTTTGCGTCGCTCGGCGTTTAGGGTTCAGGAATGATCGACGTGGCGGGCGTCGACGTCAAAATGACGAACGTCGACGTGGATGGCGTCATCATATGCGTGATTGGGACGATAGTTCAGAGGAACGACCAGGTTGGGGACGTCATTGGATGGACAGGTATGTGTTTGAAATTTGAAAATAGTCTGATGAAAACATTGGCATAGGTGTTAAAAGTAAACCAGGGTCATAAGGAGAGGGCAGCGAAATAACGGATCTGGTCGCCAATTTCGATAAAAATTACATAACAAAAAGCATTGACTCTCTTATAAATGGTCTATTTCAATCTTTGAGATACGGGTTTAGTGGGGTTTTATGTCCCTCTTTATGGGTCATTATCAAAAAATGGAGCAATCCAGAAAGGCAAAACGAAAAAAAATAATTGCCTATTTTTTCTTTTTTAATGGGATGGTTTTATCAACAGAAGCATATAGAATATAGAAATAAAATATGCCGAGTTTAACTGAACAAAAAGTGCACCAGCATTAATTAATTGTATGGTACCCTTGAAAAAATATCAGTGCTGTCACGAACAAACTTTCTTGCGTAAAACGCTCATTTGATAAGACTTTCCCAATCTGTCAGTGGGGGCATATATAACTTGTCACGAACAATAGTTCACACAAACCTTAAATACTTTCAATGAATAAACGAGGAAGAGATCTTCAATGAAAATGCACATACTGTGATTTGTTCTGTTTCGGAAACGCTTTATTTTTGTAGACATTATCTTGTAGGATTAAACCAAAAATAAATTCTGCTTAACGTTTACTATTTCAGTATAGTATGATTACATACCAACAGCAACTACTTTTATATGATGCGTTTTGAGTATTTTAAATAATTATGATCGTGACAGCACTGATATCGTGATAGCACTGATGTTGTTGTGACAGCACTGATAATTATCCGATCTCGCCTTTTTCATTCCAATGTGTGCGGAAATGATTAATTTCTGACCATTTACCGATGAGCATAGGGGCAGTGACTCACTTAAGGTCGCAACCAACGAAGCCTTGGCTGATGCTCTAACCAGGGACACCTTTGCGTAGATCCAATGCTCTAACAAAGCACGTTCGCTTCACGCAAACCAAACGCGATGTAACACGTAAAGCGCAGTAGAAGCGCTATTCATCTTAAGGTGCAGCATGAGAAAATGTGTTTTGGGGGGCTTTCGACCAGGTCTGAGACAACCAGGATTGTTCACGACAAAAGACCGAATTAAATTTGGGACCCTATCACGGGTTTTAGGGAGCTGGGTAGCAGGGCCATTTTGTTTGTTTGTGTTTGTGTTGAGGCTTAACGTCCCAGTCAACAATTTTTCAGTCATGTCGGGACAGAGCCAACGCTTCCTGAGTTTAACCAGTACTGTAGGGAGTTTATGTGTCCAAGGACACATCGCGGTAACGCCTGTGGGGATCGTACCCAGGACCTCTCGATTCGGAGTCCAACTCTACCACTACGCCACCGCGCTCCCCGGGGCCATTTTGTTTTCAGGGAGCTTGGGAAAACTGGAAAACAATCGAGGGGAATTGGAGATTACTAGAAGAGAACACTCTTGGTTTTAGGAAGCTGGGAGTAAGGAAAAGATTTTTAGGGAGCTAGGGAGAAAGGTCATTTTTCTTTTAGTGAGCTTGGAGCTAATACCCACTTCGATGGGCCTCAAATATAGGTTAACTTGCAGCTGAGCTGCACATTTGCTTTCTCATATATCCCTTTAAATCCCACTTTTATGTAGTGATACAGAGTAAAATGGGGTATACAATGTTACTTCTTTTTGTTTCTTAAATTCGATCCTAGGCGATTCTAACGTGTACACAATCAGATATATTTTTTCTTCATTTTTTAAAGCTAATATATCACTGTAAATGGGTAACACATTTTCGTAATGGTATGCAATATACAAACACATTGAAAGACACATGCGTCAGAGAAGGTTAATATTTTCGTATTTTCATGTACCATATAGACCCCTAGTGTGTATATTACCGGGTCCGTTCTTCGAGGTGTATGAATTTGGTAGGTTTTACGGAACACCCGTACTAGCATTACCCCGAGTTGCCCCTCCCACCCCTCGAGGAAAGGGATGGCGTTTTAAACAAAAAGGCGATTTTTTCGTATAAAGTGGGGGCTTAAAATGTCTTTTTTTACTGAAAAGGGGTAATCTAATTTGGAATGGACTACCAAAAAGGCATTTATCGCGCGACATACACAAACTGTCTAAATATCATTATGGGAGTACCACCCCCGGGGTTAATTGTATACCGTGGTCGACGAGGCATTTTGAATTTGTAGTTTTGTATCACCCACACACACCTCAAATGATTTTGAAAGCGATATAAATTGGCCACTTCTGGCTACTGGCATTAGTAGCTGAGACCCTCGCGTGAAAGGCGACCTAACTCTTGTCAGCCTTGGAAATTACCTGAATTCACACCTGCTGACAGAAGTCAACTCAGTGCTGTCACATCATTACTGTCACGACCGTGACAGCACTGATCTGTGACAGTACTGAGTTGCACACAGAAATTTAATTATAATGACTAACAACAGAATGCAGGATGAAAACTTTGCATGTCTATTCTTACTGCTCCTAAGTTGAAATTCAGTCATGGTTTTAAAATGTATGTGATATTTACAAAAAGCGGCAAAATACGCGTGATAGGACTGATGCTTGTAAAATTCCCACTCCAATTCTGACATCTCTTTATGGTATAGCAACGGAGTAATGCGATTTGTTCAAAAGTTTTTTTACCGTAACTTCTTCAGCTTGGTGTCGTCTACAAAACGCGATTGTTTTGATCCGAGAAAATGATTTGTAACTCTGGTCAAAATCGATTTTCAATAACTGTGACAGCACTGATACGTTTTCCAGGGACAACACTATATATGTGCCCCCACCCTTAAATAGCACTTTATATATTATAAGATTTTTGAATTTGACTTCAATAATATTCTATGCAATAGATGGTCACAGAAAATGTGATTTCTGTCAAGCTTCTTTTGCAATGGAAACAAATAAAACTACTTACCCTGACCCTGGGACACGGTAAAAATCGATAAAATAACACTTCTAGCATCTCTTTTTTGCAAATAACGTAGTCGGAAAGGTGAAATCGCGTGTGGTTCTAGTAAAGCACCGCGGAAACTAATATTATACATGGAAAAAGCAAAACTCGGACATCGCGCTTGCGAGAAAATCATCAAGGACAAGGATTGCTCCATTTTTTGATAATGACCCATATATAAACATTTATAAGGTTTTTCAACCAAGTGGTAGAACGCCGGACTGCAACTTGAAAGGTCCCGCTGAGGCACCAGGTTAATACCCGGGTCTGGAGGCGGGGGCTCTGTCCTCACATGAATGATAAATGAGCCACTTCGTGGAAAAACCAACAATGTGGTTTCCGAACAGGTCTGACACAAACTGACCTGTACAGCTACAGAAGCAGGCTAGAAGCTTGAACTTTTGGAGTTAAGTAGAGGAGGAATTGTACTATCCGAGTAGCGAAAACAAAGGCGCTGATCAGCTTCGCAGTTACTGCGAAGCTGATCTGCGCCTTTGTTTTCGCCTAGGCAGATTGTTGGTTTTCCCATGTGGCGGCTCAAATACTGTCAGGGACGTTCAACAACAAAACAAACTCTGGCTGTTGCATAAGACTTTTGTACCATTTGCTGTCATCCTCTTGTACAAGCACTTGTTCTTCGCAGTTATGAAACTTTAAGTGTTGTCTTAAAAGTATTTCCTGAAGCCCTTACCTTATTTTTACGAGTACTTATATAAGAAAGACACTTACATATGTACTAGTGCAAAAATACGACACTCGACTTCGCACTTTTCCCAAGCGTTTTCTAGATTTTTCCATGGCCAAAATGCCTCGCGTACAATCGAAATAATTGATGGCCAGCTTCCGAATGCAACAAAAAATGTCAAATATAAAACAAATATATGAATCAAATTCATTTATGACGAGGGTGAAGTTAGCAGTACCAGCAGTACTGCAGTAATACTGCGGCATTAGCCCAGCAGCACCAGCAGTATTACACATCCGGACGAAAGTTACGCCCGTATTGTTCTTTTAGATTACTAGTCTATTGATCTTTTTGAACCATTTAAAATATACTTATATGTTTTTGTGTTTGTTTTTCTAGCATAACGGGCTGATTCAACAATTTTTCAGTCATGTCGGGACAATGCCACCACTCTCTGATATGGTATGTTCATGTGTATTCTGAAGCGCCACGAGCCACCGGCTTCTCGTCTACACTGTCCCAAAAATGATACTATTTGTTTTACCACATTCACATGTACCATTCCCCATATTTAAAGAATTAACATTGCTTATGTCTCACCGGTTCTATTTAAATGCAATGCATGCAAGTTACATGCACCGTAGTGCAAAGCCTGGGTCGTGTTGTCCACTAAGTGTCCGGCGTTGTCCTCGAAGTGGCCGTCCTCGATTTTTGAAAAAGAGAAATTCAAACACAGATACATATCAAATGCAACTGGAGAACATTTCTTTCACAATCTTTTGATACAATTAAATTCTAAATGAGGGACAAAACTACAGGGTGCAATGAGGTCCAAACCGGTTTTTGACCCCCGATCTTACCACCCCAGAGGCTTGAGTTTCTGACCAGACCCTGTTGGGATTGTTGGTATGGTAACACTCTTTCAGCTGCGTGGGGTCGGTATACCGAGATAACTCTTGTTCTCGAGAAAAAGTGGTATATATATGTTATACACGCTAAAAAAGCGAAAATACATGCTTTTCAGCAGCAACATGTCACGCAAGTCATGGGCTTGAGTTTCTGGTCTCATCCTTTTTATAATATCGAGTGATGCCCAGTGGATGGAATCAGACAGGTTGCTATACCGGGATAACTCTTGTTCTCGAGAATTGGGGGGTCAAAATGGGGGGGGGGTGCAAAGAAGTCCAAACCGGTTTTTGACCCCCGATCTTACCACCCCAGAGGCTAGAGTTTCTGACCAGACCCTGTTGAGCTTGTTGGTATGGTAACACTCTTTCAGCTGCGTGGGGTCGGTATACCGGGATAACTCTTGTTCTCGAGAAAAAGTGGTATACCTATGCTATACACGCTATAAAAGCGAAAATACATGCTTTTCAGCAGCAACATGTCACGCAAGTCATGGGCTTGAGTTTCTGGTCTCACCCTTTTTATAATATCGAGTGATCCCCAGTGGATGGAATCAGATAGGTGGCTATACCGGGATAACTCTTGTTCCCGAGAATTGGGGGGTCAAAATGGGGGGGGGTGCAATGTGGTCCAAACCGGTTTTTGACCCCCGATCTTACCACCCCAGAGGCTTGAGTTTCTGACCAGACCCTGTTGGGCTTGTTGGTTTCGTAACACTCTTTCAGCTGCGTGGGGTCGGTATACCGGGATAACTCTTGTTCTCGAGAAAAAGTGGTATACCTATGCTATACACGCTATAAAAGCGAAAATACATGCTTTTCAGCAGCAACATGTCACGCAAGTCATGGGCTTGAGTTTCTGGTCTCACCCTTATTATAATATCGAGTTATGCCCAGTGGATGGAATCAGACAGGTGGCTATACCGGGATAACTCTTGTTCTCGAGAATTAGGGGGTCAAAATGGGGGGGGGGGGTGCAATGAGGTCCAAACCGGTTTTTGACCCCCGATCTTACCACCCCAGAGGCTTGAGTTTCTGACCAGACTCTGTTGGGATTGTTGGTATGGTAACACTCTTTCAGCTGCGTGGGGTCGGTATACCGGGATAACTCTTGTTCTCGAGAAAAAGTGGTATACCTATGTTATACACGCTAAAAAAGCGAAAATACATGCTTTTCAGCAGCAACATGTCACGCAAGTCATGGGCTTGAGTTTCTGGTCTCACCCTTTTTATAATATCGAGTGATGCCCAGTGGATGGAATCAGACAGGTGGCTATACCGGGATAACTCTTGTTCTCGAGATTTGGGGGGTCAAAATGGGGGGGGGGGCTGCAAGGAGGTCCAAACCGGTTTTTGACCCCCGATCTTCCCACCCCAGAGGCTTGAGTTTCTGACCAGACCCTGTTGGGCTTGTTAGTATGGTAACACTCTTTCAGCTGCGTGGGGTCGGTATACCGGGATAACTCTTGTTCTCGAGAAAAAGTGGTATACCTATGCTATACACGCTATAAAAGCGAAAATACATGCTTTTCAGCAGCAACATGTCACGCAAGTCATGGGCTTGAGTTTCTGGTCTCATCCTTTTTATAATATCGAGTGATCCCCAGTGGATGGAATCAGACAGGTGGCTATACTGGGATAACTCTTGTTCCCGAGAATTGGGGGGTCAAAACGGGGTGTGTGCAATGATGTCCAAACCGGTTTTTGACCCCCGATCTTATCACCCCAGAGGCTTGAGTTTCTGACCAAACCCTGTTGGGCTTGTTGGTATGGTAACACTCTTTCAGCTGCGTGGGGTTGGTATACCGAGATAACTCTTGTTCTCGAGATAAAGTGGTATACCTATGCTATACACGCTATAAAAGCGAAAATACATGCTTTTCAGCAGCAACATGTCACGCAAGTCATGGGCTTGAGTTTCTGGTCTCACCCTTTTTATAGTATCGAGTGATCCCCAGTGGATGGCATCAGATAGGTGGATATACCGGGATAACTCTTGTTCTCGAAAATTGGGGGGTCAAAATTGGGGGGGGGGGGGTTGCAATGAGGTCCAAACCGGTTTTTGACCCCCGATCTTACCACCCCAGAGGCTTGAGTTTCTGACCAGACCCTGTTGGGATTGTTGGTATGGTAACACTCTTTCAGCTGCGTGGGGTCGGTATACCTGAATAACTCTTGTTCTCGAGAAAAAGTGGTATACCTATGTTATACACGCTAAAAAAGCGAAAATACATGCTTTTCAGCAGCAACATGTCACGCAAGTCATGGGCTTGAGTTTCTGGTCTCACCCTTTTTATAATATCGAGTGATGCCCAGTGCATGGAATCAGACAGGTGGCTATCCTGGGATAACTCTTGTTCTCGAGAATTGGGGGGTCAAAATGGGGGGGTGCAATGAAGTCCAAACCGGTTTTTGACCCCGATCTTACCACTCCAGAGGCTTGAGTTTCTGACCAAACCCTGTTGGGCTTGTTGGTATGGTAACACTCTTTCAGCTGCGTGGGGTCGGTATACCGGGATAACTCTTGTTCTCGAGAAAAAGTGGTATACCTATGCTATACACGCTATAAAAGCGAAAATACATGCTTTTCAGCAGCAACATGTCACGCAAGTCATGGGCTTGAGTTTCTGGTCTCACCCTTTTTATAATATCGAGTGATGCCCAGTGGATGGAATCAGACAGGTGGGTATACCGGGATAACTCTTGTTCTCGAGAATTGGGGGTCAAAATGAGGGGGGGTGCAATGAGGTCCAAACCGGTTTTTGACCCCGATCTTACCACCCCAGAGGTTTGAGTTTCTGACCAGACCCTCTTGGGATTGTTGGTATGGTAACACTCTTTCAGCTGCGTGGGGTCGGTTTACCGGGATAACTCTTGTTCTCGAGAAAAAGTGGTATACCTATGTTATACGCGCTAAAAAAGCGAAAATACATGCTTTTCAGCAGCAACATGTCATGCAAGTCATGGGGTTGAGTTTCTGGTCTCACCCTTTTTATAATATCGAGTGATGCCCAGTGGATGGAATCAGACAGGTGATTATACCGGGATAACTCTTGTTCTCCAGAATTGGGGGGTCAAAATGGGGGGGGTGCAAGGAGGTCCAAACCGGTTTTTGACCCCCGATCTTACCACCCCATAGGCTTGAGTTTCTGACCAGACCCTGTTGGGATTGTTAGTATGGTAACACTCTTTCAGCTGCGTGGGGTCGGTATACCGGGATAACTCTTGTTCTCGAGAAAAAGTGGTATACCTATGCTATACACGCTATAAAAGCGAAAATACATGCTTTTCAGCAGCAACATGTCACGCAAGTCATGGGCTTGAGTTTCTGGTCTCACCCTTTTTATAATATCGAGTGATCCCCAGTGGATTGAATCAGATAGGTGGCTATACCGGGATAACTCTTGTTCCCGAGAATTGGGGGGTCAAAATGGGGGGGGGGGGTGCAATGAGGTCCAAACCGGTTTTTGACCCCCGATCTTACCACCCCAGAGGCTTGAGTTTCTGACCAGACCCTGTTGGGCTTGTTGGTTTGGTAACACTCTTTCAGCTGCGTGGGGTCGGTATACCGGGATAACTCTTGTTCTCGAGAAAAAGTGGTATACCTATGCTATACACGCTATAAAAGCGAAAATACATGCTTTTCAGCAGCAACATGTCACGCAAGTCATGGGCTTGAGTTTCTGGTCTCACCCTTATTATAATATCGAGTTATGCCCAGTGGATGGAATCAGACAGGTGGCTATACCGGGATAACTCTTGTTCTCGAGAATTAGGGGGTCAAAATGGGGGGGGGGGTGCAATGAGGTCCAAACCGGTTTTTGACCCCCGATCTTACCACCCCAGAGGCTTGAGTTTCTGACCAGACTCTGTTGGGATTGTTGGTATGGTAACACTCTTTCAGCTGCGTGGGGTCGGTATACCGGGATAACTCTTGTTCTCGAGAAAAAGTGGTATACCTATGTTATACACGCTAAAAAAGCGAAAATACATGCTTTTCAGCAGCAACATGTCACGCAAGTCATGGGCTTGAGTTTCTGGTCTCACCCTTTTTATAATATCGAGTGATGCCCAGTGGATGGAATCAGACAGGTGGCTATACCGGGATAACTCTTGTTCTCGAGATTTGGGGGGTCAAAATGGGGGGGGGGGGGCTGCAAGGAGGTCCAAACCGGTTTTTGACCCCCGATCTTCCCACCCCAGAGGCTTGAGTTTCTGACCAGACCCTGTTGGGCTTGTTAGTATGGTAACACTCTTTCAGCTGCGTGGGGTCGGTATACCGGGATAACTCTTGTTCTCGAGAAAAAGTGGTATACCTATGCTATACACGCTATAAAAGCGAAAATACATGCTTTTCAGCAGCAACATGTCACGCAAGTCATGGGCTTGAGTTTCTGGTCTCATCCTTTTTATAATATCGAGTGATCCCCAGTGGATGGAATCAGACAGGTGGCTATACTGGGATAACTCTTGTTCCCGAGAATTGGGGGGTCAAAACGGGGTGTGTGCAATGATGTCCAAACCGGTTTTTGACCCCCGATCTTATCACCCCAGAGGCTTGAGTTTCTGACCAAACCCTGTTGGGCTTGTTGGTATGGTAACACTCTTTCAGCTGCGTGGGGTTGGTATACCGAGATAACTCTTGTTCTCGAGATAAAGTGGTATACCTATGCTATACACGCTATAAAAGCGAAAATACATGCTTTTCAGCAGCAACATGTCACGCAAGTCATGGGCTTGAGTTTCTGGTCTCACCCTTTTTATAGTATCGAGTGATCCCCAGTGGATGGCATCAGATAGGTGGATATACCGGGATAACTCTTGTTCTCGAAAATTGGGGGGTCAAAATTGGGGGGGGGGGTTGCAATGAGGTCCAAACCGGTTTTTGACCCCCGATCTTACCACCCCAGAGGCTTGAGTTTCTGACCAGACCCTGTTGGGATTGTTGGTATGGTAACACTCTTTCAGCTGCGTGGGGTCGGTATACCTGAATAACTCTTGTTCTCGAGAAAAAGTGGTATACCTATGTTATACACGCTAAAAAAGCGAAAATACATGCTTTTCAGCAGCAACATGTCACGCAAGTCATGGGCTTGAGTTTCTGGTCTCACCCTTTTTATAATATCGAGTGATGCCCAGTGCATGGAATCAGACAGGTGGCTATCCTGGGATAACTCTTGTTCTCGAGAATTGGGGGGTCAAAATGGGGGGGTGCAATGAAGTCCAAACCGGTTTTTGACCCCGATCTTACCACTCCAGAGGCTTGAGTTTCTGACCAAACCCTGTTGGGCTTGTTGGTATGGTAACACTCTTTCAGCTGCGTGGGGTCGGTATACCGGGATAACTCTTGTTCTCGAGAAAAAGTGGTATACCTATGCTATACACGCTATAAAAGCGAAAATACATGCTTTTCAGCAGCAACATGTCACGCAAGTCATGGGCTTGAGTTTCTGGTCTCACCCTTTTTATAATATCGAGTGATGCCCAGTGGATGGAATCAGACAGGTGGGTATACCGGGATAACTCTTGTTCTCGAGAATTGGGGGTCAAAATGAGGGGGGGTGCAATGAGGTCCAAACCGGTTTTTGACCCCGATCTTACCACCCCAGAGGTTTGAGTTTCTGACCAGACCCTCTTGGGATTGTTGGTATGGTAACACTCTTTCAGCTGCGTGGGGTCGGTTTACCGGGATAACTCTTGTTCTCGAGAAAAAGTGGTATACCTATGTTATACGCGCTAAAAAAGCGAAAATACATGCTTTTCAGCAGCAACATGTCATGCAAGTCATGGGGTTGAGTTTCTGGTCTCACCCTTTTTATAATATCGAGTGATGCCCAGTGGATGGAATCAGACAGGTGATTATACCGGGATAACTCTTGTTCTCCAGAATTGGGGGGTCAAAATGGGGGGGGTGCAAGGAGGTCCAAACCGGTTTTTGACCCCCGATCTTACCACCCCATAGGCTTGAGTTTCTGACCAGACCCTGTTGGGATTGTTAGTATGGTAACACTCTTTCAGCTGCGTGGGGTCGGTATACCGGGATAACTCTTGTTCTCGAGAAAAAGTGGTATACCTATGCTATACACGCTATAAAAGCGAAAATACATGCTTTTCAGCAGCAACATGTCACGCAAGTCATGGGCTTGAGTTTCTGGTCTCACCCTTTTTATAATATCGAGTGATCCCCAGTGGATTGAATCAGATAGGTGGCTATACCGGGATAACTCTTGTTCCCGAGAATTGGGGGGTCAAAATGGGGGGGGGGGGGTGCAATGAGGTCCAAACCGGTTTTTGACCCCCGATCTTACCACCCCAGAGGCTTGAGTTTCTGACCAGACCCTGTTGGGCTTGTTGGTTTGGTAACACTCTTTCAGCTGCGTGGGGTCGGTATACCGGGATAACTCTTGTTCTCGAGAAAAAGTGGTATACCTATGCTATACACGCTATAAAAGCGAAAATACATGCTTTTCAGCAGCAACATGTCACGCAAGTCATGGGCTTGAGTTTCTGGTCTCACCCTTTTTATAATATCGAGTGATCCCCAGTGGATGGAATCAGATAGGTGGCTATACCGGGATAACTCTTGTTCCCGAGAATTGGGGGGTCAAAATGGGGGGGGGTGCAATGAGGTCCAAACCGGTTTTTGACCCCCGATCTTACCACCCCAGAGGCTTGAGTTTCTAAGCAGACCCTGTTGGGCTTGTTGGTTTGGTAACACTCTTTCAGCTGCGTGGGGTCGGTATACCGGGATAACTCTTGTTCTCGAGAAAAAGTGGTATACCTATGCTATACACGCTATAAAAGCGAAAATACATGCTTTTCAGCAGCAACATGTCACGCAAGTCATGGGCTTGAGTTTCTGGTCTCACCCTTTTTATAATATCGAGTGATGCCCAGTGGATGGAATCAGACAGGTGGGTATACCGGGATAACTCTTGTTCTCGAGAATTGAGGGGTCAAAATGGGGGGGGGGGCTGCAAGGAGGTCCAAACCGGTTTTTGACCCCCGATCTTACCACCCCAGAGGCTTGAGTTTCTGACCAGACCCTGTTGGGCTTGTTAGTATGGTAACACTCTTTCAGCTGCGTGGGGTCGGTATACCGGTATAACTCTTGTTCTCGAGAAAAAGTGGTATACCTATGCTATACACGCTATAAAAGCGAAAATACATGCTTTTCAGCAGCAACATGTCACGCAAGTCATGGGCTTGAGTTTCTGGTCTCATCCTTTTTATAATATCGAGTGATCCCCAGTGGATGGAATCAGACAGGTGGCTATACCGGGATAACTCTTGTTCCCGAGAATTGGGGGGTCAAAACGGGGGGGGGGTGCAATGAGGTCCAAACCGGTTTTTGACCCCCGATCTTACCACCCCAGAGGCTTGAGTTTCTGACTAGACCCTGTTGGGCTTGTTGGTTTGGTAACACTCTTTCAGCTGCGTGGGGTCGGTATACCGGGATAACTCTTGTTCTCGAGAAAAAGTGGTATACCTATGCTATACACGCTATAAAAGCGAAAATACATGCTTTTCAGCAGCAACATGTCACGCAAGTCATGGGCTTGAGTTTCTGGTCTCACCCTTTTTATAATATCGAGTGATCCCCAGTGGATGGAATCAGATAGGTGGCTATACCGGGATAACTCTTGTTCCCGAGAATTGGGGGGTCAAAATGGGGGGTGGGTGCAATGAGGTCCAAACCGGTTTTTGACCCCCGATCTTACCACCCCAGAGGCTTGAGTTTCTAAGCAGACCCTGTTGGGCTTGTTGGTTTGGTAACACTCTTTCAGCTGCGTGGGGTCGGTATACCGGGATAACTCTTGTTCTCGAGAAAAAGTGGTATACCTATGCTATACACGCTATAAAAGCGAAAATACATGCTTTTCAGCAGCAACATGTCACGCAAGTCATGGGCTTGAGTTTCTGGTCTCACCCTTTTTATAATATCGAGTGATGCCCAGTGGATGGAATCAGACAGGTGGGTATACCGGGATAACTCTTGTTCTCGAGAATTGAGGGGTCAAAATGGGGGGGGGGGCTGCAAGGAGGTCCAAACCGGTTTTTGACCCCCGATCTTACCACCCCAGAGGCTTGAGTTTCTGACCAGACCCTGTTGGGCTTGTTAGTATGGTAACACTCTTTCAGCTGCGTGGGGTCGGTATACCGGTATAACTCTTGTTCTCGAGAAAAAGTGGTATACCTATGCTATACACGCTATAAAAGCGAAAATACATGCTTTTCAGCAGCAACATGTCACGCAAGTCATGGGCTTGAGTTTCTGGTCTCATCCTTTTTATAATATCGAGTGATCCCCAGTGGATGGAATCAGACAGGTGGCTATACCGGGATAACTCTTGTTCCCGAGAATTGGGGGGTCAAAACGGGGGGGGGGTGCAATGAGGTCCAAACCGGTTTTTGACCCCCGATCTTACCACCCCAGAGGCTTGAGTTTCTGACTAGACCCTGTTGGGCTTGTTGGTTTGGTAACACTCTTTCAGCTGCGTGGGGTCGGTATACCGGGATAACTCTTGTTCTCGAGAAAAAGTGGTATACCTATGCTATACACGCTATAAAAGCGAAAATACATGCTTTTCAGCAGCAACATGTCACGCAAGTCATGGGCTTGAGTTTCTGGTCTCACCCTTATTATAATATCGACTGATGCCCAGTGGATGGAATAAGACAGGTGGCTATACCGGGATAACTCTTGTTCTCGAGAATTAGGGGGTCAAAATGGGGGGGTGCAATGAGGTCCAAACCGGTTTTTAACCCCCGATCTTACCACCCCAGAGGCTTGAGTTTCTGACCAGACCCTGTTGGGATTGTTGGTATGGTAACACTCTTTCAGCTGCGTGGGGTCGGTATACCGGGATAACTCTTGTTCTCGAGAAAAAGTGGTATACCTATGTTATACACGCTAAAAAAGCGAAAATACATGCTTTTCAGCAGCAACATGTCATGCAAGTCATGGGGTTGAGTTTCTGGTCTCACCCTTTTTATAATATCGAGTGATGCCCAGTGGATGGAATCAGACAGTTGATTATACCGGGATAACTCTTGTTCTCGAGAAAAAGTGGTATACCTATGTTATACACGCTAAAAAAGCGAAAATACATGCTTTTCAGCAGCAACATGTCACGCAAGTCATGGGCTTGAGTTTCTGGTCTCACCCTTTTTATAATAACGAGTGATCCCCAGTGGATGGAATCAGACAGGTGATTATACCGGGATAACTCTTGTTCTCGAGAATTGGGGGGTCAAAATGGGGGGGTGCAATGAAGTCCAAACCGGTTTTTGACCCCGATCTTACCACTCCAGAGGCTTGAGTTTCTGACCAAACCCTGTTGGGCTTGTTGGTATGGTAACACTCTTTCAGCTGCGTGGGGTCGGTATACCGGGATAACTCTTGTTCTCGAGAAAAAGTGGTATACCTATGCTATACACGCTATAAAAGCGAAAATACATGCTTTTCAGCAGCAACATGTCACGCAAGTCATGGGCTTGAGTTTCTGGTCTCACCCTTTTTATAATATCGAGTGATGCCCAGTGGATGGAATCAGACAGGTGGGTATACCGGGATAACTCTTGTTCTCGAGAATTGGGGGTCAAAATGAGGGGGGGTGCAATGAGGTCCAAACCGGTTTTTGACCCCGATCTTACCACCCCAGAGGTTTGAGTTTCCGACCAGACCCTCTTGGGATTGTTGGTATGGTAACACTCTTTCAGCTGCGTGGGGTCGGTTTACCGGGATAACTCTTGTTCTCGAGAAAAAGTGGTATACCTATGTTATACGCGCTAAAAAAGCGAAAATACATGCTTTTCAGCAGCAACATGTCATGCAAGTCATGGGGTTGAGTTTCTGGTCTCACCCTTTTTATAATATCGAGTGATGCCCAGTGGATGGAATCAGACAGGTGATTATACCGGGATAACTCTTGTTCTCCAGAATTGGGGGGTCAAAATGGGGGGGGGTGCAAGGAGGTCCAAACCGGTTTTTGACCCCCGATCTTACCACCCCATAGGCTTGAGTTTCTGACCAGACCCTGTTGGGATTGTTAGTATGGTAACACTCTTTCAGCTGCGTGGGGTCGGTATACCGGGATAACTCTTGTTCTCGAGAAAAAGTGGTATACCTATGCTATACACGCTATAAAAGCGAAAATACATGCTTTTCAGCAGCAACATGTCACGCAAGTCATGGGCTTGAGTTTCTGGTCTCACCCTTTTTATAATATCGAGTGATCCCCAGTGGATTGAATCAGATAGGTGGCTATACCGGGATAACTCTTGTTCCCGAGAATTGGGGGGTCAAAATGGGGGGGGGGGGGTGCAATGAGGTCCAAACCGGTTTTTGACCCCCGATCTTACCACCCCAGAGGCTTGAGTTTCTGACCAGACCCTGTTGGGCTTGTTGGTTTGGTAACACTCTTTCAGCTGCGTGGGGTCGGTATACCGGGATAACTCTTGTTCTCGAGAAAAAGTGGTATACCTATGCTATACACGCTATAAAAGCGAAAATACATGCTTTTCAGCAGCAACATGTCACGCAAGTCATGGGCTTGAGTTTCTGGTCTCACCCTTTTTATAATATCGAGTGATCCCCAGTGGATGGAATCAGATAGGTGGCTATACCGGGATAACTCTTGTTCCCGAGAATTGGGGGGTCAAAATGGGGGGGGGGGTGCAATGAGGTCCAAACCGGTTTTTGACCCCCGATCTTACCACCCCAGAGGCTTGAGTTTCTAAGCAGACCCTGTTGGGCTTGTTGGTTTGGTAACACTCTTTCAGCTGCGTGGGGTCGGTATACCGGGATAACTCTTGTTCTCGAGAAAAAGTGGTATACCTATGCTATACACGCTATAAAAGCGAAAATACATGCTTTTCAGCAGCAACATGTCACGCAAGTCATGGGCTTGAGTTTCTGGTCTCACCCTTTTTATAATATCGAGTGATGCCCAGTGGATGGAATCAGACAGGTGGGTATACCGGGATAACTCTTGTTCTCGAGAATTGAGGGGTCAAAATGGGGGGGGGGGGCTGCAAGGAGGTCCAAACCGGTTTTTGACCCCCGATCTTACCACCCCAGAGGCTTGAGTTTCTGACCAGACCCTGTTGGGCTTGTTAGTATGGTAACACTCTTTCAGCTGCGTGGGGTCGGTATACCGGTATAACTCTTGTTCTCGAGAAAAAGTGGTATACCTATGCTATACACGCTATAAAAGCGAAAATACATGCTTTTCAGCAGCAACATGTCACGCAAGTCATGGGCTTGAGTTTCTGGTCTCATCCTTTTTATAATATCGAGTGATCCCCAGTGGATGGAATCAGACAGGTGGCTATACCGGGATAACTCTTGTTCCCGAGAATTGGGGGGTCAAAACGGGGGGGGGGTGCAATGAGGTCCAAACCGGTTTTTGACCCCCGATCTTACCACCCCAGAGGCTTGAGTTTCTGACTAGACCCTGTTGGGCTTGTTGGTTTGGTAACACTCTTTCAGCTGCGTGGGGTCGGTATACCGGGATAACTCTTGTTCTCGAGAAAAAGTGGTATACCTATGCTATACACGCTATAAAAGCGAAAATACATGCTTTTCAGCAGCAACATGTCACGCAAGTCATGGGCTTGAGTTTCTGGTCTCACCCTTTTTATAATATCGAGTGATCCCCAGTGGATGGAATCAGATAGGTGGCTATACCGGGATAACTCTTGTTCCCGAGAATTGGGGGGTCAAAATGGGGGGTGGGTGCAATGAGGTCCAAACCGGTTTTTGACCCCCGATCTTACCACCCCAGAGGCTTGAGTTTCTAAGCAGACCCTGTTGGGCTTGTTGGTTTGGTAACACTCTTTCAGCTGCGTGGGGTCGGTATACCGGGATAACTCTTGTTCTCGAGAAAAAGTGGTATACCTATGCTATACACGCTATAAAAGCGAAAATACATGCTTTTCAGCAGCAACATGTCACGCAAGTCATGGGCTTGAGTTTCTGGTCTCACCCTTTTTATAATATCGAGTGATGCCCAGTGGATGGAATCAGACAGGTGGGTATACCGGGATAACTCTTGTTCTCGAGAATTGAGGGGTCAAAATGGGGGGGGGGCTGCAAGGAGGTCCAAACCGGTTTTTGACCCCCGATCTTACCACCCCAGAGGCTTGAGTTTCTGACCAGACCCTGTTGGGCTTGTTAGTATGGTAACACTCTTTCAGCTGCGTGGGGTCGGTATACCGGTATAACTCTTGTTCTCGAGAAAAAGTGGTATACCTATGCTATACACGCTATAAAAGCGAAAATACATGCTTTTCAGCAGCAACATGTCACGCAAGTCATGGGCTTGAGTTTCTGGTCTCATCCTTTTTATAATATCGAGTGATCCCCAGTGGATGGAATCAGACAGGTGGCTATACCGGGATAACTCTTGTTCCCGAGAATTGGGGGGTCAAAACGGGGGGGGGGTGCAATGAGGTCCAAACCGGTTTTTGACCCCCGATCTTACCACCCCAGAGGCTTGAGTTTCTGACTAGACCCTGTTGGGCTTGTTGGTTTGGTAACACTCTTTCAGCTGCGTGGGGTCGGTATACCGGGATAACTCTTGTTCTCGAGAAAAAGTGGTATACCTATGCTATACACGCTATAAAAGCGAAAATACATGCTTTTCAGCAGCAACATGTCACGCAAGTCATGGGCTTGAGTTTCTGGTCTCACCCTTATTATAATATCGACTGATGCCCAGTGGATGGAATAAGACAGGTGGCTATACCGGGATAACTCTTGTTCTCGAGAATTAGGGGGTCAAAATGGGGGGGTGCAATGAGGTCCAAACCGGTTTTTAACCCCCGATCTTACCACCCCAGAGGCTTGAGTTTCTGACCAGACCCTGTTGGGATTGTTGGTATGGTAACACTCTTTCAGCTGCGTGGGGTCGGTATACCGGGATAACTCTTGTTCTCGAGAAAAAGTGGTATACCTATGTTATACACGCTAAAAAAGCGAAAATACATGCTTTTCAGCAGCAACATGTCATGCAAGTCATGGGGTTGAGTTTCTGGTCTCACCCTTTTTATAATATCGAGTGATGCCCAGTGGATGGAATCAGACAGTTGATTATACCGGGATAACTCTTGTTCTCGAGAAAAAGTGGTATACCTATGTTATACACGCTAAAAAAGCGAAAATACATGCTTTTCAGCAGCAACATGTCACGCAAGTCATGGGCTTGAGTTTCTGGTCTCACCCTTTTTATAATAACGAGTGATCCCCAGTGGATGGAATCAGACAGGTGATTATACCGGGATAACTCTTGTTCTCGAGAATTGGGGGGTCAAAATGGGGGGGTGCAAGGAGGTCCAAACCGGTTTTTGACCCCCGATCTTACCACCCCAGAGGCTTGAGTTTCTGACCAGACCCTGTTGGGCTTGTTAGTATGGTAACACTCTTTCAGCTGCGTGGGGTCGGTATACCGGGATAACTCTTGTTCTCGAGAAAAAGTGGTATACCTATGTTATACACGCTATAAAAGCGAAAATACATGCTTTTCAGCAGCAACATGTCACGCAAGTCATGGGCTTGAGTTTCTGGTCTCACCTTTTTTATAATATCAAGTGATCCCTAGTGGATTGAATCAGATAGGTGGCTATACCGGGATAACTCTTGTTCCCGAGAATTGGGGGGTCAAAATGGGGGGTGCAATGTGGTCCAAACCGGTTTTTGACCCCCGATCTTACCACTCCAGAGGCTTGAGTTTCTGACCAGACCCTGTTGGGCTTGTTGGTTTGGTAACACTCTTTCAGCTGCGTGGGGTCGGTATACCGGGATAACTCTTGTTCTCGAGAAAAAGTGGTATACCTATGCTATACACGCTATAAAAGCGAAAATACATGCTTTTCAGCAGCAACATGTCACGCAAGTCATGGGCTTGAGTTTCTGGTCTCACCCTTTTTATAATATCGAGTGATGCCCAGTGGATGGAATCAGACAGTTCGGTATACCGGGATAACTCTTGTTCTCGAGAATTAGGGGGTCAAAATGGGGGGGGGGGTTGCAATGAGGTCCAAACCGGTTTTTGACCCCCGATATTACCACCCCAGAGGCTTGAGTTTCTGACCAGACCCTGTTGGGATTGTTTGTATGGTAACACTCTTTCAGCTGCGTGGGGTCGGTATACCGGGATAACTCTTGTTCTCGAGAAAAAGTGGTATATATATGTTATACACGCTAAAAAAGCGAAAATACATGCTTTTCAGCAGCAACATGTCACGCAAGTCATGGGCTTGAGTTTCTGGTCTCATCCTTTTTATAATATCGAGTGATGCCCAGTGGATGGAATCAGACAGGTGGCTATACCGGGATAACTCTTGTTCTCGAGAATTGGGGGGTCAAAATGGGGGGGGGGTGCAATGAGGTCCAAACCGGTTTTTGACCCCCGATCTTACCACCCCAGAGGATTGAGTTTCTGACCAGACCCTGTTGGGCTTGTTAGTATGGTAACACTCTTTCAGCTGCGTGGGGTCGGTATACCGGGATAACTCTTGTTCTCGAGAAAAAGTGGTATACTTATGCTATACACGCTATAAAAGCGAAAATACATGCTTTTCAGCAGCAACATGTCACGCAAGTCATGGGCTTGAGTTTCTGGTCTCACCCTTTTTATAATATCGAGTGATCCCCAGTGGATTGAATCAGATAGGTGGGTATACCGGGATAACTCTTGTTCTCGAGAATTGGGGGGTCAAAATGGGGGGTGCAATGAGGTCCAAACCGGTTTTTGACCCCCGATCTTACCACCCCAGAGGCTTGAGTTTCTGACCAGACCCTGTTGGGCTTGTTAGTATGGTAACACTCTTTCAGCTGCGTGGGGGTCGGTATACCGGGATAACTCTTGTTCTCAAAAAAGTGGTATACCTATGCTATACACGCTATAAAAGCGAAAATACATGCTTTTCAGCAGCAACATGTCACGCAAGTCATGGGCTTGAGTTTCTGGTCTCATCCTTTTTATAATATCGAGTGATGCCCAGTGGATGGAATCAGACAGGTGGCTATACCGGGATAACTCTTGTTCTCGAGAAAAAAAGTTATACCTATGTTATACACGCTAAAAAAGCGAAAATACATGCTTTTCAGCAGCATCATGTCACGCAAGTCATGGGCTTGAGTTTCTGGTCTCATCCTTTTTATAATATCGAGTGATGCCCAGTGGATGGAATCAGACAGGTGGCTATACCGGGATAACTCTTGTTCTCGAGAATTGGGGGGTCAAAATGGGGGGGGGGTGCAAAGAAGTCCAAACCGGTTTTTGACCCCCGATCTTACCACCCCAGAGGCTTCAGTTTCTGACCAGACCCTGTTGAGCTTTTTGGTATGGTAACACTCTTTCAGCTGCGTGGGGTCGGTATACCGGGATGACTCTTGTTCTCGAGAAAAAGTGGTATACCTATGCTATACACGCTATAAAAGCGAAAATACATGCTTTTCAGCAGCAACATGTCACGCAAGTCATGGGCTTGAGTTTCTGGTCTCACCCTTTTTATAATATCGAGTGATCCCCAGTGGATGGAATCAGATAGGTGGCTATACCGGGATAACTCTTGTTCCCGAGAATTGGGGGGTCAAAATGGGGGGGGGGCTGCAATGTGGTCCAAACCGGTTCTTACCACCCCAGAGGCTTGAGTTTCTGACCAGACCCTGTTGGGCTTGTTGGTTTGGTAACACTCTTTCAGCTGCGTGGGGTCGGTATACCGGGATAACTCTTGTTCTCGAGAAAAAGTGGTATACCTATGCTATACACGCTATAAAAGCGAAAATACATGCTTTTCAGCAGCAACATGTCACGCAAGTCATGGGCTTGAGTTTCTGGTCTCACCCTTATTATAATATCGACTGATGCCCAGTGGATGGAATAAGACAGGTGGCTATACCGGGATAACTCTTGTTCTCGAGAATTAGGGGGTCAAAATGGGTGGGTGCAATGAGGTCCAAACCGGTTTTTGACCCCCGATCTTACCACCCCAGAGGCTTGAGTTTCTGACCAGACCCTGTTGGGATTGTTGGTACGGTAACACTCTTTCAGCTGCGTGGGGTCGGTATACCGGGATAACTCTTGTTCTCGAGAAAAAAAGTTATACCTATGTTATACACGCTAAAAAAGCGAAAATACATGCTTTTCAGCAGCAACATGTCATGCAAGTCATGGGGTTGAGTTTCTGGTCTCACCCTTTTTATAATATCGAGTGATGCCCAGTGGATGGAATCAGACAGGTGATTATACCGGGATAACTCTTGTTCTCGAAAATTGGGGGGTCAAAATTGGGGGGGGGGTTGCAATGAGGTCCAAACCGGTTTTTGACCCCCGATCTTACCACCCCAGAGGCTTGAGTTTCTGACCAGACCCTGTTGGGATTGTTGGTATGGTAACACTCTTTCAGCTGCGTGGGGTCGGTATACCGGAATAACTCTTGTTCTCGAGAAAAAGTGGTATACCTATGCTATACACGCTATAAAAGCGAAAATACATGCTTTTCAGCAGCAACATGTCACGCAAGTCATGGGCTTGAGTTTCTGGTCTCACCCTTTTTATAATATCGAGTGATGCCCAGTGGATGGAATCAGACAGGTGGGTATACCGGGATAACTCTTGTTCTCGAGAATTGGGGTGTCAAAATGGGGGGGTGTAATGAGGTCCAAACCGGTTTTTGTCCCCCGATCTTACCACCCCAGAGGCTTGAGTTTCTGACCAGACCCTGTTGGGATTGTTGGTATGGTAACACTCTTTCAGCTGCGTGGGGTCGGTATACCGGGATAACTCTTGTTCTCGAGAAAAAGTGGTATACCTATGTTATACACGCTAAAAAAGCGAAAATACATGCTTTTCAGCAGCAACATGTCATGCAAGTCATGGGGTTGAGTTTCTGGTCTCACCCTTTTTATAATATCGAGTGATGCCCAGTGGATGGAATCAGACAGGTGATTATACCGGGATAACTCTTGTTCTCGAGAATTGGGGGGTCAAAATGGGGGGGTGCAAGGAGGTCCAAACCGGTTTTTGACCCCCGATCTTACCACCCCAGAGGCTTGAGTTTCTGACCAGACCCTGTTGGGCTTGTTAGTATGGTAACACTCTTTCAGCTGCGTGGGGTCGGTATACCGGGATAACTCTTGTTCTCGAGAAAAAGTGGTATACCTATGATATACACGCTATAAAAGCGAAAATACATGCTTTTCAGCAGCAACATGTCACGCAAGTCATGGGCTTGAGTTTCTGGTCTCACCCTTTTTATAATATCGAGTGATCCCCAGTGGATTGAATCAGATAGGTGGCTATACCGGGATAACTCTTGTTCCCGAGAATTGGGGGGTCAAAATGGGGGGGGGGGTGGTGCAATGTGGTCCAAACCGGTTTTTGACCCCCGATCTTACCACCCCAGAGGCTTGAGTTTCTGACCAGACCCTGTTGGGCTTGTTGGTTTGGTAACACTCTTTCAGCTGCGTGGGGTCGGTATACCGGGATAACTCTTGTTCTCGAGAAAAAGTGGTATACCTATGCTATACACGCTATAAAAGCGAAAATACATGCTTTTCAGCAGCAACATGTCACGCAAGTCATGGGCTTGAGTTTCTGGTTTCACCCTTTTTATAATATCGAGTGATCCCCAGTGGATTGAATCAGATAGGTGGGTATACCGGGATAACTCTTGTTCTCGAGAATTGGGGGGTCAAAATGGGGGGGTGCAATGAGGTCCAAACCGGTTTTTGACCCCAGATCTTACCACCCCAGAGGCTTGAGTTTCTGACCAGACCCTGTTGGGCTTGTTGGTTTGGTAACACTCTTTCAGCTGCGTGGGGTCGGTATACCGGGATAACTCTTGTTCTCGAGAAAAAGTGGTATACCTATGCTATACACGCTATAAAAGCGAAAATACATGCTTTTCAGCAGCAACATGTCACGCAAGTCATGGGCTTGAGTTTCTGGTCTCACCCTTTTTATAATATCGAGTGATGCCCAGTGGATGGAATCAGACAGTTGGGTATACCGGGATAACTCTTGTTCTCGAGAATTAGGGGTTCAAAATGGGGGGGGGGTGCAATGAGGTCCAAACCGGTTTTTGACCCCCGATATTACCACCCCAGAGGCTTGAGTTTCTGACCAGACCCTGTTGGGATTGTTTGTATGGTAACACTCTTTCAGCTGCGTGGGGTCGGTATACCGGGATAACTCTTGTTCTCGAGAAAAAGTGGTATATATATGTTATACACGCTAAAAAAGCGAAAATACATGCTTTTCAGCAGCAACATGTCACGCAAGTCATGGGCTTGAGTTTCTGGTCTCATCCTTTTTATAATATCGAGTGATGCCCAGTGGATGGAATCAGACAGGTGGCTATACCGGGATAACTCTTGTTCTCGAGAATTGGGGGGTCAAAATGGGGTGGGGGGGTGCAAAGAAGTCCAAACCGGTTTTTGACTCCCGATCTTACCACCCCAGAGGCTTCAGTTTCTGACCAGACCCTGTTGAGCTTGTTGGTATGGTTACACTCTTTCAGCTGCGTGGGGTCGGTATACCGGGATAACTCTTGTTCTCGAGAAAAAGTGGTATACCTATGCTATACACGCTATAAAAGCGAAAATACATGCTTTTCAGCAGCAACATGTCACGCAAGTCATGGGCTTGAGTTTCTGGTCTCACCCTTTTTATAATATCGAGTGATCCCCAGTGGATGGAATCAGATAGGTGGCTATACCGGGATAACTCTTGTTCCCGAGAATTGGGGGGTCAAAATGGGGGGGGGGGCTGCAATGTGGTCCAAACCGGTTTTTGACCCCCGATCTTACCACCCCAGAGGCTTGAGTTTCTGACCAGACCCTGTTGGGCTTGTTGGTTTCGTAACACTCTTTAAGCTGCGTGGGGTCGGTATACCGGGATAACTCTTGTTCTCGAGAAAAAGTGGTATACCTATGCTATACACGCTATAAAAGCGAAAATACATGCTTTTCAGCAGCAACATGTCACGCAAGTCATGGGCTTGAGTTTCTGGTCTCACCCTTATTATAATATCGACTGATGCCCAGTGGATGGAATAAGACAGGTGGCTATACCGGGATAACTCTTGTTCTCGAGAATTAGGGGGTCAAAATGGGGGGGGTGCAATGATGTCCAAACCGGTTTTTGACCCCCGATCTTACCACCCCAGAGGCTTGAGTTTCTGACCAGACCCTGTTGGGCTTGTTGGTATGGTAACACTCTTTCAGCTGCGTGGGGTCGGTATACCGGGATAACTCTTGTTCTCGAGAAAAAGTGGTATACCTATGCTATACACGCTATAAAAGCGAAAATACATGCTTTTCAGCAGCAACATGTCACGCAAGTCATGGGCTTGAGTTTCTGGTCTCACCCTTTTTATAATATCGAGTGATCCCCAGCGGATGGAATCAGATAGGTGGCTATACCGGGATAACTCTTGTTCCTGAGAATTGGGGGGTCAAAATGGGGGGGTGCAAGGAGGTCCAAACCGGTTTTTGACCCCCGATCTTACCACCCCAGAGGCTTGAGTTTCTAACCAGACCCTGTTGGGCTTGTTGGTTTGGTAACACTCTTTCAGCTGCGTGGGGTCGGTATACCGGGATAACTCTTGTTCTCGAGAAAAAGTGGTATACCTATGCTATACACGCTATAAAAGCGAAAATACATGCTTTTCAGCAGCAACATGTCACGCAAGTCATGGGCTTGAGTTTCTGGTCTCACCCTTATTATAATATCGAGTGATGCCCAGTGGATGGAATCAGACAGGTGGGTATACCGGGATAACTCTTGTTCTCGAGAATTAGGGGGTCAAAATGGGGGGGGGGGTGCAATGAGGTCCAAACCGGTTTTTGACCCCCGATCTTACCACCCCAGAGGCTTGAGTTTCTGACCAGACCCTGTTGGGATTGTTGGTATGGTAACACTCTTTCAGCTGCGTGGGGTCGGTATACCGGGATAACTCTTGTTCTCGAGAAAAAGTGGTATACCTATGTTATACACGCTAAAAAAAGCGAAAATACATGCTTTTCAGCAGCAACATGTCACGCAAGTCATGGGCTTGAGTTTCTGGTCTCACCCTTTTTATAATATCGAGTGATGCCCAGTGGATGGAATCAGACAGGTGGCTATACCGGGATAACTCTTGTTCTCGAGAATTGAGGGGTCAAAATGGGGGGGGGGGCTGCAAGGAGGTCCAAACCGGTTTTTGACCCCCGATCTTACCACCCCAGAGGCTTGAGTTTCTGACCAGACCCTGTTGGGCTTGTTAGTATGGTAACACTCTTTCAGCTGCGTGGGGTCGGTATACCGGGATAACTCTTGTTCTCGAGAAAAAGTGGTATACCTATGCTATACACGCTATAAAAGCGAAAATACATGCTTTTCAGCAGCAACATGTCACGCAAGTCATGGGCTTGAGTTTCTGGTCTCGTCCTTTTTATAATATCGAGTGATCCCCAGTGGATGGAATCAGACAGGTGGCTATACCGGGATAACTCTTGTTCCCGAGAATTGGGGGGTCAAAACGGGGGGGGGGGGGTGCAATGATGTCCAAACCGGTTTTTGACCCCCGATCTTATCACCCCAGAGGCTTGAGTTTCTGACCAAACCCTGTTGGGCTTGTTGGTATGGTAACACTCTTTCAGCTGCGTGGGGTTGGTATACCGGGATAACTCTTGTTCTCGAGAAAAAGTGGTATACCTATGCTATACACGCTATAAAAGCGAAATTGCATACTTTTCAGCAGCAACATGTCACGCAAGTCATGGGCTTGAGTTTCTGGTCTCACCCTTTTTATAATATCGAGTGATGCCCAGTGGATGGAATCAGACAGGTGGCTATACCGGTATAACTCTTGTTCTCGAGAATTGGGGGGTCAAAATGGGGGGAGGGTGCAATGAGGTCCAAACAGGTTTTTGACCCCCGATCTTACCACCCCAGAGGCTTGAGTTTCTGACCAAACCCTGTTGGGCTTGTTAGTTAGGTAACACTCTTTCAGCTGCGTGGGGTCGGTATACCGGGATAACTCTTGTTCTCGAGAAAAAGTGGTATACCTATGCTATACACGCTATAAAAGCGAAAATACATGCTTTTCAGCAGCAACATGTCACGCAAGTCATGGGCTTGAGTTTCTGGTCTCACCCTTTTTATAATATCGAGTGATGCCCAGTGGATGGCATCAGATAGGTGGATATACCGGGATAACTCTTGTTCTCGAGAATTGGGGGGTCAAAATTGGAGGGGGGGTGAGACCAGAAACTCAAGCCCATGACTTGCGTGACATGTTGCTGCTGAAAAGCATGTATTTTCGCTTTTATAGCGTGTATAGCATAGGTATACCACTATTTCTCGAGAACAAGAGTTATTCCGGTATACCGACCCAACGCAGCTGAAAGAGTGTTACCATACCAACAATCCCAACAGGGTCTGGTCAGAAATTCAAGCCTCTGGGGTGGTAAGATCGGGGGTCAAAACCGGTTTGGACCTCATTGCACCCCTCCCCCCATTTTGACCCCCTAATTCTCGAGAACAAGAGTTATCCCGGTATACCCACCTGTCTGATTCCATCCACTGGGCATCACTCGATATTATAAAAAGGGTGAGACCAGAAACTGAAGCCCATGACTTGCGTGACATGTTGCTGCTGAAAAGCATGTATTTTCGCTTTTATAGCGTGTATAGCATAGGTATACCACTTTTTCTCGAGAACAAGGGTTATCCCGGTATACCGACCCCACGCAGCTGAAAGAGTGTTACCATACCAACAAGCCCAACAGGGTCTGGTCAGAAACTCAAGCCTCTGGGGTGGTAAGATCGGGGGTCAAAAACCGGTTTGGACCTCATTGCACCCCCCCCCCCCCATTTTGACCCCCCAATTCTCGGGAACAAGAGTTATCCCGGTATAGCCACCTATTTGATTCCATCCACTGGGGATCACTCGATATTATAAAAAGGGTGAGACCAGAAACTCAAGCCCATGACTTGCGTGACATGTTGCTGCTGAAAAGCATGTATTTTTGCTTTTATAGCGTGTATAGCATAGGTATACCACTTTTTCTCGAGAACAAGAGTTATCCCGGTATACCGACCCCACGCAGCTGAAAGAGTGTTACCATACTAACAAGCCCAACAGGGTCTGGTCAGAAACTCAAGCCTCAGGGGTGGTAAGATCGGGGGTCAAAAACCGGTTTGGACCTCATTGCACCCCCCCCCCATTTTGACCCCCCCAATTCTCGAGAACAAGAGTTATCCCGGTATAGTCGCCTGTCTGATTCCATCCACTGGATATCACTCGATATGATAAAAAGGGTGAGACCAGAAACTCAACCCCATGACTTGCGTGACATGTTGCTGCTGAAAAGCATGTATTTTCGCTTTTATAGCGTGTATAGCATAGGTATACCACTTTTTCTCGAGAACAAGAGTTATCCCGGTATACCGACCCCACGCAGCTAAAACAGTGTTACCATACTAACAAGCCCAACAGGGTCTGGTCAGAAACTCAAGCCTCTGGGGTGGTAAGAGGGGGGGTCAAAAACCGGTTTGGACCTCTTTGCACCCCCCCATTTTGACCCCCCAATTCTCGAGAACAAGAGTTATCCCGGTATACCCACCTGTCTGATTCCATCCACTGGGCATCACTCGATATTATAAAAAGGGTGAGATCAGAAGCTCAAGCCCATGACTTGCGTGACATGTTGCTGCTGAAAAGCACGTCTTTTCGCTTTTATAGCGTGTATAGCATAGGTATACCACTTTTTCTCGAGAACAAGAGTTATCCCGGTATACCGACCCCACGCAGCTAAAAGAGTGTTACCATACCAACAAGCCCAACAGGGTCTGGTCAGAAACTCAAGCCTCTGGGGTGGTAAGATCGGGGG
Source organism: Rugalucina vietnamica (assembly GCA_964017185.1). Classification (NCBI taxonomy): domain Eukaryota; kingdom Metazoa; phylum Mollusca; class Bivalvia; order Lucinida; family Lucinidae; genus Rugalucina; species Rugalucina vietnamica. The sequence goes on from OZ024873.1 coordinate 55,680,557, forward strand.
TCAAAAACCGGTTTGGACCTCATTGCAACCCCCCCCCCCCAATTTTGACCCCCCAATTCTCGAGAACAAGAGTTATCCCGGTATATCCACCTATCTGATGCCATCCACTGGGGATCACTCGATATTCAACATGTCACGCAAGTCATGGGCTTGAGTTTCTGGTCTCACCCTTTTTATAATACCGAATGATGCCCAGTGGATGGAATCAGACAGGTGGGTATACCGGGATAACTCTTGTTCTCGAGAATTGGGGGGGTCAAAATGGGAGGGGGGTGCAATGAGGTCCAAACCGGTTTTTGACCCCCGATCTTACCACCCCAGAGGCTTGAGTTTCTGACCAGACACTATTGGGATTGTTGGTATGGTAACACTCTTTCAGCTGCGTGGGGTTGGTATACCGGGATAACTCTTGTTCTCGAGAAAAAGTGGTATACCTATGTTATACACGCTAAAAAAGCGAAAATACATGCTTTTCAGCAGCAACATGTCACGCAAGTCATGGGCTTGAGTTTCTGGTCTCACCCTTTTTATAATATCGAGTGATGCCCAGTGGATGGAATCAGACAGGTGGCTATACCGGGATAACTCTTGTTCTCGAGAATTGGGGGGTCAAAATGGGGGGTGCAAGGAGGTCCAAACCGGTTTTTGACCCCCGATCTTACCACCCCAGAGGCTTGAGTTTCTGACGAGACCCTGTTGGGCTTGTTAGTATTGTAACACTCTTTCAGCTGCGTGGGGTCGGTATACCGGGATAACTCTTGTTCTCGAGAAAAAGTGGTATACCTATGCTATACACGCTATAAAAGCGAAAATACATGCTTTTCAGCAACAACATGTCACGCAAGTCATGGGCTTGAGTTGCTGGTCTCACCCTTTTTATAATATCGAGTGATCCCCAGTGGATGGAATCAGATAGGTGGCTATACCGGGATAACTCTTGTTCCCGAGAATTGGGGGGTCAAAATGGGGGGGTGCAATGAGGTCCAAACCGGTTTTTGACCCCCGATCTTACCACCCCAGAGGCTTGAGTTTCTGACCAGACCCTATTGGGCTTGTTGGTATGGTAACACTCTTTCAGCTGCGTGGGGTCGGTATACCGGGATAACTCTTGTTCTCGAGAAAAAGTGGTATACCTATGCTATACACGCTACAAAAACGAAAATACATGCTTTTCATCAGCAACATATCACGCAAGTCATGGGCTTGAGTTTCTGGTCTCACCCTTTTTATAATATCGAGTGATCCCCAGTGGATGGAATCAGAAAGGTGGATATACCGGGATAACTCTTGTTCTCGAGAATTGGGGGGTCAAAATTGGGGCGGGGTGTTGCAATGTGGTCCAAACCGGTTTTTGACCCCCGATCTTACCACCCCAGAGGCTTGAGTTTCTGACCAGACCCTGTTGGGATTGTTGGTATGGTAACACTCTTTCAGCTGCGTGGGGTCGGTATACCGGAATAACTCTTGTTCTCGAGAAAAAGTGGTATACCTATGCTATACACGCTATAAAAGCGAAAATACATGCTTTTCAGCAACAACATGTCACGCAAGTCATGGGCTTGAGTTTCTGGTCTCACCCTTTTTATAATATCGAGTGATGCCCAGTGGATGGAATCAGACAGGTGGCTATACCGGGATAACTCTTGTTCTCGAGAATTAGGGGGTCAAAATGGGGGGAGGGGTGCAATGAGGTCCCAACCGGTTTTTGACCCCTGATCTTACACCCCAGAGGCTTGAGTTTCTGACCAGACCCTGTTGGGCTTGTTGGTATGGTAACACTCTTTTAGCTGCGTGGGATCGGTATACCGGGATAACTCTTGTTCTCGAGAAAAAGGGTGAGACCAGAAGCGATAGCCATCTGTCTGATTCCATCCACTGGGCATCACTCGATGTTATAAAAAGGGTGAGACCAGAAACTCAAGCCCATGACTTGCGTGACATGTTGCTGCTGAAAAGCATGTATACTGAGAGGAACTAGACCCTTAAGTTTTTTTAAATATTATACTTTGAGTTGGAACCCCGTAAGAATCGATTTGAACCCTCCAGTAATTCTTTTACTGACCGTCTGAAGGCGATTCTGCTGTGACTAATCTTTTTATTGCAGGAAAGAAATTACCAGAGTTCTCAAATCGATTTTACGGAGACCAACCACCAAACTATATGAACTTTGAAACTTAAGTTTCTAGTTCCTCTCAGTATATTTTCCCTTTTGTAGCGTGTATAGCATAGGTATACCACTTTTTCTCGAGAACAAGAGTTATCCCGGTATACCGACCCCACGCAGCTGAAAGAGTGTTACCATACCAACAAGCCCAACAGGGTCTGGTCAGAAACTCAAGCCTCTGGGGTGGTAAGATCGGGGGTCAAAAACCGGTTTGGACCTCATTGCAACCCCCCCCCCAATTTTGACCCCCCAATTCTCGAGAACAAGAGTTATCCCGGTATATCCACCTATCTGATTCCATCCACTGGGGATCACTCGATATTATAAAAAGGGTGAGACCAGAAACTCAAGCCCATGACTTGCGTGACATGTTGCTGCTGAAAAGCAATTATTTTCGCTTTTATATCGTGTATAGCATAGGTATACCACTTTTTCTCGAGAACAAGAGTTATCCCGGTATACCGACCCCACGCAGCTGAAAGAGTGTTACCATACCAACAAGCCCAACAGGGTCTGGTCAGAAACTCAAGCCTCTGGGGTGGTAAGATCGGGGTGTCAAAAACCGGTTTGGACCTCCTTGCACCCCCCTCCATTTTGACCCCCCCCCCCAATTCTCGAGAACAAGAGTTATCCCGGTATAGCCACCTGTCTGATTCCATCCACTGGGCATCACTCGATATTATAAAAAGGGTGAGACCAGAAACTCAAGCCCATGACTTGCGTGACATGTTGCTGCTGAAAAGCATGTATTTTCGCTTTTATATCGTGTATAGCATAGGTATACCACTTTTTCTCGAGAACAAGAGTTATCCCGGTATACCGACCCCACGCAGCTGAAAAAGTGTTATCATACCAACAAGCCCAACAGTGTCTGGCCAGAAACTCAAGCCTCTGGGGTGGGAAGATCGGGGGTCAAAAACCGGTTTGGACCTCATTGCACCCCCCCCCCCATTTTGACCCCCCAATTCTCGGGAACAAGAGTTATCCCGGTATAGCCACCTGTCTGATTCCATCCACTGGGCATCACTCGATATTATAAAAAGGGTGAGACCAGAAACTCAAGCCCATGACTTGCGTGACATGTTGCTGCTGAAAAGCATGTATTTTCGCTTTTTAGCGTGTATAACATAGGTATACCACTTTTTCTCGAGAACAAGAGTTATCCCGGTATACCGACCCCACGCAGCGGAAAGAGTGTTACCATACCAACAATACCAACAGGGTCTGGTCAGAAACTCAAGCCTCTGGGGTGGTAAGATCGGGGGTCAAAAACCGGTTTGGACCTCATTGCACCCCCCCCCCCCAATTTTGACCCCCCAATTCTCGAGAACAAGAGTTATCCCGGTATATCCACCTATCTGATTCCATCCACTGGGGATCACTCGATATTATAAAAAGGGTGAGACCAGAAACTCAAGCCCATGACTTGCGTGACATGTTGCTGCTGAAAAGCATGTATTTTCGCTTTTATATCGTGTATAGCATAGGTATACCACTTTTTCTCGAGAACAAGAGTTATCCCGGTATACCGACCCCACGCAGCTGAAAGAGTGTTATCATACCAACAAGCCCAACAGGGTCTGGTCAGAAACTCAAGCCTCTGGGGTGGGAAGATCGGGGGTCAAAAACCGGTTTGGACCTCATTGCACCCCCCCCATTTTGACCCCCCAATTCTCGGGAACAAGAGTTATCCCGGTATAGCCACCTATCTGATTCCATCCACTGGGGATCACTCGTTATTATAAAAAGGGTGAGACCAGAAACTCAAGCCCATGACTTGCGTGACATGTTGCTGCTGAAAAGCAATTATTTTCGCTTTTATATCGTGTATAGCATAGGTATACCACTTTTTCTCGAGAACAAGAGTTATCCCGGTATACCGACCCCACGCAGCTGAAAGAGTGTTACCATACCAACAAGCCCAACAGGGTCTGGTCAGAAACTCAAGCCTCTGGGGTGGTAAGATCGGGGTGTCAAAAACCGGTTTGGACCTCCTTGCACCCCCCTCCATTTTGACCCCCCCCCCCCAATTCTCGAGAACAAGAGTTATCCCGGTATAGCCACCTGTCTGATTCCATCCACTGGGCATCACTCGATATTATAAAAAGGGTGAGACCAGAAACTCAAGCCCATGACTTGCGTGACATGTTGCTGCTGAAAAGCATGTATTTTCGCTTTTATATCGTGTATAGCATAGGTATACCACTTTTTCTCGAGAACAAGAGTTATCCCGGTATACCGACCCCACGCAGCTGAAAAAGTGTTATCATACCAACAAGCCCAACAGGGTCTGGTCAGAAACTCAAGCCTCTGGGGTGGGAAGATCGGGGGTCAAAAACCGGTTTGGACCTCATTGCACCCCCCCCCCCATTTTGACCCCCCAATTCTCGGGAACAAGAGTTATCCCGGTATAGCCACCTGTCTGATTCCATCCACTGGGCATCACTCGATATTATAAAAAGGGTGAGACCAGAAACTCAAGCCCATGACTTGCGTGACATGTTGCTGCTGAAAAGCATGTATTTTCGCTTTTTAGCGTGTATAACATAGGTATACCACTTTTCTCGAGAACAAGAGTTATCCCGGTATACCGACCCCACGCAGCGGAAAGAGTGTTACCATACCAACAATACCAACAGGGTCTGGTCAGAAACTCAAGCCTCTGGGGTGGTAAGATCGGGGGTCAAAAACCGGTTTGGACCTCATTGCACCCCCCCCCAATTTTGACCCCCCAATTCTCGAGAACAAGAGTTATCCCGGTATATCCACCTATCTGATTCCATCCACTGGGGATCACTCGATATTATAAAAAGGGTGAGACCAGAAACTCAAGCCCATGACTTGCGTGACATGTTGCTGCTGAAAAGCATGTATTTTCGCTTTTATATCGTGTATAGCATAGGTATACCACTTTTTCTCGAGAACAAGAGTTATCCCGGTATACCGACCCCACGCAGCTGAAAGAGTGTTATCATACCAACAAGCCCAACAGGGTCTGGTCAGAAACTCAAGCCTCTGGGGTGGGAAGATCGGGGGTCAAAAACCGGTTTGGACCTCATTGCACCCCCCCCCCCATTTTGACCCCCCAATTCTCGGGAACAAGAGTTATCCCGGTATAGCCACCTATCTGATTCCATCCACTGGGGATCACTCGTTATTATAAAAAGGGTGAGACCAGAAACTCAAGCCCATGACTTGCGTGACATATTGCTGCTGAAAAGCATATATTTTCGCTTTTATAGCGTGTATAGCATAGGTATACCACTTTTTCTCGAGAACAAGAGTTATCCCGGTATACCGACCCCACGCAGCTGAAAGAGTGTTACCATACCAACAAGCCCAACAGGGTCTGGTCAGAACCTAAGCCTCTGGGGTGGTAAGATCGGGGGTCAAAAACCGGTTTGGACCTCCTTGCACAACCCCATTTTGACCCCCTAATTCTCGAGAACAAGAGTTATCCCGGTTAAGCCACCTGTCTGATTCCATCCACTGGGCATCACTCGATATTATAAAAAGGGTGAGACCAGAAACTCAAGCCCATGAATTGCGTGACATGTTGCTGCTGAAAAGCATGTATTTTCGCTTTTTTAGCGTGTATAACATAGGTATACCACTTTTTCTCGAGAACAAGAGTTATCCCGGTATACCGACCCCACGCAGCTGAAAGAGTGTTACCATACCAACAATCCCAACAGGGTCTGGTCAGAAACTCAAGCCTCTGGGGTGGTAAGATCGGGGGGTCAAAAACCGGTTAGGACCTCATTGCACCCCCCCCCCCAATTTTGACCCCCCAATTATCGAGAACAAGAGTTATCCCGGTATATCCACCTATCTGATTCCATCCACTGGAGATCACTCGATATTATAAAAAGGGTGAGACCAGAAACTCAAGCCCATGACTTGCGTGACATGTTGCTGCTGAAAAGCATGTATTTTCGCTTTTATATCGTGTATAGCATAGGTATACCACTTTTTCTCGAGAACAAGACTTATCCCGGTATACCGACCCCACGCAGCTGAAAGAGTGTTATCATACCAACAAGCCCAACAGGGTCTGGTCAGAAACTCAAGCCTCTGGGGTGGGAAGATCGGGGGTCAAAAACCGGTTTGGACCTCATTGCACCCCCCCCCCATTTTGACCCCCCATTTCTCGGGAACAAGAGTTATCCCGGTATAGCCACCTATCTGATTACATCCACTGGGGATCACTCGTTATTATAAAAACGGTGAGACCAGAAACTCAAGCCCATGACTTGCGTGACATGTTGCTGCTGAAAAGCATGTATTTTCGCTTTTATAGCGTGTATAGCATAGGTATACCACTTTTTCTCGAGAACAAGAGTTATCCCGGTATACCGACCCCACGCAGCTGAAAGAGTGTTACCATACCAACAAGCCCAACAGGGTCTGGTCAGAAACTCAAGCCTCTGGGGTGGTAAGATCGGGGGTCAAAAAACCGGTTTGGACCTCCTTGCACCCCCCCCCCATTTTGACCCCCTAATTCTCGAGAACAAGAGTTATCCCGGTTTAGCCACCTATCTGATTCCATCCACTGGGCATCACTCGATATTATAAAAAGGGTGAGACCAGAAACTCAAGCCCATGACTTGCGTGACATGTTGCTGCTGAAAAGCATGTATTTTCGCTTTTTTAGCGTGTATAACATAGGTATACCACTTTTTCTCGAGAACAAGAGTTATCCCGGTATACCGACCCCACGCAGCTGAAAGAGTGTTACCATACCAACAAGCCCAACAGGGTCTGGTCAGAAACTCAAGCCTCTGGGGTGGTAAGATCGGGGGTCAAAAACCGGTTTGGACCTCATTGCACCCCCCCCCCAATTTTGACCCCCCAATTCTCGAGAACAAGAGTTATCCCGGTATATCCACCTATCTGATTCCATCCACTGGAGATCACTCGATATTATAAAAAGGGTGAGACCAGAAACTCAAGCCCATGACTTGCGTGACATGTTGCTGCTGAAAAGCATGTATTTTCGCTTTTAAAGTGTGTATAGCATAGGTATACCACTTTTTCTCGAGAACAAGAGTTATCCCGGTATACCGACCCCACGCAGCTGAAAGAGTGTTACCATACCAACAAGCCCAACAGGGTCTGGTCAGAAACTCAAGCCTCTGGGGTGGTAAGATCGGGGGTCAAAAACCGGTTTGGACCTCCTTGCACCCCCCCCCCCCATTTTGACCCCCTAATTCTCGAGAACAAGAGTTATCCCGGTTTAGCCACCTATCTGATTCCATCCACTGGGCATCACTCGATATTATAAAAAGGGTGAGACCAGAAACTCAAGCCCATGACTTGCGTGACATGTTGCTGCTGAAAAGCATGTATTTTCGCTTTTTTAGCGTGTATAACATAGGTATACCACTTTTTCTCGAGAACAAGAGTTATCCCGGTATACCGACCCCACGCAGCGGAAAGAGTGTTACCATACCAACAATCCCAACAGGGTCTGGTCAGAAACTCAAGACTCTGGGGTGGTAAGATCGGGGGTCAAAAAGCGGTTTGGACCTCATTGCACCCCCCCCCCCCAATTTTGACCCCCCAATTCTCGAGAACAAGAGTTATCCCGGTATATCCACCTATCTGATTCCATCCACTGGGGATCACTCGATATTATAAAAAGGGTGAGACCAGAAACTCAAGCCCATGACTTGCGTGACATGTTGCTGCTGAAAAGCATGTATTTTCGCTTTTATATCGTGTTTAGCATAGGTATACCACTTTTTCTCGAGAACAAGAGTTATCCCGGTATACCGACCCCACGCAGCTGAAAGAGTGTTATCATACCAACAAGCCCAACAGGGTCTGGACAGAAACTCAAGCCTCTGGGGTGGGAAGATCGGGGGTCAAAAACCGGTTTGGACCTCCTTGCACCACCCCCCCCCCATTTTGACCCCCTAATTCTCGAGAACAAGAGTTATCCCGGTTTAGCCACCTGTCTGATTCCATCCACTGGGCATCACTCGATATTATAAAAAGGGTGAGACCAGAAACTCAAGCCCATGACTTGCGTGACATGTTGCTGCTGAAAAGCATGTATTTTCGCTTTTTTAGCGTGTATAACATAGGTATACCACTTTTTCTCGAGAACAAGAGTTATCCCGGTATACCGACCCCACGCAGCTGAAAGAGTGTTACCATACCAACAATCCCAACAGGGTCTGGTCAGAAACTCAAGCCTCTGGGGTGGTAAGATCGTGGGTCAAAAACCGGTTTGGACCTCATTGCACCACCCCCCCAATTTTGACCCCCCAATTCTCGAGAACAAGAGTTATCCCGGTATATCCACCTATCTGATTCCATCCACTGGAGATCACTCGATATTATAAAAAGGGTGAGACCAGAAACTCAAGCCCATGACTTGCGTGACATGTTGCTGCTGAAAAGCATGTATTTTCGCTTTTAAAGCGTGTATAGCATAGGTATACCACTTTTTCTCGAGAACAAGAGTTATCCCGGTATACCGACCCCACGCAGCTGAAAGAGTGTTACCATACCAACAAGCCCAACAGGGTCTGGTCAGAAACTCAAGCCTCTGGGGTGGTAAGATCGGGGGTCAAAAACCGGTTTGGACCTCCTTGCACCCCCCCCCCCCCATTTTGACCCCCTAATTCTCGAGAACAAGAGTTATCCCGGTTTAGCCACCTATCTGATTCCATCCACTGGGCATCACTCGATATTATAAAAAGGGTGAGACCAGAAACTCAAGCCCATGACTTGCGTGACATGTTGCTGCTGAAAAGCATGTATTTTCGCTTTTTTAGCGTGTATAACATAGGTATACCACTTTTTCTCGAGAACAAGAGTTATCCCGGTATACCGACCCCACGCAGCGGAAAGAGTGTTACCATACCAACAATCCCAACAGGGTCTGGTCAGAAACTCAAGACTCTGGGGTGGTAAGATCGGGGGTCAAAAAGCGGTTTGGACCTCATTGCACCCCCCCCCAATTTTGACCCCCCAATTCTCGAGAACAAGAGTTATCCCGGTATATCCACCTATCTGATTCCATCCACTGGGGATCACTCGATATTATAAAAAGGGTGAGACCAGAAACTCAAGCCCATGACTTGCGTGACATGTTGCTGCTGAAAAGCATGTATTTTCGCTTTTATATCGTGTTTAGCATAGGTATACCACTTTTTCTCGAGAACAAGAGTTATCCCGGTATACCGACCCCACGCAGCTGAAAGAGTGTTATCATACCAACAAGCCCAACAGGGTCTGGTCAGAAACTCAAGCCTCTGGGGTGGGAAGATCGGGGGTCAAAAACCGGTTTGGACCTCCTTGCACCACCCCCCCCCCCATTTTGACCCCCTAATTCTCGAGAACAAGAGTTATCCCGGTTTAGCCACCTGTCTGATTCCATCCACTGGGCATCACTCGATATTATAAAAAGGGTGAGACCAGAAACTCAAGCCCATGACTTGCGTGACATGTTGCTGCTGAAAAGCATGTATTTTCGCTTTTTTAGCGTGTATAACATAGGTATACCACTTTTTCTCGAGAACAAGAGTTATCCCGGTATACCGACCCCACGCAGCTGAAAGAGTGTTACCATACCAACAATCCCAACAGGGTCTGGTCAGAAACTCAAGCCTCTGGGGTGGTAAGATCGTGGGTCAAAAACCGGTTTGGACCTCATTGCACCACCCCCCCAATTTTGACCCCCCAATTCTCGAGAACAAGAGTTATCCCGGTATATCCACCTATCTGATTCCATCCACTGGAGATCACTCGATATTATAAAAAGGGTGAGACCAGAAACTCAAGCCCATGACTTGCGTGACATGTTGCTGCTGAAAAGCATGTATTTTCGCTTTTATATCGTGTATAGCATAGGTATACCACTTTTTCTCGAGAACAAGAGTTATCCCGGTATACCGACCCCACGCAGCTGAAAGAGTGTTATCATACCAACAAGCCCAATAGGGTCTGGTCAGAAACTCAAGCCTCTGGGGTGGGAAGATCGGGGGTCAAAAACCGGTTTGGACCTCATTGCACCCCCCTCCCATTTTGACCCCCCAATTCTCGGGAACAAGAGTTATCCCGGTATAGCCACCTATCTGATTCCATCCACTGGGGATCACTCGTTATTATAAAAAGGGTGAGACCAGAAACTCAAGCCCATGACTTGCGTGACATGTTGCTGCTGAAAAGCATGTATTTTCGCTTTTAAAGAGTGTATAGCATAGGTATACCACTTTTTCTCGAGAACAAGAGTTATCCCGGTATACCGACCCCACGCAGCTGAAAGAGTGTTACCATACCAACAAGCCCAACAGGGTCTGGTCAGAAACTCAAGCCTCTGGGGTGGTAAGATCGGGGGTCAAAAACCGGTTTGGACCTCCTTGCACCCCCCCCCATTTTGACCCCCTAATTCTCGAGAACAAGAGTTATCCCGGTTTAGCCACCTATCTGATTCCATCCACTGGGCATCACTCGATATTATAAAAAGGGTGAGACCAGAAACTCAAGCCCATGACTTGCGTGACATGTTGCTGCTGAAAAGCATGTATTTTCGCTTTTTTAGCGTGTATAACATAGGTATACCACTTTTTCTCGAGAACAAGAGTTATCCCGGTATACCGACCCCACGCAGCTGAAAGAGTGTTACCATACCAACAAGCCCAACAGGGTCTGGTCAGAAACTCAAGCCTCTGGGGTGGTAAGATCGGGGGTCAAAAACCGGTTTGGACCTCATTGCACCCCCCCCCCAATTTTGACCCCCCAATTCTCGAGAACAAGAGTTATTCCGGTATATCCACCTATCTGATTCCATCCACTGGAGATCACTCGATATTATGAAAAGGGTGAGACCAGAAACTCAAGCCCATGACTTGCGTGACATGTTGCTGCTGAAAAGCATGTATTTTCGCTTTTATATCGTGTATAGCATAGGTATACCACTTTTTCTCGAGAACAAGAGTTATCCCGGTATACCGACCCCACGCAGCTGAAAGAGTGTTATCATACTAACAAGCCCAATAGGGTCTGGTCAGAAACTCAAGCCTCTGGGGTGGTAAGATCGGGGGTCAAAAACCGGTTTGGACCTCATTGCACCCCCCCATTTTGACCCCCAATTCTCGGGAACAAGAGTTATCCCGGTATAGCCACCTATCTGATTCCATCCACTGGAGATCACTCGATATTATAAAAAGGGTGAGACCAGAAACTCAAGCCCATGACTTGCGTGACATGTTGCTGCTGAAAAGCATGTATTTTCGCTTTTATATCGTGTATAGCATAGGTATACCACTTTTTCTCGAGAACAAGAGTTATCCCGGTATACCGACCCCACGCAGCTGAAAGAGTGTTATCATACTAACAAGCCCAATAGGGTCTGGTCAGAAACTCAAGCCTCTGGGGTGGGAAGATCGGGGGTCAAAAACCGGTTTGGACCTCATTGCACCCCCCCATTTTGACCCCCCCAATTCTCGGGAACAAGAGTTATCCCGGTATAGCCACCTATCTGATTCCATCCACTGGGGATCACTCGTTATTATAAAAAGGGTGAGACCAGAAACTCAAGCCCATGACTTGCGTGACATGTTGCTGCTGAAAAGCATGTATTTTCGCTTTTTTAGCGTGTATAACATAGGTATACCACTTTTTCTCGAGAACAAGAGTTATCCCGGTATACCGACCCCACGCAGCGGAAAGAGTGTTACCATACCAACAATCCCAACAGGGTCTGGTCAGAAACTCAAGACTCTGGGGTGGTAAGATCGGGGGTCAAAAACCGGTTTGGACCTCATTGCACCCCCCCCCCCAATTTTGACCCCCCCAATTCTCGAGAACAAGAGTTATCCCGGTATATCCACCTATCTGATTCCATCCACTGGGGATCACTCGATATTATAAAAAGGGTGAGACCAGAAACTCAAGCCCATGACTTGCGTGACATGTTGCTGCTGAAAAGCATGTATTTTCGCTTTTATATCGTGTTTAGCATAGGTATACCACTTTTTCTCGAGAACAAGAGTTATCCCGGTATACCGACCCCACGCAGCTGAAAGAGTGTTATCATACCAACAAGCCCAACAGGGTCTGGTCAGAAACTCAAGCCTCTGGGGTGGGAAGATCGGGGGTCAAAAACCGGTTTGGACCTCCTTGCACCACCCCCCCCCCATTTTGACCCCCTAATTCTCGAGAACAAGAGTTATCCCGGTTTAGCCACCTGCCTGATTCCATCCACTGGGCATCACTCGATATTATAAAAAGGGTGAGACCAGAAACTCAAGCCCATGACTTGCGTGACATGTTGCTGCTGAAAAGCATGTATTTTCGCTTTTTTAGCGTGTATAACATAGGTATACCACTTTTTCTCGAGAACAAGACTTATCCCGGTATACCGACCCCACGCAGCTGAAAGAGTGTTACCATACCAACAATCCCAACAGGGTCTGGTCAGAAACTCAAGCCTCTGGGGTGGTAAGATCGGGGGTCAAAAACCGGTTTGGACCTCATTGCACCCCCCCCCAATTTTGACCCCCCAATTCTCGAGAACAAGAGTTATCCCGGTATATCCACCTATCTGATTCCATCCACTGGGGATCACTCGATATTATAAAAAGGGTGAGACCAGAAACTCAAGCCCATGACTTGCGTGACATGTTGCTGCTGAAAAGCATGTATTTTCGCTTTTATATCGTGTATAGCATAGGTATACCACTTTTTCTCGAGAACAAGAGTTATCCCGGTATACCGACCCCACGCAGCTGAAAGAGTGTTATCATACCAACAAGCCCAACAGGGTCTGGTCAGAAACTCAAGCCTCTGGGGTGGGAAGATCGGGGGTCAAAAACCGGTTTGGACCTCATTGCACCCCCCCCCATTTTGACCCCCCAATTCTCGGGAACAAGAGTTATCCCGGTATAGCCACCTATCTGATTCCATCCACTGGGGATCACTCGTTATTATAAAAAGGGAGAGACCAGAAACTCAAACCCATGACTTGCGTGACATGTTGCTGCTGAAAAGCATGTATTTTCGCTTTTATAGCGTGTATAGCATAGGTATACCACTTTTTCTCGAGAACAAGAGTTATCCCGGTATACCGACCCCACGCAGCTGAAAGAGTGTTACCATACCAACAAGCCCAACAGGGTCTGGTCAGAAACTCAAGCCTCTGGGGTGGTAAGATCGGGGGTCAAAAACCGGTTTGGACCTCCTTGCACCCCTCCCCCCCCCCATTTTGACCCCCAATTCTCGAGAACAAGAGTTATCCCTGTTTAGCCACCTGTCTGATTCCATCCACTGGGCATCACTCGATATTATAAAAAGGGTGAGACCAGAAACTCAAGCCCATGACTTGCGTGACATGTTGCTGCTGAAAAGCATGTATTTTCGCTTTTTTAGCGTGTATAACATAGGTATACCACTTTTTCTCGAGAACAAGAGTTATCCCGGTATACCGACCCCACGCAGCGGAAAGAGTGTTACCATACCAACAATCCCAACAGGGTCTGGTCAGAAACTCAAGCCTCTGGGGTGGTAAGATCGGGGGTCGAAAACCGGTTTGGACCTCATGGAACCCCCCCCCAATTTTGACCCCCCAATTCTCGAGAACAAGAGTTATCCCGGTATATCCACCTATCTGATTCCATCCACAGGGGATCACTCGATATTATAAAAAGGGTGAGACCAGAAACTCAAGCCCATGACTTGCGTGACATGTTGCTGCTGAAAAGCATGTATTTTCGCTTTTATATCGTGTATAGCATAGGTATACCACTTTTTCTCGAGAACAAGAGTTATCCCGGTATACCGACCCCACGCAGCTGAAAGAGTGTTATCATACTAACAAGCCCAATAGGGTCTGGTCAGAAACTCAAGCCTCTGGGGTGGGAAGATCGGGGGTCAAAAACCGGTTTGGACCTCATTGCACCCCCCCATTTTGACCCCCCAATTCTCGGGAACAAGAGTTATCCCGGTATAGCCACCTATCTGATTCCATCCACTGGAGATCACTCGATATTATAAAAAGGGTGAGAACAGAATCTCAAGCCCATGACTTGCGTGACATGTTGCTGCTGAAAAGCATGTATTTTCGCTTTTATATCGTGTATAGCATAGGTATACCACTTTTTCTCGAGAACAAGAGTTATCCCGGTATACCGACCCCACGCAGCTGAAAGAGTGTTATCATACTTACAAGCCCAATAGGGTCTGGTCAGAAACTCAAGCCTCTGGGGTGGGAAGATCGGGGGTCAAAAACCGGTTTGGACCTCATTGCACCCCCCCATTTTGACCCCCCCAATTCTCGGGAACAAGAGTTATCCCGGTATAGCCACCTATCTGATTCCATCCACTGGGGATCACTCGTTATTATAAAAAGGGTGAGACCAGAAACTCAAGCCCATGACTTGCGTGACATGTTGCTGCTGAAAAGCATGTATTTTCGCTTTTTTAGCGTGTATAACATAGGTATACCACTTTTTCTCGAGAACAAGAGTTATCCCGGTATACCGACCCCACGCAGCGGAAAGAGTGTTACCATACCAACAATCCCAACAGGGTCTGGTCAGAAACTCAAGACTCTGGGGTGGTAAGATCGGGGGTCAAAAACCGGTTTGGACCTCATTGCACCCCCCCCCCAATTTTGACCCCCCAATTCTCGAGAACAAGAGTTATCCCGGTATATCCACCTATCTGATTCCATCCACTGGGGATCACTCGATATTATAAAAAGGGTGAGACCAGAAACTCAAGCCCATGACTTGCGTGACATGTTGCTGCTGAAAAGCATGTATTTTCGCTTTTATATCGTGTATAGCATAGGTATACCACTTTTTCTCGAGAACAAGAGTTATCCCGGTATACCGACCCCACGCAGCTGAAAGAGTGTTATCATACCAACAAGCCCAACAGGGTCTGGTCAGAAACTCAAGCCTCTGGGGTGGGAAGATCGGGGGTCAAAAACCGGTTTGGACCTCCTTGCACCCCCCCCATTTTGACCCCCTAATTCTCGAGAACAAGAGTTATCCCGGTTTAGCCACCTGTCTGATTCCATCCACTGGGCATCACTCGATATTATAAAAAGGGTGAGACCAGAAACTCAAGCCCATGACTTGCGTGACATGTTGCTGCTGAAAAGCATGTATTTTCGCTTTTTTAGCGTGTATAACATAGGTATACCACTTTTTCTCGAGAACAAGACTTATCCCGGTATACCGACCCCACGCAGCTGAAAGAGTGTTACCATACCAACAATCCCAACAGGGTCTGGTCAGAAACTCAAGCCTCTGGGGTGGTAAGATCGGGGGTCAAAAAGCGGTTTGGACCTCATTGCACCCCCCCCCCCAATTTTGACCCCCCAATTCTCGAGAACAAGAGTTATCCCGGTATATCCACCTATCTGATTCCATCCACTGGGGATCACTCGATATTATAAAAAGGGTGAGACCAGAAACTCAAGCCCATGACTTGCGTGACATGTTGCTGCTGAAAAGCATGTATTTTCGCTTTTATATCGTGTATAGCATAGGTATACCACTTTTTCTCGAGAACAAGAGTTATCCCGGTATACCGACCCCACGCAGCTGAAAGAGTGTTATCATACCAACAAGCCCAACAGGGTCTGGTCAGAAACTCAAGCCTCTGGGGTGGTAAGATCGGGGGTCAAAAACCGGTTTGGACCTCATTGCACCCCCCCCCCCCCATTTTGACCCCCCAATTCTCGGGAACAAGAGTTATCCCGGTATAGCCACCTATCTGATTCCATCCACTGGGGATCACTCGTTATTATAAAAAGGGTGAGACCAGAAACTCAAGCCCATGACTTGCGTGACATGTTGCTGCTGAAAAGCATGTATTTTCGCTTTTATAGCGTGTATAGCATAGGTATACCACTTTTTCTCGAGAACAAGAGTTATCCCGGTATACCGACCCCACGCAGCTGAAAGAGTGTTACCATACCAACAAGCCCAACAGGGTCTGGTCAGAAACTCAAGCCTCTGGGGTGGTAAGATCGGGGGTCAAAAACCGGTTTGGACCTCCTTGCACCCCTCCCCCCCCATTTTGACCCCCAATTCTCGAGAACAAGAGTTATCCCTGTTTAGCCACCTGTCTGATTCCATCCACTGGGCATCACTCGATATTATAAAAAGGGTGAGACCAGAAACTCAAGCCCATGACTTGCGTGACATGTTGCTGCTGAAAAGCATGTATTTTCGCTTTTTTAGCGTGTATAACATAGGTATACCACTTTTTCTCGAGAACAAGAGTTATCCCGGTATACCGACCCCACGCAGCGGAAAGAGTGTTACCATACCAACAATCCCAACAGGGTCTAGTCAGAAACTCAAGCCTCTGGGGTGGTAAGATCGGGGGTCGAAAACCGGTTTGGACCTCATGGAACCCCCCCCCCCCAATTTTGACCCCCCAATTCTCGAGAACAAGAGTTATCCCGGTATATCCACCTATCTGATTCCATCCACTGGGGGATCACTCGATATTATAAAAAGGGTGAGACCAGAAACTCAAGCCCATGACTTGCGTGACATGTTGCTGCTGAAAAGCATGTATTTTCGCTTTTATATCGTGTATAGCATAGGTATACCACTTTTTCTCGAGAACAAGAGTTATCCCGGTATACCGACCCCACGCAGCTGAAAGAGTGTTATCATACCAACAAGCCCAACAGGGTCTGGTCAGAAACTCAAGCCTCTGGGGTGGTAAGATCGGGGGTCAAAAACCGGTTCGGACCTCATTGCACCCCCCCCCCCCCATTTTGACCCCCCAATTCTCGGGAACAAGAGTTATCCCGGTATAGCCACCTATCTGATTCCATCCACTGGGGATCACTCGTTATTATAAAAAGGGTGAGACCACAAACTCAAGCCCATGACTTGCGTGACATGTTGCTGCTGAAAAGCATGTATTTTCGCTTTTATATCGTGTATAGCATAGGTATACCACTTTTTCTCGAGAACAAGAGTTATCCCGGTATACCGACCCCACGCAGCTGAAAGAGTGTTATCATACCAACAAGCCCAACAGGGTCTGGTCAGAAACTCAAGCCTCTGGGGTGGGAAGATCGGGGGTCAAAAACCGGTTTGGACCTCCTTGCACCCCCCCCCCCATTTTGACCCCCTAATTCTCGAGAACAAGAGTTATCCCGGTTTAGCCACCTGTCTGATTCCATCCACTGGGCATCACTCGATATTATAAAAAGGGTGAGACCAGAAACTCAAGCCCATGACTTGCGTGACATGTTGCTGCTGAAAAGCATGTATTTTCGCTTTTTTAGCGTGTATAACATAGGTATACCACTTTTTCTCGAGAACAAGAGTTATCCCGGTATACCGACCCCACGCAGCTGAAAGAGTGTTACCATACCAACAATCCCAACAGGGTCTGGTCAGAAACTCAAGCCTCTGGGGTGGTAAGATCGGGGGTCAAAAACCGGTTTGGACCTCATTGCACCCCCCCCCAATTTTGACCCCCCAATTCTCGAGAACAAGAGTTATCCCGGTATATCCACCTATCTGATTCCATCCACTGGGGATCACTCGATATTATAAAAAGGGTGAGACCAGAAACTCAAGCCCATGACTTGCGTGACATGTTGCTGCTGAAAAGCATGTATTTTCGCTTTTATATCGTGTATAGCATAGGTATACCACTTTTTCTCGAGAACAAGAGTTATCCCGGTATACCGACCCCACGCAGCTGAAAGAGTGTTATCATACCAACAAGCCCAACAGGGTCTGGTCAGAAACTCAAGCCTCTGGGGTGGGAAGATCGGGGGTCAAAAACCGGTTTGGACCTCATTGCACCCCCCCCCCATTTTGACCCCCCAATTCTCGGGAACAAGAGTTATCCCGGTATAGCCACCTATCTGATTCCATCCACTGGGGATCACTCGTTATTGTAAAAAGGGTGAGACCAGAAACTCAAGCCCATGACTTGCGTGACATGTTGCTGCTGAAAAGCATGTATTTTCGCTTTTATAGCGTGTATAGCATAGGTATACCACTTTTTCTCGAGAACAAGACTTATCCCGGTATACCGACCCCACGCAGCTGAAAGAGTGTTACCATACCAACAAGCCCAACAGGGTCTGGTCAGAACCTAAGCCTCTGGGGTGGTAAGATCGGGGGTCAAAAACCGGTTTGGACCTCCTTGCACCCCCCAATTTGACCCCCTAATTCTCGAGAACAAGAGTTATCCCGGTTTAGCCACCTGTCTGATTCCATCCACTGGGCATCACTCGATATTATAAAAAGGGTGAGACCAGAAACTCAAGCCCATGACTTGCGTGACATGTTGCTGCTGAAAAGCATGTATTTTCGCTTTTTAGCGTGTATAACATAGGTATACCACTTTTTCTCGAGAACAAGAGTTATCCCGGTATACCGACCCCACGCAGCTGAAAGAGTGTTACCATACCAACAATCCCAACAGGGTCTGGTCAGAAACTCAAGCCTCTGGGGTGGTAAGATCGGGGGTCAAAAACCGGTTAGGACCTCATTGCACCCCCCCCCCCAATTTTGACCCCCCAATTCTCGAGAACAAGAGTTATCCCGGTATATCCACCTATCTGATTCCATCCACTGGAGATCACTCGATATTATAAAAAGGGTGAGACCAGAAACTCAAGCCCATGACTTGCGTGACATGTTGCTGCTGAAAAGCATGTATTTTCGCTTTTATATCGTGTATAGCATAGGTATACCACTTTTTCTCGAGAACAAGAGTTATCCCGGTATACCGACCCCACGCAGCTGAAAGAGTGTTATCATACCAACAAGCCCAACAGGGTCTGGTCAGAAACTCAAGCCTCTGGGGTGGGAAGATCGGGGGTCAAAAACCGGTTTGGACCTCATTGCACCCCCCCCCCCATTTTGACCCCCCAATTCTCGGGAACAAGAGTTATCCCGGTTTAGCCACCTATCTGATTCCATCCACTGGGGATCACTCGTTATTATAAAAAGGGTGAGACCAGAAACTCAAGCCCATGACTTGCGTGACATGTTGCTGCTGAAAAGCATGTATTTTCGCTTTTATAGCGTGTATAGCATAGGTATACCACTTTTTCTCGAGAACAAGAGTTATCCCGGTATACCGACCCCACGCAGCTGAAAGAGTGTTACCATACCAACAAGCCCAACAGGGTTTGGTCAGAAACTCAAGCCTCTGGGGTGGTAAGATCGGGGGTCAAAAAACCGGTTTGGACCTCCTTGCACCCCCCCCCCATTTTGACCCCCTAATTCTCGAGAACAAGAGTTATCCCGGTTTAGCCACCTATCTGATTCCATCCACTGGGCATCACTCGATATTATAAAAAGGGTGAGACCAGAAACTCAAGCCCATGACTTGCGTGACATGTTGCTGCTGAAAAGCATGTATTTTCGCTTTTTTAGCGTGTATAACATAGGTATACCACTTTTTCTCGAGAACAAGAGTTATCCCGGTATACCGACCCCACGCAGCTGAAAGAGTGTTACCATACCAACAATCCCAACAGGGTCTGGTCAGAAACTCAAGCCTCTGGGGTGGTAAGATCGTGGGTCAAAAACCGGTTTGGACCTCATTGCACCACCCCCCCCCCAATTTTGACCCCCCAATTCTCGAGAACAAGAGTTATCCCGGTATATCCACCTATCTGATTCCATCCACTGGAGATCACTCGATATTATAAAAAGGGTGAGACCAGAAACTCAAGCCCATGACTTGCGTGACATGTTGCTGCTGAAAAGCATGTATTTTCGCTTTTATATCGTGTATAGCATAGGTATACCACTTTTTCTCGAGAACAAGAGTTATCCCGGTATACCGACCCCACGCAGCTGAAAGAGTGTTATCATACCAACAAGCCCAACAGGGTCTGGTCAGAAACTCAAGCCTCTGGGGTGGGAAGATCGGGGGTCAAAAACCGGTTTGGACCTCATTGAACCCCCCCCCCCATTTTGACCCCCCAATTCTCGGGAACAAGAGTTATCCCGGTATAGCCACCTATCTGATTCCATCCACTGGGGATCACTCGTTATTATAAAAAGGGTGAGACCAGAAACTCAAGCCCATGACTTGCGTGACATGTTGCTGCTGAAAAGCATGTATTTTCGCTTTTATAGCGTGTATAGCATAGGTATACCACTTTTTCTCGAGAACAAGAGTTATCCCGGTATACCGACCCCACGCAGCTGAAAGAGTGTTACCATACCAACAAGCCCAACAGGGTCTGGTCAGAAACTCAAGCCTCTGGGGTGGTAAGATCGGGGGTCAAAAACCGGTTTGGACCTCCTTGCACCCCCCCCCCATTTTGACACCCTAATTCTCGAGAACAAGAGTTATCCCGGTTTAGCCACCTGTCTGATTCCATCCACTGGGCATCACTCGATATTATAAAAAGGGTGAGACCAGAAACTCAAGCCCATGACTTGCGTGACATGTTGCTGCTGAAAAGCATGTATTTTCGCTTTTTTAGCGTGTATAACATAGGTATACCACTTTTTCTCGAGAACAAGAGTTATCCCGGTATACCGACCCCACGCAGCTGAAAGAGTGTTACCATACCAACAATCCCAACAGGGTCTGGTCAGAAACTCAAGCCTCTGGGGTGGTAAGATCGGGGGTCAAAAACCGGTTTGGACCTCATTGCACCCCCCGCCCCAATTTTGACCCCCCAATTCTCGAGAACAAGAGTTATCCCGGTATATCCACCTATCTGATTCCATCCACTGGAGATCACTCGATATTATAAAAAGGGTGAGACCAGAAACTCAAGCCCATGACTTGCGTGACATGTTGCTGCTGAAAAGCATGTATTTTCGCTTTTATATCGTGTATAGCATAGGTATACCACTTTTTCTCGAGAACAAGAGTTATCCCGGTATACCGACCCCACGCAGCTGAAAGAGTGTTATCATACCAACAAGCCCAACAGGGTCTGGTCAGAAACTCAAGCCTCTGGGGTGGGAAGATCGGGGGTCAAAAACCGGTTTGGACCTCATTGCAACCCCCCATTTTGACCCCCTAATTCTCGAGAACAAGAGTTATCCCGGTATAGCCACCTATCTGATTCCATCCACTGGAGATCACTCGATATTATAAAAAGGGTGAGACCAGAAACTCAAGCCCATGACTTGCGTGACATGTTGCTGCTGAAAAGCATGTATTTTCGCTTTTATAGCGTGTATAGCATAGGTATACCACTTTTTCTCGAGAACAAGAGTTATCCCGGTATACCGACCCCACGCAGCTGAAAGAGTGTTACCATACCAACAAGCCCAACAGGGTCTGGTCAGAAACTCAAGCCTCTGGGGTGGTAAGATCGGGGGTCAAAAAACGGTTTGGACCTCCTTGCACCCCCCCCCCCCATTTTGACCCCCTAATTCTCGAGAACAAGAGTTATCCCGGTTTAGCCACCTGTCTGATTCCATCAACTGGGCATCACTCGATATTATAAAAAGGGTGAGACCAGAAACTCAAGCCCATGACTTGCGTGACATGTTGCTGCTGAAAAGCATGTATTTTCGGTTTTTTAGCGTGTATAACATAGGTATACCACTTTTTCTCGAGAACAAGAGTTATCCCGGTATACCGACCCCACGCAGCTGAAAGAGTGTTACCATACCAACAATCCCAACAGGGTCTGGTCAGAAACTCAAGCCTCTGGGGTGGTAAGATCGGGGGTCAAAAACCGGTTTGGACCTCATTGCACCCTGTAGTTTTGTCCCTCATTTAGAATTTAATTGTATCAAAAGGCTGTGAAAGAAATGTTCTCCAGTTGCATTTGATATGTATCTGTGTTTGAATTTCTCTTTTTCAAAAATCGAGGACGGCCACTTCGAGGACAACGCCGGACACTTAGTGGACAACGCGACCCAGGCTTTGCACTACGGTGCATGTAACTTGCATGCATTGCATTTAAATAGAACCGGTGAGACATAAGCAATGTTAATTCTTTAAATATGGGGAATGGTACATGTGAATGTGGTAAAACCAATAGTATCATTTTTGGGACAGTGTAGACGAGAAGCCGGTGGCTCGTGGCCCTTAAGAATACACATGAACATACCATATCAGAGAGTGGTGGCATTGTCCCGACATGACTGAAAAATTGTTGAATCAGCCCGTTATGCTAGAAAAACAAACACAAAAATATATAAGTATATTTTAAATGGTTCAAAAAGATCAATAGACTAGTAATCTAAAAGAACAATACGGGCGTAACTTTCGTCCGGATGTGTAATACTGCTGGTGCTGCTGGGCTAATGCCGCAGTATTACTGCAGTACTGCTGGTACTGCTAACTTCACATTCATCAAATTATGTCAAAATATTAAACAAACCAGACTCATATTTACTTTTCAAATGTTTCCTAGTGCATGTGTGTTTTAAAGATGTCACAATTACTGCTCCTTCACATATTAAACCGATCACATTCACGATTCCAGGCACCGAGGCAGATATTCCTTTGGTCTCGGACCGAGACACGATCCCTGGTTTGATTTCGACTTCTCGTGGGGCGGTAGTCCTAGCAAGCCTTGGTGGGAAGGGTAAGTGGCATATCTTTATTGTCAGTGGTTCCAATCAGTGTTTGAATCCCATGGACAAATGAGCCGCCTAATGGGAAAACTCCGTAAGAGCTAGCTGTTTCTTCTGTATCAACTGGCCTTGAAGTCAAATGAAATTATGAAAAGGGGTCAAACATAGGCAAAAACAACTTTCATTTCGCCGTCTACCAGCCAAACAAAGAAAGCAAACTTAAACATTCTTTTAACATAAACTGGGTACAATCTGCCGCGGTTAAATTTCGTCATAATAGCATTCCAAAACATATTTTCTTTTAAACATGTTAAACGTAATTTCAGTCCTAACGTGTGTTTCTCTCGGACTAATGACGTCGAACCGGCTGACGAGGACGAGAAAGAGATCTCAAGTCACGTGAGATACCAGACACAGGTCTGTGATGGATCTGATACAATACATAAATGTACCACCACGTAAGTTGGGAGCGATATGATTTCGAAAACTTGTCCATGCAATAAACAGAGATTTTTTTGGCTTTAAAAATAGAAATTTTTCAGCTGAAAAATGTTGATATTTTTCTTATTTTTGCTCAAAACATATATCGTGGATACACGTTAGAACCGCCTCGGCGAGGCGGTTTTAACGAGTACCCACAATCTATGTTTTGGAACAAAAATAAGAAAAAATAGGTATACCCCTGCATACCCCAATATAAATGTGGGGTTCAAGGGGGTATACATTACACGGACATGTTTTCCTGATGGATTTATTCATGACAAGAACGTTGCTTTTTGTAAAAAAAAACAAAAAACAAACGCCAAAAGCGCCAAAAGAGTAGTTTACACTCAAAGCTGCCCAGGAAAAGTGGTTTAGTCAAACCATCCATTCATATACGCCTTATTGGCTTACTTGGGTGGTTATATTTATGAAGCACATTTTGAGTGTCATGACATTCTAATGTTGGGTAAAAGTCCCATAAAAAGGAAGCTAAATCCCGACATGACCATTGCTGTTGACTGGGACGTAAAACATTTATTCCAACAATGTTGTAAACCGTCTGAATGATGATGTGGTTCTACAAATTTGAACATGTTTTATTCCATAATGGCAAAATACCTGTTATTGTTCATAAATATTGTTAAATATTATAGTCATACCAGTTTTTCTGAGCTAAAAGCCTATTCAACCGAATGCATAAAACATCTACTTCTCTTTCATCTGAAAGGAACCAAGAATATTTTTAAAGATTTCTTTACGTTCTAGCTATGTGAGACCAGAAGGCAAAGAGACTATTACAGAGACATACGAATGCTGTCTTGGATTTGCAAGGACGCCAGGC
Organism: Rugalucina vietnamica; assembly: GCA_964017185.1. Taxonomy (NCBI): domain Eukaryota; kingdom Metazoa; phylum Mollusca; class Bivalvia; order Lucinida; family Lucinidae; genus Rugalucina; species Rugalucina vietnamica. Next base: position 55,704,561 of record OZ024873.1, read on the forward strand.
GCATTTGGTTGCGATCAAGGTACTGGTTTCTAACACGTTTTTATCAAACGATTCCGTGTCGTATAAAGCTATTCTTGTGAACATCTGGTTAATCAGAAAACCGTTTAAAGACATTCGTTTCAGATATATAAATGATCACAAGACCTTCTAAGAACCGTGATAAGTAAAAAGTATCATAGCACTCTATGTATTTATGGACAAAGTTTTAAGCAGAGGTGTCCCATGCCAGAAATACGTTTTCCTTGATATCAGCTTTGGATTGTATTTGCAGAATTTGAAGTATATGATGTTATTGAGACGATAGAGAACCTAGAATTGTCAGAAATGGTGAAGGCACTGGACAGTGTTGGGCTAAACGAAGACTATTTCCTAGAGTCGGGTTCCAACTTCACAGTTTTTGCACCGACGAACGAGGCCTTCGGAAAATATCTTGGGGTAGCGTCTGTTGCCCCTGGCATCACTCTTCAGGTTAGTCTTCTTTCACTTTGTTAATCTTATATGAATTATTTTGTATTTCAGTTTGTATTTAAAATAAACACCAAATGAAACCATGTACGATGAAGTAGTATAGGGGTCTCTTTGGCGGCAATACGCCATTTGTTTCCAAAGACACCCCTATACTACTGACATCGAAAGATCATTATCCTCTGTAGCAGAGGACTTGAGTCTTTAATTGAGAATATGCATAAATTTTAATGTAGATACATATGACCCTGCAATAACTGATGTTTCAAACTTAAAAAGTGTCTTATAATGTATGTATGTGCCTTTCATAAAATAAATTAGCCTTAACATTTAACCAATAAAACTTTCAGGATATGGAGTCAGTAATGATAGTATCTGAGCCAATCAAGGAAAGCCTTGTGAATAACACAAGAAGCCTGCTTCTGGGCCACGTGGCATTAGGGAGCTTCCCCAGCACCCGACTGGTTGACGATCAACTCATTGAGACTGCCAGTCCATACAAGACAAAGATCAGAATCAACAACTACCAACGGCCAGTCAGTGTAGGTTGAAGTTATTTCATTACGAAAACTTGCCCATGCAATAAACAGGGATTTTTTTCACTTGTAAAATTTGAAAATTTCATTAGAAAAAAATTGGATATTTTTCTTATTTTTGCCCAAAACATAGATTGTGGGTACACGTTAGAACCGCCTCGCCGAGGCGGTTCTAACGAGTACCCACAATCTATGTTTTGGAGCAAAAATAAGAACCAGAGGACCAATGGTCCTGTAAACGCTCACCTGAGTCTGCTGCATATACCAATAAACATGTTTGAATATTATGGTATTTAACCCCAGTGCAGGGGCAGATGAAGCCCTTGGGCCGTTTTCTTTTTTTCAGACTAATCAATATTCTGTCCATGGATGCTTCACGCCAAGTTTCATTAAAATCAATCTATTGGTTTCAGAGAAGAAGATATTTGAAGGGTTTTTTACCATATATGGGCATGGTGGCCATCTTGGGCATGTGACTTAGATTATTAATATACACATTGGTTCCCCCATCCTATAGATGCTTCACATAAAATTTGGCTTCAACTGGCCAAGTGGTTTTAGAGGAGAAGATGTTTGAATATTATGGTAATATACATGTATATTGCCCCGGGGTGTGGACATATGAGCCCTTAGGTCCATTTTTTTTTCAATATCATTAATATTTAGTCCTACTACCCATTTCCTGCAAGATTTTCACCTCAAATGACTTTTTAAAAGTTTTCCCCATTCCAATGCATTGGCGACCTATGTTGACCTTGTCGTAAAATAGGTCAAGGTCACCACAGGGTCATGATTTATATATACATTGTAGTACTTCAGCCATTGGTGCTTCATACCAAGTTTCTTTGAAATCAGTCCTCAAAATTCGGAGAAGAAGATTTTTGAAGGGTTTTTACCATATATGGGCATGGCAGCCATCTTGGTTATGTGAACTAGATAATTTATATATACATTAATTCCCCCATTCCATAGATGCTTCACATACAATTTGGCTTTGATTCGCCAAGCGGTTTCAGAGGAGAAGATGTTTGAATATTATGGTAATATACATGTATATTGCCCCGGGGTGGGGGCAGATGAGCCCCTGGGGTCCAATTTTTTTCAGAAACATTAATATTCAGTCCTATTGCCCATTTCCTGCAAGACTTTCACTTTAAATGACATTTTAAAAGTTTTCCCTATTCAAATGCATTGGCGACCTATGTTGACCTTACCGTAAAAAAAGGTCAAGGTCATTACAGGGTCATGATTTATATGCACATTGTAGTACTTCAGCCATCGATGCTTCATGCCAAGTTTTTTTGAAATTGATCCACCTGTTCTGGAGAAGAAGATTTTTGAAGGGTTTTTACCATATATGGGCATCGCGGCCATCTTGGTCATGTGACCTGGATTATTTATATATACATTGATTACCCCTTCCTATTGATGCTTCACATAAAATTTGGCTTTGATTGGCCAAGCCGTTTCAGAGGAGAAGATGTTTGAATATTATGGTAATATACATGTATATTGCCCCGGGGTGGGGGCATATGAGCCCCTGGGGTCCAATTTTTTTCAGAATCATTAATATTCAGTCCTTCTGCCCATTTCCTGCAAGACTTTCACTTTAAATGACTTTAAATGACATTTTAAAAGTTTTCCCCATTCAAATGCATTGGCGACCTATGTTGACCTTGCCGTAAAATAAGTCAAGGTCATCACAGGGTCATGATTTATATACACATTGTAGTGCTTGAGCCATCAATGCTTCATGCCAAGTTTCTTTGAAATCGATCCACCTGTTCTGGAGAAGAAGATTTTTGAAGAGTTTTTACCATATATGGGCATCGCGCCCATCTTGGTCATGTGACCTGGATTATTTATATATTACATTGATTACCCCTTCCTATTGATGCTTCACATAAAATTTGGCTTTGATTGGCCAAGTGGTTTCAGAGGAGATGATGTTTAAATATTATGGTAATATACATGTATATTGCCCCGGGGTGGGGGCATTTGAGCCCCTGGGGTCCAATTTTTTTTCAGAATCATTAATATTCAGTCCTACTGCCCATTTCCTGCAAGACTTTCACTTTAAATGACTTTAAATGACATTTTAAAAGTTTTCCCCATTCAAATGCATTGGCGACCTATGTTGACCTTGCCGTAAAATAAGTCAAGGTCATCACAGGGTCATGATTTATATATACATTGTAGTGCTTGAGCCTTCAATGCTTTATGCCAAGTTTCGTTGAAATCAGTCCACCGGTTCTGGAGAAGAAGATTTTTGAAGGGTTTTTACCATATATGGGCATGGCGGCCATCTTGGTCATGTGACCTGGATTTCTTATATACACATTGGTTCCCCCTTCCTATAGATGCTTCATATAAAATTTGGCTTTGGTTGGCCAAGCGGTTTCAGAGAAGAAGATCTTTGAAATTGTGGACGGACGGACGGACGGACGGACGATGGACGGACGCCGGATCATGGCCATCCTATAAGCTCACCTTGTGAGCCTAACGGCTCAGGTGAGCTAAAAATAAGTATACCCCTGCATACCCCAGTTTTACTATATAAAAGTGGGGTTTGAGGGGGTATACATTACACGGACATGTTTTCCTGATGTTGCCAACTTAATTGAGCCTGTGCGTGAGAAATTCAACAATTTGGGTTTCGACCAGGTCCGACACATACTGGGCTGTACAGTCACAGAAGATGGTTAGAGGTTGGAAATTTTGGGTTTAGAATGTAGAGGAATTGTACTATCCGTTTAGCGAAAACAAAGGCCCTGATCAGCTTCGCAGTTACTGCGAAGCTGATCTGCGCCTTTGTTTTCGCCTATGCAAATTGTTGGTTTTCCCATTAGACAATTTACCACACAAAAGCTTCCTTTGAAAGTAAGGAAAACTCTTGTTTTTTGTAAGTATGCATATAAGGAAAGTTCTTATACAGCCATTGAATTTTATAATGACAGCATCAGTAAACAGTGGCTTAAGAACAAGGAAATTGCAGATGTTTGATGAATATCTTGACTTTGACGAAGATTCAGGATCAAGATAAATCTATCGAAAATTTAATCATATTCACCCAAAATATTATACAAGTATATCATCATATCAGTTTATGGTACAGGGTTTATTACAATGTGCATGAAACAATTTTAGCATGAAATGTCTGTATTCACAAATAAAGAGCATTCCTCTATTTTTTTATAACAGATCACAACAGCTAACTGTCAGAAGATAACAAAGGTAGACAACATTGCCACTAATGGAGTTGTACACGTGGTGGATACTGTACTCACACCTGTGGGTGACACCCTGCTCAGTCTGGTCAGTAAAAACCCAGAACTCAGCACACTGAAAACAGGTATGCCATGCTGAGAACATCCTCTTATAAAATTAAGTGCGGTTACCCAAGAAACTAGGTGCTAACTCGGGTTAGATAAGGAAGTGAGGTTTGAGGCTTCCTGCTGATAACAGGTGTTTTTGATTCATCCTGTAGTAATTATTGCAATAAAATGCTGCAGTGGCCAGTGTCTGATATCTGCTTAGTCATTAAAAGGTAATCTGATACAACAATTAAAAGAATGGTAAATATATAAAATTTAAGTTTTTAAATTGTACAAAAAATTTAAGGCTATAGCTTTAAAGAGGGGGAAAAGTTAATTGAATTTTGTTTTTCAAATGTTAAATTTGACCAAAAAAATAACATTTTTAATACTTTGTTGAGGTAAAGAAAATGGGCAAAATACAGGTAAATGTAGCTACAGACTCTAGGTGTTAATTAGTTCATTTACATAATAGGTGCATAACAGTAAGATAAGAATTCTTGTTTACAGATATAAGATATGTTCTCATCATGCAAAAAATGTCTTTCAAAAATTAATATTGTATGAGCATTACAGAGTTAAGTTCCATAAAGATTGACATTTCTAATCAAGGAGTTCTGACACCATCAAGATTTTGTTTTGAAATTCTTGATAGGCAAATTATCTTGCAATCTTAATTCATTCCATAATAATAATACCTCAGCTTCAAATGTTTAAATGTGACTGTATGAGGGTTTCAATGGGGTACCTCTGAAATTGGTTATCAGTAAAATTACAGCTCCCAAAATTAAGATTCATTAATAAAATTTGGATGTTATTTGCTAATTATCCTTCAAAATTTGCTAATCATTCGAAATTTACGGCCAAAACTCGCTATTAAATCAGTAAACCCACATGACACCTTCCTGTATTCTAATAAGTTTGTTAATTCTCTTTAATTCTATAGCCCTTGGAGCATCCACCCTTGGTGCTACCCTCAGGGAAGATGGGAGCTACACTTTGCTGGCACCAACAAACACAGCCTTCAGTAAGATGGATCAGGACCTGCTCAGAAAGATTCTAAGTGATCAGAGATGTCTGGACAGTACGTATAATTATATATTTTACAAGTATGTCTCAAAAAGTTCATCACACGACACACATAAATTTTCAGTTCAGTTTGGAAAAAAAAAATTCAGTTAAGTTTGGAAGCATGAAAAATGCTAAGAGGTATATATTGGGTAAACAAATGCTTATTGGTTCTTGCTTAATGTTGCCATTTGGCATTGGTTGTTTATATAAATTGATTATTAGAAGCAGAAAAATTTAATACATGATAGGAAAGAGAACAGCAAAGAAACAATATTGTAGATGTGTAGAGCCATGACCAGTGAGCATGCACCAATCCAGAAGTTTCACAGACTTCTAAAATCGATGTTATTTCAGCTGCATTGTGAGAAAACCGTATTTTTGCCTATGCGAAAACAAAGACGCAGATCAGCTGTGCAGTAACTGCACAGCCTATCAGCGCCTTTGTTTTTGCTTCACGGCTAGTGCAATTCCTCTTCTTCCTTTATCCAAAATTTCAAGCTTCTAACCTGTTTCTGTGACTCTACAGGCTGGTTTGTGTCAGACCTGGTCGGAAACCCTGTAGACCAGTTTTCTCATGTCACGGCTCATTTCACCTCTTCCATTTCAGATGTATTGAAAAACCACATCCTCCCGAATGTGGTTTGCTCCTCTGTGATTCAAGGCGACACAAAGACGCCCAATATGCTGAAAAAATACACCAACCTGACCCGTGATGTGGATGACAAACTGTATGCCAATGGCGTACAGATAGTTAATACTGACATCATGGGAACAAATGGAGTTCTATACATCATTGATGATGTATTGCTAACAGATGAAGGTACATTGTATTTGCATGAACTTATTGACTATTAGATTTACACACTTTGGACAATACTTTTTTCAGCCCATACTATCATAAGAAACGGAAAAAATAAACAGGTAAAATGCTTTTAGCAATAAAGTAAATATAAGATAAATTTACTTTATTCTGGTATTCTGGCTTAACAGTTTGACATCTATAGGTGTTGATCATGCTTGCAACATACGAAACAAGGACGAAAGTGCACAAAACAAAACTAAACTTGGATATCATTTTAGTCTAAGGCTGTGTTTGATTGCTCAAAACTTAGAAACCTGTTCATTTTACATTTCAGCACTTGGCATTCTAGCTCTAGCAGAGAAGAAAGGTTTTGATGAGTTTGTTACTCTGGTGGAGAAAGCTGGATTGAAGAAAGAGCTGAATACTGCTGAAAACCTTACTGTATTTGTACCCAGCAATGAGGCTATACAGGTACTGTGAATATTTTTCTTCATTTTTTTTTTAGTTTATTTCAGCTCACACCCAGCGGGCACATGACGTCATAATGACGTCATATCAACGTCGATGCGACGTCATGACGTCGCATCGACGTTGATATGACGTCATTATGACGTCATGTGCCTGCTGGGTAAGAGAAGGGCCAATCTGCAGGCAGGATGATATTGAGGGGAAGTACCCAAAGAAAAAAGATATGGAACGACCATAAAATAACTGACACTGAATGTCAGTGAGATGATCGAATGCTTTAAGAGCAGTAAAGAAATCAACAGCCTTAAAGACTTTTCAATGACGGCCGCCTTGTAAGAAGAGACTATCGCCTCATGGGAAAACCAACAATCTGCATAGGCAAAAACAAAGACGCAGATCAGCTTCGCGGTAACCGCGAAGCTGATCAGCGCCTTTGTTTTCGCTACTCGGATAGTACAATTCCTCTTCTACATAAATCCGAAGTTTCAAGCTTCTAGCTCTTTTCTTTGCTTGTAGAGGCCGGTTTGTGTCGGACCTGTTCGGAAACCACATTGTTGGTTTTCCCACGAGGCGGCTCATATATGGAAATTATTATCATGATTATGACATGGTTGAAATTCATACCATAAGATATAAGTAGTGGCTGAAGCTCCTGTTTGCATCCTGACACCCAAACACTAATATCATATACATGTACATGTATGAGTCGCGACACGAGAAAAACGGTCTTCGGGGTTTCCGACCAGGTTCGACATAAACCGACCTGTATAGTCACAGAAGCAGGCTAGAAGCTTGAAATTATGGCTATAAGTAGAAGAGGAATTTTACTATCCGAGTAGCGAAAACAAAGGCGCTGATCAGCTTCGTGGTTACCGCGAAGCTGATCTGCGCCTTTGTTTTTGCATATGCAAAAATCTGGTTTTCTCATGATGCGGCTCGTATAGTACCCTTTAAATGACCTTTTTTTTTCTATTTCAAAGTCTAAAGCTTTAATTCTTAGTAAGTTTTCATCGAAGTTGGTTTTCCGACACAGCACTTTCATATCATGGAACATTGCTATGAAGAACAATTCAAATTGCAGTTGCTTCAAAGATCCTTTGGGTGGCCCCCATAGCCGAGCGGTTAAGAGCGCTGTTTCTTAATCACTCGATCATCTCACCGCTGTGTCTGGTGTGGGTTCGAGCCCCGCTCTGGCCACATGTGAGACAAGCCAAGTTCTGCTTGCGGGTGTGTCAGGTGGTTTTTCTCGGGGTTCTCCCATTTTCGCCCCACCTACTGATTGGCCCGTCTCATATGAGCTGAAATAATCTTGAAAGGGACGTAAAACTGAATTAAAAAATAAATCCTTTGTAATCAAGAGAAAATAACTTGTTTAGTTCTATTATCTCAAAAATAATAATGATACTTTTGTAAATTGCAGGCAATGGATCCTAAAATCCTCTCGGACAAAGAAAAACTGCAGGAAGTGTTGAAGTATCACGTGGTCCCAGACATGAAAACATGCAGTGGTCTTTACAATGACGTGGAGTTAGACACCTTGCATGGAGAGAAAATAAGGATCAATGAATATTCTACAGTAATTCCCTTTAATCTTTTTAATCTAAAGATGGCATTTTAACATACGAGTATATGAAATTCGGTATTCAAATATTCATAAAGGCTATTAAATTATTCAGTTTGCCCAATTAATAATACAAAGATCAGTGCTGCAGTCTTCCTCATTGTATAGGTCTTTTAAGTGTTTCTTCTTCATTGTATATGTCTTTTAAGTGTTTGTTTCATTCTTAGTTATTTGGCCATTAATGGCTCTACATTCTGGGTCACTGAAGAGGCTTAAGTGGCCGAAACCATGGTATGGCCCATCCACTTTCTCATTAATATGCTCACTGCTCTTGAAGGATATGTTTTATATTTATTCAACACCCAAAATAATTGAGTTTACCGGTAATCATTTTAAGCTAGTATCAGTCTGCATCATTTTTTACTATTGTACATTTAACTGGTACTAATATTTATATGGTAAAATAGTAAGCATGTTCGTTTTTTTTCCTTCATTTAGTTCCCTTTTGGTCGTCACTGGTCACAGACAGCCCAGTGTGCACAGATCCTCAAGACGGACTTGAAGGGTTGTAAGAGTGTTATCCATGTTGTGGACAAGGTAAAGTATCATTTGTATGGATATTTGAGCCGCCATGAAAAAAACCAACAATCTGGTTTCCAAACAGGTCCGACGCAAATCAACCTGTACAAGCACAGAAAAGAGCTAGAAGCTATTTAAGTAGAAGAGGAATTGTACAATCCATGTAGCGAAAACAAAGGCGCTGATCAGCTTTGCAGTTACTGCGAAGCTGATCTGCGCCTTTTTCGCCTGTGCAGATTGTTGTTTTACGGGTATACCTGGATTATAGATGAACATTTTAAAGGGAGGTAACTGTGGTATATCAGATTTTTCAGTGTAAAAAGTCCTTTTCAGTGATATATGATATGTGCATATATCTATAAATATAATATCTAATACATTAATAAATCAATAATAATAAAAATATATGCTTGGCAGTGAGATATTGATTTTTTTTGAGAGGCGTGGCAGTAAAAGTGTTAATACTTTAAAACATTTTTAGAGCAATCAAATGTACAGTTGCACCGTCATTGAATATATTTTATTTCATTTGTTTTGTGCATATTCACATATCATAAAGAATCAATAAGATATTTTGCTACTATAGGTCCTGCTACCTCCAGATGGCAATGTTGTTGATGTATTAGCCCGAGACCTGAATTCAAGATTCACAACTCTTGTCCAGCTGATCAAGGAAGCTGATTTAGGGGACCAACTCCAAGAAGACGGACCTTTCACTGTGTTTGCTCCAACTAATGAGGTAATGGATAATTTGAGCCACGTCATGAGAATTAAAAATAAAACAAAGAAAACCAGATTTTTGCCTATGCGAAAACAAGCGCGCAGATCAGCACCTTTGTTTTGGGTACATGGATAGTACAATTCCTCTACTTTCTAAAACAAAAATTTCCAGTCTCTAGTCATCTTCTGTGCTTGCACAGCTTGATTTGTTTACGTCCTGGTCGGAAACCCCAAAGACCGGTTTTCTCGCTTCGTGGCTCATTTTGTTCATGCTTGTGATTCTTAATCTCACATCCTGAATATTATTTTTCTTCATTGTCAGACTGTATTATATTTGAGCCATGCCTAACTTTTGCAATAATATGTTAATTATCTGTCCGAAACCAGGAACTCAAAGTGACATCAAATCATTATGCTTTAGATATGAATATGCTTAATTACTTAAATTGATGCAATCTTTTATAAACCTACTAAACTGAAGCTTAGAGCTCATTGTGTCCTGAACAGATGTGTTGAACAATATCACAAAAGTATTCACATTTTCACACAATCAACTTTAAATATTTGAAAGATTTATTGATACATTTGGAAATCTCTCCACCTTCAAAAACATTCGACTTGTACGTTTCAATTTTTCAAAATCGCAATTATTTTACACTCCCATTACAAGCTTTGAAACATGACATATGAGCCACTGCATCAGAAAACCAATTATCAGCTTATGCAAAAACAAAGGCGCAGATCAGCTGTGCAGTAACTGCACAGCTGATCAGTGCCTTTGTTTCCGCTATATGGATAGTACAATCCCTCTTTTTCTTAAATCCAAAATCGTAAGCTTCTAGCCATCTTCTGTGAGTGTACAAGTTGGTTTGTGTCGGACCTGGTTGGAAACCCAAATTGTTGGTTTTCTCGTCCAAAAGTTCATCATATTCATTACCTTACAGGCATTTGATTCCCTGGGAGAGGATATTATAAGAGAGCTGAAAGACGACAAGAGCCTCCTCAAGAAAACTCTGCTCAATCATGTCGCTAGAGGTAGGCAATGCATTTTATATTTTGAATAAGTCACAGGAAATGCAATACAGTGAATTTTTTAGCACATTTTGAGCACATCAATGACTAAACTCAGGTCATTCAGTTTTAAAACTGTAATCACTATAATAAAGAGCCTATAATCATTTTTCATTGTTCATGAACAGTATCGATTATAAACATGTACATGTATGTTTGTTTTAGACAACATCTGCTGTGCTGGTATAGTCAGGGCTGGTTGGTTCAGAACACAGAAGGTTCGAACCCTGTCAGGGGAGCTATACAACATTGGACGAGATGGTATGGACGAGGTCTACATCCAGGATGCCGGGGTCCGAGCCTGTGACTTGACCGCCACCAACGGGGTCGTGCACATCGTTGATAAGGTGCTCATGAGAAGAAGGCCACAGCCGTTTGAGTGGGACTTTGACATGCTATGGGAAAAGTAAATGGATAAAAAACTTGAAGACTCTTAAGTTTTGACATTATTAAAAAAATGATATGAAGACAAGATTTCAATCTCCTTTCAATGTGAAGCTGATTAAGAATTTCAACACACAAAAATTTGCTTCGTACATGTATAATGATTTGAAGTAATTCTTGGTGCATTATCACCTTGAAAACAACAGTCAGAAATTATGTTTGATGGTACAAAATTATGACTACCTTATTACGTAATTGTGCCCAAATAAACTTAATTTTTTATGAGTTATGTGTTTCTCTTTTCTTTACAGATTTATCATACAGTTTTAAACTACTTCAAAAATAATAATTATATACATAAATACCTGTGACAATGTAGTATTAATAGGCATGTATTAATGAAGGAAAGAGTTGTGTATTAATTTGGCAATTGGCATGAGTACATGCTGTTCAAACATGGCTTTTATTTACACTTGATACTAATTGCCATGTGAAAAAAGACCTCGCATGTAACTAGCATTTCAGTTAATGTTATATTGTCACATTATGTCAATGTTAATGTCTGCCTAAAAGCAGGGCCCAGTTGTTCAAAATTAACGACAATGTTAGTTAACGATTTGTCAAAATTTCGAACATGAATATTACAAATACACTGTTATCTTTTGTTGAAAAAATGTGAGAATCCTTTGCAATGCAAAGGATTCTCACATTTTATCAACAAAAAATAACAGTGTATTTGCTTATGTAGTCGGCATTTACTTAACGAGTTGATGTCTTAACGATGATGTCAAGCTAACAAAGTTTTGAACAACTGGCCCCTGGTTTTTCATAACTTTGTTAGGTAACACAGTTTTCTGTGCCTAAAGGTGCACTAATATTTGGCAATTCTGAGTTATTTGAGGCATGTTGCGAGAAAACAGGTCTTCAGGGTTTTCAACTGGGTCTGACACAAACCCGTCTGTGCAGTCACAGAAGAGGGCTAGAAGCTTGAAATTTCGGATTTAACAAGAAAAGGGGTTGTACTAGCGTTGTATTAGCGAAAATTAAGGCTTTGATCAGCTGAGCAGTCACTGCGCAGCTGATCTGCCCCTTTGTATTCGCATAGGCATAAATCTGTTTTTGTCATGACACAGCTCATTTCTTAAAACTTATAGCTCCTTAGTAGGGGCCCAGCAATTCTTAATGCATTGAAAATCATTTATGATCCCAATAAAAGGCACTGTACACGATTTTATGAACTTGTTGATGATTCTGATCGGCTCTTTAACACAGGCTTATTCAAGATTTACAAATTTTATTTGATATATCTTTAAATAAACAACTGAAATGATAAATGTATAGATGAATGATGAATACAGTAAAAAATAGTAAATGCAATACAATTGACATATGAGTGACCACATCAGAAAACCTACAATCTGTGTACGCGAAATCAAAGGCGCAGATCAGCTGTGCAGTAACTGATCAGTGCCTCTGTTTTGGCTCCATAGATAGTATGATGACTCTTCTTTCAAAGTATGAAATTTCTAGCTTCTAGCTATTTTCTGTGGCTGTACAGCCTGGTTTGAGTCTAACCTGGTCGGAAACCCAGATTGTTCGTTTTCTCATGTGAAGGTTCATATTTCTGGGAATGAGCATGAAATGAAGAAAAAGACATAAAATCTAAATAAATACAATAAAAGTTTTATCACAGCTAGAAACAGAAAACAATGGCATCACTTCTTCATCAGAAAATTCTTAATAACTTGAAGACAAATATTTGAGCTGTGTCACGAGAAAGCAAACAATGTGGTTTCCGACCAGGTTTGACACAAACCCGCCTGTACAGTCACAGAATTATGCTAGATGCTTAAAATTTCAGATTTAGGTAGAAGAGGAATTGTACTATCCGTGTACTGATCTGCGCCTTTGTTTTCGCATAGGTAAAACTCCGGTTTTCTCATGAGGTGGCTCAATTAATTATTTTTGTCTGAGTGTAGAAATATCTCAGTATATTATTTCAAATGTGCGACATCATGAGAAAACCAGGGTTATTGCATAAGCTAAAAAAAAAAAAGATGCAGATCAGAACCTCTATTTCCTTTGACTATACAAGCTAGTTTGTGTTAGATCATGTTGGAAACCTCGAAGACTAGACATCTCATGTCACAGCTCCAATTGTCATGATATAGCCAATAATAAATGAACATTAACATTAGTTCTAACAATAAATACCTGCACTACCTGCACAACCGAGTTCCAGATTAGTCTGTACAGTCTGCAGCCAGTGTGCAACTGTTGTTGGTTTAAATTTAAATACTGTGACATGCACAGTTTTATACAGTCATAGTTGCATTGATACGAGACGCTGCATAAGAAAACTTTGCATATGCGAAAACAAAGGCGTAGATCAGCTACGCAGTCACTGCGAAGCTGATCAGTGCCTTTGTTTTCACTACACGGATAGTACATTTCCTGCACATTCTAAATATAAAATTTCCAGCCTTTAGCCATCTTCTGTGCTTGTACAGCTTGGTTTGTGTCGGACTTGGTCAAAATTCACATTGCTAGTTTTTTATTACGCAGCTCATATAAGTTTGTCTGACATTACTTATGTACAAGTATCACAGTTATCACAGTCCTGGACGGAAGAACAATAATTTTGGAAGACTAGAAATACTTTGGCTTCTCTGTTAATATCTCTATAGCTAGGGAAGATCTCTCATCAGCTCATTTCTAGCTAATTTTAATACCTAGAAAATACAAATTACATGTATTCATTTCTAGCTAATTTTAATACCTAGAAAATACAAATTACATGTATTCATTTCTAGCTAATTTTAATACCTAGAAAATACAAATTACATGTATTCATTTCTAGCTAATTTTAATACCTAGAAAATACAAATTACATGTATTCATTTCTAGCTAATTTTAATACCTAGAAAATACAAATTACATGAAAATCAGTAAGAACATTTAAATTGGTTTAATCATATGAGCTGCCTCGTGGAAAAACCAACAATGTGGTTTCAGAACAGGGCTGACACAAACCGGCCTGTACAGCTACAGAAGCAAGCTAGAAGCTTGAAATTTTGGAGTTAAGTAGAGGAGGAATTGTACTATCCGAGTAGCGAAAACAAAGGCGCTGATCAGCTTCGCGCTTACCGCGAAGCTGATCTGCGCCTTTGTTTTCGCCTATGCAGGTTGTTGGTTTTCCCATGGGGAGGCTCATATGCCATCACTGTTATCCAATGGATAATGTCACATAATAAATGGGTTATGACAACACATTTATTAACACTTTTACAGGAATTCGCAACATCACTGATGATGCCCCTAACAACAACATAGTTTTTCATGGAAAATGATGTCTCTGAAGGCAACAAAATCTTATTTTAAAGGTCATATGATCAAGCAAATATTACACTAGGTTATTTCATACAAAATTCATTTAATTCGTGCCAAAGGCTCAATAAATTTCCTATGAAATGACCACTCATGTGAGATTCTTTACATCTACAATGTTCACTACTTCATCCATTTCTTTTAGAAGGCAATTTCCGCAAAGCAGGAGAGACACTTTTGTGACAATCTGAGATTTTAGCAAAAGTGAAACAAGTAGCCCAAGGGCAACGATCGCTCACCTGAGAGTCAACAAGTACAGTGAGTCACTGGACAAAGTGTCTCTTTTTTCTTTTTTTTTTTTTAAGATCTGATCAAAATTGAAGATGCTGGAGTGGCCACAACACTAAATTTTTCAAACATTCAAGGGCAGCTAACTCCGCAGTCCAGGGTCAAATCTGGCTCAAATTCATACTCATCCAAGATGTTATGGTTATCCTTGTTTCTTCCAAGAATAAAGAAGATCCCATCAAAATTGAAGGCGCTAGAGTGGCCACAATACAAAATATTGATTTTTCAAACACTAAAGGGTAGCTAACTCCGCAGTCAGAGGTTGGATCTGGCCGAAATTCGAACTCATCCGAGATATTGTAGTTATTCTTGTTACCTGCAAAAATGATGAAGATCCACTGAAAAACAAAGATGCTAGAGTGGCCACAACACAAAATATTGATTTTTCAAACACTCAAGGGCAGATAACGCTGCAGTCAGAGGTCGGATCTGGTCGAAATTTGAACTTATCCAAGCTATTATGAACGTCTTTGTTACTTTCAAGAATAAAGAAGATCCGAATAAAAATGAAGGCGCTAGAGTGGCCACAACACTAAATATAGATTTTTTCACAGAGTCAAGGGCAGATAACTCTGCAGTCAAGGGTCGGATCTGACTGAAATTCAAACTCATCCGAGATGTTATAGTTATCCTTCTTACTTTCAAGTATGAAGACGATCCGATCAAAATTGAAGGCGCTAGAGTGGCCATAACACAACATATTGATTTTTCAAACACTCAAGGGCAGATAACTCCGCAGTCAAAGGTCGGATCTGGTCAAAATTTGAACTCATCGGAGATGATACGTATGTCCTTGTTACTTCCAAAAATAAAGAATATCTGAATAAAAATGAAGGCGCTAGAGTGGCCACAACACTAAATATTGATTTTTCACACAGTCAAGGGCAGATAACTCTGCAGTCAAGGGTCGGATCTGGCTGAAATTCGAACTCATCTGAGATGTTATGGCTATCCTTGTTACTTCCAAGTATGAAGAAGATCTGATCAAAATTGAAGGCGCTAGAGTGTTCACAACACAAAATAATGCGTTTTCAAACACTCAAGGGCAGCTAACTCCACAGTCAGAGGTTGGATCTAGCTGAAATCTGAACCCATCCGAGATATTATAGTTGTCCTTGTTACCTGCAAGAATGAACAAGATCCACTGAAAACTAATGGCGCTAGAGTGGCCACAACATTTTTCCCATTATAAGTCTATGGGGATTTTTCCAGATGCTCAAGGGCAGCTAACTCTGCAATCTGAGGTCAAACCTAGCCAAAATTCAAACTCATCCTAAATGTTATGGTTGTCCTTGTTATTCCCAAGAATGAAGAAGATCCAATCAAAAATGAAGTTGCTAGAGTGGCCATAACATTTTCCCCATTATAACTCAATGGGACCTATCTGTTGCCATGGAAACCAGACTTCTGATCCGACCTGGCCCAAAACCTAATGCAACCTTTCCCCCTCTGCTTTAGATAAAATATGATTGCGATTGGCCTTGTTGTCTTAGAGATATTGAAATTGAAAATGTGAACGCACACACAGACGGACGGACGCACGCACGAACGGACGCTGGCTCGACTACTATACTATAAGCTCACCTGTGAGCCTTTGGCTCAGGTGAGCTAAAAACTAATGTATACACTGTAAACTTCAGCTTCATTAAATAACAGTAGGGTTCTCTGAAATCAAAATTTCTTCACCAGCAAGTTCCACACCCACACAAAATAAACTTTTCTTAATATTATTCTTATTTTCTTTATATAAAAGGCTCCATTTTTTTAAAATTAGATTCTCACCTCATCTGTTCTTTTGACATCAGAATAATCAGGTCTGATAACTCTGTGGTGAGGATGCCGATCATCTTTGTGCTGTAACAAAGTGAAGTTTTAATTAACCCATATTTGACGAATGGATTCTCCCATCATTATCAATTGGATGAGTCCACTTTCATTTTTAGGGGTGTTAGGAGTGATTTTTATTTTTTATCTCAATTTTTGATGAAATTTCTCTGTGCAAACAGAATAGCCCCAGATGGGACGCCACGTTCTGCGGCGTCCCATCTGGGGCTATGCTGTTTGCCTATGTCCCACAAAAAGGACGCCAGGCTTAAATGAGTTAAAAGAATATCCAAGGGCGGATCCAGGATTTCTGGACAGGGGGTTCAAGTTTACTAAGAGGGGTTCGTTTTCTTAATTTAACCCATTTTTTCTTAAATTCCTCCACGAAAATGAAATAATTTGGTCAATGATATCAGGACCATTTAGGACA
Organism: Rugalucina vietnamica; assembly: GCA_964017185.1. Taxonomy (NCBI): domain Eukaryota; kingdom Metazoa; phylum Mollusca; class Bivalvia; order Lucinida; family Lucinidae; genus Rugalucina; species Rugalucina vietnamica. The sequence continues at coordinate 55,721,461 of OZ024873.1, forward strand.
CGCATGTTTCTTCAATGGAGAACAAATCTGAGTATCAAAATGTGAATTGGGATGTTAATTATATGGCTCTTGAAATGCCTTTTTAAAGTCCTTGGCTTAGTTGTTCAAAATTTTGTTAGCTTAACGCTGTTGTTAAGCCCTAAATTTGTTAACTACATATCATCTTCAAATGCAAATACAGTTATTTTTTGTTGATAAAATGTGAGAATCCTTTACGTGGTCACAAATGACTAGTGCATTAAAGCATATGGAGTTTTCATAGTTCAGTGAAAGCAGTGACTTTCTTGCGTAAGAAGTGATCTGCTATGTAAAGCAAACAAAGCTGTTTGTGATGGAAAAGTGAATGATGTGTCAAAACTGACCCAATCAAAATGTGACCATCTTGTACATGACAGTGATTGTGTGAGCAAAGATACCCTTACCACTGGATTGGGATTTATGCTACCAGGTTCTGCATATCTCAATCTTGCCCGGTCACCTGGCAAGTCTTGCCTGCCGCCCAAGGCCTGCATGAAAATGTCCTTGCACGCTTATTAGGTATATTCTTTCTTTCCTTCTCATTTAATAACAGCATATACACAAGCATCATACAGTTCAACCTCGTTATAACGCCCATCACTATAGTGCAGTTTTCAGTATAACACGGTCATGTCATGGCTCCCAAAATGATAATTTTGCTATATGTCTATTGTAATAAACTCATTATAACACGGTTCACTTACAACACGGTCTGTTTTCATGGACCCCAAAGATAGCGTTCTAATGAGGTTGACCTGTACTAGCATTTCCTTCATGAAACAAATGCAATGGATATAAGAATTGCTCACAGGTCATCTTCAATACAAAATCGGAACACTACAAAATCGGGACACTACAAAATTGGGACACTACAAAATCGGGACACTACAGCTTGAGCTATCATATACAGACAATCTAATCATAAACATGTTGATTTCTTGCTCAGCGTTCATACAGAGACCATCAGTAAAGCTTATTACACTGCATTACAGGTGCAACATGACAATCCTTCAACAGAACATGTACTTGACAACAAGGGCAAGAATCCATCCTGCTTACACCCATTCCCCACTCCCCACTCAGTACACTTTAACCTCGTTATAACGCACCTCATTTTAATGCAATTTCAATATATCACGGACATGTCATGGCTCCCAATTTGATTATTTTACATTATGTCCACAGAAAGTAACCTCACTATAACACGGTTCACTTATAACAAAGGCTATTTCTACATGTATGTAACCCAAAGATAGAGTTATAATGAGGTTGGCCTGTACTAGACAATTGGATTTCAAATCTACTGAAATCTACATCATGCGAAAGAAACGTGCATATTCAATACCAAGAAATACGCATATTCAATACCAAGAAATATGCATATTCAATACCAAGCCAAAAGTAAAATATGAGCCACCTCGTGGGAAAACCAACAATGTGGTTTCCAAACAGGTCCAGCACAAACCGGTCTGTGCAGTAACAGAAAACAGCTAGAAGCATGGAATTTCGTATTTTCGAAGTAGAGTGATTGTACTATCCGTGTAGCGAAAATAAAGGCGCTGATCAGCTTCGCGGTTACCGCGAAGCTGATCTGCGCCTTTGTTTTCGCATATGCAAATTGCTGTTTTCCCATGAGGTGGCTCGTATACAGATTCACTACTTACCCAAGGTTTTGGTTGTGGTGTACCCATTGAGTCTCTGATCTGTTTTTTATCTACAGCCCCAATCTCTGTGTGGGTCAAAGAATCTAGGTACCTGTATTTGAAAAATAGCACAATAACAGTAACTTTTAATGCCTATTTCTTGCTCTTTATATTGCTTATTTACTATATTTCTACCAGCATTATTTGGAAATATGCAACGTGTATATAGGCTAATATAGCACAGCTTTCCAATTTTACATTATTTTTTTCATCATTTGGTATAGGAATGTTCATGAATATATTCAGTATTTAAATATTTCTTAATAATGAAAATGGACTACTTTGAGTGATCAGAAAAGGAAAGTCTGTAAGTCACATGCGGTCATATCCTGCTTCTATGACTGTACAGGCCAGTTTGTGTCTGACCTGGTCGGAAACGAAGACTGTTGGTTTTCTTGTGCAAAGGGTCAGAAGAAACCACTTACCTCAAGCAGGAATCCAGGTCAGTTTTCAGCTGAGTTTCATACTGTTCATGCTCATTCTGTATTTGCCTGCAAAAGTCAAAACCTCTGATTAGATTATGTGGCTAGAGGTAACACAGAAATGTCATGAGGAATTCTGCATTCAATGTTTTTGTCCAATTTCTGCTGAATCCAGGCTGTAAACCCACAGAAGTGGACTAGATGTAATGCTTTGAATTTCAAATTTCTGAATAAAAGAAAATGAATACTCATATGCATGTATGTCAAAGAAACTGATATAACATTATTAACTATTACCAAATTTTATCAATCACAGGCAACTAATAAATTCTCCTCTGCAGAAAGCAGCCTTGATCCACCATGTGCTTTCAAATTAAATATATTTACTGCTTTCATAATTCATTTTATCAAGCATCCTTCAGTCTTTCCCAAAATGTTTACCATGAGAGAGGCAGATGACAGACAGACAGACAGACAGAGAGAGTTCTACTCACATAATGCTTCACAGAGAGAGAGAGAGAGAGAGAGAGAGAGAGAGAGAGAGAAAGAGAGAGAGAGAGTCACTCACACTATTCTTCTCTGTAGGAAGCTGACTTGATCCTCCATATGAGCTCGAGCATCTTTCATTCTCTCTTCAAATGCCTGTCTTGCTGCTTCCTTCAGACTGCTCATGTTCTGAACATGTTTGTAGTCAGGCTCTAACTGAATACAAAAATATGAGCCTTGCCATGAGAAAACCAATGATTTGGGTTTCCAACCAGGTCCGACACAAACCAGCCTATACAGTCACTAAAGCAGGCTAGAAGCTTGAAATTTTGGATTAAAGTAGAAGAGATATTGTACTATCTGAGTAGCGAAAACAAAGACGCTGATCAGCTGTGCAGTCACTGCAGTGGCTCATATATTCTTTGAATGTAAATATATATGTCTCCGCACAACCAAGCCAACCAGGTCAGACACAAACCAGCCTGTACAGTCACAGAAGCAGTCTAGAAACTTGAAATTTCGGAATTTTGAAGTAGAGGCATTGTACTATCTGTGTAGCGAAAACAAAGGCGCTGATCAGCTTTGCAGTTACCGCGAAGCTGGTCTGCGCCTTTGTATTCGCATATGCAAATTGCTGGTTTTCTGACACGGTGGCTCATATGGTAAACCAGTTAATTTACCTGGTTCATTGATTAAGAGCTTTATGTCCATGGTCAATAGCTAAGTCATGTTTGGATGGTCAGTTACCCTAGCCATCATGTTCCTGGGAAATTCTCCACATGGCTGGCTACCAGTACTAAATGCACATTTCTTTCACCACTAACTGACAAATGTTCTTCTTGAATCAGTGAAGAAAAGAATGTCCTTACAATTCATATGCTGAGGGTGAGGATTTATCACAGGTCTGCTGTGTTACATACACGGTGGCTCATTTAAAATGCAGTCTACATAATAAATAACAAGTTTCTATTCTAATTTCTGCTACCTCAGTGCCTTGTGAATCTTTCTGCCTGGGTAGCGGTCTCACAGATAGGTTATCTAATGTCATGATGCTGGTCGACTGGAGGATCTCATCTCTATACAGGGGGTCTAGTTCTATTGGATTACCCTACAAAGAAGATAATGATCATTCAATCTGAAAAATAGATCTTAAAGTCAATGTCAAGATTCTCCTTTGCAAAGCAAGTAATCAGTGCAGATCTTATTCAAACTGTTCATGGAAGAGAGGTTTACTACATGCAGTATAATCAAGGGCTTCACTATATTCCGTTTCATTTCTTTGTAATGTGGTTTTCGGCCAGATTTAGTACGAGGATATGAAAACAAAAGGCTTTCTTAAAACTAAAATAAATATAAAATATTTTACTGTAGTTTAAAACTTACATGTAGACTCAGAACTTCCAGTCGTCTCAGTTGTCCAAGGATATCTACTGTATTGTTTAGTGTTGTAATGTGGTTGTCGGCCAGATTTAGGATGTGGAGATGAAAACAACTTGTAAGAGGAACAACATCTACCTGCAAAATTGGAAGCATCAGGATAACAAGCCCATGTTTTGAATACGCCTTGAACCCCACTTTTATATAGTGAAAATCAGGTCTACAGGGGTATATAATTTTTCTTATTTTTGCTCCAAAACATAGACTGTGGGTTCTCATTCTAACGTGTTCCCACAATTAGTGAGTGTTGAACAAAAATATCAAAATTTTTCGAATGGAATTTTCAATTTATTTCAGCTAAAAAAAATCTGGATAATGCATGGGCGTGTTTTTGTAATGGTTTGTTTGTATCTTTGTTGTTTGTGGTTCCACATGAATCACAAGGATTCTACGAAGTGGTAGAGTGACAAACTCAAGATTGAGAGGTTGGAGAATTTTAGTCTTTCAGCAAATCACATTAGCTCAACATAGTACTATACAACACTTTTACTGCCACATCTGTAGTCATTTTTACCGTTTATTGTCATTGCCACCGATGACTGTAGTTGTTTTATGGGTATACCGGTATGTCCCGGGTTAAAGATGAAAGTTTTAAAGGGAGGTAAATGTATTGTATCAGATTTATCAGCATCTTGCTCCCTGCAAGATCTCAACCCTTGAAAATCAAATTTTTATAACCTCTAATACATGAGCCGCAACAATAGAAAACCTGTCTTTGGGGTTTCCGATCAGCTCCAACAAAAAACTGGTGTGTGTAGTCACTGAAGAAGGCTAGAAGCTTTAATTTTCTTATATACGTAAGTGAAAATGTGTTATCTGTGTAGCAAAAACAAAGGTGCTGATCAATTGTGCAGTCACCGAACCCGAACAAATGATCTGCGTCTTTGTTTTCACAAACATTTTAAGGCAAAAAACTGGTTTCCAAATGACGTGGCTCCTTTAACACTGTAGCATAACTTACAATATCATTTCTTTGAGCATACAACTCCCTCAGTCTAGGTAGACTTTGTACACCGTCTAATGATTGCAACTGAAATATAGATACATAAGCAGCCTCATTAGAAAATTGTTTGTGCAGTTTCCTATTGCAAAAGCATTACAGGATGGCTATGGGTTAAAAGTTTTCAATTCAGAATGTAGACATGGGTCTGAGATGGATCTTGCCTAAAGACACAAAAGTAGGGTCACTTTTACAATCTCCTTGCGAAGTCTTTTTTTCTGTTGCCGGACAGCTATCTGGAAGATTTCAATTTGTGCTGGACAAAAGTTTATTTTGCAGGACAGTGTCTTTATATTAACAATTTGTAGTCTTGTAAATTTTGCCAGACAAATGTCTGACAGGCTGAAATGTTTTGATGGGTATTTTGTCCGGAGGAGCAGCACTTTTTGCAAAGACTGCTTTAAACATAACTGAATATTATTGTACCTTTTTCATTTTCCAAAATTCAGAGATATCACCATGTCAGCCGCCTATATTTCGTGTATCTTAATTATAGCTTGCTAGACTAATATAATACAGGTATGATTTAAAGCTGATAAATAGATAAAAGAGGCAATTTCTCTTATATTTTACAAAATGAGCCAAAGCATGGTAAAACAATCTGCATAGGCAAAAACAAAGGTGCAGATCAGCTTCGCAGTAACTGCGAAGCTGATCAGCGCCTTTGTTTTCGCTACACGGATAGTACAATTACTCTACTTTCTAAATTCCAAATTTCCAGCATCTAGCCTGCTTCTGTACAGACCAGTTTGTGTCAAACCTGATCAGAAACCCAAATGGTTGGTTTACTCATGTGATGGCTAAAATCTTGTCTAGTTGGAATACAGTTGGAGCAAATGTCATAACATGTGACAGAGTCATTAAAAATAGTCCTTTCTACAAGATGAATGTAATACAGCCGCCACATCAGAAAACCAACAATCTGCATATGCGAAAGCAAAGGCACAGATCAGCTTCGCAGTAAACGCAAAGCTAATGTGCACCTTTGTTTTCGCTACATGGACAATACAACTCCTCCTCTGCATATACTTATACCCAAAATTTTAAGCTTCTAGCCTTCTTCTGTGACTGTACAGGCCAGTTTATGTCAGACCTAGTCAGAAACCGTAGTCGCTTGTTTTCTTATGCAAAGGCTTAAATAAGTGTTGTTTTTTTTTTGTTTGTTTTTTTTTTTTCCATTCCAGGATACCTTATTATTACTGATATGTAGAACTTCCAGATTGATCAGACTGGGCATGTACGAGATGTCTTTTAGTTCATTCATACTTAGGTTCAGCACGACCAGTGATGAGCTGGGCACCAGGTTGTCTATCTTGGTTATAAAGTTATGTGACAAGTTCAGGGTATATAGCTTCTTCAGGACTTCTATTCCAATAAACCTGTCAAAAAAACAAAATGAAATTTGAACTCAAAGAGCCGCCTCGTGGGAACCAACAATGTGGTTTCCGAACAGGTCCGACACAAACCAGCCTGTACAAGTACAGAAAAGAGCTAGAAGCTTGAAATTTCGGATTTAAGTAGAGGAGGAATTGTACTATCCGAGGAGCGAAAACAAAGGCGCTGATCAGCTTTGCGGTTACCACGAAGCTGATCTGCGTCTATGTTTTCGCATATGCAGATTGTTGGTTTTCTCACGATGCTGCTCATAAGTTGAAGTTGTATCAAACCAATTGTTGTGTGCTATCATGATAATACTATAGATCAAATGAATGACCATAGTTTTATATATCAAGTGAATCAATTTTTGCAGTTTCACATGCTACAGATTTGTTTTTTTAATTTGTTTATACACCAATGTCACAAAAAAGTTATCTTGGGACATTTGCCAATGTTTTATGGGTATTACCAGAAATCTGGTTCATCTTGATCTGTTCATCTTCGTCTGGCAGATATAGCGTTCTTGCCCAGAACCTCTCGATTTGCAGTTCTACACTATACCACTCAGTCATCACAATCCCATAAATAAGTTAGGTACAAAGAAAGTTTTATAATAACCTAACCCACCTGGAAGTTTTCACTTACTTGCTGATCCTGTTTAGTGAGGCATTTAGTTCTCTAAGATTGCCAAAGGGCAGTAAACCAGCATGTTCCAGGGATGTGAACTCATTCAAAGACAAGTCGAGACGAACAATTTTGGAAGGAGTCTCTAAAACTGAAGACATTCTCGGTAGAACTCCACTGAAAATGAAAAATACCAATTAGTCCTTGAAATTGATCACATTTATTTTTTTTTTTTTGTACTGTTGAAGTGTATATTCTGTATACATTTTTAAAAAAATCTCCCTGAAAAGGAAAAAAAAAATTCTCTGATACCTCCTTTAAACTCATCACATATAGACAGCATAACTCCAAACTACAGGTCAACCTCCTTATATGTGCAATACTATATTTGGGATCCATAGAAACAGACCGTTTTATAAATTAAAACGTTTTATAATTGTTTACAACAGACATACATAGCAAAATAATCATTCTGGGAGCCATGAAATCATTGACATGGCCATGTTATATTGAAAATCACACTATAGTGAGGTGCGTTATAATGAGGTTGAACTGTAGTTAAAGGTGCAAAGTTGACTCCAGCTTACTTTACCAAAGGTTTTACCATTGTTTGTTGGATATTGAGAGAATTTTTACATTTCAGTTACCAATAAAAAGTTAAAAACCAGAGGACCAATGGTCCTGTAAACGCTCACCTGAGATCTGCTGTATATACGAATGTTATAGAAAATAGTCCCAGTATAGGGGCAGATGAAGCCCTTGGGCCATTTTTTTTTCAGAATAATCAATATACTGTCCATACCAGTTTTTCCCTTCAAATGACATTTTAACAGTTTACCCATTCAAATACATAGGCAACCCATGTTGACCTTGCCTTAAAATAGGTCAAGGTCATCACAGGTTCATGATTTATATATACATTGTAGTACTTGAGTCATTGATGCTTCATGCCAAGTTTCATTGAAGTCAATCTATCGGTTTCAGAGAAGATATCTGAAGGGTTTATACCATATATGGGCATGGCGGCCATCTTGGTCATGTGACCTTGATTATTTATATACACACACTGATTCCCCCATTCTATAGATGCTTCCTATGAAATTTGGCTTTGATTAGCCAAGCGGTTTCAGAGGAGAAGATGTTTGAATATTATGGTAATATACATGTATAATGCCAGGGGGCGGGGCTGGGGCAAATGAGCCCCTGGGGTCCAATTTCTTTCAGAATCATTAATATTCAGTCCTACTGCCCCACACTGGTAAATGTAAAAGTACTGGAGCTGGTTGCAACGAACTGGTGCAGTCTAAATTACGCACTGGAGTAAGATTAGAATGGTGGAAAAGGTAAATAAATCTTATACCTCTTTTCATTACCATTCCCTTATAAACTTGTGTGTATTTTATTTGTTATGTCACCTAGCGCAGAGAAGGACGGAATCATTGCAGTTTATGATTTTATCACGCAATATGCGATTTATTTCATGGGTTAGAAGCCAAATCAGATACAGTTCTACCAGTATGACCGGTGGCATGTGTTTTCGTGCCAAAATTGAGAGGAAAATGCATGTTTGAGCATAGTTTTTGTTATATTGTGATATATTTATGAATAAACATTCAAGAAACACGATTTCCGATAGCCATTTTCTTCTTGGTATCGAAGCAAATGTTTTATTGAGGATTTTCTATTACAACGCACTGGGAGCAGTTTTTGAATCATTGGTACAACACACTGGTGATTGCACAAACTTGCTGCAGGGTTGCTGATTTCCAATAGGCAAAGCATCTAACTCGCCCAATCATTAAGCAATCTTATATGAACATCAACGTGACAAAATGTACCTGTGGACATTCTGATTTTTTTAGTAGAAAACTGCCAAAAAGCAGGACAATCATGTAATATATGTTTTAGAAACAGAAATAAACTGTATTTGTAATCATTGAACACTGGGCTATCGAATTAATGAGTTTTAAAACATTTATATTCAATATTTGGAGTTATCTGCCCTTGTTTTAGCCCATAATATACTTACTTTTCCTATATGTAACCATAGCAACCAGGATGTCACAATAATAGACAAAATAATTCCGACAGATTGCTTGTAATGATGAAAGGTTTCCATCCACAGTGCAGATTATATTTTCCTTTTGGTCCTTTGAGATCAGCGAGGGTAAATTTGATTATAGCACTATTCGTATCGTAAAGAATCTGTATAAATAAAAATAAAACGATCAGAGCATCAGCAGACCAACCAAAATCCACAAAATAAAAGAGCTACTTGTAACTTGTAAGAATTAAAACAAGGCACAGTCTTCGCCATATCCAGCTAAACAAACTCATTGAAAACTTAAACGGACCCATTTCAAAAAATAGGTCATAATTGCATTTGTACTTACTCGTACCTTTCTTTTCTGATTGATCGGGTGCACGGATTGGTGAGATAATAAGCGGGATATAGGTCTGACAACATGGAAAGTAATGCAAGAAAATGCCTCATAATATTATGTCCGTGAACCTTAGACCCCATGTTATATGTAGCAAAACGGGTGGTTCATGGGTAGAAGTTGTTGTTTTTTGTTGTTGTGTTTCTTTCTTTCTTATTTTTGCTCGACACATAGAGTGGCTGTACTCTAAGACTAAGAATCGACTATTAACATATAATCACCATCTATGTTTTTTAGGAAAAATAGAACAAAAATCAAATTTTCGTCTAACAACTATCATTTTAACAGTCTTATAAATCTTTGCATATGGGCCACAACGCGAGAAAATGTACCTTCGGACAATATTTTGGGCATTAGAAAAAATAATTTTACTTTAAATGTATACTGTTTCTTGAGTCTAATACCCTTTATTTGACAAGATTACTCAAGTTATTAGCTCACCTGAGCCGTCAGGCTCACAAGGTGAGCTTATAGTATACCCATGCTCCGTCGTCCGTCGTCCGTCCGTCGTCCGTCCGTCGTCCACCATTTTCAAAGATCTTCTCCTCTGAAACCGCTTGGCCAATCAAAGCCAAATTTTACATGAAGCATCTATGGGAAGGGGGAACCAATGTGTATATAAATAATCCAGGTCACATGACCAAGATAGCCGCCATGCCCATATATGGTAAAAACCCTTCAAAAATCTTCTTCTCCGGAACCACTGGACCGATTTCAACCAAACTTGGCATGAAGCATTAATGGCTCAAGCACTACAATGTATATATAAATCATGACCCTATGATGACCTTGACCTATTTTACGGCAAGGTCAACATAGGTCGCGAATGCATTTGAATGGGAAAAATTGTTAAATTGTCATTTAAAGGAAAAATCTTGCAGAAAATGAGCAGTAGGACTGAATATTAATGATTCTGAAAAAAATTGGGCACCAGGGGCTCATCCGCCCCCACCCCTGGGCAATATACATGTATATCTCCATAATATTCAAACATCTTCTCCTCTGAAACCGCTTGGCCAATCAAAGCGAAATTTTATGTGAAGCATCAATAGGAAGGGGTAACAAATATGTATATAAAAAATCCAGGTCACATGACCAAGATGGTCGCCATGCCCATATATGGTAAAAACCGTTCAAAAATCTTCTTCTCCAGAACCGGTTGACCGATTTCAACGAAACTTGGCAAGAAGCATTGATGGCTCAAGCACTACAATGTATATATAAATCATGACCCTGTGATGACCATGACCTATTTTACGGGAAGGTCAACATAGGTCACCAATGCATTTGAATGGGGAAAACTTTTAAAATGTCATTTAAAGTGAAAGTCTTGCAGGAAATGGGCAGTAGGACTGGATATTAATGATTCTGAAAAAAAATGGACCCCAGGGGCTCATGTGCCCCCACCCCGGGGCAATATACATGTATATTTCCATAATATTCAAATGTCTTCTCCTCTGAAACCGCTTGGCCAAACAAAGCCAAATTTTAAGTGAAGCATCTATAGAATGGGGGAATCAATGTGTATATAAATAATCTAGGTCACATGACCAAGATGGCCGCCATGCCCATATATGGTAAAAACCCATCAAAAATCATCTTCTCTGAAACCAATAGACTGATTTCAAGGAAACTTGGCGTGAGGCATCGATGGCTAAAGTACTCCAGTGTATATATAAATCATGACCCTGTGATGACCTTGACCAAGTTTATGGCAAGGTCAACATGGGTTGCCTGTGCATCTGAATTGGGAAAACTGTTAAAATGTCATTTGAAGGAAAAAGCCAACAGGAAATTGGCAAATGGACAGAATATTGAAGATTCTGAAAAAAGAAAATGGCCCAAGGGCTTATCTGCCCCTGCACTGGAGTTAAATACCATAATATTCAAACATGTTTATTGGTATATGCAGCTGATCTCAGGTGAGCGTTTACAGGACCATTGGTCCTCTGGGTTTTTTAGTTACGACACATTTATTAAATGACCCATACAGAGGTCATTGTCCTGAAAAATGACGCCAAAGTTGCGTAATGCATTTCTGCATGTTTGACGTGCCTACAAAACTCAAGCCATTCGCTTAAAATTATTCAAGTACTGGCCGAAAACTTTTAATAAGTTTGAATAAAAAAAATGAGATGCTTTAAGAGCAGTGAGTATATTAATGAGTAATGAGGGATGGGCTACTTTCGGCTACTTAAGCCTCTTCGCTGACCCTTTTAATTTGGCAAAATGGAGCCAATGGCAAATACTGTAATTTTGCAATTTTCAACAGGAAAGTCGATACAAACGATGGTATTATCCAAACAGACCAAATGTTTAAAACGTTGGTTAGAAAATTAATCTAAACCGATAATGAATTTCTGATTCCTCAGAATACCCTCGCTGATCGCACAGGACTAAAAGGAAACTATAATCTGCACTATGAATGGAAAGGTACAAGTAGGCAATGATCAGGAAATGGCCCAATCAGAAAGAAATTCCCACTCCATAAACCGAGGATTGGGAAAAAAACTAAAATGACACTTAGGTACTTATACCAAGAAAACATATCGTAAGCCGTGTGAGCAGCTATCCCCCAATAGGCGGCCACTCAGTTACCCGAACTGAACTTAAAATATAAAAACGTACATAAGGCTCAAACAGCACAAAGATTTCATCATTACAAGCAATCTGTCAGAATTATTGTGTCTATTATTGTGACATCTTTGTTGCTATGGTTACTGTTTGGTGATACATATAGGGAAATTAAGTATAATATGTGCTAAAAAAGGGCAGATAACTTCAAATATTGAAAATAAATGTTTTAAAACCCATTTATTCGATAGCCCAGTGTTCAAATACAGTTTTATTTCTTTTAACATATATTACATGATTGTCCTGCTTTTTGGCAGTTTTATGTATGTTTTCATATTTTTAGTTAAGTTAAAGTAACTGAGTGGCCACCTATTGGGAAAATAGCTCTTCATTCGGCTTACAATATGTTTCATGGTATAAGTACCTGATTGTTAGTTTGGTTTTTTCCCACCTCGGTTTTTGGAGTGGGAATCTTTTTCTGATTGCGCCTTTTCCTGATCTTTGCCTACTTGTACCTTTCTGCTAGAAAAGTCAGAATATCCGAAGGTATATTTTGTCACGATGATGTTCATATAAGATTGCTTAATGATTGAGCGACTAAGATGCTTTGCCTATGTGAAATCAGAAACCTGAAGCAAGTTTGTGCAACCACCAGTGCGTTGTACCAATGATTCAAAAAATGCTCCCAGTGCGTTGTAATAGAAAATCCTCAATAAAACATTTGCTTCGATACCAAGAAAAAAAATGGCGATCGGAAATCGTGTTTCTTGAATGTTTATTCATAAATATATGGCAATTTAACAAAAACTATGCTCAAACATGCATTTTCCTCTCAATTTTGGCACGAAAACACATGCCACCGGTCATGCTGGTAGAACTGTAACGGATTTGGCTTCTAACCCATGAAATAAATCGCATATTGCGTGATAAAATCATAAACTGCAATGTTTCCGACCTACTCTGCGCTAGGTGACATGACAAATAAAATACACACAAGTTTGTAAAGGAATGGTAATGAAAAGAGGTATAAGATTTATTTACCTTTTCCGCCATTTTAATCTTACTCCAGTGCGTAATTTAGACTGCACCAGTTTGTTGCAACCAGTTCCAGTACTTTTACATTTACCAGTGTGTGCCCATTTCCTGCAAGTAAATTTCCTGCTGTAAAATAGGTCAAGATCATCCACAGGTCATAATTTATGAACACATTGTAGTACTTCAGTCCTCGATGCTTCATGCCAAGTTTTGTTGAAATTGGTCCATTGGTTCAGGAGAAGAAGAATTTTAAAGGGTTTTACCATATATGGGCATGGCGGCTATCTTGGTCAAGTGACCTGGATTATTTATATACGGTACACATTGATTCCCCTTTCCCATAGATGCTTCCTATAAAATTGGGATTTGATTGGCCAAGTGGTTTCAGAGAAGAAGATCTTTGAATATTTTTGTAATATACATGTACATGTATATTGCGCCGGGGTGGGGGCAGACCAACCCCTGGGGTCCAAATTTTTTTTCAGAATTACCTACCTTCAGTCCATTTGCCCATTTCTTGCAAGATTTGCCTTTCAAATGACATTTTAACAATTTTCCCCTTTCAAATGCATGGGCGACCTATGTTGACCTTGCCGTAAAATAAGTCAAGGTCATCCGAAGGTCATAATCCATAAACACATTGTAGTACTCTAGTCCCCAATGCTTCATGCCAAGTTTTGTTGAAATCGGTCCAGTGGTTCAGGAGAAGAAGAATTTTAAAGGGCTTTTACCATATATGGGCATGGCAGCCATCTTGGTCATGTGACCTGAATTATTTATAAACACATTGATTCCCCCTTCCCATAGATGCTTCCTATAAAATTGGGCTTTGATTGGCCAAGTGGTTTCAAAGAAGAAGATCTTTGAATATTTTTGTAATATACATGTATATTGCCCCGGGGTGGGGGCAGACCAACCCCTGGGGTCCAAATTTTTTTCAGAATTACCTACCTTCAGTCCATTTTCCCATTTCCTGCAAGATTTGCCTTTCAAATGACATTTTAACAATTTTCCCCGTTCAAATGCATGGGCGAGTGGTTCCGTGTCCAGTGGTTCCGGAGAAAAGAATTTTGAAGGGTTTTTACCATTTATGGGCATGGCGGCCATCTTGGTCATGTGATCTGAATTATTTATAAACACATTGGTTCCCCCTTCCTATAGATGCTTCATATAAAATTTGGCTTTGATTGGCCAAGCGGTTTCAGAGACGAAGATCTTTGAAAATGGTGGACGACGACGGACGGACACCGGATCATGGCCATCCTATAAGCTCACCTTCTGAGCCTAACGGCTCAGGTGAGCTAACAAGTAGCCCAAAGGGCAACAATGGTTCACATGAGAACCAACAAGTTAAGCTATTAGTGTGGTTGAAACATTTTCCCCATGATGATTCTAACTCTATGGTATTTTTTCAGACACTCAATGGCAGCTAACTCCACAGTCTGAGGTAAAATTTGATGGAAATTCAAACTTGTCAAAGATATTATGGTTGTCCTTGTTACTGCCAAGAAAATAATTATTATTTTGACTGATTTTATACAAGAGATAAGGTCAGTTTGGCTGCCCATCCATTCTAAAGTAGGACAAGTAATAATGTGATGTTCATATGATTCAGGAGCCCAGATTTTAATAAACGCTGCAGAACAACTTTCAAAATTTTAGGATGATTGAAAAAATATTATTGTCTCATATCAAGTTGCAAAATTTTGGATATAAGAAAAACATTACAAAAATGACAATTTGTAAATATAATTTGACCATGAACTTATCAAAACCTTAGATCCAATAAACCCCGGATAGGTAGCTACAGTTTATGTACTGGACGTATGCTGGCTCGGCTAGGTTGTTGAAATTGCAATTGAAAATGTTTAAACGCTGATAATTCAATAATTTGAGAAAATGTACTAGATATGTTTTTTATAAAGCAATAGCTTAAGATAGCATAAACTTTAACTTTATTTCTGGATAAAGCAACATGTTCTTCACAAGTCTTCTAGAAAGTAAGGTATTAAATTTCATAGAAATTTTGGTAAAAATTAATGGGAAAACTCCATTTTCATTCAAATTAATTTAAAAATTTTGACCAAACATGATAAAAATCTCTTATTAGAGCCCCAGTTGTCACTTACACTCAATTATGTCCATCCAAACCTGTTTTGTGATGGCATAAAGGGACCAGTGATCGATCAAAAATAGCCATGTTTGATAAATTTGCTGATCAGACATGCATTGGAGAATGCATGTGTACATACCATATCCAAACTTGAACCTTCCCCATGTTTTTCAATATGTCAATTTATGACGTCATCACGTCACATTCTCAGTGACCTCATTTTAACACACCCACCATCATACAGCATGAATCAGGGTCAGGTGGACCAGTGATCTATCACCTTTTTCTCTCCAAAACCGTGGCTAACTTGGAAGGTATGTACATTTTTAGAAAGAATAATTATTGTTTACCTCTAGCCTCGAAACACAGTTTTTAAGCAGTACAACTAAGAGCCCCTCTTCGTAAAGTGCAAGAAAATGCAAGATAGAAAAGCTTTCCAAATAAATTTAAACAAGTGTTTGTAAGGTAATATAATGCACTTTAAGTTGAGACTAGCATAAAATTTACTTCAGGTATCCTTTGAGAATTAATAGCCGATAATCAATAGTTGATTGATCACTGGTCTCTGATCGATCACTGGTCGCCTTATGCTACTTAAAATTTGAAAGAAAATAAAAAGATTTTCATCCCTATCGACCCTTGAAATTTTCAGGTAAATGGACATATGACTTAAACTATGTCAATACTGCAACTATAATATTTAAAATCACTTTATTTAACCTTCTTTATGTTTTAACGTACGTCGTGTGGAAATTAAGCCAGTGCCAAATTGTGTAGCACAGGGATTGACATAAGCGGGAGCTAGATTCTTGCTGAATCTGCTGTGGGCAAGTTGAAATTGCCAGCGGTGAGCCCACCAAGTTCAAAACCTGGCGGGGCAAGCTGCATTAAAATCCAGCTTGCCTGCCGGGCAAGGGCTGCTCGCGATCAAATTCTTACATCAACTCCTGTACTGTAGCATGTAGGCAATGATAAGAGGGCAGTGTAGTGTAACTCGGTAGATAGCCTGCATTTGAAGCCATTGATTACAAATGAAAATGCATGTAAATACTGTAAACCATTTTTACCCTTCTTGTCCCCATTCAAAACCATAAACCAAAGACTTGAGCTGACACATTTTCAAATCGAGCTCAAAATATTGGCCACGTGCATCCAGTTTCCAGTCTGTCGGCAAATTTTGGCATGCGTGACATCGACGTTCAATGAACTTGTTCGTAAGTTTGCCTTCCATTTTAGAATGTGCTGTTACTGTTTGTGAATTAAACATCCAAATCAAAAATGATCTGTTCAGTTTGTTTACGGTGTTGCTGTTTGCAAGGGAGATAACTCGAAAGGTCAAACTAACTCACGCATCCAACTACCTTTTCTGTGACGGTGTCACAGTATCGTTCCGCTATAGTTATCTAGTTATCTGTTATCTTCACCGCCTGTATAGGCGAACCTCGTTTTAACCCACGAGTACGGGTAACCCTTCACCTAACCATTACCACTCCGCAGTGACAGGATTAATGCCCGCCACCAGTACCATGATAACCCTAACACATATTTGAATCCTGTCAATGCAGATTTCCCTCCCTTGTGCCTTAACCTTAAACACGTCACTGTTGTACCATACTACCCAAAGCCAATTTTCCCCAGATGCAACAGTGACGTGGGCTGCCTGAGGTGGAGGAAAGCCAGGACATATCTCGGCATACCCGGAATATGCCTGTGAAACCACCGCGTCCGCCTGGCGACAGCCAGACCAGAGATATATACTATACATCTTTATCTCAGGCCAGACCACATACATTTCGACGGGTTAATTCAGTTTTATTCTGAAAAACATTGCCGATAGTGGGGCGCGAACCCGTACGAAAGTGGTATGTAGCAAAGTAGGAAACCTCCTCGCTCCCTACAGCGCTATAGCGGACGCCCAACTTTTAAAAGATAACCCCCCCACCCCCATTTTAGAAGACAACTCTCCCCACTTTTGAAGACAAATCTTCCCACTTTTGAAGACAACTAGCCCCACTTTAGTTGAGAGTTTGTCCCACCGTCTTAGACCGTCCTACCTATCCATCCTCTTTATCCCTTGTCCCTCTCGGTCTATAAGTCAACTCAACTCATTCCTCAATCAATTTTATATAGAAGTGTTTACGGGGGTATACATATTTCTATCATTTTTATCTAAAACATAGATTGTTCTATGTATTGAATAAAAAATAACCATTTTTTTGCCTCCTGAAACTTTCTCTGTCCCGACATGACTGAAAAATTGTTGACTGGGAAGTGGAAAGTTTAAATAGGAGTTTTAGATGGTTGACCTTGTCGAAGGCCTTGCTAAAACGACCAAATCGACCTGGTGACAGTTTGATACTTTTCTGCACAGTTCCTCCACTAGTTCAAGTAACTGCGTTTCACAAGAACGTCTCTCACGAAAGCCATGTTGTAATCCATAGTGACTGCCATACAGTATATCATTTTCATTCAGATGCCGAGCAACATTTGAGGCAACAATGTGCTCCATGACTTTGCACAAATACAGGTCAGCGAAATTGGCCTATAGTTTTCGGGATCACACTTATCACCCTTTTTAGCTCGCCTGCACGAAGTGCACAGAGCTATTGTTGTCACCTCGGTCGTCCGCGTTTACGTGTACGTCCGCGTCCGCGTCACACTTTCGGTTAAAGTTTTTAAAATTGTTATATCTTGATAGTCACTGACCAGAAATCATTCATATTTGGAACATTGCTGCATATGAAAGTCCTCTGTGATTTAGTGTGAAGGGACCCGTGAGGTCTTGCCTGGGGGCGGGGCTAGATGTCAATATCTAGATCACCTTTGTACAATACTCAGATGCTGTGTTAGTTTCTCATCAACTGTAAAGCCTAGAACTGTCAAACCTTACATATGGCTTCTCCTCGATGTCCCGACTCGGCACCTACATTGACCTACTGACCTTGACCTATATTTCATGCTCCAGTGACTTTGTCATTTTTGAAGCCAACTCTTAATATCTCATCAACTATAAAGCATACAACCATCAAACCTTGCATATGGCTTCTCCTCAATGTCCGGTATTACAAGATATTTACACTTAATGTTTTCAGGGATTTCTTCGAAAAGATCTTGAATTTAGTCAATACATAGCTGACCGAGACGCAAGGGAGACAACTGTGAAAAAACTGACTGAACTTGTAAATTTAAAATGGTGGCTTTTGCTTTGTTTTCTGTGACCAAAGTGTTTTATTTTTAATCATTAAGGGTTGAGATTCCCTGTGACTCTTGTCTTTCATTTTTTATCAGGGAGTAAAGCTTTTTTTTTTAATGAAACCAGAGGGATTTTCATCTGCGTTTTGGCTGGAGTATGAAACTTGATTTTTTTTTTACATAAAGCGTTGTCTTCCAGGTAAACCATAAAACCAATTATCCCTAATTTACTTGCCTATTCAATAACACAGTAAAAAAAAATTGAAAACATGGTCAAAACAAATTAATGGTACAATTAAGTACAATAATTTTTAGATATTATAAAAGGTAAAAGACTGTAGAATAATATTATCATAAAATTATTTTAATTTGATAAAGTTTAACCATCTTGATAATGACATGAAATACTGTAAAAATTGAAAAAAGTACCATTCAGCAGTACAATTTTGGTGTTCAATACTTCTCTTAAAGTTAAAATATTATGTCAATAAAATTTACACTGTTGGAAAGCTAATTAAATTGTGCACATTCTGCACTAATTTTCAGTGTGAACCTATAAATAGAAATCTTAATTTCTGTATTTCAAACAGAAGGTTTTGGGATTATCTTTCCACTGGGATTTAACGACAACATTTACCATGAAGGCAATATTTCCAAAATGCCCGATTTTGATGTACTTACACTTTCGGACTCGTAAACGTAAATCTAGATCTCATGGTATACGGAAAAAGGGTAATGACAAACGTAAACGGTGTGCTGCATTGAAATTGAACATTTCTCTTAATGATTTAGCTGTTAAACTAAGGATTCACGGTCGACATCCAATGCTGTCGTATCTTAGTTCTCTACCTATTGCTGCATTACGTTCCTTGGACACAGAGGCTAATAGATTTTACGATAGAAATCATCAAATGTATGACGCTGCACTGTTAACAAGATGTTATACTCAGCATGCTCTTCGTCCATTTATCGATTCCGAATCTAATCACATTAGAAGTTTTATTAAAATTCCTTTCATCAATAAAGGAATTGACTTTATTGATTTACCAAGCATATTCCAGGATAAATCAGTGATACAGTCAATACCTACCTACTTCCAAAATTCAGAACCTCCTATTATTTGTTACAAATATAACAAACCAATCAGAAATACAATTTTTAATTTCAATAAACTTGTTTCTGATCTTGATATCCATGCTAATACTCCTAAGTCTTGAGATTGTAAAGATTCAAAATATGTTTATCAACCCGCTGGACATATTGTTACTGGAAATTTAAAAATAATTTCGGATTCTAGAATTCGCAAAATTGTTTCTAAAGGTCCGAAATATAGATTCCCTTCCTACATTAATTTCGACAAATGTAGAGAGGAGATTTCATCTGCATTAAATGATTTCGGTAATAGATGGTGTAAACGAGAGGGTGTTGAGGATAATGCTCTTAAAGAATGGAAAAGAAGTATCTTCACTATCGTGGATAAACGTATTAAGTTTTATTCACAAAATACTAATCTTTTACCTCCTAAACCCAAATCGTCATTTAGGCATTTGAAGCAGGGTATCCAAGAATTTCATAGAAAGTATGTCTTGGTTCCGGCAGATAAAGCCGCAAACAATGTTGTTGTCGTTTGTAGGCTTCACTACGTTAACACCTTAAAACAGGAGCTTGATGGTACCAGGGCTTATCTGGAGACAGATACTGATGAGGTGTCTGTAGTTAATGCCCACTTAAACGATTTACCTGTTAAGTTTTCTGTTTGTGTCAATGAAGGCCAAGACAAACTTCCTACGGTGTATTGGTTACCTAAGCTTCACAAAAGACCATACAAAGCTAGATTTATTGCAAATTCTAGCTCTTGTACTACCACTGAACTTTCTAAATTATTAACTTCCTGTCTTACTGCTATCAAATCTCATGTTATAAGATACTGTGAGACAGTGTATGAAACTTCAAATAAAAATTGGTTTTGGTCAATTAAAAATTCTGGTGAGGTGCTCAGTAAATTGAAGTGTAGAGGGTTCCGTGCGACAAGCTTGTCCACATATGATTTTTCTACTCTGTATACAACATTACCACATAATCTAATTAAAGAAAAACTTCTGGATTTGATAGAGTGGACCTTCAAAAGGGCATTAAAAAACTATGGTTCACTTTATTTGGCATGTAATGACAGAAAGGCTTTTTTCACTTCCTCTGACCAAAGTCGGTATACACTTTGGTCATGTCAGAATGTATGCGACGCCTTATCCTATCTCCTTGATAATATTTATATTAGATTTGGGACCAAGTTATACAGACAAATTGTTGGAATTCCGATGGGTACAAATTGCGCACCTCTCGTAGCTGATTTATTTTTATACTGCTACGAAAGAGATTTCATGGATTCTCTTAACCATGATAATCAAGCTGATGTTATCGAGGCTTTTAATTCCACATCTAGGTACCTCGATGACCTTTTGAACATTGACAACCCTTATTTTGAAGGTATGGTCAATCACATTTATCCACCTGAACTTCATTTGAACAAAGCCAATATCTCAGATACTGAAGCCCCCTTTTTAGATCTACATCTTTCTGTTGCAAATGGATTTGTTTCTTCTAAAATTTATGATAAGCGCGATGACTTTGATTTTGATATAGTAAATTTTCCTTTTTTGGATGGTGACGTTCCTCGTCGTGCTTCTTATGGTGTATACATTTCGCAACTTATTAGGTTTGCTAGAGTCTGCAATCATGTTACAGACTTCAACGCTCGAAATAAATGTTTAACGGCAAAACTTCTCCAACAGGGCTATCGGTATCATAAACTTCGAAAAACATTTTCTAAATTTTATCGTAGACACTATGAATTGATTTCCAAATATAATGTTGGGTTAAAGACGCTTTTAAGTGAGGGCCTTTCGGAACCTGAATTTTATGGTGACTTGGTTTACAAATTTAAGAAACTTAAAGGAATTAATGATTTTTCTTTTCAGTTCAGAAAAATCATAACACGTTACAGACGTATAGGTTATAACTTAAATGTTATGCGACAGTCTGCATGCTTAGTTTTTAACCCAATCATGGTTGATAACTATGCTGCCTTCTTTAATTGCACGCCGGTGAGTCGGGCGTCAGACTCTATGATGGCCCCGACATAAAGCTATTCATTTTAGTTGGTTGGGGCCGGAGCTTCTTGTCTGTTGCTTGGCCCACCGGGGTCCAACTGGTGTTTTTCTTTTGCTCCGGAGTTAGTAGGTTATTCGGCGCCCAGGGATCTCCATCGTCGGGCAGCTTACTCAGTCTGTGAGTCCTGGTTTTTGATCCATCAGGATGTTTATCATGATTTATTTGTTTGTTCTTGATGATTCATTGACTAGTTAGAGATTCACCTCGAGGACCGAATAACTAACTAAATGTTATGAACCACTGCAGAAGCTGAGGGTGAGGTTATGGCCATGTAAAACCGGTTTAAGCCCGCCAGTAACTTTGTGTTACTGATCGTTCCAAGTCGATACTTCTGTGGTGGTTCTTTTTGTTTTATGTCTTGGTGTTTAAATTTTTTTTTGTGCTGTTGGCGCCTTATGTATGTTTTCATATTTTTAGTTAGGTTAAGGTAACTGAGTGGCCACCTATTGGGAAAATAGCTGCTCATTCGGCTTACGATGTGTTCCATGGTATAAGTACCTGATTGTTGGTTTGGTTTTTTCCCACCTCGGTTTTTGGAGTGGGAATCTTTTTCTGATTGCGCCTTTTCCTGATCTTTGCCTACTTGTGCCTTTTTAAGTATTTTCATGGCTAATTTCCACTAATTTCTGCCAATATTGACATTTTTCTGACCACATTACCTGGATTTTGACTGGACCACGAATAAGCAAAAGTTATAGACAAATGTATTGGAGATTCAAATCCATCGAAAAATATTAATCCAAGGTTTTGGGCAGCTTATCCGCGTTTTGGGCAGCTTATCCTAACAGATCGTTTAGATAATTATCATATGCTACACGGATTTTGGACTGGATCAAATGCTTTATCTGTTTGAATTGATGTCTGTCCTTTGTCTTTCTGGAAGTTCTGTGTGTCTGAAACAATTTGTCGCGTTTATGAATTAGTCTTTTTTCTTGAGTAATCCAGAGAAGGCTTTTCTTTAATCCAAACTTTTTATAGGAATGAATTTTGAATAAGACGCAGCAATATATGGACCCAGACCACAATTGATTTTGGTCGCTCGTCTCTCACTAATGAGAAAGACCATCATTATTTCTTGAATTGGTTCGCGTGTGTTGGTGATTTCTTTGACAGCTGACTAGGCCAATTCTATATGTAAACTGTCGGTTGCAAGTAGAGCAAGTCAGTGTCATTGAAAAAAAGGTACAAGTAGGCAAAGATCAGGAAATGGCGCAATCAGAAAAAGATTCCCACTCCAAAAACCGAGGTGGGAAAAAACCAAACTAACAATCAGGTACTTATATCATGAAACATATCGTAATCCGAATGAGCAGCTATTTTCCCAATAGGTGGCCACTCAGTTACCTTAACTTAACTAAAAATATGAAAACATACATAAGGCGCCAACAGCACAAAAAATTTTCTACACACAAAGACACAAAACAAAAAGAACCACCCCAGAAGCATCGACCTGGAACGATCAGTAACACAAAGTTACTGGCGGGCTTAAACCGGTTTTACATGGCCATAACCTCACCCTCAGCTTCTGCAGTGGTTCATAACATTTAGTTAGTTATTCGGTCCTCGTGGTGAATCTCTAACTAGTCAATGAATCATCAAGAACAAACAAATAAATCATGATAAACATCCTGATGAATCAAAAACCAGGACTCACAGACTGAGTAAGCTGCCCGACGATGGAGATCCCTGGGCGCCGAATAACCTACTAACTCCGGAGCAAAAGAAAAACACCAGTTGGACCCCGGTGGGCCAAGCAACAGACAAGAAGCTCCGGCCCCAACCAACTAAAATGAATAGCTTTATGTCGGGGCCATCATAGAGTCTGACGCCCGACCCACCGGCGTGCAATTAAAGAAGGCAGCATAGTTATCAACCATGATTGGGTTAAAAACTAAGCATGCAGACTGTCGCATAGCATTCAAGTTATAACCTATACGTCTGTAACGTGTTATGATTTTTCTGAACTGAAAAGAAAAATCATTAATTCCTTTAAGTTTCTTAAATTTGTAAACCAAGTCACCATAAAATTCAGGTTCCGAAAGGCCCTCACTTAAAAGCGTCTTTAACCCAACATTATATTTGGAAATCAATTCATAGTGTCTACGATAAAATTTAGAAAATGTTTTTCGAAGTTTATGATACCGATAGCCCTGTTGGAGAAGTTTTGCCGTTAAACATTTATTTCGAGCGTTGAAGTCTGTAACATGATTGCAGACTCTAGCAAACCTAATAAGTTGCGAAATGTATACACCATAAGAAGCACGACGAGGAACGTCACCATCCAAAAAAGGAAAATTTACTATATCAAAATCAAAGTCATCGCGCTTATCATAAATTTTAGAAGAAACAAATCCATTTGCAACAGAAAGATGTAGATCTAAAAATGGGGCTTCAGTATCTGAAGAATCAGCTGGTGGCCCATTGGTATTGGCTTTGCGTAAGAAGATCTGTGCTTCCTTTCAGGTTTTTTCATAGAGAGCTGCTCCTTTATCTATGAGACCTCGTTACTTTGATCGCTCCTGTGCAGACTGTTCCCAAGACCCAATCGGTATGTCGAAGTTCTTCAGAGAGGCTTTGAGGGTGTCTTTGTAACGTTTCTTCTGACCACCTTGAGAGCGCTTTCCCTCCTGTAATCCTCCATAGAAGACTTTCTTTGGAAGCAGCTTATAAGGCATTCTTATAACATGGCCAGTCCACCTTAGCTGTGCTAGCTTTAAGACAGTATACATGCTTTGCATCCCTGCTTTCTTCAGGACCTCCGTGTCTGGAATCTAGTATTGTGACTTGATTTTAACAGCTTTCTCAAACAGCTTATGTGGAAATGGTTAAGTTTCTTTGCACGGCGCTGGTATACTGTCCAGGTCTCAATTAAGTTATAGATAATCAACTGATTTTTTCTTCAAGTGCTGTGTTTTGGAAATTAATTCATAGTTCAATGACCTTTCATCAGGACCTTTTACGAGCCGTTCGGCTCGTAAAAGGGTCCTGATGAAAGATCACGCAAACTATGAATTAATTTCCAAAACACTGCTCTTGAAGAAAAAATCAGTTGATTATCTGTTTTATCCTATAGACATAAGATCCAGACCAGCTTGTTACAACTGAGCAGGTGCTCAGTGTCTTTGTCTTACTGTAACTGTACAAAAAGTAAAGTTCATTAAGAAAAGTTTTGTTGTGACACAGCTTTGTACTCTTGTGACACAATGACACTTCCTGTATTTGCCATAAAAAAGGTACCTTTGTAAATCTACATGTGATCAGCCAGTGCAAATAAACTAGCAGGAACATGACCTTTTAGTACAAAATAAAGATTGAGATCAGCTGTGAGATCAGCTGTTTGACAACAGAGCAGCTTATCAGTGTCTTCATTATGATGGTATGGAAAGTACAGCCACTAAAGATAGACTTTGTTTTGCCATGGCACATATGAATAGAGCAAGTGTACTAAAGGTCAGGATGGTACAAAATTAACTCATATTGTTTAATTTTCGTTAACTCATTTAACCATAGTTTTGTCTCCATAGGCTCTGTATTATGTCTATTTGATAATTTTACTATAAAGTATAATCATTTGTTTTGCCTCCTATCTTCTTAAAAGACATTGCTGGCTTTATTCTATTCTGAAGCTTTTCTCCAAGTCCACACTGTATGCCAGATTAAAATATGGGTTGACCGGTTCGTTTGGGAGGTATCCATACAGGTGTATTCGTGAATTATCCGCCTGTCTAGGAGCAACCGCATAAAGTGTGGTTCAGTTGGCAGTTGAATACCTGAAATTACCAGATATTTCCAATAATTTAACATTTCCTGAAAGCTCAGACAATAATCTAACCAAACTGACATCAAATGCAACAAATCAATATGATTTGACAACTTAACATCCCAATAAATAATAATAAGGGAACTATTGTGTGTGCAAGTATATCCTTATCGTGATCTACCATTCAACGGAAGTAATTGCGACCTGATTCCACATAGTAAAACGCAGCACATAGGGATATATAGTGTAACACAGAACGGGAAGTGGAGTAGTCAGAAAGAAATTCCCACTCCTAAAACCAAGGTGGCAAATACTTAATTGACAATCAGGTACTAACACAAAGAGAACATATTGTAAGCCGAGTGCAGCAGCTACTTCCCAGTCGGAGGCCATTTAGTTACCCGAACTTAACTATAATATGAAAACATACATAAGATGCAAACAGCACACAAATTCAACATCCAAACTAGACGGGGTATTCCCGGTGGTGTTTCGTTCAACCTTCACACAGACGGAAATGGCTTACATTGAAAGGTACAAGTAGGCAACGATCAGGAAAATGCGCAATCAGAAAGAAACTCCCACTCCAAAAACCGAGGTGGGAAAAACTAAATTAAGAAACACATAGAATTTCGAGAATTTTAGTCTTACCTTCTTTTAATTGCAGTGATTTAAGGATGTTCGCTGCCAATGAAAAAGTATTCAAACTATTTTCTAACCACTCTTTTTTGATTCCAAAATAAAACACAAGACATTTGAAAACAAAATAAATATAGGGTAGTGTGCATTTTTTCAAGCTACAGGCCTCTGAGCACCATGTTTTAAATTTGGTAAAATTAATTTGATTTTTAATTCTTTGAAACATGCCGGTCTTGAACAATAATACACCTAGAATGCTTTCAAAAGTCATAATTTTTACGTAGCGCAGACAATTTTGGACCAAATACATAGAAAAATTTGCAAATTTGAGTGGATGACAAAATTTTACGATTCCTTTTACAACCCTACCCCCATACTTGAAAAGTCGTAAAAATCAATATTTTGAAATGTACCAAACCCATATTTATTGATTCAAACTTTTTCTTGTATTTTCACACAACATAGAGCTTGGTAATATTGTTCGAATAAAAGAAAGAAATATATAGGGTAGTAAGCATATAAGAGAGAACCAACAACTTGAAAATCGCCATTTTCAGCCTTTTTTCGGCTGTTTTGTTTCTAAAAGCCCATTTCATAAAACCACCTTAAATTTTAAAACCAGCACACCAAAGACACAAAGAATGACTTAGAAGACCATGTACACATATATTGGTGCTAAAATAAACATCGAACCAGTGCAATTAATTCGAAGATGTGTAATATTCAAGTTTAATCTACCATACCCCCTAAATTTTACTGACAACTAAATTTTTCTGAAAAGTTGCAGAAAATGGTGTGAAAAAATGAAGTTTCTTTGATTGACAATTTTCATGGCTCATTCAATGCATATTATCAATATGTATTCAAATATAAAATATTAGGAAAATTTCTTACATACCTCTATCATAAAGACAGAAAAATTCCGGTATTTTAGTGGTGGTAGATAAATCGATCTTACACTGCTGGTTTGGTTGCTCATGCAAGATAAGAAAAGCACGCGATATAATTCGATCGTTACTACTGCTTGCAGCAATGGCGTTCACCAAAACTAGACAAAAGTGATGTTTTTCACAGCGAGTATTCTTGAATCACGCTCGTTTTAAAATAAAAACAAATAAAAACTACATCTCTATTGACTTTGACAGCGATTTATTTACATTTGACGTCACATCCGTCATATGTACAACGTCACAAGGGTTAAAGCACGGTACCAGGTTACGTTACCGGTAAAAGGATAAAATCGGAGTATGTAAGAAAATCGGACTATGTAAGAAAAAGAATCGATCATGGGTGTTCAGTGGAGAAAGGAAAATCCCAACCCTCGGGCCCACCGTTCCTCGGGCCCACCGAGACTCGGCGAGCCTCGTTTCCCACTGGAACGGGTGGACCCTCGGGTTGGGATTTTCCTATCTCCACTGGACACCCATGATGGATTCTATTTATCTGCAACCGTTTACGAGATATTCAAGAAAAGAAAAACCGGAAGTTCCGAAATGTCAAATGTTAGCAGCGAACATTCTTAAAGACGTTAACGTCATCAACGTCCAAACGTCATCAACAGTTTTATGACGTCATGATTAGAATGCATCAACTGCACACCTTTCAACGTTCATATCTTTGCTATTTGTAAAGATAATCTCTTCAAATTTTCAGGAAATACTCAGAGAAACTTGTTCTTTCATATGTAATTAATATCTTGATTTAAATTTTTATGCCATAAGACCCCTTTTATCAGTTCTTGGCCCATATATGCTGAAATAACCGAAAACCCTTGAAAAAATGAATGTGTGTGTTTTTCGAGACAATCAGCCATCAGTTCAGTTTAGTTCAGTTTTCGTAGAGTTCCCCCGTTACTTTGTCGAGGCAAAGTTTCTTCAATTTGTAAACCAGATCACCGTAAAATTCTGGTTCCGAAAGGCCCTAAAAAGTGTTTATAACCCAACATTAAATATGAAATCAATAAATGATGTCTGATCATGCTGTACAAGATCCCGACTGATCATGCTGTACAAGATCACATATGATCTTGTAGCAATCCCCCTAACTGACTATCTCACACCAAATCGCAGGCAGTCCAAATTCATCCACCCGCTGGCATACAGACAAATCAGCACTACTACCAATTACTGCAAGTATAGCTTTTTTCCAAGAACTGCAGTACATTGGAACGCTTTACCCATCAGTATTGTCATGCTCCCCACCGTGGCACAGTTCAGTCATGCTGTTTGCCAGGTGGTGCATGTGTCTCCCTAATCACCAGATTCTGTTTTTTTATCTTTTAAACTATACTAACACTCTTCTTTCACTGTACAAACTCATTTCACCCACTTCACTTTTCTTTTATTTCAGCTAACCCCCTTTAGCACTTGGTATACCGGAATTCCTTCTGAAGTCCTCTGATGAGGTTAAGAAGTAGTGGAAGATAGATAGATAGATAGATAGTCTGCGATCATATTTTATAAAATATTTTTCGAAGTTCTGCGGTCCATTTACACATAAAATTCCAGCGCGTTAAGTTGTCACGGATTTTCTTTTCGCTACATTATTTATACATGCGCCGCTAACCGGTGCTCACGTAAAACATTGCGTTAACAATTTATCTGGCACCCAGAAATGTCAAAATGTCAATATTTTGTTCCTGAATCATGTGACAGTCCATAGACTGACGTATACCAACCCCGCCCACCATTTCTAAGTAAATCAGTTATAATTATTGAACATTTATCTTCAGATTTGAAAAATCAAATAATCTAAAGATCACGTTGTATGTATCTACAAGGATAGCTTTTAAAAAAGCTAGGGTCTCCCGTTTTCTCTGTTATTTAGATAGGTCTAGACCACCATCATTTAGTCCTGGATTGCGTAAGAATGGTTATTCAGCTTAACTAACGTGTAGATCAACTTTCTAACCTACATCGCGTTTCACTTTTATACCTCGTTCACTCCATTTGTGTCGAGGGGTGTCATGGGACATCAACGGAAATGTTCTGTTGAACATCCTGCCTAATCAAAATACAGAAACCGAAATTATGTGCTCAGGAGACGAAACGCCTTGTAAAATGAATGCGTACACTCATAATTGCTAAATCAAGTCGACCCACAGCAAAGCAAACTCCCCAACAGTGCCAACACCTCCGGTTTGGAGTTTGACAGCAAAGAATACCGAACCAGTTTTAAGACCAAAGATATGATTGGTCGAAATAGATCTAGCCAATCACTTTTTGCCTTTCAATAATCAGTTCCAGTCGGCAAAACGTTGCTGGTTTCCCGCTTAGTCAAATTACATGTAAAATATTTCGAGAACCATACACATTTTCGTATTTGGATTCTGTCGGTTTTCTTCCCTGTTTCTTTGGGAAAATCCTACCGTATATGTCACCCGTTGTGACGGGCGACAACAAGTACAAGTATTAGCTTTTTCAAATAGCAATTAAAAAAAAAAAATAAAAAATAAGTCCCTGATAGATCCGGATCAGGCTGACTCATCAGTCAATCACAAGTGCTTTGCAGAAAAGACATTGCAATGCTGTGTTTATCTGAATCCTCAACAAAACAAAACGAAGCATGTTAGCTTGGTGGTTAGTGCTGTAGTATTTTCAGGGACAGGGACAACTTACCAAAACGTCCCAAGGTAGGGTTGGTCCCATAATATGTCACATTTCTCTAGTATTTAGCAACCACACCACTTCGCAGCAAGCTCCTCACACGTCTCCGTCCAACATCACTCACAAACCGTTATCAACTCCTGCACATGAGAAGTCCGTGCAGCTTTCACGCCAATATCCTTCAGCTAGGGATAATTCTCTAATAAGGAGACAATCTCCATATCGGGGGATTGTCTCCGTTTAAGGAGACAATATATGTTAAAAAATTGCTACATTGCCAAAAAATAAGATGTCCCTAGATCGGGGGAATGTCCCCCGTTTTTGGGAGACAAACTTGTCTCCGATTCTGGGGACATTCTCCCTATCAGGAGACAGTATGAAAAAAATGTCATATTTTAGGCATTTTCAGACTGTCCTGCGCATTTTACTACGAAAAAGCGCATGTTAAAACAAGTTGGGAAGACACCAGTTCATCATGTTCATCAAGACCTAAATTTAATCCGTTGCATCAAAGAAATTCACCGTTGCGATTAATACAGGGATATGGGACAGACCTTGGTATAGTCACTAGATTAAAGACTTGGAAGAATTGTTTATTTTCTTCGTGATTTTATTGTTAAGCATGGTTACTTTTACGATAAATTTTCAATCAGAAGGCATGAGCTTTAATCTGAAACTTTTTATTTAGGTCATTTCCTGTCTCCCGATCGGGGGACAAAATTTTAACACATAATGTATAAATTCATTAAATTGATCAAAATGCATTAGACTCTATGGCAGTGTCTCCCGATCGAGAGAATGTCTCCATTTTTGAGAATTATCCCCAGCTGTCCTTTGTCAGCCGGACCAGCTGAGGTGGACCTGGTGCAGGATTCTAGTCATTTCGACCCCAAATCCCACAGTGCACTGGCCTCTGGTGCTAGAGGTGCCGGATTCGAAACCTGCTGTTGGCGAGGAAAACGTGGTATCTGAACATGCTTCTCTTCCTGTCCTTTGCATGGATGATATTTGCCTGTTAGGCTAAGGTAGTGATATCATTTCAAGGGTGCGTTCCTTTACAGGAATGGGCCTACTTACTGGAATGGACTACCGGAATGGACATTTATCTGTCAGTCAGGGACAAAACCTAAACAGGTTATAAAAAGAATACCATAACTTAATCAAAATATAAAAACTTTAAGATTATCTCCCTTTCTTGGTTGTTAGAGTTAACTTTTCTTCTTCTAATTCATTTAAGGATGTTCGCTGCCAATGAAAAAGTATTCAAACTTTTTTTCTAACCACTCTTTTTTTATTCCAAAATACAACACAAGACATTTGAAAACAAAATAAATATAGGGTAGTGTGCATTTTTTCAAGCATTTTTTCACACAACATAGAACTTGGTAATATTGTTCGAATAATAAATAACTTGGTTGGTGATGTTAAGGCTAATCCAAGAGATTTTTATCGGTACATAAATAGTCAGAAAAAAGATGTTCAAGGTATCCCCCCTTTGAAAAAGCGAAATGGAAGTGGTCTTGCTGAATCAGATTTTGAAAAGGCTGGTGAATTCAATGGTCAGTTTACGGATGTGTTCACCAAAACTGAACATAGCCAGGTCCCTCTTCTGAATAGAAAAGCCCCGTTTATGGAAGACATAGTGGTATCCAAAGAAGGTGTCACAAAACTGCTGAAAGGTTTGAACCCGTCGAAAGCTTTAGGTCCTGATGAGCTTCATCCTAGAGTCCTTAAGGAATTAGCATCTGAGCTAGGTCCTGTTTTTGCACATCTTTTTCAACAGTCAATAGACTCGGGTGAAATCCCCAAAGAATGGTCTTTAGCAAACATTTGTCCCCTGTTCAAAAAGGCTGACAGGTCTCTTGCTTGCAACTATCGTCCAGTTTCCTTGACCTGCGTACCCTGCAAACTTCTGGAACATATAGTGTGTTCTAATATCATGTCCCATTTGGATCATCATAAACTTTTGTCAGACAGGCAACATGCCTTCAGGAAATCCCACAGTTGTGAAACCCAGTTAGCTACAGTGATTGATGACTGGGCAAAAATCGTAGACAATCAAGGTCAGGTTGATACATTTATCTTGGATTTCGAAAAAGCTTTTGACACTCCTCCGCATGAACTCCTTAAAAGCAAATTGTTCAGTTATGGAATTGGTGGGAAGACAATTAAATGGATTGATGCCTTCCTTTGCTATAGACAACAAAGAGTTGTGGTTAATGGCGTTAAATCAGACTGGGCTCCTGTTGTATCTGGTGTCCCACAGGGCACCGTTCTTGGCCCGTTGTTGTTTTCGTTGCATATAAATGATATCACCTCAGATATTGAATCGGAAATCAGACTCTTTGCTGATGATTGTGTCTGTTATCGTGAAATTAAGAATGTGGAGGATACAGTGAAACTTCAGAAGGATATTGATCGATTAGGTAGTTGGGCCAGGAAATGGGGTATGAGATTTCAACCTGTCAAGTGCAACATGATGCAGCTGACAAATAAACGTACTAGTAAAATTCAGGCTTCTTACAAGCTTGAGGGTACTGTGTTGGAAAATGTTGAGAGTATCAAATATCTTGGTGTAACAATAACTAAGGATTTAAAATGGAATACTCACATCAGCAATGTGTGTACCAAAGCCAATAGGACCCTTGGTTTTTTGAGACGAAATCTGTTTTCTTGCCCCCAAGATGTGAGAGAAGCTGCCTATAAAGGTCTGGTGAGACCTATTCTTGAATACGGTAGCTCAGTTTGGGACCCTCATTATGAAGGTTTGATAGATGATTTGGAGAAGGTGCAAAAGCGTGCGGCTAGGTTTGTAACTAGGAACTATACATATGAAAAAGGTAGTATGACTGGCATCCTTAAAAAACTAAAATGGGAATCCCTGCAGAAAAGAAGGAAGGATAATAGAATTATATTACTTTACAAAGGTCTAAAAGGGAGAGCAAAAATACCCACGGATGACCTTATCCCCAAAAATAGGCGTTGTAGGAATCAACACTCCTTGGCATTTCAGATACCTTCAGCAAGTACAAATGCCTATTTACACAGTTTCTTCCCCCAGACCATTAGAGATTGGAATGAACTCCCTGATTCTCTGATCTCCTCTGCTGAATTGTCAGATGATTGTGTGTCTAAATTTACTTCTCTTGTGAGAGCTCGGGACTAATCCCCTCCGGTCAAGCCCCATCCCCCCTGGTGTAGTATTGTCAGTTTGACGTTTCACCAGTAAACTATTCTGATTCTGATTCTGATTCTGAATAAAAGAAAGAAATATATAGGGTAGTGAGCATATAAGAGAGAACCAACAGCTCGAAAATCGCCATTTTCAGCTTTTTTTCGGCTGTTTTGTTTCTAAAAGACCATTTCATAAAACCACCTTCAATTTTAAAACAAGCACACCAACGACACAAAGAATGACTTAGAAGACCATGTACACTTATAGTGGTGCTAAAATAAACATCGAACTAGTGCAATTAATTTGAAGATGTGTAATATTCAAGTTTAATCTACCCTACCCCCTAAATTTTACTGACAGCAAAATTTTTCTACAAAGTTGCAGAAAATGGGGTGAAAAAATGAAGTTTCTTAGATTGACAATTTTCATGACTCGTTCAATGCATATTATCAATATGTATCCAAATATAAAATATTAGGAAAATATCTGCAACCGTTTACGAGATATTCAAGAAAAGAAAAACCGGAAGTTCCGAAATGTCAAATGTTAGCAGCGAACATCCTTAAGTTATTTCTAAAATTTGAAAGCATTACAATAAAACAATATTAACTTGAATGAGTTATTTTTTTCTCACCCCACTCGTCTTTAAACCATGTGCGTAGTACTTTTTAGACGATGCGTAGTGAATAAGTTGATTGAAATCGCGGAATTAAAGTCAGATCTTCCCAGGAAAATTGTTGAGATGTCTGGCAAAATTCTGCTAAGATAGTGTAACATAGTAACTAATCGAGCAGTTATGAAACATGAATTGCCTATTGGCTATAAATAATTTTCCTCAGGCTGCTTTGCGATTTGATTCGATTTATGCATAAATATGATTTCAATAATCAAATTATTTTAAAACAAATGATTTCCCAATGATTTGCAACGATTTTGAAAATACAATAAATAATTCAACCAATGCAATTTACCCTTGATTCAGAACGACCCTCTGTCTTCTGAACAACACAAATTTCAGAACCACTTGTTCTGAAACAACCTAAATGCTCCTAGTGCAATACTAGTAAGCAATGAAGTTTCTCTGACTTCACACCACCAAATACTCTATCTCACATAACAACTAGCTCTACTATCTCAACTACTGCTTGTTGTTAGCGCAATGCTAGACAACTTCTTACTCTTACTGTTCTTAGTGCAATACTAAAAAGCAGCTGATCTCTTCGGCTTCAAACCGACAAAGACATGATTCACACTGTTCGCTCTCCTTATATACCCCCAAGGTTCAGTCCATTATTATCTATAAGGTAGTCCACTTTTTCTAATCATTAAAATCTAATATTTCTTCATCGCAAATTAAATATCTCAATCAACAAGTATGCAAACCTATCCTTTAGCACTCGAAAGGTATACGTTTGTTATAATATTTATTATTTTATTTGTTAGCTTAAAAACATAAAATCGTCTGTAAGACCCTCAACTAAAAATGCGCCATTCCAAACTACTTCTGCAATACCAGCTTTTAATTTATCCATAATTCAACGGGATCGACAACGGGTACCGGTACGTACGAGTTACTGATTAAAACAAGTAGTGGCTTTTGACAAATTCAAAACTCCCTTCATCACACGTTTTAATCATGTTTTTAATTTAAAATCGTGAATTTCACCCTTTTGTACCCCAAAAAATCGCACAATAAAGTCAAAACTTACCAACCTAGAATTGTTTGCACACAATATCCACCATGTTGAAATAAGTCTTGCGTCTTGCGGTACTTTGCGAGAACGTTTTAATGACGCAAAACCATGCGGATTTCAAATAAACGAAGGAAAACATAGCAGATTTTGACCGATTTGTGAGAAAAGAAAAAATAATGTGATTAAGTTATTTTTAGCTCACCTGAGCGGAAGGCTTACAAGGTGAGCTTATAGTATAGTAGTCTAGTCTGCGTCCGTCCCTGCGTGCATGCGTCTGTCCGTTCACATTTTCAAACTTGAATATGTCTAAGACAACAAGGCCAATCGTGATCAAATTTTATCTAAAGCATTATTGAGGAGGGGGAAAGGTTGTGTTAGGTTTTGGGCCAGGTCGGATCAGAACTCTGGTTTCCATGGCAACAGATAGCTTCCATAGACTTACAATGGGAAAAACATAAAAAAATCTTCTTCTCCAAAACCACAAGGCCCAGAGCTTTCATATTTTGTGTGTAGCAATGTATAATGGTCCTCTTTATAAATTCTGCCAACCGTGCCCCTTGGGTCCATACGGGCCCCGCCCCGGGGGCGTCATGGGAAAAACATAATCTCCGAAACCACAAGGACCAGAGCTTTCATATTTTGTATGTAGCAATATGTAGTGGTCCTCTTTATAAATCCTGCCAACCATGTCCCTGGGGTCAAAAATGGCCCCACCCCAGGGGGTCATTAGCTCCCATAGACATACAATGGGAAAAACATAAAAAAAATCTTCTTCTCCGAAACCACAAGGCCCAGAGCTTTCATATTTTGTATGTAGCAATGTGTAGTGGTCCTCTTTATAAATCCTGCCAACCATGCCCCTGGGGTCCATACGGGCCCCGCCCCAGGGGCGTCATGGGAAAAACATAAAAAAAAAACTTCTTCTCGGAAACCACAAGGCCCAGAGCTTTCATATTTAGTGTGTAGCAATGTATAGTGGTCCTCTATATAAAGCCTGCTAACCGTGGCCATGGGGTCCATACAGGCCCTGCCCTGGGGGCTTCATTATCTGCCATAGGCTTACAATGGAAAATACATGAAAAAATCTTCTTCTCTGAAGCCACAACAACCAAAGCTTCTATATTTGGTATGCAGCATCATTATGTGGAGCTTTACATACATCCTGCCAAGCATGCCCCTGGGGTCAGAAATGGCCCCACCCTTGGGGGGTCATGGGAAAAACATAAAAAAAAAAACTCTCGGAAACCACAAGGCCCAGAGCTTTCATATTTTGTGTGTAACAATGTATAGTGGTCCTCTATACAAATCCTGCTAACCCTGTCCCTGGGGTCCATACGGGCCCCGCCCTAGGGCGTCATGGGAAAAACTTAAAAAAAATCTTCTTCTCCGAAACCACAAGGCCCAGAGCTTTTATATTTTGTATGTAGCAATGTGTAGTTTTCCTCTTTATAAATCCTGCCAACCATGCCCCTGAAGTCAAAAATAGCCCCGCCCCAGGGGTCATATCCTATAGACATACAAGGGGAAAAACCTATATAAATCTTCTTCTCAGAAACCACAAGGCCCAGAGCTTTCATATTTTGTGTGTAGCAATGTGTAGTAGTCCTCTTTACCATGCCCCTGGGGTCCATACTGGCCCTGCCAAGGGAGCATCATGGGAAAAACATAAAAAATCTTCTTTTCCGAAACAACAAGGCCCAGAGCTTTCATATTTTGTGTGTAGCAATGTATAGTGGTCCTCTATATAAAACCTGCTAAACGTGGCCCTGAGGTCCATACAGGCCCCGCCTGGGGGCATCATTATCTGCAATAGGCTTACAATGGAAAATACATGAAAAAATCTTCTTCTCTGAAACCACAACAACCAAAGCTTCTATATTTGGTATGCAGCATTGTTATGTAGAGCTTTACATACATCCTGCGAAGCATGCCCCTGGGGTCAGAGAAATGGAAAAACATAAGAAAAAAATCTTCTCCGAAACCATATGGCCCAGAGCTTTCATATATGTTGTGTGGACTAATGTATAATACTCTCTTTTATAAATGCTGCTTGCCCCTGGGTCCATCAGGCCACCACCCAGGCATGTCATTATCTACCATAGACTTATAATGGAAATACATGAAAAAATCTTCTCTGCAACAGCATGACACAAAGCTTGTATATTTGATATACATATACAACAATGTCATGTGGAGCTCTACATAAATCCTGCCAGTCATGCCCCTGGGGTCAAATATGGCCCCACCCCAGGGGTCATTATAGGACCCTGACCTTGTTAGATAATTTTTTCAAGTGAACCAAAATGGCAGACAAGAGGATACACAATCCAGACAACAAGAGCTATTCTGCTGATGTAAGTAGGGTTTCAAGGTCACATGACCAAGATGGCCACCATACCCATATATGGTAAAAAGTTAAAAACCCCAATTAGTTTGTCCAGTGACTGTACTTGTTGACTCGCAGGTGAGCGGTCTACTTGTTTTATAACCCGTTTAGGTTTTGTCTCTGACTGTCTTTGGCATTGAGTACTTTGAATGCATTTTATTTGCACAAAAATTAATTTTGAAGTCATATAAGTAGTTTGCATGAGATTAGTTTCATCTAAGTATAGCAAAACTAGTTCCCAATGGTGGTTTAGGGTAGCTCAGTAGGAGTGGGGTCTGTGGTGCGGTTACTGATCAGAGTTTTTCAGGGTTCTTCTACATTAAATGAATAAAAAGTGTTGGCACTGTGACAGTGACCCAAGCATAAGCATTTGAGCTAGGCTTCTACCCCATCGTATGGAACACAATTTTGCAGTACCTAAAACACAATTGTCGAACTAATCACAACATATGCATATTTTAGGCCACACTTTCTTCAAAAATCAAATAAAATGTACACCAGGACACATATATAAATGTCCATTCCGGTAGTCCATTCTGGTAATCAGGTCCATTCTGGTTAAAGGAACGCACCGTCATTTCAAGGATGAACACAGTGCACTGTCCATTGGATCAAGACATTAACTAGAGCCCCCCTCTGCAGGGACAGTCATCCCCAGTGCTGGTTTAAGATCCCTACACAGGGTCTGTCTAAATTGGCTTGCCTGTTGTAGATTAGTACAACAGGTTAGGAATTATATACTCATCAAAAGAAGTTTTGCACCAGTTAATATTAAAATAATGTTAAGTATAGATCTTTCTCAAATAAACTTTTAAAACTTAATACCATGTTAAAGGCCTGGACTTCGTGAATAACAAATCAATATTTTTTCTTTAAAAGATTAAGTAAAACTGTGCATAAATTCATGTTATTGAAAACACCAAAATTTGGGATGCTGCAAAAAGCCTGCATCTTTTTTTCTGGGCTTCCAAACCTGAATTTGGTTTCACATCCTCACTCAAGATACTGAAAGCAATCATTTAAAACAAAAAACTAAAAACTGAATTTTTTGGACAAAAACACTATTTTTGACCAAAAATAACGATTTTTGAGATTTTGTTAAAATTCTCAGATAAAGCTTAGTAACACATCTCTCCAATAAAATGGGTTGTTTTTCCTTCAAACACAGCATGCAACATCCCTTAATGTTTAACTGGAGGTACTGCTTTTCAACCCATCCAAATTCCAACTTTTTAAAAAGCTGCATATCAAAAACATACTCATGCAGCATCTTTGACATGAGATCACCTTTAACAGAAAGAAAACAAGCGGCAGGTTTTGGTGTCAAAACATCTCATAGTGATCAAAAATTGAAATGAATTTTGATTTTATTCATTTTCTCCAATATTAATGATTTTTTCTCAAAATTGCAATTTTGTCAAAAAATGAATTTTTACCAAAATTTTGAGATTTTTGAAAATGTTTTTAGGCTTAATCATTAGCTTTGGGGCTCTTGTGTGTAAATTGGGAAACAAAAATGTGTTCTTAACGCTGTGTCATTTTTGGTGGATTTTTTTTTTATTTTCCAATTTTCTGTATTTACAGAAAATAGGAATTTTCAATTTTTTCCTAAAATCGTTTCCGCAACTCGTTTTGGTCTTATCACACACATTATCAAACTCTTTTAGACTGAGCAAATTCAAAAAGCTAGGTTGAAAATTTGTTAGTCAAAATGTCACTTAAAAATATAAAAAAAAATCTAAATGGTGCAAAACTTCTTTTGATTGATATATTATCGAATGATCCTATTGGCTGGGTGAATTATGTGCTGAAGATTTGGCGTACTTTTACGTGACGTCACAGTCCATTACTCAGCCATCTGCCTTCATTTCCAAACAGAAGGAAGGCAATTACCAGGCAGAATTTTGATTTTATACCTTACTGGCATCTCTATTAAATCAAGTGACAGCAGTTTCCAGCTTATGGTTCTATCCTCATGCATGAGGGTCTGGATGGGGGGTCCTGGCATTCACTAATCACTAAAAATTTTGGCATTTATTCACTGTCATTAAAATTTTGGCTTATTCATTAAAATTAGCTCGATTATTCATTAAAATATGATAATTACTAGTCACGCCTTCTTAACTAATATCCATGAGCAAATAGGTGTTCCCCACCTAAGGCATCCCTTATCTCAAGCCACAAGGACTAGTTCTATGATATTAATTGTAGACTGCTGAGTGCAACATTGATATTAACATCTTGAGAGAAGCATAATTATATACTCTGCTAGACCACAAAGCCTCATAGAAACTTTCCGAAATATTTTACCGATTTTCTTATAGCAAATCCCCTTTTAAATCTGTTTGGAGTATAATCCCCTCCACCTTAAATACGCCCTAAGTTTTACCCTGAATCTTTCTCTTCAATTATGAGTACCAAATGTTATTGAAGAAAAATTGTAACCTCAGGGGTAAAAGTTATAATAAAATGCTGTTGTTTTTATTTAGTAAACTAGTCAGTATAGGAGTACTACATGATGTATGGATTTGTGCCTGATTGTACAATACATAATAATGTCTAAATACCGAGTGAGCGAAGCGAGCGAGGAAAAAATATGTAGCGCCATATAAATTGCCAGAATGAGATAGATTTTCATTAACGCTCTTAGTGCTGCCTTGTTTCTGATTGCAAAAGACACTATAATTATGTTCTGTCATATAAAAAAGCAAGATGATGTCCACCCACCGAAAAGAGTATCATTATAGGATTGGAACATACATAATAAGGACAAAGTGGGGTATACAATGAAAAGAAAATACATATACATAAGCAAACAAAACAGTGAAATGTAAACATCCAGAATGATTATACCCCCGGCATTTATGCCGACGGGTATATAGTTTTCGCTTTTCCGTTCGTCCGTTCGTATGTTCGTTAGTTCGTTGGTTCGTTGGTTCGTTAGTTCAGTTAAAATGTCAAAGTTTTGGTTAAAGTTTCTCTGCTGGTGTATATCTCATGAACTAAATATCAGAAACCATTCATATTTGGACTATAGGTACCCTATAGGGTTGGCTTTGTTTCTATGAGTTTGGACCCCAGGGTCCATGCCTGGGGGTGGGGCTAGAGTTCAAAATCTAGGTCACCTTTAATTTGCGTCAAAGTTTTGGTTAAAGTTTCTCTATTGGTGTATATCTCATGAACTAAATATCAGAAACCATTCATATTTGGACTATAGGTACCCTATAGGGTTGGCTTTGTTTCTATGAGTTTGGACCCCAGGGTCCATGCCCGGGGGTGGGGCTAGAGTTCAAAATCTAGGTCACCTTTAATTTGCGTCAAAGTTTTGGTTAAAGTTTCTCTATTGGTGTATATCTCATGAACTATATATCAGAAACTATTCATATTTGGACTATAGGTACCCCATAGGGTTAGCTTTGTTTCTATGATTTTGGACCCCAGGGTCCATGCCCGGGGGTGGGGCTAGAGTTCAAAATCTAGGTCACCTTTAATTTGCGTCAAAGTTTTGGTTAAAGTTTCTCTAGTGGAGTATATCTCATGAGCCAATCATCAGAAGCCATTCATATTTAGACTAAAGGTACCCTATAGGGTATAGGGTTGGGTCCATGTTGCGGGGGGGGGGGGGGGGGGGGGGGGGGGGGCTTGAGTTCAAGATCTAGGACATCCATTATTACATGTACTTTTTTTTTTAATTTAGACTGGCATTCTATTTTCATTTTCCATCTAGGACTGAGGACCTGACCCTCAATGTCCGTGATTAAGTCCTAGATGGAGTACACAAGTCAGCTCTGTGTACTGCTCTAAAGAAGATATGTCACTCTAAAAACTACACTCCCTCATGTCTGTGGTCAAAGTGCTTTAGAATGCACACTTCTATAAAGTATTTGATAAGGGTACTGTCTTTTGTTCGGGATTTGTGATTAAATGTCGGGTGTACATGTGCTGGGTGGTTGTGGGAGGGAGAAGGAGGACTGGGTGACCACCAGCCGGGGGTATACGTGCCTCTCAAGGCACTTTTTCTAGTTTATTTTATAACACATTTCTTTTTCAATTGGTCCATGAGGTGAGCCCCTACATGTTTGGCTTCCAGACATGTATATGTCTTTCCAAACATTCAAAGATTTCTTAAATCTGAATACATCATTGAACTAAATCGGGTCTTGGGCGTCAAGACCCCAGAAAAAATGAAATTCTGGAATGTCAGGGAGGCCATCTAAGACAATTCCATAGCCAAATTTTAGCATATTCATTATTCTTTAAAATGTTATTATTCACTATTCATTATATTACTCTGCTATTCATTAAAAATTTACATTTATTCATTATTCTTTAGGACCTCATTATTCACTAATCATTAAATTTTTTGCTCTTTATTCATTCTCATTAAAAATTTTAGGCCATTATTCATTAATCATTATACCCCATCCAGACCCTCATGCATGTAGGCTCATCTTGCAAACACCTGAGTGTACAATGTACACCTAAGAATGATCAGAAATTAACTGATGAGAGTAACAAGGAAACAAAACAAACTCAGTCTGTATTCTTTTGAAAACATCTATCACTGTAGGTAGGCTGTCCGGAAAGTTTTGAGACTGTGTCTATATCTCAGTAACTATTCAAAAGAATCAGTTGAATTATATACAGGAATATTACATTATATTATTGCTGAAAATTTCAGAATTTTTGCTCACCAGGAACATTTAAATATAATTATTTTATTACGAACATGTTGCTACTCTCCGAGCAC
Organism: Rugalucina vietnamica; assembly: GCA_964017185.1. Classification (NCBI taxonomy): domain Eukaryota; kingdom Metazoa; phylum Mollusca; class Bivalvia; order Lucinida; family Lucinidae; genus Rugalucina; species Rugalucina vietnamica. Next base: position 55,763,060 of record OZ024873.1, read on the forward strand.
TTTTATGTCAGCGTCGCGCCCGTTATAATTTTACAAGAATTACCTGGCTTATAGTGGCTCCCAAGGTCATCTGACACCAACACTTGATAGTTTTAAGTTTATTTGATTATTCTGAGAGCAACAATATTATTCAAATATCAGGAAAACACATTCGTTTTCATGTGGCTACCTCCAAACTGCTTTGCAGCAATTTTAAATGGGGTTTTGCATGCATCGAATGGCCTGTAGCCCTTCCTCTTATCACCGATTTCCTGACAAAAACTTTTCGTAAAAGCAAAAAATTTATGATCTTACATATCCTGGATTTTTTTAACCAACAGTAACAATTTTTTTTTATTAGCTCACCTGAGCCGAAGGCTCACAGGTGAGCTTATAACCAACAGATTAGCTCACCTGAGCCAAAGGCTCACAGGTGAGCTTATCTATAGTATACCCATGCTCCGGCATCCGTCCGTCGTCCATCGTTCACAATTTCAAAGATCTTCTCCTCTGAAACGGCTCGGCCAATCAAAGCCAAACTTCATGTGGAGCATCCTTAGGAAGGGGGAATGAAAGTTTATAAAAATGGTCCAGGTCACATGACCAAGATGGCCGCCATGGCTATAAATAGCAAAATCTTTAAAAATCTTCTTCTCCAGAACCAGTGGGCCGATTTCCACAAAACTTGGTATGTAGCATTGGGGACGCGGGCCCATCATAGTTTTATAAATCATGACCCTAGGATGACCTTGACCTATTTTACGGCAAGGTCAACTTAGGTCGCCAATGCATTTGAATGGGAAAAAATGGTAAAATGCTATTTAATGGGTAAAACTTACTGGGAATAGGCAAATGGACAGCAGATTAATGTTAATGGAAAATTTTAGCCCTTGGGGGGGTGTCTGCCCCTGCCCCGGGGCTATATACATGTATATGACCATAATATTCAAACATCTTCTTCTCTGAAACCGCTACTCCAATCAAAGCCAAACTTCATGCGGAGCATCCTTGGGAAGGGGGAATGAAAGTTTATATAAATGGTCAAGGTCACATGACCAAGATGGCCGCCAGGGTTATAAATAGCAAAAACGTTTAAAAATCTTCTTCTCAAGAACCAGAAGGCCAATGATTTTGAAACTTGGTGTGAAGCATCAGTGACTGGAGCTCTACAAAATTTATATAAATCATGACCCTGGGATGACCTTGACCTATTTTACGGCAAGGTCAACATAGGTCGCTCATGCATTTGAATGGGGAAAAGTGTTAAAATGTCATTTGTAGGGAAAAACATGCAGGAAAATGGGCAAATGGACTTACGATTGATGATTCTGAAAAAATTTGGACCCCAGGGGTCTGTCTGCCCCCACCCCTGGGCAATATACATGTATATTACAGTGATATTCAAAGATCTTCTTCTCTGAAACCGCTTGGCCAATCAAAGCCAAACTTTATGTGGAGCATTCTTAGGAAGAGTGAATGAAAGTTTGTATAACTGGTCAAGGTCACATGACCAAGATGGCCACCATGGCTATAAATAGCAAAAACCTTTAAAAATCTTCTCCAGAACCAGAAGGCCTATGATTTTGAAACTTGGCATGAAGCATCAGGCAATGTATAAATCATGACCCTGGGATGACCTTGACCTTTTTTAGGGCAAGGTCAACTTCGGTTGCCCACACATTTGAATGGGGAAAATTGTTACAATGTCATTTGAAGGGCAAAACTTGCAGTAAATTGGCAAATCGACTGCATTTTTATGATTTAAAAAAGAAATTGACTCCAGAGTTTTCTCTGACCCTGCCTTGGGGTTATATACATGTATATTACCATTTTAGTCAAACAAGTTTATTGGTATATATCTCAGGTCTCAGGTGAGCGTTTACAGGACCATTGGTCCTCTGGTTTAGATACTAGGAGGTTCACTTTTACCCTCCATTACTGTCCTTTAATACCCCATGGGTTCACTAACTGCCTTCGTGAAGTCTTGTTCTTTCTTGCACCAAACGTACTATATAATCCTAAGTAGAATGTATTTGTCCACTTTCTACCAATAGTGTACAAAGCTCAGATGCCATTCTTTTGATTTGTCTAATAGCCGGAGTAAAATATTAACATAAAGACACTCTATGCAATGTTCAGCTTAATGGTTCACTAATACCCGAACCCGCTCTATATAAGGTGATGATGTACATTTCAAGGCTGATACAAATATAGGACAGGAAATGTCAATTTCATGTTTGTGACAACTTGTTTAGAAATGCTTGAAACACCTGGATTGCTAAGCTGCTATTTGTCTGGTTGTAAAAGCCATATGGCCAATTTGTGCGCAGTTATTGTTTTATTGTCTCAGGGTTTTAGAAAACATCAAATTCACAGTGCTCAGAGAAGCGCAACATTGGTTGCCTTGGAGACCAATATCGCCAAGTGTATGTAGGTTTTTATTCCAATTTTCCCATATATTATTAAGGAAGGCTTTATCTATCTTTTATTGTATAGCATAAAATTATTTTTAAGATATCAGCACAGTCCTAAAACTTTCCAGACAACCCTCGTCATACATGTGATATCTCCCTATTTTTAAGCAAATCTCCCTATTTGGAATTTAAGAATTTCCTTATACATGTATGTTATACATCTCCCTATTTGGAATTTCAGATCTCTCTATTTCAGTAAAATCAAGAAATCGCTTCTTTGTTTAATCATTCTCGCTACAATATTTTGAAAAGAAATCTCCCTATTTGGCTTCTCACATGTGTGTGTGTGCAATTGCACCCCTATTTTCAGGCATTTTTGCGCATTTTCTGTTTTGAATGTTACATAGACGGAATATTTCCATCGGTATTCCATTAAACCTCTCCATACCGACGGAAATGGGATATATTCAGCCCTTGGTCGAAAATGAATATTTAGCAAAACTGCAAAACTGTGTTTTTCTAACTTATGTTACTAGATCTTTTCTTGCATATATGACATTAATTACAAATATTCTACTTCTTCTGTAGTCAGAATCAGTAAATATTTCATTTTTGCTATGGAATATTTCAAAGATGTATATAAATAAAATAGATCAGGGGAGACTGCTGTAGAATTAGCGACTCAAAAGTCGAAAATCGTTTGTTTTTCTACATTAATTTAAACGTTTTAGGCAATTTTATGTGTTTACTGGAAGATCTTCGGCACTGGTACAAATACATAACAAAAATAATACGATTAATGGCAAAATAACATAGCTGCAAGTCGCTTACGAAATCCGCAATCAGTTCGACATTCAATTTGGTTTTAAGGCGACCTATGCTAAGCTGTCAGGGAAGTGGAACGAGGTACTGAAGTGGAGCGGATTGACAGTTAGCCAGCTGATCTAAATGTTACAGAGATATAAAAGCTATTTGTTCCAGAAAAACCTTAAACAATATTCTATAAAGGGTTTGCGCTTAAGAAATAAACTGGAAGTTTTGTGCATGTGACTTTCAGGTATAGGGGGTAGGGTAGCTACATATGGCTACATATGGCTCGTTTTTGTAATGTTACCAGTGATATGTTAAATCATTTTTGCACTTTCACCAACTGCATATTCATTGCTGTACTTGATTCATTAATAATTTTGTTGGAAAATGTTGTTTTCATTGGGATACTTCCAAACAAAGTTCAATATCCTTCATTTGTTTTTCTAAGAATATATAATAAAGGTCAGTACATCTGACTGCTTGTTGACTTTTCAGCATAATGTGAATGCTCAAAAGCTTAATTTTCATCATGATCAACATCTTTTGCAGGTTTATCCAAGTCCACAAAAAGTTAGATGATGGAGGAGGAAAGATATCGCCCAGGGCTGCTGGATCTAAACCTTCAAATTTCTCTTGTGAAAAATTTTCATCATCTAAAATATCAGCTTCAGCTGACCCAGATGCTTGAGGATGAATACAGAGACTTTCCTATGACTGTGTGTGCTCTTCACAACCTTAGTGGAGCTGTACATTTCTTTCTTAAGGATTATGAATCAGCCTGTCAATCTTTTGAAGAAGTCTTAAAAACAGATCCGGTCAATGTAAATGCTCTTAGAAATTTGGAAATCATATACAGGCAGCTTGGAAACTGGAGTAAAGCTGATGAATATAAAAATAGGATAAATTTTGATGACCCTGAATTAAAAACAACCTGTTACGGCGAACAAGGATTTGCAATGATGTTTGATTGTCATTTAAGCAGTAACGAGTATGAACGCTTCAAAAGATCTAAGAAAATGTTCCAGATGTGCTTAGAAGAACTAGAGAAAAGTAAAGACAACCATGAAGTTTATGTACAGTGGCATTTGTGGTATGCACAGCTTCTAAGTAGACTCATGAACACTTGTATTAAAGATCATCAAAAAGAGGAACGCACCTCAGTCTGGATGGAAGGACTGAAACAGTGCCTATATGTAAAACAGAAACTACTAAGTGGTGACATAATGTCAAAGGACAAAAAGAATCATCTTTTGTCGATAGCGACTACTTATATTGCTATTTATAGCTATAAAGGAAACAAAGCAATAAGAGATGAAATAGTTAAAAGGTTTTCTGAAGAAACTGTAGAGACTACAGATCAAGATAATGACAAAACACTGAGAGTTCCAACACCTACATATGAAAATACTGACAAAACACCGAGATGTGTAACACCATTGACAGATGAAAGTAAAGCTCAGATAGAAAGACAGATAGAAAAACTTGAAAATGAACTAAAATCTTTACCAGATAAAGACAAAGCACTAGAAGAAATAGTTGAATCTTTTAAAGATCCAGAGAAAGCTTTTGAAAATGCTGTTAATCTTAATGAGAATGGAGAGGTACTTTGTAGGTTTGCCCTATTTATAAGGAACAGACAAGGGGTGTCAGTTAAAGAACTTGAAAAGGCAGAAGGGCTGTTAGACAAGTGTATAAAGGGTGAAAATGGTGGTAATTGGTTTGCTTATTCAATAAAGTCTCAGGTTTTGCTCAGTAAGTGCAAACAATCATACAAAAAGGCAGGTTCTATAGGACATTCTTTGGAAAAGAAAATTGAAGTACAGAAAACTGATGATGAAAATCAAGATACAAAGGTTGATGATGAAACTGAACTTGTTTGGTATGCGACTCTAGAAAACTGGCTTCAGGAATCAGTAAAGTATGGAATGAAAGCAGGAGATATTAATGCTTCTTCACAGATATACTCTGAACTAGGAGAAGCATATCATTGGCTTGCTTTGAATCAGAAATCTGCAGCTAACAGTCTTAGAGATAAATACTTCCTTAAGTCTTTAGCTAATTTCCTCTATGCTTTACAACATGCCGAGGGAAATAAACACCCATGGGTTCACATCAATCATGGAGAATGTCTTTTTGACATGGAACAATATTTGCCAGCCTTAGAAAGCTTCAAACGGGCAATAGAGTGTGGTACAAAAAGAATGGAATATGTTTATTTGAAACTCTTTGAATGTTACATTAAATTTCTGAATGAAAAAGAGGATGTTAAAAATGAAATGTTTGCTGACTTGGCTTATTGGATAAGAGTGGGCAATGAAAAAATTAAAACCACAGGGTTCTGGTTGGACGATATGCTGGAACAGTTAAAGGAACAAGTACAACATGATCCGAAAAAAGTTGCTGAAATAGAAACAGTGTTTGCAAACGCCGCTAGAGAATTAAGTGACAGAGAAAGTTTTCCAGTGTCAGACAAATATCTTCATGACAATACAACATTTGCCCTCTGCTTATTTGGAGAGACACTTCAGCTCAAAAATGAATCCTATTCAGAAAATTGTATTAAAATGCTGGACAATGAATGTATTGCTCAAGTAAATGAAGACGAAGATAAGAAAACAATGTGTGTGCAGAATGTTGCAAAATCATTTAAGGCATATAAACTGAATAGTCTTGAGTCTCCCGCAAAAATTAACCTGAAAGAAGAGCTGTTTCTCATGAATTCTTTCAAACAGCTTCACGAAAAGTGGAAAGACTTTGCCAAATTAGTTGCAGAAGAAATTCAGTCCGATATTCCTCTGCTTAGCTGCGTTCTGCTTTCCCATGCAGGCAGCCTGCCCGAAGAGACAAAAATTCCTGAGTCACCAGTCACTGATATGTCTATGAGAGAGTTATCATTCTGTGTAAAACAGCTTGATTATAGCGATGAAACACACCAACAGAAATTCAGAGACTGTATTGCTGCACTTGATAAGTCAATAGATAAACTAACAAGTGATCAAGAATCAGAGCAAAGGGTTGATGATAGTTCAGTATCAGAACCAAAAGTCAGGAACAAACAGTATGAATATGATTTTTCAGTTCTTTACTCGGAGAAGGATTCACAGTGGGTTGTACACAGCTTGTTACCAACTCTGGAGAGAAAATATGGTTTTCGTGGATATGTTGGAGATAGAGACTTAATGCCAGGACAAAGCAGCTTCAATATATTTAAAGCCATTGAGAAATGTTATAAAGTAATTGTGATATTGACAGATAAGTTCTGTGAGGATAAGTGGAACTACTTTGTCTTTCAACAGGCCATGTACGGAAAATTGGGTGAATACAACATTATCCCAATACAGCGAGAAAAGGTGAAAGAGATGCCGAAGGAACTAACAACGATCATTTCACTCATTGCTGTGCAAAACCTTGACTGGGAAAGACTTGTTAAAGCACTTGAATAATTGGCAAGCATAATTCAGTGTTTACTGTCTTTAGACCAGCATTCTTTCAGAACTGCTATTTTCAACATTACACATTTCTGAAACAACTCAAGAAAAATCTAAATACTGTATATGTATATCATCTTTTTGCATTCCTAAAGTCCTGATTAAAGCTTCAAAAATTTTGAAATTTGGTTCACAAAAAGAATATTTACGCTGAAAAATAATTTTGAATAGGGCTTTTTCCATCGTGAGAATGTAAGCAAGGGAAGTACCGTAACTATTTCTAAAAAAAAAAAACACTCAAAATTATTGTTTTAGTTTGTTTGTTTAAACTTTAAAATGCACCAAACCAAAACAGAATTATATAGTATACATAATTTTGGTTGATTTAAACACAGTTATTTCACATATTTGCTAAAATTTCAATTTTCAGGTTTTTGGATTACCATCTCTTGTACATGCAAAATGCCTTTTCACGATAATTTTCCAGCATAAAAATATAATTTGTAAAATCAAAGGAAGGAGGCACAGAATACACAAACATAAACAAATTTTTATTTGTGAACCAATATTCAAAATTTCTGTGGCAAGTCGCGTTATAAGTTTTGGAATGTAGAAGGAAGAGGGTCATAATTTTCTGAACGTGTTTCAGAAAAGCATGGTTTTGGAAGTGTTCCAGAAAAGCATGGTTTTGGAAAATTTTAAGCAGTTTCTGAAAGGTGTACAGACAGTAGCATCAAGGTGGACAATCATATGACAAATATTGTATTGTATATTAATTTTGTACTAGTATTTGGACAGAACCAGTAAGCAAATCAGTCATAACTTTCTTAAAACTGGATGAATTATGGGGTAAAGTGCATATACCCCTGAATTTTCCAAACTGTTATACAACTAAGTTCTATGCGCCCTGCACTTTAAAAGATTACCCCGAGCAACTGCGGTTATATTTTAAAAAAAATAGGTTGCTCTGGGTAATCTTTTACACTACACTGCGCATAAAATTTACAGTTGTATGTCAGTTTGAAGCTTAAAAATCTAGGGTATGTGCGCTTTACATAATGAAATTTCACCTATTTTTAAGAAAGTTGACTGATTTGCTTCCTGGTTTTGTCTGAATACTAGTGCAAAATATATAATAATAATAAAAAGAGGAGGCTCAGTTGGACATGTCCAATCTTCCCTGAGGTCCTCTGTTAAAAACAATATTTACAAACATTTACACATAAATATACAGACATACATGAATACAAACAAACAAAAGAGTTCTGTGCCTAAAGTGATTTATTTGCTATCCAGTCCAGATATCCAGACCTGAAATGTTGAAGAGAAGTTGCACTCCTGAGATGGTCTGGAATGGAGTTCCATATCTTATATCCTGAATATGCAAGACTGTTTCTGTAAAGTTCGAAGTTTGGTTTAGGAACATACAGAAGATTTTCTGATGTCGATCTAAGGGTTCGATCATGGACTTCTTTGGAAAACTTAAAAAGACTAGATAGGTAGGGTGGGGACAAGTTATGCATAATTTTGTACATAAGTATTGCCTTCTGGTAGGTTACCCTCTCAGGGAACGTCAGCCATTTTAGTTCAGCAAAGAGTTCTTCTGATGGCGTGTCTATTGGCTTATCTAATATTGAGCGTGCTGCTCGTTTCTGAAATTTGATTACTGTATTCATGAGGTCAGTATTTACATTGCCCCATATTGAACAGCAATAATCTAGATGAGGGAGAATGTAGGCGTTATAGAACAGTTTCCTGGTTGGGACATTAAGGTACTGTTTTATCCTGTTTAAGAGATAAAGTAATGAGTTACATTTTTTCATATAAACAATAAAATACATTACAATACAATACAATACAAGACAATATTTGTCACATGATTGCCGACCTTGAGCGTGCCTTGAAAGCATTTGTGTAGATCTCTTTCAGTTTTCATTAAATATACAATGGCATCACAGTTGTGCTTATTCTTTCAAAAGAGTTGTTTCATTTGCGTAAATTTTCATTTAGTGATCTTTAGTATACATTTGCACACATACTTTTTCAAGGAAAACATATTACATTTTCACGCAAAGCACTCCGTTGAATAGTATTGAAAAACCGTGATTATCACTTTCAGTCAAAATGGTGCCATATACTTAAATCAATGTTAAATATGTGTTTTGCACGGTATAAAATAAATTAGATCGTGCATTTTCATTTTTTATTTAATTGTTCATGTTAACCGTGATGACAATGTTCAATGAACTGCCACACAGAGTGTGAAATGTTAATATGAAAACCAGTTGGATGGCAGAACTAGAGACTTTGGTCTACACCTTTTGCACAAATGCTAAATTGTAGGGCAGTGATGACATATTTGTTAAGTTTTTTTTATCATATTACAGATCTTATGCAATAAACCAGCATGTTCCTCTGCTCAACATGCTCATTTTGCTCAGTGCTCAGTAGTTACTAGGCTGTGCTCTTACACAGGGGTGCAACATAAATGAGCTGCGTCATGAGAAAAACCAGATTTTTGCCTATGTGGAAACTTAGGCGCAGACTAGGTTCTTACCGCGAAGCTGATCAGCGCCTTTGTTTTCGCTAATTGGATAGTACAATCTGTCTTCTTGTTTGATTCAAAATTTCAAGCGTCTAGCCATCTTTTGTATCTGCACAGACTGGTTTGTGTCAGAATTTGCCGGAAACCCCAGAGACCAGTTTTCTCGCGCCGTAGCTCAAATGGTTAAGAGGTTATTTCTTGTTCTTTTTATATGAGCCGCGACGCGAGAAAACCGGTCTTTGGGATTTCCGACCAGGTCCGACACAAACCGGCCTGTACAAGCTCAGAAAAGAGCTAGAAGCTTGAAATTTCAGATTTAAGTAGAAGAGGAATTGTACTATCCGAGTAGCGAAAACAAAGGCGCTGATCAGCTTCGCAGTTACTGCGAAGCTGATCTGCGCCTTTGTTTTCGCATAGGCAATAATCCTGTTTTCTCACGATGCGGCTCATATGTTGCATCCTTGATACAACACTACACTTCATGGGCCCACAGAAATAGACTGATATAAGGGTCTCGACATTATAAGGGAGCCAATGTTAGAATGAGTTGAGCTGCTGCATGGGAAAACCAACAATCTGCATAGGCGAAAACAAAGGCGCAGACCAGCTTCGCGGTAACCACGAAGCTGATCAGCGCCTTTCTTTTCACTACTCGGATAGTACAATTCATCTTCTACTTAAATCCGAAATTTCAAGCTTCTAGCCTACTTCTGTTACTGCATAGACCGGTTTGTGTCGGACCTGTTCGGAAACCACATTGTTGGTTTTCCCACGAGGCGGCTCAGTTTTACATGTGTATGTGATACCTCCCTGTCCTGATCAACAGTGTCGCCCGGAAATGAGCCTTTTTAAAAAAATGATCAAAATTCCTTTAAAATACACAACATTTTTTTTCGATATAATTTAGAATCACCCTGAAATGAATGAAAATTACATGTACATTCTATAATGGGGTCTCAGGGATAACCAAAATGTCCCTGTGATATTCTCTAATTACTTTCACTGATGGAAGTACAATTCATATACATGAGCAGTTTCTTTCCAGATGGGTCACATACTATCACTAATTGGCCTTCACTTGAGAAAAGTATTAGGTTCCTGACCACGTCTGACACAAATCGAGCTGTACTATACAGCTACAGAAAATAGCTACATTTTAGCGAGGTATTCTATCTATGGAACGAAAACAAAGGCGCTGATCAGCTGTGCAGTTACGCTCATCTGCAGCACTGTTTTCGCATATGGCAGATTTTTGGTTTTCCGATGCCGCAGCTCAAATACAAAAGCAAAAAATTATCTAATATTATTACCCCATCTAAACCAAGTTTTAGGGAATTTTCACGCCTTATCCGTCAATGTTCTTTACATGACCATGTGTTGGTTACTACATTTTTGTTTCAGCCAGTTTTGATGATGTGAATATTTCAGTATTCTATATATTTTCAACATATTCTTATACATGTACATGTCACATATCTAAAGACCACTATGAACCTCTTATATACTTATTCGTAAAAGAAACGTTTAAACCCCATTTTCTTGAAAAGGGTCATTTTGATGGAGTTTTATGTGATATGGCTAATGAGTATTTACAGTGAGTAACAATAGACCAAAATTAGACTTTTATAGCATGTTTCATTATGACGTTGTAATAACATTTGTGTACGAGCTTGTGTATTACTAAATTGCATCTAAAACATTCAGATTAATATTTAAAAACAGATGACATATTTCTGTTGTCAGCCTATTGTTTTCCCATTGTCATTATTGTTCACTACAGACACATTATGGTGTTTCATATCGCGATTATTTAGATGTCATTTAAGTGTGTCAACAGCTATCTATGGCATTAAATGATTTCAAGTATGTCTATTCACTAAGTAGAAAACGGCAATTTACGCAAAAAAAAAAAAAAAAAAAAAAAAAAAAAAAAAAAAAAAACGTCAGGGGCAAGAAATAGGCATCGAATGAGGCATAAATTGTTCTGATTTGATTTTGTCTCCCCCATGACTTTCTAATATCAGTGTCAGTTTTGAAAGCTTTTTGCAAGATAATTAAAGGTATTATAACCCTTTAGATATGGAAAGGGCCTATTTTTTTGTGTGACGGAGAGTTGAAGAGACTATCGACATTTATATCACTGAAATAAATTTTGATGATATAGAGATAAAAAAATCATGTTTCTTTTGCAAATAAGTATATTACTGCATTATAAGAGATAACTGGATTGCAAATTATATTTTTATGAAAGTTGATACATGTAATACTAGTAGTTATACAGCCCCTTTCACTCGAGCTTGCCGTTACAGCATTTAAGTCAGTCAAGTTTTTGGGTAAATCAGGTAACCTGTTTATTCTACTTTAGAACTGAAACAGTGTCCCAGGTGCCAGGTGTTCAAAAAATCTATTCAGCATTTATCTTTAGGTAATGCTGTCAGCTCTTCTGAAGAAAACATTGAAATTGTTTGGTTAAAGCACGTTTTTATTCAACAATTCTTTGCACAACATATACAATTCATATGAAGAGCACACATTCAAACCAGAGGACCAATGGTCCTGTAAACGCTCACCTGAGATCTGCTGCATATACCAATAAACATGTTTGAATATTATGGTATTTAACCCCAGTGCAGGGGCAGATTTCCCTTCAAATGATATTTTAACAGTTTTCCCCATTCAAATGCATGGGCAACACATGTTGACCTTGCCATAAACTGGGTCAAGGTCATCATAGGGTCATGATTTATATACACATTGGAGTACTTTAGCCATCGATGCTTCACACCACGTTTCCTTGAAATCAGTCTATTGGTTTAAGAGAAGATTTTTGAAGGGTTTTTGCCATATATGGGCATGGTGGCCATCTTGGTCATGTGACCTAAATTATTAATATACACATTGGTTCCCCCATCCTATGGATGCTTCACATAAAATTTGGCTTTAATTGGCCAAGCAGTTTCAGAGGAGAAGATTTTTTAATATTATGTTAATATACATGTATATTGCCCCGGGGTGGGGCCATATAAGCCCTTGGGTACAACTTTTTTCAGAATCATTAATATTCAGTCCTACTAACCATTTCCTGCAAGATTTTCTCCTCAAATGACTTTTTAAAAGTTTTCCCCATTCAAATGCATACGCGACCTATGTTGACCTTGTCGCAAAATAGGTCAAGGTCACCACAGGGTCATGATTTATATACACATTGTAGTACTTTAGGTCTTTAGCCATCAATGCTTCATGCCAAGTTTCTTTGAAATCAGTCCACCAGTTTCGGAGAAGAAGATTTTTGAAGGGTTTTTACCATATGGGCATGGCGGCCATCTTGGTCATGTGACCTAGATTATTTATATACACATTGATTCCCCCATTCTATAGATGCTTCACATAAAATTTGGCTTTGTTTGGCCAAGCGGTTTCCGAGGAGAAGACGTTTGAATATTATGGAGATATACATGTATATTGCCCCGGGGTAGGAGCACATGAGCCCCTCGGGTCCAATTTTTTTCAGAATCATTAATATTCAGTCCTACTGCCAATTTCCTGCAAGACTTTCACTTTAAATGACATTTTAAAAGTTTTCCCCATTCAAATGCATTAGCGACCTATGTTGACCTTGCCGTGAAATAGGTCAAGGTCACCACAGGGTCATGATTTATATACACATTGTAGTGCTTGAGCCATCGATGCTTCATGTCAAGTTTCGTTGAAATCAGTCCACCGGTTCTGGAGAAGATTTTTGAAGGGTTTTTACCATATATGGGCATGGCGGCCATCTTGGTCATGTGACCTGGATTTCTTATATACACATTGGTTCCCCCTTCCTATAGATGCTTCATATAAAATTTGGCTTTGATTGGCCAAGCGGTTTCAGAGAAGATCTTTGAAAATGACGGACAACGGATGGACGGACGACGACGACGGACGGACGCCGGAGCATGGGTATACTATAAGCTCACCTGTGAGCCTTCGGCTCAGGTGAGCTAAAAAGGATAAGAACAAAAGCAGAAATATTTTAGGAGTTACCTTTTGGTATCTACATGGCCCAAATTCCACATAGTAAGATCAAAATCTCACTTTAGCTTGCGTTTTAAAGGTCATTTAGTTTGAAACTGTCACTCAAATCAGCAGATCAATTAATCCAGATGTCTTTGAAGACAACATGAAGAGAAATTAAGATCTTCAGAACACATGGTCTTCTTGTGAAATACAAATGCTCAAATGGCAAGCTCGAGTGAAAAGGGGCTGTAGGAGGATTCATTTATCTTTAGAGTTTGTTTTTTTTTTGTTGTTTTTTTTTTTACAAAGATGTCGAAACCTGAAGAGAACTATGATACATATTGTGCCCTTCATCAATGACCAAATTTGTCTTGTGTACTGTAAGTTCAGAAGTGTTTATGAGAACTTATTTTTTTGCGAATTTGATGCCTCCCGAATTCAAAGTTCTCGCTAATTGCCATACAACTTCATGAAGACTCGTCCGCAAATTAAAGACCTCACCTCACAAATAATTTGGAAGTAGAAAATTCGCAAAATAAAAGATGCACACTTGTTATTAATTGTTTCACTTATGCTAATATATGACCATTTAAGCTGGGTGATAGCCAGTGAATGGCGATGATTTGAGTTTGGGAAAATTAGTATTTGGTCATTGAACAGTCAGATCAGGGAAGTTTACACTTCTTATTTTGTGGCAACCCTGTTACAGCTGAGGAAAAAAAAAACAACTTTGGCTAAAGTGTCTGATTGGCTCTTTGTATAACTTATTCTTCTGACTATTCTACAATTAATTTCAATTGCCAGTTGCTTTGGTCAATCCTAGTAAAATAAACCAGTCGCCACAATGATGTTAAGTTTACGAAGTTTTGAACAACTCAGAACTGGCCCCAGGTTGATAACTTCCAAAAGAAATTAACAGTCATCAATGAATTTGAATAAAATGTTTTGCAACATTAGAAAGAACTTGTGCTTCACTGGCTAAACTTATTCTTCCTCCGCTGTAACACATTATCAAAACTTGTGATATTATAGAAAATTGCCTATGTTAAACTTGCCAGTGACTTTGTATAATAGTAATTTGAGCCACATCTCAAGAAAACTGAATTTTCGCATATTAGCATACAAAAGGCACAGGTCAGGTGTGCAGAAACTGTGTGCGTTTTCTCGCATGACAGCTGTTTTTTCATTATGCCAACAAGGTAAAGAAGTACAAAAGTACTGTTGTGAATGTGGTGCATGTATACTATTTAGTACTTGCACATATATAAAACCTTGACTACAGGTCTGACAATTTATAGTGACACAAGCAATCCATTGTTTATTTACATTTTTGTTGATATCTCCATTAAAGATATATAGATTATAAAAATCTTATACGGGGTTCTGTTCTAGATGGAAGTTTCCAACCCAAGGGATGACCGTGCTGAGCGGAACCGAGGCTCTGCCTCGGTTCCGCTCAGCACGGTCATCCCAAGGGTTGGAAACTTCCATCTAGAAAAGAACACCATATTAGATTCTTTTTCTTGCACAACAACCCCCCAAATCTGGTTTATTTCAAGGTTTTGCGTAATTTTTTTTGGCGCACTTAGCCTGGGTGAGAACACCTGGGTGAGATGCAATTTTATCACCCAGGCAAAAAGTGTGGCAATTTCTGTCTGGTGTGCAAGAAAATAAAATATAATGGTTTGATCCTTTGGAAGCAATAAAACATTCAAAGAGAGATAGTATGGACTATATTGCGCAATTTCGGGTAACAAACCCTCATCAGTAGCCCTTTTTAAACTGGCAACGAAAGCCAGACTGTTAATTGTACTGCAATTTCAAAAATTTACACGAGAAGTCTAAATCAAAGACAAATTCCTAAACGGGGTCACATAATTTAAACATTGCTTAGAAGTATGTTTCTAAATGTTAGTGTTTTGAACACTCTGAATATCTTTATTGATCTCAAAGGACCTAAATAAAAATATAATCTGCACTATGGATGATGTAAATAAACAAAGAATTGTTTGCGATGTTCTGACAGAATATCGAGGCTGGCCTGTTCCAGACTAGTTTCCAGGATAAACATAATCAATGAAAGTCAAGTAATGCTAAATTTTCTATTACATGAAAATGTACATGTATTATGAAAATGTTGATGACTTCATGTCAGAAACAAGTCTGTATCATATATTGTAACATTTTTGTATTTCTTTACCTTAATATATAGAGTTTTATTTTATACTTTACAGTGAAAACCAATGTATATCAAAACTTGATAAAATTGGTATCTTCATTGATATGAAATTTCACTGATATCAAATCTCACTAGTGACTGATATCAGCCTACTGGTATATCTTCACTGTAGATTTTGGATTACTTCTGACGTTTCCATTTACTTGACGTCATTAAATGTGTCTCACTTCAGAAATTCAAACACTTATAACTCCGTTATATATGAACAAAACAGTAAAGTGTGGGTATTCATTTTCTTAGTTAGAACGCGAGGAACAATGTGGTACCAAAATTATTAATGGTTTCAAAAATTTTTGGTTTTTGCATTTTTACCGCCTGCCTTGTGAATTGGAAAATGTCCGTGTATTGTATAAAATAAAAAGAAAATTTGCTCTTTTTTTTCGGTGAATACCAAATATATTTCATCTCGTGAGTTGAAAACATAAAAATTTTTTAACTCACTCGATGAAATATAGTTGGTATTCACCTCAAAAAAAAGCAAATATCCTCTATATAATTATTATCATGTTTGTGATATTTAGGTCATGTCTTGAGAAAAATGTTTTTGTATAGGCAGAGCCACCTCGTGAACATCACAATACCAGCTTGTCAGTGCATGTTTTCACGTCATACTGCATAGTTAACCTTTCAAGCCTTTGTTCCTCTTCTGAAGTTGTACTGTTATACAGTTACTCGTTAACACAAACTGAAACCCATTACGAAAACTTGCCCATGCAATTAACAGAGATTTTTTGAGCTTTAAAAATTAAAAAATTTCAGCTAAAACTTTTGATACTTTTCGTATTTTTGCTCAAAACATAGGTTATGTGTACACGTTAGAACCGTCTCGCCAAGGCAGTTCTAACGAGTACCCACAATATATGTTTTGGATCAAAAATAAGAACTAGAGGACCATTGGTCCTGTAGCTCACCTGAGAGATTTTCACATTGTAAGCTCATGAGATTTAAATTAATTGAAAATCGACCTATGAAAGTCTATGCATGGACACTATTCACCCCCGGGGCATGGCCAAATTTGACCAAGGGGCATGACTGGCACAATTTATAATGGGGACTACCAAACATTGCTACATACAAAATATAGAAGCTCTGGGCCTTTTGGTTTCAGAGAAGAAGATTTTTGTTAGTTTTTCCCATTGTAAGTCTATGGAGACTATCTACCCCCGGGGCGTGGCCAAATTTGACCCCAGGGGCATGGCTGGCACAATTTATGTAGAGGACCATTAGCCATTGCCACATACAAAATATCAAAGCTGTGTGCCCTGTGGTTTCAGAGAAGAAGATTTTTGAATTTTTTTCCCATAGCAAGTCTATTGAGACTATCAACCTCCGGGGCCTGGCCAAATTTGACCCCAGGGGCATGAATGGCATAATTTATGTAGAGGACCATTAGCCATTGCTACATACCAAATATCAAAGCTGTGGGCCTAGTGGTTTCAGAGAAGAAGATTTTTTAATTTTTTTCCCATAGTAAGTCTATGGAGACTATCAACCCCCGGGGCGTGGCCAAATTTGACCCCAGGGGCATGAATGGCACAATTTATGTAGAGGACCATTAGCCATTGCTACATACCAAATATCAAAGCTGTGGGCCTAGTGGTTTCAGAGAAGAAGATTTTTGAATTTTTTTCCTATTGTAGGTCTATGGAGACTATCGACCCCAGGGGCGTGGCCAAATTTGACCCCGGGGACATGATTGGCACAATTTATGTAGAGGACCATTAGCCATTGCCACATACAAAATATCAAAGCTGTGGGCCCTGTGGTTTCAGAGAAGAAGATTTTTTTATTTTTTTCCCATAGTAAGTCTATGGAGACTATCAACCCCCGGGGCGTGGCCAAATTTGACCCCAGGGGCATGAATGGCACAATTTATGTAGAGGACCATTAGCCATTGCTACATACCAAATATCAAAGCTGTGGGCCTAGTGGTTTCAGAGAAGAAGATTTTTGAATTTTTTTCCTATTGTAGGTCTATGGAGACTATCAACCCCAGGGGCGTGGCCAAATTTGACCCCGGGGACATGATTGGCACAATTTATGTAGAGGACCATTAGCCATTGCCACATACAAAATATCAAAGCTGTGGGCCCTGTGGTTTCAGAGAAGAAGATTTTTTTATTTTTTTCCCATAGTAAGTCTATGGAGACTATCAACCCCTGGGGCGTGGCCAAATTTGACCCCAGGGGCATGAATGGCACAATTTATGTAGAGGACCATTAGCCATTGCTACATACCAAATATCAAAGCTGTTGGCCTAGTGGTTTCAGAGAAGAAGATTTTTTTAGTTTTTTTCCTATTGTAGGTCTATGGAGACTATCGACCCCCGGGGCGTGGCCAAATTTGACCCCAAGGGCATGATTGGCACAATTTATGTAGAGGACCATTAGCCATTGCCACGTACAAAATATCAAAGCTGTGGGCCCTGTGGTTTCAGAGAAGAAGATTTTTTAATTTTTTTCCCATAGTAAGTCTATGGAGACTATCAACCCCTGGGGCGTGGCCAAATTTGACCCTAGGGGCATGAATGGCACAATTTATGCAGAGGACCATTAGCCATTGCTACATACCAAATATCAAAGCTGTGGGCCTAGTGGTTTCAGAGAAGAAGATTTTTTTAGTTTTTCCAATTGTAAGTCTATGGAAACTATCCACCCCCGGGGCGTGGCCAAATTTGACCCCAGGGGCATGGCTGGCACAATTTATGTAGAGGACCATTAGCCATTGCCACATACCAAATATCAAAGCTGTGGGCCCTGTGGTTTCAGAGAAGAAGATTTTTTAATTTTTTTCCCATAGTAAGTCTATGGAGACTATCGACCCCCCGGGACGTGGCCAAATTTGACCCCAGGGGCACGAATGGCACAATTTATGTAGAGGACCATTAGCCATTGCTACATACCAAATATCAAAGCTGTGGGCCTAGTGGTTTCAGAGAAGAAGATTTTTTTTAGTTTTTCCCATTGTAAGTCTATGGGACCTATCTGTTGCCATGGAAACCACAATTTTGATACAATCTGCTCCAAAACCTAATGCCATCAATCCCCCAACCCAATTATGGTTCACATTAAATTTGATCAAGATCGGCCAACTAGCTTCAGAAATATTCTTCTTTGAAATTGTGGACGGACGACGGACGGACGACGGACGGACGGACGGACGACGACGGACGACGGATGCCTGCCTATCCTATAAGCTCACCTGTGAGCCTTCGGCTCAGGTGAGCTAAAAATAGGTATACCCCTGCATATCCCAGTTTTGCTATTATATTAAAGTGGGGTTTGAGGGGGTACACATTTCACCTTGACTGATGCTCAAACGATTTTTATGGCATTGAAATAATAATTCATTTGTGCATTTCTTGTTGCTTTATTGTTATTTTGAATTAAAAAATAGTTTTATTTACAAATAAAAGTCATTTAACAATCACAAACTTATGTTCTACTTCGTAAACTCCCACTGGTTCCCCTTTTTTCTCGTCGTAGTCACACCATTCCTGGAAAGAGAGAGAAAACACATTGTGAAAACAAGGTGACGAAATGAGCCACATTGTGAGAAAATCAGACCTTTGCCTTTGTCAGAACAAAGGAGCAGATCAGCTTCGCAGTAACTGCGAAGCTGATCAGCACCTTTGTTTTCGCTACTTAGATAGTACAATTCCTCTTCTGCTTATAGCCAAAATTTCTAGCCTCTAGCCTGCTTCTGTGACTGTACAGGCCGGTTTGTGTCAGGACTGGTAAGAAACCCAAACTGTTACTTTTTTCATGCACAGGCTAAAATAGTAGTATACAGTTGTTTACAGCTGTAAAATTGAGAATTTCTGATATTTTCTCTTATTATGGCTAAAAAATCGAGTGTAGGACACTGTGGGTAGATATAAGAACCGTCTTTCCCCAAAAAGACTAAAAATTGTTGACAGGGATGTTAAACAAATATACAAACATTCACAGTTTTCATGTCATGTTTAGCTCACCTGAGCCAAAGGCTCACAAGTGAGCTTATAGCTCCAGCGTCTGGCGTCTGTCTTCCGTTGGGTGTTAACAATTTCAAAGATCTTCTCCTCTGAAACCGCTAGGCCAATCAAAGCCAAATTTCATGTGGAGCATCCTTAGAAAGATGAACGAAAGTCAATATAAATGGTCCAGGTCACATGACCTATAAATAGCAAATGGCTATAAAAAGCAAAAACCTTTAACCAGAGGACCAATGGTCCTGTAAACGCTCACCTGAGATCTGGGATATGCGACTTAAGTTGACCTTGCCATAAAATAGGTCAAGGTCATTCCAGGGTCATGATTTATACAAATTTGGTAGAGCTCAATTCCCCGACGCTTCATGCCAAGTTTCAAAATCATAGGCCTTCCGGTTCTGAAGAAGAAGATTTTTAAAGGTTTTTCCTATTTATAGTCATGGCGACCATCTTGGTCATGTGACCTTGACCTTTTATACAAAGTTTTATTGGTTTAGCAGTTTCAAAGAAGATGATGGTTGAATATTGTATATAGCCCCATATATATAAACATAAATCTTCTGTCTATTTGCATACACACGCAAGTTTCCCCTATTTTCTTACATTTTACTTATTTTCTCCCATTCAAATGCACTGGAAACCCAAGTTGACCTTGCCGTAAAATAGGTCAAGGTCATCCCAGGGTCATGATTTATATAATTTTTGTAGAGCTACATTGCCTGTTGCTTCATGCCAAGTTTTAAAATCATAGGCCTTCTGGTTATGGAGAAGAAGATTTTTCAAGATTTTTGCTATTTATAGCCATGGTGGCCATCTTGGTCATGTGACCTTAACCTTTTAAACAAAGTTTCATTCCCCCTTCCTAACCATGCTCCATGTTTGGTTTTAATAGGCCAAGCAATTTCAGAGAAGAAGATGTTTGAATATTATGGTCATATACATGTAAATAGACCAGGGGCAGGGACAGACACTCCCTGGGGTCAAATTTTTTTTCATAAACATAAATCTTATGTCCATTTGCATACTCCCAGCACGTTTTCCGCAATTTAATTACATTTTCCCCATTCAAATGCATTAGCGACCTAAGTTGACCTTGCTGTAAATAGGTCAAGGTCATCCCACGGTCATGATTTATATTAACTTTGTAGAGCATTGCCTGATGCTTCATGCCAAGTTTCAAAATCATAGGCCTTCTGGTTCTGGAGAAGAATTGTGAATATGCCTGTCATAAACACTGCAAATTGATGTATATGTTGACCAGCGTGTAAATTCGGATAAAAAAGTTTGACTTTTATTTTGCAATTTTTTTCTTTCTGAATTATTTGCAAGTTTTTGAATTTTGGCATAACCATTTCAGTGTACATGAATACTAGAAAATGTGTTTATGAAACACTATGCCCCCAACTGGTAAGTCACTTTCAAGATGTAAAAATGTCCGCACACAAAGTACCCACTGCCCATTCACTTTCATTGTCAAAATGCCAGAAAAATGGCTAAGTTCAAATTGCGAAAAAAGTGACAAAAATTAGTCTGAGGATTATATCCAAACCACATGCATATCTTCAAAGCATGGTCACAACATCTGTAAAGTTTCAAGAGAATCGGAATAAAGCTGTAGGAGGAGTTGCGCACACAAGGTACCCACTATCTATTCACTTTATCAAGAATTAAAAAGGGAAATAACTCTCACAGTATGGGCCCCTAGCCCCTTGAATTTACCTGAAAGAAAAAACATGGGTCCTCTTAATTTTCATATACAAACTAGAAATTGGCTGCAAGCAAGGCTTTCAGTATACCCCCCCCCCCCCCCCCCCCCCCCCGCAAAATTATCTGAAGCTGGCTAATAACTTCCTAACTCAAACATGCAGAAAATTTGTCAAAGATATCTTTTCAGCATTATAATCCTTCATGTGCATCCCCAGTATGCCAGTCACATCTATAAGATATTAAAAGAATATATTGAAAGCTTGAGGTTGATTTCACTGTATGTACTATGATCACTGTTTATCATGAGAAATGGTAGAAATTGGCTAAGTTAAATAAAAGCTGTAAATTTGTCAAAAATTAAATTTTCAGCATGAAAATTATTCATGCACATCTAAAATATATATCTGGAACAAATCTACAAAGAATTTAAAAGAAACACTGAAAGCCCTAGGAGGAGTTTATTTCACAAAGTATGCACTACCAACCATTATTGTATATAAGCAATGGTCAAGAAATGGCTATGTTGAAAAATGATGTAAATTTGTCAAATATCACTTTTTCAGTATTATAATTATTCATGCACATCTTCAATATGTGTGGAACATGTCTGCAAAGTATTGAAAAGAAATACTGAAAGCCCTAGGAGGAGTTGATTTCACAAACCATTATTGTATGTAAGCAAAGGTCAAAAAATGGCTATGTTAAAAAATGCTGTAAATTTGTCAAAAATTAATTTTTCAGTATTATAATTCTTCATGCACATCTTCAATATGTGAGGAACATGCCTGCAAAGTATTGAAAAGAAATACTGAAAGCCCTTGGAGGAGTTGATTTCACAAAGTATGCACTACCAACCATTACTGTATATAAGCAATGGTCAAAAAATGACTATGTTGAAAAATGCTGTAAATTTGTCAAAAATTATTTTTTCAGCACTATAATTCTTCATACACATCTTCAATATGTGTGGAACATGTCTGCAAAGTATTGAAAAGAAATACTGAAAACCCTAGGAGGAGTTGATTTCACAAAATATGCACTACCAACCATTATTGTATAAGCAATGGTCAAAAATAGCTATGTTAATAAATGCTGTAAATTTGTGAAAAATTATTTTTTCAGCATCATAATTCTTCATGCACATCTTCAATATGTGAGGAACATGTCTGCAAAGTATTGAAAAGAAATACTGAAAGCCGTAGGAGGAGTTGATTTCACAAACTATGAACTACCAACCATTATTGTTTATAAGCAATGGTCAAAAAATGGCTATGTTAAACTAGAAATTGGCTGCAAGCAAGGCTTTCAGTATACCCCCCGCAAAATTATCTGAAGCTGGCCAATAACTTCCTAGGTCAAACATGCAAAAAATTTGTCAAAGATATCTTTTCAGCATTATAATCCTTCATGTACATCCCCAGTATGCCAGTCACATCTATAAGATATTAAAAGAATATATTGAAAGCTTGAGGTTGATTTCACTGTATGCACTATGATCATTGTTTATCATGAGAAATGGTAAAAATTGGCTAAGTTAAATAAAAGCTGTAAGTTTGTCAAAAATTAAATTTTCAGCATGAAAATTATTCATGCACATCTCAAATATATCTGGAACAAATCTACAAAAAGGTACAAGTAGGCAAAGATCAGGAAAAGGCGCAATCAGAAAAAGATTCCCACTCCAAAAACCGAGGTGGGAAAAAACCAAACTAACAATCAGGTACTTATACCATGAAACATATCGTAAGCCGAATGAGCAGCTATTTTCCCAATAGGTGGCCACTCAGTTACCTTAACTTAACTAAAAATATGAAAACATACATAAGGCGCCAACAGCACAAAAATTTTTTATACACCAAGACATAAAACAAAAAGAACCACCACAGAAGTATCGACTTGGAACGATCAGTAACACAAAGTTACTGGCGGGCTTAAACCGGTTTCAAAGAATCTTAAAGAAACATTGAAAGCCCTAGGAGGAGTTGATTTCACAAAGTATGCATTACCAACCATTATTGTATATAAGCAATGGTCAAGAAATGGCTATGTTGAAAAATGATGTAAATTTGTCAAATATCACTTTTTCAGTATTATAATTATTCATGCACATCTTCAATATGTGTGGAACATGTCTGCAAAGTATTGAAAAGAAATACTGAAAGCCCCAGGAGGAGTTGATTTCACAAACCATCATTGTATAAAAGCAATGGTCAAAAAATGGCTATGTTAAAAAATGCTGTAAATTTGTCAAAAATTAATTTTTCAGTATTATAATTCTTCATGCACATCTTCAATATGTGAGGAACATGTCTGAAAAGTATCAAAAAGAAATACTGAAAGCCCTTGGAGGAGTTGATTTCACAAAATGTGCACTACCAACCATTTTTGTATATAAGTAATGGTCAAAAAATGGCTATGTTGAAAAATGCTGTAAATTTGTCAAAAATTATTTTTTCAGTATTATAATTCTTCATGCACATCTTCATTACGTGTGGAACATATCTGCAAAGTATTGAAAAGAAATACTGAAAGCCCTAGGAGGAGTTGATTTCACAAAATATGCACTACCAACCATTATTGTTTAAGCAATGGTCAAAAAATGGCTAATGTTAAAAAATGCTGTAAATTTGTCAAAAATTATTTTTTCAGCATTATAATTCTTCATGCACATCTTCAATATGTGTGGAACATGTCTGCAAAGTATTGAAAAGAAATACTGAAAGCCCTAGGAGGAGTTGATTTCACAAACTATGAACTACCAATCATTATTGTATATAAGCAATGGTCAAAAAATGGCTATGTTGAAAAATGCTGTAAATTTGTCAAAAATTATTTTTTCAGCATTATAATTCTTCATGCACATCTTCAATATGTGTGGAACATGTCTGCAAAGTATTGAAAAGAAATACTGAAAGCCCTAGGAGGAGTTGATTTCACAAACTATGCACTACCAACCATTATTGAATATGGCAATTATCGAAAATTGGCTAAGTTCAAAATGCCGTAAATTTGTCAAAATTCATTTTTTCAGCATAATACTTCTTCATGCACATCTTCAATATCTCTGGCACATATCTGCAAAGTATCAAAAGAGAATATTGAAAGCTGTAGGAGGAGTTGATTTCACAAAGTATGCACTATTAGCACTATGGCAAACATTCTATGTATAGGTTTAAAAAGTCCCATAACTCTTGCAAAACTGACCCTTTGGCCCCTAAATTCATATCACACATGTGTTGTCTAATGGTGCAGGTGTGTTGAAAATTTGAAGAACATCGGGCAAAAACTACTTAAGTTATTCAGCAAAGATGTCAAAATGTTGACGGAAACACGGAATCACGGAATCACGGAATTACGGACAGACTGAAAACAGTATACCCCCCTAAAACTTCGTTTTGCGGGGGGTATAAAAATGCTGTAAATTTGTCAAAAATTATTTTTTCAGCATTATAATTCTTCATGCACATCTTCAATATGTGTGGAACATGTCTGCAAAGTATTGAAAAGAAATACTGAAAGCCCTAGGAGGAGTTGATTTCACAAACTATGAACTACCAACCATTATTGTATATAAGCAATGATCAAGAAATGGCTATGTTGAAAAATGCTGTAAATTTGTCAAAAATTATTTTTGCAGCATTATAATTCTTCATGCACATCTTCAATATGTGTGGAACATGTCTGCAAAGTATTGAAAAGAAATACTGAAAGCCCTAGGAGGAGTTGATTTCACAAACTATGCACTACCAACCATTATTGAATATGGCAATTATCGAAAATTGGCTAAGTTCAAAATGCTGTAATTTTGTCAAAATTCATTTTTTCAGCATAATACTTCTTCATGCATATCTTCAATATATCTGGCACATATCTGCAAAGTATCAAAAGAGAATATTGAAAGCTGTAGGAGGAGTTGATTTCACAAAGTATGCACTATTAGCACTATGGCAAACATTCTATGTATAGGTTTAAAAAGTCCCATAACTCTTGCAAAACTGACCCTTTGGCCCCTAAATTCATATCACACATGTGTTGTCTAATGGTGCAGGTGTGTTGAAAATTTGAAGAACATCGGGCAAAAACTACTTAAGTTATTCAGCAAAGATGTCAAAATGTTGACGGAATGACGGAATCACGGAATCACGGACAGGCTGAAAACAGTATACCCCCCTAAAACTTCGTTTTGCGGGGGGTATAACAACATACCAAATTTCAAGATCCTAGCTCTAACGGTTCCTGACCGAGTGCTAAGCGTTACTCACGCATCACAGACTGACTGCACACCACTGGACACCACTGGACGGACAGACCCAAACCAATATGCCCCCTCAACTTCTTCGAAGACTGAAATTTTGGATTTAGGAAGAAGAGGAATTGTTCTATCCATGTAATGAAAACAAAGGCACTGCTCAGCTGTGCAGTTACTGCAAAGCTTATCTGCGCCTTTTCCCCTTGGGCAATAATCCCATTTTCTCACGACGTGGCTCATTTGGGAGGCAACAAATTCACAAAAATTACATGTAGGTCCTCCCATACATTTCCAAACTTACAGTATTTTAGTTTTTGTGCGCAATTAAGACTATGGGATAAAAATATTGAAGTATCTAGAGGAAGGGGGGACCAATGTCTTCATAAATAATCTAGGTTGCACGATCAAGATGCCGGACATGCCCATTTATGGTAAAAAAAACCTTCAAAAATCTTCTCCAGAACTGGTGGACCAATTTCAACTTAACTTGGCATGAAGGATCAAGGACTAAAAAACTACAATGTGTAATAAATCGTGACACTGTGACAACATTGACCTATTTGTGGCAAGGTCAATATAGGTCGCCTATGCATTTGAATGGCAAAATCTGTTAAAGGTTAAAACTTGCAGGAAATGGGCAAATGGACTGAATATTTACGATTCTGAAAAGATTTGAACTCCAGGGGTTAGTCTGCCCCCACCCTGGGGCAATATACTAGAGTACTATAACGTGTATATATATTTTGACCCTGTGATGACCGTGACAAATTTTAAGGCAAGGTCAACTTAGGTCACATAATGCAGAAAACTGTTAAAATGTCATCTAAGGGAAAAACTTTAGGAAATGGGCAAATGTAATAACAATGAGCATATGTCAATATATACAAGCATTTAAGTAAGTGATTTATTATTTTTTGTGAGTCAGTATACTGAGTATACTATAACATCAGTAAAGGCCAGGTCAACTTACCCCTGTGGTCAATTCTACCTCCCCAAAGGGTGTACCAGTATCCTTCCCTTCTGCAACAAAGCCAACCTGAAAACAAAAACAAAAACAGAGGACCATTGGCCTGAGAACGCTCAACTGACGCCTGATCTTGGAGCATTCAGTCATCAAGAAATGACCTTGACCTTGAATACACACATACCTTTATTGACTTCATAGTTGTCTGCATCTGCCAGGCTGCTGTAGTCACGAAACCAGAGGACCAATGGTCCTGTAAATGCTCACCTGAGATATGAGATATATACCAATAAATTTGTTTGACTATAATGTTCATACACATATATTTAGCCCCAGGGCTGGGTCAAAATAACCCCTGGGGTCAATTTCTTTTTCAAAATTATAAATATTCTGACTGGCCAAGTGGTTTCAGAGAAGAGGATCTTTGAATATTTTCGTAATATACATGTATATTGCCATAATCAATAATCTTCAGTCCATCTGCCCATTTCCTGCAAGTTATTCCCTTCAAATGACATTTATACAGTTTTCCCTATTCAAATGCATGGGCGACCTATGTTGACTTTGCCTTAAAATAGGTCAAAGTCATCACAGGGTCATGATTTATATATATATTGTAGTACTTTAGTCCCCAATGATTCATGCCAATTTTCGTTGAAATCGTTCCAGTGGTTCTGGAGAAGAAGATTTTTGAAGGGTTTATACCATATAAGGGCATGGCAGCCATCTTGGTCATGTGACCTGGATTATTTATGTACACATCGGTTCCCCATTCCTATAGATGCTTCATTAAAAATTTGGTTTTGATTGGCCATGTGGTTTCAAAGAAGATCTTTTAACATTTTTGTAATATGCATGTATATTGCCCCTGGATTGGGGCAGACTGACCCCTGGTGTCCAATTTTTTTTCAGAATCATAAATCTTCAGTGAATTTGCACATTTCTTGCAAGGTGTTCCCTTCAAATGACATTTTAACAGTTTTCCCCATTCAAACCTATGTTGACCTTGCCATAAAATAGGTCAAGGTCATCACAGTGTTATACTTTATATTCAAATTGTAGTACTTTAGTCCCCGATGCTTCGTGCCAAGTTTTGTTGAAATCGGTCCTGTGGTTTCCGGAGAAGAAGTTTTTTTTACCATATATGGGCATGGAGGCCATCTTGGTTATTTGACCTGGATTACTTTTTGTCTCCCTTCCTATAATGCTTTCAATAACTTTGCTTTGATTGGCCAAGCAGTTTCAGAGAAGAAGATCTTTGAAGATGCTGGATGATGACGTCAGACGGACGCCGACTCATGGCCATCCTATAAGCTCACCATGTGAGCCTAATGGCTCAGGTGAGCTAAAAATCCATTGTTTTCACTTTTTCCCATATAAAAGCCAGTTTCCAAAATTAACCTTGCCATAAAATAGGTCAAGGTCATCCTTGGGTCATCATTTGAATAAACTATGATGGGCTAAGGTCCCTGATGCTACCTACAAAGTTTCAGGAATTATTGCCAATCGGTTCTGGAAAAGATTTTTGAGCATTTGTGAGCATGGCAGCCATGTTGAGCATTTCTTAAACAAAATTGCATTCTCCCTATGCATGCCATGAAGTCTTCAAATAAAATTTCACATTCATGGGCTCAGAGATTCCTCAGAAAAACAAGTATTTAATTTCGATATTTCAATGACCTTGGCCCAGGTCAGGAATTGACCTTGACCATAATTAATCCCATACCTTCATTGGTTGTCTCCTTCTGCCAACTTTAAGGTCTCAGGCTGCAATAGTTTCCAAAATATTCACTTTTTCCTATGTACAAGCCTATGTTTCCAAAACTGACCTTGCTGTAAAATTGGTCAAGGTCATCCTAGGGCCATCATTTGAACAAACTATGATGGGCTGAAGTCTCAGATACTACATACTAAGTTTCGTGAAAATCAGCCCACTGGTTCTGGAGAAGAATTTTGATCATTTTTGAGCATGGTGGCCATGTTGAACATTCGACCCAGATTTTGCATTTAAAATTTGTTCCCCATTAGCATGGAGGCTCCACATGAAATTTCACTTCCATAGACCCAGTGATTTCTGAGAAAACGATAATCTTAAATTTGATATTTCAATGACCTTGGGTCAAGGACAGGAAATGACCTTGACCTTAATTAATTAAATACCTTCATTGCCTCCATTAGCTATCTGCATCTAGCAACTTTCAAGTCTCAGGCTGCAAAAGTTGCCAAAATATCCATTGTTTTTGCCTTTTCCCCATGTAAAAGCCTGTTTCCAAAACTGACCTTGCCGTAACATAGGTCAAGGTCATCCCAGGGTCATCACTTAGACAAATTATCATGGGCTGAGTCCTCGATGCTTCATACTAAGTTTCGTGGAAATCAGCCCACCGGTTCTGGAGATTTTTGAAGGGTTTTTACCATATATGGTTGTGGCGGCCATCTTGGTCATGTGACCAAGATAGCAGCGCAACAACAAAGAATAAAACTGCAATGCCACTACTGGAGCAGGCTTCACATAAAATTTAAACTTGATTGGCCAAGTGGTTTCAGAGATCATTGAAATTGTGGACCATGACCTACGGGCGCCGGAGCATGGCTATCCTACAAGCTCACCTCCTGAGCCTTCGGTTCAGGTGAGCTATAAAAAACTAGAAAAAGTGCCTTGAGAGGCACGTATACCCCCGGCTGGTAGCCACCAAACCCCCTTCCCTACCCCCTACCTAAACAATCCGGCACATGCTCATCCCTGACATTGAACATCACATCACCAATGAAAAACAGTACCCTTATCAAGGACATTTTAGAAACCACCAAGCCCCCTTCCCCACCCCCTACCTAAACAACCCGGCACATGCTCACCCCTGACATTGAACCTCACATCACCAGTGAAAGACAGTACCCTTATCAAGTTATTCAAGTACATTTTAGAAATAAGCAGTGTAAAGTACTTTACATACAAACATGGGGAAGTGTAGTTTTAGAATGACATATCTATTTTAGAGTGGTATACAGAGCTGACGTGTATACCCAATCTAGGACATAAGCGCGGACATTTTGGGTCAGGTCCTCAGTCCTAGATTGAAATGAAAGTAGAATGTCATTCTTAAAAAAAAAAAAAAAAAAAAAAAAGTCCTAGATCTTGACCTCAGGTCCCACCCCCACCCCATGCATGGACCAGTGGGCCTAGCCCTTATGTGGTACCTATGTTGTGTTGTAAGCATGAACGCTTTCTAATACATGGTTGTCAAGATATAGACACACAGAATATTAATCTTGGTAACTACATGTACTGTATTTTATGTGTCCTAGATTTTGACCTCGAGCCCCACCCCTAGAGTTTGGTGCCATGGAATTTAATTCAACCCTAAAGGGTATCTATGATCCAAACAGGAATACATTCCTATTAGTATTTGTTAAGATATGAACTTAGAGATGAAAAAAACACTATGTAAATAGCACATTTTCAAGGTGACCTAGATTTTGATCTCTAGCCCCATCCCCGGGCATGGACCCAAGGTCCGAACTGACAGAAACAAAGCAAAGCCTATAGGGTACCTATGGTTAAAATATGAATGCTTTCTGATCATTGGTTCATGAGATATACACCACAAGTGAAACTTAAACCCAAACTTTGACCCAAAGTAAAGGTGACCTAGAATTTGACCTCTAGCCCCACCCCTGGGCATGGACCCAGGGTCCAAATTCACAGAAACAAAGCAAACCCTATAGGGTACCTATGGTTAAAATATGAATGGTTTCTGATCATTAGTTCATGAGATATACACCACCAGAGAAACTTTAACAAAAACTTTGACATAAATTCCACGAACGTTCCGGAATAACGAACGAACTAACGAACAAACGAACCAACCAACCAACCAACCAACGAACCAACGAACATACAAACGGACAAACGGAAAAGCGAAAACTATATACCCGTCGGCATAAATGCCGGGGGTATAAAAATAAATAAAGCTAAAGGACAGTCAGAAATGGAGCATAAGAGTTATAGTGAAGGGATTGCAGTGCCTTGGTGGTCGAGGACTGGACTCCGTATTGAGGGGTCTTGGGTTCGAACCCCACGTAGGGCTCTGTGTTGTATCTGTAGCAAGGCTCATTTGCTCCCCAATACTGTTAAATACATAGGAAGTGGTGCTTCTTAGTCAGGTAGGTTTCCAATCTTCTGACAAGAAATTTACCCTTATTTGATGCATTTTCTTTTTGACATGGTCCCGAGGTTATAAAACTTTTTTTTCGTGCTCAGCTGAGACTAAAATTTATCCTGCTCATAAATGTTGAAATGCCAACAACTGTTGGTATTTTAACATTTATGAGCAAGATAAATTACTAGTTTTTGAGTTTTGAACCTGAATTTTCCACTAATTTTGAATATTTCAACATCTATGAGCTGTTGAAATTTCTTGCTCAGCTGAGCTGAGCTTGAAAAAAGTTTTATAATCTCAAGGCATGTTCTCTTTCAACAAACTAACAAGTCAGTGTGCATTTATTTGAATCATTTAACAAGTAAGATCAATGCTGAAAATTTTTGTCACAAAATGGGAAAGAAAGTTTCTCTGCCACTTAAAAAGGTGTGGGATTGCAAAACGGAGCTCAATGCTTGCTTTTATGGTGGTCAGTACCAAGGACCCCCAGGCATGTTATTACGAAGATCTGTCATTTTATCAAAACTCATCAGGAAAACATGTCCATGTAACGAATAGCCCCTTATACCCCACTTTCATATAGTAAAACTGGGGTATGCAGGGGTATACCTATTTTTCTTATTTTTGCTCCAAAACATAGATTGTGGGTACTCGTTAGAACTGCCTCGGCGAAGCGGTTCTAATGTGTACCCACAATCTATGTTTTGGAGCAAAAATAAGAAAAACATCAAAAGTTTT
Organism: Rugalucina vietnamica; assembly: GCA_964017185.1. Classification (NCBI taxonomy): domain Eukaryota; kingdom Metazoa; phylum Mollusca; class Bivalvia; order Lucinida; family Lucinidae; genus Rugalucina; species Rugalucina vietnamica. Next base: position 55,794,262 of record OZ024873.1, read on the forward strand.
CTGATGAAATTTTCAATTTTTTGAGCTGAAAAAATTCTCTATATATTGCTTGGGCAAGTTTTCGTAATGTGTATTACCCTTGGGGAGAAGTCTACTGGTTCCACTCCTCTGCAGTCAAACACTACCACTGTCTTGTATTTGTCAGAATCATCTGCTGTGTATGGTTTTATGGTGTCTTTGAGAATGTCTGGAAATGTATAATGAGCTACATTTGAGCCACATCTTGGGAAAACCAACAATGTGGTTTCCAAACAAGTCTGACACAAACTGGTCTGTACAAGCTCAGAAGATGGCTAGAGGCTTGAAATTATGGATTTGAAAAGTAGAGGAATTGTACTATCTGTATAGCGAAAACAAAGGCGCTGATCAGCTTCGCGGTTACCGCCAAGCTGATCTGCGTCTTTGTTTTTGCCTATGCAGATTGTTGGTTTTCTCATGAGCTACATCTAATGATGTATAGCCTATAAGAAAACTGTTTAAAATATCACAATAGCCTAATTTCAGTGGAAATTTCAAGTTTCAATCACAGAAGCTGGTCATTTAGCCAGTTAATAAATGTTAAAATGCCAGCAATTGATGGCATTTGAATAGTTATGAGCATGATTAATTACTGTCTCAGGTGAATTGAGCATAAAAAAAAGATATGCAAGCACAAAGCTGAGGCCAAAAAGCATCAATGCAGTTTTTAAATGCAGTTTTTAAGCCAGGATTCATTTCTGTTATGTTCCATGGTTCCAGCTTACAAAATTTGACATTTGAGCCGCTCTATCAGAAAGCCATCAATCTGCATACGCAAAACCAAAGGGGCAGATCAGCTGTGCAGTGACTGCACAGTTGATCAGCACCTTTGTTTTCGCTTCTCAGATAGTACTATTCCTCTGTTACTAAAATCCAAAATTTCAAGCTTCTAGCCTGCTTTTGTGCATGTAGAGGCCAGTTTGTGTCAGACCTGGTCGGAAACCAAGATTGTTGGTTTTCTCATGCAAAGCCTCATTTCTGATTTATGGACAGATAAAAGTTCAACTATGTATATGCACCATGTTGAACTCTGCTAGAGCAGGCGCAATATTAATCAAAACTTTTAAAAATTTACTGAGTTAGAAACCCCAACACACACCTGGGAAGGGTGGGGGATAGCTGGGCTAAAGTGCAGGGAAATTACTTTTCGAGTGTCCTCTCAATGCAGGGGAAATGACGGGGGTTTGACATAAAAATCCTTACCTGAGGGAGATTTTCTATTGGGAAGGGCAGGGCAAAGAGAAAAGGTTTGAGCTAAAGTTTGCTCCCTGGGGATGGGACTCATAGCAGGGCACTGAAAGATGAAAAGTCATAATCCCTGCCCTTCCCCATAGGTGGGGGAGCAGTGGTTACAAGTGACTGGTGCATAAAATAACAGTATTCTATATACTAGTGAGTGAAAAATTTGAGTAATGTTACCTATAGAATTTTCCCTGCCACACAATTTACACTTCAGAACCATGCTAGCATGGCCTCTACCACCCTTCAATGGCTGATTGTCCTGTACCAAAAGAGCCGCGACGTGAGAAAACCGGTCTTCGGGGTTTCCGACACAAACCGGGCTGTACAAGCTTAGAAAAGAGCTAGACGCTTGAAATTTCGGATATAAGAAGAAGAGGAAATATACTATCCGTGTAGCGAAAACAAAGGCGCTGATCAGCTTCGCGGTAACCGCGAAGCTGATCTGCGCCTTTGTTTTCGCATAGGCAATAATCCCGTTTTCTCACGATGAGGCTCAAAATATAATACTGTGAAACAATTCTGACATTCTAAATAAACTCTCTGTCATTATAATTCAATAACAAGACGGGATAAGTCTTGAAAACAGGAACAGCATATAGGTAGTGTAACTTGAAATTTTGCATCAAAGATTCAGAACTGTAGCAAGCTTCGACGCTAGGCAGGATTCCATCAGGATAACATGTCCGTGTAATGTATACCCCCATGAACCCCACTTTTATATAGTAAAACTGGAGTATGCAAGGGTATACCTATTTTTCCTATTTTTGCTCCAAAACATAGATTGTGGGTACATGTACTTGTTAGAACTGCCTCAGCGAGGCTAAGCAAAAATAAGAAAAATATCCAAAATTTTCTACTGAAAATTTTTTATTTATTTTTTTTTTTGCAACTTAAAAAATCTCTTTATATTGCATGGGCATATTTTCGTAATGTTTAGAAACAAGAACTCCGCGGAGGTCGATATCGCACTTGCATAGGGCAAAGTCAATAGACCGTGAAAAATAGTTCCAGGGCACCGGGTCAAGGTGCGTGCTTGAAGGGCATGTCAAGGACAATTACTATGCAAGATTTCAGACTCGCAGCTATCTCTGACATCGAGAAAACCAAACTTCGACGTAAAAATTTTCAAAGTAGTGGACCGTGAAATATAGGTCAAGGGCACCGGGTTAAGGTGCGTGCTTGAAGGGTATGTCAAGGACAATTACTATGCAAGGTTTCAGACTTGCAGCTATCTCTGATGTCGAGAAAACCAAACTTCGACGTAAAAATTTTCAAAGTCAGTGAACCGTGAAATATAGGGCAAGGGCACCGGGTTAAGGTGCATGCTTGAAGGGTATGTCAAGGACAATTACTATGCAAGGTTTCAGACTTGCAGCTATATCTGATGTTGAGAAAACCAAACTTCGACGTAAAAATTTTCAAAGTCAGTGGACCGTGAAATATAGGTCAAGGGCACCGGGTTAAGGTGCGTGCTTGAAGGGTATGTCAAGGACAATTACTATGCAAGGTTTCAGACTTGCAGCTATCTCTGATGTCGGGAAAAACAAACTTCGACGTAAAAATTTTCAAAGTCAGTGGACCGTGAAATATAGGTCAAGGGCACCAGGTTAAGGTGCGTGCTTGAAGGGTATAACAAGGACAATTACTATGCAAGGTTTCAGACTTGCAGCTATCTCTGATGTCGAGAAAACCAAACTTCGACGTAAAAATTTTCAAAGTCAGTGGACCGTGATATATAGGTCAAGGGCACCGGGTTAAGGTGCATGCTTGAAGGGTATGTTGAGGACAATTACTATGCAAGGTTTCAGACTCGCAGCTATCTCTGATGTCGAGAAAACCAAACTTCGACGTAAAAATTTACAAAGTCAGTGGACCGTGAAATATAGGTCAAGGGCACTGGGTTAAGGTGCATGCTTAAAGGGTATGTCAAAGACAATTACTATGCAAGGTTTCAGACTCGCAGCTATCTCTGATGTCGAGAAAACCAAATTTCGACGTTAATGTTGACAAAACTTCGATGTAAAAATTTTCAAAGTCAGTGGACCGTGAAATATAGGTCAAGGGCACCGGCTTAAGGTGCATGCTTGAAGGTATGTCAGGGACAATTACTATGCAAGGTTTCAGACTCGCAGCTATCTCTGATGTCGATAAAACCCAACTTCGACGTAAATGTTGACGGACGGAGGAACGAACCACGGACGGATGGACAGACAGAAATTTGAACTCTTATATCGCACCCTGCTTTGAGCAGGTGCGATAAAAAAAGTGAGAACTTTTTCATAAAGACTCACAAGTTTCCCATATTGTCCGTGATTCAATGAACTTGTTTTAATTTTTAACTAAATTTTCAATTTAAACTAAATTTTAAATTTTAGCACCTGGTCCTTGATCTACATGTATTATAATAAATTACCTACACACAAGTTTAAGTACTGGAATTCTGTCGTTTCCTCTCCACAACTGGCACATTTTAACTGAAAATAATACAAAAACTATAAGGCTGTCTCTATAACTGAATTTTAGTGAAATGACAATCAACACTTTGGATGTCAGACATCCGAAGTGTTGGTTGTCATTTCACTAAAACTCAATTATAGAGGGTATTGAGATATTGAAATCCATTTTTTAACCAGAGGACCAATGGTCCTATATACGCTCACCTGAGATCTGGGATATGCAACCTAAGCTGACCTTGCCATAAAATAGGTCAAGGTCATGATTTATACAAACTTTGTAGAGCTCCATTCACTGATGCTTCAGGCGAAGTTTCAAAATCATACGTGTTCCGGTTCTGAAAAATAAGATTTATAAAGGTTTTTTTGCTATTTATAGCCATGGCGGCCATTTTGGTCACATGACCTGAACCATTTACATTAACTTTCATTCCCCTTTCCTAACAATGGTCCACATAAAGTTTGGCTTTGACTGGCCAAGCTGTTTCAGAGAAGATGTCTAAATATTATGGTCATATACATGTATATATCCCCGGGGAAGGGGCAGACAAACCCCTGAGGACATTTTTTTTTCATAAATATAAATCTTCTGTCCATTTGCATACTCCCAGCAAGTTTCCCCTCATTTAATTACATTTTACCAATTTTCACCATTCAAATGCATGGGCAACATAATTATGTTGGCCATGCCATACAATAGGTCAAGGTCATCCCAAGGTCATGATTTATATAACATTTGTAAAGCTCCTCTCCCTGATGCTTCATGCCAAGTTTGAAAATCATAGGCCTTCTGGTTCTGGAAAAGATTTCTAAAGGTTTTGCTATTTATAGCCATGGTGTACATCTTGGTCATGTGACCTTGACCATTCATAAGAACTTTCATTCTCCCTTCCTGAGAATGCTCCACACTAAGTTTGGTTTGATTGGCCAAGCGGTATCAGAGAAGATCTTTGAATATTATGGTAATATACATGTATATTGCCCCAAGATGGGGGCAGACCTGCCCCTGGGGTACATTAATTTTCAGAATCATAAATATTCGGTCCCTTTGCCCATTTCCATAAAGTTTTTCTCTTCAAATGACAGTTTGACAATTTTCCCCATTCAAATGCAGTTGACCTTGCCATAAGATAGGTCAAGGTTATCCCAGGGCCATAAACTTTGTAGAGATCCTCCCCCTGCTGCTTTCGTAGGCCTTTTGGTTCTGGAGAAGAAGATTTTTAAAGGTTTTTGCTATTTATAGCCATGGTGGTCATCTTGGTCATGTAACCTTGACTATTTATATAAACTTTTATTCCCTCATCCCAAGGATACTACATATAAAATTTGGCTTTGATTGATTGAGCAGTTAATGAGAAAATTAAGTTTTACATTTATTAAAATTTGTAAATGACCTTTGGCCAAGGCCAAGAAATGACCTTCATGTTTAATACTCACAGCACTTCATTAGCTCAATATATTGTCTGTATCTAACAACTTTTAGGTCACAGGCTACAAAACTTTATGAAAAATTTAATGTTTTCACTTTTTTTCACTGAAAAGCCTAAGTAACCAAAATTACCTTGCCATAAAATAGGTCAAGGACAACCCATTTATATACACTATGATGGGCCAGGGTCCCTGATGCTACACTCCAAGTTTCGTTGAAATCGGTCCACTGGCTCCAGAGACAAAGATTTTTTTATGGTTTTTACCATAAATGGGCATGGCGGCCATCTTGGTCATGTGACCTGGGCCATTTATATAAACTTTCGTTCCACCTTCCTAAGGATGCTCCACATGAAGTTTGGCTTTGATTGGCCGAGCGGTTTCAGAGGAGAAGATCTTTGAAATTGTGGACAGATAACTTACGACGGACGGACGACAGAGCATGACCATCCTATAAGCTCACCTTTTGAGCCTTTGGCTCAAGTGAGCTTAAAATAGTTAATACTATAATCTAAACTTTAACAGTAATTGAGCATGACCATGTGAGTAGTCAAATGCATAAACAGATGGAAAATAACAAATTTTAAATCAGTCTTCTACCCACCTCTAAGTTTTGAACTGAAACTTTATTAACAAATGAAATAAAACATTTTAACACTTTCCAGGAAAACAAGGTATTTTGTCTTTGGGTTATTTGTTCAGTTGTGTTCTAGGTTGTAGCAGATGTACATGTACATCATATTCATCAGGATAAGATGTCTGTGAAATGTATACCCCCTTAAACCCCACTTTTATATAGCAATACTGGGGTATGCAGGTTTTTTATGCTCCAAAACATAGATTGCCTAGCTGAGGCAGTTCTAACATGCACCCACAATCGATGTTTTGAGCAAAAATAAGAAAAATACCAAAATGTTTCTACTGAAAATTTTCAATTTCTACAACTTAACATTACATGGGCTTGTTTAATTAATGCATAAATTGTGCAAGAAGGACCATTCCTTTCCAACATCAAATGAGCCGCCTCGTGGGAAAACCAACAATGTGGTTTCCGAGCAGGTCCGACAAAAACCGGCCTGTGCAAGCACAGAAAATAGCTAGAAGCTTGAAATTTTGGATTTAAGTAGAAGAGGAATTGTACTATCCGAGTAGCAAAAACAAAGGCGCTGATCAGCTTCCCTGTTACCGTGAAGCTGATCTGCGTCTTTGTTTTCACCTATGCAGATTGTTGTTTTTCCCATGAGATGGCTCAAATACAAACCTAGCTCAACCTACCCGAACATACCAGCGAAAATCCTCACCCTCTGGTCTAAGATTTGTCAAGTTTTCTAGGTTGGCCTTGAACTGCAACCCTATCTTCTGCAACATATATAGTCAAAAATTGACAATCAGTCTGTTTGCTCTTTATGGCTTATATATTTTCAATTTAGTATGTGCCAGGTTTGTGCCTTCATTTTTCGTCGAAATTTTTATGACCAAATATCAACTGCATCATTTTTTAAACACATTTTTCATGCGCGGATCCAGAAATTTTCACGAAAGGGGTCCAATGATAATGGTAATTTTTGGTCACAGACGAAGGGGGGTCCAACCCCCCCCCAAAATCCCGAAATTACCTTTTTTTAGGTTTTTTTTTTTCAAATTCCAGGGGGGGTCCAGACCCCCAGTCCCCCCCTCTGGATCCACGCATGTTTTTCGTAACAGACCAAAAGTGATTTGCATTATCACCCAGCCTCTCATTTCAATCCAGGACAAACAAAGATTAAGCTGCATTCATTTCACATGCGAAATAATTATTAATTGTAACATGCATTCACAATTAGCTTTTGTTGTTTGACCTAGGTTTTTGTCACAAATTTATTTGATCAGTGTATATTTTAACTGACAGAAGGCATTTGGCCAATTGTTAATTGAAGTAATTACATTTGACAAAAAAGTTACATTTAAACACAAAAAAAAATCTATCTTCTGATACTGACGATCAATTTCTGATCACCCAGGGACAATAGATTTACATTATAGATCACTGGATCACCTCACACCTTAGGTGACGTCACAGAAGCTTGAAAGTGATGAGTAGGACAACTCATCAATCATTAAACTTACATACTTTCATTAAGAACAGAAAGTAGTATGAGAGTAGTAGTGTAAGTCATTTCTAGATTAGCTGGGAAAAGCTAGCACATATTTATGTTGGCATATCATGTCGCGAAAACCCATGACAATGCTGCTAAAACATTAATCAAAAAATGTCAGGCTTTGCTTGATTTCGATACGTGTTGATAATATTGATTAACCTTGTCAAAATTCAAAAAAGTGTTAATTATCTACTTAGAAAGAGCAAAACTCGTGAAATAAGGAGAAAAACAAACAAACTTACAACCATTTTGACAGGCGGTGTGTACGCATTTGTGTATCTAGCTGAATTATCCTACATGGAAACACTAAAACCCGGTACCAATACGGACACAGACCACAATTAATTTTACTAAAATAGTTTAATCATTTGTTTTGCCTCCTACCTTCTTAAATGACATTGCTGACTTTGTTTTGAAGCTTTTCTCCAAGTCTACACTGTATGCCAGTACTTTTAATCAAGATTAAAATATATGGGTTGACCTGCTCGTTTGGGTATCTGCCTATGGCTACGTTCGGGGTTCTCCCAATGGTAGTTGCGAAACCTCACTCCACTACGTTCCGTTGCGGACCTTGGTAGGTTCTATTTGATCAAAACAATTGTCATTGAATAAAACAGGATTACACATGGTTGACACGTGGTGAGTGCATCCGAACTCGACCTTGTTGACGTCATGGGAGTGCTTTGACGTCACGGTGCGCGCTTTGTCACGTGAGCATGGAGAGCTTCTTTCTGATTGGCTTAGCGTCGCGTAAAAAAGTGAGAGCAAATGAGCTAGCTGAATGTGTAAATCTCACAGAAATTATGGATTTTAAGCAGAAAATCAGAGCCTAATCTTATGGAACATCGCCTGGAGAGAAAATTTAATGTGAACAGTATGCGAAGTGAGGGTAAGCGGGATTTTGTTTTTCACAGTGAATTTCGGGTTTCAAAATTTAGTGTGTAAAGTAAAACTATTTTTGACCGGTTAGTACACGCTTGGCACTGAGGCTGTATGACACATTCGGAATGCTTTTGTATAAACATGCATGGAGATTGTAACATACGGCAGCAAATGATGCAGACAGACTACAGCGTGGGTAATTCTACCAACGCGAGAAAAGTCACGTGATTCAATATGGCGAGCCTAAAATATATCATGAATTTCGTAAATAAGCAATATTTTGTCATACATGCAAATGAAAATGTTATAAATAACACAATGCACACGAAGTAAATAAGAAAGACAAAAACAAGTGAGGTGTATTGATCAATATGATAAAAATTCCACCATGTGATCCACCAATGGCACCATTGGTACCAATGGTACCACTGGCAGCAGAAAAACGTCCAGGGTTTTCTGGTTACCATTGGTAAAAATGGTACCAACAGTACCATTGGTAGATTTGCAGATTTTACCATTGGGAGAACCCCGAACGTAGCCGGAATTTTACCATTTTTACCATTACTAAGAACTACGAACGCACGCAATTTTTCTATACATACCGGTGTCCCTGCCTAGGAGCAACCGCATAAGGGGTGGTTCAGTTGGCAGTTAAATACCTGAAATTACCAGATATCTCCACTAATTTAAAATTTCCTGAAACCTTAGAAAACAATCTAACCAAAGTGACATCAAAAGCAGCAATTCAACATGATTTGTCAACTTTACACCCCAATAAATAGGGGAACTATTTTGTGTGTAAGTATATCCATTCAAGGGATGTACTTGTAACCTGATTCCATACACAGATAAGACAAACCCAATAAGCCCACTATAAAAAAAACCTGAGCTATTCAGAATTAAATACAAGAACCATACATTTTATTACAGCTTTGTGATCACCACACAAGCAAGTGTAGATGGTGACTAGGTTCGACAGATAGTGTGATCTGTTTTGTTTGGAGTATTTTCGACCCTGATGCAAACGAGAAAAACGTTCAGTCAAAACTGACTTGGACTCTCCACCAAGAAATCGGAGAAAAATCTTGGATAAAACAGGGGGTATACATACAAAATCACTTGTACCAGAGCTATTAACAAACCCAGGATACTGAAAGAAGTATCAAATGAATGCTAAAGGCTTTAAGCTATGTACTATGACCCTAAAGTCTCATATAAGAATGATCTTATTTTCAATTTCATGAATTTTAATGAAAACTTCGTACATAGGAATGAAAAAGTGGAAAAAAATAAACCAGTTTTCCTACAAAATGGCATGCATCTCGGCTAGCAACAGCCTAACATGCTAAAATGGCATCAAATGGTTGCTAGGGCAATATTATACCATCCTGTACTACAATATATAAGTCATTTGATTCTTTATTTTATGAATATTAACAAAACCTTTCGAATTTAGAGGAAAATTACGGAAAAATTAAGGCGGTATACATAGTAAATCGCATGTATCTTGGTTACTGATAAACCTAGAGAGCTATAATTGGTATCAAATGATTGCTAGGACAATGCTTTATAACCATATGATCTGATATATAAATCATCAGCGACTTTTGTTGTAGGGTATTAATGAGATCGTTATAAAAAAGAGAAGAATCTACGAAAAATGAAGTGGTATATGAACAAAAATGCTTATATCTCAGCTGCCAATTTCCATAGAGTGCTGAAAATGGTACCAATAGAATGCTTGGATAATGCACTATTGCCATGCAGTCTGCTATATAGCCTTACCATATTTTTTTTTAATTTTGTGAATATTGAATAATAATTTCGAAAATGTGTTATATTAACAAAATTTAAGCTTGTGCTCCAACAAAATGTATTGAATCTTGATTGCCAGCAAGCATACCTTGCATATCTGAATGTATGACAATACAACATTGTCCTAGCTATTAATTGATGCCAATTTGAGTTTTTTACAGTCATTGGTAGTCGAGATATAAGCGATTTTGTTGGTGTACCCCTTCATTTTTTGTTGATTTTTCACTTATTTATATAAATCTCATTAATATCTGTCCAATAGAAATAGCTGATGATTTAATTATCAGATCACATGGTTATAGAGCATTGTCCTAGCGACAATTTGATACCAATTATAGCTCTCTAGGTCTATAAGTAGCCAAGATACATGTGATTTTATATATGTACCGCATGATTTTCCCCGTATTTTTCCTCTAAATTGGAAATGTTTTGTTAATACTTATAATAAAAAAAATCAAATGACTTATATATTGTAGGACATGATGGTATAATATTGCCCTAGCAATTATTTGATGCCATTTTAGCATGTTAGTGCTTTCGGTTGCCGAGATACACATCATTTTGTAGGTTTAACGGTTTATTTTTTCCACTTTTTCATTCCTATTTATAAAGTTTTCATTAATATTCACGAAAATGAAAGTAAGCTCATTCTTATATGAGACATTAAGGTCATACTACATAGCAATAGCATTCATTTGATACTTCTTTCAGTATCCTGGGTTTGTTCACAGCTCTGGTACAAGTGATTTTGTATGTATACCGCCTGTTTTATCCAAGATTTTTCTCCGATTTCTTGTGTGTTTTATTGATTTTCATGAATAAGCAAAATCAATGATTTGAATAATAGGCATAAAGGTTAAATTGCTAAGTCCATGCATCAATATCAGACCAATTATATATAGTATTCTAGAGCATGTTATTGTGAGTATTTGAATATTTTTGTGAGTACACCCTATTTAGCATCACACTAGGAATAGGTGTGGAAACTATGTACTTTTACATCATGCAAATGTATTCATTGTTGAGGACAATATTTTATGGTCCCTCTGACCACACTGGTAGCCATGAAAATTGGTTTCCGGGATACAAGATAGATCTTATAACCCATCCAAAACCTTGCAAATGCTATGGTTTATCCCTCGTTTTTCCTCGATTTTCGACATTTTTATTAATATTCATAAATATACAAATGAGATAATTTTCATTTAGGACCATGACATCAATAAATTTGTCATATGATGTTACTGGTTCAATAACAAAGTGTCACAATAATAGTTTGGGCCTCAAACCAGTCTAATTATGGATTTTTAACGTCATTTTTATGTCATTTTTAATGTTTTCATTAAAATTTATGAGTATGCAAATTAGATATCTTATATTACTTACAATATGATAAAAGAGCAATGTCTAAGCTTTAAAATGAGACCAATTTCAGTGGCCTAGGATAAGTAATAGCGGAGATATGACCAATTTTGTATGCACCCATCCATGCTCAAGAATCATGTTAACGGTTGCCATGGAAACTATGCATTTTTTCATAGTGCAAACAAGTTTTTCTTTGAGGACAAAAATTCTTTGCATTTCTGGGGTCCCAATAAACAATTTAGCACCCATGAAAAATTGTCCTGGGGGATGCAAGGTAGGTCAAATTAGCTCCCGGGGTATACTGACCAATCTGATTACTGGTTAACCGCTCATGTCTGAGCCTGTCCAGGAAAAGTGGTTTAGTCAAACCATCCATACATATAAGCCTTACTGGCTTACTTGGGTGGTTATATTAATGAAGCACATTTTGAGTGTCATGATATCCTAATGTTGGGTAAAAGTCCCATAAAATGGAGGCAACGTCCCGACATGACCATTGCTGTTAACTGGGGCGTAAAGCATCAATTCAAAAAATGCAACCAGTAGAGGAAACTCGGGATAGCATTGCACATTGAAATAAGCAATAATATCTAAAAGTTTGCAGTAAAAATGTCATACCTGTAAACCCTAAAACGCGGGTGAGTCGATATTCTTTGTTTATAACGGTTTCCTTAGATTTATGAACGATTTATACACGAGCACCACGAAAAAGACAGAGGTAGCGCACCAATCGATGGGAAGCCGTACAATGAACCAACCATCACCCCAAAAGACTCTCTTGACAAATTTAACATAAACTTCAAGGCAGCCGTCATCAACCGACTTCGATCTGCTTCGATCCATACCCTATTCAAATATTTTGGAGTTTGTAGAAAGACTCACAGACACGCACATTCCATAAAAGTAAAATCGCTTGACAGAAGCTGTATGAACAATCACGCCAAAAAGGTAACGTGTTTTTACTATTGTTGTTTGCTGTTGATTTTATTGTTTTATTACACGTTTCCTCAGTGTTCAATTGTATTCTTTCACTTAAGCGAACATTATTTCACTGTCACGAACATTCTATTCTACAGTTGAAAAAGGTAAAGGTAAAGCAATGGTCAGGAAATGGCGATATTGACAATCAACACAAAGCCAAAACACAAAACAATTAAAACCACAACAGAAGTATCGCATTTGAAATGAGAGAATCAACCGTGTGTCTGATAAAGAAGGCATAAACATTCAAAAAAACCCATTTAAATAAAACAGACAGTTTAGAAATGAACCTATTCATTTTCATATATAACAAAGCGTCATAATTCCATTATTTAAGAAATTCGTAATGCGAGGCAACATGGGTGAGCCGGTAGCTGTTGAAGTTAAAAAGTGGATAATTGGTTGAGACGGCAAATTGGAAAGTAGGTTGTTATGTGTGTGGCTGCATGGGTGCAAATATTTTGGTCAAAACGACTTGGGAAGGAAGGAAATGGTACTGTGTTGTTTTCAGTTATACATCAGGAAAACATGCCCGTGCAATATTTACCCCCTTAAACCCCACTTTTCTATAGAAAAACTGGGGTATGCAGGGGTATACATATTTTTCTTATTTTTGCTCCAAAACATAGATTGTGGGTACTCGTTAGAACCGCCTCGGCGAGGCGGTTCTAACGTGTACCCACAATCTATGTTTTGAGCAAAAATAAGAAAAATATCAATTTTTTTCTGATGAAAATTTTCATTTTTACTACAAAAAAAATTCTGTATATTGCATGGAAGTGTTTTCGTAATGGGTACCGCTTCGATAGAAAGTGATTCAACCAAAGGAAGTTGCAGCTGAAACTAAGGTGCAGACAGATGTACTAGAGCTCCTCAATGCAGAGTGAGATGACAGCTCAGAGGCAAAATACAAGGATCAATGGATAAAAATTCTCAGTCATCTGTTAACTATAACCTTACGATTAACACAAAAAGACAGGTCGTACACCAATCAGCACCTGGAAAGCCTTACCATTAACCAAAGTTCAATGTATATGGACAAAAACTAAAAGTTGTTGGTAAACTCATCTACCTGGGAAGCTCTCTCATAAATAGTGCATATTGACGATGTCACTGTCAGAAGTTTGTCATTTTGAAGACTCAAATTTGGCCCGAGTCATGCTTCACACCAAGCTGCAAGTCTACAAGGCCTATATGCGCGTGAGGTCTGGGCTGAAAATACCAACGTCATGCAAAGGGACTTAATTTCCTCTAAAGCTGTGAAAACTGCTGAAAATCATGTCACAAGACGAGATTCAAGAAACAGAAGTCCTGCAAAAGGCAGGGATGCAAAATAAGCATACAGTCTTCAAGCTAGCACAGATGTATTGATAATGGCAAAATGTCCGACGAGAGACTTCCAGACTGCGGAGAATTACAGGAGGAGAAGCGCTCTCAAGATGGTCCAGAGAAACACTACAAAGACACCATTTAATCCTAACTGAAAGATTTCAGCATACAGATAGTCTTCGGAACCGGTGTAGATCTAGTTTATTTTAGGCTGCACGAGCTCTAGTTGCGCTGCGGTGTTGGTGATGACAGTGGACGTAAAGTCGACCTGTTGATTTGCATAGATCTGTTCGGATATAAGAACAGTAAATTGCTGCCAGCAACAAAATAAATGTGTTGTTGTCTTTGAAAATGTGGAGTGTGAACACTGAAATGTAATATATGATGAATGATTTATGTTCGTTCCAAGAATATTAATATTCAAGAAGTAAAGATGTGCATTCCCATTACTAAGAGGGGAACGACCATTTCATTTAAGAATTGATTGTTTGAGTATTTTTGGATGATACGTTTATTTTATTCTTTTAATTTCTTCTTTTTTTTTTAGAATAGATTGGTTTTTTATTTAGGAAAAGTTCGTATTGTGGGATGTCATTTTCATATCAATATGAATAGGTTCAGTCAAAATTGTCTGTTCAATTAAAAATGGGACCTTTGATGGTTGTTTGCCTTCCGTAAACTACGGTGACAAATCATATTAACTTATTAGGAGGGTTGGTATATCCTGGAATTGTTCATCATATAAAATGATGTTTAAAATGTTTTCAAGTTTCATACATTGCCGTATGTCCATTAGCCACACGGAACAGAGGGTACATGTGTGTAGCGGGAAATAATCTTTAGACGGAGAAGTTTGCGTTTGGGCATATGCCCGAAATAGTTGTAAAACTAACCACACAAAATCGCGTTGCATCACGATCGAACCTTCCTGCAATGCTGTTACCACAGTTGTGTCAGGAAAGAGAACGCACTCGTATGTGAACGCGAACGACCGTCTAGCTAACAATAACACTAATGAATGAGTCCGCCTTCATTTTTTTGAACATACGTGTTAGTCATTAATACAAATCAATTCGAGTATGACGCTACTGTGGGACAATATTCTCATGGATTGCATGCAGTCGTATCGAAAATCGAATAATTGTTCTCGCTGTCATCATGCTATCGAACTTATGAGCCGAGATCCGCATAGCCGGAAGTAAACAAATACATGTATATATTAGCCAATATGGGACAAACACGTCGTGTAATAGAGTGTAAAATATATGAATTTTTAAAATACCATAGTTGACGCGATTTATTTACATAGCAGTAATTCGATAGATGGATTCAGAACATCTTATGTTACAAATTCATGGATATAACGGGACAGTAGTGTACATGTGTATGTCACAGAGATATCAGTGAAATTGGCACTACATGTGTGACCGTAGATGTGGTGGGAACTAATTCCGTGTGTGATTTATCAGTCTGAGAGTAGAACACAGACTAGGACATGATGATATCTAGAAGTGGCATAGAAGAGGCTAATAGACACATACAAGCTCTAAATGCAAGGATCCATGAACTCGAAGGTATCGTTAAAGAACATAAGGATGCAATGGTAGCTAAGGATTCCTTCATCCAAACCAAAATACAAGAACTTATGGCACAAGATAGACACATAAAAGAGTTATCTAACAGTTTGAAAACTGCTCAAGATGAAATTATAAACCAGGATCTTAAAATAGTGGCATTGAATGGTGATATTTCAGCAAAGGATATGCAGATCACACACCTGCAAAATTACAACGAAAAGATGAAAACCTTGATGTCTTTCATGCCGGATCTGAATGCAATAGTCGTAAAAATGAATGCTGCACACAAAGAAGTGATAGGTGAATTTACTGAATCGAAGTTTCAAGAGGAACCTTCGGAAACGAATTCTGCTGTGGACAATGGTACGACGGAAAATTATTTGGTGGATGAAGGAAGTGATCTCGATGTTAAGAATCACAAATTTTCAGAAATGGCACAGACATTTGCAAAGACCGAGAGGATGCAAAAGTTTTCCATATCTGAAGATGACATTGACGAGGATTCCATTAATGGCGTTCCTTTTACAAAATCACCAGGAAAGGAATTTTACTTATAGCGGCTGTTCAATGAATGTATTGATGCGTAACGTCTAGATGCTTATTCCATTTTGAGACGCCTTTATGCCGGATTTGAATGCAAAAGTCGAAAAAATGAATGCCGCACATAAAGATATGATAGGTGATTTTATTGATTCAAAGCTTCTTGAAACACCTTCGGAAACGAATTTTGACGTGGACAATGGAACGATGGAAAATCATTTGATAGATGAAGGAAGTGATCTACATGTAAATGTTAAAAGTTTCAAATTTTCGGATATGGTCCAGACATTCGCAAAGACTGAGATGATGCAAAATCGCCAGGGAAAAAATTTTACTTACAGTTCCAGTGCATTTTGTTGATGTGTTACATTTACATGGGAACATCCGTTTACAGACACACGGTTAAGAATAAACTTGAAAACATGCAATAGTGAAATTGGCACTACATGTATGACCGTGGTGGGAACGAATTCCGTGTGATTTATCAGAGTAGAACACAGATTAGGACATGATGATATCTAGAAGTGGCATAGAAGAGGCTAACAGACACATACAAGCTCTAAATGCAAGGATCCATGAAGGTATCGTTTAAGAACAAAAGGATGCAATAGTAGCAAAGGATTCCTTCATCCAAACCAAAATCCAAGAACTAATGACTCAAAGATAGGCGAATGATATTATTTTAGCAAAGGAATCCAACACTTGCAAAATTACAACAAAAATGTTAAAAAAAATGAATGGTGCTTGTAAAGAAGTGAGATGTTAATTTTCTGATTCGAAGCTTGAAGAAACATAATAATTTACTGAATCGAAGCTTCAAGGAACACCTTCAAACACGAAATCTGTTGCTGACAAAAACTGTTTGATAGCCGAAGGAAGTTATCTAGAGATATAGAATCCCAAATGTTCAGAAATGACATAGGAGAGCCTTTGGGTTTCTATATCTGCGAATAGTGTTGACGAGGTTTTAATTTATGGCGTTCCTTTTGCAAAAATCGCCAGGGAAAGAAGTTTATTTATATAGCGCCTGCTTAATGTTTTTGTGTTATATTCAGATGCGAAGGAACAATTTATATCACTACTTTTGTGCGTATGCTACGGGAACCTGACATTGACACTTGTGCGATATACCTAAGTTACTGGCAGCTTCATACATGGGGTATTTTTTTCTACATATACTGAAAAGAAGATAACCTTGCCCACAGACCCATTTAACCACAAAGAACATGATACATATAATAACAATAAGCTATTAAAGCAATAGTTTTTATATTCAGTTTGGATGCTTATTAAACCGAGACGCCTGCCTGAAATTCGATTTTCATTTGTTTCTGATAGCGCTTTCAAGGCTTTTGATTCGCAATCTGTTTTCATTGTCATATTTCAAAGATATCGCGATGGACAAGGAAGAAAGATTTCTAAAAGAAAAGTTATGAGGTCTACTCATATAGGGCTATGAATGTGGTTACTATATATGTGATCCAAAAGATAGGCTTACTTTATTATTACATGTAATGTCGAAAACTATGATTAAGCATTCGAAAGTCAAAGTACTTCGAAAATGTCAAACGTGTCATTCTTGACGTCACGGCGTAAGCAACATTTTGACCACCGCATAGGCCTAATAACAGAGACATTAATAAAGCAATCAAATTTCTGGAGCAAAAATTGCGACATTATCATTGATGTGAGTCGTTTTGTCCAGAATTCGTGCCCATTACACCATAAAGGCTGTGTATTTTTGACGTTTAATGGCTAACGTGAAGCGTTAAACTCGTATACACGAGGAACCTAGATGATATGTATACCCTTTATTGTAAGGTAATATTCAGCTCGACAGACGAACATGACTCTCAGAAATTCTGACTCGATAGGGTTTCTGGAAGCGACTGGAGATTGACGTCAGTTATCTAACTTCATTCTAGACAGGGATTTCGGTGACGTTTTGCGTGCATATGTTTTTGATTCATGATCCTAAAATAAACTTTTTCAAATAATTGTGTCAAAAAAAAACATTGGCAAACTTTTTGTGTCCGTGTTTGATGAGTGCGTAGGGACATGCAGAGCATTTCTGTCGCATTTTCTGATGCGATGTAGCGGTCTACTAGTCGGCGAATTTGACCTACTCGCTTACGGGAAACACATTCTGGGATTTCTGGATCAGCCTTAGATTATGTCAAATTAAGTAAACTTAGTTTGGCGTCTGACGTAAAGTCGCGTAAAACGGTAGCGGGGGAATAAAATTTTGGCGTAGAAACATTGTATTCAACCTATATAGCATCAGTTACAATCAAATGTGCAACAATGTTTTGATATCCCACAATTACGCACATCGGAAGAGTGGTACGTTTTCATTGGACATGAGTATATTTGCAATATTCAAGCTTTAATTCTTATTCAAAGGTACTCTAAAAGGGCGCATTAAATAAATAAAAAAAACTCGTAAACACACAGTATCTTTGTATAAATAGCATACTTCTTGTGCATGTGCACGAACCCTTTATTGTAAAACTTCACCTGTTTTAATACTACAAAACATAAGACTATTAGTGTAAAACTTACGAGGTAGATGCAACAACAGATTAAAATTTAAATGACGATGCACTGTTTTCAACTGAGCCGTGTGGTGACGGAACAAGCTACATGTATTTACAAAATGGAATGTTCGTTCACTTCAAAGACACTCTGCAAAAAGAAACAAGGAATCTCGTATTTAGTGACCTTATTTTAAATGCTGCCACAGATCCAGGTTTTCATCGCGTTAGACGTATATAAACCACTATGGCCTTTTGTAATGGTGCGCCTCAAAGATTCATGCTATTTAATAAGTATCCTTGAAGTATATCATCCGATTCGTAACAAAAGAACACCGCAAAAAAAACTACTAGTTCGAACATTTGCAATCAAATGCAGAGCAAATCTCTTGCACAATCGCAGCTTTATGCGGTTCCTTGTGCGATATAGAGACAGACAATTATTTAATTAACAGCGCATTAAGCTCATCTTATTTGGACTCGTTGGCAGTATATAGCGCAAACAAATTTTGAGTTTTCGCTTATTGCGTTATGCAATTACGCATGTGTTGCGAATTATGGTTCATTGAATATGATGCGATGCACTTTCAGCTTCAGCTCGATGATAAGGCTATCGTGCACTTAAATAAAAATAAAACTGAGATCCTTTGAGAGCAGTGAACATATTACAGTACAGTGAACCAGTACAGTGATATGATGTTTTTTCTTTTCTGAAACAAGGTAAGGTCTTTTCGCATACTATGTTTTTTTTTTCTTTTCTGAAACAAGGTAAGGTCCTTTCGCATACTATGGTTATTTCACTAATTTAAATGACTTAGATGTACGTGGGTTGGGATTTAAGTTCGTAGACTTTCCTTATAAAAGTTCAGATGTTTGTCATACAGAAAAGTAAAATGATGTCACCTGAAAACACATTCTATTAACTACCGCATAGTTCTACTCACAATAGTTTCAGCACAACAGTGAATTAAACACAATGGGGGACACGCCGTGAAAATTTTGACGTCAAAACTACGTCAAATTACAATACATGTCAGCATTTTTTTTTTTTTTTTTTTTTTTTTTTTTTTTTTTTTTTTTTTTTTTTTTTTGCAAGATTCCCTTCAAGGGTTTGTTAATTATCAATGTTATTGTTGAAATGCTACATTCACCAGATATACAAATTTTATGTGCATCGTGCATATTTGTGTTTTAACGTACGAATGCTGACCTTAGCATTTGTAGATTTGTAGGTGTGTGCATTTCTCATCATGTAAAATTCAAGTGTGTCATCTGAAATCTCGCAAACCATTTACAAACCACATCGTTTCTACAACTGTACTACAAATACCTATCATTTTGAATGTTTCAGTGGGCATTTATGCTGCTCAAACTTTTGATTTGATCATAGCTCTTATTTCGACGTTGTCTGTTGACGCAATTTTTCGTTCCCAAGAATTGTGACTGACATCACATTTTCTCCAATAACAAAATAAGTTGTCGACATAGTGCTTGAAATTTTATATGGGGATAACAACATGATATTAGAACGCCTCAAATTGATTTAACTCAAGTTTTAGTCTACAATATGGTAACAATATTATGTTCTTCAACGCCATATAACTTCTTAGGAAAAGAAATAACGTCTGGTAATATCACATTCACCGTATATTTACTATTGACAGACGTCTGGCAATAGCACATTTACCGAATATTTGTTATTGACAGGCGTTTGTCAATAGACACTCCGAAAAATAAAATACGACGTGCCCCGGGTAGCGAAACCTAGGTTGCCATGGAGACCATTTTTATGTGCACTGCGCACGATTTCGTGAAAAATATTGTAGAAACGAAACAAGGAGACTTTGTTTCTATATAATAATGCATCAAATATTGGATAAATGCGATAATAGAAAATCAGTGGCCAAAGTCTACGAATTTAAATCTCAACCACTATAGTAATATGAGCCACCGCAAGACAAACCCAACAATTTGATTAGGCGCTAACCTCAACCTTTTTGTTGAATATGATAAGCATTTGATTATAGACATATATATCATCGTACCCGATATACGAGATTTTAGACTTCTCTATAATGAAACTGTAGCATCGAAAAGAGACCCAGTTGGGTTTGACAACAATTTTCTTTCTTTTTTCCAGATACTAAACGAGCCACAATGACTTTCGGCTCACAAGCAATCGTCGTTGTTGCCTTTGCACTACTGATAGCCCTCTACCTTAGATCTGGTAATTCTGGACAACGGGCAGTACTGACAGATCAACTTGACGACGAGTACGACTATATCGTGGTCGGCGGGGGCTCGGCTGGTTCCGTCGTGGCTTCGAGGCTTTCCGAGGATAAAGACAAAAAAGTCCTTCTTTTGGAAGCCGGTGGTTTTTGGGACGAATTCCCATGGCTACATGTCCCTATAAGATGGTTAGACTTGCAAAATACTGAGTATGACTGGGAGTACTATACGGAACCACAAAACGTTTCTTGTCTTGGCTTGAAGGAGAAGCGGTCGTTTTGGCCGAGAGGACGGGTCCTCGGTGGCTGTAGTATGCACAATGCAGTTGTGTACACGAGAGGGTCTCGGTTTGATTATGACGAGTGGTCTGCGAGAGGGTGTAAAGGCTGGAGCTACAGGGAAGTATTGCCGTACTTCATGAAAGCCGAGGATATACTTGTACCTGACCTAAAGAAATCGAAGTATCATTCGTCAGGTGGCCCTCTTGCGGTCAGTGAGGGGAAGACTACCCCGCTCGCTGACGCTTATCTGAAAGCAGCTAAAGAATTGGGCTGGAGAATTGACGATTATAACGGTAAAGACCAGGAAGGCTTTAGCATTATGCAACACACAGTAAGGAGGGGTGTTCGGAGCAGTGCAAGTCTGGAATACCTTGGTAACACGGCTAACAGAGATAATCTGCATATAGCAGTCAAAAGCCACGTAACGAAAGTTGAAATCAAGAATAAGAGAGCGACTGGCGTATACGTCGTTCGTGAAAACCGAAAGTACTTTATCAAGGCCAAGAAAGAAGTTATAGTCTCAGCTGGGACGATAGGATCCCCACAGATTCTGATGTTGAGTGGCGTCGGCCCAAAAGATCAACTAAAGAAATTAGGGATAGAGGTGTTCGCCGATCTACCTGTTGGCAAGAATCTGCAAGATCATCAAATGACATTAATGTACACGCCGATAAGCACCAAAGACAGCATAACCGACAAGCGAAAAGAGAGCTTGTCCGCAAAGCTGAACTACCTTTTGTTTGGATCAGGATCTCTTTCAACAGGCGCGGGTGAAGGAATGGCATTTCTTCACATGGATGAATCTAAAAGGGGAAAGGCTTATCCAGACATTCAGATGATGATGTTTAGTACTTTTCCTCAGAATAATTACTTCAATTATATCGATGAAATAGCAAAAGAGTCGCTTGCAAAGAGTCCTAATGATGAAGGTTTCGTGACCTTGATGACCCCAACTCATCAGAAGAGCATTGGGAGTATCAAACTTCGAACAACTGACCCATTCGATTACCCTATCATAGACCCCCAATATCTCACAGACAAGCGAGACGTTGAAGAGTTTATTGCGGGCATAAGAATGTGGGAGAAGTTCATGGAAACTAAGACGATGAAGAAAGTCGGCGCAACGGTAGACCATTCAAAATTGTCCGTTTGCTCAAAACACGAGTTCCGGTCAGATGCATACTGGGAATGCTTTGCACGTCATGTAGCTGTAACAGTCTACCACCAATGCGGCACGTGTAAGATGGGGGCTGAGAGTGACCCTACTTCAGTTGTCGATACTGAGCTGCGCGTGAAGGGGATAAAGGGACTGCGCGTGGTTGATGCTTCAGTATTTCCTAAGATAACCTCTGGTAACATTAATGCCCCAACTATCATGATAGCAGAGAAGGCATCGGATCTCATACGAGGCAAAGACACCGTTAGAAAAATCAGAGAAAACTTGCCAAACGATATCTAAGTGTGGATGTAAGCTACTAAACTAAAAGATTAGGAGGGTCATATCAAAAGAGAAACATGTCATCACTGATGATACGTTCAGTTCTTTTAGTGATGGCCTATTGTGTATTGATGGTGTATATAATTACGCTTTGTCCGCGAAACTTCATTATCATGTATTCACAGAATATGTTGCTTTTCAAGCTCTTAAAATGGACAAAATGTGGTTCCATCTCGTAATCATCGTCAAGGCAAAAAATAAAGCGTAGAAAAACTAAAGGTAAAATATGTTTTTCGCATTGAGTAAGTTATCGAAAGCGGGCGAACTTATGAGTGATAGCAAATATAAAATGTAGGCAATGTAAATAGCACAGTGTTTGAAATGCTTTTAATTTCTTGCCCTCGCCGAGCTCGTACAACGGGCATATGGCATTCTAGGCGAAATGAAACTATAAAAGGCCGTCAAACCCATTAGGACAGCTATATGCATAGCCAGATATAATTGGCATTTTTGACTACTTTTATGGTTTTAATTCCGCAAATAATATTACATGCATGAGCTCAAGCAAATAATTCATTGCTGTATGCTTTACTAGAACTAAGTATTCGGGAAGAGCTCTGGCATGTAACGCAAAGAATTTCAGCTGTTTCTTTTGTGCGCATTTATATCCATCCCTGTTTGTGTGGCAATAATGTAATACTTAAAAATATCATGTTTTCATTCATTACCAGTTTAATTCCCTGGCTCGTTCTTAGCGGAATGTAAAAATTTCAGTAGATGTGATGTTCAATGCTTGTATAAGATGTGTACCTGTAGCTGCAAAAGAATGTGTTAAAAGGTGTTGCTTTGAAACTTACTTTCATTACAATGACTTGTTATTACTTAAGAATATGTTGTACCCGTCGTATATTTTGTCGGAATGAGTCAATAGTCGTACTCATTTCGCAGTTTTTCTTGCTTGTGTGAAAACGCACGTTCATTTCTACTCCCGATACTGCGACAAGTGCCGATAGGTCACTAGTTGACTGATGATACAAATGAAACTAAATATTTAAACAAGAGTATGTCAGTGTCCTGATATAGGTCAATATAGGTCACCGGCCTTGATTATCGATGACAAAACTTGTGTGACTAGACAATAAACTGAGCGTCACCCGATGCAGCAGTCAAGTTGTACAGAGAACAATTTGGCACTAACACCATGCGATTCACATGCATAGTATGTAAATTTTGCATGTGTGCAGTTTGCATGCGTTTACAGATTCGTCAATGTGAAAGTATCTATAAACGTGTGCAAATGTTTCAAACATGCACGTCCATAAAGAAAGATTTGCATTTATGGCAACGTTTCAGTGGACCCATAAGTGTTGCTGAAGCTTATTTGAGCCGTATGAACGAATGCGACACACGGTCGTGTTTAAATATTTTGACAACAACAAAAATAGTTGGCTTTGAAAAAGAAGACATCCAGAGACTTCATAATTTAAATACGATTACAGAAGGCCTTGAAACCCGTTGGTGTGCCAAAAATGCTTGTGACGAATCAGACCGTAACTTGGACAATACCAAAAATTATCAGATTCATTTGCAAAAATGATTTGTTGGTCATAAATGATAAACACTTTTACCAAGGTCATGTAAGGTGACGTTAGTACTCTTTTCGGTGATAAATACTAAATAGGTATATGCTGGATAATCATCATTTTATCACTTTGCAAGACACCCGTCAAGAAGAAAACATATCAGAAGATAGGCGATAGATCAGCTAACTAAGGAGACACGGTGCGTATATAATTTCTAATTTGTTTTACGCAACAAAGTTGTTTATTGTGCACTTAAATGTTATAAATCACATGCATTTTATATGTCAAGAGACTTTGTACAATGTAATAAACGACGATGGTGTATTATTTTTCGGATCATACTAACAGTATCATGAACCGTAAATGTGACCATTTTTATCATTGAGCAAAAGGATCGGTTACAAATAAAAAGGTAAAATATACAGCGATGATGAGAAAAATCTGTTTTACATCTGCCTTGTTTAAGGTAGCATTGTTTGATTAGTTAGCCAGATAGCATAAAAAGGTACAAGTAGGGAAAGATCAGGAAAAGGCGCAATCAGAAAAAGATTCCCACTCCAAAAACCGAGGTGAGAAAAAACCAAACTAACAATCAGGTACTTATACCATGAAACATATCGTAAGCCGAATGAGCAGCTATTTTCCCAAAAGGTGGCCACTCAGTTACCTTTAATTAACTAAAAATATGAAAACACACATAAGGCGCCAACAGTACAAAAAATGTTTAACACCAAGACACAAAACAAAAAGAACCACCACAGAAGTATCGCCTTGGAACGATCAGTAACACAAAGTTACTGGCGGGCTTAAACCGGTTTTACAGGATCCTAACCTCACCCTCAGCTTCTGCAGTGGTTCATAATATTTAGTTAGTTCTTCGGTCCTCGTGGTGAATCTCTAACTAGTCAATGAATCATCAAGAACAAACAAATAAATCATGATAAACATCCTGATGAATCAAAAACAAGGACTCACAGATTGAGTAAGCTTTTTTTTCTTTTTAATCTTTTTTTCTAATTCCAGGTAAAAATGGGCTTCGTAAAGCAAGCAACTGCAGTGTTACTCATAGCACTCGGTGTTTCCTACTATACACAATCAGGGCCTTTCCGTCAGCCGACAATACTGACCGACCAACTCGACGACCAGTATGACTATATCGTGGTCGGTGGGGGCTCGGCAGGTTCTGTCGTGGCTTCGAGGCTGTCCGAGGATAAAGACAAGAAAGTTCTTCTACTTGAGGCAGGGGGTCACTGGGACGAGAATCCATTGCTTCACATACCGGTATACTGGCTGGACTTGGAAAACACAAAGCATGACTGGGAGTATTATACCGAGCCACAGAATGTATCATGTCTAGGCCTAAAGGAGAGGAGGTCATTCTGGCCAAGGGGAAAGGTTCTTGGCGGTTCGAGCATGTTGAATGCAGTACAGTATACACGCGGCTCGAGATATGAATTCGATCAATGGGCTGCAAATGGTTGTACAGGTTGGAGTTATAAGGACATTTTACCATACTTTCTTAAATCTGAAGATATCCATATTCACGAACTAAAATCGTCAAAGTACCATTCCACTGGTGGGCCTCTAGCGGTCAGTGGAGGCAGGGTCACACCACTCGCTGATGCTTATATGAAAGCTGGAGAAGAACTGGGCTGGAAGATAAGTGATTATAACGGGGAAGACCAAGAAGGATTCAGCCGCATACAAGTCACAGTAAGGAAGGGTATGCGGAGTAGTACCGGAGTAGAATTCCTTAGTAATACTGCGGACAGAGATAATCTTCATATCGCACTAAGAAGTCACGTTGCTAAAATTGAAATTAAGGACAAGAAAGCAACAGGTGTACATGTAATTCGCGATGCGCGTAAGGTTTTCATCAAAGCTCGAAAAGAAGTCATCTTATCTGCAGGCGCTATAGGATCCCCACAGATTCTGATGCTTAGTGGCGTGGGACCGAAAGCACACCTAGAGGAACTTAACATTCCAGTCGTTGCTGATTTACCCGTGGGTCAAAATCTACAGGACCACCAAATGGCGTTCATGTTCACGAGAATTAACCAGCCGCATTACAGCTTAACATCAAATTTGAAAGAGAGTTTGATAACAAAACTAAAATACCAGCTATTTGGAACAGGACCGCGTTCCATCGGTGGGTCTGATGGCTCAGCGTTCTTCTACATCGACGAAGCCAACAGGGGGAAGACCTACGCCGATATTCAGTTTATGCTTTTCAGCTGTTTCATTGACGGTAACTATTTCAAGTTCAAGGATGAAGTCGCAAAGGAATATCTATCACCTACGCCTAATGAAGAGGGCTTTAACACTGTAATAAGCCCGACACATCCAAAAAGTAGAGGAACTATAAAACTGAGAAGCACAGATCCGTTTGATTACCCAATTCTTGACCCACAATATCTAACTGACAAAAGAGACGTCGAAGAGTTCATTGCGGGAATACGAATTTGGGAAAAGTTCATGGAAACTCCTGCGATGAAAAAGCTAGGAGCAAACATCGAACAGTCGAAATACTCATTTTGCTCTCAGCATAAATTCCGCTCAGATGCGTATTGGGAATGCTACGTTCGTCATCTAGCACTAACCGTATACCACCACTCGTGCACATGTAAAATGGGCGCTGCGAACGACCCTTCTGCAGTTGTTGATCCCCAACTACGTGTTAAAGGCATAAAGGGTCTCCGCGTAGTGGATGCATCCATCTTTCCCAACGTGACATCTGGCAATACCAATGCACCGACGATCATGGCGGCAGAGAAACTTGCGGATCTTGTACGAGGAATAGACAGTGTCAAAAGATTTAGAGACAAACTACCAAGTAACATTTGAGAATCACATCATATTTAAGGACACGTGCATATTGGCATTAGATTAATGATGAATATGACTCTTCAAGCAGTTACTTGTTAAAAAATAATTTTGTGAAACAAATGATGAGTGTAGCTGTACTATCTAGATTTACCCATAAGAGGCTTGTATACGGTCTGTCATCGAAACATGTCACAAAACATTTAAGCAAAGTGAAACAGAAAGCAAGGCAATGATAGGAGTTTATATGTCAGTATTCATTTATTTAAACACGAAAATACATGTATGTAAATATTTTAACCTTCATGTACCTGAGAAATTTTTATAAAACGTATATATATAGCTTGTAAGCAGGTCACTAGTTCAAGGACATTGATAAATAGTACAAATTTAGATTAAATGGTAAGTTTGCAGTTTTTATTATTGTCATTTTAGCTGATTACAAAATGTGTACAATTATTTTGAATCTTTTCATTTTCTGGCTCCATATACTTCAAACAATTGTAGTTATTCATTTTATTAAAGAACCACGGCTTGTTACAATTTTTACAATCATTGTCCTGATCGTTGGAGGGTAAAGTAGTGATTTCCATTTCTAAGGAATGCATATGATTCTGAAGCGTGTCGCATTCATTCCAGATCCTTGAAAATCAATATGGGTGTAGCTGGACAAGCAGTTTATGTTCTTGTGGCCGCTATGGTTCTGGCTTATATCACCAAGATACGGTTGTTAACGCCCAGGTCAGTAATGTTACTGACAGATAAACTTGATAGTGAATATGACTACATCGTTGTTGGCGGTGGTTCGGCTGGTTCCGTCATAGCCTCAAGACTATCCGAGGACAAGGAAAGGAAAGTTCTTCTGTTAGAGGCTGGTTACCACTGGACTGAGAACCCGGATCTACATGTTCCCGCCAGATGGCTTGACTTGGAGAATACCAAATTAGACTGGGAGTATTACACCGAGCCTCAAAATGTGTCTTGCCTTGGAATGAAAGAAAGGCGCTCTTTTTGGCCGAGAGGGTACGTTCTCGGTGGCTCAAGTATGATAAACGCTCAGATGTACACGCGTGGTTCTAGATACGAATTTGACGAATGGGCGTCAAATGGCTGCACAGGGTGGAGCTACAAAGACGTATTGCCGTATTTCATGAAATCCGAAGATATTCAAATAGAAGAGCTGAAATCATCCAGTTACCACTCTGTAGGTGGTCCGCTTGCCATAAGTGGGGGTAGAGTTACCCCGCTTGGAGATCTTTATATGAAAGCTGGGAAAGATTTGGGCTGGGATATTAGTGACTATAACGGAGCTGACCAAGAAGGTTTCAGTAGAATTCAGTGTACCATTAGAAGTGGTGTTCGTAGTAGCACCGGTGTAGAGTTTCTTGGAAAAACGGGGGATCGAGAAAATCTTCACATATCGGTCAGAAGCCATGTTACAAAAGTTGAAATTCAGAACAAGAGGGCAACTGGTGTTTATGTGATTCGAGATGGGCGAAAATATTTCATCAAAGCCAATAAAGAAATAATATTATCCGCAGGCGCCATAGGATCCCCTCAGATTTTGATGCTAAGTGGCGTTGGGCCAAAAACGCACCTAGAAGAACTGGGAATAAAGGTTATTGCTGACTTGCCAGTGGGACAAAGCCTCCAAGATCACCAGATGGCTTTTATGTTCACACGAATCAATAAACCCTACAGTTTGACCGCTAATCTGAAAGACAGTCTCTGGTCTAAAGTAAAATACCAGCTATTCGGATCAGGGCCGCTAGGTGCCGGTGG
Organism: Rugalucina vietnamica; assembly: GCA_964017185.1. NCBI lineage: Eukaryota > Metazoa > Mollusca > Bivalvia > Lucinida > Lucinidae > Rugalucina > Rugalucina vietnamica. The sequence goes on from OZ024873.1 coordinate 55,822,700, forward strand.
TCCTGATGGAACAGCATTCTTCTATAACGATGAGGCGAAAAGAGAGAAAACGTACGCAGATGTTCAGTTAATATTCTTCAGTGGATTTGGAGGTACAAACTATTTCAATTACAGAGACGATGTAGCCGAAGAGTATTTAGCCAAGGGTCCAAATGAAGAAGGGTTCAATACCAATGTTATTCCAACGCATTTGAAGAGCAGAGGGACCCTAAAGTTGAAAAGTAAGGACCCGTTTGACCATCCAGTATTAGACCCACAATACCTCACTGACAAACGCGACATTGAAGATTTCATTGGCGGTATCAGACATTGGGAGAAATTCATTGATACTCCTACGATGAAAAGCCTTGGTGCTTCCTTTGACCAATCAAAATTGTCGTTCTGTTCTCAGCACGAGTTTCGGTCAGATGCATACTGGGAATGCTATGTCCGCCATCTGGCGGTTACAGTTTACCACCATTGTGGCACGTGCAAAATGGGGGCTGTGGACGACCCTTCCACGGTCGTTGATCCAGAACTTCGTGTTAAGGGAATCAAGGGACTACGCGTAGCTGATGCTTCTGTTTTTCCTAATGTAACTTCAGGTAATACCAATGCACCTGCGATTATGGTGGGAGAGAAAGCTGCTGACCTTGTCCGTGGCATTGACAGTGTTAAACATATCAGAGAAATCTTACCAACAGATATTTAACCCTCCTTGTGATCAGTTTTGTTAGTCATATTACGATGGTCATTTTTGTCAGGAAAATATTGTCGGTTGGAATTTGCCTACTTAATTAAGGGAGTGTTGTAATTCTGGACCCTGGTTATTACAGATGTAATGGAATAGGCCGAAATGGACGGCATTTGATACAACACAGAACAAATGTCAATAAAAGCAAAATTGTACATTTTTTTTTAATCCAATTACTTTTTTCTGTTACATTTACTACTTTTCAGTCATCATTGACAAAAGATGTAAGGTCGGCTCGCCAGCTTGGCTTATTTCATACCCCACCGATAATTTGCACATTAACAAGTCTTAAAGTGTAAAAATGCAATCCGATCAATAAAAAGCATTTAAAAATAATAAGATTGTCGGCATTTTAGCTCACCTGATCCGTTAGGCTCACAAGGTAAGCTTATAGTATACCCATGCTCCGTCGTCCGTCGTCGTTGTCGTTCAATCTTTTCAATCATCTTCTTCTCTGAAACCGCTTGGCCAATCAAAGCCAAACTTCATGTGGAGCATCCTTGGGAAGGGGGAACCAAAGTTTGTATAAATGGTCCAGGTCACATAACCAAGATGGCCGCCATGGCTATAAATAGCAAAAACCTTTAAAAATCTTCTTCTCCAGAAGAACCAGAAGGCCTATGATTTTGAAACTTGGCATGAAGCATCAGGCAATGGAGCTCTACAAAGTTTATAAAAATCATGACCCTGGGATGACCTTGACCTTTTTTACGGCAAGGCCAACTTAGGCCGCCAATGCATTTGAATGGGAAAAAAATAGGAAAATGTCAATTAATGACAAAAAACTTGCTAGGAATGAGCAAATGGACAGAATATTCATGTTTATGAAAATATTTTGGGCCCAGAGGGTTGTCTGCCCCTGCCCCGGGGCTATATACATGTGTATGACCATAATATTCAAGCATCTTCTTCTCTGAAACCGCTTGGCCAATCAAAGCCAAACTTTATGTGGAGCATTCATAGGAAGAGTGAATGAAAGTTTATATAGTCAAGGTCACGTGACCAAGATGGCCGCCGTGGCTATAAATAGCAAAAACCTTTTAAAAATCTTCTTCTCCAGAACCAGAAGGCCTATGATTTTGAAACTTGGCATGAAGCATCAGGCAATGGAGCTCTACAAAGTTTGTATAAATCATGACCCTTGGATGACCTTGACTTTTTTTACAGGAAGGTCAACTTAAGCCGCCCATGCATTTGAATGGGAAAAAATAGGAAATCGTCATTTAATGGCAAAAAACTTGCTAGGAATGAGCAAATGGACAGAAAATTTATGTTTATGAAAATAGTTTAGGCCCAGAGGTTTGTCTGCCCCTGCCCCGAGGCTATATACATGTGTATGACCATAATATTCAAACATCTTCTTCTCTGAAACCGCTTGGCCAATCAAAGCCAAACTTAATGTGGAGCATTTTTAGGAAGAGTGAATGAAAGTTTGTATAAATGGTCAAGGTCACATAACCTAGATGGCCACCATGGCTATAAATAGCAAAAACCTTTAAAAAATCTTCTTCTCTAGAACCAGAAGGCCTATGATTTTGAAACTTGGCATGAAGCACCAGACAATGGAGCTCTACAAAGTTTGTATAAATCATGACCCTTGGATGACCTTGACCTATTTACAGCAAGGTAAACTTGGGTTGCCCATGCATTTGAATGGGGAAAATTGTAAAATGTCATAGTAAATTGGCAAATGGACTGAATTTTTATGATTTGAAAAAGAAATTGACTCTAGGGTTTGCCCTGCCCTGGGGTTATATACATAATGTATATTACCATTCTAGTCAAACAAGTTTACTTGTTTATATCTCAGGTCTCAGGTGAGCGTTTACAGGACCATTGGTCCTCTTGTCTACAAAGCGATAATTATTAGAAATATCCGTTAACTCGCCAGCTCTGCTAAATCTGGGCCTTCAGACCCAATCATGCGATACCGGCGAATAATAGAAACAACCGATCGTCCAATCAAAATTATTGGACGAGGAGTTCTGAATGCATGGATACCAAAGGCAGCGAGCAAAAATGGTCGCGAGATACGAGATTCCGGGGGATTGGAATTTTGAATTAGGGTCGGTCGCGGCCACTTAAGAGAGAGAGAATTCAGGGTCGCTGGAAAAAATAAGGTCGGTCGTGAAACAGGAAACACACATTTCTTTTGGCCAATATCAGTTGTGCAGTTATTGCACAGCTGATCTGCGCCTTTGTTTTCGCATATGCAAACATCCGTTTTTCTCATTATGCAGTTCATCTGCATAGATCTGCATTATTATTAGCATGTCATGCCGAATGCGATGCTAAGAATATGTTAACGTGGATTGATATATTTACAAAGTCCCTAACCCCCCCTAAACTTTGAACATGTTGTTCTCAGTCCTGGGATACAGATCATTCATGATATTACATCTCCTGAAAGGGCTATGAATGACAAACGTTATCCTAGTAATATAACCAGAATTTGTATTTGCATTTTCGTGCATGTTGGTAGTGAAATGCACTGTTAGTTTGAAAACTGCTTTTATTTTTCTTGCATTGTTTTACACTTAAATAAGAAATATTGTGGGATGAGTGTTGGCACGGTAGTTAGTAAGTAGAAAAATCTATCAACTGCTATCATTTTTGTTCTGTTTGAAACAATTCTTACCGAAATATCTGCAGACAAAAAGCCCGTTTTTTGAGACTAATCAAGGTCAAATTAATGGGCTTATTTGTTATGTAAAAAGGCTATGGAAATATACTGTATATGTATGTTCTACCTGAATGAACAGACTACCTGTCCTATTTTAACAGGTATACACAGCGTGTACATACTATAATGCATATAAATATACTGTACAAAATAATTTTATCTATGTTTTATTTGAGACATGTCTCAGAGGACTTTAAATCCAACGTTACTTCAACACCACACAACAATTGTTTTTACCCTTATTAGATACATACAAGATATTGTCAGAAGAACTTCCCTAATGTCTAAAACGTATGAAGACACTGTTCAAAGTAAAAGTTGCTTAATTTATTTGGCATGGTACATTTAAGGTACAGGTATTTGCATAAGTGACGGACAATATTATTTAAAGTAATAAATCTGATAAAGATGATGCACCTGCTATTCATGCAAATCGTTTCTAAGCTAATTTTTCAGCTTGCAAATTAGTTGGAGAACATTATTTAGACCTTCACAAAGGTTTCTATCAATTAAAATCAAAAATTTATTTTAAAGGAATATTTATGGAAATTTATTAGAAAAATAGGTAATTTCACTAAAAACTTCTGTTACAATGGCTTCCCTTTGGAAAACATTATCATTCATAAGAAAGTTTAAGGTTTAGGGATTATTCTGGTATGTAACATGCCACATTTTTTTAAAAAAATCTATGAAATATTTATGAGCAGAAAACACTATTATTATAGTAATAAGGAACCTTAAAGCGCAGGCAGATGTTCCTATATTCAATCGTTTTACAAAGACGTCGCGTCAGATGTTCAGGCACAATTTGCGAATTTTTTTTTCACGTTCTTGGTGCTAAAATGCTGCCATGTCAACATTTTTTGAAGTAGCGGTATGCAAAATACATCAAAATAAAGATCTTTAAACGAGCCTTTAGACCATGTGCAAGTTTGATATGTCTTGTTACCTATTCAACCTATGGAAACGGTGTATTAGAAAAACGGTGAATCAACGGGGGTTAATCGGAAAAATGTGAAGCATCGGGCGAGGTGTCGGTGACACATCGGGATTTGCACTAGATAAAAGGTATGTTGTTTGTTTACTTCTATTTTGAAGCGAAAGCTAAAAATACTGCAGTAAATAAAAACAAATCGAACACTTGCAGGAGCTGTAAGGGTCTTTGATGCAGCCCCGGAAACCCTTAAATTGTTGAAAATGTATTTTGTTTAGTCGCCACAGTGCGCCCCATTTTACTACTCAAACATTTCAGTTGACTTTCGGTTGTATTTTTGTTTATTTTTTATGCTTACATCGAATTACGAATGTAAACAACCTTAATTCAGATTGGTGAATATAGAAAAGTAAGCTCCTGATTATCAACCTTCAGAAAATTTGTAAAAAAGACTGGGAAAATCGAGATTCAGCCGGGTGATTGATTATTTGGTGAGTCTCCGGGCAAGTTGTGTGTGTCGCCGGGGAGCAACCAAATTTTGATGGAATAAAACTTTATTTTCTTCATTCTAGACAGTACATGATTGTTGTTTTTTAACTTTTAGTTTGAGTGGGATCATATCTATCCCAATTACGGATGCTATAAACACACGTTAATCACCGGCAGTGATGAGAACTCGGACGTTCCTCGTCCGCAGCGTCCGTCATATCGCACTGTTCGCATATATAGTTTGTTTGTTTTTTTTCGCTGGTTAAATGAAGCTGAAGCAAATGAAAACGTGTAAGAAATAATTGGAAAAGATACTGTCTCCAATTCTTAAATTTCTTCGGTTGCCGATTTGAAGACTGGGAAAATTATAACAGTAAACGCAGGTCCAATCTTTGGAAATAACATGGAACAGTATCTATTGGGATAGCTTCTTTCCTAAAATTATCAGGGCCTGAAATGCCCCCTCTGATGTCTACCGCTGAGGTGCCAGATGATTGCTTAACGTTTCTTGTGAGATCTAGGGACAAAGATACCAGTCACAGCCCCCGCTAGTAGAGCGCGGTAGCTGAAGCGGTAGAGCGTCAGACTGTCACTCTGGAGCGAGAGGTCCTGGGTTCGATCCCCACGAGCGCCGTGTAGGGTTCGAGCCCCGCACGGGTCACATGTGGGACAAGTCAAGTTCTGCTTGCAGGTGTGTCAGGTGCTTTTTCCTGGAGTACTCCTATTTTCGCCCCACCTACTGATTTGTTAATAACTGAAATAATTAGCTTTTAAGGCACGTAAAACTTAATCAATAATAATAATAATAATAATAATAATAATAATAATAATAATAATAACAATATCAATAATAATAACTGATTCTTAAAACATGACATTTCGACAGGTTTCCAAGTTTGATTAGCTTTACAATATACCGGGACAATGCATACCTGACGGTATTAATTGATGTTAACTTTAGGTTCGGTCTCCTTTTGTTGCTCAGTTCACACGACTGGACATTTATTTTCTCATGGGAAAAATGAGGATTTTCGACATGACTATCCGAGTAACACAAGTATAAGCGTTTCCAAAACGCTTGCGATCTCTCAGCACTCATTTCACTGTATGACCACGTATAAATCCACGGCGATCACCACAGACCGAAAAGACTCTGACAGCTCGGTTCAACGTGAGCTTTCATACCCGAGCCGGCATGCGCTATTTAGTGTGACCCAATCGAAGCTGCCTTGTCCAATCAGGTACGACCGGAAGTGTGGTCGATTTACAACAAGATTCCAGCCCTGTTCAATTATATATGCGCTCTCGCCGTGGCGAGATCGCAAAAAGTAACTCGAGTAACAAGGCCAAACAGCACGAGTTACAGAAATGCGCATACGTATCTACGTCATGTGCTTGCGTATAACTGTAACTCTCATTTATGTTACGTCTACACTGGACCACGTTCTCACCACGTCCTTACCACGTTCTAAACATTCCAGAACGTGGCGAGGACGGGGTCAAAATGAAACAATTTCAGATTTCTAAGTTCCCACTACGTCCTTACTACGTCCCCGCCACGTCCTTATAACGTCCGCACCACGTCCTTACTACGTCCTTCACGTTTCCACTACGTCCTCAATACGCGCTCACCAAGTTCATCCCGTTTCTACTACGTCCTTGCTACGTCCTCACAAAGACCAAGCAGTTCATACCACGCGCGAACTACGTTTCCAGCACGTTCTAACTGTAAATATATTAATCAGTCGTATATATTATCCTCAACTCCGCTAGCAGTCGGTCGTAATGCCCATGCTGAAGCCAACAAGATCTTGTCCTTCTATTTCTCCTTCTGTGAAATAGCACAAGTGCAGCCTGTGCACCAAGTAAGGCATGATGTCATTGAAAAAGAGCAAGTTGCAAGAGTACATCTCTGTTCATGTTTTCGATTTCGATATGATTTAAATAAAAGCGAAAGCAATTGCTTGAGGGTACGGGACAATTGAAACAAAATTAATAAAACGTGGAGGACGTAGTTCGAACCTGGTGTGAACGTGATAAGAACCTACTAAGGACGTGTTAGGAACCGCTAGGACGTGATAAGAACGCAGTGCAGTCTTCTAGGACGCGGTAAGGACGTACAAGAAGCGTGGTATGGTCTTGTCGAGAACTTGATGGACGTAGCGAGGACGTAGAGAAGACGTAGTAGAAGCGTAGCGAGGTCTTGATGGTCTGCAACAAATTTGCATCGCGTCCACGAAGACCGCACTACATTTGTACCACGTTCTTTCTACGTCCTACAAGTTCCTACTACGTCCTTACCACGTCCTTACTACGTCCTTACTGCGTTCTAATTCCACCCCGTCCTCGCCACGTTTCTTTTGAGCATGTTCAAAATTTGACCAAGACCTCCGCGTCCATCAAGACCTCGCTACGTCCTTACTACGTTCCTACCACGTCCTACAAGACCGTACCACGTCCTCACTCCTTTCTGAAATATGAGTGATGTTTGAAAAACTGCAATTTGTAGTTTCACGCAATCACTAATATTTCCTTAGAAGCCTCCGTGGCATGGTGACCAAGCTACTGGCCTTGTAAATCAGGGGTCGTGTGTTCGATCCCGGGCTTCTCCAGTCTTTCGGATGAGACTTTAAACCGAGGCCCCTTCTCCATATGACCTGACAGCTGTTGAGTGGGAAGTAAAACACCAATCAAACAAAGAAACAAACTAATATTTCCGAAAATATTTCCAGATGTCGTTCGCAGTTAACGGACGGCTCATCGGAACTAAAATTGCAATTTGGTGATGACGCTATGTAATTGCTCAAAATATTACTGGACTTTACAAAATTACTACAGTTGTTGAGTTTAAAATGAATATATATACATGTACATATTTTAAACAACAAACGGTAATCCGTTTGGGAACGATTTTCACACAAGTGCGTCTGGCACTGGCAATGATTCAGGTGAACGCTAGCGTTTTACACTTGTCGGTCTAGCACTTTAATTTCCCAACAAGAAAGGGTCGAAGATGATGCAGAATATGAAATTACCGGGTCGAAGATGACACGGAATATGAAATTACCTTGATCAAAAATAGCTCTAGAGTGTTTATAATCGGAAATTAATGCAATAAGTTTTGATTGCCCGATGACTCACAAAATTCGCCCCGATGTCTCACAACTTGCCCGATGCCTCACATTATGTAAATGCACCTAGCATTAAATCCCTTTGCAATGCTTGGCGAGATTTTATTTTTTGTGGGAATTTTCCAGTATACTATTATTCATTTGCAAATACCAACGTGACCTTCTTGGTCCATTTCTTTTACAAGAAATTACAAGAAAATCAAACAGTGACCTTGAAAGGCATGCCCTCTAAAATGGGGCGCACAATCACGCGTTTCTTGGAATATTTATTTACAAACTGTTTACATAATAAAGAACAATAATGATTTCTACAGCTCCTGCAGCAAACAGAATTTTGACATGCAACGTCACCCAGCCATGTCGGAACAAAACAAAAAGAAGATTAAAACTGCGTACCGTGTCGCCATTGTAAATCCCGATGTGTCACCGACACCTCGCCCGATGCTTCACATTTTTCCGATTAATAATACACCGTTTCCATAGGTTGCTATTGCTGAATACACGGTCAATGAATGATTAAAAAAACGCTTAAAACGTCATGTCGGGCGTTACAAAATTAACCGTTATTTTCGACGAAAATAATTATTAAATCGCGATCTTCAGTATTTTTGCATCGAAACGACACACATTTGCAGTGACTTAGTTGATAGAACGCCCGACAAAAGATGAAGTCAGAAGACGAAATATTAGAGATACAACTGTATCTTGTTCGGGAGGTCCGAAAATGTCAGGTTCAGTGTGAAAAGTTATAGGTAGTGTGTTGTTTGTATTATAAAAATACCACAGAAATAGTAAATAACTTAAATTTTTATATGGACGTTTAGTTCCGTAAATGCGCATTTACGCTGTATAGAAATAAATTCAATTCAGAAATTGGAAATAATTAAAACATAAAATTTTCATAATCTTAAAAAAATGTAACACTACCGATTTTTTAGATAAAATTCGATACCTCGTTTGTTCCGTAGCATAATTTTCATATCAGAATACATCTTTTTAAGTTTTGGTTTGCATGACGTTAAAGTTCCTTTACCAATCTTTCATGTGATATTTGTAACATGATTCTGCGTTTACTAATAACATAACTGTGTTGATTTTCCGTGATCTTAAAAAATGTAACATTTTGACGTTTTAGGCGATTTTACGTTACGTTACATTATGTTCACAGTTGAACAAAGTATCTAGCGAGGTGTTTACTCACAGTCTGGCATAAACATACGTGGCTGGTATTGCTATACTGACGCGTACTTTAATGCTCGTAGCTGTCGCTACAAATAGCAATTAAAACACATGTAAAAAATATGCATTTTACCGCACTGTAGCCGCGATGCTGTGATACCGGCTTCAATTTTTTCATGTAACGTTATTGTGCACGAACATCTGACGCGACGTCAATCGTTTGTACGGATAACTTCTACTTCTACTTCTTACTTCTGATTATATTACTGGGACAGCTAGAAAATGATGAAAAAGTGTGATGTTAAAGCCAATATGAGATGAATGATCATGAATCTAAAAAGATTTACATTATTTTACTAAGGCTAAAAGTTTAAACATAAAACTGTGATGCAACAGTGGCCAGTCCAGAAGTGAATTCACCTAGGCTGGAACTGGCCTTTAGACTGTAAGGGAGACTGTTCCATTGCCTAATTGTTGTGGGGGAAATGACGGTGCGAAGAAATTCAGGTTTTTCGTTTCAGTGAGATGATGGTGATCTACAGCAACTAGGATGTGTTTAATTTTATATAAAAGCATAAGTGAATTTTGGATTCTTCTGTTTTCAAGTGTTCAGTTTAAGACTTTTAGCATTTAGACATATGGTGATCCATCTAAATGACAAATACATGTACGTCGATTGACGGAAGAAAATGTTGCTGCTTTAATTGGCTGATTTGGAAGACGTGTAAACGTCAAAATAGGTAACGTCGACGTGACACATCGCTGCGTACTAAACGTGCTGATTTATCACGTTGCTATGGACATTACGTTATGTTTGTCGACAATTTTGACCAGTATATTACCAACCATTATGTGACTCAAAAATTAAAACATCTTTGCCCTGATATGACCTCCAGTTCGGGCAATCAACTTGTTCTCTGATGAACATCATTCCATCTAAGAAGTCTCAGTTTTCTCCGGTAGTTTTGTACTTGCCAGGGCATGAACCAGAAATCAGGATTAAAGAGGTGAGCAATTCGAGAAAAATAAAATGAGCCACCTCATGGGAAAACCAACCTTGTGGCTTCCGAGCAGGTCAGACACAAACCGGCATATGCAAGCACAGAAGATGGCTAAAGGCTTGTAATTTTGGATTTAGAAATTAGAAGAATTGTACTATCCGGGTAGTGAAAACAAAGGCACTGATCAGCTTCGCAGTTACAGCGAAGCTGATCTGCGCCTTTGGTTTAGCATATGCAGATTGTTGGTTAAAACTTAAAAATTTGAAATCATTTCAACAAAACTTGAAAAAAAAAATCAATCACAAAAAAGGTTAAATCCAATCGTTCAAGTTTAATTTTATATCAAAGTTAAAAGAATAATAACGTTATTTATTTATTAAATAGCTCTAGATCTACAATTTCTAAGAACTTGTAATCATAGCATCATAATCTTTTGTTTGAATTGATGCTTAACGTTCCAGTCAACAGCTAAAGTCATGTCGGGAAGTTGCCTCCATTTAATGAGACTTTAACCCAAAATTAAGATGACATGACATCCAAAGAGCGCTTAAAATATAACCATCCAACTAAGTCACAAATGCTTATATGTGTGCTTATATGTGTGGATGGTTTGACCTGAAACCACTTTTCCGGAGCAGGCTCAGACCTGAGCGGTTAACCAGTAATCAGATGGTCAGTCAGTATCGTGTTACAAGCTTTGTCTGGAGGCACAAGCAGCCTATCTATTTCTTTAGGCCCCAATGTTCCGGGGCCCATATTTCCACCCAACCACCCTTACTTATTGATATGTGTACAGTGAAGTAAGAAAAACACTTGTCAGCAACATCCTTCAAGCGACATTGTGCACGCCAATTGCATATATACCGGCAATTTATCCTGTTTTCTGAAAATAAGGAAAACGTCTAAACAGTGTCAAATCAATTATTTTTTACTCTTTTTCTCAGTACACATCCCGTGACAAATGAGCCAGTATATATGGGTCATTATCAAAAAATGGAGCAATCCAGAAAGGCAAAACGAAAAAAAATAATTGTCCATTTTTTCTTTTTTAATGGGATAGTTTTATTAACAGGAGCATATAGAATATAGAAATAAAATATGCCGAGTTTAACTGAACAAATAGTGCACCAGCATTAATTAATTGTATGGTACCCTTGAAAAAATGTCAGTGCTGTCACGAACAAACTTTCTTGCGTAAAATGCTCATGTGATAAGACTTCCCCAATCTGTAAGTGGGGGCATATATAACTTGTCACGAACAATAGTTCACACAAACCTTAAATACTTTCAATGAATTAACGGGGAAGAGATCTTCAATGAAAATGCACATACTGTGATTTGTTCTGTTTCTGAAACGCTTTATTTTTGTAGACATTATCTTGTGGGATTAAACCAAAAATAAGTTCTGCTAAACGTTTACTATTTCAGTATAGTATCATAACATACCAAAAGCAATTACTTTTATATGATGCGTTTTAAGTATTTTAAATAATTATGACCGTGACAGCACTGATATCGTGACAGCACTGATGTTGTCGTGACAGCACTGATAATTATCCGATCTCGCCTTTTTCATTCCAATGTGTGCGGAAATGATTAATTTCTGACCATTTACCGATGAGCTTAGGGGCAGTGGCTCACTTAAGGTAGCAACCAACGAAGCCTTTGCTGTTGCTCTAACCTTTTGCGTAGATCCAATGCTAAAAAAAAACATGTTCGCTTCACGCAAACCAAACGCAATGTAACACGTAAAGCGCAGTAGAAGCGCTGTTCATCTTAAGCAGCAGCATGAGAAAATGTGTCTTTGGGGTTTTCGACCAGGTCTGAGACAACCAGGATAGTTCACGACAAAAGACCGCATTAAATTTAGGACCCGATCACGGATTTTAGGGAGCTGGGTAGCAGGGCCATTTTGTTTGTTTGTGTTTCTGTTGGGGCTTAACGTCCCAGTCAACAATTTTTAGTCATGTCGGGACGGAGCCAACGCTTCCTGAGTTTAACCAGTACTGTAGGGTGTTAATGTGTCTTGCCCAAGGACACATCACGGTGACGCCTGTGGTGATCGTACCCAGGACCTCTCGATTCGGAGTCCGACGCTATACCACTACGCCACCGCGCTCCCAACGGCCATATTGTTTTCAGGGAGCTTGGGAAAACTGGAAAACAATTGAAGGGAATTGAGGATTACTAGAAGAGAACACTCTTGGTTTAAGGAAGCTGGGAGCAAGGAAAAGATTTTTAGGGAGCTAGGGAGAAAGGTCATTTTTCTTTTAGTGAGCTTGGATCTAATACCTCCTTGGATGGGCCTCAACTTTAGGTTAACTTGCAGCTGAGCTGCACATTTGCTTTCACATATATCCCATTAAATCCCACTTTTATGTAGTGACGTATACAGGGTAAAATGAGGTATACAATGTTACTGCTTTTTGTTTCTAAAATTTGACAATCAGATATATTTTTTCTACAATTTTTAAAGCTAAAAAAATCTCTGTATATATACACATTTTCGTAATGGTATGCAACATACAAACACACTGAAAGACACATGCGTCAGAAAAGGTTAAAATTTTCGTATTTTCATGTACCATAGATCCCTAGTGTGTATATTACCGGGTCCCTTTTTTCGAGGTGTATGCATTTGGTAGGTTTTACGGCACATCCGTACTTGCATTACCCCGAGTTGCCCCTCCCACCCCTCGGGGAAAGGGATGGCGTTTTAAACAAAAAGGCGATTTTTCCGTATAAAGTTGGGGCTTAAAATGTCTTTTTTTTTTTTTTTTTTTTTTTTTTTACTGAAAAGGGGTAATCTAATTTGGAATGGACCGCCAAAATGGGGCATTTATCGCTCGACATACACAAACTGTCTAAATATCATTATGGGAATACCACCCCCGAGGCTATTTGTTTACCGTGGTCGACGAAACATTTTGAATTTGTAGTTTTGTATCTCCCACACACAGTCACACACCTCAAACGATTTTCAAAGCGATATGAATTGGCCACTTCTGGCTGCTGCTGGCGTTAGTAGCTGAGACCCTCTGGTGAAAGGCGACTTAACTCTTGTCAGCCTAGGAAATTACCTGAATCCACACCTGCTGACAGAAGTCAACTCAGTGCTGTCACATCATTACTGTCACGACCGTGACAGCACTGATCCGTGACAGTACTGAGTTTCACACAGAAATTTAATTCTAGTGACTAACAACAGAATGCAGGATGAAAACTTTGCATGTCTATTCTTACTGCTCCTAAGTTGAAATTCAGTCATGGTTTTAAAATGTATGTGATATTTACAATAAGCGGCAAAATGCGCGTGATAGGACTGATGCTTGTAAAATTCCCACTCCAATTCTGACATGTCTTTATGGTATAGCAACGGAGTAATGCGATTTGTTCAAAAGTTTTTTACCGTAACTTCTTCAGCTTGGTGTCGTCTACAAAACGCGATTGTTTTGATCCGGGAAAATGATTTGTAACTCTGGTCAAAATCGATTTTCAATAACTGTGACAGCACTGATACGTTTTCCAGGGACAACACTATATATGTGCCCCCACCCTTAAATAGCACTTTATATATCATAAGATTTTTGAATTTGACTTCAATAACATTCTATGCAATAGATGGTCACAGAAAATGTGATTTCTGTCAAGCTTCTTTTGCAATGGAAACAAATAAAACTACTTACCCTGACCCAGGGACACGGTAAAAATCGATAAAATAGCACTTCTAGCATCTCATTTTTGCAAATAACGTACTCGGAAACGTGAAATCGCGTGTGGTTCTGGTTAATCACCGCGGAAACTAATATTATACATGGAAAAAGCAAACCTCAGACATCGCGCTTGCGAGAAAACCATCAAGGACAAGGATTGCTCCATTTTTTGATAATGACCCATATACACCACAGCACATGTATGGTATGGTAATTATTATTATTGTCAATCCAATTTCAAAACACCGGATTTTTTAAAGTGCGTTTAAGGTAACATTATTAAATTACCATTCTCTTTCTAATCAGAACGCAGCAAGCAATTCGGGTAGGGACCCTATTGCTCTGACAGTGACTTCAGCGACTGAACCGGAGATATGGAAAATCTACAGACGTCTCGCAAAGCCAGCTAAACCAACAAAACCTCAAAAATGCAGTGCAGGTAAGATGAATTTGAGCCGCCGCATGAGATAACCAACAAAAGGCGCAGACCAGCTTCGCGGTAACCGCGAAGCTGATCAGCGCCTTTGTTTCGCTACACAGATAGTACAATTCCTCTTCTTCTTAAAACTGAAATTTCAAGCTCCTAGGCTTTTTCTGAGACTGTACAGCCCGGTTTGTGTCGGACCTGGTCGGAAACCCAAATTGTTGGTTTTCTCATGCACAGGCTCAATTATCTGTGTGGCAGTTTAAATCCAGCAAATAAGGTATGGAAGGAAGATACCTTCAAAATTTACATTTTTAATAAAATTGCATTCAAAGCACAATTTTATGACTTGAAATTCTTTTACTGACGTCATAAATGAGAATCAAATAAAATCATTGACCAAATTCTAGGAATTATTGTAGAAAAAAATCTGATACCAGAATCAAACAAAACCAAATCCTATCGGGACCTTCGGTAAAAATCAAACAAAACCTTTTTATTTCGGGACGAATGAAGCACCCAGTGAAAACATTTGAAGGCTATGGGGTCCAGATAGCAATAATTTAGGTGTTAGTAACTGGTAGCAATCTCGAGATGTTTTTTTTAAACTTGTATAGAAACCAAATTTAACCAACCATTACTATTTGCCGTGTTATTTTCTAGTCCCGCCAGCGTTCGACATACCAGCTAAAGGTGCCATGAAGTGTATGTGCTATGAGAATCTGATGAAACTTATAACAGAGCATGCTTACATCCCACCTCCACAGTTGTTCAGATGTTCTATAAGACAGGGACAGTCACAAAATGTTGACAGGTGAGTTTCCTAGCACACACCCTGTACGAAAACTTGTCCATGTGATAAACAGATTTTTCCATAGTTGTAAAACTTGAAAATTTTCATTACAAAAATGTTGAATTTTTTCTTATTTTTGCTCAAAACATAGATTGTGGGTACTCGTTAGAACCGCCTCGGCGAGGCGGTTCTAACGTGTACCCACAATCTATGTTTTGAGCAAAAATAAGAAAAATATAAAAAAAATTCTACTGAAAATTTTCAATTTTTACAACTTTAGAAAAATTGTATATTACACGGGCGTGTTTTCGTAAACTGTGCTGTGAACCAACAATACTGAGAAAAATTAACGCAGATGAAATCAATATTAATAAGCGACAAAAGGAAGTAATTATTCCAAATTTTATTGCTCTTAGGTTATACATTCATATAACAACATAAGATGAAGTACGAACAGCGAATATATCAGATTCCATGGCGGCAATACCTGAATAATATACTTGGGGCCAGTTGTTCAAAACTTTGTTAGCTGAGCATATCGTTAAGACATCAACTCGTTAAGTCAATGCCGACTACATAAGCAAATAACAGTGTATTTGTAATATTTCATGTTTGAAATTTTAACGAATCGTTAACTAACCTGACGACATCGTTAATTTTGAACAACTGGCCTTTGTTTGGGAACAATTTGTCAATCCGTGGCAAATTGTCCCAAGACAGGTATTTGCACCATAGATCTACTTCATATTGATTTCATCTGCGTTTGTTGTACTCAGCCGTGTTGGTTGTCTCTGGATAACCGTTGTGTAGTTAGCTAAATGAGCCGCCTCGTGGGAAAACCAACAATGTGGTTTCCGAACAGGTCTGACACAAACTGGCCTGTACAGCTACAGAAGCAGGTTAGAAGCTTGAAATTTTGGATTTCAGTAGAGGAGGAGTTGTACTATCCCGAATAGCGAAAACAAAGTTCGCGGTTACCGCGAAGCTGATCTGCGCCTTTGTTTTCGCCTATGCAGAATGTTGGTTTTCCCATGGGGTGGCTCAAATGTATTACATGTAATTGTCAGATGCTTATTCAATGTCGTCACAACGTAACCTGCATAGTCTCGTTCACTTGTTGAAATGCAGCACGGAACCAAAGCTATACTTGGACTGAGATAAAGATGAATATAGTATATATCTCTGACTTGGAATTCTGACAGGCGCTGATTGTTCATCGAAAAATAGAAACTGATTAAGGAACGCCTTATTTTTCTAAAAAGGAACGTTTTAGAACGGTACATGTAGATCTAACTCTGTTTTAACTAGTTTGGTTTTGAAAAAAAAAGTGTGGAAAAGGTTTAAGTTTCATTTACAGTGTCCGCAAGCATGTTTTTTTTATGACCAAGCAGTATCAAAGTTCGTTTAGTCAGTAACTTCGAGACACTTGCATGTTAATTCTCTAGATAGATTCTTTCTTTTTAGTATTATTTTAGAACCTGTTTTTCAGCGTATTTCCGTCGTGGACAAAGCGAGCAATGGTGGGATTCCGCTGTAACGAAGAGCTCCAATTACCCCTATCAACCCTAATTGTCCGCTGGCAGCTAAAAAGAGCTATCCCAAGTTACGACCTCAGAACACTTCGCTGCATCTTTTCCCACTATGGTGGCGTTAGACACATCCGGCAGCTGAGCCCCAACAGCTGTTTGGTCGTATTTGAAAGCTTGGAACCAGCGTGTCACGTGATGCAGTCACGTTTTATCGGTGATCCAATGAACAAGATCCACTGCTCTTGGTGGCACCAGTCAATGGGAAACAAGGTTATCCGCGCTACTACCAAAGGTGTTCGGGTTAAAACAGACTTTTACAAACTTAAGTAAATTTGGTGGCTCAATCGTGCATCTATAGTTTCCCGCTTTTTATAGACTGATTAAGTAAAATTGCAGATAAATCTGAATCTATAAAAGGGCAGCAAAAAACTTTATAGATTTAAAAATTACCACACATCCGGTATACAGGACTTCTCGTGATAAGGCTCGTTAAATTCAATAAAAAATATGAAGAAGTAAAATGTAGATTTTGACGCCTGTATGCAGGCTAGCATAGTCGAAATAATGGATAGAAGAAGTAATAGAGCCAAGTAATAACGAGAAGTCCAGTGTTCCGGGTTTCTGACAAGGCATTTTGACAATTTTAAAATAGGTTAAAGTCAAAACATGAAGCCAACATAAACTTGGATCATGTTTTAATTTATTTGAATCAAAGATTATACATGCAACAACAATAAGCAAATAACAGTACAAAAAAAGAGTTGATCTTTTTATACCATGATATTGATAATCTTCGAAAAATAACAAATCAAATGTGTTCATTGCAACCTTAAGATATTTTTCTGATTACTTTTCTTGTACAATAAATCATAAATTTCAGACACAAAATAACCACACTGTACTATCTATATATTTTTGCGTTCGCGGTTACATAGATCAAGGCTGCAGTTGATTGCTAAGTCAGCCACAGTTTAAAACACAATGGATCATAACAGCTTTAAGGCTGTATGGAATTATATATCAAATCATAGTAGTGAACACGCTCTTGACTATAAACACAATAGTTCAAAACAAGTGTCGCAAATAAACTAAAAGTCTAAACTTAGACCTATCGTAGTCCTTCATTCAACAATGTAAGTTTGTTAAATGTCAGTCCATGCTCATAAATAAGGCTCCTTTGTTTACTCCCGGGGGCGTGGTTTGATGGCATCCAGAACTGCGATGATGTCTCCATTCTTGGCCTCCAGAAGACGGGTTAGCCATCCACCATAGTCGTTGAAACCCATTGCCGTCATCTGTTCCAGTGCCTCGGCGATCTTTGGATCTGTAGAAACAGAAATACGATTTATCAGAAAAAAAGAGTTTGCCTTCTCTCAAGAAAGTCTTACAGAAAACGGCTAATCATGTGAAAGAAGACGAAAAGTACGGAGAAGCATAAACGGATTCCTTTTAAACTTATTTGTCGTCTATTCTTAAAATTGGAAAATAAAGAGAATAATAAAGTCAATAAAGCGTTCATTTCACATACACCAAATCAAAGTTGCAATTTGTGTAAATCTCTCTCTCTCTCTCTCTCTCTCTCTCTCTCTCTCTCTCTCTCTCTCTCTCCAGATCTCTCTCTCTCAAGTGTCTTTTTAATTCTCAGTATAAGAAAATATTCCCACCTGGATGCAGCGGGGCCTGATTCGGCACTGGAGCTGGACTGGGGGCCTCTGGACATGGCTCGGGAATCGGGGCGGCGCCATCAGGCTGGGCTTTGGGTTCCTCGTTCAAGTTAAGCACTGTCCAGCCATTTTCCTTCTCAGAGACAGTCTTCTTTGGAGGCAAAGCTTCGTGCAATATGTCCTAGAATAGACAGTAGTATATTACAAGTTCAAAATTTAAAACCTTGCCAGTAATATCAAGTTAAAGATATAACAGAAAACTTATGGATGACATTTTTAAAGGATTCTTTGGCCGGTGGTGGGTAACGTATATGGTGCAGTGTGTATGAGTGTAAAAAATAATGCTCTATTTATTGGCTTGTGACTAAAATTAGTTTGAAACAGATCAATGTCATACAAAGAAATACACAATACAGGTAAGTCAATGTAAAAACATCTTGTGAGAGGTCAACGTTCTACTTTTAAAATAGACATGTATGCCAATGTTAACATTTTCTTAATAAGGCTAAAATACCATTTTCATCGGCGAAGGAGCACGTTTTTCTGCAATCTTGGGCTCATCAGTCTCCATCTTGTTGCTGGCACTCGGCTGAGGTTCTTTATCTTGTTCCTTCTCAGCGTCTCTGTTTCCCTGCCATTTCTTCCCACATTTCCCACTCCACGTTCCACACCTCCACGGTCCCCGGGGGCAACCCGATCCCCCGCGACCACACCGACCGCCACGGTCTGGGCATTTTCGTCCTCGCCCTTCGCGCTCATCGGTCTCTGGTGCCTTAGCTTTGGTCTCAACGTCAATGTCTACATCGATCCCTGAGAAAAAAAATCGAAATCCATGATACATGTGTCGTTTTAGCAAATTTGAGCCACACACATGATATTAATCAAAATTAAAGTAATTGTTTTGGATTAATGTCATTTCAACATCTTGAAAGAGTAATTTTCTGCGAGATTGGAGTAGTGAAAAGGGCATTTTATTTACAAAACATGGTAAGCACGGAAGAACTGATCACTCACCAAATGAATCCAGCATGCTCGACACGCACTCTCCAACATTACGGAGAAATTGTTCCCCTGTACACTCCTCTTGCTTCTCTCCATCTTGGTCCATCTGTTCCGCTTTTTCTCCCTTCTGACCCTGGTCCCCACTACCGCATCCCGGGGTGCTACGTTTGTGGCAACCATTCATAAACTTATGCATCCAGCGACGGAAATGGGGAGGTGGCATAAAAGGCTGAAAAAACGATATTAAACCAATATAGCGCGTTTGTTTCTTTGAAACTCTCAATGATTTTCAGAGACGCTTAACTCATATAAGCCTGGCGTCCCTTTTGTGGGGCATAGACAAACAGAATAGCCCCGGATGGGACGCCGCAGAACGCGGCGTCCCATCTGGGGCTGGTCTGTTTGCTTGGAGGAATTCCATCGAAAAATGAGATAAAAATTAAAAATCACTCACAACACCCCTAAAAATGAAAGTGGACTCGCCCAATTGATAATGATGGGCGAATCCATTCGTCAAATATGGGTTAAGTAAACCGGTGACAAACCTATGACATACAGGTTGGTTGGTTGATTGGTTTGTTGATTTGGGGTTTAACGTCCCACCAACAGCTAAGGTCATATGGAGACGTGACCTCGCCTATAGTCTCACCTGAAAGACTGAATAAGTCCGGGATCAAACCTGCGATCCCTGGTTTCCAAGGCGAGTGACATAACCACTGCGCCACGGAGACCTAAACATACTGGTAGGCCTGATATTACTGTATTACGTATCATCAATCGAATGGAAGAGGGGTATGACTGAAGAAGTTCATAATCGAACTCGCGATTGAACGATAATCATAAACACACATTTTGTTATTGAATGGATAATAATTATAGATCAGAAAGTTTTTGACATACCCCTTGTGGCCCACCAAAGGGCGATGGTCCTGCAAACGGAAATCGCTGAAACCCTGGCATACCACTAGGGGTGGTAATCTTCATCATGTCGTGTTCTACGTGCATGCCCTTGCCCTCACATGTCTTACAGAGGTCATAGTCGGGGCACACGAGGCACTTGTACCTCGGCCCATAGATGGAACCCTCACACCCATCACAGACCACTCCTGGGTGAACTTGGTTGGGCTCCTCTTGCTGGTCTTGCTGAGTACAATGTCCATCTAAAACGAACATTAATTGAAGGATGTCACTTTTGAGCAATTTTGCTACAATTCAATCTCACAAGAAGTTTGGATTTAAGAATAAGTATTCAGCTAAAATGGAATAGACAATGTTTTTTCACTCAAGTACGGACGGGGCCATCGTACCCAGATATCAATTAGTACTAGATGTAGTTGTCAAAATATGAAAGTACTTAAAGCTTTTCCTTAAAACGGAAAGCAACAAATACAAGCAGTTTTTATTTTCCATGGCTTTTCAATGGTTTAAATCTACAATCACTCGTGTTAGTAAGGTATAAATCACTCACCAATGAGCGTGATGTAGACCTTGAAGATCCCGTCATTGACATACCCCAGAGCCTCCATGAGTTCCTCGTCGGTGGAGAACGCCACGACATCATTATCTGGATCTACAAATGGGAACAGAAAGCTGAATTGGGGTTTTCTTTAAATGATAAAGGTGATTATAGAAACCAAAGTAAAGCGGCCATTTGTAACTACCCCACAATCCCAATGACTGCGGAATACAGGACCGTGAGCATTCAGCGGTTAGGCCTTGGGTATTGATACAAGCTCGTCATGGGTTTAGAACGATAGGCCGATGGATGTTGTTTAAATTGGTATTTTTCTACGTCAAAATTGACACCCAAAAGTCAAAATAAAAATGTCGAAAAAATGTCGAAAAATTATTAAATAAATAGATAAAAGTAACACAGCGTACCTTTCCAAAACAGGAAAAATTTCCCTGGTCTCAGAGATGGAAAAATCTCGCAGATTTTCTTATACAGGTAGTCATAGCTTGAAGAAACGTCGGCGGGGATTTGGAACCGCCTGATCTCTGCATTCCACTTTCCTTCTTTAGCCAAAAATGCTTTTATTGTAAGCGACATGATTAATTTTCCGCGTGTCTTTATTTTCTTAACTTTCCCGCGAAATGTCAAAATAATGTTTAAAGTAAAACTTGTTATTTAGTGAACTTATGATCCTTTGTATCACTCGATCATAAACGTTTGGTAAGCTTTGAAAATCTTTGCGCTTTTATAGTTGAATAATTACAAAACAGATTATGCGTCATAGACTAGAACGTTCCGATGGTAAAATCTAGAACAGGCGTTCTAAAGGTGTTCTATCATCATGACATAGAAGTGTTCAATTTTAAACTTCTGCGCTTCTTCCGGTATTACATTTACATAAACTGTGAATCGCCATTATGACTGCTTAAGATTGAAGGACAAACCAAAATTAGAATAAAGTGTCACAAAATAGGACATCGAATGTAAACAAAACTTCTATTTATAAAAATGTATACAAAAAAGGTTAAACCGCAAACGAAGCGATTTTATCGCACATGCAGCTTCTATGCAGAATAACGGCTGGCGATTAGCAGCCGTGCATGGATAATAGAGCAGTACCAGTACTAGCAAGGCGTGTTGACAAAAAATTTAAAATTCAACATGTCAGGAGCACGTTGGAGACACGTTAAAAACGCGTTACATGCGCGTTTTGTACGCTTTGTGTACGTTGATATACGTCGCTGTAGGTCGGTGCGCGCTCCAGGTGCGTTTGGGATCAAAAAGTTTTTAAACATGCTTAAAAATTTCTAGAAGCTCTGCGTGTCTCTTATACTTTTCAAATAAGTTCCACGCGCGTTACCGGCGCGTTGAATACGCTTTGAACGCGCGTTTGATGCACGTTTTAGGCACACCAGTCTACGCTGCATGCGTGTTCCTATTTTATGCGATAATGCTTCAGTAGCGTGCCCCAAGCGTGTCCGAGACGAGCGTTGAACGTTTACTGCGCAAGGTGTCTGGGACGTGACACTAACGTACTCCAAAACTTTGAGATTTTAATACGACCGGCACACGCCTCAGTCACGCGCTAATGTTGGACTACTAAAGCGAGTTAAAATGATTTTTTATACGTCCAAAATCTTCAGCGTGTTGAGATTTTTCATACGCCCGGCGCGCGTTTGGATTATACGCTAATGTGTGGCTACTGTTTTACCTGCATCACCTGTCTATATTTGTACTAACTTGAACAATACTGGCTACGACAGACACCATTGCCATCCACTAATGTGTTGCAGCACCCTAGAGGGCATACCTCATAAGTATTTAATGAGCCGCTGCATAAGACAATAGTCTGCATATGTGAAAACAGAGGCGCAGATCAGCTGTACAGTGACTGTTCAGCTGATCAACGCCTTTGTTTTCGCTCCATAGATAGAAAAATGCCTCTTCTTTCCAAATTTTATCTGAAATTTTAAGCTTCTAGCCATTTTCTGTAGCTGTACAGCCTGGTTTGTGTCGGATCTGATCGGATACCAAGATTGTTAGTTTTCTTCTACAGAGGCTCAAATGACAGGCAATACCCAGAAGACAACACTTATTATTATTATTATTATTATTATTATTATTATTATTATTATTATTATTATTATTATTGTTAATTATGACTGTTAGCTGTTTCAATGAATGTACGGACTGCCAGTTGTTACAATGAATGTACAGACTGTCACCTGTTTCAATGAATGTACAGACTGTCAACTATTACAATGAATGTATAGACTGTCAGTTGTTCCAATGAATGTATAGGCTGTCAACTGTTTCAATGAATGTACAGACTGTCAGCTGTTACAACGAATGTACAGACTGTCAACTGTTACAATGAATGTACAGACTGTCAGTTGTTTCAATGAATGTAGACTGTCAACTATTACAATGAATGTACAGACTGTCAGTTGTTTCAATGAATGTTCGTACATACTGTCAACTGTTTCAATGAATGTACAGACTGTCAGTTGTTACAATGAATGTACTGACTGTCAACTGTTTCAATGAATGTACAGACTGCCACTTGTTTCAATGAATGTAAAGACTGTCAACTGTTTCAATGAATGTACAGACTGTCAACTGTTACAATGAATGTATAGACTGTCAACTGTTTCAATGAATGTACAGACTGTCAACTGTCACAATGAATGTACAGAATGTCAGTTGTTTCAATGAATGTACAGTCTGTCAGTTGTTTCAATGAATGTACAGACTGTAAACTGTTTCAATGAATGTACAGACTGTCAATTGTTTCAATGAATGTACAGACTGTCAACTGTTTCAATGAATGTACAGACTGTCAACTGCTACAATGTACAGACTGTCAACTGTTACAATGAATGTACAGACTGTCAACTGTTTCAATGAATGTACAGACTGTCAACTATTACAATGAATGTATAGACTGTCAGTTGTTACAATGACTGTACAGACTGTCAGGTGTTACAATGAATGTACAGACTGTCAGTTGTTCCAGTGAATGTATAAACTGTCAACTGTTTCAATGAATGTACGGACTGTCAACTGTTACAATGAATGTACAGAATGTCAGTTGTTTCAATGAATGTACAGTCTGTTAGTTGTTTCAATGAATGAACAGACTGTCAACTGTTTCAATGAATGTACAGACTGTCAATTGTTTCAATGAATGTACAGACTGTCAACTGTTTCAATGAATGTACAGACTGTCAACTGCTACCATGTACAGACTGTCAACTGTTACAATGAATGTACAGACTGTCAACTGTTTCAATGAATGTACAGACTGTCAACTGCTACAATGTACAGACTGTCAACTGTTACAATGAATGTACAGACTGTCAGTTGTTCCAATGAATGTATAGACTGTCAACTGTTTCAATGAATGTACAGACTGCCAGCTGTTACAACGAATGTACAGACTGTCAACTATTACAATGAATGTACAGACTGTCAGTTGTTTCAATGAATGTAGACTGTCAACTATTACAATGAATGTACAGACTGTCAGTTGTTTCAATGAATGTACAGACTGTCAACTGTTACAATGAATGTATAGACTGTCAACTGTTTCAATGAATGTACAGACTGTCAGCTGTTACAATGAATGTACAGAATGTCAGTTGTTTCAATGAATGTACAGTCTGTCAGTTGTTTCAATGAATGTTCAGACTGTCAACTGTTTCAATGAATGTACAGACTGTCAATTGTTTCAATGAATGTACAGACTGTCAACTGTACTGTCAATTGTTTCAATGAATGTACAGACTGTCAACAGTTTCAATGAATGTACAGACTGTCAACTGCTACAATGTACAGACTGTCAACTGTTACAATGAATGTACAGACTATCAACTGTTTCAATGAATGTACAGACTGTCAACTGCTACAATGTACAGACTGTCAACTGTAACAATGAATGTACAGACTGTCAGTTGTTCCAATGAATGTATAGACTGTCAACTGTTTCAATGAATGTACAGACTGTCAGCTGTTACAACGAATGTACAGAATGTCAGTTGTTTCAATGAATGTACAGTCTGTCAGTTGTTTCAATGAATGTACAGACTGTCAACTGTTTCAATGAATGTACAGACTGCCAATTGTTTCAATGAATGTACAGACTGTCAACTGTTTCAATGAATGACCAGACTGTCAACTGCTACAATGTACAGACTGTCAACTGTTTCAATGAATGTACAGTCTGTCAGTTGTTTCAATGAATGTGCAGACTGTCAACTGTTTCAATGAATGTACAGACTGTCAATTGTTTCAATGAATGTACAGACTGTCAACTGCTACAATGTACAGACTGTCAACTGTTACAATGAATGTACAGACTGTCAACTGTTTCAATGAATGTACAGACTGTCAACTATTACAATGAATGTATAGACTGTCAGTTGTTACAATGAATGTACAGACTGTCAGGTGTTACAATGAATGTACAGACTGTCAGTTGTTTCAATGAATGTACAGACTGTCAGTTGTTTCAATGAATGTACAGACTGTCAGCTGTTTCAATGAATGTACAGACTGTCAACTATTACAATGAATGTACAGACTGTCAGTTGTTCCAATGAATGTACAGACTGTCAACTATTACAATGAATGTATAGACTGTCAACTGTTTCAATGAATGTACAGACTGTCAGCTGTTTCAATGAATGTACAGACTGTCAGTTGTTACAATGAATGTACAGACTGTCAGTTGTTACAATGCATGTATAGACTGTCAGTTGTTCCAATGAATGTATAGACTGTCAACTGTTTCAATGAATGTACAGACTGTCAACAGCTACAATGTACAGACTGTCAACTGTTTCAATGAATGTACAGACTGTCAGTTGTTACAATGAATGTACAGACTGTCAACTGTTACAATGAATGTACTGACTGTCAGTTGTTACAATGATTGTACAGACTGTCAATTGTTTCAATGAATGTACAGACTGTCAGTTGTTACAATGAATGTACAGACTGTCAATTGTTTCAATGAATGTACAGACTGTCAACTGTTACAAATAACAATGAAAAAAGAGTCAATAAGCAATACTTATTAAATACCCCCCGCAGGGTAACTGTTTACCAAAAAAATTATTTTGGCAATATAATTTCTTCATGCAAATGTCCAATGGGTGCACATCATGTAGGTATGATATCAAATTGTTCCATCAAAAACTGTGGTAGGAGTTGATCGGCCCGTGAAAGCCCTTAACTGTAAAAAATAAAAATAAAAAAAAAATGCCTAAGTTCTCATAGCTGTCATTTTGTCAAAAATTATTTTTTCGGAATAACATTTTATGCAAATGTCCAATGGGTGTACATCATATATCAAATTGTTCCATCAAAAACTGTGGTAGAAGTTGATCGGCCCGTGAAAGCCCTTACCTGTAAAAAAAAATAAGAAAAATGCCTAAGTTCTCATAGCTGTCATTTTGTCAAAAATTATTTTTTCGCAATAACATTTCTTCATGCAAATGTCCAAGGGCTGTACATCATGTAGGCATGATATCAAATTGTTCCATCAAAAACTGTGGTAGGAGTTGATCGGCCCGTGAAAGCCCTTAACTGTAAAAAAAAACTAAAAAAATTGCCTAAGTTCTCATAGCTGTCATTTTGTCAAAAAAATTTTTTTCGCAATAACATTTCTTCATGCAAATGTCCAATGGGTGTACATCATGTAGGCATGATATCAAATTGTTCCATCAAAAACTGTGGTAGAAGTTGATCGGCCCGTGAAAGCCCTTACCTGTAAAAAAATTAAAAAAATTGCCTAAGTTCTCATAGCTGTCATTTTGTCAAAAATGATTTTTTCGCAATAACATTTCTTCATGCAAATGTCTAAGGGGTGTACATCATGTAGGCATGATATCAAATTGTTCCATCAAAAACTGTGGTAGGAGTTGATCGGCCCGTGAAAGCCCTTACCTGTAAAAAAACTAAGAATTTTGTGTAAGTTCTCATAGATGTCATTTTATCAAAAATTATTTTTTGCAATAACATTTCCTCATGCAAATGTCCAATGAGTCTACATGATTTAGGCATAATATCAAAAAGTTCCAACAAAAACTGTGGTAGCAGTTGATCGGCACATAAATGCACTACCTTCACTGTATACAAAAGCCATCAAGAACTATAAAGGGAAGTAACTCAAAAGGGACTGGCCCCTAGCCCTTAATTTTTGCATGTACATATTTGCCCCATAGATATAATGCAGATGCCTGCAAAGTTTCATGAAATTCCATCAATGGGTCTTCAAGATACTAAAGAAACAAAACGTTACGGACGGACGGACAGACGCATGCACGGACGGACGGACAGCGTGAAAACAGTATACCCCCCTTAAAACTTCATTTTGGCGGGGGGGGGGGGTGGTATAATGAATGTGCAGACTGTCAACTGTTACAATGAATGCACAGACTGTCAACTGTTACAATGAATGTATAGACTGTCAACTGTTACAATGAATGTACAGACTGCCAACTGTTTCAATGAATGTACAGACTGTAAACTGTTACAATGAATGTACAGACTGTCAAGTGTTACAATGAATGTACAGACTGTCAACTGTTACAATGAATGTACAGACTGTCAACTGTTACAATGAATGTACAGACTGTCAAATGTTTCAATGAATGTACAGACTGTCAACTGTTACAATGAATGTACAGACTGTCAACTGTTTCAATGAATGTACAGACTGTCAACTGCTACAATGTACAGACTGTCAACTGTTTCAATAAATGTACAGATTGTCAACTGTTTCAATGAATGTACAGACTGTCAGCTGTTACAATGAATGTACAGACTGTCAGCTGTTACATTGAATGAACAGACTGTCAACTGTTGAAATGAATGTACAGACTGTCAACTGTTACAATGAATGTACAGACTGTCAACTGTTGAAATGAATGTACAGACTGTCAACTGTTACAATGAATTTACAGACTGTCAACTGTTACAATGAATGTACAGACTGACAGTTGTTACAATGAATGTACAGACTGTCAGTTGTTACAATGAATGTACAAACTGTCAACTATTACAATGAATGTACAGACTGTCAACTGTTACAATGAATGTACAGACTGTCAACTGTTACAATGAATGTACAGACTGACAGTTGTTACAATGAATGTACAGACTGTCAGCTGTTACAATGAATGTATAGACTCAACTGTTACAATGAATGTACAGACTGACAACTGTTACAATGAATGGACAGACTGCCAACTGCTTCAATGAATGTACAGACTGACAACTGTTACAACTTACAATGAATGTACAGACTGTCAGTTGTTTCAAAGAATGTACAAATGGTCAACTATTACAATGAATGTATAGACTGTCAGTTGTTCCAATGAATGTATAGACTGTCAACTGTTTCAATGAATGTACAGACTGTCAACTGTTTCAATGAATGTACAGACTGTCAACTATTACAATGAATGTACAGACTGTCAGTTGTTTCAAAGAATGTACAAATGGTCAACTATTACAATGAATGTATAGACTGTCAGTTGTTCCAATGAATGTATAGACTGTCAACTGTTTCAATGAATGTACAGACTGTCAACTGTTTCAATGAATGTACAGACTGTCAACTGTTTCAATCAATGTACAGACTGTCAACTATTACAATGAATGTATAGACTGTCAGTTGTTCCAATGAATGTATAGACTGTCAACTGTTTCAATGAATGCACAGACTGTCAACTGTTACAATGAATGTACAGACTGTCAGCTGTTTCAATGAATGTACAGACTGTCAGTTGTTACAATGAATGTACAGACTGTCAGCTGTTACAATGAATGTACAGACTGTCAGCTGTTACAATGAATGTACAGACTGTCAACTGTTACAATGAATGTACAGACTGTCAGCTGCTTCAATGAATGTACAGACTGTCAGTTGTTACAATGAATGTACAGACTGTCAATTATTTCAATGAATGTACAGACTGTCAACTGTTACAATGAATGTACAGACTGTCAGCTGCTTCAATGAATGTACAGACTGTCAGTTGTTACAATGAATGTACAGACTGTCAATTATTTCAATGAATGTACAGACTGTCAACTGTTACAATGAACGTACAAACTGTCAATGTTTCAATGAATGTACAGACTGTCAACTCAACTATTACAATGAATGTACAGACTGTCAGTTGTTTCTATGAATGTACAGACTGTCAACTATTACAATGAATGTACAGACTGTCAGTTTTTTCAATGAATGTACATACTGTCAACTGTTTCAATGAATGTACAGACTGTCAGTTGTTACAATGAATGTACTGACTGTCAACTGTTCCAATGAATGTACAGACTGCCACTTGTTTCAATGATTTACAGACTGTCAATTGTTTCAATGAATGTACAGACTGTCAACTATTACAATGAATGTACAGACTGTCAAGTGTTATGATGAATGTATAGACTGTCAACTGTTACAATGAACGTACAAACTGTCAATGTTTCAATGAATGTACAGACTGTCAGCTGTTACAACGAATGTACAGACTGTCAACTCAACTATTACAATGAATGTACAGACTGTCAGTTGTTTCTATGAATGTACAGACTGTCAACTATTACAATGAATGTACAGACTGTCAGTTTTTTCAATGAATGTACATACTGTCAACTGTTTCAATGAATGTACAGACTGTCAGTTGTTACAATGAATGTACTGACTGTCAACTGTTTCAATGAATGTACAGACTGTCAACTATTACAATGAATGTACAGACTGTCAAGTGTTATGATGAATGTATAGACTGTCAACTGTTTCAATGAATGTACAGATTGTCAACTGTTACAATGAATGTACAGACTGTCAACTGTTACGATGAAGGTACAGACTGTCAGCTCTATCAACGAATGTACAGACTGTCAGCTGTTTCAATGAATGTACGGACTGTCAACTGTTACAATGAATGTACAGACTGTCAGTTGTTTCAATGAATGTTCAGACTGTCAGGTGTTACAATGAATGTACGACTGTCAGATGTTTCAATGAATGTACAGACTGTCAGCTGTTTCAATGAATGTACAGACTGTCAAGTGTTATGATGAATGTATAGACTGTCAACTGTTTCAATGAATGTACTGACTGTCAACTGTTACAATGAATGTACAGACTGTCAACTGTTACGATGAAGGTACAGACTGTCAGCTCTATCAACGAATGTACAGACTGTCAGCTGTTTCAATGAATGTACAGACTGTCAACTGTTACAATGAATGTACAGACTGTCAGTTGTTTCAATGAATGTACAGACTGTCAGGTGTTACAATGAATGTACGACTGTCAGATGTTTCAATGAATGTACAGACTGTCAGCTGTTTCAATGAATGTACAGACTGTCAGCTGTTTCAATGAATGTACAGACTGTCAGCTGTTTCAATGAATGTACAGACTGTCAGCTGTTTCAATGAATATACAGACTGTCAACTGTTACAATGAATGTACAGACTGTCAGTTGTTTCAATGAATGTACAGACTGCAAGCTGTTACAACGAATGTACAGAATGTCAGTTGTTTCAATGAATGTACAGACTGTCAGTTGTTTCAATGAATGTACAGACTGTCAGTTGTTTCAATGAATGTACAGACTGTCAGCTGTTTCATTGAATGTACAGACTGTCAGCTGTTTCAATGAATGTACAGACTGTCAGTTGTTTCAATGAATGTACAGACTGTCAGTTGTTTCAGTGAATGTACAGACTGTCAGTTGTTTCAATGAATGTACAGACTGTCAGCTGTTACAACGAATGTACAGACTGTCAGTTGTTTCAATGAATGTACAGACTGTCAGTTGTTTCAATGAATGTACAGACTGTCAGCTGTTTCAATGAATGTACAGACTGTCAGCTGTTACAACGAATGTACAGACTGTCAGTTGTTTCATTGAATGTACAGACTGTCAGTTGTTTCAATAAATGTACAGACTGTGAATTGTTTCAATGAATGTACAGACTGTCAGTTGTTACAATGAATGTACTGACTGTCTTTTATTACAATCAATGTACAGACTGTCAGTTGTTTCAATGAATGTACAGACTGTCAACTGTTACAATGAATGTACAGACTGTCAACTGTTACAATGAATGTACAGACTGCAAGGTGTTACAATGAATGTACCGACTGTCAACTGTTACAATGAATGTACTGACTGTCAACTGTTACAATGAATGTACAGACTGCAAGGTGTTACAATGAATGTACCGACTGTCAACTGTTACAATGAATGTACAGACTTCAACTGTTACAATGAATGTACAGACTGTCAACTGTTACAATGAATGTACAGACTGCAAGGTGTTACAATGAATGTACAGACTGTCAACTGTTACAATGAATGTACAGACTGTCAACTGTTACAATGAATGTACAGACTGCAAGGTGTTACAATGAATGTACCGACTGTCAACTGTTACAATGAATGTACAGACTTCAACTGTTACAATGAATGTACAGACTCAGTTGTTTCAATGAATGTACAGACTGTCAACTGTTACAATGAATGTACTGACTGTCAACTGTTACAATGAATGTACAGACTGTCAACTGTTACAATGAATGTACTGACTGTCAACTGTTACAATGAATGTACAGACTGTCAACTGTTACAATGAATGTACAGACTGTCAACTGTTACAATGAATGTACAAACTGCCAGGTGTTACAATGAATGTACAAACTGCCAGGTGTTACAATGAATGTACAGACTTCAACTGTTACAATGAATGTACAGACTCAGTTGTTTCAATGAATGTACAGACTGTCAATTGCTTCAATGAATGTACAGACTGTCAACTATTACAATGAATGTACAGACTGTCAGTTGTTACAATGAATGTACAGACTGTCAGTTGTTACAATGAATGTACAGACTGTCAGTTGTTACAATAAATATACAGACTGTCAACTGTTACAATGAAAGTACAGCCTGTCAACTGTTACAATGAATGTACAGAATGTCAGTTGTTACAATGAATGTACAGACTGTCAGTTGTTACAATGAATGTACAGACTGTCAACTGTTTCAATGAATGTACAGACTGTCAATTGTTACAATGTATATAGACTGTCAGTTGTTATAATGAATGTACTGACTGTCAACTGTTTCAATGAATGTACAGACTGTCAACTGTTACAACAAATGTACTGACTGTCAACTGTTACGATGAATGTACAGACTGTCAACTACTTCAATGTATGTACAGACTTCAACTGTTACAATGAATGTACAGACTCAGTTGTTTCAATGAATGTACAGACTGTCAACTGTTACAATGAATGTACAGACTGTCAACTGTTACAATGAATGTACAAACTGCCAGGTGTTACAATGAATGTACAAACTGCCAGGTGTTACAATGAATGTACAGACTTCAACTGTTACAATGAATGTACAGACTCAGTTGTTTCAATGAATGTACAGACTGTCAATTGCTTCAATGAATGTACAGACTGTCAACTATTACAATGAATGTACAGACTGTCAGTTGTTACAATGAATGTACAGACTGTCAGTTGTTACAATGAATGTACAGACTGTCAGTTGTTACAATAAATATACAGACTGTCAACTGTTACAATGAATGTACAGCCTGTCAACTGTTACAATGAATGTACAGAATGTCAGTTGTTACAATGAATGTACAGACTGTCAGTTGTTTCAATGAATGTGCAGACTGTCAACTGTTACAATGAATGTACAGACTGTAAACTGTTAAAATGAATGTACTGACTGTCAACTGTTTCAATGTCAGTTGTTACAATAAATATACAGACTGTCAACTGTTACAATGAATGTACAGCC
The DNA here is from genome assembly GCA_964017185.1 of Rugalucina vietnamica. Taxonomy (NCBI): domain Eukaryota; kingdom Metazoa; phylum Mollusca; class Bivalvia; order Lucinida; family Lucinidae; genus Rugalucina; species Rugalucina vietnamica. The sequence continues at coordinate 55,855,280 of OZ024873.1, forward strand.
TGTCAACTGTTACAATGAATGTACAGAATGTCAGTTGTTACAATGAATGTACAGACTGTCAGTTGTTTCAATGAATGTGCAGACTGTCAACTGTTACAATGAATGTACAGACTGTAAACTGTTAAAATGAATGTACTAACTGTCAACTGTTACGATGAATGTACAGACTGTCAACTGTTACAATGAATGTACAGACTGTCAACTGTTACAATGAATGTACTGACTGTCAACTGTTTCAATGAATGTACAGACTGTCAACTGTTACAATGAATGTACTGACTGTCAGCTGTTACGATGAATGTACAGACTGTCAACTGTTTCAATGATGTACAGATTGTCAGTTGTTTCAATGAATGTGCAGACTGTCAACTGTTACAATGAATGTACAGACTGTCAGCTGTTACAATGAATGAACAGACTGTCAGTTGTTTCAATGAATGTACAGACTGTCAACTGTTACAATGAATGTACAGACTATCAACTGTTACAATGAATGCACTGACTGTCAACTGTTACAATGAATGTACAGACTGGCAACTGTTTCAATGAATGTACAGACTGTCAATTGTTACAATGAATGTACAGGCTGTCAGTTGTTATAATGAATGTACTGACTGTCAACTGTTTCAATAAATGTACAGACTGTCAACTGTTACAACAAATGTACTGACTGTCAACTGTTACGATGAATGTACAGACTGTCAACTGTTTCAATGAATGTACAGATTGTCAGTTGTTTCAATGAATGTGCAGACCGTCAACTGTTACAATGAATGTACAGACTGTCAGCTGTTATTATGAACAGACTGTCAGTTGTTTCAATGAATGTACAGACTGCCAACTGTTACAATGAATGTACAGACTATCAACTGTTACAATGAATGCACTGACTGTCAACTGTTACAATGAATGTACAGACTGGCAACTGTTTCAATGAATGTACAGACTGTCAACTGTTACAATGAATGTACAGACTATCAACTGTTACAATGAATGCACTGACTGTCAACTGTTACAATGAATGTACAGACTGGCAACTGTTTCAATGAATGTACAGACTGTCAATTGTTACAATGAATGTACAGACTGTCAGTTGTTATAATGAATGTACTGACTGTCAACTGTTTCAATAAATGTACAGACTGTCAACTGTTACAACAAATGTACTGACTGTCAACTGTTACGATGAATGTACAGACTGTCAACTGTTTCAATGAATGTACAGATTGTCAGTTGTTTCAATGAATGTGCAGACTGTCAACTGTTACAATGAATGTACAGACTGTCAGCTGTTACAATGAATGAACAGACTGTCAGTTGTTTCAATGAATGTACAGACTGTCAACTGTTACTATGAATGTACAGACTGTCAACTACTTCAATGTATGTACAGATTGTCAGTTGTTTCAATGAATGTGCAGACTGTCAGTTGTTATAATGAATGTACTGACTGTCAACTGTTTCAATGAATGTACAGACTGTCAACTGTTACAACAAATGTACTGACTGTCAACTGTTACGATGAATGTACAGACTGTCAACTACTTCAATGTATGTACAGATTGTCAGTTGTTTCAATGAATGTACAGACTGTCAACTGTTACAATGAATGTACTGACTGTCAACTGTTTCAATGAATGTACAGACTGTCAACTGTTACAATGAATGTGCTGACTGTCAACTGTTACGATGAATGTACAGACTGTCAACTGTTTCAATGAATGTACAGACTGTCAATTGTTACAATGAATGTAGACTGTCAGTTGTTATAATGAATGTACTGACTGTCAACTGTTTCAATGAATGTACAGACTGTCAACTGTTACAACAAATGTACTGACTGTCAACTGTTACGATGAATGTACAGACTGTCAACTACTTCAATGTATGTACAGATTGTCAGTTGTTTCAATGAATGTACAGACTGTCAACTGTTACAATGAATGTACTGACTGTCAACTGTTTCAATGAATGTACAGACTGTCAACTGTTACAATGAATGTACTGACTGTCAACTGTTACGATGAATGTACAGACTGTCAACTGTTTCAATGAATGTACAGATTGTCAGTTGTTTCAATGAATGTGCAGACTGTCAACTGTTACAATGAATGTACAGACTGTCAGCTGTTACAATGAATGAACAGACTGTCAGTTGTTTCAATGAATGTACAGACTGTCAACTGTTACAATGAATGTACAGACTATCAACTGTTACAATGAATGCACTGACTGTCAACTGTTTCAATGAATGTACAGACTGTCAATTGTTACAATGAATGTACAGACTGTCAGTTGTTATAATGAATGTACTGACTGTCAACTGTTTCAATAAATGTACAGACTGTCAACTGTTACAACAAATGTACTGACTGTCAACTGTTACGATGAATGTACAGACTGTCAACTACTTCAATGTATGTACAGATTGTCAGTTGTTTCAATGAATGTGCAGACTGTCAGCTGTTACAATGAATGTACAGGCTGTCAGTTGTTTCAATGAATGTACAGACTGTCAGTTGTTACAATGAATGTACAGACTGTCAATTGTTTCAATGAATGTACAGTATGTCAACTTTTTCAATGAATGTACAGACTGTCATTTGTTACTATGAATGTACAGACTGTCAACAGTTTCAATGAATGTAGAGACTGTCATTTGTTACAATGAATGTACTGACTGTCAGTTGTTTCAATGAATATACAGACTGTCAACTGTTTGAATGAATGTAGAGACTGTCAACTGTTTCAATGAATGTAGAGACTGTCATTTGTTACAATGAATGTACAGACTGTCAGTTGTTTCAATGAATATACAGACTGTCAACTGTTTCAATGAATGTAGAGACTGTCAACTGTTTCAATGAATGTAGAGACTGTCATTTGTTACAATGAATGTACAGACTGTCAGTTGTTTCAATGAATATACAGACTGTCAACTGTTTCAATGAATGTACAGACTGCCAACTGTTTCAATGAATGTAGAGACTGTCAACTGTTTCAATGAATGTATGGACTGTCAACTGTATCAATGAATGTACAAACTGTCAGTTGTTACAATGAATGTACAGACTTAGTTTTTACAGCCAATTTTCAATTCCATCCTTGATTTTTCACACATTACAATGATAGGAATATTACAAGGAAAATATCTTAATAAGCAGAGAAATATTATTTCATGAGGGACCTATACACAGAATTTCAAGATAATGCCATTTCAATTCAAAGATTATATTGAATGGTTCATAAAAATGAGAAAAACTACAATTAACATACATAGATTTTATTAAAATCATAAACATGTAAAAAGTCACTAAAATAATTCAACTTACAAGAAGAAATGCTTTAAGAGGGCCTTACAGTGGGCCAAGTGGGGACAATATCCAATTATATGCTCCTTATACTTTTAAAATATGTATAATATTACAAGCACACAATGTCAGCCAGACCTTTTCAATTCGGCAGTGGTATTGATGAGAATTCAGCATGTTTGTGACATATATGTGTTGCATTGGGCGTCTACTTCTGATGTCTGCAGCTGGCTAGGAAAGTCAACAATGTTTCAACAATGTTCATCTTTTTCTTCTTTTTTTTTCTTTTCATGCTATCATTTGCATTTATATTGTCTGTATTCTGTATTTGTATGTACTGTTTGCTCTCATTATATGGAAGATAATAAATTATGTATCTATCTATCATATAACATAGAGATGGTACCATGCCACAATTTCCTAAAACTGAATTTCTTTCTTCTGCAGTTTTGTAACACTATTTGTGTCAGAGCAGGTTGAAAACCAGAAAACCAAATTTCTTTTCATTTGGTTCACATAGAAAAATTCCAGTCAAGACTGTTCCTTCTGTTTAAGTTTTAACAAAGCATACAGTCTTTAACTTTGCTGAATGAGATTTATTTTTTAAAAAGAAATCCAGAGAGCAAGACTCAACAACCTTAGCCTAAAATCGTATTTCACTTTTTGACCTTTGACCTTTATGGTCAAACATGGTTAACATTTACCATAATTTATGAATTATAGCAGAAGAAAGAAGCAATGAAATAAATAAGACTGATAAATGACCCACCTCATGAAAAAACCAACAATCTGCATATGCGGAACCAAAGGTGCAGATCAGCTTTGCGGTAACCACGAAGCTGATCAGCACCTTTGTTTTCACTATACGGATAGTACATTTCATCTTTGCTTGTACAGCTCGGTTTGTGCGGGACCTGTTTGGAATTCACATTGTTTGTTTTCCCACGAGACGGCTCAAATGAGAAAGCACAAAAGTACATAATCACATTTCTCTGAATATGAACTAAGCCCTTAAATGCATTACAGATGAGTTACAGTACAGTAAAAAAATAATTCAATCCTGAAAAACAAAAATAATATTTTCCACAAAAATTATGTGAATATATGGACGGAATGAATAGAAGTTAAAAACAAATTTTTTTTGGCTTTTTCACCCATTATCACAGAAGAAATTATGTAGGCACAAACACTAATTACCAGCAATTCAGCAATCTTTCACCATATTTTAACATAATCTGCACTTTACTCAAACATCATCTGCTATGAGCCTTATCATGAGAAAACCTATTTGATGTCTACACAGACAAAGATGGAATCCGGCCATTTTGTTAAACATGTTTCATGCTGTTTACTCTATAGACAGGGTTTCTCTTTCATTTGTGCCGCCTCATGGGAAAACCAACAATCTGCATAGGCGAAAACAAAGACGCAGATCAGCTTCGCAGTAACCAACAATCTGCATAGGCGAAAACAAAGACGCAGATCAGCTTCGCGGTAACCGCGAAGCTGATCAGCGCCTTTGTTTTCGCTACTCGGATAGTACAATTCCTCTTCTACTTAAATCCGAAATTTCAAGCTTCTAGCTCTTTTCTGTGCTTGTACATGCCGGTTTGTGTCGGACCTGTTCGGAAACCACATTGTTGGTTTTCCCACGAGGCGGCTCATTTCTACATCATTTTAGCTATTGCTATAATTAGTACTTTACAGACTTGATTTGTGACCGATCTGGTCAGAATCCACAAAACGCATTTTCTAATGACAAGTCTCATTAAAGACACTCAATCTCAAATGAGCTGCCTCATAAGAAAACCAACAATGTGGTTTCCGAATAGGTTCGACACAAAACGGCCTGTACAGCCACAGAAGCAGGCTAGAAGCTAGAAATTTTAGATTTAAAAAGAAGAGGGATTGTACTATCCGTGTAGCAAAAACAACAGCACTGATCAGCTGTGCAGTTACTGCACAGCTGATCTGCGCCTTTGTTTTCGCATAGGCAGAAATCCAGTTTTCTCATGATGTGGCTCAAATGTCTATGACACAAACACTAAGCATTAACTTCCACAGTTTTTGCAGTCTTTAACCCTGCCCCCATTTTCGACTTCTTCTTCGCCCTTGCTTCTTCCTTGGCCTCTTGCTTCTTCAAATTATCCCAGGCCACCTTCCTGATATGTTCACCCGTCATCTGGGTTTGTAAGAAGTTTGTGATATTTTTCAAGGCTTGGTCCATGTTTTCTTGTAAGTCAGTGACTTTTTTACTATTTGTAAATGATAGGTCTTCCATTCTGGCAAGTTCTGACGTGTTATACAGGCCCCGGTATTTGTAGTATTCTAACATAGCACTGTGCATTCTCACTTGTAATGCTTGGAGCTGAAATGAAGTCAAGGAAACAACACATAAGAAGCATGACAATTCCTTTAAATATTATGGATGGGAAAACTTGGATATAAAAAATGAGATGTTTTTTTTTTTCTTTTTATGCTGAAAAAATATCTGAATCTGAATGCTCTACTGGTGACATGCCAAATTACTTCACCAGGAGGGTACACCAGGAGGAAAATTAGTCCCAGGCTCTCAGAAAAAAATTGTAGGCACTGATTAAAGTATTTCTTACACGTAACTTCAACTTTTTAAACTGTATTTCAACATGTGACAGACATTTCTGGAGCAATAGGATACCCTTTTTTGCCATATGAAAAGAATATATCCAAAATAATGATCATCCCACTTTTACTGGAAAATTGTGTTTTAATCCAAACAACCTTCCAAATTGTTCTTTACCTGTCTGCTGGGCCCCTGCCCAATGGGTCCTAAAGAAATAGATGAGCTGCTTGTGCTTCCAGGCATAGCCTTTAAGCTACTTATTGACCATCTGATTACTGGTTAACTGCTCTGGTTTGAGCCTGCCCAGGAAAAGTGGTTGAAGTCAAACCATCCATACATACAAGCCTTTGTGGCTTACTTGGATGGTTACTATATTTCAAGCACTTGTTGGATGTCATGACATCCTCACTGGGTAAAAGTCTCATAAAACGGAGGCGACATCCCAACATGACCTAAGCTGTTGTCTGGGACTTAAGCATAAATTAAAACAAACAATTTACCTGTCTGCTGTCTTTAATGGCATTTTCCATTTTCACTCTATCTTCATAGTTGTTCATGAGTTTATCTTTGAGAGTCATAAAGTCATTCTGAGAAGTTCTGTAGCGAGACGCTAACTCTGTGTTCTCTTGTATACTCTTAGTCTTCTGATTCTAGAAAAAAATGTGAAGGAAGTTGTGATTGAAACAATCTAACTTTTGGATTACAGATCTGGTCAGATAGATGTCAGGCTTTAATAACCAACATTGATGGCTGAAGAATGTATTGATAATATTTATGCATAAAACATACATTGCAGATACCTATCAAAGCTGCACAATTTAGTAAATTGTTGCTACTAAAATCCTATCATAGATCAATTTCTGCATACTTAGCAAGGCTAGCACTTCAATAGTTGAAGATTCTGCATTAACATATATGGCAAGAAATGACAGTGTAACTGGCTAACTTACTTCTAATTCTCTCAATACTTTCTTCCTCTCCTCTATCAGATTTCTATGACTTGCCTCATTATTTCTTACTCTCCCTGAAAAAAGATTGAAAGCCTGAATCACACTACTAGCGAATGATGAATAGTAGCGGATGGAAATTTTGAACTTCTTGGGCATGGCTTAAATAATTTATGCGCCACTATTACCTATGAATGCTGTTAGTTACGGGTACTAAGGGATGGAAACTGATAACTCTTAAAAGATAATTTACATGTATTTGCATGGTAAGGACAGTCACGGTATATACAGATAAGATACTGATGTTGCTGGTTGCTTGCGTATAGCGACCTTCACTATGGTGTAAGCAATCACTGCTTTTGGTCAAAGTAGAGTCAAACACTAGTACAAACGGATGCCTGCAGATAGGTCTTTCGTATCTATCCTTAACGATTCGTATCTTATTGGTAACCATCCGTGGCTATGTGTATCATATACGCAATCATCTGTAGCTGTGGTTATCATATCCACAGGGTCGGTTAGATGCACATGCAATTTTTGAACATTCAAAACTCAGGCATGGGTGAAAAATCAAAGTCAATACGTAAGAAGATGTTAATAAAGGCCATACAGACAAGATATACACAGATACGGACAGATACTGACAGATACACACAGATATTGACAATTGCGGATAACATACGATTCATTACGGATATCTATGAAAGACCTATCTGCAGTACCCGTGTATTATAGTGTGACTGTACTTTGACAACAAGCTGTGGTGGCTGACGCCACAGCAAATGCCTCTATATGCAAGTAACCAGCAACATCCGTATCATATCTGCTATCCATATCATGCAAATGCACATGAAATTATCTATCTGTGTCCATTCAGTTTCATAAGCATTATTTTACAATCCAGTTATTTAGAAGGCAAGACCCCTACTAAACAGAATCAGTTTCATGAGCATTGTTTGACCAGCATCTCAAATTTAGGAAGCAAGACCCCTTACCTAGCACCTCATTATACTGTATTCTGAGACTGTCCTCCATTTTCTGTTGGGCTTCTAACTGGATATTCACTTCCTTTAAGTCTTCTCTGCAAAAATGAAAACATGATACTTATTGCTTCAAATAACAGTAGTTGTAATGTAAAGGGTAGACCATGTGGCTCAGTAGCTCAGCTGGCTGAGTGCTCGCATGGTAAGCAAGAGACTCTGGGTTCAAGTCCCAGTCGGGCCACGTTCTTTTTCCACCCCAGTGACTCTGGCATTGTAAGCCCAATTTCTCATGAACATAACTTTTTATCTGTGGATATTTCTGTGCCAATCAGCATGTGAAAACAATTATGAGAGATCAGTTGTGTATAAGCCAAACAGTTCTTCAGATCCTAGTCATTTTCTTGATAGCCAAGTTCTTTTTACACTTGTTCCTCAAACCCTTGAAACTCAGCTTATTTTGAACTGATTAACTCATTAATGACAATTGGATTCACCCATTATTATCAGTCGGGTGAGTCCACTTTCAATTTTAGGGGCATCAGGAGTGAATTCGAATTTTTAGTTCACTTTTCAAAGATATTCCTTAAAGCAAACAGAATAGCCCCAGATGGGACGCCGCATTCTGCGGCTTCACATCTGGGGCTATACTGATTGCCTATGTCCCATAAAAAGGATGTCAGGCTTACAAGCGTTAACAAACTTACTCTAGTTTTCCAATAGCTTCTGTTGTGTTGGTTAGGAGTCTGTCCATCATGCCTTGTGACTTATCCATGTCTCCCATTTTATTGTTCATGACGTCACTCTTCCACTCAATGTGGTCCAGACGCTTGTTTACTTTAAGAAGTTCATCCTACAAGCAACAATCAACATAAAAATCTGGGGCTGGTTGTTCAAAGCTTCATGAGCTTAACATAATTGTTAAAACCTCGTCTCGTTAAGTAAATGCCAACTACATAAGCAAATACACTGTTATTTTTTGTTGAAAAATTGTGAGAATCCTTTGCAAAGGATTGTCACATTTTTTCAACAAAAAATAACAATGTATTTGTAATATTGCCATTGAAATTTTAACAAATTGTTAACTAATGACATCATTAATTTTGAACAACTGGCCCCTGAAGTACAATGCAGTTATTATATAGCCAGCTTTTTAAAAATGGCAGATTTACAACTGTTAGGTGAACCATCAGATGTCACTTAAGCGCTACCATCGTGGTAGGAGTTACTCTAATTCTTTAATCTGAAATTTCTAGCATTGACTTCTTTCCATGGCTTCCAATTCAGCACTTCTATAATTCTATTGTGGTTATCCTTGTTTCATGCTTTAGTGCGTGCCTGTTTCAGTAGCGTTTATGTATGTATGACCATCTTTTTGGGAAAGAGCTACTCACTAGAATGACAGACTTCTCTTTGTATAAGTACTTACTTGTTTTCTTTATTATTTCCCACCTTGGTTTTCAGGGCGGGAATTTAGTTCTGCTCACCTCAGATCCTGGTCTTTGCTTACTTCTTTATTTGTTTTGGAGTCAACCTAAAGGTTTTCTGATCCATATGCATTTAACCTGGCCCCGAGGTTATAAATCTTTTTTCATGCTCAGCTCAGCTGAGACTAAAATTTATCCTGCTCATAAATGTTAAAATGCCAACAATTGTTGGCATTTTAACATTTATTAGCAGGATAAATTACAGGCTTTGGAGTTCTTAACCTTGAATTTCAATTTATTTGGGGTATTTCAGTATTTATGAGCAGTTGAAATTTCAAGCTCAGCTGAGTTGAGCAAGAAAAAAGTTTTATAACCTCAGGGCCTGATCCTGGAGTTAGTACATGTTTCAAAAAGCAATGTTAAACCTACTGTAAGCTGTCTGTGATGTGGTCCTATTTGTTCTAGCCTCTCATTGAATCTCTTGGTTGATTCTTCTTTTTGTTTAACTGTCTCCTCTCTACGGGCAGATAACTCTCGCTTTTTCTGAAATATAAACATATAATATAGCATAGCAGCAACTTGTTAAAGCTTTTCAGTAGTGCTTTTTCTCTGATTTTTTCATCTTGAGTTCTAACGCTGACGGTCCCAGCCTTGAGGGTCTGTCAAGGGATTTTTGACGTTGTATTTGTGTTGTTTGCAAAAAAAAAAAAAAAAAAAAACATTTACAGAACCCAGTCAAGGATGCACTCGGCCTCGATGCTCGCAAGCGGTGAACAGCTTGAACAAAAAAACACTTGATCCGCGAGTTTTTGCGCTTCTACGCACTGAAAATGTCACAACATCTTTACAACAACACCAATGAGGTCACAATGTCAAGCTGCAAAGCACGCAGACAACAATATCATATTAGCAAAATAGAATATCCCAACACCTGAGGTCTGGTGGTGATCAGAAATTGACTATACAAAGACAGATTAAGTATTTGAGCCCCTACATGGGAAAACCAACAATTTGCACAGGCGAAAACAAAGGCACAGATCAGCTTCGCAGTAACTGCGAAGCTGATCAGTGCCTTTGCTTTCGCTATACTGATAGTACAATTCCTATACTTTCTAAATCCAAAATTTCCAGCTCCTAACTAACTTCTGTGACTGTACAGCCCGGTTAGTGTCAGACCTGGTCGGAACCCAAATTGTTGGTTTTCTCACGCTCAGGCTCATTTGGTATGTCGGTGCCCTGATTGATTACCAATTGAGCCGCAACGCGAGAAAACCGGTCTTCGGGGTTTCCGACCAGGTCTGACACAAACCGACCTGTACAGTCACAGGAGCAGGCTAGAAGCTTGAAATTTCGGATTTAAGTAGAAGAGGAATTGTACTATCCGTGTAGCGAAAACAAAGGCGCTGATCAGCTTCGCGGTTACCGCGAAGCTGATCTGCGCCTTTGTTTTCGCATAGGCAAAAATCCGGTTTTGTCACGATGCGGCTCAATTAACCAGTGCCTTCTGCTCTCAATCTGATAACAAAAACATCTTCCAAACCATCCTTTTCTTTTTTGACTCTGGCTATTTGACTCATCATTATTGCCAAATTATGTCCCCTTACTTGTACTTTTTCTTTTTTAGCACCTCTGAGTGTCTCCACTTTCTGTCTCACACCTGACACCGCTGTTAGAACCTCATCTGCAACCTTTGCTGCCTACAAATAACAAAATATATCTCGTACAGTAAGTGTAAATGCTAAATTTCAAACAATTAAAACTATGGAATAATTTAACAGGTATGGCTTCAACCTGCATTCCATTTCCAACTCGTGTCCTTACTTCTTACTCATTACAAATCAACATTGGTCCCATAATACTCCAAACTAGATTGCTTTTGCAATGAATGCCTTATCCTGGGGCCAGTTGTTCAAAACATCGTTAGCTTAACGTTATCGTTAAGACCTCAACTTGCTAAGTAAATACCTACTACATCAGCAAATACACTGTCATTTTTTGTTGATAAAATGTGAGAATCCTTTGCACTGCAAAGGATTCTCACATTTTTTCAACAAAAAATAACAGTGTATTTGTAATATTCGTGTTTGAAATTTTAACGAATCGTGAACTAACGATATCATTAATTTTGAACAACTGGGCCCTGGTTGTTATTCATGGAGTAGAAAACACATAACTTCTTTAAGGAGGGATGGACAAACTAATCAACACTGTCAGAGACATTTTTTTTGTTCATTATTGTTAGACAAAACTTTGCTTTGAAAACACCAAGAAAATTCATTTGATCACTGTTAATTACAATGTACTAAGCAAATCAGAAAAGAGAGCTAAAATCTAAACTCACACTATGTCATCACAATTAGGCCAAAAAAAAAAAATACAATTGTTTCTCAGGCACTTTTTGGAAAAAACAGATGAGGCAGGCAGGTTTTTTTTTTTTTTTTTTTTTTCACCAAAAAACAGATGAGGCCACTTTTTTTTTTTGGCAACCGGGAAAACATGCGTGAAAAAAATTGATATTTTTCTAATTTTGCTCAAAAAAATAGATTGTGGGTATGCACTAGAGCTGCATCACCCATAATCTGTCTTAAAGCAAAAATACAAAAATATATGTATACCACTGTACAACATAGCTTTACCTGTGGGTTGTATTTTCTATTATGATGTTCCTGTCGAAATACCAGACTCTCATCTGGCATAATGGTTACAGCGTTGGCTTTGGAAGTGGGAGTTTGTGCGTTCAATACCAGATGGGTCATACCAAAGACTTTTAAAATGGTATCAGTGGCTACCTTACTTGGTGCTCAGCATTTGACTGGCTTCTCTTCTCCAAAAACAACAACCTCAGTGATAGGAATACAGTAAATATTTCAAGGTGATGGTTGGTGGCAGACAGTGTAGCTCTATCATTGGGGTCTGGTCACTTTGGTGGTGGTAATACCGGGGGTAATACCCTTTCTCGGGGTTAAAACGAGGTGCACCGATTAATCGACGGGGGAACATTGCGATACAAGGCAAGACAATACTAATTTGCGATCGGGCGAACGCTCAATTTCAAATCAATCTCAACTTCTACGCAGAATAAGCCAGAAATATTGCTATTGCTAATTTGAATACAACATACAAAACATCATAATTTACTTACTTTTGAATGACAATTCCATTAAACAAGTAAAAAATTATGAGTTTCGTGAGCTCTCCATTCACGTAGGTGGAAAGTGAAAGTAAGTCCGAAAACGAGGTTAAACTTATCAAAACTTGTTTTTGTTTTTTGAGCGAAACGAAATTGTTTCGTAGACGTTTCGAACTTTGCTGGATACATCTTTCATGCGGCATTTATTCCATGACTTTTACAGCTAATAACAATTCAGGTCCATGAGAACACCACCAACAATGGAGTATTACAGAATTGTTGTCCTGATGACAGATCCTCAATTCACCTTTCAGCGATTGCCACCCACTCTACTAGTGTACCATCATACCCTACTAGGGTTTCCCCTATCGTTATCTCCTAGGGTACTCCTACTACTAGTGAACCATCATGCCCTACTAGGGTTCCTCCATACCCTACCCTCTCAGGGTATAGCTATACACGCATCCCACCCTACTAGTGTACACTTCAGACCCGTTATAACTTATAAGGCGCTGGTCGGGGTCCACAAGTCGCATGCGCGTAATGCAAACAATCTACTGAGTCGGACCAGGCTGATCAAAGTTATTGTAGTTTTTGTGGGTGGGGAAAAGCGCCTATACGGCGTGTTAATTTGCTTAATCGAGCAAATTGGCGGTTTATCCCGGAGTCCTTGTAAAATGGAATAAACAAAAGTGAAATTTTGCTTGTTTCAATATTTTAATCAATTAAAAACGATCTACAACGATTTAATGTGAAAAAAGCGTCCGTAACACCACGCTAATGTTGCTGTTCCGCCTCTGACTTATTGGCGCACCCGGATATTTAACGCGGACAAGTGTCATTGCCGATTCCTTATTTACAACTATTTTAATTCGCCGTTCTTAATCGAGAAAGCACAAACGCATTTTCTGATCGGATAGAATTATACAAGATGTAGGTGTCCCAATGCTTAAAAAAATCTATGGTTTGTGTCGCCGTCGAAAGTGAGCAACGTTGCGTAACAGTTGTCACAAATAGCCTACAGCAGCCTGTGTTTACCGTCTCGTTATGGTCTATCGATAATCCCCTAGTGCTTTTGGCTTATTTTCACAACTTTTATGGCTAATCTTAAGAAAACAATGTGTCATCCACGCTTCGCGAGCGGTGGATTGTGTCCGTCTAAAAATTACTGAAATGGCAATTATCACTCGTGAATATACACGCAGCCGACACGGTTCGTGAACACATTATGCTTTCTATTAGAAAACCTGTTCTGTCAGTTTTAAATATGCAAAAGATAATTAAGAGAAACTGTAAGAAAATCGCTCCTTGGCAAACGCCTGACAACGGCTTTAATTTTGTTTTACCATAAAGAGAAACTGTAAGAAAATTGAACCTTGGCGAATTCCCTGCAAACGATCTTTTTAACAGTGAATTCATCCGCACATAAACGCCTTAACTGCAATACAGGAATATATTAGGGTAAAACGGCGCCTTGTACTACCCTAACTTACCAGGGTTCCACACTACCTTAGCTCCTAGGATACACCCACCCTATTAGTGAACCATCCTCCTGTACAAGGATTCCTCCCTACCCTACCCTCTAAGGGTACAATCATTCCACCATACTAGTGTTTTTTTTTTCTTCAAACAAACTGGACCGAAACAACCTTGGGAAGAAACGGCTTGAATCCGAAAGTAAAAATGTTTCCGTCCAAAAAAAAAAAAAAAAATGTTTTGTATTAACCCAAAATCATGAAGACGCTTTCCATGCCTCTTTGCAAGCGCTTGGCTTTATCTCCTTGATCGCCAAAGACAAAAACGAAGATTTGTAACAGATGCGCTATTTTATTTATTTATTTTTTTTTTTTGAGACGATAAAAAGGGGTAATGCGGGGGGTTTCAGACAGATGCGGCGGTGCCTGAGAAACATTTTTATTTTTTTTTTTGGCCTTACATGATTATATTAGTTCAGCTTTAAAGACCAGGCCCTGAGGTTATAAAACTTTTTTCATGCTCAGCTCAGCTGAGACTAAAATTCATCCTCCTCATAAATGTTAAAATGCCAACAAAAGCAGAATAAATAACAGGTTTTTGGTGATCTAAACTAGAAACAATTTATTTGGGCTATTTTGTCATTTATCATGATTATATTTTAAAATCTATGCTCAGTTGAGTTGAGCATGAAAATAGTTTTATAACCTTGGAAACAGTTAAATTACAGAAACACACTGTCAGACAAAATATTCATCTACACTGAATCATTTTTCACACAATGTTCTAAGTCTTCTAATTCAAATCAGATAAAAGATGGAGAGAGCAAAAAGCAAGTGAAAGACAGACAAAGAGAGAGAGAGAGAGAGAGAGAGAGAGAGAGAGAGAGAGAAAGAGAGAGATTTTGTTGGTTGCTTTAGTGCTTTACATCCACAGTCAACAACTAAGACCATGTCAGGACAGAATAAGAATAGTTTACTGGTAAAATAGCAAACTGGCAATATCGCACCTGTGGATAGGCAGGTAACCTAGCCCACTATTCCTGAGCAAGCCTACTGGAGGCAATTTGCCACTAGTTATTTCACATTTCTTTCCCTGCTGACAATTACACTGCTGACTGATCTATTTGCCCAGAGAGAGAGAGAGAGAGAGAGAGAGAGAGAGAGAGAGAGAGCAAAATATCACATCCAGAGAGACTTAAGAGAGAGAACCTAAAAACATGCCATTAGTTACAAAGCTGCTAGTACCATTCATTTATTAGATTTCAAACCGACACTTATTACATGTACTTAACTCTGGGTCATCAATATCAAGCCCATAAAACATCATCTGTAAAGGAACTTGCTTATAAACTTCTTAAGGTAAAGAAGTACAGAAAGCTGGCACATGCAACTTCAACATTGGATAACTTTGCTTATGATGTTACAGTCATTTTCAATAAAAGATCGCTAAATAAGCATACCATGTGTAAATATTGTTATATAGCGTGGAAACTAACACTGACAGTAGTCAAGGACTTTTATTGAATTATCTGATTCGAAATATGATGGTGGATAGAACTTCAGTTTTTAATCAAATTCTATGGACTAGCTTTGACAAAATTCTATTTTATGCCTAAAAATCAATGGCAATTTGCCAATTTTCCATTATGTTACAGAAAATCATCCATTTTTAATCTGTTTTTCAGTCTAAATCAATTCGGTAACCATCTTTTTTTTTATTGCATGAATCAATAGAAGAACATGATAAGTTTAAAATAACAAAACATGAAGAAAATCTATGAATATGTATTTGTGGTTCTTTACCTTAAACAGGAATTTAAGGCCCAATTCATTGTTATTGAGTGCCTAGATTCCGAATTCTTGCTGACATGCATAAAGAAATGTCTGCTTAACCCATATTTTACGAATGGATTCTCCCATCATTATCAATTGGGTGATTCCACTTTCATTTTTAGGGGTTTTAGTAGCGATTTTTATTTTTTATCTCATTTTTTGATGAAATTTTTCTATGCAAACAGAATAGCCCCAGATGGGACGCCACATTCTGTGGCGTCACATCTGGGGCTATACTGTTTGCCTATGTCCCACAAAAGGGATGCCAGGCTTCTATGAGTTAACTTATGTCATACACATGTATTTGTAAACCAAATTGTGGTTCTTTGTAGGTGGAACATGCCAAACTACCTCAAACCGTATGAGCTGCGACGCGAGATAACCGGTCTTCGGGGTTTCCGACCAGGTCCGACACAAATTAGTCAGTACAGTCTCAGAATAAGACAAGAAGCTTGAAATTTCATAATTACAAAGCAGAGGGATTTACTATCTGTGTAGCGAAAACGTAGGTGCTGATCAGCTGTGCAGTTACTGCACAGCTGATCAGCGTCTTTGTTTTCGCAAAGGCAAAATCCAGTTTTCTCATGACATGGCTCATATTCAACTGATGCATTTTTATGCAATTGGAAACTAACTGAAATATACAATACACATAGTGTGTTTTTTTTATATAAGCATAGTGCTTTTCATAAAGATGTGCAAAGCTCAAATGTGCAAAAGTGCTTACAATGGTGTGATAAGCGAGAATATAGTGCTATATACATTTATATAGGAAAACAAATAATAAAAGTGCATTGATGTGCTGTAAAAATGAAGAAAAGCAAACCAGAACAAGGTAAATTCTATCTTTTAAAATTCCACCCAAAAAACATGTATTTTACCTTATTTTTCTTTTCCCTGATTTCTACCCTTGACTTCTGTAGATCCTGAGTATCAGCTGTGATGCGTGATGCCATCACGGTTCTAGTGTGTATTTCATCCTTCACTTGTCTCTTCAAAGTCTCTGCAGTGATCTAAAAATAAATCAAGGAAATAAATATTATAATTCTGATTTCTGTAGATCCTATCAGCTGTGATACTAGATGCCATCACGGTTCTAGAGTGCACTTCATCTTTGACTTGTCTCATTGAAGTCTCTGCAGCTATCTAAAATGTGAAAATAAAATGAGCCGAGACATGAAAACCGGTCTTCGAGGTTTCCGACCAGGTTCTGTAGGCTAAAAGCTTGAAATTTTGGATTTAGGAAGGAGAAGGATTGTACTATTTGTGTAGCAAAAACAAAGGCGCTGATCAGCTTTGCAGTTACTGCGAAGCTGATTTGCCCCTTTGTTTTCGCATAGGCAAAAATCCGGTTTTCTCATGGCGCAGCTCAAGTAAGTATGTAAAACGTTGGTGAACTTTGCATTTGCAATGCTGTTTTCATTATTTAGTGTGTGTAAATTCAAGCATGAAATAAACACCACTGTTTTTCACTGCAGTATAAATCTTCCAGGCCTGTGTTTCTAATGCAACAGTGAGTGGTCTTCGCACATTACCCAAAGTTTCTCCTAAAATGTCTCCAATATGCAGAAACTGCAATGGATTGGATATAACAAGCCCTTGATGACAAACAACATGGTGAAAGGTAAAACCTGATGGACAAAGCTATCTAAGATCTTAAATGTGTCTAAATGGCTATCTTTAATTTGAACATTAAAATAAGAATTTGCTGTCAAATTGAAAACTCCGTCCCTTCTTGTTGTTAAACATGCCTTGTAGGGGATCAAGGATACCTATTATTTCTGCACAAGCCCAACAAAGTTAATCTCACAAAGGAGCCGCGTCTTGAGGAGACTGGACTTATGAATATGCGAAAACAAAGCCTCAGATCAGCTGTGCAGTAACTGCACAGCTGTTCAGCGCCTTTGTTTTCGCTAAACAGATAGTACAATCTCTCTTCTACTTATATCCAAACTTTCAAACTTCTAGTCTGCTTCTATGACTGTACAGGCTGGTTTATGTCAGACCTGGTCGGAAATCCCAAAGACCGGTTTTCTCGCATCGGGGCTCAAAGATCACCAACCTTAAGACTCTCCTCCATCTTAAAAGTCTTCTCCTGTTCGTTGACGAGGGTTTCTCGGATATTGACGTTAATTCCCGCAACTCTGTTAAACTCGTCGATCGTAACGTTCATCTGTTGTTGAACTTTCTGCATCTCTTTATGTATCCTAGCAACATTCTTCTCATCACTCACTTTCTGCCGTTGACTGGAATAGTGATTAACAAAATATAAATTAGCTTTAATAAAATGAAATGCTGAGACAGATCGGTCTACCCAAATGCTTCTGACACTAGTTACTAGTGGATTGCATGATCCTTTTTCTTTTCATTAGAAATTTCAATGGTCTGCAGACTCTGTGTGTGCAGGCCAGTCGATTCTAAACTGTTCCAAAACCCATAAGTCAGCTTTCTCATAACAAAATAAGTCTTCTTACTTACCACTCAGCCATTTTATCCATCAAGTCTTGGACCTCCATTTCAACTTCTTGGTTCTTACGACTGACGAGACGCAGCTTGTTATCCCGACCTTTGATAGCCAGTTCCAACTCTCTAATGGTGTTACCATACTGAGTTTTCTGTGAATGAAGTGGAATATATAAAAACTTAAAAGATGGTGTCCCATACTAAAAAGTGTGGAGACATATATTGAGTAAATGTTTGAAATATCAACAAACTACATGTACATAAGTATTAACCAATGACATCAATTTTGGACACCATTACTCTGTAACTTAAACAGACTGTATTTTTGTTTGTTTGTATTATAACATCCCAGTCAACAATCTTTCACTCATATCAGGACAGAGCCACCCCTTCCAGGGTATTGACCAATGACCAATGCTATAGAAAATTAATGTGTCTTATCCAAGAACACAACCTTGGGCCAATGGTATTCGAATCTGACCTCTTGATCTCCAGTCTGATATACTCACTACTAGGCCATGTCACTCCCCAGACAGCATTATATTATTCAGAAGCTATTTTACATGCACAACACTTAAGATTCTATCATTATCTAAAACACTAAAGCAACTTACCCTGGCATTTAGCTCGTTGGTAAGCTGTTGATTTTCCGCCTCCAGTTTAGCATGATCTGACTCTGTCTCCATAATCTTTCCCTGGACGTCCCTGACCTTGGCTCCCTGCAATTCCTCCGCGACCTTGGCATTCTCATTCTTCACAGCTAAGACTTTGAGTTCTTGCTCGTTGTCCTTGAGTTGTTGCTGCATGTCGTTGATCTGGTGGCTATACGCATTGAATGTCATCTTGGCTTCCGATAATTCTTCACTGTAAAATATATAAAACTTGTTATAAAATATGTATCATCTCGAAGGCCTTGGCATTCTCGTTCTTCATGGCCAGTTCCTGCTCATTGAGTTGTTGTTGCATGTCGTTGATCTGGTGGTTATATGCGTTTTGGCCTCCGATAATTCTTCACTGTTGAATATATTTGATCAATGTATGTCAATGAACACTTTATCTTTTGGAGGCATTTCTAAACTCTAGAACCTTTTTACCTTATATTTTAGAGTACTTATTGGTTGCCATTCAATCTAGGTATTTTAACAAATAACGACACAGAGATTTTACTGAATCTAAATTGACCCGTGTCAAGCTCTTATTTGATGTGCCCCCTCTCAGCCTCAGTTTAATGGATTGCCTCCTTATTTGTGAATTGTAATGAAATTAGCAGTCTCGTAGGAAAACCAACAATGTGGTTTCCAAACAGGCCCAACACAAATCAGGCTGTATACTCACAGAAGCAGGCTAGAAGCTTGAAATTTTGGATTTAAAAAGATGAGGAAGTGTACTATCCAGTATCGCGAAGCTGATCTGCATCTTTGTTTTTGCATATGCAGATTGTTGGTTTTCTCATGAGGCAGCTCAAATAGTAACATCCAAATAATAGGTATTTTTACACTACTTACTTAATGTTACTAAGAGCATCTTTGACTGTGTCTAGCTCATGTTTGATGTGTCCTCGCTCAGCCTCCGCTTTTTGTACAGCCTCATTAGACTTGGCCTCAGTTTTGTTCTGTCTGGTTATGGTCACATCCAATTCTTGGTCAGTCTGAAACATATAAGACAGTTAGAAAGTGTCAGACTTTCAAATCAGGTCGAACACAAAACTGTCTATTCTCACTTGGTTACTTAAAAAGCTTACTGTTCACTTGAAATTTTGCATTTGGAAATTAAGCAGTGAATAATAAAAGCTGCTCATGAATTGTTCCTGAGCTACAAGCTTTTTAAATACACCTATATATAAAAGATATTAAGAGGTTTAATTTAAATAGGTAAATAATATGATGTAAACTTACATCAGTTTGAGCATTTCTGATCTTTGACATGGCCTCTAACTCTAGTTCTAACTTCTCTTCTACCAAAGGACTGAAAAAAAGTATCAGACAATCTAAGAAATTAGCACACTGCTACAGCTTAGAACATTATAGTGTTCCGAGAACTATAAGTTCGGAAATTGCCAGAACTTAATCTTCTACAAATTAGATGCCTTGCAAATTCAAAGTTCTCACTACTACATGCAAAAAGTTACATTAGCTTGCAAGAATGCAGAGAAGCCTCTCACAAATTCAAGAAATTGCTGTTATTTGGGAAACAAGAAATTCCCCAAACAAATTCTCGCTAAAATTTCTGAATTTATAGTATACTTACAATCTTGCAATAAATGCAATCTTAGATATGGAGGAAAATCAATCACAAACAATGTAAATGTCTGTGCAGTCTAATAAGCTTACGTGTCCAAAAGTAGTTTAAGGAAAAGTAAAGACCCAGATAAGTTTGATTCTAGCTTAAGAACAGATTGACCCCAGTCTTAATGTTTTACAACAAAGCTCATTATGAAGTACTGTAAATTCAAAAATGTTCGCAAGCACTTAGTTTTTGCTAATATTGGCGAATTCGCTGACTCCTGAAAATAAAGTTCTCCCTAATAAAGAATTTACTATATGCTTCTATAAGCTATATAGGCTGCACGAGTACATATGCTCGAATTCAAGAACTCACTAATACATAGTTCAGAAACTGAAAATTTGCAATATAAAAGTTAGGCGAAAATTTCCGAACTTACAGTATCATCACAGTCTACACAGTTTGCTATTCAATTTACATCAGTTTGTACGTTTCAGGATTTTTACAAAAACTTCATTAAGAAATTTTATGTAATTGCAGTAAAAATAGATGTTCAAAACTCAAGAACTTTCAGCTACAAAAAGCTACAATTAGAACATCTTACATGTGTTTCTTGACAAACTCGATATCTTCTTTGAGACGTTTGTTAAGAACCTCGGCAATATCAACCCTTCCCTTGATCCTCTCCTCATTTCTACTGCTGTATGACACATGCCACTGGAGCTCATTTAGATCCATGATAGATTCCTCATGCTCTGTCAAGCATAAATGAGCCCTCGCATGAGAAAACAAACAATTTGCATATGCGAAAACAAAGACGCAGATCAGCTGTGCAGTAACTGCATGAGCATGAAATATTAAGTGCTTATAAATAATGAATTAGTCCAAAAACATTGAAACTTCAGGTTTAGATCATAAAAGCCTGTAATTTATCCTTCTTATAAATGTTAAAATGCAAACAATTGTTGATATTTTAACATTTATGAGCAGGATAAATTTAAGTCTCAGCTGAGCTGAGCATGAAAAACTCTTTATAACCTCGGGACCCGAAGCTCATTCTGGTCCATGATAGATTCCTCATGCTCTGGGTAAAACAAAACAGAATTCCATACATGTGTGTGTTCTAAGTTGTTTTTTCACAATTGCCAACAAAAATGCTGAAAATTCTTGTGTCCTCTGGAGATAAACCATTCTCTAGATTTCCAAAAAGATGGAAATCTTTAGTTCTAATTGACCATATACTGTAACAGTGTTCTCAACTTTAAATCTTGAGTATTTCACTCCAGCACTTTCTCTTATTTTGCCTTTGACTCCAAATTTTTGAGAAGAACTAATATAAAATGAGAAAATCAACAAGTTGGGTTTCCGACCAGGTCCGAAACAAACTGATCTGGTCAGTCACAGAAGCAGGCTAGGAGCTTGGTATTTCGGATTTATGAAGAAGAGTGATTGTACTATCCGTGTAGTGAAAACAAAGGCGCTGATCAGCTGTGCAGTTACTGCACAGCTGATCTGCGTCTTTGTTTTCACCCATGCATTTTGCTGGATTCCTTGTGTGGCAGCTCAAATAAGTAAAACCCCTTCAGTCATACCTCTCTGTACAACTTCAGGTAGCTCCGTGATTCTCCTCTGACAGTGAGAGTCTATCTTATTGGCCAGCCTCTGTACTCTCTCTTTCTCTCTCTCGTGGGCCATGTCAGTCTCTTGTCTGTCGTTCTCAAGTCGAGCCAGCAAGGTCATGACCTCGTCAATCACATCTTCTGCACCCAAGAAAGGTACGCTTTTTGACGACTCTGAAAGAATTTGTCAGAAGATAATATTTGAAGGATATTTTTGCAGAATTTTCAAGAAGAATGAGGCAGCCAATTGTTGAAAATGTTGTTGGAATTTTCTGTTTGTTCTTTGAGCCACCTCGTGGGAAAACCAACAATGTGGTTTCCGACCAGGTCCGACCTAAACCGACATGTACAGTCACAGAAAAGAGCTAGAATCTTGAAATTTCGGATTTAAGTAGAAGAGGAACTGTACTATCCAAGTAGCGAAAACAAAGGCGCTGATCAGATTCACAGTTACTGCGAAGCTGATCTGCGCATTTGTTTTCGCCTAGGCAGATTGTTGTTTTTCCCATGTGGCGGCTCATTTGATAATTTTATTTTTTGTTTTTATTATCTTTATTTTTTATTTTCATTTGTTGTATCACTTAACCCATCAACTATAATAATGTTTTATTTATTTACAGTGTGTAGCAACTAGCAAGAGAAAAGGAAAAGATAAGCTAAACATGGTTACTGTGCAGTTGCATAGTACTTTTGTTTTTTGCATATCCTAAAAGCGGCTTTTTAATGATGCTGGTTATGTTTTTCGACTCAGAAAACACTAACTAACCTGCACCACCATCCTCTTCCTCCCTGGTCATACCAACCCCCTGTATAGACAGACCAGATGGTACTTGTTCTACAGTTCGGGCAGAGTATCGTGAACTACCTCCACTGCGTATTGTTCTGAAAGTGGCATCTCTGGAAAATCTTAACTCTTTCTTGGACGGTTCTGAAAAGCAGAAACACGCTTCAATGGTCCATTTCATTTAAACTATAGAGACAGTGTTTCTAAATTAATGAGGTCACAAGTTTACACATCCAGAAATATTGATTGTAGCAAATATTAAATGTTTACAACTATTCAGGCATACACCCTACCCTTTGTGCCTCATGTGGCATTGCCTATTCTATTATTTTGGCAAGAAAGAGCCTAAGAGGTGTCTTTTTTATCTGTAACTGACCACTCGTCAGTATGAAGAAGCTTCTTTCCCAAAGTTCTTAGGATTGCCAGCATCATTAAGTCATTGTGTCATGTGCTGAAACTATGAAAGTTCTATATAACATTTCTCCAATGGTGTATCAAATGAGCCGCCTCATGGGAAAACCAACAATGTGGTTTCCGAACAGGTCCGACACAAACCGGGTTGTACAAGCACTGAATATGGCTAGGGGCTGGAAATTTCGGATTTAAGTAGAAGAGGAACTGTACTATCCGAGAAGTGAAAACAAAGGTGATGATCAGCTTCGCGGTTACCGCGAAGCTGATCTGCGCCTTTGGTTTCGCATATGCAGATTGTTGGTTTTCCCATGAGGCGGCTCATAACATTTCTCCAATTGTGTATCAAATACATGAATACACCTGTGTTGTTCACATCAAAATTTTCTCACCTCTTACAACAGATGGTTCCCTGGAAGCCTCCTCCTCTTTTCTCTTAAACCAGTCCTCTATAACATTCTGTAGAAGTTCCAGATGAGAAACAGCCTTGTTCACACATGGAGAGTTGGCCTTGGTGAGCTCACAGCTACGTCGGCGGAAGATCTGTGGTAACTTTGGCCAGTTTTCAGGCAAAGGATAGATTTTGTCTGGAAAACAAATCAAATGTTTTGGTAGAAAATGCATTCTTTATCATTTGCAAACAGGTGAAAGACAAACTGATCGGCTTGACTACATGGACCAGTTTCCAGTTTTCAAAGTTTTACAGCCTTATCAAATAAATTAATTACAATCTCTAAATTCAAAGATGAGTAACTCAGAGTAAGTAAAATATTTTAGTTTCTTTTTCAAATTGAATTTTCTTCCTTCATTCTATTGATTTTGTAATTATATTTACATTTATATTGTTTTCCCTCTCATAAAATTTTGTATGCTTGTTTGCTCTTTGACATCTTAGTTTACAATTTTTAGTCATGTTTGAAAGAAACAACTATGTCTTGGGTGTTTTATGTGGCTTTACCTCTGGATTCGTCATCATCTTCTAAGACCAACTCTTCATCCTCTTCATACAAACCCTCTGAAAATAGTAGAAATAACTAATGTTATACAGTACATGGATTTCATTTTATTACATACATGTACATTAATAGAAATTGCAAGCTTCTTTATGGTAGCATAGCCAATAGATTTTGACAGTAAATTCTTATTTCTATTAATTCATTTATAATGGGCTTCCAAATGAACAATCGCCTAAACTCAATGCAAGTACATGTACCTTAAAATACTGTAAATTTGGAAATTTTAGCGTTACTTTTATTCCGCAAATTTTCTGTTTCCGAGTTATTTGCGAGGTTTTGAATTCTCGAACGAGTGTTTGTATAGTCTTTATGGACCATAAAGATTCTTTATCAGCGAGAATCTTGAATTCAAAAGGCATCGCATTTGCGAATATTTGCAAAAATTAAGTTCTCACTAACATTTTCGAAGTTACAGCACTGGTTTAGGACTCTCCTCAATACTCATTTAATTACAATAAGCAGAGGGATTCATCACTTTTATAGTACAACTGGGGTATACAGGGGTTTATCTGTTTTTCTTATTTTTGATCCAAAACAAAGACTGTGGGTACTTGTTAGAACCGCCTCAGTGAGGCGGTTCTAACATGTACCTACAATCAATGTTTTGAGCAAAAATATTAGAAATATCAATTTTGTTCCGTTTTTTTTATCAGCTGAAAAAAATCTCTGTATACTGCATGGGCAAGTTTGGGTAACGACAAGAAATACTTACCTCTAGTAGGCAGTAAGGAAGAATCAGTCCCATAAGCCAGCATAGTGGATCCTGTACGATCTGTCTTTGTCCTGTCAAGGGCTGACAGATTAAGCCCCAATGCTTCATTCTCGATCTCACCAACTTTTACAACTTTTGACATAGACATGTTGGTGGAGTCTCACTTAACTATCACACCATGACTGTAAGCAAAAATTAGCTTTGTCTAAAAAATTTCTTTCATATACATGTATGTGTATGTGCAAAAACATTATTGTAGATCATCTATGTTAAATATTTAAAAAGAGGTCCATACACATTAAAACTCATTATTTCACCCACGTTTGTGCCGATAACGCCACTTATCCGCACGACGGTCATGCCGATAAGCGGATAGCCTGTGCTATAAATATTGGCTGTCAGCACGACCAGCCGAGAGGATGGGATTTCTAACAAGATTTCACTGTTTATTTTCTTTAAGTATGATTTAATCATTCATTGAAGTAGATTTAAGACACATTCTTTACTAATTATGAATTTGTTAAGGAGAAAATGTAACTGAATGTGATGAATTCATCATATGCACATTAGAATAAAGTAACAGATAGATCTATAAGACTTTGATCACGGAGAAAAAGTATAAATATTGTAAATGCTAATTATTGTTATTATCTAACAAACATCTGCAATAAGCGATTTCAGTCAGCTTTACACGTGAAACTGACTCTGAAATTCCCTCTAAAGGCACTAGCCCATTCACCGCCAAGGTGAAATCACACTGACACAGTTGACCCTAAAGGGGTCCTCAAACTGTTAAATGGGCTTAAGGTACACAAGGTACCTGGACCAGAGCTAGGGTGTTAAAAGAATGTAGTTCTGAAATTGCTCCCATTCTAGCTTATATCTACAATGAGTCGCTTGCTCAGGGAAATGTGCCAGATGATTGGCGACAGGCAAATGTAGCCCCGGTATTTAAAAAAGGCGAGAAATATGACCCAGCAAATTATAGACTGGTGTCGCTAACTTGCATCTGTTGCAAGACTCTTGAGCATATAATAGTCAGCAACATTAACAAGCATCTTTCCCTCGAGAATATTCTTGCTGACTGCCAGCATGGCTTCCGTAGTCAAAAGGTCCTGCAAAACCCAGCTGGTTCAGTTCTTTCATGACATGGTTAGTAACCTGGACCGAGCTCAGAACCGGGGTCACCGACAAACAGATGTGATCATTATGGATTTCGCAAATGCCTTTGACAAGGTGCCACACAGGAGACTACTCTACAAACTGCACTACTACGGGATTAGAGGATCTACTCACCAGTGGATCGCTTCATGGCTCTCTGAGCACTTTCAAAAAGTGGTGTTAGATGGTCAAGCCTCAGATCCAGTCCCTGTCCTATCTGGTGTCCCTCAAGGATCAGTCTTGGGACCGGTCCTTTTCTTGATCTTTATAAATGATCTTCCAGACAATATCAGGTCGTCCGTTCGCCTCTTTGCTGATGACTGTGTTTTGTATAGAAATATTTAAACCCTCACAGATTGCCAGATATTACAGGATGACCTGAATAGCCTAGGACAATGGGAGACCGATTGGCAAATGAAATTCAATGTTGCCAAATGTCATTCAATGAGGGTGACTCGGCACCTCCCTAGCAATCAAATACACTTTAACTACTTGCTTCATCAACAAACATTGGAACAGGTTGAGTCCGCCAAATACCTTGGAATTACTATTACTGACAACTTGGAATGGGGTCAACATGTTTCTGAAATTTCTTCTAAAGCAACTAAGACTTTGGGTTTTCTTCGGCGCAATTTGGCTCTTGCACCTCAGGATACGAAGGAAGTTGCATACCAAACATTGGTTCGCCCTCAGCTCGAGTATGCAGCTCCTATTTGGCATCCCTATAATGAAACTGAGACGAAAAAGGTGGAGAAAGTGCAGAAGACAGCAGCTAGGTGGGTCTGCAGGCAATGGCATAATAAAAGTAGCGTCGATGACATGCTTAATGACCTTGACTGGCCATCCCTGGAGGACCGCAGGCTTAAGTCTTCCTTAACTTTCTTTTACAAGATTCACTCCGGTACAGTGTCTCTTGACAAAGATAAATATCTGACCCCGGCACCCAGATTAAGATCTACCAGGGCATCTCATGATTCACAGTACACAAGATACATGTCTTATACTGATGCCCTGAAGAATTCATTCTTCCCAAGGACTATTCCATTGTGGAATAGTCTTCCTACTTCAGTGGTCGCATCTAAGACCATGTAAGAATTTAAGGCTCTTATTTAGAACCAAGGGTCCAGAGGTATACGTTTTAGTATACCTCTGTCTAGCTTCTTGTAAATAGTTTTAATGGCCCATCCCGAATGCTTCCCCCATTTTGCTAAATTCAAAATTTAGCCACCCAGCCCACACCTGAGGTGATGATCAGAAATTGATCGACTCAGTATCGAAAGAAAGAAATTGTGTGAATGTTTCCATGCCCTTCCATTGTTAATTTTAAGCTTATTTCTTTGATTACCACATTATTTTATAATTTAGGTTCCCATTTACCTTATCACCGCATTATTGATTTTGATACATAAGCCAATTTCAAAATTATAATAATTACCAAAAAGTAAAATTTCTTGTATGAATATCAACTCTTTGAATACCGAAAGCATATTAAAGTATGTAAAATGCATAATATTCATCAACTCCAACGATACCAATTGAGAAATAAACATTTCACATAAAGATTTTCCTGTTGTGCAGATTAAGCAGCGTTATGGAGATTAAAGATCAATCTTAAATTTAGTAACAATGTTTCCACATTCCTCTGCCTATAAGGGACGTTTCCACAAATGGCTACCAGTCTTGGACTTATTCCTTTAGCATGACTGTCATGCCGATAAGTGGAGTTATCGACAAGACCCTTGTGCGGATAGCCAGTGTCCTGAAAGACAGCAATTCATTCATTCATTGGTTTTTGTTTGTTTGTTTCAAGACCACATTTAGCAATATTCATTCAACTGATTAACTTTAACCCTTGGTTATATGCATTTGCGCTTCTCAGACAGAATAAAGCCCCTCATAATAAGCAGTCGGTTCGGTTCGGTTCGGCGACACGGACACAGAATTTTGAAAGAGAAGTTTTTTTCTATTATTTTTCGAATTTCCCATTGTTTTTGTTTGTAAAACTTCCCGACTTTAGGTCAAGAAGTTTGGGACCTGCAATTTTTCATTGTTGGTCGCTGTTTTCCCCCAAATTAAGAGTCTAAGCATCGATTTTCTTAGTCGTGCGATTCGCGCCAAAACGATTCGTACTTTACTTGAAAATTTCTTTTCTTGAAACTTTTTGGCCTGAGAGCTGACAAGCTTTTGGACCAGAATTTGTTCAAGCTTCATTGACAGTGACATTGAACGGCTCTAGCAGGGCTGCAACGATCTGTCATAAAATTTAAAGAATCTGAATAGTTTTTCTGGTTTGACCTTCCCCCACCCACTTTTTTTCATATAGTGATTGAAGGTCTTTTTGTTTAATCATTTGAATTGGAACTCATGGCTTCAGGTTTTGTCGGTCCAACTGTGGGGCGGTTGACTTGTCGGGGTGGAAAAGAGCTGGTATGTTGTTTCCATACACCGAAGTCTTGTCCGCTGCTCCTCAGGTTGGCTTTGTTGTTGGTTTTCGGGCTCTGTGTTTGGAAGTGGACAACATCAGGAGATATTTTAAATGCGAACCAGGACTGTAGTATAGGATTTGGTAAATCAGTTGGTGGAATTGCTCAGAGCTTGGCTCTCACAAGGAAAATTGGTAACCGAAGAGGCTCCGAAGGATTACGCAGTTTCAATCCTTCAAAGGGAACAAACTTGTTGATTCTTATTATTTTGGCTGGAGATATAGAAATGAACCCAGGCCCCAGGTTCCAGTGCCGCACGTGCAAGAAGTATTGTAAGGCGGCCGAGAAAGCAGTTAAATGTGAAGATTGCGAGAAACGCTTCCATGCGTCTTGCGTAAATCTTGGTCCCGTTGAGTTACAAAAGATTGAGTCGGGTAATGATTCTTGGTATTGTTCAAACTGCAAAGCTGAGTGCAGCCTATGCAGTGGTGCTGTTTTGAATTCCCATAAGGCTGTCCAGTGTGACAAATGTGAAATGTGGGTGCACAATAACTGTTCTTTTATGTCAGACTCAGAGTATGAAATGATGCAAAACTCAAACTGTACATGGATTTGCCCAAAATGTGACTTTTTCAATTTCTCAGACTCTTTTTTCAATGAACAGTTTAACTTGGAAAGTGAAAATAGGTTTGACCTACTTGCAAGAGGTCATGAAAACAAGTCCACTGAAACCTTGAATAGCAAAAACAGCAGGGATTTTCCTACCTTTTCAAAACAGGGACCCGGGACCAATGATTTTGGGAAAAATAATATGTATATCATTCAAATTGGGAAAATGGATACAAAACAGAACACCCCATAATATGCATATTTGGTGTTAATTTGAGGATATTTCTCCACAAAAAAATATTTTGAGGGTATGATCTACCTATCCACAACAAATGAACATGGATTTATTTATTATTTTGGGATTTTTTTACCTGAAAATTGGGAAATTTTACACATTTTTTCAATTGGGAAAGGGGCCCGTAATGGGCCCCAAAATCAGCCCAGGAAAATCCCTGAACAGTTTTATTAGTGGTCTGAAATTTTCCAGTATCAACATAAACAGTATAAGAGGAAAAAAACTTGAGTTGTTGGCCTTCATTGATTTTCATCAATCCCAGATTTTGGCGATTCAGGAAACAAAAATTGACAATTCCATATTAACGTCTGAATTATTTCCGGAATCTTTTCCATACAGCGTGTACAGAAAAGATAGAACCTTACATGGTGGTGGTGTTATGCTTCTTGTACACAAGGACATCCCACACATGCCCCTCACAGAATTGGACAATGACTCAGAGTCAGTTTGGGTCAAACTTTTTGTAAATAAGAAAACTCACTTTGTGGCTAGCTGGTATCGACCACCTGTCGATGACCAGTATCGGACAATGGAAATGACTTATTGAATTCACTGGAAAAGTTTGACAATTTATTTAGAGAACAGCTTGACAAAATCAAAAATATTAATAAAGGCAACAAACCCCCCTTAATTCATGTTTTAGGTGATTTTAACTTTAGAGATATTGTATGGCCGGACAGACTCAGCAAATCTGGGTCATCATTGAGTCAGACGGAGGGTCAGATTTTGATAGATATCATGAATGACCATGGTTTGGAACAATTAGTCAATTTCCCCACGAGAGAAAGAAATACTTTGGACTTAATTTTGACCTCTCTTCCTGGTCAGTTTGTAGACATTCATTCCCCGGATAAGCTCAGTGATCATGACATTGTTTCTGGCACATTGAAAATTGCTATCCCCCCTATAAAGAAACCTAGGAGAAAAGTGTATCGTTATCAGAAAGGTGATTATGAATCTATGAGAGCAGAAACACTTAAATTTGCAAAGGAAAGATACTTCAACGGTTACTCAGATACTCGGTCGGTCCAGGAAAATTTCAATCTCATTACATCGTTTATTCAGGAATCGGCAGATAAACATATCCCCTCAAAAACTAGTCGCTCAGTTTCCTCTGTCCCTTGGATAACACCTGAAATAAGAAGGAAGATTCGCAGAAAAAATGCAACTCATGCAAAAGCTAAAAAGACTGGTAGTGCAAAATTTAGATCTAAATTTGAATCTTTACGGAAAGAGATCAAAGCTGATATCAGGAAGCAGCATGATCTTTATGTGAACAACTTGGTAGGAGATGTTAAGGCTAATCCTAGAGATTTTTACAGGTACATAAACAGTCAGAAAAAAGATACCCAAGGTATTCCCCCGTTGAAAAAGAGAAATGGAAGTGGAATAGCTCAATCTGAATTTGAGAAGGCGGAAGAATTTAATGGTCAGTTCTCGGATGTTTTCACTAAAAGTGAATACAAACAGGTCCCTCTTATGGATAGATCTGCCCCATTCATGCATGATATTGTGGTCACAAAGGAAGGGGTGACCAAACTTCTCAAAGGTCTAAACCCGTCTAAAGCCTTAGGGCCTGATGAGCTTCATCCCAGAGTCCTAAAGGAACTGGCTATGGAATTAGGGCCGGTATTCGCCCATCTCTTCCAGCAGTCAATTGATACAGGTGAAATTCCTAAAGAATGGTCTCTTGCTAATATTTGCCCCCTGTTTAAGAAGGGCGACAGGTCACTTGCCCGCAATTACCGCCCTGTTTCTTTGACATGCATTCCTTGTAAGCTTCTTGAACATATTGTATGCTCAAATATTATGGCCCATCTTGATGAACATGAACTCCTGTCGGACAGGCAACACGCATTTAGGAAATGGCATAGCTGTGAAACTCAGTTGACTACAGTGATAAATGACTGGGCCAAAATCTTAGACAAAAAAGGCCAGGTCGACACTTTTATACTCGATTTTGAAAAGGCTTTCGATACTCCTCCCCATGAACTCCTTAAAAGCAAATTGTTCAGCTATGGAATAGGTGGAACAACACTGAATTGGATAAATGCTTTCCTTTGTTTCAGACAACAAAGGGTAGTGGTTAATGGTATTAAATTGGATTGGGCTCCAGTTGTGTCGGGTGTCCCTCAGGGCACCGTTCTCGGCCCCTTGCTGTTTTCCTTGTATATAAATGACATCTCAGCAGACATCGAGTCTGAAATAAGACTCTTTGCTGATGATTGTGTTTGCTATCGTGAAATCAAGAATGAAGAGGATACATTGAAACTTCAAAGAGACATTGATCGCCTAGGCAGTTGGGCTAGAAAATGGGGAATGAGATTTCAACCCGTCAAATGCAACATGATGCAGCTGACAAATAAACGGTCTAGTAAGATACAGGCTAACTACACCCTTGAGGGCACTTTACTGGAAAACGTTGAAAGCATAAAATACCTGGGTGTAACTATCACAAATGATTTGAAATGGAATACTCATATTTCCAATGTTTGTACAAAGGCTAACAGAACTCTCGGATTCTTGAGGAGAAATTGTATTCTTGTCCCCCAGATGTGAAAGAAGCAGCTTATAAAGGACTGGTGCGGCCGGTCTTGGAATATGGAAGCTCAGTTTGGGACCCTCACACTCATGGCCTCCAGGAAGAACTGGAAAAGGTCCAAAATCGTGCGGCAAGGTTTGTGACGGGAAATTATGTTTTTGAAACTGGGAGCATGACTGGCATTTTAGGTCAACTGAAATGGGAATCTCTTAAGAAAAGGAGGAAGGATAGTAGACTTATATTGCTATACAAGGGTCTAAAGGGTAAAGCCAGAATACCCACAGATGACCTTATCCCAAAGAATAGGCGTTGTAGAAATCAACACTCTTTGGCTTTTCAGATACCTTCAGCTAGCAAAGAAGCGTACAAAAGTAGTTTCTTTCCACAGACTATCAGGGACTGGAATGACCTCCCTGATTCACTTGTCTCCTCTGCTGAAATGTCTGATGACTGTGTGTCCAAGTTCGCTTCACTCGTGCGTTCAAGGGACTAATTTCCCCCCCCCCCCCCCCCCCCCCATCCGAACCACCTGGTGAAATAATGTCATTTGGCGTGTCACCAGTAAACTGTTCAGATTCAGATTTTAGAAAAGCTTAAACTTGCATTATTGATCAAAAGCAGTTTTAAACCAGGTGACCGGTGATAGATCAAATTCTCCATTCCTGCTGAAGAGGTCCACATTTTCCATTGATTCTGACAATTTATCAATAGCAAATTCTACCCTCACCTATTATAAAACAACATTTTAAGTCTTAGGCTGTCATTTTTCATTATTTTTCTCTTCTACGCCATTTTGACGCATGTTCAGTCGCTATGCACGGAAATTACCGAAGTCTTTTTCCGTAGTTTAAAACCCACAACGTACAGAATTCAAAGAAAAACTGGACAACTCGGCCCAAAACAAACTCGGCCCATGACAAACTCGGCCCATAGAAGTCAACTGGTGTGGCAGACCCTCAAAGTCGTTTGTTGAAGAACAGGGAGTCAGACAAGGAGGAATTATTTCGGTATCACGATTTACCGGACCGGACCGGAACAGACCGGAACGGGCCGAAACGGACCGGAACGGGCCGGAACGGACCGGAACGGACTCCGAAAATAGCATAACAGACCGTTTCGAGGCCAGTTTTTGTCTACCTGCTAAAATATCATGGCAAGAACGACCAGAACGGGCTTAAAAAATAGGAAAATGGGCCAGTTTCTATCTACTTGCTTAATTTATATGACCGGAACTGACCGGAACGGACTCTGAAAATAGCAAAACAGACCGTTTCAAGGCCAGTTTTTATGTACTTGCTTAAATAACATGACTAAAACGATCAAAACTGCCGGGACGGGCTTAGATAATAGCACAATGGGTCAGTTTTATCTATTGGTCCAGAACGGGCTTAGGAAATAGAACAACAGATCGTTTCAAGGCCATGCTCAATTTACATTACCAGAACGACCGGGACTGACCGATACGGTCATAAGAAATAACATAATTTCCCACGCTAGTGCAAAGTTACAACCAGAGAAAACCGGAACCTTCCAAAATGCGCCAAGAAAATGACTTAACTGTCTATGCAAGTGCAAAATTACAAACAGAGAAGACAGGAGCAGACAAAAAAACACACACACACACACACACACAAAAAAAAAAAAAAAAAAAAAAAAAAAAAAAAAAAAACTGTCCATGCGAGCGCAATATGTTCCAGTCACAGAATGCCAAACCGGTACGTTCAAATGCAAATTATTCATTATATATAAGGCCGTCTCGTGGGAGAACCAACAATGTGGTTTCTGAACAAGTCCGACACAAATCAGGCTGTACAGTCACAGAAGCAGGCTAGAAGCTTAAAATTTCGGATTTAAGAAGAAGAAGTGTACTATCCGTGTATCGACTGTCTGAACAGGTCCGACACAAACCGGTCTGCACAGTAACAGAAAAGAGCTAGAAGCTTGAAATTACGGATTTAAGTAGAAGAGGAATTTGTACTATCCGAGTAGCGAAAACAAAGGCGCTGATCAGCTTGGCAGTTACTGCGAAATCGATCTGCGCCTTTGTTTTCGGTTATGCAAATTGTTGTATTTTCCATGTGGTGGCTCATATGTTTGCAGCTTTGTACTCCACAGAAACAATTACTGAAAACCATATTTGTTTATACAATGTAAATAAAATATAGTTTGAATCTTTGGAAGCAGTAAAACATTCAAGGGAGATAAAGTGGACTATATTGCGCATTTTCGGGTAATGAACTCTCACCAGTAGCCCTGTTTACACCGGCAACGCAAGCCAGTCTATCATGCTGCAATTTCGAAGTCTATATCCAAGACACATTCCTAAACGTGGTCAAGTGAATAACTAAAACATTGCTTGGAAGTACATGTATGTTTCTCAACTTAAGTGTTTTGAACACTCTGAATACCTTAACTGATCCCAAAGGACCGAAAAAAAATTATAAACTGCATTATGGATGATGTACGGGGAGACTTTTAAGGGTCGCACAGGGAAAAAAATCACAAACATAAAATCTTTTGTTTTCTACTTTATGTCTGAAATAGACATAATTATTTTTATTATTACTAATATTATCAAAAATATTTTGTTTGGGATGATGTTTTATGTCCATATTATCAATGGATGGAGCTTATGCTTCCTGAGCACTAAACCAGTACCCAAGTGAGCTTGGTAGAACATGTATCGATATGTATATTGCAGCATAGGTTTCCATCCCCCTTTCCTCTGGTTCCATGGTCTACCATCGCACCATCGTGCCCCATATACATGGGTGGTTCCCGTCTTTTATTTGTTTCATATATTTTCAATTCTAGAGAAAGAATTGAGTTTTAATTATAACAGTTCCTCACCATTTCTTACTTTAAATATGAAAATTATATCCTACTTCACGTTACGAGACATGTGAAGCGGATAAAGCTTATGATGTTGATTCATGCACATTATAAATGTATAAATTATATGTGAATGAAACTGGAAAATATTTGCAAAATGTCTTGTAGTCTCCATTGATTTCATAATTAGACATTGAATTTCGAAATAGCGAAGACATTTTGGGGAATCCAGGAATTTCATAATTAGACATTGAATTTCGAAATAGGGAAGACATTTTGGGGAATCCAGGAATTTCATAATTAGACATTGAATTTCGAAATAGCGAAGACATTTTGGGGAATCCAGGAATGGAAAAATCTGTATTTTTATTTTTACTCTTTTTTTTTTCTTAATTTATTTACTGATGGTTCCGGATCGAACGACAAACCTCAGTTGCCTTAAATAAATTGTTCAAAGGACCATTTCGAAAACACGTCCATGCAATATACAGAAAATATTTTGGTAGTAAGATGATGAAAATTTTCAATGAAAAATATTTGATATTTTTGCTCAAAACATAGATTGTGGGTACACGTTCGAACCGGTGCATGACACTTTGCCGCCTCGGCGATCTATGTTTTGGGGCACAAATAAGAAAAATAGGTATACCCCTGCATACACCAGTTTTTTCTATATAAAAGTGGGGTTTAAGGGGGTATACATTTCACGAGCATGTTTTTCTGATGCAATGTGCGAAAAACAATATAGTCAAAGCAATGATTAAAGCGTTTCAGCGATCAAGTATAAAAGTTATATCGTCATGATTGATTATGATGCTCCTTTACTCAACTATACTAGAACTACGATTCAATTATACCTAATTATACAATTATGTTATTATGCTACCTTAATCTTAAATATATTTGTTTATGAAATTTGTATGATCAAAGAATACATTGGTCTTTCATATTCTGATAGCCCCCCCATTATCACGTTAATCAGTGTTGTCAGTCTTTCTCTTATTATATGGATGAGGGATGGACAGAGACTAGCCTTAAGATATATGAATTCATTACGTGTTCTCATGTTGTTTACATTAATTGTTAAACTGAGAGAGAATAAGAATGAATATTTTGAAATAAAATGAATAAAGAAAACACAGAAATACAAACAGACACAAACACAACATTGTTTTCATGATGATCTAGTAAGATGACACCTCTATATATTTTTGTAGATTCTGTCCAAATGACACTAGTCAGGTGACACCTCTGTATATCTTGACATAATAAACACCAAATGATACTATCAATATGACACCTCCGTATAGTATCGTAAATTTCTGATTTAACACCAAATGAAACTAGTAAGATGGCACCTCCGTACTGATTAAACACCAAAAGAAACTAGTAAGATGACACCTCTGTATATTATCGTTAATTCTTTTTTAACACCAAATGACACTAGTTAGATGACACCTCCGTACATATTGTCTATTGTCATTATTCATGACAAAATAACACAAATGACGTACCAGGGACAAAATCTTCATCATTGCGAAAACTGCCCTTGCAAAATACAGAGATTTTTTTTAGTTGTAATAATTGAAAATTTCGTTGGAAATTTTTTATATTTTAAATAAAGTTGCTCAAAACTTTAATTTGGGGTACACGTTAGAACTGTCCCGCCGAGGCGGTTCTGACGAGTACCCACAATATATGTTTTGGACTAAAGATAAGAAAAAATGATATACCCCTGTTATCCCCAGTTTTACTATATAGGGGGTTAATATCTCACGGACTTGTTTTCATGAGGTGGTTAAGTATGACCAAAATCATTTCTGTGGATTATCTATTTTCGTGATCATCATTGCGAATGCAAAATTCCAATCCTAAATTCAACTGGCCATTTAAACTACACTGAAAAAAAGTTATAAGAGGCCACTTTTCAAACTCATTTTTTGTTTCTAAGCCATGTTCAAAATTGCACGATTTTTTGCCAATGTTTGTACATGTGCTGTTCTATTAAAATTTGTGTTCAGACAATGTCTATGTCAACTAATCAAGCTTTTTTTATTTAAAGAAATAGAGCAAATCATATTGAACAGGACACATATGATGGATAGAGGCTTGAACTTTTATGTATTGGGTCGGTGTTTGCTAAAGGGCGCTATTCAGATTTGTTTGTGCGCTTTGTATAAGATTAAACTAAAGTTCATTACATTTTGTTTTGGTTCAACATGTTCACGTAGCGCCATTTTTGTGTTTATAAAATTAGCATCTGAACAAGTCAAATTATGGTTAAGTCGAAACTAACACCTCAGTCCACAATGTTTCATGTCGGGACGGCGTTTGAATTGCGACTTGCTAAGTTACATTTAATGAGAAAATTCAATAAGAATCATCTCTAAAATATGTACAATGAAATAACTATGTGCTCCCACGCACTATCATGACAATGCTAATTGTTTTATCAATAAACGAACGTATTATTCAAATAATGCTACATACAGTTTGTTTCAAAAAAATGCTTTATGTTATTTATTGTTAGCATCACAGTCAAGAATTATTTTGGTCATGTCGCTTTTATGGTGGGATTTGAAACCCACCCTCTCGATACACGTTCTCATGAGCTGCCTGTTTTCAGTCGTTAAATGATTCTACGCCCACCATATTTGGTAAATGTTGTAAAAATGTTTCTATTCAAAGTATGTACATGTTAGTATGTTTTATCTTGTTTATATTGCTGTTTGTGTCGCAGTCAACAATTATATTTAGTCAGGCTACTTTCATGACATTAACCAGTGACATAGGAAATATTATTATTAATCTGCCTTGGTTAAAGACAACTCTAGCGCCGGCGGGATTCGAACCACCGACCTCTCAGTATGGGTTAAACGCTCTACAACCGGGTCACCTTATAATATACATTTTTATTGTAGTTTCGATAAAGCATTACTGGCCGGTGCTCTTCCTAATATGATTAGTGAATTATAGACATTTCTATATTTTGGCGACATACGTTAATTCCTATGTTGTGATGTACAAAACAACATCATTGTACTGACAAAGTAGACAAGCTAAATATACCTTGGCCATAGTACTGTCCAATATTTCATAGATTTCGTAATTTTTGAATGATCTGAATTCTCAGAGATTGTGCCAGTAATAGTTATATAACTAGATATCTTTTATAAAATTGGATATATTTTTACCCACTAATGGATGTCGTCGCAAGAACACCAGTTCGGATACAAACCAGATTGTGACAGCAGATGACTGGAGGCTTAAGAAAATATATTGTGAAAGGGAAGGCTACTATTACTAGTTGTTTGTTGATTTTTCATTCTTTTATAGAATTTTGCATTATTTTTACAACAAATGCTATTAGTCCGGCACAAAATCAATTTGACCTGGAATTGTGGTATAAAGTTTTTTTCTTTACAGATCCTGGTAGGTTAGACATTGCCATTAACGATTCTGGATGATGACAGCTTGTCATCATTGAGCATTTTGAGAAATTCAAGATGGCGTCCAA
Source organism: Rugalucina vietnamica (assembly GCA_964017185.1). Classification (NCBI taxonomy): domain Eukaryota; kingdom Metazoa; phylum Mollusca; class Bivalvia; order Lucinida; family Lucinidae; genus Rugalucina; species Rugalucina vietnamica. The sequence continues at coordinate 55,893,592 of OZ024873.1, forward strand.
GATGTCAGAAAATAATGAAAATACATCTTCTATTATACAATGTACCCCTAAAAATGAACAAAAATGCTATATTTCCTCACAACTTTAACAGGTATTATTATACCTGACATAAGTTATTGTTCCCTGGTTTAAGGGTCAAAACTGGCATCCAAAATGGCCGCCAAAACAAGATTTCTTGACGAATACAAATGTCTGTACAATATATACATATTTTGAGCTTCTTATGCATACATATTTTGATCAACTTGGCCAGAAAATGACATATTACGTTTTGTTTTCTTTATAAATACACGCATGTAAGACATTGTTAATCCAGCTTCTGACACCCTTTAAGTATTAAACAATTTGGCAAAATCAAGATGACATCTTAAAATAATTTTCATGCACTGTTTTATAGTTTGTCTCTAAAAGAATGAAAACTGCTATTTTATCCTACTAGTAAGTACATATTAACATTAGCTTGAGTACAATATGGAATCCAAGATGGCTGTCAGAACATTTAAATATTATTAACATTTTCCTAATAAATACATGCTATTTTGAACCCTCTGTTTATTTCTGATTTCTATGCACCATTAAACACGTTTAATTCTTTGGAATATTAATAAAGAAACCAGCAAGTACTTCACTGTATAGTTGGCGACCACATAGCCTGTCTGGTCAATAGCCATTTTACTGTGATTTGCAGTTACTGAGTACAAACAGCAGCTTATCAAATTGATAGGTTATGGTCTTACACAGGATGCTGAATTTCATAAAAGAAGCAATGATATCCACAAGCTAGTTGATACATGCAAAAAAGCAAACAAAATGTGTTTCAATTGAAAGTATTGAAAAAAAAAAACACTTAAAAGCAGACAGATAATATCCTTGTATACCAGATAGTCACTTTTGACATTCATGAAAATCCAAAAGGAGTTTCAATTATTGCGGATGACACTGATGTATGTTTTTGTTACGTTTTTGTTACTTTAAATCCCAACACCTCATGATTCCTGGTATCATTTGAAAGCAAGAATTGTCATAAGCCGTTAGACTAAGTATAAAAGAATGCTGAATTAACACCCGATTTAATTAATGCTCATGTTCTATGTGGATGGGTTACTATTGTACGCTTCCACACTTTGACCTCCTAAATAGTTGAAATTGTCAACCATACCCATTTGTCATTATGTTTTAAAGGCAAATATCTGCAAAATATGTTGCCAGAGTCATTTGGTAGCTGACAATTGAGACCGCTTCACCTTTAACTATACCTCTTGACGACCACCAGACCACCTTCTTAAATCAACTAATTTGCATTTTTGAAGTGAAAGTGAGAGTCATAGCGCCGTATAGCACTGTGGTTACAACAAAGCAAGCTTAGGTGTGTAGGAAATAAACAACACAAAACTGTTAGACAAATGGTTAGACGAAGAACTAACTAAATGTTGTGAACCACTGCAGAAGCTGAGGGTGAGGTTAGGTACCTGTAAAACCGGTTTAAGCCCGCCAGTAACTTTGTGTTACTGATCGTTCCAAGTCGATACTTCTGTAGTGGTTCTTTTTGTTTTATGTCTTGGTGTTTAAAATTTTTTGTGCTGTTGGCGCCTTATGTATGTTTTCATATTTTTAGTTAAGTTAAGGTAACTGAGTGGCCACCTATTGGGAAAATAGCTGCTCATTCGGCTTACGGTGTGTTTCATGGTATAAGTGCCTGATTGTTGGTTTGGTTTTTTCCCACCTCGGTTTTTGGAGTGGGAATCTTTTTCTGATTGCGCCTTTTCCTGATCTTTGCCTACTTGTACCTTTTTAGATTCCTTAGCTGCATGATTGTGGTTTTATTGCATCTGCTTACAGCACTGCGTGACATAAGAGCTCAACTTTTCTGGCATTACAATTTTCCTAGGCTAGATATACTTTCAAGTGTGCATGTTGACCAGGTATGTTCCATTCACTTGGACTGTTGAATGTTTTGCACAACTACGAGTAGGTGCTTGTAGTTTTCAAGCACACACCTTCAGCTGATACATTTCATGCTCCTCTGAATCTGACCAAATTAATATCAAATTACTTAGCTGGCTGAAAGTGTAAGTGTCAGAAATATTATTAAGCACACTCTTAGACCTGGAACCCTTAATGTATTATTTCATGCCGCGCCATTGACTTTGATATTATAAATGTCGAGGATAACACTTGGATTGTGATTGTGCAACCATGTATGTTAATGAGCAGACCTATTTAGGACCGCACTGCTCACCCCCGTAGCATGGGGAAGGGGCTAGAAAAGGTGCCCTAAACAATTGCCTGCTTCAAACCCCCTGGCTGGTTAACCGCGATCAGCGGGGATCCCCTTAAGCGGTCGAAATACAAAGAAAAAAGCTAGAGTAATCCCCTTACGGATTGGCGCATGGAATGTGCGTACTTTAATGGACAATGCTGGGTCAGATAGACCACAGCGTAGAACGGCCCTTGTGGGCAGAGAACTTGGGAGGTATGATATACAGATAGCTGCATTGAGTGAGACTCGGTTCGCAGATGTTGGGGAGATCAAAGAAGTTGGTGCTGGATACACCTTCTTCTGGAGTGGACGCAAAAGTGAAGAGAGGCGTGAAGCAGGAGTTGGCTTTGCCATCAAAACAGAACTTGTTGGTAAGCTGTCAGGATTGCCAAAAGGCATTAATGACCGTCTAATGACATTGAGACTTCCTCTGTCAGGCAATAAACATGCAACTATTGTCAGTGCTTATGCACCCACAATGACCAATCCAGATGAGGTCAAGGACAAGTTCTATGATGACCTAGACAATGTTATTTCTGCAACACCCCGCACAGACAAGCTTATCCTTCTTGGCGACTTTAATGCCAGAGTGGGTACAGACCACCAGACCTGGGAAGGAGTTATAGGTCCAGAAGGGGTTGGAAAGTGCAACAGCAATGGTCTCTTGCTTCTCAGGAAGTGTGCTGAACATGACCTTCTAATCACCAACACAGTCTTCCGTCTACCTAATAGGAACAAAACATCCTGGATGCATCCCCGTTCCAAACACTGGCATCTCATAGACTATGTCATAGTGCGGAGAACAGACAGGCAGGATGTTAAAGTGACAAAGACTATGTGTGGTGCAGACTGCTGGACAGATCATAGACTGGTTGTCAGCAAACTCAACCTAAGAATACAGCCTGCGAGGCGACCTCAAGGCAAGAAAGCTCCTAAGAGACTGGATGTCTCAAAGCTGAATAAAGACAGCATGAGACAAGATTTCTTAACAGACATTTGCAACCAACTGGGTGCAATGAATCTCAGTTCAGAGGACCCCGAAGAAAACTGGACAGTTTTCCATAAAACAGTTCTTTCTTCAGCTGCAAGCACCTTAGGCCATCCATCTCGCAAACATCAAGACTGGTTTGATGAGAATGATGACGAAATTCAGAGGCTTCTTGAAGAAAAGCACCGATTGCACAAGGCACATCAAGATGATACTAGCTCAGTATCAAAGAAAGCAGCCTACAGCAACATTTGTAAGACAGTCCAGACCAAGCTTAGGGACATGCAAGATTCCTGGCTGAGGAAGAAAACAGAAGAAATTCAGTCTTTTGCGGATAGAAAGGACATGAAGAAATTTCATGATGCACTGAAAACCATTTATGGTCCAAAGAGTTCTGGAGCCACCACATTGCTCAGTGCAGATGGTAACACTCTTCTCACAGATAAAGAAGCTATCTTGGAAAGGTGGGCAGAACACTTCAATAGTGTGCTTAATCGACCATCAAGCATCAATGAGGATGCAATCGACAGACTTCCACAGATAGAGTGCAATGTTCTGTTAGATGAATTTCCTACCGTTACGGAAACAAGAAAAGCAGTTCAACAGCTATCATCTGGCAAAGCCCCAGGTGCAGATGCAATTCCTGCCGAAGTTTACAAGGCTGGGGGGCTACCCATGGCAGAGAAACTGACAGAGTTGTTTCACTGTATGTGGAGAAAGGAGGCTATCCCACAAGAATTTAAGGATGCATCCATAATCCACCTATACAAGCGGAAAGGAAATCCTCAAGTCTGTGACAATCACAGAGGCATCTCCCTCCTATCAATTGCTGGGAAGATACTTGCAAAAATTCTGTTGAATCGTCTGAATGTTCATCTTGATCAGACGGGACTTATCCCAGAAAGTCAATGTGGATTCAGAAAAGACAGAGGGACAATAGACATGATCTTCACAGCAAGACAGCTTCAGGAGAAATGCCAAGAACAGAATGTAGATCTATACATGACGTTTGTTGACCTCACCAAAGCTTTTGACACTGTTAGTCGTGATGGACTCTGGAAAATCATGGCCAAGTTTGGCTGTCCACCCAGATTCATAGCAATGGTGCGGCAGTTTCATGATGGCATGCAGGCACGTGTGCAAAATGATGGAGAGTTCTCTGAACCATTTGAAGTAACAAATGGGGTCAAACAAGGCTGTGTTCTGGCACCAACACTGTTCAGCATGATGTTTTCTGCCATGCTTATGGATGCTTTTCAGGACAGTGACACTGGTTTTCCAATCAGGTACCGTTTTGATGGCAACATATTCAACCTCAGAAGGTTGCAAGCCAAAACTAAGGTCCAGACTGATGTGCTAGATGAGCTCCTCTATGCAGATGATATGGATAAGAATGCCAGCACAGAGGCAAAAATGCAAAGAGCCATGGATCAAGTCTCACAGTCATGTGATAACTATGATCTCACAATCAGCACAAAAAAGACAGAGGTTGTACACCAACCAGCGCCCGGAAAGCCATATAATGAACCAACCATCACTGTGAATGGGCAAAAACTGAAAGTTGTTGACAAGTTCACCTACCTGGGAAGCACTCTCTCCAGAGCAGTGCATATTGATGATGAGATCACTGCCAGAATTGCAAAGGCTAGTGTGGCATTCGGACGACTCCGTGCAAATGTCTGGGAGCGAAATGGAATCAAGCTTGACACCAAGCTGAAAGTCTACAAGGCTGTGGTACTGCCAACCCTCTTGTATGCATGTGAGACCTGGACAGTATACCAACGCCATGCAAAGAGACTTAACCATTTCCACTTAAGCTGTTTGAGAAAGTTGTTAAAAATCAAGTGGCAGGACAAGATTCCAGACACAGAGGTCCTGACGAAAGCAGGGATGCAAAGCATGCATACAGTCTTAAAGCTAGCACAGCTAAGATGGACTGGCCATGTTATAAGAATGCCTGATGCGCGACTTCCAAAGAAAGTTTTCTATGGAGAACTACAGGAGGGAAAGCGCTCTCAAGGTGGCCAGAAGAAACGCTACAAAGACACCCTCAAAGCCTCTCTGAAGGATTTCGAAATACCAATGGGGTCCTGGGAACAGACTGCACAGGAGCGATCAAAGTGGCGAGGTCTCATCAACAAAGGAGCAGCTCTTTATGAAAAGAAGAGAATCTGTGAAGCTGAAAGAAAGCGAAGAGAGCGCAAAGCCAAAACAAATGTGCCACCATCAGACTCTATGACATTGACTTGCTCTACTTGCAACCGACAGTTTAGAGCAAGAATTGGCCTAGTCAGCCATCAAAGAACTCACCAACACACATCAGCACTATTCAAGAAATAATGATGGTCTTTCTCATTAGTGAGAGACGAACTATCATGTTAATTGTCATTGATATACTGGCTTACGATATGTTTTCATGGTATAAGAACCTGATTGTTAATTAAGTTTTTTTCCCATCTCGGTTTTTGGAGTGGGAATCTTTTTCTGATTGTGCCTTTTCCTGATCTTTGCCTACTTGTACCTTTTTAAAGCATGTACATTGGCTGGTATACCCCTTGATCTGATTTTCATGCTCTGTTGACTTTGACAATATTTATGTCACAGCTTGCACTAAGGTGTTTATTTCTGCACCTTTATTAGATAGCTTGGTGTGAATCCTTAAGTAGTAATTTCCCCAGGACATAGATCTATATTGTACAGTATGCTACCTAGAGTTCGACAAAATTTACATTGAATTTCGCATTTGAGTGCATTTCCTGTAACACTGATATCTGCAGATATAGATCCTTAGATATGAATGGTCCTTTGTACATACTTTGGCTGAAGTATACATGACCTACACTGTGTATTGTAATCCTTTCATCCACTGCAGTTGCAAACTCGACAGTGGTGTTCTTATCATCAATGCTGTTGATTTTTGACAGTATATATCTTTTAGATCTGAACCCTGTCCATTTGTTCTGAAGCTATATAAATAAATATACTTTCAGTAAAAGTAGCTTTAGAAGCTGGAGTATATATCAAGTCATACCCGACATAATTTATAAATAAGAAAAAAATATGTACAAAAGTCTCCACTGTGTACTTAATATGTAAGCTAGTTTCTTGGCTTTATTTGTGTAGAGGAAATGCGTTTGATAATATTGGTATTCAATTAAAGCGAAAATATCTTCATTCATACTATCATAAATCTTATAACTGCCATGTTTTTACACTATGACCATTTATTGTGGACCCTTTTCATAATATGTGTAAATATTAACTGAAATTACATTAATAAAATAAAAGCACTACATTGTGTTAAATCTGCACTTTTAATAGCTTCAACGATAATTTAAAGCCCTAAAGCCCTTGACTTCTTTAAATATATAGAAAGCATTTGCTTAAATGAACCATGTGGCATTTTGTGTCTATTTTACAACAGTTATATACAAAAAGAGAAGAAATGGTGTTGTCGTTTTTTTTTCTGGTGGCCATTTTGGATGCCATCTTAAATATGATAATTTTACAGCTTGCCACAAAATATAAGCTTCAACACTCATATAACTTCATATAACTTCACGATTTGATCAAAATGCAAACAAACATTCAAACAAACATTCACTTTCAGACCAGTGTAATTAACTCTGTAGTTAGAAATCTGTATCTGGTAGACATTTTGGATGCCATCTTGAATTTCTGACAAGGCTCAATGATGCCATGAGTTCATTAACTCGATTCTATAATGTCAGCGACTAATCCAGAAGAAGTTCAAATATGTATACCTTATAAATAAATGGTAAAACAATTAAAAAATTTTAAAATCTTCTTTTGGCAGCCATCTTGGATGCCATCCTTGTTTTTTTTTAAACCAGAAAGCATTAACTAAGACAGTTGAGTTAATATCTAATAAAGTTGTGAGGCAACACAGCATTTTCATTCATTTTATGGACAAACTCTATAGTAGACCATATGTATTTTCAGCATTTTAGACATCTTGGACACCATCTTGAATTTCTCAAAACGCTCAATGATGACAGGCTGTCATCATCCAGAATCTTGAATGGTAATGTCTTACCTACAAGAATCCGTCAAGAAAAAAACTTTATACCCGACTTCCAGGTCCATCGAAAAATGCCAGATTCGTGCCGGACTATATCATGATATGTTCTAATTTATAAAACAATAAATATTTTTCACAAAGATTGTTTTTGAGTTTCACTTTCTACCTATGTTTCTACATTGTCACATGCTGATGGAAATATTCCGGACACCACTGAAAACTTCATATATAAAAGGCAACCGGGCGTCAGTCTTGGACTGTACTATCTTTCAATCAACTCGAGAAAGGAGACCAACAAACGAAGTCAGCTGGCGTACACCCATGTAACAGGGTTGCGTCAGAAATATGAACCAACTTCAAATAATTGTCTAACCTGGTTAAAAAGTTATAACAAGTACAAGTACGAGTATTAAGTTCATATTCTAACATTAATTCGTTATGGCTTAACGTCGCAATCAACAATTTTTCAGTCCAGTCGAAGCATATGAATGGATGGATCAAGCTGATAATTTGCCTATTGTTATATATTGGACTGATTTTTTTTTTTACAAATTCTTTTTTCAGCTGAGCCAGTAAAAATTGAAAATTTCATCAGAGAAATATGATATATTTCTTTTCATATTATTTTTGATCAAAACATAGATCGTGGGTACACGTTAGTACCGTCTCACCGAGGCGGTCTTAACGAAAACCCACAATCTATATTTTGGACTTTAATTAAGAGGAACTGGAACACCACTGCCTATAATAAAATGAGCCGCGTCAAAAGAAAACTGGGTAGCTGCGAAGCTGATCAGTGCCTTTGTTTTCGCTTCACGGATAGTACAATCTCTCTCCTGCTTAAATCTAAAAATCCAGCCTCTACTTGGCTTATATGATTGTACAGGTCGGTTTGTGCAAGACCAGTTTTCTCGCGTCGCGGCTAATATAGAAGTGAGGTATTAGGGGATATTCATTACATGGACATGTTATCCTGATGTTTATGCCATACCATACCGACCCACCGTGTGAGGGTCACCATTTGGGCCCAGGAGAAATAGATGGACTGCTCGTGCCTCCAGGCAAATCTTCTACACTACTCGTCTACACAACTGAACGACCATCTGACTACTGGTTAATCAAGTCTGAGCCCGCCCAGGAAAAGTGGTTTAAACAAATCATACATACATACATATAAGCCATACTTGTTTGCTTGGGTGGTTATATTTATGAAGCACATGTTTATGAAGAGTGTCGTGTCATCCTAATGTTGGCTAAAAGTCCCATAAAATGGAGACAACGTCCCCACATGACCATTGCTGTTGACTGGGACGTAAAGCATCAACCCAACTGTGTGACCTTGAGGTAATAGACTTTAAAATTATGGTCAAATTTTCGAATAATCTGACGTTTTATGCTATAGTGCACCAATGCGGAGACAAAGCGGGGTTTAAGTGATGGCAGTCCCGGCAAACTAGATATTACATTTGTATCCACGGCCCCTCTGGATGCGTTTAACTTTTCAGTTTTTAAAGCCCGGCTAAAAGCCCGGCACTGCGGGGTCAGCTTTGTGTTAGAATCCCTGCTAGAAGCCCTGGCTTCTTGGAGGCTGAAAATTATGTGGAACAACAGCTAGTAATTCTATTGAAAAGAATGTGACAGGTATTTGAATTTCTGCATGTAAATGAACAGGTAGATTTGGATACAATTATTATGTTTGAATCAATGTACAGGCGGGAAATTAAAACCTCGACACTGCCGGGACTCATCTGAGGTTTTAGCCCTGCACTTTAGCCCTGCTGTGCCTCTGCTATATCGGCCCTAGGGGCCGGGGATACTGATGGCTGACCAGTGCATTTAACTGTACCTTTAGCATCTTATATCTTTTATGGTTCTTACTTTATTTGCAAATGCACCTAAACATTCACATACATAAATTGAAGCCCTTCACTCACGTTCACAACCCCCAGCTGTTGCATTAGGAAAACATGTCCGTGAAATGAATACCCCCTTAAACCCCACTTTTATATAGCAAAACTGGGGTATACAGGGGTATACCTATTTTTCGTATATTTGCTCCAAAACATAGATTGTTGGTACTCGTGGTACTCGCCTCGGCTAGGCGGTTCTAACGTGTACCCACAATCTATGTTTTGAGCAAAAATAAGAAAAATATAAAAAGAATTCAGCTGAAAATTTTCAATTTTTAAATCTCAAAAAATCCGTTTATTGCACGGACAAGTTTTCGTAATGTTCCACATAATTTTCAGCCTCCGGGGAGCCTGGGCTTTTAGCGGGCATTTTACTGTTAGTCTGGCCCCGCAGCCGGGCTTTAAGAAATAGAAAATTAGTTATACATAGGCCTATTGTATACCCTAAAATCATAACTTTCATAGCGCAATAAGTTGTTCTTTATGACCAAATTCCGGTCAAACCTCGAATTTAGAACACCGAAATAAAGCGTATATAGCTTGCAGACGATGAAGACTAATCTCTTTACAATGTATTGGATAGAAATTCGATTCAAAATTTATCCTTTGAACTGATACTTTGGTTGCAAAGTCCGTTTTGGTACTGTCTTATCAAGGAAAGTTAAGGTTCTCGTCCATTGGGACTTTGATTAATAGATGACCAATTTGTGCCTCCAGGCAAAACTTGTAAAACTGTCCAGCAAAAGGTGCTTCAAGACGAACGCTCATATAAGCCTTTTTTTGGTTTACTTACGTTGGTATCCAAGCAGATTTTAAATGTATGTCTGTATACCAGATGACCAATGGTCTAGATTTTGCTAACCTGAAATTTTGTCTTTGATGAATATCCTTTTTGTCTAAGGTCATGTTGGTCAAGGTATAAAGTATACTTGCCTCTAATACATAAGTATTAACATTTTTACTTTCTGTAAGTAAGTTCAGGTCACAGGCTACAAAACTTCCCGGAAAATCGAATGTTTCCACTTTTTCTCACTGAAGAGCCTATGTAACAGTATCTGACTTTGCTCTTAAATAGGCCAAGGTCAATCCAAGATCATACTTTCTGTAAAAAATTGTTAGGCCAGAGTTCCAAATACTACATGCCAAGTTTCATTGAAATCAATTGATTCGTTCCAAAGAAAAAGATTTTTCAAGATGTTACAATATATGGGGGTGATATCGTCGGCTGAGTGCTATAGTGTTCTATCTCCATTTTTCAAAAGTTTGAGAAAATTGGGTTCAAAGGTTCGAGACCCTCAAATAAGGTCAAAATGTTCATATTCACAGTGAGTATACATTATGAACATGTATTTCTGTATAAATAGTAGCGGTGAAAATGAAGTAATTTTGGGGAAAAAAATAGGAATCTTGTGATCATAGAACAATTTGCATAAAAAAATGTCCTTGTGTGTTTTTCATGACCCGGAGATAGTACATCTTGGTGACCCAGATTCCATAGCAAGCAATGCAGCATTTTCTCTTGTTTATAACTGCAATAAAAATATAAAATAATTATTCTAAGTGGCATCTTTAACTTCCTCTGTTAGCTCCGCCTCCGCTCAGTTGTTGCTCAGATGCTGCAGAGTCTACATGTGTATTGAATACCAGAATAAAATAATATTATAGCTTATAGATATGGAATTAGCTTGCGATAAAGAGTTGAGCGTGGAGCAAATTTTTAAGTGTTTAGTCAAAGTGAGAGAAACGGCCCATGTGGACGTGCTTAATTGTTTCAAACGGGACGAAAGCCTTGAGTCTCTGTCAAGAGAAGAACTTGAGAAAAAACTGTTAAAAAGTTTGAGCGTTGACACCGAAGAGGTGTCAAGGGTTTTTGGAAAACCCTTTGACAGGATTGAGCTAGTTCGCCTCGCCCACTACGCTATAGAGGAGGCCAACAATGGTGCGGTTGAAGGTCTTAAAAGGAAGGCTGACCAAGAGCCCGCTAAGGCTCCCAAAAAGACAAAGGGGACAACAGACACCCCAGCTGTAAGTGTATACATATATATTTTTTCCAAGTCCTTGTTTCGTTGTATATATGATATAGGCGGATTGTCCGTGCTAGTGGCAGACCTGATTAAGGCCGGGTTTAGGGTGACATAAGGTGGTGCATGTAAGTTGACTAGCGGGTTACGGTACGGCAGTCGTCGAGTTTGCAGTCGTCGAGTTTGCAGTGGAGGACAAGATTAGTATTCGTTTTGAGACTTGTCACCGTGGCCGCAACGTTTTTTTTCTCTTAATGAAGTAATTAACATGATGGTTGCAGTTGCAGAAAGTTTCGGCCGTTAGGTTTATTGTGAATCGTATGATTCGATATATATGCAGTAAACCTGTCAAAATTTACACACATTTTTCAAAATTAAATCCTCGTGTTGCATGCTTAGATATTTGTACACGGGGTGGTCTCTGTCGTTGCGGCACGGCTGTGGACGCTTGAAGTTCAGGCCAGAAGCTGTGCTAGAAAGCACGCCAGAAAAAAAAAAAAAAAAAAAAAAAAAAAAAAATTAATATACGATGTTCTTTTGGGTGCATGGTCTTCTAATTTTCTGCTCAGTCATGTTAAAGGTTTAAAGATGGTTTAAATTTTGGATCTGTTTTATTAATCAGCATGTGTTTTCATGGTTACAATTAAGAGCAGTCGAACATCGTTATTGTGTTTATTGTTAAAATGTCAGATAGAAGTTGTGTTGGCTGTCGTCGCAACACTTGTAAGGTGTTAGTTGAGAAGCTAGCTCCCAGAAAAAGCAGACATAACAAAGAAAGCATGGTTTTGAGATTTAAAGCCACATACTCGCGTCCGAGCAGTTTTGGTTGCATGAGCTTCAAAAAAGGTATTTTCGATGTTACGTTAATGAAATGAGAATGCTAGTAAAGAGAGAGAGATACCCACTGTGGGTTGACGTCACCCTAAGCACTTGGCGGTTTTTGGATGTGATGAGGATGACACATTGGTGTGCTTGTCATGTTCGCTGTAGATATGATGACCTAAGAATTGACAATTTAATAAATTTAATCAATTACCGCTGATAGGAAGTTGCATATTGTTGTTAGTACATGTTTTAGTGGCACGCGGCAATGTGCATGTAACCGACTCGACATTGAGGGTCTGTAATTGATGAATCTAGTTTGTCAAAATATTGCCTTGGTTGTTAGATGGACATCTCCTTTTACACGTAGGCAGTCGCGTGCTTATTTTCAAAAAAAAAAAACGTTGTCGTTTTAGTGTTGTAATACAGCTTGAGGGTTTTCATTATTGTTACATTATATAGAGATGTTTGTCGATGTGCTGCGGTAGAGTAATAGTGATACATGCTTTTTTGAAGGGGTTATGCTTTACGATTTATGGCTCCTCTGTAAAGGTCGCTTAATTTTTATATATCAGAGCGATTTCTGCTTTTCAGTCAGACACATGGGTACCGCGTTTTGACCAAGAAGCCATAAATAACAGAATAGCTGAAGTAGAGTCCTTTGCAGGGAGTTCTAAATATTCCAAACAAAAGAACGTGTTAAAGTCGGAACTTAAATTGTTTTTGGAGAGACTTTCCGGCAGGAGTTTGGATGATGCCACTCCTAGTGACCTAAGACAGTTTTTGGCCCATAAGGATTTAAATGGAAATACTCAGATTCATAATATAGAGTGTAGCCTTCGGGGCAACTCGGGATCACGAAGTTCGACATGTGGGTGTCCTTTTCGTCGCTCTCACGGTTCGCTGGACAGTTTAGTAGGTCAGTTACGCGCCATTTTTCGTGATCATGGGCGCGGAAAAGATTGGAATGATGTGTTAGGCTTGGGAAACCCTGCAGCGGCCCCCATTATTAAAACATACTTACGCACTACTAAGTTAGAACAATCAGCTTCGGGAGTAACTCCAAAAAAAGCTACCCCGTTATTCGCGGATAAGTTGTCGTTAGTCTCCAGACACATTTCATACAGATTAAGTGACCCAAATATTTCTTGGCAGCAGAGATTTGTCCTGCAGAGAGACAGAGCTTTTTTACACATTTTAGCGTATTCAGGTGATAGGTCAGGCGACCTAGGTAACCTTTTATCCAGTCAGGTATATTGGCTCCCAAACGACCAAGGTTTATGCCTTTGTTTTACACAAGGTAAAACGATTAGTTTGACAGATCCCAGAACAATTATCTTAAGACGGGCTGTAGACGCAGAATTTTGCCCGGTAATTTCGTTGCTATCCTATTTCGAAGCGTGTCGAGAAAACGATGTTGACTTAAGACTGGGATACGTGTTTAGACCATGGGATACTGTAAACAAGGAAGTGTCACAAAAGCAGTTAACTTCGTCGGCGGTGAATGCAAGATTAAAGGGTTATTTGCAGTTATTACACATTTGGGATGGTGAAACGCCACATGGAACAAGAAGCGCAGTTGCTTTGACTCTTTCTTGGTTGGGTCTTGAAAAAGAGGCCATAAAATCTCATGTGGGCTGGAAATCAGAAAAAATGTATGAACACTATACTAGGGAAAATACGATTCTTCAGAAACTTTCTAACACAACCGTGTTGTCAAAATTCCACCTTGATGTTAGTTTGAAAGAAAAGATCGACCTTTACCGGGGAGCCGCGTCGTGTGAAAAAGTATTTAGATAAATTGGGTTAATATATTTGTAGAATACCGACCTGAGGAAAGAGTTTGAAGAGTTAAAGAGCTCCCTAAACAAAGACACGGTGGCGTTCGCTTTGAGGGACGTCAAGGAGTATGCGGGGCGCACTCACGACGTTAACGTGGATACTTTGCAATTAAAGCTAATGCATCTGGATGATCTGGGAAGGCGCACACAACATGATGATAAGGACCTTTTTTCGAAGGTCCTTGAGCGGTTCATGGTTCGTAAAAAACACCCCGAAGTTGGCTCTCTGGTTTCATCCTTGCTTTCAAGCAATGTCGATGCCCGAGTGTTTGATAAGGAACACAAGTTTCTCAAGCTACATGGGGGAGAGAAGAAAAATTCGGAGGTGGGATCGTCCAGAAAGTCAGGATCAGAGGATAACGGTGGAGTAGATTGGCAAATGATGTATATGCAGTTGCTTCAGTATGGCCAGCCTCGACTTCCAATGCCAATGCCCATGCTCCCGTGTCGCCCCCCTCAGCCCCAACGCAGACCAGGCCAAGCTAAACGAATGCCCCAAAATTACACAGGTTGTCACATTTGTGGCGACATGTCCCATTTCAAGGTCGACTGTCCAAGGTTGAAGTAGAATCATGTGAGAGCCACTTGAAACACTGTGTTTTGTTTTAATGTTACAGACTTTGGTGGACAACGTACATATATATGAATGGGAAAGAGATGCTAGCTTCCACCCAGGAACAATCCAAAGACGTGTGTTATCACCGACGTACGTTAATGTGATGGGGGAACAGGTTCAGGGTAAACCAACATATTCATTTTGTGGCAATCAACGGGATTTTGCAGAAACGGTGTTGGAAAGCAATATGTGTTTTTTGGATACATCTTACTTTATTGCAGGAAATGTACATAATAACGTTGATTTGTGGGAAGAGATCATCTTGGATAAACAAAGTGAGGCCTTTGACTGGATTAAAAACAAAGTGGACATAAACAAATTCATGACCCATTTTAAGGGGGAGTTTAATGGAGTAGTTTATGATCATTCGTACCCACCCCCAAGGATCTTCCGCAATGCCCCTAATTGTAAGCAATTTGTGAGCTTCATTAACTCGGAGTTGGCTGAAAGGTTAAAATCGGGTGCTATATCATATGTAGGTAAAGTGGGCGAAGTACAGCCGCCTCACGTCGTTTCAGGAATTACCATAGAGCCTACAAAGCCGCGTTTATGCATTAACTTAATGTATGTAAATTGTTTCATGAAGGAAACCCCTTTCACGCTAGATTCTTTGACAGACATCCCAAGGATTACAAAACAGGGGGATTATCTGTCGAAAGTTGACGACCACAAGGGGTACAACAATGTTTTTATGTCAGAAAATAGCAGATCTTTGTTGGGGTTTCAGTGGGGTGGCCATTATTTCGTATGTAATACGGTACCGTTTGGATGGCGCTGCTCTGCGTATGTGTACAACTCTTTGAATCTACATGCCGTATCTCATTTAAGGAGGCAGTCTGTGTCGTCGCTGTTGTACATTGATGACCGGTTGGTGGGCGAATACGGTGGGGAGGTGCCTCAAAACCTGGACGACTCATATAGCCGTTCACAGATCGCGATACATTGGGCAGTCAGACTTTTTGTGTGTTTGGGGTACTATTTAAATTTATCAAAATCCGTTTTCATTCCGACTCAACTGCTGATTTTTCTAGGGATGTGGGTTGACACGGTAAAACGTTCCTTCTTTGTAACTGACAAACGTAAAGCGAAATTAAAAAGGATAAGGGAGACAATTTTGAGGGGTACAGTCACATCGGTACTGACTTTACAGAAATTTACTGGTATTTGCTGTTCCATGATACTGGCTATTCGTGCGTCAAAACTATACACAACAGCTTGTAATAGGGCAATTTCGCGGGCCACTAGAAATAATGAGCTTATCATTCCCGTTTGTGGCGAGCTGCGTGATGAGGTAGAATACTGGAATTTCCTCGACACATGGACGCAACCTTTCCCATGGTTGTCAGAATCTCATATTTCACTACAAATTGCTTCTGACAGTTCTGAGTATAAATGGGGTGCGGTATACAAGTCTGCAGATGATGAACGGTCTTTCTCGGATTTCTGGTCTCAAGACCAACTGTCTTTCCCCATCATGGTTAAGGAGGCATTAGCTTTAAAAAATGCATTAAATAGTTTGGGCACCGTGTTAACAGGGAAGCGAATAATGGCATTTGTAGACAATAAAAGTGTGGTGTTCGCTTGGTCAAATCAGACGTCGCGCAATTCTCAGTTAAACACAGTTTTAAAGGAAATTTTCCAGTTTACTCTGCAGTACAACTGTGCACTGGAGGTTACATATATTCCTTCAAAATCAAACCCGTCCGATTTGCCGTCCAGGACTCTTTCAAAAGCCGATGCCACTATAACCTCGCGAACGTGGTTGTTAATTCAGTCTCAGTTCGGGCCACACACGGTTGACATGTTCAGCCTTGACAGCAATGCGATGACTGATTTAGGTGGTAATAAGTTAAGGCATTTTACCCCATTCCCCTCTCCTTTATCTTTTGGAGTAGACGCGTTGGCACAGCCGTATTCGGCCACTGAACGATACTACGCTTTTCCTCCGTTTTGTTTATTACCGGGTTTGGTCAAGTTCATCATAGATAAAGCTGTCAACGCAACCCTAGTTTTTCCTTGGTTTGACTTACTCGAACCATGGCACGTGTTGATTTTACGTTCTGCTAGATCAATTATAACGGTAGGATATAAACATGACAAGGGCGTGTTATTGTATCCCACTAAAAAGGGATATCAGAAAGATAAACGTGGTTTACAGTGGACTTTGATGGCGGCAAATTTCCAGTTTCCCAAGTCAGCTCCCGTATCTCACATCTGTTCGCATTTAAGTGGCAGGCGTCCCGCAAATCATGTGCCTGTGCTTTTCGTGGGAGACTCTATGATTCGTTTTATGACAGGCATGTACGAAGATACTCATGTTATTTCGATTGGGGGTGCAAAATTGCTAGATTCCTTGGAATGCTTCAATTAGAGTTAAGTCGGCTCGACGTTTTTCTTGTAATTTTCCATGCAGGGACAAATAATGTGAATAAAGCATATTACCCGGAAGCCAGTCAGTTAGACAAAGCCAGCCAAAGTTTAATCCAGTTGGAGAAATCTGTACTTGAGTTGCAGAAAAAGCATCGTTTTGGCTTTGTGTTTTCAAGCTGTATTTACACGAGGTCACGTTTAATTAATAAGCGAATAGACACTTTAAATGCTTTGATTAAACAGTTATGTAATAGGTGTTCCTTCAAATACATAGATAACTCAAACATTTCTCCCGACTTGCTGAAGGATCGGGTTCACTTAAGCACACCAGGAGAAAAGACCTTTCTCGGCAATTTGTCTGAACTGTTGTAGCAAGCTAGCGTCAGTAGCACTGAGCGTTTCACCTAAAGATTGGCCATTCAGCCATGGCGGTAATATTCAACGTTTTCTGTACAGTTAGTCTTTCTTGTGTATTCATGTAGTAGAAAAAGAAAGAAACAAATAATAACAATAATTAGTAATTGTTGTGTATGTTGAATTTACGACCCCCCCCCCCTCCCCTCCCCCCTCTTAGTATATCGACTAAGTGCATAAAAATTACTATATCGGAGCAATCTCCAGAATCTCATTATTATGATTTATCTGACAGGCCACATGGGCCACTTGCGATTTTTGAGAATTTCATAGGTTTACTCAAAAATTTAAGGTATTACAAACTTAATTTAGAGTCGATCAAGAAAAAACAGATCATCCTGCGTACTCCAAGGTGTGTTAAGGCTTCACTTAATATGCTTAGTACGATGGCAATTATGGCCAGAGGTTTTTTTTCTTGTCTGCTGCGTGGCTGTGCACAGTCCAATCTGAGTATTCATTCTAAAAGAACAGCGAATCAGTAGGTTTTTCGCAGGACAACACATGAGTAACATACTCATACATCAAGTGGTGTTGAGATTAAAACATGAACTCTTATTGCAGCTTGAGATAAGAGAAATTTGGTAGAATACTGAAATGCTATCCCTCGTCGTAGGGCTACTCTTAGTTTGACGATACAGCACACAACACAAGTGCCTGAATTAGAACAAAAATGAGCTATCTAGGTTCTTAATTCTTATCAAAAGATATTTCAGCAAGAAAGCTGATCAGGCTTCTTCTTTGTACACGCAGTTCCAATCGGAAATAAAAATTGCATATACTAGTTTCAAAGACTTGTCTATTTCTGAGATTTGACGCTCTGTTGATGAAAATACACATTTCATCACGATTTTATAATTTCTTAAGGCCCAGGGGAAGAAAATGGTTTTATTATATAATTCTATTAAAACAACGAATTAAATTTAGGGATTGGAAGTACCACATACCATGCATTCATGCACTTATCTGTGGCAGTCGATTTTTATCAATTAGTGCAAATGAGAGCGCATTTGAAATGTTTCGGCAACCTGCTTTCAGTCTCTCCAGGAATGTGTTACATGATACAGACGCGGTTAGGAAAATAATGTGCAGCAAGTGGTCATTTATCAGCCAATTTTCTGAAGTGGCACTCCATTTAGTCGGTGAAAAAAGCAATTACACAACTGATTGACCTTTGTAAGCAACACTCTAAGACAAGTAACGTATAAACTAGAGTAAAATGTCTCGACTTCGCGCTTGTGCTCACCTCAAACATATATAGTTTGTTTGCACAGGTTGAAATCAGTTATACGAAACTCTTTTGAACTTTCGACACGCACGTTAATAAAGGTATCTCATGAAGCGAGTGCTTTACATCTCTTTACTTTGTAAACAATACCCATGGGAATATATCACAAGCGGCATTTTAAAGTTTATATTAAATATTAACGAGAGGAGACCTCGGCAGCCCAATCATAGGTTGCGACCAGGATACCTGTTAATCGATCACCAGTAGGCGGTACGGAGGCGGAGCCTCTCGCTATCCAGCATTTGGCATTCGTTCTTGTGCTCGCTGGCCAAAGATTTTTCTGCTGCATGACTGCTTTGAGATTTAGTGATGTTTGACTTTGGTTTCGCACTTAACGACCGTGAAATATCATCAAATTAGCATTAAGCTGTTTGCAACAACGGTGATAGTAAATAAATTGGGCCTGGACGCTAATCGCACGCGTGCCTTCTACAGCCTCTGTCACTTCCCATGATGGTCGCATCAAATTGCTAATAATAGCAACAATGTACATGGGCGCTTCGGAAATGCATAGGAAGTGGTATATTACCTAAAGGACTTACGCCTTATCAGTTACTAGAATCTAGCAAAACCACAGCATGAACAATTTGGAAAATACACGCCCACTTTTGTCAACCTCTTGTGTAAGTTTCTATGGTAATATTATGTAGTTAAATAAGTATTGGAATAGGAGTAACGTGTTTACGAACTGGTGCAGCCAACTTGGTAGATGTGGTGTAAACTCGAATGGGTAGAGATTTTCTCACATTATCCATTGCTAACATCTAGAGGAACGTAAGGTTGGCGCTTGGAATAGAATACTATTCTAAGTGGCATCTTTAACTTCCTCTGTTAGCTCCGCCTCCGCTCAGTTGTTGCTCAGATGCTGGGGTGGCAAGCTGGGTCTTGGAGACTGCAGTGCCGCTGGCCTTGGGTTTCCCTGGTCATCAGGCCCCTTCGCTGCCATCCGGTTGTTCGCTTCCTGTTTCAAGGTTTTTTGCATCCCTCCCGCCCCCCCTTTAAGTAGCGCCTTCGTTCCTTTAGTCCTCGTCCTGTCCGCGATTTTCTCACATTATCCATTGCTAACATCTAGAGGAACGTAAGGTTGGCGCTTGGAATAGAATACTATTCAAAGTAAGCCTTAAAGGCTGAATACTAATTATAAATCTATTTATCTCAACACACCCTTAAATTTCTTCATTGTATCTATCCTAGATATCATATAATACGCCCAATACCTAATGAAACCAATGACATGGTAGTATGTGACCATGTGGCCCAAAATGTCACGTGGCTGAATTACTCCAAATGCAGACATCTCATTGGTCAAAATGGAGATAGAACAATATAACATTAGAGTTTCGAGCCATTTTGGACATAGAACATAAAAGAACTGTGAATAACAAAATCTATGCAGAATATCAACATCTGACTACACTAGGAGATAGAACTATTGATTCCGATTCCAACGGTACATCACACTTAATATGACCCAAATATGGAGATAGAACAGTATAGCACTCAGCCGACGATATATGGGCATGGCGGCCATCTTGGTTATGTGAACGTGACCATTTATATAAACTTTTATTCCCCTTTCTTAAGGATACTAGATCTACATCATATTAAAATTGGCTTTGATTGGTCAAGCGGTTTCTGAGAAAACTAAGTTTTACATTTAATATGTAAATGACCTTTGGCCAATGTCAAGAAATCACCTTGACCATGATTACTTATACAACTTCATTAGTTCAACATGCTGTCTGTATCTACCAACTTTCAGGTCACAAGTTACAATACCATATATGGACATGTAAATGTAGCAAGTAGATACAAACTTGGCCTTGAAACGATCTGTTTTGCTATTTTCTAAGTCCGTTCCGGTCGTTATGGTTATGTTAATAGATAAAAATTGGCATTGAAATGGTCTGGGTTATATATATTTTAGTCCATTCTGTTCCGTTTCGGTCCGTTGCGTTCGTTATGGTTATTTTAATAGATAAAGACTGGCCTTGAAACGGCCTGTTTTGCTATTTTCTGAGTCCGTTCTGGTCCGTTTCGGTCGTTAAGGTTATTTTATTAGATAAAACTGGACTTGAAGGTTGCATTTCACTATATAAGGTTTTCCATAGGTGACAATGTTAACGTTTTGTCACCTAGCTCGAAAACTAGACTCACAAAATTCACAAGACTGGTCTCATTGTAAACGTTCATCATAGCCCATCAATTTAAATGAAAATTATCCGCATTTTTACCTACTGAATTCAAAGCTATCCCCCGTTAAACGGATGCACCCTCAAAAATCATGTTTCATCATGCGGGTGGCTCTTCAGAGGGGTTCATGGCGAAAATACGTCCCGTTCCCCTCTGATACCGGGATTTATCGGCTAAAACATGGTATTCGAAACAGCGCATGTCTGTTGTTTTGCTATTTTCTGTACGTTCCGGTCGTTATGGTTATGTTGATGATAAAAACTGGCCTTGAAACAGCATGTTTTGCAATTTTTGAGTCCGTTCCAGTCCGTTTCGGTCTTCAAGAATATGTAAATGATAAAAACTGGCATTGCAACGACAAGTTTGGCAATTTTTGAGTCTGTTCCGGTCCGTTTCGACACGCTCCGATCGTTATGGCTTATCAAATAGATAAAACTGGACGAAACAGTCTGTTTCTGAGTCCGTTCCGGTCCGTTCCGGCCCGTTCCGGTAAATCGTGATACCCGAATTATTTCACCAACTTGTTACAAGATTCATATTAATCTTCACTTTGGATCTGATGCAGAATAGCAAGATTGGTCTTTCCATAGGAAATGTGTATTGTGGTGTTCCAACTGTTGCGGATGACCTTCTGTTTTTATCGCGTTCAAGCAATGTTGTCTACACAGGGATACTTTGCTGGATTGGAGAGATATCTCATAAGTGATTCTAAAACTAGGGTTTTTATTGTCAATAGCCCGACGGACACTGTCACTTGGAACCAAAGTCAGATTTTTTTTCTATCAATGGCAATCCCATTGAGGTGGTAAATGAATGTACACACTTGGGGATAAAAAGGGACTCAATATCTACATGTAGGCCAGGTCACTCAACAACTGTAGATGATAGAATTGCTTCCGCGAGGGGTTGTGCATACTCCATAATGGGGGCTGGTTTGCATGGTGAAAACGGGGGTAATCCCAGGGTTTCATTGTCTCTCTGGTCGGCATATGTTTTACCTCGTCTTATTTATGGTCTTGACGTGGTGAAGCTGTCAAAATCTGAAATCCAAAAACTTAACAAAGTTCACAAAAAAATCCTTAAACAAATCATGCATCTTCAGGAGAGATCGGCTGACTCGGCGGTGTATTTGTTATCTGGTCAATTGCCTCTGGTGGCGGATCTACACAAACGAGTCTTGGGTACGTTGGGTAGTGTGTTACGCAGCAGCTCAATTGAGAGAGAGATTGCAGAAAGGCAAATTTTGATTAAAGACCATAAATCCAAAAGCTGGTTTGTCTATGTGAACTCATATTTGTCTCAATACAGACTACCTAGTATCTTAGATCTTTTGAATAGTGAATTGACTAATGCTTCATGGAAAAAGACAATCGATGAGCATATCAATACATATTGGGTTAATAAGATAAAACTTGAGACGAGTCAGGTTTTTGAATACTGAAAAATACGAAATTGGTGAGGTGCATTGTGTCTGGAAAAATGCAGGGTTCAATCCTAATGCAATTTAGAAAGCTGGCATAAAGGCAAGGCTCGTGACAGGCACATATGTTCTTCGGTCTGTTCGTGTTAAGTTCAATCAAGTGTTGACCCAACGTGTTTGCTGTGTGGTAAGAATCCAGAAGACCATGAACATTTCCTGCTGAGGTGCCGTTCCCTTACGGAGACGAGAGCCTTGATCCTTTTATCAAGACGATTAAATCTGTTTTATCACAATATCTGGGAGATAAGGAGCAGCAGTGTATTTGCCGCGACCCCGAGGTGTTAGTTGCGCTGATTTTGGATTGCACAGCGGTTGAATTAAATCTGAGAGAACCCCAAAGGGAGGACTTTCTGTCCAAATTTGAATCAGTTGCCAGGGGAATATGCTATGAACGTTGAATGTTGTGTAATTGCTGCAATCTAAAACAGGCTCAGACTTTCAGCTGTTATTTACAATCTCCATGCATGTTTACACAAAAGCATTTCGAATGTGTCATACAGCCTCAGTGCCAAGCGTCCACTAACCGGTCAAAATAGTTTTACTTTACACATCAAATTGAAACCCGAATTATACCGTGAAAGACTAAATCCCGCTTACCTTTACTTGGCATACAGTACTGTTCACAGAGATGTTAAATTTCTCTCCAGGTGATGATCCATTAGAAAAGTCTCTGATTTCCTGTTTTAAATCCATAATTTCTGTGAGATTTACTAATTCATCTAGCTTATTTGCTCCCAGTTTTGGAGAGCAACGCTAAGCCAATCAAAAAGAAGCCCTCCATGCTCACGCTACAAAGCGCGCACCGTGACGTCAAGGCACTCCGTGACGTCAACTAGGTCGTGTTCGGATGCACTCACCACGTGTCAACCATGGCCGACTTCGATTGGAACTATTCTAACTATGGTGTTACCATGGGAGATGTAGTCTGCTACACGACTCCTCCATATCGAATGAGATTGACCAATCACAGCCATCGTTAGAAGTCTCCATCACAGAAGAGTTTTACCAAACTAACTATGGTAGCTACCATACCTAGGGCTGGGTTCCTTCGGTAATGGTCATTTCTATCTCCAATACAGAAGAGCTTTACTATAGTACGAATCGAACAACAATAGTAGCTACTATTGTCCTTACCATAGTCCCAATCGAAGTCGCCCCATGTGTAATCCTGTTTATTCAATTGGAAATTGTTTGATCAAATAGAACCATCAAGGTCCGCAACGGAACGTAGTGGAGTGAGGTTTCGCAACTACAGTCTAAACATGACGTTTTGAACATTGTTGGTGACGTTTCGACGTCGATGACCTTAACGTCTTTATATCATTTTAATTTAAAGAAGCAAAGACTGAACTTCTCGAAATTCTCTGTGTGTCTTGAAGTTCAACATCTATACCATTGTATGGGCTTATGCTATGCAATATACACAAAGTCACACATCGTTTTGTAGTATTGCTAGGTATAATAGACGCTTGTATCGCCTTGCGGTACAAGCCGGCTTTTACAGCGACGCGATAGAGCGCTGGATTAGCACGCAAGAGATCCTGGTTCGATCCTCGGCCGGGGCAAAAGGTGATTTGCATTTTTTCACCTGTTACAATTTGGCGCCCAACGTAAAATGACCCATCCAATGGCTCGGAGCACATCCGTGTCGAATTTAGGTTCGTGAATGTCTAATTGAGATTCGGGGACGAATCTAAAATGGAGGGGGAATATGTAGTAGTGCTAGGTATAATAGACACTTGTATCGCCTTGCGGTACAAGCCGGCTTTTACAGCGAAGCGGTAGTGTTGGATTAGCACGCAAGAGATCCTGGTTCGATCCTCGGCCGGGGCAAAAGGTGATTAGCATTTTTTCACCTGTTACAGGCAGTAGTGCTAGATATAATAGACACTTGTATCGCCTTGCGGTACAAGCCGGCTTTTACAGCGACGCGGTAGAGTGTTGGATTAGCACGCAAGAGATCCGGGTTCGATCCTCGGCCGGGGCAAAAGGTGATTAACATTTTTTCACCTGTTACAGTTTGATACAAGACGCATAATAAAGGGTGTACCTCGTTTTTAAATTAATGGTATTCCTTATTGTGCAATGGTTGGCATGGCAACATACGTGATATATATAAATAACTTTGTTTCATAAGAAATATACGTGTCTTGGATTGTGTTACAATATTAAAGCAGTTTGATGTAAATGTAAGAGTATGTCAAACCTTTCAAATTAAGATGGTTTTATAATTTTGATAGAATAAAATGTAAATAAATGCCCGAAGACCCCTTTCGTCAGATCCGCGCTCATGCATTTATATTACAGATTTGAACCAAATTATACAGACAAATTGTTGGAGTTCCGATGGGTACAAATTGCGCCCCTCTCGTAGCCGACTTATTTGTACATGTATACTGCTACGAAAGAGATTTCATGGATTCTCTTAACCATGAAAATCAAGCTGAAGTCATCAAGGCTTTTAATTCGACTTCCAGGTACCTCGATGACCTTTTGATTGACAACCCTTATTTTGAAGGTATGGTCAATCAAATTTATCCACCTGAACTACAGTTGAAGAAAGCCAATACCACAGATACCGTAGCCCCTTTTTTAGATTTACATCTCTCTATTGCAAATGGATTTGTTTCTTCTAAAATTTATGATAAGCGCGACGACTTTGATTTTGCTATGGTAAATTTTCCGTTTTTGGATGGTGACGTTCCTTGCTGTGCTTCTTATGGTGTATACATTTCGCAACTTATTAGGTTTGCGAGGGTCTGCAATCATGTTACGGACTTCAACGCCAGTCAACAGTTAGCATGCTTATCTTAAATTGGAAGGACACCAGAGATGTGACCAAATATATCCGGAAAATCATCAATCAGCTATAACAGAGTAATGCGGCCGTAGTTCTAAATCGACTGGATCCCCGGACATAGCTCTATAGCTGGTAATGAAATGGCTGACAGACTGGCAAAAGAGGCGGCGGAAGGAGCAGGCAAGTTCCTAGAAGAGAAAAGAGTAACCTCCCATCCAGAGATCAATCACTATAATAATTATTACAGCACAGTGGCAAAAGAGACGGACGTAGTTGTTCTCAGACATGATAGCGTCGGCTGAGTGCTATACTGTTCTATCTCCATTTTGGGTCATATTGTTATACACCGTTGGAATCAGAATCAAATGTTCTATCTCCTAGTGTAGTCAGATGTTGATATGTCTGTCTAGATTTTATGTTATTAACAATTCGTTTATGTTTTATGTCCAAAATGGCCCAAAATAGTATTCAGCCTTTCAGCTTAAAGTGTTTTGGCACCTTTTTATGATATGAAGCGTATTTCACTTCTCTGATAATATAAATGACTATGATATAATTCTCTAAATAATTTCTTTCATTACCTGTCATAGCTTATCAAAGTTGGAACCAGCATGACAACCCTTACTGCTGATAAAATCTCAGATCATGACATGCAGGGGTCTGTTATCTCAGTAAATATTTCTTGGTCAGAATTTTTTTCTTTTTTGGCAGCAGACGAATTTCAGCATGTAAGTTGCTGTTGGACAGCAAAGGTACCAGTGTTAAATGCCTTCATGTAAGGAATAATTCTGCATGGTGACAAGGAGAATGGGTATAAGTAGAATAGAGCTATTTGTAAGGTGTCTAGATCACTTTGGAGAGTTTTACTATCTGTAGTGGCTGGGGTGCCACAGGTATATCAGACACATATACAGCCTCGCCGTATGAGCTAGCTTTTACAGCGACGTGTAGTGTGTATGGATATTGTTGTAAGTTAAGCAACGTTGAGCTCGGTTAGTGGCTGGATGGGTGACCCTGGTTGGAGCAGGGGCGACTGAGTAGTCGGCTGCTCATGGTAGGTACCATCAGTTATTCTACATTGGATACTTCGCTCCTAAAGGAAAAAGGGAGGGGGTAGTGTGGTGATGGGTATAGAAGAATACAGCCTTGCTGTATGAGGAATACGTTGTGGAATGCCAAACTTTTCCACTTCGTTGTTTGACACTACAGCTTCTCTTGAGATATCCAACAGATTTGAGTCCCTTTCGTCCCTGTCCGAGCCTGACAGTCCGATACCAGACAATATTGGCCCCCCCAATGCAGCTTCTTCGCCTATTGTGCAAACAAAAGAAGCAAAACCCAGGACCAAAAGGGCGGTCCTGAACCACCCCTTGAGAATTTTGATCATGAATTGTCAGTCAATTAAAAATAAAAAGGCTGAAATTCACACTGTCATAGAATCGGCTAAACCTGACATCATATTGGGGAATGAGTCATGGTTAACCCCAGACATTAAAAACTCAGAGATTTTTCCAGATTCCTTTGATGCTATCCGGAAAGACAGAGCTAGTGATGCGCATGGTGGTGTCTTCATTGCTTTTAGGCGTGATCTTCTCTGTACTGAAGCTCCGGAATTGGACACCAAGTGCGAAATAATTTGGTGTAAGTTGAACATTATTGGATGTAGGACTTTGTACCTTGGATCATTCTATCGTCCCCCTAGGTTCCCAACTCAGGAGCTTGAACTGAAATATCTTGAGGATTTTAATACTTCACTTTCTCGGATTATGTCAAATAAAAATGCCCATGTTCTTGTAGGCGGAGACTTCAATTGTGGTGATATTGAGTGGAGCACAATGCAGGTACCCGAGGGGGTCCCAAAGAGGCCAGTTCAGACTAAACTTGTGGAGATAATACAGGATCACTGCCTCTCCCAAATGGTAAATATACACACCCGAGAAGACAAGACCCTTGATTTACATTTCACTAACTCGCCATCCCCAATTAACCGTGTTAAAGGGATGCCCCCGATCGGCAAAGCAGATCATGACATTGTCTATATTGAATATGACATAAAGGCTAAACGGATTCAGCAGGCCCCGCGTAAGATTTTCCTATATAAACGAGCGGATATGGACGGTCTCCATGACCATCTAGCGCGCTATAGGGATTCGTTCCTTTCAACTGACCATAGTCAGGTGTCAGTCAATGACATGTGGGTCATTTTTAAGTCGGAGGTTCTCTCGGCTATTGAAAGGTTTATTCCATCAAAAATGACCAAGACAAAATATAGCTTATCATGGATCGATAGCTCGATCAAACGCTTGATAAGGAAACGTGATAAACTTTACTTTCGTGCTCGCAAGTCAAGCAGCCCTGACATTAAGAACCATTACAAACGGTTCAGAGCACATGTTCAAAAGAGCATTAGAGATGCATATTGGAAGCATATTACCAATATCTTCTCCTTTGAAAATGATAACCCTGATCCCGATTGTCCCCGAAAAAATGAAAAGGCAAAAAAGTTTTGGTCATTTGTCAAGTCCCTAAAGAAAGACGCGTCTGGGATCAATACTCTTAGAGAAAATGGTATCTTGAAGACTGACACTTTGGATAAGGCTAATATTTGTAATAGGCAGTTTCAGTCAGCCTTCACTCGCGAATCAGATTATGGATGAAATCCCCTCCAAAGGCACAAGTCCTTTCACCGCTATGGGTGAAATTACAGTTGACCCCAATGGGGTCATTAAACTGTTGAATAACTTGAATATACATAAGGCGCCTGGGCCAGATGGCCTGAGTGCTAGGGTGTTGAAGGAATGTAGTTCTGAAATTGCTCCTGTACTGACCTATATCTTCAATGAGTCGCTTGCTCAGGGTGCTGTACCAGACGATTGGCGACAGGCAAATGTAGCCCCGGTATTTAAGAAAGGTGAGAAATACGATGCAGCTAATTATCGACCGGTGTCGCTTACTTGTATCTGTTGCAAAACTCTAGAGCATATAATAGTCAGCAACATAAACAAACACTTGGCTCTTGAAAACATTCTTGCTGACTGTCAGCATGGGTTCCGAAGTCAAAGGTCTTGCGAAACCCAGTTAGTTCAGTTTTATCATGATTTGGTTAGTAATCTGGACCGAGCAGTGGGTCGTGGCCACAGGCAGACGGATGTGATTGTCATGGATTTCGCTAAGGCCTTTGACAAGGTCCCACATAAAAGGTTATTATACAAACTTGACTTCTACGGGATTAGAGGATCTACACATAAGTGGATCGACTCGTGGCTCTCTGAGCGCTCTCAAAAAGTGGTATTAGATGGCCGTGCCTCAGACCCAGTCCCGGTTCTTTCTGGTGTCCCACAAGGATCGGTCTTAGGACCGGTCCTATTTCTTATTTTCATTAATGATCTTCCTGACAACATCAGGTCATCTGTTCGGCTATTTGCTGATGATTGTGTTTTATACAGAAATGTCAAGTCACCATTGGATTGTCAAATTTTACAAGATGACCTGAATAGCTTGGCCAAATGGGAAATGGATTGGCAAATGAAATTCAATGTTAGCAAATGTCATTCAATGAGGGTGACGCGGCTACATCCAAGCAGGCATATAGATTTCAATTACACACTGCATCAGCAAACATTAGAACAGGTTCAGTCCGCTAAATACCTCGGTTTAACTATAACAGATGATCTTGATTGGGGTCAACACATTTCTGAAATTACATGCAAGGCAACTAAGACTTTGGGTTTTCTTCGGCGCAATTTGGCACTGGCACCTAGGCATACTAAGGAAGTTGCATACAAAACATTGGTTCGGCCTCAACTTGAGTATGCAGCTCCTATTTGGCATCCCTATCATGAAACTCAGATTGAGATGGTGGAGAAGGTGCAGAGGACTGCTGCCCGGTGGACCTGCAGGCGATGGAGGAACACCAGTAGCGTCGGTGAAATGCTAGACGAACTTGAGTGGCCATCCCTGGAGTCTCGCAGGGAGCGGTCCTCCTTAACCTTCTTCTACAAGATACACTCCGGTACAGTGTCTCTTGATAAAGACAAATACCTGACCCCGGCACCCAATCTAAGGCATACTCGGGCATCACATGAATCACAATACACAAGACCATTTGCCTATAGTGATGCCCTGAAAAATTCCTTTTTCCCCAGAACTATTCCGGTTTGGAATAGTCTCCCTTCTTCAGTGGTCCTATCTAAGACCATTGAGGAATTTAAGGCTTCTATTTAAATCATTGGCCCAGAGGCATGCGTTTTAGTATGCCTCTCATCTATATCTTGTAAATAGTTTTAATGGTCCACCCCAAATGTTTAATTTTCCCTTGACTAAATTCTAAATTTAGCCACCCATCCCACACCTGAGGTGATGATCAGAAATTGATCGACTCAGTATCAGAAGATAGATAGTGTGTCTGGGTTTTGTTGCAAGTTAAGCAACGTTGAGCTCGGTTAGTGGCTGGATGGGTGATCCTGGTTGGAGCAGGGGCGACTGAGTAGTCGGCTGCTCATGGTGGGTACCATCGGTTATTCTACATATCATTTTGATTGCTAAAAGTGAGCTAATAAGAGAGGTCATCGCGCCATCGAGGTCAGGAATAGCGGATAATGGGGGTATGAATTTACGCTAGTACCAAAGAACCAGTACGAGTTGACTAGGGGCGAGTTGGCAAAAGTGCGGTTACATGGGTAGATCTGCGGAATCTTTAATATGCAATGATACTCTATTATATTGAGAATTGAAGGTTGCACATAGGCCTTAGGCTAGTCCAGGATCCCTCAGTGGTAGTTCTGTGCGCTGTGATGGATATGTGGGGAGGTGATTCATTGGTCAGGATGAACAATAATTAATAGAGATGGACTGAAAAGCTAAGGAAGTATAGCTGCCCAACTTTGGAATAAATGCGAAATTGTCCCCCTGCATAGCCCTAGCGCCTTAACGCCCTCGTGTACGTAAAATATAATGAAACATTCACTCACGAAGACATAGAAATACTACATCGTAAGATGGTGATCCCAATGGTGATGGAATTACTATAACAGAACAGAACAGAACAGAACAGTTGACCCGATTTTACGATGCGCTTTTATAAATCCTTTTCGGTTTGTTTCCTACACGTCTGACGTCATTTCCAAAATGGAGTCTGAAAAGAAAAAGACGGCTTTCTTTTCTCAAAAATACTCATATTCTACATGAAAGAGAAATAAACCAGAATCATTTGTTCAATAATGCAATCTGATAACAATAAATGCAAATTTCAGAAAAAGAAAACAGATAGAACATGGACGGAAGCAGCCAAAATTGTGAGTGAAACCGTCAGAATTTGCATTTCGAGTGATGACGCAAAGAAATGGACATTTTTCTTTGCTACCTATCTATCTCCAAATACTGCCATACGCCCTCACTGACATTCAAGCTATGTGTGACCAAACGATTTTTAGATGTTCAAGGATCACTTTGTAATGCATCCTTGATCACTAGAAGAATAAGCGGGGGGGGGGGGGGGGGGGGGGGGTCGATTCTGGTGCGCACGTTCGTGACGCTTCCTGTTTTCAGGAACCTATTTTGGCTTTTTTCTCTGCATTTGGGCTGAGTCATTGGACTATTTATTACTTATCCTTCTTTTCAATGTTAACCCTCACCAACTTTAGTATCTGTCCCAATTTTTTGTTGTTTATTTAGAAGTTTCTAATTTTTATTGTCCCGGATAAATTACACCGGATAATTTAGGCCCATTCACCGGTTTCAACACTTCCGGAAGGATTGAACCTGAACACAAACATTGAAAAAACCAAATAAATGTAGGTAACCTCCCAAATTAGGATTGTACTCATTGTTGATTTAGTAAGGAGAATTTCCCAGTAATCTACACCAGTCAATTGCCCCTCATATCGCAAGAGGTCACAAATAGCAAGAAGATGAAGCACTTCTTATTTGACATGCTATTTTCTGTTGCTGGCTTGCTGTTGGCCATCAGATTGACACATTTTTGGAATACACAGGACAATGACATTGGGAGACTTCCAGTTAACTTGTTTCCAGTTTACTCCAGCATACACGGAACAGCAATTGACCAACAACTTATGGCTCACGTACCACACTTTTGCAGTGTTTCTATTCTAAGGGCTAGTCTCAGGTTTAAAGATCACCGCTCTGGTAAGCTCATTCATTTATACATTTTTACTCTTCTGATAAGTAACTCCTGGGACACCGAAACAAATCCTGGTCCAGAATCCCTTATTGACAACTCTCACTTTCCGTGTGGACTGTGTGATGTCAGTGTTGGATGGGATGACCGCGGGATTTGTTGCGACTCATGCAACATCTGGTACCATATAGACTGTCAAGGCATGACTTCAACTATGTATGGGATTTACAATAAATCACTTAGCAAAAGTATAGCATGGGAATGCATACGTTGTGGAATGCCAAACTTTTCCACTTCGTTGTTTGACACTACAGCTTCTCTTGAGATATCCAACAGATTTGAGTCCCTTTCGTCCCTGTCCGAGCCTGACAGTCCGATACCAGACAATATTGGCCCCCCCAATGCAGCTTCTTCGCCTATTGTGCAAACAAAAGAAGCAAAACCCAGGACCAAAAGGGCGGTCCTGAACCATCCCTTGAGAATTTTGATCATGAATTGTCAGTCAATTAAAAATAAAAAGGCTGAAATTCACACTGTCATAGAATCGGCTAAACCTGACATCATATTGGGGAATGAGTCATGGTTAACCCCAGACATTAAAAACTCAGAGATTTTTCCTTGATTTACTCTTCACTAACTCGCCATCCCCAATTAACCGTGTTAAAGGGATGCCCCCGATCGGCAAAGCAGATCATGACATTGTCTATATTGAATATGACATAAAGGCTAAACGGATTCAGCAGGCCCCGCGTAAGATTTTCCTATATAAACGAGCGGATATGGACGGTCTCCATGACCATCTAGCGCGCTATAGGGATTCGTTCCTTTCAACTGACCATAGTCAGGTGTCAGTCAATGACATGTGGGTCAGTTTTAAGTCGGAGGTTCTCTCGGCTATTGAAAGGTTTATTCCATCAAAAATGACCAAGACAAAATATAGCTTACCATGGATCGATAGCTCGATCAAACGCTTGATAAGGAAACGTGATAAACTTTACTTTCGTGCTCGCAAGTCAAGCAGCCCTGACATTAAGAACCATTACAAACGGTTCAGAGCACATGTTCAAAAGAGCATTAGAGATGCATATTGGAAGCATATTACCAATATCTTCTCCTTTGAAAATGATAACCCTGATCCCGATCGTCCCCGAAAAAATGAAAAGGCAAAAAAGTTTTGGTCATTTGTCAAGTCCCTTAAGAAAGACGCGTCTGGGATCAATACTCTTAGAGAAAATGGTATCTTGAAGACTGACACTTTGGATAAGGCTAATATTTGTAATAGGCAGTTTCAGTCAGCCTTCACTCGCGAATCAGATGATGAAATCCCCTCTAAAGGCACAAGTCCTTTCACCGCTATGGGTGAAATTACAGTTGACCCCAATGGGGTCATTAAACTGTTGAATAATTTGAATATACATAAGGCGCCTGGGCCAGATGGCCTGAGTGCTAGGGTGTTGAAGGAATGTAGTTCTGAAATTGCTCCTGTACTGACCTATATCTTCAATGAGTCGCTTGCTCAGGGTGCTGTACCAGACGATTGGCGACAGGCAAATGTAGCCCCGGTATTTAAGAAAGGTGAGAAATACGATGCAGCTAATTATCGACCGGTGTCGCTTACTTGTATCTGTTGCAAAACTCTAGAGCATATAATAGTCAGCAACATAAACAAACACTTGGCTCTTGAAAACATTCTTGCTGACTGTCAGCATGGGTTCCGAAGTCAAAGGTCTTGCGAAACCCAGTTAGTTCAGTTTTATCATGATTTGGTTAGTAATCTGGACCGAGCAGTGGGTCGTGGCCACAGGCAGATGGATGTGATTGTCATGGATTTCGCTAAGGCCTTTGACAAGGTCCCACATAAAAGGTTATTATACAAACTTGACTTCTACGGGATTAGAGGATCTACACATAAGTGGATCGACTCGTGGCTCTCTGAGCGCTCTCAAAAAGTGGTATTAGATGGCCGTGCCTCAGATCCAGTCCCGGTTCTTTCTGGTGTCCCACAAGGATCGGTCTTAGGACCGGTCCTATTTCTTATTTTCATTAATGATCTTCCTGACAACATCAGGTCATCTGTTCGGCTATTTGCTGATGATTGTGTTTTATACAGAAATGTTAAGTCACCATTGGATTGTCAAATTTTACAAGATGACCTGAATAGCTTGGCCAAATGGGAAATGGATTGGCAAATGAAATTCAATGTTAGCAAATGTCATTCAATGAGGGTGACGCGGCTACATCCAAGCAGGCATATAGATTTCAATTACACACTGCATCAGCAAACATTAGAACAGGTTCAGTCCGCTAAATACCTAGGTTTAACTATCACAGATGATCTTGATTGGGGTCAACACATTTCTGAAATTACATGCAAGGCAACTAAGACTTTGGGTTTTCTTCGGCGCAACTTGGCACTGGCACCTAGGCATACTAAGGAAGTTGCATACAAAACATTGGTTCGGCCTCAACTTGAGTATGCAGCTCCTATTTGGCATCCCTATCATGAAACTCAGATTGAGATGGTGGAGAAGGTGCAGAGGACTGCTGCCCGGTGGACCTGCAGGCGATGGAGGAACACCAGTAGCGTCGGTGAAATGCTAGACAAACTTGAGTGGCCATCCCTGGAGTCTCGCAGGGAGCGGTCCTCCTTAACCTTCTTCTACAAGATACACTCCGGTACAGTGTCTCTTGATAAAGACAAATACCTGACCCCGGCACCCAATCTAAGGCATACTCGGGCATCACATGAATCACAATACACAAGACCATTTGCCTATAGTGATGCCCTGAAAAATTCCTTTTTCCCCAGAACTATTCCGGTTTGGAATAGTCTCCCTTCTTCAGTGGTCCTATCTAAGACCATTGAGGAATTTAAGGCTTCTATTTAAATCATTAGCCCAGAGGCATGCGTTTTAGTATGCCTCTCATCTATATCTTGTAAATAGTTTTAATGGTCCACCCCAAATGTTTTATTTTCCCTTGACTAAATTCTAAATTTAGCCACCCACCCCACACCTGAGGTGATGATCAGAAATTGATCGACTCAGTGTCAGAAGATAGATAGATCATGTCAATAGTCATCATGTTCCCGATAGGCGGTAGTTGCGAGATCTCACTCCGCTATATTACACATATGTTCCATATCTCTTCGATGCGATCCCAGTTGGTTGTTCAATGGTGAAACCAGAGTTCTCGATAACTCCAATCTGGGCGTATTTTTACGCGTGTTTTTCGTTTCGTACGCCTAAAATTCACTGCCATGGATTCTCGCTTACGCCATGTTTTTTTCTGGTGACGCGTCCAAAACTTTCCATAAATTACGTGAAAAAATGAGCTACAGCGGAAAGATCAAGGCAGAATAGCCGCAAGACATTGTTCAAAGATCAAGCAAGTGACTGACACGTGCCACTGATGTGGGGAAGCAAGTAGGCGTGAACTAATTGTGCCCTTATCCAATCAGAGCGCAGTAAACTGACAATCAAGTTTTTGTTGATGGAGATTGACAGGTCAATTTTCACGGATCACAAATTTGTGTCGATTCAATGGATGTTTATTGTCAGGTCCTTATGTACACAAAGGGATGATAGGAAAACAAGATTTTGTTGAAAAATATTAATAGCGATCATTGAAGAAAGTGTTCGCAGATCTTTATGGTCGTCGTAATTTCGGTATGAAAACTCGCTACGGAATCGGAACAATGTACACAATGGAGAGATCGTTTTCTGGTGCGATTTGTGTTTTTTTTCTCATTCATTTCCAACCCTATTTGCATAGAAATTCTCTGAATGAGAGAATGTATCACAATTTCAGTTGCCTTTAAGAAATTCCGAATCAGAAATTGGCAGAAAAGAAGAGAAAAAAACCCACCTTTCTACCGCCACGAAAACTTATGACATTACATCTGTCCCCTTATAACACAGGCATATTTTTTATAGAGCAGTCTCTGGCATCGGTATTGGCCTGAATTGCCTTCATGTGTGATAAAAAACACTCATTTATAAATTTTGGCTGCTTCAACTTCAGTAAAGTTGACAGAATCTTATCAATTATTTTGCGACGTCTGGAAAAACAAGTATTGGCTTTTGTAAAAAAAAAAAAAAAAAAAAAAATTTTTTTTGTTTTTGTTTTTTTTTGTTTTGTTTACAGGATGTACAAATTTTAGGTGGAATCCTAGTTGAGAAAAAAGTTATTGAAATATATTTATAAGGTAAAACTCCAAGTTTTCTTGGTCAAACTCCAAGTTTTCATTTCTGACTCCAACTTTTTCCAGTGATGGATTCTTAGAATCCTGTTTTCAAAATCCTAGTGAGAACTCTGGGTGAAACGTAGTGTCAATAATTGCAACCTTTTCAAGATAAACCAAGAAGAATACACGTCACCGATGCGTTACTAACATGTTTATTGTGCTTTAAAAAAATCCAACCTATTTTTGTCCGTTTTTAGCGGTTTTATTCTCGTTTAAAAACTTCTGGCTGTCATCCTTTCAGTGCACTAAATCGTCCGTATATGTTCGTAGTTTTACGCCGAAAATTGACTTCCGACCATTTCCTTATATGGAAAGTTAATTGTTCAATTAATATTTAATTGATCAATTAGTATAATGCGGCGCGTGTGCAACGTCACAATGACGTCAAACGCCGCGCGCCGAAATCAAAATGGCTGACCTGATTGACGTCATTTGTAGAAATACGTGCATATCATTGGACAAGGCCAAATCTTGACCTTTCAACTGGAATAAATTAATGTTCGACGTCAGTTTCCGTAACATCGGCATATGTGTTTGGCTCGTTCCGGAAACGGCCCCACACGAGTGAAAACGATTGACAAACAGCTGAAAAATGAATCTGTTAAAAAAGAAGATGCAGAATTTTGTGGAGAAAATGTGATTGTTAGAAAGTTAAATGTGTGTTTCATCCAATGGCAAAGTGTCGGTGAGCATTTCTTTGTATTAACGATGGAATCCTAGGTGAAACAATCGATGTGTAAAAAACAGCTTATTCTCGCCATCTTAATTTACGGATGGACGCGAGGCTGAAAGTACATTCGGAATGGTGAAGAGACGTTTCGCTCCATGAAGATTGTACTCATCAGCTGAGTGTGTGAGTCTAGATAGGCGGCCCCCAAGGCCGAGTGGTTAAGGTCGCTGACTTCAGTGCTCTTGATCATTCAATCATCTCACTGATGTGGGTTCGCGCCTCGCACGGGGCACGAATTCATATGTGAGACAAGCCATGTTCTGCTTGTGGATGTGTCAGGTGGTTTTTCCCCGGGTACTCCGGTTTTCGCCCCACCTACCGATTGATTCATCTCGATATGAGTGAAAAAGCTTGAAAGGGACGTAAATTTGAATAAAAAAAAAATGTTCTCGATAATCGATAGAAAGAAAGACAAAAGACAAGTCATATCAGGTTGAAAAAGTGCAGCGCCGAGCTGCGAGATGGGTTTCATGTAACTTTGTTATGTTGGCTAGTGTTTCGGACATGATTGAAACTTTGGGTTGGAGAAGTCTTCAGCAAAGACGGGCTGACGCCCGTCTATGCCTTTTCTACAAGATAATCCATGGCCTTGTTGCTTTACCCCTCCCCGATTATATTCAACCAAACACCCGTATCTCTAGATACTGCCATTCCATGACATTTCGACAACTGCACACATCCAGAGATTATTACATGTATTCTTTTTTCCCACTTACAGACAAGTTGCAGTTGTCCAGTGGAACGCCCTGCCTGAAACCGTTGCAAGCCTGCCAAACCTTGAAGCGTTAAGGTTGCAGTTAGCGGGCTGCAACATTCTAGACCCTAGATCCTGAGTAGTTTGTTTTTAACCTGCTTTTAATCTCATCTTAACTATCATAACCTATCATCTTTCATCCCCTAAGCTGTCATCTTTTAATCTTAACTATCAGCTGTTCTTTTACTTTTTATATTAACATCCTTGTAGCTCAGGCTAGCGCACCTGCCTAGAATTCCGCGAGGGCGTGTGGCAGTATATAGAGAAAGAAAGAAAGATTCCAGGGTTCGCGCTAGCGATCGCCATTTTTGCAAATTGCGACATTTCAGAAAATTTGGCACAAAAAATTAGACATTGGCGAAAATAATTGGCGATAAAATAAGCCACCTTTTTAAGCCAAAAATTATTTCAGTGAAAATCGCCGCTGATTTACCTGTAAAATTTAGCTCAATTATAAATTTAATCCTACTGTCACTGATTGTCAAAACAAACACAGTCAACCATTGCATGTGATCTATCTATCTATCTATCTATCTATCTATCTATCTATCTATCTATCTATCTATCTATCTATCTATCTATTTTTTTCAAGGTCAGGGCATTGTCAGGGAATTTTGCAAACTATCAGGGAAATTTGGAATTTTTTGGTAAATGTATCTATCTATCTATCTTGGGCCGTACGAGTTGACCAAAAAGTAGGTACGAGTTGACCAAAATGGGTACGAGTTGACTCGGGTACGAGTTGACTCGGGTACGAGTTGACCAGAAAGCGTCAGGGAAATTTAGATTTTTTTTTCAAGGTCAGGGCATTGTCAGGGAATTTTGCAAACTATCAGGGAAATTTGGAATTTTTTGGTAAATGTCAGGGAATTTTGAAAATACCAGATTCAAGTCCAGTTACTGAGTGACGTAAATTCAATTAATCATCATCACATCAATGGTTTTTGGGCAGTTAAAAGCAGATGGTATTCAAAAGTGCATTTTATGTTAAGTTCTGATTGGTGTATTGTAGTAATTTATGGCTTTCCAAAATTTAAGAATTGTCTTACTTAGCTGACCTTAGAGACCGTGCACCAAGATGTCATTGTCAGGGAAATTTGAAATTCCATCAGGGAAATGTCAGGGAATTTTGTTTCGGAGGTAATTTTGGTACGGATGTGCCGCCCGATACTTTAAAACATACCCTATTCATATACCTGGTAATCGATAAAAGGGACCCATATCATGCCTTCGAAAAAGTGACCTATTCATATATTTGATTGTACAAAATTTTGACCTATACACAATTATATACAAATATTTCGACTTTCTGAGCTGTGTATGTTAGCAAAAAAGTGCTCTTAAACATGGATGTCTGAAAAATTTGGTCATTCATAGACTAAATATGGAAAAATGGGGCCATTCATATATTTTGACTTGAACAGGAAGGATAACACTTTGGTCCAGAAATCGTAAAATGTGATAGACTAACATTTTCAGGGTTTTCCCTGGTGCACAAAAATGTGCATTTTGACCCCTTTTAGTCTGAAATGACCCCCAAAGCTTTCCAGAGAGGAGATAATGATGTCTCCCGAATTTCACATGTATTTCTAGTTCCTGAAACGTGTATACATGTAACTGTCCCCTAAATTCTCAATCATTTTGTCAGAATGTTCTTCAGTAGCTGTCAGTAGTGGGACTTTGGTTCCCTAAATTAAAACTCCGAGGGAAAATCCTGAATACTTTTTATGCAAGTCTGCATCTAGGGATTTTCGCTTACGTGTAACAAGGCCTTAAAAGATAAGCTTTCCCAATTTGGCTAAAAATTGCTCTATTTGCCCCACAAAATCAAGCTATTTAAATAATTTTTCCAAAGTTCATCAGGCCATCCTTAATAAATTGTTGGTTTGCTGTGCTCCTACCCACTATTTTGGAAGTGGGTAGGTAGGTAGGTAGGTAGGTGATTTTTTTTTTTGTGTGTGTGAACCTGTAAAAAAAGTTCATTTGCTTTCATCAGAACTTGAATTTGGTTGAAAAGCTGTTGAAACATTGTTTAAACTAAATTTGGAAGTTTTGATTTAAATATTTACCAGAACTTGAATCTTTGATTATGTCCCCCCCTCCGAAGGGGTGGGGGACATATTGTTTTTGGTGTGGATCCCGTCGGCGTCGGCGTCGGCGGCGTCGGCGGCGTCGGCGTAGCTTTTTGTCTGCACTATATCTCCTGAACCACTGGATGGATTTAGACCAAACTGGCACAGAAACTTCATTGGGGCAGCCGAATGGAGTGATTAAATTTCGGTGACCTTGACCTAATTTTGAAGGTCACAAAGGTCAATTAACTGTTTGAAAATCCAGGTGTCTTCATTCGTTTCCGCTCTCTAACTTGAGTAGTTTTTGACCGATTTTCTTCAAACTTTGCATATGAGTTGATACCGACAAGGAGTGGTTTGGGATTGTAGATGGGTAAATTTCGTCAAATGACCTTAGAGTTATGGCCCTTGATTGAGGTTAAAAATTGCATTTTGTTCGTTTCCGCTGTCTAACTTGAGTAGTTTTTGACCGATTTTCTTCAAACTTTGCATATGAGTTGATACAGGCAAGGAGTGGTTTGGGATTGTAGTTGGGTAAATTTCGTCAAATGACCTTTGAGTTATGGCCCTTGATTGAGGTTAAAAATTGCATTTTTTTCGTTTCCGCTCTCTAACTTGAGTAGTTTTTGACCGATTTTCTTCAAACTTTGCTTATGAGTTGATACCGACAAGGAGTGGTTTGGGATTGTAGATGGGTAAATTTCGTCAAACGACTTTAGAGTTATGGCCCTTGATTGATGTTAAAAATTGCATTTTGTTCGTTTCCGCTCTCTAACTTGAGTAGTTTTTGACCGATTTTCTTCAAACTTTGCATATGAGTTGATACCGGCAAGGAGTGGTTTGGGATTGTAGATGGGTAAATTTCGTCAAATGACCTTAGAGTTATGGCCCTTGATTGAGGTTAAAAATTGTATTTTGTTCGTTTCCGCTCTCTAACTTGAGTAGTTTTTGACCGATTTTCTTCAAACTTTGCATATGAGTTGATACCGGTAAGGAGTGGTTTGGGATTGTAGATGGGTAAATTTTGTCAAATGACCTTAGAGTTATGGCCCTTGATTGAGGTTAAAAATTGTATTTTGTTCGTTTCCGCTCTCTAACTTGAGTAGTTTTTGACCGATTTTCTTCAAACTTTGCATATGAGTTGATATCGGTAAGGAGTGGTTTGGGATTGTAGATGGGTAAATTTTGTCAAATGACCTTAGAGTTATGGCCCTTGATTGAGGTTAAAAATTGCATTTTTTCGTTTCCGCTCTCTAACTTGAGTAGTTTTTTTACCGATTTTCTTCAAACTTTGCATATTAGTTAATACCGGCAAGGATTGGTTTGGGATTGTAGATGGGTAAATTTCGTGAAACTTCAAACTTTATAAATATGGAAAGCTGAAACGTGATATTTTAAAATGTCTGTCGGTATATATTGGTTTTAATTTAAAATGTCTGTTGGTATATATTTACAAAATTAAAAGTGGGTTGGAGCAGAGAGGGGGGACATATGTTTTCCTCTGAAAACTCTTTCTAGTTTTAGGGGGGGTTTTTTTTATTTAAAAAAAATAAAAAATTCCCCAGCATGGCCATAAAATTTTTTGGGTAGGGCCAATTTTTGTGGGTAGGTAGGAGCACAACAAACCAACAATTTTTTAAGGTCTGCCTCAGTACCAAAATTTCTCAAAAAGGCCAGAAAACCCTTGTTGAAAAATAAAACTGTCAGATCCTTTTTAAAGCCCTGGTGATTTGTTCCTTCATTACTGCATGAACCATGAAAAAAAGCACAAAATCCTAGTTAACTCATTTAAGCCTCACATCCCTTTTATGGGACATAGGCAAACAGCATAGCCCTAGATGTGACGCCGCAGAACGCGGCGTCCCATCTGGGGCTATTCTGCTCAGAGAATTTGCATCGAAAAATGAGATAAAAATTTAAAATCACACCTCACATCCCTAAAAATGAAAGTGGACTCACACAAATGATAATGATGGGAGAATCCATTTGTCAAATATGGGTTAATCTCTGCTATTTCAGGTGCTGGAGAAACACCCAAGAACTCCTATGAGTTACAAAGAGATTCTGCGAGAAATACAGATGGACAATTTAAAGGATGTCAGGTATTTTTATTTTGATATTAAATAACTATGCCAAACATTAAGTTAGGATTTTGTTATGAGAAAGGGGAGCAGTTACTGCACACTTGATCAGCGCCTTTGTTTCCGCTCAATAATAAAATTCATCTTTCTAATTCTGAAATTTCAAGCTTCTAACTATTTTGTGTAGTTATACAGCCTAGTTTTGGTTCGACCTGGTGAGAAATCCAGATTGTTTGTTTTCTCATGCAAACACTAAATGAACCAACAATTTACATATATGCGAAAACAAAGGTGCAGACCAGCTTGGCGGTAACCGCGAAGCTGATAATCGCCTTTGTTTTCGCTACACAGATAAATTACAATCCCACTTCTTCTTAAATCCAAAATTTCAAGCTTCTAGCCTGCTTCTGTGACTGTACAGGCTGATTTGTGTCCCACCTGGTCGGGAGTCCAGATTGTTTAGGCTAAATGTTTTGTTTTCCAGTGGAGCTGTACCAGTGGCCTGTTTGAACTCTTGTCTGCACGCCAATGCCAAAGGATCAGGTTGTCTCTTCTATAAAGTTGCCGGCAGAATTGGGGTGTATGGGTTAATGGTGAGTGTCACATATCATATGAGCCGCAAAGCGAGAAAACCGGTCTTGGAGTTTCCAACCAGGTCTGACACAAACCGGCCTGTACAGTAACAGAAGCAAGCTAGAAGCTTGAAATTTCGAATTTTAAGAAGAGGAGAATCCATGTAGCGAAAACAAAGGCGCTGACCAGCTTCGCAGTTACTGCGAAGCTGATCCGTACCTTTGTTTTCGCATAGGCAAAATTCCGTTGTTTTTTTCACTATGCGGCTCAGATGTTTTATTTATAGTTAAATTACTGTAAGTATGTACTGTCTACGGTGTCTAGCAATTATTGACAGACTGATGACATGCTCCTTTAAACACATTAGAGAATTTCTATGGCCTTTGTACGTTATAGGTTACCCATGGTTTTTTAGCCCCTTATAGGCAGAGGAATGTGGTATATTTGGTAGCAAAATGTAGACTAACCTTTCTACTACTAATCTGACTCAAATTCATCTACGAGCTATTACTGCCGTTGTCGTATTGCCCGCTCGAAAATCACAAGTATCAGCACTTTTTCTTTCAAAACGTCCTCCGTCATTTTGTAGAAATGATTGTATAGCGTCTGATTGATACGGCTGAGGCTTCGGCAAGACGGTCGTGCGGTATTAATAAATAGCGCAATTTTGTGATTCTATAAATCCCTCCTATGCCGGGACAACAATGTAATGACAAAATATCAACTAGAATTCAGCTCATTCCGTAAATACTATATCCATTAATACATTTTTAATGTGGAAACATCTCTATATAGAGATGTTTCCACATTTTAAGTCATGGCTATGAAATCAATGTGGAAACATCGCTATTCTGTGCTTTCTGGAATGTGGAAACAATGTGGAAACATCCCTATATAGAGACGAAAATGTGGAAACAATATTTGATTCCACATTCAGGAAAACACTATAAATTTGAATGTGGAAACATCGCTATATAGCGATGTTTCCACATTTCAAAAACCTAGCCCAGACTTAAATATGGAAACAACCCTCTATAGAGACTTAAATGTAGAAACATCCCTATATAGAGATGTTTCCACTTTTATGAAATCACATTTATCATATAGTCTGGGCTAAAAAGTGGAAACACTCTAAAGTTTGAACCAAATATATGACTATACACAATGAAAAATAAAGTATCATTGTTTTGACTCATTCTGTTAAAGCGCATTAACAGAATGAGTCAAATCAATACTTGAAAATATTTATCTTGGTGCCCCTTAATAGAGGAGGGATTTACTAACAACAATGTGACGTCACGGAAATCTGATCTTTATAACCAGACGCTTGGATCACTGTTTAGATAGAAAAAAAAATGACGACAGAAACTACGCTGACCCCTACCAGCATAAACTGTATTCAGATACCTTCCCATTAGCCCAGGCGTTCAAATTTTTGTTTAGTTTTGGAGATGAAAGATTAACCTTCAATTTAGTAACAATGTTTCCACATTCCTCTGCCTATAAGGGACGTTTCCAGAAACTGTTACCCCAAGCGTACATATGCCAATTTCATTTGAACCGCCACATCAGAAAATCAGCATTCTGTTTGTGTCGGACCTGGTAGGGAACCCATATTGTTGTTTTTCTCATGCATAGGCTCATTTTAAACCCCAATTCTGCTCTACTTTGCCTGTTCTGTATTTCAGAATGATCTTCCGAGTGGTGCTGAAATTATTGAGGTGGAAGAAGACAACACCATCAATGTGGGTGGGGAAGGCTACAAAGTTGTCCTGGACAATGGACCACAGGAGAGCCAGGAAAAGAGAAAGGGTATGTAAC
The DNA here is from genome assembly GCA_964017185.1 of Rugalucina vietnamica. Taxonomy (NCBI): domain Eukaryota; kingdom Metazoa; phylum Mollusca; class Bivalvia; order Lucinida; family Lucinidae; genus Rugalucina; species Rugalucina vietnamica. Next base: position 55,937,050 of record OZ024873.1, read on the forward strand.
AAGTTGCTACATGTACTTTTAAAGATACTTGTGTTGAAAATGTACTAGATGTAGCTTGATTGGTACACTACAGTGACAGATTGTCTTGGATCCAAGATTGATCATCCCCATGTCCGGCACATTTCTTTCTGGCAAGAAGATGTGAGCCGCGATGCCAGAAAACTGGTCTTCGGGGTTTCCGACCAGGTCCGACATAAACCTGTCTCTGCAGTCACAGAAGAGAGCTAGAATCTTGAAATTTTGGGTATAGGTAGAGGAGGAATTGTGCTATATGTGTAGCGAAAATATAGGGGCTGATAACTGCGAAGCTGATCTTCACCTTTGTTTTCGCATATGCAAAATGTCATTTTTCTCATGACATGGCTCATTTGGTCATGAATATTTTTCTGGAACAGTTCTTCCTGACTAAAGAAGAGCATGTTTCAGTTAGTGGTGAGTGACATTTCCACAAAATTGTGGGGCCCAAAGAAATAGATGGGCTGCTTGTGCCTCCAGGCAAAGCTTCTTCGCTACTGACTGATCATCTGATAACTGGTTAACCAATCAGGTCTGACCATGCCCAGGAAAAGTGGTTATGTCAATCTATCACAATATAAGCCTTGTTGGTTTAGTTAGGTGGTTATATTGGAAGCTCTTTTTGCATGTCATGACATCCTAATTTTGGGTAAAAGTACGATAAAATGTCGGCAGCGTCCCGACATGACCATTAGCTGTTGACTGGGTCGTTAATCATCAATTGAAACAAACAAACAAATCTGGTAAGCTTGTCCAAGAACAGTTTGGTTAAAATAACTGATCATCTCGCAGTGTCCTTAGCTATGGACTTTGGAAAACAATTTTGGATGGCAATTTCTCATCAGTGACTGAAGAAATAGTGCTCAGTGAGAATCTTAATATGTGTAAATCTTTATTTGCAGTGATGTATGTGAAGTTACCTGAGTACATCAAAACAATACCCCCTAGAGATGTACCAGTGCAGAACGGCGATGTCCACGCACCTATTGCCGACAGGATAGCTAAGCCCTTGATGAAGCCGCTACCAAAGTTTAACGACATTGCGCCTCGTAGAAGCCTGAGACAAGCTCAGAGGTTGAAAAGAAGAAAAAATCAGAATTTTCCAAGAATAACTATCAAACCTGTGCTGCCCCCAAAGCCTGCAGGTAATATGACTTATTGAAATGAGACTCGACATGAAATGAGCTGCACCATTATCGTCATTCACAATTTCAAAGATCTTGTCCTCTGAAATGGCTCGGCCAATCAAAGCCAAACTTCATGTGGAGTATCCTTAGGAAGGAGGAACGAAAGTTTGTATATATGGTACAGGTCACAAGACCAAGATATCCGCCATGGCTATAATAGCAAAAACCTTTAAAAATCTTCTCCAGAACAGGAAGGCCCATAATTTTGATACTTGGCATGAAGCATCAGGGAGAGGAACTCTACAAAGTTTGTGTAAATCATGACCCTGGAATTTTACTGCAAGGTTAGCTTAGGTCACCCATGCATTTGAATGGGGGAAAATAGGAAAATGTCATTTAATGGCAGAAAGCTTGCTAGGAACGAGCAAATGGACAGAAGATTTATGTTTATGAAAATATTTTATCCCCAGGGTGTTGTCTGCCCCTGCCCCGGGGCTTTATACATGTCAACTTACATGTAGGTTGTCTATGCATCTGAGTGGGAAAATGACATATATTGGCAGAAAACTTGCTGAGAATGAGCAAGTGGCCAGAAGATTTATGTTTGTGGAAATATTTTTGTTTCCCCCCCCCCCCCCCCCCCCCCCCCCCTGCGGACATGAGAAAATCAGATTTTTGCCTATATGCAAAAGCAAAGACGCAGATCAGCTGTGCAGTTAACTCCACAGTTGATCAGTGCCTTTGTTTTCACTACAGGGATAGTATAATTCCTTCTCTACTTATACACAAAATTTCAAGATTCTAACTTTCTCCTTTGAGTGTAAAGGTCGGTTTGCATTGGACCTGTTCGCAAACCCAAAAGACTGGTTTTCTCACGCTGTAGCTCATGTTGTAAGCAGATGTAGATTTTGCTTTTGTGCAGACAAAAATTCAGTCAACCTGCATAGTAATGGTGCAATGATAACAGTTGATAAGACATTCTTTTCATATTTCCAGAAGAAAGTGTACATAAAAGTCAACCAGTCTATGCAACCACAACTCCAGCCAAGACTATTGAACACAAGCCCACTACCGACAACGGCACCAGTAGTTCATCGGATGATGTCATCATTGTCGACGACGACAGTCCTTCTGTCGTCGCTAATGGAGAGCCTCCGCCCAGAAAACATGCAACATTGCGGGAGATGTTGGCAGGGATCCCGGGCTTTAGTTTGAAGGTATACTTTTATTCTATGCTTTCATGTAGAAGTTATTACTTTCTATGAATGAGATTTTTTTATTCATTTAACGTCCCTTTCGAAATTATTTCAGCTCATATGAGACGGACCAATCAGTAGGTGGGGTGAAAACGATAGAACCCTGAGAAAAAACACCTGGCACACCCGCAAGCAGAACTTGGCTTGTCTCACATGTGCCAGACACAGCAGTGAGATGATCAACAGGTTAAGTGCAGTAATATAATATCAGTGCTCTTAACCACTCGGCCAGGGGGGGCCGCCGAATGAGAATATTGTATACTTGTTTGATCTTGCCTTTGGTAGTTTAGGTATACAGGGGTCAATGAAAAATGATATACTCCGTCCCAACACTGACATTGTTGACTGGGACGTCAAACATCAAAATAAACGAAATTCAAAATGCGAAAAAAATGCTTGTATTGTAAGAACTATAAACCTCATTTTATTCACTACTTGAGCCTTCACATGAGAAACCAGCGATTTGCATATGCGAAAAGAAAGACGCAGAACAGCTATGCAGTAACTGCACAGCTGATCAGCGCCTTTATTTTTGCCACAAGGATAGTACTATTCCTCTTCTACTTTTTTCCAGTGTTTCAAGCTTCTAGCTTTATGCTGTGACTTTACACCCTGGTTTGTGTTGTACCTGGTCGGAAACCCAAATTGTTTGGTTTTCTCTTGCACACGCTCACTTTTTTACCTTTCAAAACTTTCAGCCCAGAAAGAGAACAAAGAAGCTAAGTCATGCTGCCCAGATACAGCAAACTATGGAAGGTTGTATAGATCTCGAAACTCCAGACTCAATTCTTGTCAATACTAACTTAAAGGTGAGTTTGGTACTAGATTATTTGCTGCTGTTTGAAGTTGAAAGAATTTTTTATGACCACTTTAGATAAAATTTTGTCCAAAAGGACCAAATTGGTATGCAATGCAAAGGATTCTCACATTTTTTCAACAAAAAATAACAGTGTATTTGTAATATTGCCATTTGAAATTTTAACGCATTGTTAACTAACGACATCCTTAATTTTGAACAACTGGCCCCTGGTTAATAAGCTTATACAGACAGCATGTGCTTAAGACTACACCATCATGGCAAAATCTTGCATGGCATAGTGGTTGAACCTCTTTGCTTTGTAAACACAGATCTCTCAAATTAGAGCCCGGGCTTCTCTGCTCTTTCAGATGACTTTAAAACGAGTCTCAACTGTAGCTGTTGAGTGGTACAGAAAACACAAACACTACCACTACCACATCTTTGTGGCATTCCCTTAGCTCTTTACCATAAATCTATATTATCAAATGAGCCGCTTCATGAGAAAACCAGATTTTTGCCTATGCAAAAACAAAGATGCAGATCAGCTGTGCAGTAACTGCACAGCTGATCAGCACCTTTGTTTTCACTACACGGATAGTACAATTCCTCTACTTTCTAAATTCAAAATTTCCAGCCTCTGGCCATCTTCTGTGATTTTACAGGCCGGTTTGTGTCGGACCTGGTCGGAAACCAAATTGTGGTTTTTCTCATGCTTAAATCATTTTTGTTCTCCGTTTCAGGCCTTGATCACGAAGCACACATTTTCTCAGCTACCTCCGAGTTATCAGTACAAACTAATCTGCCTTATGCCTGAATGTGATAAAATTGTGGGAAAAGATGGTGCTTTGAGGTACGTGAAATTGTTTCTTTACACTTGTAGTCTCTGCATATTGGATTAAAGAACCTGTGAGCCTTTATTTTTATGCTGAATATAATGTCAAGGACACTGATACTTGTAGTTTGTAAATCCATTACTGCAAATTTGAAAATTTTCGCGTGACTTTTATTAAGCAAATTTTCTATTTCTGAATTATTTGCGAGGTCGAGCGTTCCTGTAGTCTTTATGGTCTATAGATATTCTGTATTAGTGAGAACCTTGAATTCGTGAGTCATTAAATTTGCGAATGTTCATGAAAATTCTGTTCTCGCGAACATTTTTGAATTTACAGTATTTTATTCTAGCTGCTGATATCATTATTGCTCTTAATCATTCGGACATCGGCTCATCACACCTTAGTGGGTTCCAGCCCTGCTCAGTTCTAATGTCACATAGAATAAGCCAAGTTCTGTTGGTGTGTCGGGTGTTTTTCTGGTGTATTCCCATTTTTGCCTGACCATATATTTTGATTTGTTCATCTTGATATGAACTTGAAAGAAAAGAAAAAGAAAAAAGATCAGTCTGTGCTAGTTCCTAGACATCTTAACTTGCTAAAACACGACATAATTGTCATTGTGTGCATGTTTGTTTTCAGGTTGAGTAATTCAGCCCTGAATAATGAGTTTTTTGCCAAGGCCTGTCACGAATGGAGGGAAAGACTTGCTGAAGGTATTTAAATTTAAAAGTAAAAGTTCTTAAAGAAATTTTATATCGCTAAAAAGATAAGCATCAACTGATATTTTGATAGTATTGTCTACTTGAATTGGGGCATAAAACAACCCAGGCCCGAGATTATAAAATTTTTTCATGCTCACCTCAGCAGAGACTTAAATTTGAATTGTCCATGAATATTGAAATTGTCCCAATAAATTGAAATTTCAGGCCTAAATCTCTGCTACCTGCAATTTATCCTGCTAATAAATGTTAAAATGACAACACTTGTTGGCATTTTAACAACATTTATGAGCAGAATAAATTTTAGTCTCAGCTGAGATGAGCATGAAAAAAAAGTTAATAACCCCAGGACTAGCTTTGTCCAGCATTTATTGGTGACCTTCTGAGATACAGAATGTTGCAGCTAAATATAGAATAAGTGCATTTGCAAATTAATGTTGTGTGTGTAAAAGGGAATTGTTGCACTGATGCTTTAATATCAAAGTTTTAATAGTATATCTGAAGTTGGGTAAACTTGACAGACCAGTATGGCTGAAGAGACTTTTTCACTGCAATAGTCAGTGATATCCATCTGTTACAATCATTTCTCCTGCACCAAAGTCACTCATAAAACTTAACATTCTTTTATTAAGTGTTTGTTATGAGATAAATGTAACTGTTTGTAATTTTAGGTGAATTCACACCTGAGAATCAGGTTCGGATAAAACAAGAAGAGGAAAAAGTACAGACTAAATTGGATCCTTGGAAGGTATTGAAATGATAAGAACTTGAAAAAAATATTTTCCTAATAGCTTGTCAAACATACATAATATATGTTGCAAAGGGAAGAGTATAGTTTGCAGGTTTAATTGCTTATCTCGCTTAAATAGAATTTCTTATTTCTTGGATATTTCCTTCTTAGAATATTGCGATTCCTGGTTAGCTCACCTGAGCCGTTAGGCTCACAATGTGAGCTTCTAGGATGGCCATGATCCGGCGTCCGTCCGTCCGTTGTCCGTCCGTCGTCCGTCCGTCGTTGTCCACCATTTTCAAAGATCTTCTTCTCTGAAACCGCATGGCCAATCAAAGCCAAATTTCATGTGAATCATCTATATAATGGGGGAATCAATGTGTATGTAAATAATCAAGGTCACATGACCAAGATGGCCGCCATGCCCATATATGGTAAAAACCCTTCAAAATTCTTCTTCTCCGGAACCACTGGACCGATTTCAACGAAACTTGGCATGAAGCATCAGGGACTAGAGTAATACAATGTGTTTATAAATTATGACCTTTGGATGACCTTGACCTATTTTACGGCAAGGTCAACATAGGTCACCCATGCATTTGAATGGGGAAAATTGTTAAAATGTCATTTGAAAGGCAAATCTTGCAGGAAATGGGCAAATGGACTGAAGGTAGGTAATTCTGAAAACAAATTGGACCCCAGGGGTTGGTCTGCCCCCACCCCGGGGCAATATACATATGTATTACAAAAATTCTTCTCTGAAACCACTTGGCCAATCAAAGCCCAATTTTATAGGAAGCATCTATGGGAAGGGGGAATCAATGTGTTTATAAATAATCCAGGTCACATGACCAAGATGGCCGCCATGCCCATATATGGTAAAACCCTTTAAAATTATTCTTCTCCTGAATCAATGGACCAATTTCAACGAAACATGGCATGAAGCATCGGGGACTAGAGTACTACAATGTGTTTATAAATTATGACCTTTGGATGACCTTGACCTATTTTACAGCAAGGTCAACATAGGTCGCCAATGCATTTGAATGGGGAAAACTTTTAAAATGTCATTTAAAGTGAAAGTCTCTCAGGAAATGGGCAGTAAGACTGAATGATTCTGAAAAAAATTGGACCCCAGGGCAGACCTGTTATCGATTAGTTTCAAAGTTAATCACTAACAATTAAAATTACTTTCAATCTTATGATTAACGATTACGATTAAAAATAATTTTTTCCTGAAAGTAATCGATTAGAATGTGGGACAGAAATCCATCTTTGACGGACACAAGACTAGTTTGCTCTGTTGTTGAAATGACATCACTACCTTAGCCTGACAGCTAAACGCTCAGTGAAAAAAAAAACTGTACCCATTCGTTTTAACGTTGACAGTTTTAATGCTTATATATCTACCCCAAAATTCCTGGATATCAATCTGATGCAAAAAAAAAATGTAGTAAAAATATCGTTGTTGTGCGGTGAGCCCTTACTGGTGGAAACAACTCGCTCTGTGAAGCAGAGCCTTTGATCCGAACACGCCTATATTTAATGGAGAAAATCCGAACGCATCTTATCTACGATGGCCTGCATGGATCATAAAATTTCAAAATCCACAGATTTTTAGCTCACCTGAGCCGAAGGCTCACAAGGTGAGCTTATAGGAATGCCATGATCCGGCGTCCGTCCGTCCGTCCGTCCGTCGTCCACAATTTCAAAGATTTTCTTCTCTGAAACCGCTTGGCCGATCTAGTTGAAGTTTTATGTGGAGCCTCCTTGGGTAGTGGCATTTCAAGTTTGATCGCGAAATCCAGGTCATATGACCAAGATGGCCGCCACGCCCATATATGGTAAAAACCCTTAAAAAATCTTCTTCTCCATAACCGGTGGGCCGATTTCCACGAAACTTGGTATGTAGCATCGGGGACTTCAACCAATCATAGTTTGATAAAATGATGACCCTTGGATGACCTTGACCTATTTTACGGCAAGGTCAAATTTGGAAACATAGGCTTTTACATGGGAAAGAGTGAAAACTATGGATTTTTTGAAAACTATTGCAGCATGAGGCCTGAAAAGTGGTAGATGAAAACAACTAATGAAGTAGATGAAGGTATGTGATTAATTTAGGTCAAGGTCATCTCTTGACCTTTGCCAGTCTGTCGTCCATACACACTTTTCAAAGATCTTCTTCTCTGAAACCGCTCGGCCAATCAAAGTGAAATTTTATGTGGAGCATCCATGGGTAAGGGTGACGAAAGTTTGATCGCGAAATCCAGGTCACATGACCAAGATGGCCGCCACGCCCATGTATGGTTAAAACCACTCAAAAATCTTCTTCTCCAGAACCGGTGGGCCGATTTCCACGAAACTTTGTATGTAGCATCGGGGACCTCAGCCCATCATAGTTTGATCAAATGATGACCCTAGGATGACCTTGACCTATTTTACGGCAAGGTCAAATTTGGAAACATAGGCTTTTACATAGGACAGGGTGGCCACGCACTCTGGAAAACAGGGAAAACAGGGAAAATGATAAATTAAAATTCCCTGCAGGGAAAAATCAGGGAATTTGAAAATTTTAAGAAAATCAGGGAAAAATCAGGGAATTTTGAAAATCTTGTGTTGATAAGATGTAACTTGTGAAGTAGTCATCATGCTTAATGGTGGTTTTTACCTGATTTAACATTAGTCAATTTCTCAATTTAATAGTTGTAAGATATACAGTGTAATTACGGGGTATATGCGAAGTAAATAAGAATATGCCTTCTCTAACTTTGCTTTCAAACCTTTATGGAAATGTTTACACTTCTAGAGGCAATGGTTTGTAAAACCATTACCGGTATTTTTTTTTTCTGAGAAATAACTTTATTTCTATTTTTAAAAAACACATTGCATGTACCATTTGGCAACAAACTACAAAGCAAAAGGCAAAAGTAAAAAAAAAAAAATCAGTTTGTAAATTCTGCTATTTAAGATGCATGAATGCAACAAATATCACATATATTGTACTTCGCCCTGAAGGTGTTTCCAGTTTTTGTGGTTTACATGTATTTCAGCTGAAACTGTGCTTTCTCTAGTTTTCCAGTTTAACAGCATCTACCGTGTAAGATTTTTTCTTTGAGGGTTGTTCAATATTTTTCATTGATCTAAATTTGAATATGTGACATATGCTTTATTCAAAATGAGTAGATGCCTTGAAAATGCTTCCAGTATCACAGCTGACAATACATCATTTTCAAAAGCACTTTTTACAATTCACAAGGTGTAATTAAATAATGAAACATTAAAATATTACAGGAATTGTTTTAAGCATTGAAATTGTCTAGTCATTTTTGAATGACCTACAAATTTCGGTGCCTTGCTTTTAATGACATCAAAGATCAATATGTCATTCAAAATGGCATCTATACAAGCAATAAACAAAACTTCCATGACTGGATAAGGAAAGCTGGACATTACATGCTAAAGATTATCATGCATCATTCCACAGATATTTAAGATCTGTTTCTATCATCCTGGAGTTGCCTATGAATTATTTTAATACCACAAAAACTGGACCAACCATCATACGGAAAACGGTCAAAAGTTAAAAGTTAGAAAGCTAAACAGAAATGAACCAGAAGGCTATGCATGCATGCCATAAAATGGTATTACAAAAGGTAACCCCACCACCATATAGTAGTGTTACATCTGTTGAATATTGTTTTGTTACCAAAGACACACTTCAGTAATGCTGCAGTACAAATTGCCTTCATAGATTTTGCTTATGAATTTTAGACTTGATGCTAAAATGATGTCACTGTTATTTGATGATAAATTCAGTATAATTCTTGGGTCTAGGATATGCTGGGTCTAGGGAACACATCTAGAAATAAACTGTCAGATTGTAAATTAAAGATCTTATGCACTCAGCTAATTTGTCTTTCAAAATAAACTTCAAAACACAAAACAACAAACACATTAGTGTGTGTACATCTTTCAGTATTTGTATGGCAAATAAGCCTATATTTGTTCGCTTGAAAAATGCTGTTGACAAACAACTGCAAATCAGTCCCAAGTCTAATGGTTCATTTTGGCCAAATTTGGGGTGGGTTGTGAAATTATTTAGTTGCATTATCTCGGCTCTGTTAAATTAGCCAAACTGTTTTATAAACAAAAGTGTACATATTTCTTTCCTATAAATGCTAAATTCAGCCCCAAAGTCATAACTTGAAAATTTTGTCCACCCAAATCTGTGATTTACTTATGCATAGAGATCCTTATTAGCACTTGTATGATTTTGAATGAATTTGATCAGTGTATGAAAAATGCATATAAGAAGGTTCCATGTATTATTTAACATACGTAGGTTGTTCAGAAAGTTCGTGTAATTGCATTATATCTCTCATAATTTTCATCCATTGTACTGGAAAGTTGGTGTGCATGAACTTCCACTTATTCTGAAATGTTGTTTGAAAAAAAGAAGAAAAAGGACCCTAGAAACCAAAAATACAAGTTGTCCTGGCAACGTCATCAGCGGTACCCGGAGCAGTCCAGAAAAATATCACTTTTTTAAACGAAGTCTTAAAGAAATAAACAAAATTTCTGGCTATTTGCTCATCACCAGAAACCCATGGAATCGTCACGTAATATTTTAACAACATGACATTGTTTCCTGAAAATTTAAAATAAATTTGATGTTCCACAAAGAAGTTATATTGTCCTTTATTTCGAGGGCTGTATGGGAAAACCATGGCGTCAAATTGTGTCGTTGCGCTGCAAACGATTATAAACTTCTGTATTTTTTTCATGAAATACCCACAAAACACTTAAGATGATCAAATAAACTAGAAAACTATGAATAAGGTAGTCCAGTATTTATGTACATATGATTCTCATGTTTAAGAGTGGAATAAAAGCAACTGATGGTGATTTTAGAGGTAACCAGCCGGCAGTGGAATTGTGTTTCATTAAGAATTGCGAAAAATCGGATTATTAAGTGGAGAATGTAATCAAAATAGACTCAGGGCGAGGTATCACCACATACTGATACTGGTTAGGAAAACTTATTTCAAAAGAATAGACAAACACATGAAATGCGTAGATATTGTTGGTATTTATGCGGAGAAAGTGTGATCATCGCCAACTGGATTAAAGTAATTTTTGACGTTTTTGCAGCGTCATTTTGACATTGGCGTGCTCCGGGTACCCATACCGCACTGTTTTGTAAAGAACATACTTTTATTATGTCTTAGTGTATTATCTTGATTTTCACAGCATTTATAGAGGACATGTTGAAGTTAAAACAGGCATGTTTCTTTTTATTTTACTATGAATATTTTATGAATGATCAGACGCTTATTCGAACTTTCCGAAAGCCCCTCGTAATTGGAGGTTTTGATAAGAAAATGAAAACACTTTTTGTCAAAATACCCAAGTTTAAAGTAAAACAATTTGTCACACTATGAGTAAATTTCATCAGGGAAAATTGAGTCTGGATCAGGGAAAATTCAGGGAAAAATCAGGGAATTTGATTTTCAAACTTGTGTGGCCACCCTGTAGGAAGAAGTGAAAACTATGGATATTTTGAAAATTATTGCAGCCTGAGGCCTGAAAAGTGGTAGATGCAAACAACTAATGGAGTAGATGAAGGTGTGTGATTAATATATGTCAAGGTCATCTCTTGACCTTGGCCAGTCTGTTGTCCATACACACTTTTCAAAGATCTTCTTCTCTGAAACTGCTTGGCAAATCAAAGTGAAATTTTATGTGGAGCATCCATGGGTAGGGGAGACGAAAGTTTGATTGGGAAATCCAGGTCACATGACCAAGATGGCCGCCACGCCCATATATGGTAAAAACCTTTCAAAAATCTTCTTCTCCAGAACCGGCAGGCCAATTTTCATGAAACTTGGTATGTAGTATTTGGGACTCCAGCCCATCATAGTTTGTTGAAATGATGACCCTATGATGACCATGACCTATTTTACGGCAAGGTCAATTTTGGAAACATAGGCTTTCACATGGGAAAAGGCGAAAACAAACTGTTGCAGCCTGAGACCTGAAAGTTGCTAGATGCAGACAACTAATGGAGTCAGTGAAGGTAAGTAATTAATGAAGGCCAAGGTCATGTCTTGACCTTGGCCCAAGGTCATTTAAATATCAAAATTAAAATTATGGTTTTCTCAGAAATCACTGGGTTTGGAAACTATTGCAGCCTGAGACCTGAAACTTTGCAGATGCAGACAACTTATGAAGTCAATAAAGGTGTGTGAGTATTCAAGGTCAAGGTCATTTCATTATGACTTAATACTCCAAGATCAGGCTTCAGGTGAGCGTTCTCAGGACCAATGGTCCTCTGGTTTATTTTAATTTTTCTTTGCAAAAGCTTTCGTCACACAAAAAGCGATTAAAATGAATAACAATAAGGATCAATGATGACTTGTATAGTAAAAACATCATCTTAAAGAACTTTTTAAAGAGATGCAGTTTGTTGCCTTTTTCATCTTCCATATGGAAAAAACCCGGATGCAGGTCAAAAATGATCTGAGATGTCTTCGACAAATAACATTCGTATATACAGCAGATCTCAGGTGAGCGTTTACAGGACCATTGGTCCTCTGGTTTATGCTATTAACAGAAAAAATATGCCGAGTTCCTGTAATTAATTATCTCATTGATGCAATGTTGCATAAGTATAGATGATCTCACACATCCCATTAATGTTGAATGGATTTACCCATTTCTATCTGTTGGATGAGTCCAGTTTCATACCAGGAGTGATTTTGAAATTTTATTCATTTTTTACACACGTTCTGTGGCGTCACATCTTGGGCTATACTATTTGCCTATGTTCCATAAAAAGGATGCCAGGCTTAAATATTTGAGTAAAACAAGGTTTAAACTGTGTAATTACATTCAAAGTCAGCAAAGTGGTTCCATGGAGAAATCTGTCCAAAGCAGGGGATTCATTGGTAATAGAAAAACAGTGAAGACCCAGATGAGAGATACATTGTATCAATTAACAGTCTTACCTGTTCGGCTTTTTTGCCTCGGCATGCCCATTCAAAAACTGACGATTTTAGTCTTAACTATGCCTTTTTGATGTTATGAATCTTTATGAGTCTTAATTCATATGATGTTTCTCTGTGTTTCAGACCAAACATTTTGAACCAGTGTGGGGACAGAAGTAAGTGACTATATTTTTATCGCACCTGCTTATAGCAGGGTGCGATATAGGAGTGCAAATTTCTGTCCGTCCATTCGTCCGTCCGTCCATCAACATTTACGTCGTTTTCTCGACATCAGAGATAGCTGCGAGTCTGAAACCTTGCATAGTAATTGTCCCTGACATACTCTTCAAGCACGCACCTTAACCCGGTGGCTTTGACCTATATTTCACGGTTCACTGACATTGAAAATTTTTACGTCGAAGTTTTGTCAACATTTATGTCGAAGTTACGTTTTCTTGACATCAGAGATAGCTGCGAGTCTGAAACCTTGCATAGTAATTGTCCTTGACATACCCTTCAAGCACGCACCTTAACCCGGTGCCCTTGACCTATATTTCATGGTCCACTGACTTTGATAATTTGTACGTCGAAGTTTGGTTTTCTCAACATCAGAGATAGCTGCAAGTCTGAAATCTTGCATAGTAATTGTCCTTGACATACCCTTCAAGCACACACCTTAGTCCGGTGCCCTTGACCTATATTTCACGGTCCACTGACTTTGAAAATTTTTACGTCAAAGTTTGGTTTTCTCAACATCAGAGATAGCTGCAAATCTGAAACCTTGCATAGTAATTGTCCTTGACATGCCCTTCAAGCACGCACCTTGACCCGGTGCCCTTGAACTATATTTCACGGTCTGTTGACTTCATGATGCAGGTGCGACATCAACCTCCGCGGAGTTCTTGTACTATGAAAGTTTTGTCTTTTTTTTACCTAAGTTTAACTATAGTCACCTTAAAATGAAAATGTATGCAAAAGAAATTGGCTGTTATGCAGAAACATTCTTAAAATGTAGAGGGGAATCTGTTGGTGCTGTGTTGTGTACTTGAGCAAGACACACTCTCCAACTAACATTGACATGTCCCAACATAATTGAAAAATTGTTGACTGGGATGCTAAAAAGCAAGTATAAACAGGCAAACGATGTGGAGGGAATAGCATACAATGTTGAAACGGCTGCCCAGGCTACAGTCTTGTAGTAACCCCTCGGGGTCCATCATTCATAAATGAAAGGAAATCAAACAGAATGTTTTTTTGCTGCCACCAGCTTCACTGATATAAACCTTTAAATAAATGTATCATTTGAGCCGTGGCATCAGAAAACCAACAATCTGCATATGCGAAAACAAAGGCGCATGTCACCTTCACAGTAACTGAGCTGATCAGTGCCTTTGTTTTTGCTACACAGATAGTACAATTACTCTACATTCTAAAATCAAAATTTCCAGCCACTAAGTATAAAACAAAATTGACTTCGTTTTTCATCAAAAAATTTACCTTGTGTGACACATGAAAACCATCAACATGCATAGGCGAAAACAAAGGCGCAGATCAGCTGTGCAGTAACTGCACAGCTGAGTTACTGCACAGCTGAACAGCATCTTCGTTTTCGCTACACAAACAGTACAATCGTTCTTCTTCTTATATCCAAAATTACAAGCTTTTAGCCTGATTCTGTGACTGTACATGTCAGTTTGTGTCAGACCTGGTTGGAAATCAAAATTGTTGGTTTTCTCATGTGGCGGCACATTTACTGACTTTCAATGAGGCTTGGTAACATCTTACTAAGATTATCATGTTCATATGAGCCACTGGTCTTCGGGGTGTTCAACCAGGCCCGACACAAACTTGGGAAAAGGCTAGAAGCTTGAAAATTTGGATTTAAGAAGAAGTGGTACTGTCTTTGTAGTGAAAAGAAAGACACTGATCAGCTGTGCTGTAACTGCACAGCTGAGCTGTTACTGCACAGCTGATCAGTTACTGCACAGCTGATCTGTGTCTTTGTTTTCGCTTAGGCAAAATTCTAGTTTTCTCATAGTTGTCTTTATTTTTAGGACTGTCAGTGAAGTACCGAAGGCCTTAGATATTCCCAAAGCAGGGAGCACTAGTCCTGTGCCAGTACCCCACAACATTCTGGTAAAACAACAACAGGCCAGAAAACCACCTCTTGTAGTATCAAGTATGCTGAAACAACTCTCAGTGCAACAGACTATACAAGGAGTGGGTGGGGTAAAATACCCAGTCCTTCACAACGAGGTGCAGTCATCGTCGGGTGGATTGCTTATGAAGTTGCAGACAACAAGGACTGTGTCAGCTAGTGGGGAAGAGAAAAATCTTGTGTCAGTTACGTCTGTTGGTGCTAATTCTCAAACTTTGAAAAGACCTGTGTTTAATTTGGCGTCAAATAGCAATGATATTTTCATTGAAAGCAGTCCCCCTAAGAAACAGAAATTAGTTCTCTCTCCCGCACAGAGACAGGCTCAGGCTCAAGCCCAGGCCAGAACTCTGGCTCAGATTCGTGCTCAGACTCAAGCTGCTAGATTGCAAAAATCCCAGAGCAATGAAAGTAAGTCACACAAAGTTCAGGTGTCTGTTCCTGGCGTTGTTGCATCTGTTCCTGGCATGGTCCCTACAGTGGTGCACCAGAAGTTGCAGTCCCCTCAGAGAATACAGTCCCCACCACAAGGAATGCAGTCACCATCACCGAGAATTCAAATGTCCCCTCAAAGGATGCAGGCATCCCCTCAGAGGGTTCAAATGTCGCCCCAGAGGATACAGTCCCCGGGGAAGGATCAGAATGCCGCAAAGACAGTGATCTTGAGCATATCGCCCACTACTGCACCTATGAGGTCACCGACACGAACATTGGCACAGATCAAGTCACAGACACAGGCGGCAAAAGCCAAGGCTCAAGGCCAGACCAGAACACTGGCTCAGATCAAAGCAGAAACTAAAGCAAGAGTTCATAATGTACATCAACAACAAGCCATGGCTCAGGCAAAACTTCATGCACATTTGTTAGCAAAGGCTCACGGACAGGCACCACCTTCATCAACTACGATTCTGATTCCTGTGGATGCAAAACAAAAACAAGTGGCAAAATCACAGACAAGTGTAAACCCTGAAAGTGTAAACTTGAAATTGGAGAAGGTTGAAAGCCCTGCTGAGGGTGTTAATTTGAAACGTTCTGTAGAGATTTGTGAACAAGCCTTGATTCAGAGTCAGAAGAATGTACCAAGTACAATGGTTTCTTTGTTACAGAAGCCAGTGGCCTCACCATTGCCACCTAAATCTACAAGTGAAACAAATGTAGCTAATATTTCTCCTCAGAAAACTCTTGTTCCACATGGAAACAAGACTGTATCACAGATATTGCAAGAGAAAAGTCTTGCTGCTAGTCAGAGTGTTCAGAAACCCCCAAGTGCCTCTAAACCAGCCTTGACCCCTACGGGTCAAACAAGCTCACAATCAGGAGTTTCATCTTCTGGTGGAGAGACTAAAAGTGTTTTTATCAAGCCATCAGTGTCCCCACAAACTCCTCCTGTGACGACTGCAAATAGTACCAATATGTCATTCATTCGTCTGCCACCACCAGCAGTGTCATTTGTGGCGGGAATACAGCCAGCTGTATTTAATGTTCCCTCGACACATTATGTGGTATCGTCGTCTGCTGCTGCTGCTCAACAAAACCTTCTGCAACATCTGATAAAGTCTGCAGCAGACGCAATAAGTAGTTCAGCAAGTATCCCCCAGCAACGTGCCGCTAGTGCTCCTCCGACACAGAAAATAATCCAGGATATTCCTACGCCCACAACTGGGTCAGCTACTCTAGTTCGATCAGCAAGTGTTGGAACTGATTCTAATGTAATAGAAGAAACATCTCAGCATTCTAAAAAATCTGGTCAGACAGAAATAGTATTCCAAATTCCAAATGAACAGGTGAATTTTTTAGCCAAAGCGGGCACTGCTATCATTCCGGGACTAAACGGGTCAAACAAAAAT
Organism: Rugalucina vietnamica; assembly: GCA_964017185.1. Classification (NCBI taxonomy): domain Eukaryota; kingdom Metazoa; phylum Mollusca; class Bivalvia; order Lucinida; family Lucinidae; genus Rugalucina; species Rugalucina vietnamica. The sequence continues at coordinate 55,953,520 of OZ024873.1, forward strand.
CACCCAGTGATTCTAGATCAAACCGGAAATAAAATTGTGTCGTCTCAATTGTATGCATCAGTGGCAAGTTCGCAAACTCAAGTAATATCTATCGGTAGCAGTGCCCAGTCAAATAAAGAAGCTAAACCGAGTAGTAATGATTCGGTAAACCAGTCCGAAAAGAGTACAGTGAAAGTTACTTCCCCTGAGCAACTGGTGGGTAAAACTCAGGACTCAAAAGTGAAACCAGTAATTGTGAATGACACTCCAAGCAATAGTGAGTCCAATATGGATTGTGCTTGTAACTTGAAAGGGATGATTACATGTAAAAAATGTGGGGCTTTCTGCCATAATGATTGTATGGGTCCCTCTAAACTGTGTGTGACATGTTTGATTACAACATGAGATTATTTATTTATTGCTGCAGAGAAATAGATATGGTGGGTGTAGTGAGACAGTTTGAGATAAGCACAAAGCCAAGAAAGATGCATTAATTAAACAAATCAGATATAAAATGAGTGGCAATGCCAGAAAACTGGTCTTCAGGATTTACGACCAGGTCCAACACAAACTGGTCTGTACAAATGAACAGGTGAATTTTTGTCAAGTTGGAAGTTTAGAAGAGAAAAAGGTTAGAAGCTTGAAATTTTGGATTTAAAAAGAACAGAGATTTTACTATCCGTGTAGCGTAGTGAAAACAAAGGCACTGATCAGCTGTGCAGTTACTGCATAGCTGATCTGCACCTTTGTTTTGGCATAGTCAAAAATCCGGTTTCCTCATGATGCGGCTCAAATAGTATCTTCCGTTTATCACCAGAAGCCCCAGTATCTATTCTCTGTCCTTGATCAAGCAAAGGTGCAAAATAAAAGTAGCTTATATCTTTATTTCAAAGAAACAATTTTCTATACATTTCATTGCTTTTACCTTCACTGTATTGTCTTTGCTATTAAGTTATCTAGTAGTGTTATTGCGCCTTTGCTTATCTAGGTTATTCATAGCGTAAATGTAAATACTTGTAAATAATATACTATTTTCATGGAGCTGCAAATGGTTGGGTTTGCTTTTGCATGTTTGTTGTTTTACACATCATTTTCTTCGTTTATTCAGTTCAAGAGCTTTTTCAGATATCACTTGAGCCGTGGCGCGAGAAAACTGGTCTGGGGATACCGACCAGGTCTGACATAAACTGACCTGTACAGTCTCAGAAATAGGCTACATACTTGAAATTTTGGATTTAAATAAAAGAAGAATTGTACTATCCGAGTAGCAAAAACAAAGGTACTGATCAGCTGTGCAGTTACTGCACAATTGATCTGCACCTTTGTTTTTGCATAGGCAAAAAGCCTATTTTTCCTGACGCTGCTAATTTAAAACCTAGGAAACCTTAAATCCTGTCCCTCCTATCCCATAGAATGTGGTGACTTAGTGGTAGAATGTTGGACTCCGGAACAACTTTTTATGGAAACGCACTCAAGCAATAAACATATATTTTCTTGAACTATAAAAAATTGAAAATTTCATGAGAAAATCATGATTGTGGGTACATGTTAGAACCGCCTCACGGAGGCGGTTCTAACAAGTACCCACAATCTCTGTAGAAGAAAAATGTATACCCCTGTAAACTGCAGCTTTACAGTATAAAAGGGGGGTATACATTTCATGGACATGTTATCCTGATGTGTTTTGACGTGGTGGTTTGAAATCTGTGGCCACCATGCAATATGTGTCCTGAAACAAGAAGCTCTTAGCTTCCCCTAGTACATGTACTGGTAATTATGGAGGAAGTTGTGGCTTTGTCTCAACATGACTGAAAAATTGTTGATTGGAATGGTGAACAAAAGCACAGATTAAATTAGCATTATTTTGGCTTGATTTACATAAACTTAAGTGTACTAGTTTTTTTTGCTAATAATAAAAATTGCCTCGATAACATCAGGAAAACATGTCCGTGCAACATATAGTACCCCCTTAAACCCCAATTTTATATAGAAAAACTGGGGTATGCAGGGATATACCTATTTTTCTTATTTTTGCTCCAAAACATAGATTGTGGGTACTCGTTAGAACCGCCTCGTTGAGGCAGTTCTAACATTTACCCACAATCTATGTTTTGAGCAAAAATAAGAAAAATATCTAAATTTTTCTTCTGAAAATTTTCATTTTTTACAACTTTAAAAAGTCTTTGTATATTACATGGGCATGTTTTCGTAATGAAAAGTGTTAGCGATTTCAACACAATACTGATGACACCTATTTTTGTCTGCTTTATTTTATAGCTTCTATTAATGGCGCTTTCACTTTCCTGGTTTATAACTGAAACAGTTTCTTTTTGCAACTGAGGCTACAATTTTCATTACATCATGCTTGCAGTAGATGTTTTCATAGTTTGCCATCTTTTCAATCTATGCAAGAATGTTTGAGATCTAAGTCATAAACAACATTTGAGCCACATCATGAGAAAACCAACAATCTGCATATGTAAAAACAAAGATGAAGATCAGCTTCGCGGTAACCTGATCAGCGCTTTTATTTTCGCTACACAGATAGTACAATTCCTCTACTTTCTAAATCAAAAATTTCAAGCGTCTAGCCATCTGTGATGATACAGTCGAGTTTGTGTTGAACCTGTTCCAAAACCACATTGTTGGTTTTCTCATGACATGGCTCATTTTATTTTTATATCAATGGTAAAATTTGACTCAAAAGGATAAGTATTGGGACAAAAAGGCAACCAGGGTGGGCAGACTAGATATTCAAGATGTATCTTATGAAGGAGAGCTTTAAGGCCTAGTGGTAGAATTTCGGACTAGAGTTTTGAAATTTACCAATGCCATGTTGTGTCATTGAGCCTGGCACCTATAGTGAAATATCTGACCTCAGATACTGGTTACTAATTGGTATTAAAAGTCTGGGCTTTCCCAGTCTTTTGGATGAGATTTTGAACCAAGGGTTCATCTGAAAAGGACATAATATCTGAGATGTGAGCCGCCTCATATCTGTATATGCGAAAACAAAGACGCAGATCAGCTTCGCGGTTTTACCGCGAAGCTGATCAGCGCCTTTGTTTTCGCTACACGGATAGTACAATTCCTCCTCTACTTAACTCCAAAATTTCAAGATTCTAGCTGTCTTCTGTGCTTGTACAGCCCGGTTTGTGTCAGACCTGTTCGGAAATCACATTGTTGGTTTTTCCCACGAGGCGGCACATGTGGGTCACAAAACATGAACATCACCATCACTAAAATAGTTTGAGACAGTAGAAATAGATACTCAAAAAAACAAGTTTTTTCTCATGACGTTACTCATTGACAAAACATGTAGGTATGTGTATTTTCATGGTTTAAGAGTATTGTTGAAAGAAAACCTGAATGTGTGGTTCTTGACCAGGTCTGACAAAATCAGGTTGAACAGCCACAGATAAGTGCAAGATATTGAAAACTTTTGGCTGTAGGAAAAGTGGAGATAATACTTTCTTACATACCTCTATCATAAAGATAGAAAAATTCCGGTATTTTAGTGGTGGTAGATAAATCGATCTTACACTGCTGGTTTGGTTGCTCATGCAAGATAAGAAAAGCACGCGATATAATTCGATCGTTACTACTGCTTGCAGCAATGGCGTTCACCAAAACTAGACAAAGTGATGTTTTTCACAGCGAGTATTCTTGAATCACGCTCGTTTTAAAATAAAAACAAATGAAAACTACATCTCTATTGACTTTGACAACGATTTATTTACATTTGACGTCACATCCGTAATATGCACAACGTCACAAGGGTTAAAGCACGGTACCAGGTTACATTACCGGTAAAAGGATAAAAATCGGAGTATGTAAGAAAAAGAATCGATCATGGGTGCCCAGTGGAGAAAGGAAAATCCCAACCCTCGGGTCCACCGTTCCAGTGGGAAACTCTGCGAGCCTCGTTTCCCACTGGAACGGGTGGACCCTCGGGTTGGGATTTTCCTTTCTCCACTGGGCACCCATGATGGATTCTATTTATCTGTCTGTATGGAGAAAACAGGGACACACTGACCAGCTGCAAGATGACTACACAGCTGATCTGTGGCTGTGTTTTCCCATTTGCAATCATGATGCCATTCAGTGACATTGAATGTTTGTGTATGTTGATGTTTCTGTCAGGATTAGCACTAAATTATGTTTAATATTGATGTGCTTCTTGAAGGAATAAAATTACCAAAATACTGGCATGAAATGTTTTCGGTTAAAATCCTCTTACAGAAGTATGTTTTTTTAGCTCACCTGAGCCGTTAGGCTCACAAGGTGAGCTTATAGGATGGCCATGATCCGGCGTCCGTCGTCGTCCACCATTTTCAAAGATCTACTTCTCTCAAAGCGCTTGGCCAATCAAAGCCAAATTTTATATGAAGCATCTATGGGAAGGGGGAACCAATGTGTTTATAGATAATCCAGGTCACATGACCAAGATGGCCGCCACGCCCATATATGGTAAAAACCCTTCAAAATTCTTCTTCTCCGGAACCAATGGACCGATTTCAACGAAACTTGGCATGAAGCATCAGGGACTAGAGTACTACAATGTGTTTATAAATTATGACCTTTGGATGACCTTGACCTATTTTACGGCAAGGTCAACATTGGTCGCCCATGCATTTGAACGGGGAAAATTGTTAAAATGTCATTTGAAAGGCAAAACTTGCAGGAAATGGGCAAATGGACTGAAGGTAGGTAATTCTGAAAAAAATTTGGACCCCAGGGGTTGGTCTGCCCCCACCCCGGGGCAATATACATGTATATTACAAAAATATTCAAAGATCTTCTTCTCTGAAACTGCTTGGCCAATCAAAGCCAAATTTTATATGAAGCATCTATGGGAAGGGGGAACCAATGTGTTTATAAATAATCCAGGTCACATGACCAAGATGGCCGCCATGCCCATATATGGTAAAAACCCTTCAAAAATCTTCTCCTGAACCACTGGACTGATTTCAGCGAAACTTGGCATGAAGCATTGGGGACTTGAGTACTACAATAAGTTTATAAATTATGACCTTTGGATGACCTTGACCTATTTTACGGCAAGGTCAACATAGGTCCCCCATGCTTTTGAATGGGGAAAATTGTTAAAATGTCATTTGAAAGGCAAAACTTGCAGGAAATGGGCAAATGGACTGAAGGTAGGTAATTCTGAAAAAAATTTGGACCCCAGGGGTTGGTCTGCCCCCACCCCGGGGCAATATACATGTATATTACAAAAATATTCAAAGATCTTCTTCTCTGAAACTGCTTGGCCAATCAAAGCCAAATTTTATATGAAGCATCTATGGGAAGGGGGAACCAATGTGTTTATAAATAATCCAGGTCACATGACCAAGATGGCCGCCATGCCCATATATGGTAAAAACCCTTCAAAATTCTTCTTCTCCTGAACCACTGGACTGATTTCAGCGAAACTTGGCATGAAGCATTGGGGACTTGAGTACTACAATAAGTTTATAAATTATGACCTTTGGATGACCTTGACCTATTTTACGGCAAGGTCAACATAGGTCCCCCATGCTTTTGAATGGGGAAAATTGTTAAAATGTCATTTGAAAGGCAAAACTTGCAGGAAATGGGCAAATGGACTGAAGGTAGGTAATTTTGAAAAAAATTTGGACCCCAGGGATTAGTCTGTCCCCACCCCGGGGCAGAATACATGTATATTACAAAAATATTCAAAGATCTTCTCTGAAACCGCTTGGCCAATCAAAGCCAAATTTTATATGAAGCATCTATGGGAAGGGGGAACCAATGTGTTTATAAATAATCCAGGTCACATAACCAAGATGGCCGCCATGCCCATATATGGTAAAAACCCTTCAAAATTCTTCTTCTCCTGAACCACTGGACCGATTTCAGCGAAACTTGGCATGAAGCATTGGGGACTTGAGTACTACAATGTGTTTATAAATTATGACCTTTGGGTGACCTTGACTTATTTTACGGCAAGGTCAACATAGGTCGCCCATGCATTTGAATGGGGAAAATTGTTAAAATGTCATTTGAAAGGCAAAACTTGCAGGAAATGGGCAAATGGACTGAAGGTAGGTAATTCTGAAAAAAAAATTGGATTCCAGGGATTGGTCTGCCCCCACCCCAGGGCAAAATACTTGTATATTACAAAAATATTCAAAGGTCTTCTTCTCTGATACCACTTGGCCAATCAAAGCCAAATTTTTTAGGAAGCATCTATGGGAAGGGGGAACCAATGTGTTTATAAATAATCCAGGTCACATGATCAAGATGGCCGCCGTGCCCATATATGGTAAAAACCCTTTAGAATTCTTCTTCTCCTGAACCAATGGACCGATTTCAATGAAACTTGGCATGAAGCATCGGGGACTGAAGTACTATAATGTGTTTATAAATTATGACCTTTGGATGACCTTGACCTATTTTACGGCAAGGTCAACATAGGTCACCAATGCATTGGAATGGGGAAAACTTTTAAAATGTCATTTAAAGATGTTTTTCTCTGAAACTACTTGGCCAATCAAAGCCAAATTTTATATGAAGCATCTATAGAATTGGGGAATCAATGTGTATATAAATAATCAAGGTCACATGACCAAGATGGCCGCCATGCCCATATATGGTATAAACCCTTCAAAAATCTTCTCTGGAACCGGTGGACAGATTTCGAAGAAACTTGGTGTGAAGCATTCTATGGCTTAAGTACTACAATGTATATATAAATCATGACCCTGTGATGACCTATATAAATCATGAACCTGTGATGACCTTGACCCAGTTTATGGCAAGGTCAATATGTGTTGGCCATGCATTTAAATGGGGAAAACTGTTAAAATGTCATTTGAAGGGAAAAGCCAGCAGGAAATTGGCAAATGGATAGAATATTGATTATTCTGAAAAAAAAAATTCCCGGGGGCTTCATCTGCCCCTGCACTGGGGTTAAATACCATAATATTCAAACATGTTTATTGGTTTATGCAGCAGATCTCAGGTGAGCGTTTACAGGACCATTGGTCCTCTTGTTTCCAATTCTTATTGAAGGGGCTCAAGTTTAGCAACACACAGGTTGGGCGCATTTCTTTTGTGAAGTCTTGGTCCTGAAAAATATTTCTGCAGCCAGTCTTCCTCCTTTTTGGGGTGCCCAGGTAGCTCATTCGGTAGCTCGTTTGGCTTCTGTCTAGCTATGTAACTCAGAGTGCCATGCAAGATCAAATCCCACTGGCAACACCACTCCAGTAAAAATATAGATAATTTGAAAAAAAAAAAAACTGTCAATGGTTCTTGCATCGGTATGTACCAATGGTTTGACTGTCACCTTCCGGTCGCGGTGGTTTTACAGGGTATTTCACGACCAAACATCGAGAACTGCCCTGCCTTTCCCCCACCACTCGACAGTCGGCATCTAACAAGCAGAATTGCTTAGCTAAGTAGAAATGCCTAGCTTGACATCTTTCTCCAGTTAGTACTTGTAGATGATTCTAGAGGAACATTTGTCACTTGATGGCGAAAGACGTGCACTAAGCAGCTCAGCAGTTTAATCATAAATTAAACAAAACACTGTCCAAGAAAATCCGCCTTTTTGCACATTCTAAAATAAAGGACAGACCTGGCCTTGAGGTTATAAAACTTTTTTCATGCTCAACTCAGCTGAGCATGAAATTTAAAGTGTTCATAATTACTGAAATAACCAAAATTGGTTGAAATTTCAGGTTCAGATTGCCAAAGCCTGTAATTCATCCTGCTAATAAATGTTAAAATGCCAACAATTGTTGGCATTTTAACATTTATGAGCAGGATAAATTTTAGTCTAGGCTGAGCTGAGCTTGAAAGAAGTTTTATAACATCGAGGCCAGCTCTTTGACCACTGTGCAATTCATTTGTGCCTTTGACTTTCCTTACCAGATAATACAATTTGAGCCTTGACGCAAGCAATGTGTCTTGCACAAATAGTGTTTAACCAGGGCCGACACAAACAGACCTGAACAATCATAGAAGAGTGCTAGAAACTTCCGATTTTGGATTTAGGAAGAAGAGGGGTTGTACTACCTGTGTAGCAAAAACAAAGGCGCTGTTCAGCTGCTGTTCAGTTACTGCACAGATGACTGATCTGTGTCTTTGTTTTCACATAGGCAAAATCTGGTTTTATTGTGCGATGGCTCATTTGCGGATGTATATTTGTATAGTCCATTTCATGCCAGTCCTTCTAGATACGTGTTGATGTGGAACAAATAAAGTGTACTCAGCCGTACTCAGCTTCTATTAAGTTGAAGGTACATGTACATGGATTCATAAACAATGATCAGAAACTGGTTGAGCCGCGACGCGAGGAAACTGGTCTTCGGTATATCCGACTAGGTCTAACACAAATAGGTCTGTACAGTCACAGAAGCAGGCTAGGGGCTTGAAATTTTGGCTATAAGTAGAAGAGGAATTGTACTATCCTAGTAGCGAAAACAAAGGCGCAGTTACTGCACAGCTGATCTGGGCCTTTGTTGTCACATATGTGAAAATCCGGGGGGGGGGGGGGTGCGTCACGGCTCATATGATCCAAAGTCTCTTTCTAAAACCCCAGTTGGGACACAACTGAAATTACAAGTAGCTACTGATAAAAGATACCATCCAAATTAAACAGAAGAAGTACCACCTCGGAACAATCAGTAATATAAAATTACTTGGGCTAGCCAATTTATTTGCAACAGATTGTCAGAAAATTAAGCTTTCGGAACTTGAAATCGGAAAAGTACCTTTACCTATAATGGTTAAAATTCATTGTCAAAATCAATGAAATGTATAAACTTTTGGCAGGCAGTGAAAAGATTCACACCAGTGAACGCCACATAAGATTTCTTATCACAGCATTTTACTATGTGTTTACCAGTATTTAATGGTGATCAAGGGATATCTTAATATTGAAACTTCTTGGTTTATATTGCATGCAGATCTTAGATGTCTACTGAAGGCAATTCCGTAAAAATATATCAACCTTATGTCTCAGATAATGTTTTTTCGCGAATAATTTTTGTGTGGAGGGTGATAGGAAAAATCTTGATCTTAGTTTCATCAGGGAAACATCTCCGTATGAAAGCTACCCAAGATTTGCACCTTACGTATAGTAAAAATGGGGGAAATCAGGGATAGGTATGAAATAATCGATTTTTAATATTAATCCATAAAATCATATTTTGTGGGCATCTGTTATCATCGTAATATTGAGTTGATCATAACAGATACTCTAAATGCATAATTTTACAGAAACAAGTGTTATTATTGCAAAAATACAATCAAAATCAGCGGAAATGTTTCTGTAATGGTCCTAATAGGACCTGCAAAAATTTTGAAAATTGGTGAACAAATGTAGTTTTTATAGCAAATAGGGATTTTGCATTGTCAAGGGTGATAATGGATGATCATGAAAATGCTTATATACTTTTCGAAAATGTTTACTTGATCATGAAGGTTTGAAATAATCGACCAGAACTTTTTATGATCTTTTATTTGTCAACCGAATTTTTAAATTTTTGCTAGACACTTGAAATTAACCACACTTAAAATTAAAAGTCAAAACTTTGAACCCCTAAAATCGACCAAGTATATGTATCAAGGAAATATCAAAGTAGTCCCATGGTTCTATAATCATGCTAGCTTTCAAAATAATAATTAGGTAAAAAAAAATAAAAGTTGGAACATACTTATGTACAGCTACTGTCTGTAACACACCCCCAATTTGAACACAATGTACTTTAGACTAATTATTTACATAATTTTAGCAATTGAAGTAATTATTAGAAAAATCGATTTTGCACACAGATATTACAAAAATATTTTGAGAATTAAGTTGTCAATATTTAATTTTGTTTTTTATTGAATTAAAAAATTAATTATTAAGGCTTTATTTGGTGGAGACGTTAACATTACGAATATCAAAAGGTCAAGGACGGAATTGTCATTTTCACTCCATTGCTGTGACGAGGCAGGTTTGGTCAGCTTTTTGTGAGATTTTCGAGGATGGAAGAGTCTAAACCATTTCCCCATTTTGGCACAGATGCTCTTCATGCTGGCCAGGAACCGGAGCAATGGAAATCTATGGCTGTCATCCCACCAATTTCCATGTCAACGACGTTCAAACAACATGGACCTGCTGAACACGTGGTAAAAGTTGATTTTCTTTTATTTTGAGTTTGAAATGTTCTAGAAACTGTCATTATTCAAGATTGTCATATCATGTCGTACTTGAATTGGAACCACTGTTCTGTAGTACTTTCCGATGAATTTCAAAGCTTTCTCATTTCAAACACATTATGACGTTACATAAATTGCACTCAGAATCAGAATCAGAATAGTTTACTGGTGACACGCCAAATGACATTATTTCACCAGGGGGTTCGGATGGGGGGAAAATTAGTCCCTTGAACGCACGAGTGAAGCGAACTTGGACACACAATCATCTGACATTTCAGCAGTAGAAAACAGAGAGTCAGGGAGGTCATTCCAGTCCCTGATAGTCTGGGGAAAGAAACTACATTTATAGGCCTCTATACTAGCAGATGGAAGCTGAAATGCCTTGGAGTGGCTATTTCTACAACGCCTAGTCTTTGGGATAAGGTCATCTGTAGGTATTCTGGCTTTACCCTTCAGACCTTTGTATAGTAATATGAGTCGATTATCCGTCCTCCTTTTCTTGAGAGATTCCCATCTGAGTTGTTCAAGAATGCCAGTCATACTACCTTCCTCGAAAGTATAATTCCTAGTTACAAATCTAGCAGCACGATTCTGAACCTTCTCCAATTCCTCCTGGAGGCATTTAGTATGAGGATCCCAAACAGAACTTCCATATTCCAGGACTGGGCGCACCAGTCCTTTATAAGCTGCTTCTTTAACATCTTGGCGGCAAGAAAATAAGTTTCTCCTCAAGAATCCAAGTGTTCTGTTGGCTTTAGTACAGATATTATTGATATGGGTATTCCACTTGAGGTCATTTGTAATTGTTACACCTAGATATTTAATGCTATCAACATTTTCCAAAACCGTTCCCTCGAGGGTGTACGAGGCCTCAATTTTATTTATCCGCTTATTTGTCAGCTGCATCATGTTGCATTTGACAGGTTGAAATCACAATTTGATGTAAAATTTGGCCATTTTGACAGTAATTTGTAAACAGCCAGGAAAGGAGAGAACAAAGCAATCAATCCTAAATGATTACATATTTGCATAAATATTTATGTGCATAGCTGTTTGAAACCATCGCCAGAAGCCCTTAAACAACAAAACCTATATGTTCATTGTTCATCTGTATCTTGTCATTCAATATATGTGCCATTCAAACATGATTTTTAGCTAAAATCTGTCGATGTCATTGCTTCTTGCAACATGCAAATATTGTTTTCCATGTAGGCAAAAGGGCTGATGCTAAAAAATTTCATGTTTTCAGTGATTTTCATTTTTACATTACTATTGTTATTTTCAACAAAATTTCAATTGAATAGTTGTGAAAATGCTAGAATCACATATGCTTATTTCAATGCATTAGCATTTAGTATTTTAGTTCACCTCTTGGAAGCTCTTTCAGGGTACTTATTTACCTTTTGTTGAGGCATTTTACCCCTGTACCCCCAAAATGTGCAAACTTTCTTATACAGGCCTATACATACATGTAGGGGGTATGAAACCAGATATTAAGCCAGTGCACCCTTAATTTCAAAATTCAGTGGGAACCCTGTCATTGAGCCCTCTGCCAGAGGTTTAAACAACTTCCTTGAGTCTTGGCAAATGTAAATGCATGAAAAAGCATTTATGTTCTCTATAGCTGTTTCAACTTGTGATCTTGTTGCTTGTCTCACAAGTGCCTCGTTTCAGGCTCAAACCCACACTAGACACAGGGGTGAGATGATTGAATGGTTAAGCGCAGTAATTTTAAAATATCTTAACCAGTCAGTCATTGGGGCCGCCACATTCTGTCTTTGTCATGCAACATGTAATTGAGGTATACTGTTGCAGCTGACTAGTCAACGTGTCTTATTTACCATCACTAACAGCCACTTTGTCTCTTGCTTAAGTTAAATGATCTCTTGTGAGTATAGGTTAAGTACAACAGGGCATGACATTGCATGATTACACATACATACTTTATTTGATGTGAGGCCTAGCATGAGAAAACCTGAATTTTGCATGCACAAAAACAAAGGTGCAAATCAACTGCTTGTTATGTTGCAGCTGGTCTTTACAGTTTTCTACATGGCACAAATGATCTATTTTCTAAGCCTTTAGCCTTTGTGTTTAAACATCCTGGTTTGTTTTATATAATGCTGATCTTAGATCCCAAATACAGTCTTCACAGGACTGTTTCAGACATGGCCTCAACTTGTACCCGACTTTTTGCCCATATCAGAATTTATCCATTTTTCCGACTGAGCAGTAGAAGCCAACTAGAGAACTAGAAGACCTGTTGTCAGTTACACAACATTTGAGCCGCGTCATGAGAAAACCAACAATGTGGTTTCCGACCAGGTCCAACACAAACCAGATTAAAAAGCGACTGAAGCAGGCTAGAAGTTTTAAATTTAATATTTAGAAAGAAGAGATTATATTATCCATTGAGCAAAAACAAAGGCGCAGATCAGCTATGCAGTCACTGCGCCTTTGTTTTTGCCTATACATATTTTAAAATGGTTTTCTCATGCAAAGGCTCATCTATTGAATGAATTGATAACTTTAAGAGAAATGTATTATTTTATATGTTACAGATTGCTTGTTTTCTTACAATTATACGAACTTCATCATGCAAAAATCAATCTTCAAGCATTTCAGACAACAAGGAAGATACATTTTGGCTGGAAATTTCAGATTTAGAAACTTATATTAAAGTAATATTATATTTTAAGATCACAAAAAAGTGTGCTGATTAACCTGTACCATTTTCTTACATGTACACTATGCTTATTATCTCATGATGCACCTCATATGAGCTGAGTCATGAGAAAATTGGTTTTTAGCTCACCTGAGCCGAAGGCTCACAGGTGAGCTTATAGGATAGGCAGGCATCCGTCGTCGTCCGTCGTCTGTCCGTCCGTCGTCCGTCCACAATTTCAAAGAAGAATATTTCTGAAGCTAGTAGGCCGATCTTGATCAAATTTAATGTGAACCATAATTGGGTTGGGGGATTGATGGCATTAGGTTTTGGAGCAGATTGTATCAAAATTGTGGTTTCCATGGCAACAGATAGGTCCCATAGACTTACAATGGGAAAAACTAAAAAAATCTTCTTCTCTGAAACCACAAGGCCCACAGCTTTGATATTTGGTATGTAGCAATGGCTAATGGTCCTCTACATAAATTTGCCATTCATGCCCCTGGGGTCAAATTTGGCCACGCCCCGGGGGGTCGATAGTCTCCATAGGCTTACTATGGGAAAAAAATTAAAAAATCTTTCTCTGAAACCACAGGGCCCACAGCTTTGATATTTGGTATGTGGCAATGGCTAATGGTCCTCTACATAAATTGTGCCAGCCATGCCCCTGGGGTCAAATTTGGCCACGCCCCGGGGGTGTATAGTCTCCATAGACTTACAATTGGAAAAACTAAAAAAATCTTCTTCTCTGAAATCACTAGGCCCACAGCTTTGATATTTGGTATGTAGCAATGGCTAATGGTCCTCTACATAAATTGTGCCATTCTTGCCCCTGGGGTCAAATTTGGCCACGCCCCGGGGGTTGATAGTCTCCATAGACTTACTATGGGAAAAAAATTAAAAAATCTTCTTCTCTGAAACCACAGGGCCCACAGCTTTGATATTTTGTACGTAGCAATGGCTAATGGTCCTCTACATAAATTGTGCCAATCATGCCCCTGGGGTTAAATTTGGCCATGCCCCGGGGGTTGATAGTCTCCATAGACCCCAGGGGGGGTACTCTCATTTTTTGTGGATACATAGGCGAGGCCCCAGCTTCTACACCCAAACCCAAAAAATTACTGAGATTTGCTGACCACCCCAAAAAAATACCAGTCCTATCAGGCATACCCAAAAAAATACTTGAACTTTTAGCTTACCCCAAAAAATTACATATTCATCTTTTTTATGCCTATTGATGAAATTTTATCACATCCATATGATCTAAGCTGTTGGTGGGACGTTAAATCCCAAAGAACACGTCACAATACAGTTAGTATATGTAGGAACTAGGAAGTACGAGGGAAAATCCAAAATAACATAAACTTTTGCCGTAGCTTCAACATACGTAGATAAATTTTAGAAAAATGTATATTGCGATAAATCAGAACACTCGTTTAGATGAGATAAAACAATTACACATGTCATAAGTATCTGAAACACGCCGCGCCATTTTATAACCATGGTGACGCATAGGCGGCGCACGCGAGATTTCGGTCGTGTCCTGTGTCAGACATGTCTAGATAAAATGTAAAATAGGCATGCGAATCGTGCCAAACTTAGTCCAGTAAAAGCTTGGTGTTTAGATAATGCTGTGCATAAGTTTCAACAAATTTGAGTAGGGCATTTTTGAAATATCAATATCAATTGTGCGCTTATTGAGTGCATTTAACGTTAAAAACGTCGTCACCAGACACAGCTTAAATTTATGCTATTACTAAACTTGCTGCGAATTTTGAAAGCGCCAACACAAAAACCGAAAATAACTAAATGTAGACAAAACGGGAATATTCAATGAATAAATCTGTTGTGTAAAAATATTCCCATTGTGATTCTGACGATAAAATAGCATAACAAAGATGAAAAAAGAAACAAAAATAACGCGTGTCAGTGGTGACGTAAATGCGTAATGCGCTGACCGTATGCAGACGGCTGATGATGAGGCGATTTTGAAGCAATTTAAAGTAAGAATTTGTTTCGAGTTTTGAATACTGACGTAAAAATTGTGAAGTACAAAGCACAATACGCAAAAAATCTTTTATCTATGGTACATGTTGAATAGATGTCCGTGAGCGCTAAGAGGGTGTTAATTTCAAAGTGAATAAAAACGTCAACGACGTCACGAAATCAAAGATGACGTGCGCCGGGTAGACCATAGTGACCTGTTTGGTTTGACTGTATATTTTTAACGGGTCGTTATTTTTGCCTGCTATTTTGCCACGATATTCTAGACATATTCCGATTTATGTTCATGTTATTTTGTAAGCATTTGAATGAGATTTGTTACAAGCTACAGCGAAAGTCTACGTTATTTTGGATCATCCCCCGTAAATACCAAGTTGGATAAAATTTAAAGATTTTCAAAGTGTAAGTCTTAATGATGGTTTTGATTCCATTTGATTTGCAATCCAAACAACATCATCGTGATCAAGCTTCCAAAATTTCACGGAGACCAGTCATAAGGCATGGTCGCAAACAAAACTGAATCTTAAGGCCTTGTAAGACATAAGTGTAAGCCACTCTTATCTTTATAGAAATAAAGAGATTTCCCAAGAAATGTGCAAAACCCAAAAAATTACTTAGAATTATAGATGACCCCAAAAAAATAATTCAGAAAAGGCATGACCCCAAAAAAATATCCATAAAAAGCTCACAACCCTAAAAAATAACTAGTTTTTCTGAAAACCCAAAAAAATACGGAAATTCAAAATTTTGACCCCAAAAAAGTCAGCCTCGCCTATGTATACAGAAAATTTCAGAGTACCCCCCCCCTGGGCCATAGACCTACAATAGGAAAAAAACTAAAAAAATCTTCTTCTCTGAAACCACTAGGCCAACAGCTTTGATATTTTGTATGTAGCAATGGCTAATGGTCCTCTACATAAATTGTGCCATTCATGCCCCTGGGGTCAAATTTGGCCACGCCCCGGGGATTGATAGTCTCCATAGACTTACTATGGGAAAAAAATTCAAAAATCTTCTTCTCTGAAACCACAGGGCCCACAGCTTTGATATTTTGTATGTGGCAATGGCTAATGGTCCTCTACATAAATTGTGCCAATCATGTCCCCGGGGTCAAATTTTGCCACGCCCCGGGGGTCGATAGTCTCCATAGACCTACAATAGGAAAAACTAAAAAAATCTTCTTCTCTGAAACCACTAGGCCCACAGCTTTGATATTTGGTATGTAGCAATGGCTAATGGTCCTCTACATAAATTGTGCCATTCATGCCCCTGGGGTCAAATTTGGCCAGGTCCCGGAGGTTGATAGTCTCAATAAACTTGCTATGGGAAAAAAATTCAAAAATCTTCTTCTCTGAAACCACAGGGCACACAGCTTTGATATTTTGTATGTGGCAATGGCAAATGGTCCTCTACATAAATTGTGCCAGCCATGCCCCCTGGGGTCAAATTTGGCCACGCCCCGGGGTAGATAGTCTCCATAGACTTACAATGGGAAAAACTAAAAAAAACTTCTTCTCTGAAACCAAAAGGCCCAGAGCTTCTATATTTTGTATGTAGCAATGTTTGGTAGTCCCCATTATAAATTGTGCCAGTCATGCCCCTGGGTCAAATTTGGCCATGCCCCGGGGGTCAATAGTGTCCATGCATAGACTTTCATTGGTCGATTCTCAATTAATTTAAATCTCATGAGCTTACAATGTGATAATCTCTCAGGTGAGCTACAGGACCAATGGTCCTCTAGTTTGTCTTTGCGAAAACAAAGCCACAGATCAGCTGTGCAGTAACTGCACAGCTGATCAGCGCCTTTGTTTCCGCTACATGGTTTGTACCATCCCTCTTCTAATTAAGTCAGGAACGTAAACCTTCTAACCATCTTCTGTGACTGCACAGACCGGTTTGTGTCAGACCTGCTCGGAAACCCCAAAGACCGGTTTTCACGCATCACGGCTCATATCATTTACAATACCATTTAATCAGGATCATGACCTAAATATCAGTTTCTTTGTTCATATTACTAAGTATATTTGCCCTTTTATATTTGAGTCCTGTCAAGAGAAAGTCTTTGTAGAAGTTTTTGAGGTTGATCGTATAAATTTATGCAGTTTGTTTGTTGAAAATCTAGCATATGATCTAAAAAATGCATGTGTTGCACTTGCGTCAAAACTGATTCCAAACCACAGGCTACATTTTCAGCATTTTGGCTGGTAAAAGAAGCTAGATAAATCACCTGTCTTACACCATTCTCTGATTTTTTAAATATTTCTTAAAATGAGAGTAATAAATAATTAATAAAACAAAAGAACATGAAAATATTTACATGTTTCGCATCCCTCATCTGCATTGTAGGAATGCATTATCATTGTATTTTGCTATGAAAGAGTTGGATTGGTGGCCATTTGTTCAAGTGGGATGGCAGTGGCCTACTGGATGGCTTAATTGAATGATGGCAATTCTTCATAATGGCTGAATTAAGAGCAAGGGGTACTGGGTTCAAAACACAGCACCATCATGTTGTGTCCTCGAGAAAAGCACTTACAGAATTACTTTTAAGTTCCCTGGGCCTAATACATGTCAGTCTGTCTTGGCATGTTTGTAAAACTGTTCACTGGAATGTTAAGTTATTTATAATTCACCCGGTTAACCATCATTTCTTCTAATCTTGAAATGGATTTTTTTTTTTTATTTGCTGAAGTAAAAACTGATTTTGAGTATACAAAAAGTGAACTATTCAGTTACTCAAATACTATTTATTCTTTTTTCAGGGTTATGAGTATTCAAGAAGTGGAAACCCCACAAGAAACTGTTTGGAGAACTGTATCGCTGCTCTAGAAGGAGGAAAACATGGGATGGTGTTCGCCTCAGGGTTGGCTACCACCAACACCATTACATTCTTGCTCAAAGCAGGGGACCATCTGGTCAGTATGAATGACCTGTATGGGGGAACCAACCGACTATTCCGACAGTGTACGACTAGGATGGGTATAGAGGAGTCGTTGATTGACTGTACTGATCTCAGCAAGGTGGAGACCGCGATTAAACCAAATACTAAGGTATGTTTATGGTCCTAAATTTTCAGACAACTTTTTAGTAAAATGACAATTGACCAAATGAAAAGCTAGCCTGAAAGTATACATATTGTATGTGGCACTTAATAAAACCCTCAGACACTTTCAGCTTAGGGGTCAGTTGTTCAAAATTAACGATGTCGTTAGTTAAGGATTCATCAAAATTTCAAACATGAATATTTTAAATACACGGTCATTTTTTGTTGATAAGATGTGAGAATCGTTTGCATTGCAAAGGATTCTCACATTTTATCAACAAAAAATAAAGTGTATTTGCTTATGTAGTCGACATTTACTTAACGAGTTGAGGTCTTAACGATGATGTTAAGCTAACAAAGTTTAGAACAACTAGCATGTTTGAAAAATGCAGACCTGACATTGAAGCATTGGTTCAGATACTTGTAAAGAT
Source organism: Rugalucina vietnamica (assembly GCA_964017185.1). Classification (NCBI taxonomy): domain Eukaryota; kingdom Metazoa; phylum Mollusca; class Bivalvia; order Lucinida; family Lucinidae; genus Rugalucina; species Rugalucina vietnamica. Next base: position 55,971,818 of record OZ024873.1, read on the forward strand.
GATGCAGATATATTCAGAATATCCAAACTTTATAATAAAATACAGTAATTCATTCAAAAACCAGACAGAAGCTTCAAGAAAAAGGATTTTGTATTCAAATGGATTCATATACCAGTTAAGAGTACATGTACTGTAGATTCAGAAACATTCGCGAGAACTTAATTCTCGTTAATATTCCACGAATTGGTTGTCTCGCGAATTCAAAGTTCTCGCTAACAGAGTGTCAATATAAGCTTTATAGAATACATGGACACTCGCTCGCGAAATCTAGAACTCGCTAATAAATTGAAAATAGAGATTTTGCAAAATAAAAGTCATGCAAAAGATTCCAAACTTACACTAATATGAGATTCAATAATAAAACAATTTATTTTCTGTCTATCTTGTAGATGGTATGGATTGAGACACCTACCAATCCCACAATGCAACTGATAGATATTGCGGCCATTGTTAAGCTGGTAAAAGAGAAAGCATCGCCAGAATGTTTTGTTGTTGTTGATAACACCTTCATGTCATCATACTTTCAGGTAAATCTTTCGTAAGAATGATTTTTTTCTTATTTCAAGTTCATAGACATGAGCACAGATTAAGCCTTAAAGCTGCTGAAAACTTTATAGGACAAGACTTAGTTACCTCTAAATTTGTTTACAAAAACAGAACTTTTAGCAAAAAATGGTAATCTCCAGGTTTTGATCATTTAATTTGGCCATATTAGATTCTACAGAATGTTTGGAAACCATCCAGCAAATGCATTCTTATTTCAGAGAATTAGAATACCTGGATTAATTTAGGTATCTACCACTTAATTATGTATTGACTAAACTTTTGCTACCATCCATTTCAGAGGCCTTTAGATCATGGTGCTGACATAGTTATGCATTCCTTAACAAAGTATATGAATGGTAAGTATAATATAAGTATAATGAGAGCTGCTTCATAAGAAAACCAGATTTTGCCTATGCGAAACCAAAGACACATACCAGCAGTGCAGTGGTTGCATTTTTGTTTTAGCTACATGGACAGCACAATAACTCTTCTTCTAAACTTAAAAAAAAAATTCTAGCCTTCTTCTGAGACTGTACAGGCCGGTTTGTGTCGGACCTGGTCGGAAATCCCAAAGACCGGTTTCCTGGCATCACAGCTCAAATTGTTTCCCAAAATAACCTGGATGCGGCTCCCAAATCGGTCATTCCATATGGTGATGGTAGGAGTAGCTTTGTAAATGGATCAAAATTTATTATTTCATTATAAATCAGTTTCAACGAACAACTTTACCTTATACATGTACAGGTCAACCTCATTATAACGCTAGCTTTGGGGTCCATGAAAACAGACTGTGTTATAAGTGAACCGTGTTATAATGAGGTTATTTACAATAGACATGTAGCAAAATAATTAATTTGGGAGCCATGGCATGGCCGCGTTATATTGAAAACCGCACTATAGTGAGGCGCGTTATAATGAGGTTGAACTGTATTTTTGAAGAATTTTGCTATAAAATGTTGGGAACTTGACACTGTGGTCTGTTGGCTTGTTTTTGATCAAACTTTGAACAGCGTTTTTATGTATATGCTAAAACAAATGCTAGAACCAGAGATGAACATATTGAATTTTCATTTTAGAGGTACATGTATATCATTGCAGCAAAAGAAAGTTATGAAAAATGTGGATATCAAGTATCAGAATATTTGAGCCACACCGTGAGAAAACCGGATTATGCCTATGCGAAAATGAAGGCGCAGATCAGCTTCGCAGTAACTGCGAAGCTGATCGGCGCCTTTATTTTCATTACATGGATGGTACAATTTCTCTTCTTCTTAAATCTGAAATTTCAAGCTTCTAGCTTGCTTCTGGCACTGTACAGGTCAGTTTGTGTCATACCTGGTCGGAAACCCCGAAGACCGGTTTTCTCGCGTCGCGGCTCATTTTGTAAAACCTAAGCAATCTTCCGTCCCTTTCAGGTCATACAGACGTGGTGATGGGAGCGGCTGTTACCAATGATGACAAGTTAGCAGAAAGACTACGCTTCCTGCAGAATGGTAAAATCCTTTTAGCTAGTTCAGAAAACAAAAAGCCTTGTCATTTGATATACTCCATGAGGAAGCAAACTATTTCCTATGCGAAAATAAAGGTGACGATCAGTTGTGCAGTTACTGCACAGCTGAACAGTGCCTTTTTTCTTCACTAAATGGATATGTATATTTCCTCTTTTTCTTAAATCTAAAATTTCAAGCTTCTAGCCATCTTCTGTGTCTGCATAGGATGGTTTATGTCATACCTGGTCGGAAACCTCAAAAACCCAGGCTTGTGTCTGCCTAATCTCATGAATTCACTTGTTGGGCAAACAAAACCATTTTCATATGCAAGGGTGGAATTTATCAAATGCTGCAACCGTGCATAGGCTGACTTGAAAATGTTTTGGATGATGTTTTTAATTGGACCATCGCATGAGAAAACCAATAGCATTCATAGGCAAAACCAAAGGCGCAGATCAGCTGTGCAGTAACAGCTGGGCCTTTGTTTTCACCCCATAGATAGTTCAGTGTCTCTTCTTTGTTAATCTGAAATTTCAAGTTTCTAGCCCGATTCTATGGCTGTATAGACTGGTTTGTGTCGGACTTGTTCCAAAACCCAAATTGGTTTTCTCATGCAAAGGCTCATATGTTAAACCCCAGTGGTTAGATCCTATGAATATTTGTTCTCGTTCAGCCACCGGACCAGTCCCATCTCCGTTTGACTGTTACCTTGTTAACCGTGGATTGAAGACCCTGCATGTACGGATGAAGGAACACATGAAAAATGGATTGGCAGTGGCTCATTTCCTGGAGGCTAGTCCTAGAGTGGAGAGAGTTATACATCCAGGTCAGTTTACAGATACAGTAAATGCCTAAATGTTTACCAATGTTTGTTCACCCATAATGTTGTATGTTGTCTTAAATTGGGACAACAAAGGGATTTCTGTTTGAAAATCATCTCAAAATATACAGTTAATGGGAAACATCACTATCCGATTATTTGGTTTCATCTACATGAAACTTTACATGCTTCAAATATTGAATATTGAATTAAAATTAATAGGGAGGTCACGGTTCTCTTTTTCATGTTATCAGAACTTTTCGGATATTACTTGGGCATTTGAGAAAATCCCACTTATCATGGATATGTGCTTTACTGCATGTGTCTTTACTTTAAAAACCACATAAGCATTCTGTTATTGTTATTTCCTATTATTTTGATACTATTTTCTCTTAGATCAGCGATAACAAGTAAAATAAACTTTCCCGCCATTTTCCCAAACCTAAACTAGATGTTTCATAATAAAAAATTACACTTAGAGGTAAGAAATGTTGTAACAATTGGAAATGTGAAATAAAAAATGTGGGTCAAGGGATTGAGTTGAAAAAAATGGATAAAAACTGTTCACTGTTCCTGCCTTTTAACTATAATGTAGAACGTCATGTGATGACATCACATTTTTGCACTGTCATCGGCAGCAGAACAGCAATTTTTGCATCCAGTGAACCTCATAGTTGAATTTAAATAAATCAGTGCCTGCCGAACTTCTTTTACAATAAAACTGTGGAACATGCATACCCACTTTAGGCCTAAATCATTTAGAAACAAACACAGATTGGCCCAACCATGTGCAAAAAAGCTTGCGTGAAAAGTTCCATTGTCATAAGAACCCAAAACAAAATGACGTTAAAAGCTACATGTAACATACACATACCAAATGATGATGATAGCTTGTGCACAAACAATAGTGATGTTTCCGCTTAAGACTAGACTGACCCTTATCAAACAGTCAGTTTATGTTATGTTCATATTGTGTTGATTTTCATATGTCACAGAGTGAAAATAATTCAAATTCCTATATGCGTCCCTTGTCCCTTATCCTATATCATTTATCATTTCTTAAGCCGATCAACAAGATATCTTAAGCGAAAGTAGTACATTCCCGCGCTTTTCTGTGGCGCGCTATCGCGTAGGAATATAGTACTCACTACTAACAATGCATGCGCACGCCTCCTAAAACAGCAAGTGCGGCTTCAGTCGTCCATTTGCTTTCGTGAGGGAAAGATCTTGCGGTCTTTCTCTCAAGAGCGTCATATGCTCTAATCACTTAGGGCTTTTTGCACTGTCATTGCAGTATATTCTATGGTCCCGGAGATGGGTTTTAACAGACGGAAACAATAAAACCACGAACGACTCCCGTCCTCTATGATTTCTAAAAACCCCTCGAACCTCAATGGACTCGTCCGAGACTTCCCCGAGAGTGAGCCGTTTTAAGAGTCCCGTTACATTGGCGCCCAACGTGGGGCTAATCCTATGACCCGTGCAGTAATTCCCCGAGTTTGTTTCTACGATAAACTCTATGGCCTGGGACTTCGGGGACGAAGCCCAATTTGGTGGGGGAGAATGTCACAGGGTATAGGTATATATCACACTTGTACTGCCTTGCGGTACAAGCCGGCTTTTACAGCGACCTGGTAGAGTGTTCGCTTAGCACGCGGGAGAACCTGGTTCGATCCCCGTCAGGGAAGAAAGAATTTTTCTTCGTTTCTGTATTGATTACAGAAAGTTAAATAGCAGAACTATTCCTGATGCCTATTCTCTTCCGAGAATAGACGAAACCATTGATTCACTCTCTGGTTCTAAATACTTTTCTAAATTAGATCTTGGGTCTGGCTATTGGCAGGTTGAAATCAAGGAATCTGATAAATACAAAACTGCTTTCTCTGTTGGTCCTTTAGGCTTCTACGAATGCAACCGAATGGCATTTGGTCTAACAAACGCTCCAGCAACATTTCAAAGACTTATGGAGCGCTGCATGGGTGAATATCACCTCAAAGAATGTCTCATATATCTTGATGATATTATAATTTTCAGCAAGACATTCGATGAGCATATAACACGTCTGGAAAATGTGTTTAAACAACTTGAAAAACACGGCTTAAAGCTGAAAGCTTCCAAATGCGAGTTTTTCAAGAGCCAAGTACAGTATTTAGGCCATATTGTCAGTGATGAAGGCATTCAAACAGATCCTGACAAGATAGCCGCATTGAAAGACTGGCCAGCCCCAACCAATATCAAAGAGTTGCGCAGTTTCCTTGGCTTTGCAGGCTATTACCGCAGATTTGTGTGTAATTACTCCAAGATTGTCAAGCCATTAAATGCTCTCTTAGTTGGACATCCAACTCACAAGAAAGTCAGGAAAACAAAGGAAGCTACACTTTGGACTTGGGGTATTGAGCAACAAACAGCTTTTGATACTATTATCGAAAAGCTCACATCTCCACCTGTCTTGGCATACACTGATTACACCAAACCATTCTTGCTGAACATAGATGCAAGTGGAGATGGTCTTGGTGCTGTTCTTTACCAGGAGCAGGATGGCATTGAGCGAGTTATCGCTTATGCCAGTCGTGGTTTGCGTGCAAGTGAGTGCAGTTATCCCGCTCACAAGTTAGAGTTCTTGGCCTTGAAATGGGCAGTCTGCGATAAATTCCATGACTACCTGTATGGCAGCAAGTTCACTGTAAGGACTGATAACAACCCGTTGACATACGTCCTTACGACTGCAAAGTTGGACGCCACAGGTCATCGTTGGCTTGCTGCATTATCAAGTTATGACTTTTCCTTGGTTTATAGATCGGGAAAGAAGAACGCCGATGCTGATGCGTTAAGCCGTTTACCATCCCACAACAAGGAAACTTTATTTAACGAGGTCATAAAAGCTATCTGTCAAGGTGTACTTGCTTCACGGGAAGAGGCACCTGCTGTTGAATGTGTTCTTTTAGCACAAGACACAAATAATTTAGCGGATGATAATGGACCAGACATAGGCACAGACCTAAGCCAAGTAGATTGGCCTGCTGAGCAAACCATGGATCCAACTATTAGTCGTGTAAGACAAATGTTCTTAAAAGGACATAAGCCTACCAAGCGACAAATAGCACTTGAACCAAAGCAGTGTCAGAAATACCTGAGGGAATGGGACAATTTGTTTCTAAGAGACAATGTTCTCTATCGCAAAGCTTCTATCAATGGTAGCAAAATAAATCAGCTAGTATTGACGGTGGTTTACCATGATGTTGCTCTGGCTGGTCTGCATGATGAAGCAGGACATCAAGGCAGAGACCGAACTGTATCATTGGTGAAAAAACGCTTTTACTGGCCTGGTATGGATGGCGATATTGAGAAATATATTAGGAACTGTCCTAGGTGTATCAGGAGAAAATCCAAAACCAGCACACCAGCAAAACTTGTTGTTGTTGATTCAACATATCCAATGGATTTGGTATGTATGGATTTTCTGTCGCTCGAAATGTCTTCTGGTGGGTACGAACACATCCTGGTTATCACAGACCATTTCACCAGGTATGCTCAAGCTATTCCATCACGCAACCAAACAGCCAAGACTACAGCCAAGCTCCTTTTCGATAATTTCGTTTGTCATTATGGTTTTCCTGCTCGTCTCCATTCTGACCAAGGTCGGAATTTCGAGAGCCAGGTGATTAAGGAGTGTGTGCCATTGCCAATGTGGATAAGACGAGGACAACTCCTTATCATCCCATGGGCAATGGTATGCCGGAGAGGTTTAACCAAACTCTCCTTAATATGCTTGGTACTCTCGAAGAGGACAAAAAGTCTGACTGGAAAACTTATGTTCCTCCTCTGGTGCATGCATACAATTCGACTCGCCATGAAACAACCGGGTTTTTGCCGCACTATCTTATGTTTGGGCGTCATCCAAGGTTGGCAGTTGATGCCTTCTTGGGTATTAAACCTGGTAATGAAAGTTCAGACAAGTTGAAGTACGTTTCCAATCTGAAAAAGAGATTGGATTTCGCATACAGAACGGCATCGAAGGAGGCTCGTAGGCAAAGCAGAAGGCATAAAACCATATATGACCTTAGGGTCAGAGAGTCCCAACTTTTACCTGGGGACCGTGTATTGGTTCGCAATGTTGGATTGAAAGGCAAGAACAAGCTTGCAGATAAGTGGGAAAAAGAAGTTTATTTGGTGGTCGAGCAACCAAATAAAGATATTCCTGTTTTCGTTGTGAAACGAGAGCATGGCCGAAGCACCCGAAAATTGCTTCACAGGAATCTATTACTTCCCTTTATGGCACTGCCTGCATCCAAACCAAATTCACTTGACACCAGTCAGTTAGTAGACGGTATTCAGCCGTTACCGGCAGATACCTCGGCAGCTATTGATAGTGCTGGTCAAGTTGATTTGACAGACACCTTATCATATGATGAAGATACTGAGACTACAGTTGATGCAGGTGACAGCAACTCAGTGCCTGTGAATGAGAAAAGTGTTCCATTAAGAGGAACTACACTGAATCCTTTAGCAAAGGAATTTCAGCCTAAGCATAACAACATTGCGCAACCAAGAGCCTTGCCCACGAGAGACAGGAGAAAGCCAACCTGGCAAACGTCCGGTGATTGGATTCAGTGACAGACTTTCTTTTATCTGGTTTAACTGTTTTAGTTTTAAAACCTCGTCCAGCCTGCCAGTGATCAATACCTCAATGTTTTTAACATTGTGCAATTTTATGTATATAGTTTGTATTGCACAATATATATTTACTCATCATAGTTGTTCTAGTAAACAATACATATGATGAGTTATGGATGGCATTTATTTTATCAAATCTTATTTAGTATATTGAATTTCCTCTTATATATGTGTATCACTACACATAAAAAAATGTTTGATGTATTTTAGTGAACTTAACATGTTCAATCCAACGAGCTGGTATGCTGAGAGATTGAATGTGTATGGTTCGGTTCATCATAAATGGCGTGTTGGGTAAGCAGCGTTACTATTGGTTGTTGGTTTTTGCTAGCTCTTTGAAACTGCAAATCAACTCCTGTGGTACCGTCAATTGTTTTATTTGTCACGTACATTTAAGGGTGGATAAATGACCTTGAGTCAATGATAAACATTTTCGCAACGTTTACTTTACAATTGTATAGTTGACACTGATAGGACTGATGCATTATGGTGTAGCACGGTTTTCCAAGATGGATACTCCTGTGCGTGTCTCCTCTTGGAAGCTGGTGATGCATTATAATTGTCAAACGTGATTGATTTCAAATTCTTCAAGGTATCTTTCTTAAATTTTCTATTGAATATGTGAATGTATTTTTGAGCCACTTTGCGATGCTCAATTAGAAACCACTCTTCGTGACAATGTATTTCCTGAAAATGTCAATGTGTTGAAGGTACCTGAGTCAACCTTGCAGTGTGATATTCTTGGGACACTCTTGGTGCATTCATCACATTGGTACCTTTTCTCAATCTCCTGTCATCTTCATTTAATATCTCTTTTCTATCCACTTTAATTTAGAAAAATAGTTGTCACATATGAAGTTGTAGTACATATATGCCGGGACGGCATTTCCCGAAGAGGGGGAGGGGTGCGTTGATTATTGACGCTGAATAATTTGATTCTATAGAATGACATTTGGAGGAATATTATTTTTGTAGTTTAGTTACAATGTAAGTAGAAACAATAACAGTATAGTGGTGGTTAGGAAGAAATAAGTTTCTTGAAAAGCAATTTTCATGAAAACAAAACTTATAACTGCACTTATTAGATGACGCTGTCGGTAAATGAATGTCATTAAGCTTGCACTTTTGGTGTTTGTACCTTCAATATCATACTGTTATTATGCCCCCAACTTTGAAAAAGTTGGAAGGGCATATTGCTTTTGGCTTGTCTGTCTGTCTGTCTGTGTGTGTGTGCGTCCGTTAACTTTTGAACGGTGAATGGTAGGGTTTTGAAATTTCATGAGTGTATTCCTCATGAAAAAATAGTTGACCCGTATTTTTTTATGTTATGCCCCTTTTCTGAGTTATGTCCCTTTGAAAACAAAATTTGAAAATCTTGTGTGCAAGATATCTCAAAAATTATTTGAGCTAGAGCCTTCATATTTGGTATACTGATTGGGGCTGAGGAGTAGATGACCTGATTAAGTTTTGAGATTTTTTCGTCAAATTTTGACAAAAATACGGAATTTTGAAATTTTGATTGATTTTTTCACTTTTCGGTGAAATTTGAAACTTTTGAAAGGTGAATGTTAGGGTTTTGAAATTTCATATACAGATTTTTCATGAAAAAATAGTTGACCCATATTTTTTTTCATGTCCGAGTTATGCCCCTGTTTGGAGTTATGCCCCTTTCAAAACAAAATTTGAAAATCTTGTGTGCAAGATATCTCAAAAAGTATTAAAGCTAGAGCCTTCATATTTGGTATACTGATTGGGGCTGAGGAGTAGATGACCTGATTAAGTTTTGAGAACTTTCCGTCAAATTTTGACAAAAATATGGAATTCTGAAATTTTGATTGATTTTTCCACTTTTCGGTGAAATTTGAAACTTTTGAAAGGTGAATGTTAGGGTTTTGAAATTTCATATACAGATTTTTCATGAAAAAATAGTTGACCCATATTTTTTTTCATGTCCGAGTTATGCCCCTGTTTGGAGTTATGCCCCTTTCAAAACAAAATTTGAAAATCTTGTGTGCAAGATATCTCAAAAAGTATTAAAGCTAGAGCCTTCATATTTGGTATACTGATTGGGGCTGAGGAGTAGATGACCTGATTAAGTTTTGAGAACTTTCCGTCAAATTTTGACAAAATATGGAATTCTGAAATTTTGATTGATTTTTCCACTTTTCGGTGAAATTTGAAACTTTTGAAAGGTGAATGTTAGGGTTTTGAAATTTCATATACAGATTTCTCATGAAAAAATAGTTGACCCATATTTTTTTTCATGTCCGAGTTATGCCCCTGTTTGGAGTTATGCCCCTTTCAAAACAAAATTTGAAAATCTTGTGTGCAAGATATCTCAAAAAGTATTAAAGCTAGAGCCTTCATATTTGGTATACTGGTTGGGGCTGAGAAGATGATCACCTGATTAACTTTTGAGGACTTTCCATCAAACTTTGACAAAATTACTCGATTTTGAAATTTTCACTCCATTTCTAACTTGTACATGTATGTAAAAAGCTTACATTCTGTTTCTGGGTCGAGGTCAAAACAGAGGCAACCAAACAGCTTCCTCAGGAAATTAAATTTCACTTCATTCGAATGAAACGAATCATACAAGCTGCCAGTTTAGGGGCAAGCATACAGTTGGGGGCATAGTGTTTTACAAACACGCATTTCTAGTTATAAGGCATTTTAGCAAACAGTTATGAAAACAGATGTTTAAGCGTTACTGCTATAGGTAAAGTCTTGCGTCCGAGAGTAATTTGCTCGTTAACATTTGGTATGACTAAAGAACATGGTGCAATTGGAATGTGTTATATTGGAACAGCCTGTTGTTTTCTTCTTATTTTGATAAACATGAAGTCAAACAGTTGAAATATTTCTTCGATATGGTTGATTTTAAGTCTGTTGATTGATATTGTTTATGTGCTATGAATAATTGGTGTTCATTTGCCTTTGATTGCTGTTGATATAAATTGGTTTTATTGAGAAGTCGAGGACGACATTTCCCAAAGAGGGGGAGAATGTCACAGAGTGAAAATAATTCAAATTCCTATATGCGTCCCTTGTCCCTTATCCTATATCATTTATCATTTCTTAAGCCGATCAACAAGATATCTTCAGCAAAAGTAGTACATTCCCGCGCTTTTCTGTGGCGCGCTATCGCGTAGGAATATAGTACTCACTACTAACAATGCATGCGCACGCCTCCTAAAACAGCAAGTGCGGCTTCAGTCGTCCATTTGCTTTCGTGAGGGAAAGATCTTGAGGTCTTTCTCTCAAGAGCGTCATATGCTCTAATCACTTAGGGCTTTTTGCACTGTCATTGCAGTATATTCTATGGTCCCGGAGATGGGTTTTAACAGACGGAAACAATAAAACCACGAACGACTCCCGTCCTCTATGATTTCTAAAAACCCCTCGAACCTCAATGGACTCGTCCGAGACTTCCCCGAGAGTGAGCCGTTATAAGAGTCCCGTTACACATATATTTATACCCCCGGCATACGAAGTATGAGGGGGTATTTAGCTTTTGCTTTTTCCGTCTGTCTGTTTGTCTGTAAACTTTTTGTGTCAAAGATTTCTCAGGAACTACTTAACCTAGCATTTTAAAATTTGGTACAAAGCTTGGGTATGTCAAGTTGTATTGTGTATTTGAGAATCATCACTCTCTGGCTTGTCATTCCCTTTATTTATCCATTTTTAGCTCACCTGAGCCGTTAGGCTCACAAGGTGAGCTTATAGGATGGCCATGATCCGGCGTCCGTCCGTCGTCCACCATTTTCAAAGATCTTCTTCTCTGAAACCGCTTGGCCAATCAAAGCCAAATTTTATATGAAGCATCTATAGGAAGGGGGAACTAATGTGTTTATAAATAATCCAGGTCACATGACCAAGATGGCCGCCATGCCCATATATGGTATAGGGGAATTCAATATTGGAGCACCAAAGGCCTGTTTACAATTAAAATCAAAGACAACCCAAAGCTGTTTCAACATCGGACTTCAAAGAGTATGTAATCCCTTTGTAGTAAAAAATGAACTAGGTTAACCTCAGGACAACCTTAGGAGAAGATTCATATAAGCTTCCTTGAAGCTTGTTTTCTAATCCTTTGATTTATTGATTGTCATTATTGCTATATGTGAATTTATTAATAAACTAGTGTTTAAACCAACCTCAGGACAGCAGTATCAGTGAGCATAGAAGTAGCCAATAATAGGCTGCTAAATCTGGTAGATAAACCTAAGTCCCGCCCATATATTTTGTGTGACAGCAGCTGGTCAGTTGAACAGTGGTAAAATTAATTAAATATTTACATGCTTCAAAATATTTAGTCCTCCTATAATTAGATCAAATTGCAAGATTAAATGTTTCTTATATTAAATGTGCTTTTGTACCTGTCAACAAAACACATATTTCATGTACTAAACTGAAATAAATTCAGCCTCTGACAAGTGAAAATACAATTTAATCATAGGTTAGGTAGTTATTCCTTCAGTGGTGGCAGGTAGGCGGAGCTAAACTTGCCCTAAGTAGATGGCTATTTAGCTAAATCATTTGTATTGAAACTGAACTGTTATATTGGTGCTATTTTGGGAACATCGAATTCTTTGATCTTATGATGAGACATCATCCAGGTGTTATGTCAGAAAACCACAAAAGGTGCTCGAATATTGAATTCCCCTATAAAAACCCTTCAAAATTCTTCTTCTCTGGAACCACTGGACCGATTTCAATGAAACTTGGCATGAAGCATCGGGGACTAGAGTACTACAATGTGTTTATAAATTATGACCTTTGGATGACCTTGACCTATTTTACAGCAAGGTCAACATAGGTCGCCCATGCATTTGAATGGGGAAAATTGTTAAAATGTCATTTGAAAGGCAAATCTTGCAGGAAATGGGCAAATGGACTGAAGGTAGGTAATTCTGAAAAAAATTTGGACCCCAGGGGTTGGTCTGCCCCCACCACGGGGCAATATACATGTATATTACAAAAATATTCAAAGACCTTCTTCTCTGAAACCACTTGGCTAATCAAAGCCAAATTTTATAGGAAGCATCTATGGGAAGGTGGAATCAATGTGTTTATAAATAATCCAGGTCACATGACCAAGATGGCCGCCATGCCCATATATGGTAAAAACCGTTTAAAATTCTTTTTCTCCTGAACCAATAGACCAATTTCAACAAAACTTGGCATGAACCATCGGGGACTGAAGTACTACAATGTATATATAAATTATGACCATCGGATGACCTTGACCTATTTTACAGCAAGGTCAACATAGGTCGCCAATGCACTTGAATGGGGAAAACTTTAAAAATGTCATTTCAAGTGAAAGTCTTGCAGGAAATGGGCAGAAGGACTGAATATTAATGATTCTTAAAAAATTGGACCCCAGGGGCTCATTTGCCCCAGCCCCGGGGCATTATACATGTATATTACCATAATATTCAAACATCTCCTCTGAAACTGCTTGGCCAATCAAAGCCAAATTTCATGTGAAGCATCTATAGAATGGGGGAATCAATGTGTATATAAACAATCAAGGTCACATGACCAAGATGGCCACCATGCCCATATATGGTAAAAACCCTTAAAAAATCTTCTTCTCCAGAACCGGTGGACCGATTTCAAAGAAACTTGGCATGAAGCATCAATGACTCAAGTACTACAATCTATGTATAAATCATGACCCTGTGATGACCTTGACCTATTTTAAGGCAAGGTCAACATGGGTTGCCTATGTATTTGAATGGGTAAACTGTTAAAATGTCATTTGAAGGGAATGTATAGACAGTATATTGATTATTCTGAAAAAATAATGGCCCAAGGGCTTCACCTGCCCCTATACTGGGACTATTTTCTAAAAACATTCATATATACAGCAGATCTCAGGTGAGCGTTTACAGGACCATTGGTCCTCTGGTTCTCTCTATCCTCGAATTTTTTCCATCATATCAGCTCAGTCTGTATAAGAGTTAGAGACTTCAAATTTTATGTGCATGTTCAGAATGACCAACTCTATTACTGAAAACAAGATTATGATTCTGTGGTTTACTTTTGTCTTCTTTTTAGCTCACCTGAGCCGTTAGGCTCACAAGGTGAGCTTATAGGATGGCCATGATCCGGCGTCCGTCGTCGTCGTCTGTTCGTCGTCGTCCACCATTTTCAAAGATCTTCTTCTCTGAAACCGCTTGGCCAATTAAAGCCAAATTTTATATGAAGCATCTATGGGAAGGGGGAACCAATGTGTTTATAAATAATCCAGGTCACATGACCAAGATGGCCGCCATGCCCATATATGGTAAAAACCCTTCAAAATTCTTCTTCTACGGAACCACTGGACCGATTTCAACGAAACTTGGCATGAAGCATTGGGGACTGGAGTACTACAATGTGATTATAAATTATGACCTTTGGATGACCTTGACCTATTTTGCGGCAAGGTCAACATAGGTCGCCCATGCATTTGAATGGGGAAAATTGTTAAAATGTTATTTGAAAGGCAAAACTTGCAGGAAATGGGCAAATGGACTGAAGGTAGGTAATTCTGAAAAAAAAAAAATTGGACCACAGGGGTTGGTCTGCCCCCACCCCGGGGCAATATACATGTATATTACAAAAATATTCAAAGATCTTCTTCTCTGAAACCACTTGGCCAATCAAAGCCAAATTTTATAGGAAGCATCTATGAGAAGGGGGAATCAATGTGTTTATAAATAATCCAGGTCACATGATCAAGATGGCCGCCATGCCCATATATGGTAAATACCCTTCAAAAATCTTCTTCTCCTGAACCAATGGACCGATTTCAACGAAACTTGGCATGAAGCATTGGGGACTGGAGTACTACAATGTGTTTATAAATTATGACCTTTGGATGACCTTGACCTTTTTACGGCAAGGTCAACATAGGTCGCCAATGCATTTGAATGGGGAAAACCTTTAAAATGTCATTTAAAGTGAAAGTCTTGCAGAAAATGGGCAGTAGGACTGACTATTAATGATTCTGAAAAAAATTGGACCCCAGGGGCATATTTGACCCAACCCCGGGGCATTATACATGTATATTACCATACTATTCAAACATCTTCTCTGAAACCGCTTGGCCAATCAAAGCCAAATTTCATGTGAAGCATCTATAGAATGGGGAAATCAATGTATATATAAATAATCAAGGTCACATGACAAAGATGGCCGCCATGCCCATATATGGTAAAAACCCTTCAAAAATCTTCTTCTCCGGAATCGGTGGACCTATTTCAAAGAAACTTGGTGTGAAGCATCTATGGCTTAAGTACTACAATGTATACATAAATCATGACCCTGTGATGACCTTGACCCAGTTTATGGCAAGGTCAACATGGGTTGACCATGCATTTAAATGGGGAAAATTGTTAAAATGTCATTTGAAGGGAAAAGCCAGCAGGAAATTGGCAAATGGACAGAATATTGATTATTCTAAAAAAAAGAAGAAGAAAATGGCCCAAGGGCTTCATCTGCCCCTGCACTGGGGTTAAATACCATAATATTCAAACATGTTTATTGGTATATGCAGCAGATCTCAGGTGAGCGTTTACAGGACCATTGGTCCTCTTGTTTTACTTTGTTTTTTTTCCCATCTGTCACTCCAATACAAATCTGCACCTTTTTGTGTCAAAGATTTCTCAGGAACTGCTTAACCTAGAATTTTAAAGTTTGGTACAAAGCTGAGTATGTCAAGTTGTATTGTGTATTTGAGAATCAACAATCTCCGGCTCATTCTCTTTATTTATCAATTTTCCTTTCTATTCAAGAAATTTTCTGTCAAAGATTTCTCAGGAACAAATTTACCTAGAAGTTTGAATTTAGGTACAAACCTTGGGTACCTCAAGTTGTATTGTGTATTTGAGAATCAGCTGTCTCAAGCTTATCAGTCCATTTATTTATACATTTTTCTTTCCATCCAATAAAGTTTTCTTTTTTCTCTGAAAGTGGTATGACCTCTGTCTACTGCCGGGGGTATGTGAGCTTTGCTCACTTTTTGCTATATTGCTTCGTTTTAGACATAATGTTTAACTAAAATTGTAATGCTGACAGGATCATATTGAAGGTGATCTTTTCTTATTATTCAAGAAATTAGGATTCCAGTTATCAAAATGTACAATATCATTGTGTTTGGAATTCTTCTATAGGTCTTCCATCCCACCCACAGCATGAATTGGCCAAGAGACAGATGAGGGGAACCAGTGGTATGGTTTCCTTCTACATAAAGGGAGGTAAACAAGAGGCAACAACATTCCTACAGAAAATAAAGGTAATTTTACAATTGTCTTTTAATGGTGAAAGAATTTTCATGATAAAATGATAATCTGCCTCACTAGGTAATGGTAATTGGCTAGCAATATTGTGGTTAAACTTGGATAACTAACCTTGCTCATATGAGCCACATTATGAGAAAACCGGATTTTTTGCCTATGCGAAAACAAAGGCGCAGATCAGCTTCGCAGTAAGCTGATCAGCGCCTTTGTTTTCGCTACACAGATAGTACAATCCCTCCTCTTTTTAAATTCAGAATTTCAATGTGTGACTGTACTGGGTGGTTTGTGTCGGACCTGGTCGGAAATGATCTCAAATGCTTTGATAGTCACCAAGTTAATTTCTAAGAGCAATATATTGGATCTGGGTCTGCCCTTGGATAACAGTATAAAATTGTAGTATTCTTTCTTCCAGAAACTGTATGATAAGTGGAAACTTAAGGTTTACCTCTTTAACATATCCAGATGCTTGGTAAGGTTACCTCAATGTACATGTAGTTTAAAGACTTACCAAATTAAGCTTTCATTATCTTGCCTGTTCTGTACATTTTCAGGTGTTCACTCTAGCTGAAAGCTTAGGTGGCTATGAAAGTCTGGCTGAATTACCGTAAGTACTGGAAAGGCCCTATCATTTTGACAAACAACATTGCTGCTGTAATCAAAGGTGTATCAGCAGCAATCTGGAATGTGTAATTTTAAATGAAATTGCATTCCCCATGGCCAAAAAGGGTGTTTTAGATTGCCAAAAAATCTTTATATTTTTGGCAAAGTGTTGGCAAAAAAACTTGATATTTTTGGCAAAGCGTTGGCGATTGAGAACATTCAATTATGAAACACCTTTCTTGGCAATTGGCACTTAATATATCAAACGGGGTTATTCGTGTTTGCCGCTAATACGCTAAAAATCTTTTTACTACTAATTGTTACCATAAAAGAATGTCTTTGATAAATGTAGAGGGAGTGGCAAACAGTTTTGTTTTGAAACATGCTGATCAGGGCAACCTCTTTTGCTTGAACTGATTAAGGCTATAGCTTTTGCTTGGATTTAGGCTACCTCTTTTGCTCGGTGACAGTGTTGGCTGCCTTTTTTGCTTGAGGTCAATGTAGGCTGCTTCTTTTGCTGGGGGACAATGTAGGCTGCCTCTTTTGCTGGGGGACAATTTAGGCTGCCTCTTTTGCTTGGGGCCATGTAGGCTGCCTTTTTTGCCCGGGGACAATGTAGGCTGCCTCTTTTGCTGGGGGCCTTGTAGGCTGCTTCTTTTGCTGGGGGACAATATAGGCTGCCTCTTTTGCTGGGGCCATGTATGCTTCCTTTTTCACGCAGGGACAATGTAGGCTGCCTCTTTTGCTTGGGACAATTTAGGATGCCTCTTTTGTTGGAGGACAATGTAGGCTACCTCTTTTGCTGGGGACAATGTAGGCTGCCTCTTTTGCTTGGGACAATTTAGGATGCCTCTTTTGTTGGAGGACAATGTAGGCTACCTCTTTTGCTGGGGACAATGTAGGCTGCCTCTTTTACTCTGGGATCATGTAGGCTGCCTCTTTTGCTCGGGGACCATGTAGACTGCCTCTTTTGCTCGGGGATGAGGTAGGCTGCCTCTTTTGTTGGAGGACAATGGAGGCGGCTCTTGCATGAGGACAATGTAGGCTGCCTATTGTAGGGACAATTTAGGCTGCCTCTTTTGCTGGGGGACAATGTAGGTTGCCTCTTTTGCTGGGGGACAATGTAGGCTGCCTTTTTTGCTCAGAGACCTTGTAGGCTGCCTCTTATGCTGGGGGACAATGTAGGCTTTTCTTTTGCTCGTGGACAATGCAGGCTGCCTCTTTTGCTTGGGGTCAGTGTAGGCTGCCTCTTTTGCTCGAGCACAATATAGGCTGCCTCTTTTGCTTGGGGACATTGTAGGCTGCTGCTTTTTCTCCGGGACCATGCAGGCTACCTCTTTTGCTCGTGGACCATGAAGGCTGCCTCTTTTGCTCAGGGTCCATGTAGGCTGCTTCTTTTTCTCTGTGACCATGTAGGCTGCCTCTTTTGCTTAGGGTCAATGTAGGTTGCCTCTTTTGCTCAGGAATCATGTAGGTTGCCTCTTTTGCTTGGGGACAATGTGGAGTGCCTCTTTTGTAGGCTGGCCACTTTTCTATGGGAACAACCTCTCTGCTTATAAGCTGCCTCTTGCTTGGCGAGAATGTAGGCTGCCTGTTATGCTCAAGGTCTATGTAGGCCTCCTCTTTTGCTGGTGGGGGAGTGGGGGGGGGGAGGGGGCAATATGTAGACTAACTCTTTTGCTGATTTACTATGCTCCTTTTCCTTGTGATGATTTAAGTTGCCTATTATGTTC
Organism: Rugalucina vietnamica; assembly: GCA_964017185.1. NCBI lineage: Eukaryota > Metazoa > Mollusca > Bivalvia > Lucinida > Lucinidae > Rugalucina > Rugalucina vietnamica. The sequence goes on from OZ024873.1 coordinate 55,989,972, forward strand.
AGGTGGTTGAGGCTCCCTCTTTTGATCAGCTAGTTATGCTTGCTGACAATGTAGGCCTGGTTGGTGTTAAAGAACAAATAAGTTAAAGAACAAATAACTGATTGTTAATCAAATTCAAATCTAAGCTACACAAAATTTTAAGATCGGTTTTGTTTGTTTTAGGTTTTGCTTTACTTCCCAAGTTCTATATTGATGTTGTGTTTATTCTAGGTCTGTGATGACCCATGCATCTGTACCAGCTCATGAGAGAGAACATCTGGGTATATCTGACAATCTTATACGACTATCTGTTGGCATAGAAGATGAAGCCGATCTCATTGAAGACCTAGATCAGGCTCTCAAAGCTGCGGTAAGATATTGATCTTTTCTGCATTGTTATACCCTTGACAATTTTGCCCAAATGTTTTGCGACTGCCTTTCATTCTAAATTCTTTCCATAAACATAAGTTTTTGTACATCTTTTGTTCATATTTGCACCCATCAGGAAAACATGTCCGTGAAATGTATACCCCACAATGTATGTTTTGAGCGAAAATGTAAAAAAAATCAAACATTTTCAAATGAAATTTTCAATTTTTACAGCTGAAAAAAAATCTCTGTATATTGCATGAACAAGTTTTCATAATGACATTGGAAATGGGCTGTGATTAGAATAAAGGTGAAGTTCAGTACTGAGAGTTACAGGTAGTGCTATTCTACACATCTTATAATGATGTATTTCACACGAGGGATAAAAGATACTTTGTGAAATCAACTGCTCTTACTGCTCATGTCAAGTCAAAATGTTATAATGTCAGAATTACTGTTGTCAGTACATTGCTGTCAATACATGTCAGTACATGCAATGTACAATCTACATAGCAAAAATAATATAAGAATATTATATGGGGTTCTGTTCTAGATGGAAGTTTCCAACCCAAGGGATGACCATGCTGAGCGGAACCGAGGCTCTGCCGAGGTTCCGCTCAGCACGGTCATCCCGAGGGTTGGAAACTTCCATCTAGAACAGAACACCATATTAGGTTCTTTTTCTTGCACAACAACCCCCAAAATCTGGTTTATTTCAAGGTTTTGCATAATTTTTTTAGCCTGGGTGAGAACACCTGGGTGAGATGCAATTTTATCACCCAGGCAAAAAGTGTGGCAATTTCTGTCTGGTGTGCAAGAATAGTCTGATCTGCTCTGTGCATGGAAAAATGCAACACATTGGTATCTACATTTTGGGCTTTTATTTATGCATATGTTAAAGTCAGAATTTATCATGACTAAGATCATTCATTTCCGTTACATTTTTCAGGTACCAAATGTGAAATCCTAGACAAGTAAACTGACCAGCCCCGCTGAAGGACACACAGCTGGTACTGTTGGCTGTCAGATGACTGACTCAGGGCAACTTCCGTGGAACTAGTCTTGAGATTTTATAGTTTCACCAAAGATACTTTTTTTTCTTCTTCTTGTTTTACTCAGTAAGGTTGTGAAGGGAATATTTTAAGAAACATCCATGATAAATCAGTCCTACCTGTTGTATCAGATATGTAATACAAGTGTTCAGCATTAAAAGTTTTGACTAAAGGGCCAAAAGTAAAGTGATGCATTTAACAAATTTGGTGCTACTAAGTACAGTGGCTTGTTATAAGAAATTATATGCTATGATATGAAATGAGCCGCGACGTGAGAAAGCCACTCATCGGGGTTTCCAACCAGGTCTGATGCAAACCTGCCTGTGCAGCTACAGAAGATGGCTACACGCATGAAATTTTGGATTTAGGAAGAAGATAAATTGTACTACCCATGAAGCAAAAACAAAGGTGCTGATCAGCTGATCTACGCCTTTGTTTTTGCATAGGCAAAAATCTGGTTTTCTTATGACACAGTTCAAATTAACTCATGTCCACAACGCACAATTTTACTTTCATTATTTTTACTACATGTATCTATGTAATTTTTGTTATAGGGTTTTCTTTGTAATATATGTGCTACCTCATGAGAAAACCAGATTTCTGCATATACAACGCAATTCAGCTGTACAATAACTGCACAGCTGATCAATTCCTTTGTTTTCGCTGATGGGATAGTACAATTCCTCTTCTTCTTATATCTAAAATTTCAAGCTTTTTGCCTTCTTCTACGACTGTACAGGACGAGTTGTGTCAGACCTGGCTGGAATCCCCGTAGACTGGTTTTCTTGCTTTGCGGCTCGTATTATTCACTCCTATGGAGTTTTGAAACATCAGGAATAAAGATTTTACCATGAACAAAGCTTAAGCAGAGAGACTGAGAGTAGTTTAGGCCTCCAGGTTATAGAACAGCACAGCTGAGACTAAAATTTATCCTGCTCATAAATGTTAAAATGCCAACAATTGTTGGCATTTTAACATTTATAAGCAGGATAAATTACAGATGTTGATGTTCTAAACATGAAAGTTCAGTTTATGTGGGCTATTTTCGCATTTAAGAGCAGTTTAAATTTTATGCTCAGCTGAGTTGAGCACGAAAAAAAGTTCTATAACTTGGGACCAGGAAGCATTTGATTGGCTCTATGTTTCTCAAACAATGTTCAAAAGTAGCATAATCATTATGAGCTGTGCTGAGAAAACTGCATTTGAGATCTTCACAGAAGACACAGACAAGCACCACAAGGACTAGACCTCAAAACTAGAAATTGAAAAGAATTGGTTTTCATTGCAAATAATTGATTTGTGCAATAATGCATGTGTATGTTCATAAATGTACCGGTCATTGTTGATTCATAAGAAATGTACCAGAAAATAAATACTGACCAACTCTTTGTGTTTTATGCTTCAATTTCTCACATGGAAAGTCTCACAGAGTAGAATATTGTAAATTTTGATTAAACAGCACTGGGTAGTATTCTTTTCACTTTTGATGCTTTTCGTCCATAGTCAATGGCTGATATCACCAGGATAACATTTTCGTGTAATATATGCCCCCTTATGCCCCACTTGTATATAGCAAAACTGGGGTATTGCAGGGGTATACCCATTTTTCTTATTTTTGCTCCAAGACAGATTGTAGGTATTCGTTTCTAACGAGTACCCACAATTTGTTTTGTAGCAAAAATTAGAAAAATATCAAGTTTTCAAATTTTCACAACATGGGGAAAATTCAGTATATTGCATGGGCATGTTTTCGTAATGTCAATGTCAAAAGGGTGTTATCCTGGGCAAGCTAGATGCAAATAATCTACTTGGTACACATCTTTTGCCATTGACTGACAAGTGCTCTTCTTGAATTAGCTGAAGATAACTAATGGTGACAGAAATATGTTAACAAAAGAAATGTGCCAGACACGGAAGTCGATAGCAAAAATGGGACATGCTTCTGATATACAACATGAACAGGTCTGATGGCATTACGAAAACTTGCCCACACAATATACAGTGATTTTTTTTTCAGTGGTAAAAAATGAAAATTTCATCAGAAAAAAATTGACAATTTTAATGTTTTTGATCAAAACATAGTGGGTACCCACAATCTATGTTTTGGACAAAAAGTAAGAAAAATAGGTATACCCCTGTATACCCCCGTTTTACTGTCCATGTGACCGGAAAGCAAAATTTGCACACATGAGTATTTATTAATTTGTGCCATATAAATGTTAAAAAAGGCATTGATTCAAACTGCAATTATTCCCAAAATGACTGAATAAAACAATACATATCGATATCTGATCTAATTAAAATAACACTACCGCCTTAGAATGTTCAGTAGAAAGGGGGCTAAAGGAATCTCTTAACGTCACTTTAGTTTTGCCCTTGATTCCAGGTGAAATTAGCGCCACAAGTTACGGGTATCAATGAATTAGGCTTTAATCAGAATCTTTCATTACCAGTTGGAAAAGTTACAAACTCCTGCAAGTGATTTTCAACTAAAGCTTCACAGACACTTTGAATGCACTTGAGTGGTGGATTTTGCCACACCTAATAAATTCCCAATTGTTCTGTACTCAGCTGGAGTACTAGTGGCGAGCCAGTAGATCATGAAAGCTACTTGTTTCTGCACATCTATTGCATCCCATACAGTATTTTCCATTGGAGAAAGATCAGGTTCAAGAACCCTGCACACCTTATTGAAGGTTTGCCTAGTCATTCTGAAGTTTTCCACGTAAATGTCTGTAGCACTATTCTATCATACCAATCACTAGATCTTTCTTTTCACCATTCTTTTTATGTCCTAACCCCATAGCAAACCCCAGTCAAAGGCAGTATGGCATCATTCTACGTCGCTAAACCTGGACAGTCCATTCATTTTAACTACTTTTACTGATATAAATTTTATCCAATATAAAACTAACAATTTTAACTAACGACAAGACCTCAAAAGCTCATGTGACCGCAAAGCAAAATTTACTTTTACTTACGTGAGCAAAATTTGCATATATGCAAAATTTGCGTATACGCAAATCTCGGCCATGTGACCGGGGCTTGAGATTTGCACTTGGTCTAGACCAAGTGCAAATTTTGCGTATATGCAAATTTTGCATAGACGCAAAAGTGGAAAAATTGCGGTCACATGGACAGATTTGCTTACGCGAGTAAAATTGCGTATACGCAAAATTTGCATACGTGAGTAAATCTGGCCATGTGACCAGGGCTTAAAAATGTTCAACAACCAGATTTATTTTGAATGGTCAGAACAAAGAACCACATTGTCCCTTACATGCAGAAAACCTGGGTCCATGCACAAGTCTAAAATGGCACCTGTACGTAAATCAAAAGTTCATCATCATGCTGACCGTCTTGAATTTTAAGTCTTAAGTTTGATAGGTAGTCAATGAACATGAGCCATGACATGAGAAAATATCATCTTGGTTTCCAACATGGCCCAACACAAACCAGCATGTAAATTCATATGACTAGAAGCTTGAATTTCTGGATCCAAGTAGAATGGTACTATTTGTGTAGCAAAAACAAAGGCTCTGATTAGCAGTGCAGTACTGCACAGCTGATCTCTCATGGGTGAAAGTTTTCAGTATTGATCCTGAATTCAGTATTGGGAAGATTTTTCCCCAATGTATTGGTATAGGAAAACCCTAGTTTTCAGTATTGGAAAAATGGCTTTTCAGTATTGAGATTTTTTTGGAACTTTCACCCATGTGATCGGCGTCTTTGTTTTCATATAGGCAAAATCTGTTGTTTTTATTTTGATGACGGGAGCCAACTGTGATCCAGATATTCTTCCCAGTCCCCGAATTGTAGGATTTCAGAAGGAAAACAAAGCTGTTGTCATTCATGAGTTGTATTTCACAATATAGGAGGCAATCTCCTTCAAATAATTTGAGACAAAAATCATTACATGCATAAGCAATGTGTTTGTGTATCAATAAATATACATATAGTAATAAAAATCATCACATATAGCAGCTGGACAAATGAACTATATACATAAACTATATTTGTGCCCGATAAGACAAAACCTGAAATCTATTATGCCATGTTTGTCATCACACTGTAGATCAGCCTCCCCATGACCTATCATATGGGCTGTGTCATAACAAAACCGGATTTCTGCATATGTAAATACAAAGGCGCAGATGAGCTGTGCAGTAACAGTACAATCCCTCTCCTACTTAAAAAGTTCAATATTCTAGCCAGCTTCTGTGACTGTGTTGGACTTAGTCGGAAACCCCGAACACCAGTTTTGTCATGTCGCAGCTCATATATCAGCACCGAGGTTGCTACCTTGACGGAATAATTGCTGATACATGTATCAGTATTTGTAAATTCTCAACTGATTCAGATGTGTAAAAAGCCATGGTTTAAAAATTACAAGTTGGCATTTTCTTGTACTTGGTATATGGTTTGAACCCTACCAGGTCACTAATTGTTCAAAATTAACATCACCGTCAGTTCACGATTCCTTAAAATTTCAAACATGAATATTACAAATACTGTTATTTTTTGTTGATAAAATGTGAGAATTCTTTGCAATGTAAAGGATTCTCAAATTTTATCAACACAAACTTTGCGTATGTAGTCGGCATTTTCTTAACTAATTGAGGTGTTAACCCTGATGTTAAGCTAACAAAGTGTTTTGAACAACTGGGCCCTGGCCACTATTTCAAATAACATATTTCCTTAAGATCATACTGCGAGGCTTCTTATTCTTTATAGTGTGCATAAAAATCAATAAAATTTTTCTTAACTAATTGAGGTGTTAACCCTGATGTTAAGCTAACAAAGTGTTTTGAACTGGGCCCTGGCCACTAATTCAAATACCATATTTCCTTAAGATCATAATGCGAGGCTTCTTATTCTTTATATACATCATGGAAAAGTGTGCATAAAAATCAATAAAATGTTAGAAGGGCTACGAGAAATACAGAATCATTTTTGAAAGAAAAAAAAAATCAACAGATCTTTTTTCACTCCTGGTTTTCAGATTCAGTGAAGTGGTGTACAATAACTACATGAAAACATTTAAGGATGTTCGCTGCCAACATTTGACATTTCGGAACTTCCGGTTTTTATTTTGTTGAATATCTCGTAAACGGTTGCAGATATTTTCCTAATATTTTATATTTGGATACATATTGATGACATGCATTGAATGAGCCATGAAAATTGTCAGTCTCAGGAACTTCATTTTTTCACCCCATTTTCTGCACTTTTCCAGAAAATTTTAGTTGTCAGTAAAATTTAAGGGGTAGGGTAGATTAAACTTGCATATTACACATCTTCAAGTAAATTGCACTAGTTCTATGTTTATTTTAGCAGCAGTATATGTGTACATTGTCTCCTAAGTCAGTCTTTCTGTCTTTGGTGTGCTGGTTTTAAAATTTTGGCATGTTTTATGAAATGGGCTTTAAGAAATAAAACAGCCGAAAAAAGGCTAAAAGTGGCGATTTTCAAGTTGTTGGGTCTCTCTTATATGTACACTACCCTATATATTTCTTTCTTTTATTCGAACAATATTACCAAGTTCTATGTTGTGTCAAAATACAAGAAAAAGTTTGAATCTACAAATATGGGTTTGGCACATTTCAAAATATTGACTTTTTCCGACTTTTCAAGTATGGGGGTAGGGTTGGAAAACGACTCGTAAAATTTTGTCCTCCACTTCAAGTTGCATATTTTTCTATGCTTTTGGTCCAAAATAGTCTGCATTACGTAAATATTAGAACTTTTGAAAGCTTTCTGGGTGTATTTTTGTTCAAGACGGGTATGTTTCAAAGAATTAAAAATTAAATTAATTTTACTAAATTTTAAACATTGTGTTCAGAGGTCTCATTTACAGGCCTGTAGCTTGAAAAAATGCACACTACCCTATACTTATTTTGTTTTCAAATGTCTTGTATTGTATTTTGGAATCAAAAAAGAGTGGTCAGAAAAAAAGTTTGAATACTTTTTCATTGGCAGCGAACATCCTTAAGCTCAAAAGGCAAAATGGGTATGCTAGACATGCATAGGATCTGATAATATTTGAGCAGTGTGATGAGAAAACCTTATTTACATCTGCAAAAACAAAGCTGAAGACCATTAGCTGATTAACGTCTTTGTTCCAAACACAGAACAATTCCTTTACTGCAAAAATTTCAAGCCATTGGAAATCTGTGGCTGTTCAGCCTGATTTATGTGAGACCTAGCTCCAAAGTTATAAAACTTTACATCCAACTCGGCTGAACAGGATGAAGATCTGTCTTGAGTGATCCAAACCGAATTTTCTATTGATTTTGTTATTCCAACTTCAGTTCATGCCCAGTGAGCATGAAAGTTATGTAAACTTGGAACCTGGCTAGCAAATCATAAACAGGTTTTCCCACAACACAGCTCATTTTGCCCCTAACATGACATAATAGAAACATTCAAAATGGCTGATGCAGCCACCAAATGACTTTTGTAACATTCTTCACAAACCACTCTTTGATAGGAACTTTTGTCGTTTGATGTCCAATTTCATAGGAGCCGTGTCATGAGAAAACCAGATTTTTGCATATGCGAAAACAAAGGTGCAGATCAGCTGTGCAGTAACTGCACAGCTGATCAGCTCCTTTGTTTTCGCTACTTAGATGATACAATTCCTCTTCTACTTTATATAGCCAATATTTCAAGCCTCTAGCCTGCTTCTGTGACTGTACAGGCCGATTGGTGTCGCACCTGGTCGGAAACCCCCAAAACCGGTTTTCTAGTGTCACAGCATATGTTTTTATCTATGAGATATAAGGAATCAAACGTACAAATGAACTGCATTCTATAGTTGCATTTTAAATGCATATTCAACTCTTCCTCTTTGAAAAATTATAGACATAGTCTTGCAAACATGCAGAGAAAATACTGCTGTAAAAAAAAACAACAAAGCTTACATACTCCATGGATTGACGACGAGACTGAAACTTCTGATAACATTGTAATAGGTGATATCCCAAAAATATGGAGCAAACAGTGTATGCCCAGACCTGTGCTCCTCTTGTAGTAGTCTTCTCTGGGTCTGCACTGTTTGTCAATAACTTGAGGACCATTTCAGTCTTTCAATTCAGAGACATTTTATCTTTGCAATGCAACGCAAGACCAAGGCATTTTCTATTATAGTATAACTTTAAGTTGTAGAAATCACAATGACAAATTTGTATCATATGAGCCGCATCGAGAGAAAACCGGAATTTAGCCTATGCGAAAACAAAGGCACAGATCAGCTTCGCAGTAACTGCGAAGCTGATCAGCGCCTTTGTTTTCGCCACTTGGATAGTACAATTTCTCTTCTTCCTAAATCTGAAATTTCAAGCTTCTAACCATTTTCTGAGACTGCACAGACCGGTTTATGTCGGACCTGGTCGGAAACCCCGAAAACCGGTTTTCTCGCGTCAGGGCTCATATCTGACTTTGATTTCTGTCTACCCTATCACAGATAAAGCTATATTTTCACATAAGGTACTTTGTACTTTGCAATTCTTTCCTCTTTCTGTGATTCAAGAAGGAAAAGTTAGAGCAACTAAATGAAATGAGCCACATAATGAGAAAACCAGATTTTGCATATGCGAAAACAAAGGTGCAGATCAGCTGTGCAGTTACTACAGAGCTGATCAGCACCTTTGCTTTCACTTCATTAACAGTACAACTCCACTTCTACTCTTATGACCAAAATTTCAAGCTTTAGCCATCTTCTGTGACTGCACAGCCTGATTTGTTTTGGACCTGGTAAGAAACCCAATAGACTGGTTGTCTAATGGCTCAGGCTAGCAGGAAACTATAAGTTTTAGCTATGCATCCAACTTAGCGCATCTGCAGTTTTGCATATTTGGTAAAATTGTAAATGGTTTTCCAACAAAAGTATACAATATAGTATTTGATAGTTTGTAGATACTCATTTAACATTTATTTAGGCCAACAATAATTTGTACAATCAGCTCAGCACTTCTTTTTGAAACCAAGCATCTTGTGACGTTCACTACAGTTCAAGATGAACTTTCATTACCCCACTATCAGGGTTCTTTAATGTCAGAACAATGTGTGGTAAATTTTTTCATTGTTTTGATGCTTTACGTGCTTTGCGTTATGGTGGACAATGGAAACTGCCAACTGTCGTTACTACACTTCCTTGGCAAGCCTTCTGAAGGCAGACAACCAACACTTAGTGCATATTTCTTTTGCCATCAAATTTGAAACAGCAAGAGGAAGAATGGCAATAGAAATATTTTCCTGACCAAATCTTCATTAATGAAAAATTCAGACAGTAAGAACTGTTTCTATTCGAGTTGGAAATGCTACTGACCTAGCTGTCACACCCCGTTATATTAAACTGCAATCAAATTAAAAATCACAACTAAAAATATCAATGCCTAAAAATATCAATGCCGTAAGCAGATCTATCTTGTTATCTTACAAAATGAGCCACCGCATGAGAAAACCAACAATTTGCATAGGCAAAAACAAAGCCGCAGATCAGCTGTGCAGTAACTGCACAGCTGATCAGCGCCTTTGTTTTTGCTGCTCGGATAGTACAATCCTTCTTCTTCTTAAATCTGAAATTTCAAGCTTCTAGCCATCTTCTGTGATGGTACAGACCGGTTTCTGTTGGGCCTGTTCGGAACCCAAATTGCTGGTTTTCTCACGCACAGGCTCAAATGTGTTGGAGATGAGAGTAAAATTAGCCATTATAAAAGATAATGGTTGCTTGTTCTCTATGAACTTACTTTATGAATACTAAACAACTTGGATGAACTTGTGCATTTGCTGAAAACTGACAAAATAATACTATAATCATAACCACTAACCATACATGTTTGTTTGATTTTAGACTTGAAGTTCCAGTCAACAATTTTTCAGTCATGTCATGATGGAGGTTATGCTTCCTGGATTGCGCAAGTACTATGGGGAGTAATGGTCTTGCTCTAGTCCTATACTTGCCACTTGACTAGGCCACCATGCCCCCTATACACAAATGGGCCCAGTTGTTCAAAACTTCGTTAGCTTAACACTGTTGTTAAGCACTCAACTTGGTCACTATAAACCGACTTCAAAAGCAAATACACTGTTATTTTTTTGTTGAAAGAATGTGAGAATCCTTTGATTCTCACGTTTTTTCAACAAGAAATAACAATGTATTTGTAATATTGCCATTTGAAATTTTAACGAATCGTTAACTAACGACATTGTTAATTTTGAACAACTGGGCCCTGGTCTACTGGTTTAATTTCTTCAGTTCCTCTTGAAATCACAACACATCGATAAATATCCATTCTACTTTCACTTTCCTCCATGGTGGTGCAGGCAACAGAAAAATGTCTAGCCTAACGCAATAAATCAGGCATCTGCCATGAAGCTCTCAAGACCCCTAGGCATGGCCAAACTTTGCTCTACGTTATGTAACAAGCTTTCACTGTAAAATTTGTAACCAAGCTTGGCTCAGAGCACATTCAACTGTCGGTGCCTAGGCTTGGCAGTGCTACGTTTTTAGCTTTGAGCTTTCATGGTTCTGTAACCACACTTGGACGAGCTTTCTCTGTAAGTTACATGAGAAGCATTTTCAATGCTAGCATAGTGAAGTGAATTATGCCTTGAAATGTTGTTGCCTAGGCTTGCGAGAGACTCACTGTATAATACAAGCTTTTGCTTCTTTGTAACCAAGCTTGGCCGAGTTTTCGCTGTAAGTTACGTGAGGAGCAAATTCAGCACTAGCCTGATGAAGTGAATTATGCCTGTATATTAAGCTGACAGAATAAGACTATTTGTTGGGTGGTCTTTTGCTCTTGATGTTTTTACTCAGATTCTCTTCCTCTTGGATTTCAGCTCGGTACTTGATAACTTTCTCTGTGAATAAATAAACACAAAATAATGTTGAAATTGGTCAAGACCTCAGTGTATGAAAACCTTCGTTATTTTGTTTGTTATGTTGCTTTTCCTTTGAGCCGTGTCATGAGAAAACCAACAATGTGGTTTCCAACCAGGTCCGACACAAACCGAGCTGTACAAGCATAGAAGATGGCTAGAAGGTTGAAATTTCAGATTTAAGAAGTAGAGGGAGTGTACTATCCGTGTGGTGAAAACAAAGGCGCTGAGCAGATTGTTTGTTTTTTCATAAGCTCATTTCTGTCAACAGCTATGGTCATTTTGGGGCATTGCCTCAATGTTATGGGACTTATAACCAACATTAAAATGCCATGACATCCAAAATACAAGTAGACCACTAAGGCTTAGATGTATAGATGGTTCAAATCAACTAAACCATTTTTCTTGGGCAGACTCAGACCTACCAGCAATCCGGTGGTGGGTCAGTTGTTTATAAGCTTTGCCAGAAGGTACAAGCAGCACATCTATTTCTAACAGCTCCATTGCGAGAGAGCCTGATGTAGATCAATTTGCTTTGAAAGATGTTTGCAAGACAGGATGGCAATTACAATGCTTTTATTCAAAATTTAGCATAGATTTAAAACCTGTTATCAAATTATTAACAGTGTGTTTCATGACAAGTTGATTGCTGCCATAATCTTTCAAAATGACAAGTATACAATCAATCCAAATCATGCAAGACTAACCTCTCAATTGTGTCAATTCATTTATCTTCTTTTCTAACATGCCATCCAGTTGTCTAGCATAGGCTGAAAAATGACAAAAGAGGGATACAATATAGGGATCAAACATGATTTTCCATTCATTAACATTTGCTAGGTCCCGAGGGGAGTGTTGAAAACGGAGGGCATAGCCCTCGCTTTTCAACACTCCCTGAGGGACCTTGCGAATGATAATGAATGACAAAATCATTTTTGATCAATATTATTGCATAAATTCTGCAGAAACATAAAGAAATAATGGTGCACTATATTTCACAGCCTCGTCACATTTTCATATGCGTAAAAGCTTTCATTCTTATGCCTATTCATGACGTCTATCCAGAAGGAAGATTCAAGCAGGTTGACCAAGTTGTGACATCCACCAAGTTGGTGTAAAATGGCTATATCTTAAAATTTCTAGACTGTACTAACTATACTAGTTAGCCAAGCTACAGCAGCCAAGCTACAGCAAAGGTACTGAATACTGCAGAAGGCCAGAAGCTTGAAATTTAGGATTTAAGAAGAAGAGAGATTGTACTTTACAATATGTGCAGCAAAAACAAAGGTGCCGATCAGCTGTGCAATAATCTGCGCCTTTGTTTTTGCATACACGAAAATCAGGTTTTCTCATGACATACCTTCAACATCATAGTCCACCTCGTCTGTGTGTTTTGCCAACTTTCTCTGCTCTGTTAACCACTTCTGTGTGTTCTATAATGCAGAAATGAAAGGCTTTGCTAATACAGGTCAACCTCGTTATAACGCTATCTTTGGGGTCCACAAAAACAGACCATGTTATAAGTGAACATGTTATAACGAGGTCATTCATAATAGACATATAGCAGGTGAATCAATTTGGGAGCCATGACATGGCCGTGTTATATAGAAACCACACTATGAGGCCCGTTATAATGAAGTTGAATTGTACTGACATTAGCAAACTTAGCATAATTATGCATAGCTAAGTTCTAAGTATTTTAGTAAACTATTCAATGCCATATAAGAAGATCTCATTTCCTTTGCATTTTGTATTTCTCAGAATCTGTCAAAGCTAATTACTCATTTTAGACATCATGCATATCAAAACTTGTTCTGTATTAAAACAAGAAGACTATCTTTCTGTTTAGATAGATATAGACAGAATATTTCCATCGGTATTCCGTTAGACCTCTCCATACCGACGGAAATGACTTCTATTGAGGCCTTGGCGAAAATGAAAAATTAACGACTCCTCCAAAGAAATTGAAAATTATGTTATGTTATATCTTTTCTGACTGATAGGACTTAATTTATAAATATTCCTTATGAAAAAGTACGCAGATACATAAAATACTTCGTGTTTTCTGTGGAAAATATCACACACGTCTATAAATAGATATGGGGAGACTACTGTAGAATATGGGAAACAACGTAGAAAATCGATTGCTTTTTTAAGTTTATTGAAATTAGGCAGGCTAATCAGAAGTTTATTAAAAGATTTATGCATTTTCTAACAAAACATAACAAAAATTCTAACACTTATCACCAAATAAAGCAGCTATAAGCTTCTTACGAAATCCATAATTTGTTCGACCATAGTTTAAAGGCAACTAAAGCTAAGCTGTCACGGGAGAGGAACGAGGTCACGGAGTGTATCGGAGTGCAGGTTAGCCAGCTGATCTAAGATAGATACTGTGAAAAATTCTTTGCTTGACACTGGCTCAAATTTGCGGTGAAGGAACAAGTAACTAATCTGGATGAGTTTCCTAAGACCAAGGTTACATTTTACATTATTTCAGCCGCATCATGAAGAAAACAGATTTTGCCTACGCGAAAACAAAGCCGCAGATCAGCAGTGCAGTTTTTGCTACACAGACAGAACAATCCCTCTTCTTCTTAAATCCTAAATTTTGAGCTTCTAGCCTGCTTCTGTGACTCTACAGGTCGGTTTGTGTTAGACATGGTTGGAAACACAAATTCTTGGTTTTCTCAAGTATAGGTTTAAATCATAATGACATGTGAGCCGCTGCATCAGAAAACAAACAATCTGCATAGGCAAAAACAAAGACGCAGATCAGCTTCGCAGTAACTGCGAAGCTGATGAGCGCCTTCGTTTTCCCTATACGTATAGTACAATTCCTCTACTTTCTTAATCCAAAATTTCCAGCCTCTATCCATCTTCTGTGACTTAACAGCCCGATTTGTGTCAGACCTGGTCGACAACCACATTGTTGTTTTCCCACAAGGCGGCTCATATAAGGAATACCACAGTAGCTTACATCTATAAGAGATTTCTGATCATCTATGATCTCTTCCTCCATTTCTTGCAAATGATTGACAGTTTCGTGGAATGTCAGAAAATCCTCATCAGTCTCATCTTGCTACAAATAGGGACAAAAGAATTTTTTAAACATGAGCAAATTCAATTGAAAGTTATATTAAAGCTAGTTTGTATACACATGACAAGCACCAAACAACTACAATGTATTCTGTTAATTTGTCAAAGTTTTTTGTTGTTGTTTTTTAGTTTAAACATGTATTTATTTCATCTGACAACATATAATACAATCTTAAATATACACAATCAAATAGGATCAGAACGGAAGCAATACCTCTTATTTATTTTCTTTTTTTTTTTCAAGTAAGTCTTCAGAACTTCATAGTGATTTATTTCCTAGTCCACAATACTATCATATCTAGTCAACAGTGCCACCAGAGTACTGTCTTGAGCAGACCTTGTTCTAATACTGTAGTTTTTAAGAAGCTCTATTTCTGCTAGTGTTTAAGGTGATTTCAACATTTTACGAGATCAAAAAGTAACAACCTTTAAGGTCAAGACATTTTTTTAACTTACATTGGTGGTCTTTAGCAGTGCCAGTGCGCTGTTTTGTGGAGACATTGCTCCCATATTATAGTTTTCAGGAAGCCCAATTTCAGCCGGTTTTCCCTCAACAGGGCCTCCATGGCCTAGCTCCTTTACCCTGCAATAACAAGGAATCAGTGAGTTGTTCAAGAGGTCAATCTGGATAAAAGTTAACTTCATGGAGTAAGCAAAGACACTGTTCCATCTTTTTTTCTATAATCACAAGGCATTTGATCTGTTGACAGAAAATAAGAAGTATTGCTGTAAGTTTGATGATTAGGTTGTGCATTCAACTTACCATATAGACATGATAACAAATATATACAGGCTAATCATGATAAGTTTTAAAAATGTCTCAGGGGTGGGAAAAAAAATGTGGCCCGAATGGAACTCAAACCCAGCGTCTCCTGCTTACCGTGCGAGCACTCTACAACTAAGCTACTGAGCCACTAGGTCCACCAGTTTCATTTCCCCATGCTTAATTTGATTCATCCACGAATCTGCTCAGGACCATGCTGAAACCCACAAGACAGTCCTTTTGCTGCTTGCAGCCCACGCACAGACTTACACCCAGCCACCAAATGTCACGGGGCGGAAAAAGAATGTGGACCATTCACGACTTGAACCCAGGGTCTCTGAGACTCTCGCTTACCATATGTGCACTCTACCAGAGCTACCGAGCCATTTGGTTCCCTGTTACATTAACATGTGCTGACAAGTGTTCCTCTGTTCAAGTTACATTGGATTTTATAATGTAGCATATTGGCAACCAGCGGTTGTTTGTATTTTTCCCATTTGATGATCTAGTTATTTCCCATCTGGGTTTCAAAGACAGATGCTTGGTCATTTTTTGTTTGTTTGTTTGATTGAATTGATGCTATGGTCATGTCGTAACTTTGCCTACATTTTACAGTACTTGTACCCAAATTTAGGATGTCACGACATCAAAAAGTGCTTCAAATATAACCACCCAAGTAAGCCAATAAGACTTATATGTAGGCTCAGACCTGGGCAGTTAACCAGTAAACAGACGGCCAGTCAGTAGCATGTAAGCTTTGCCTGGACGCTAAAGCAGCCCATCTATTTCTTTAGGCCCCAAGGGATGGGGACCCATTCGTAATTTTACATGATTCTCAATTAGAAGGTAATAATCCACCTACCTGTCTGCATATCTCAGCGTGTTCAGTGTGTGTTCACAGCAGTTCATACCAGGTGATATCATGGCAATCTGAAACATACACAGTGAGGATCTAACAGTATAAATAGACTAGTTTGAGGCAAATTGTTTAATTCAGCCATAACTCATTAGTCAAACTTATTGCAAGCCAGCTGGACTCTTTATAAAAAGCATATGAAAATTATGTATTTTTTTTATGCCCAAGTCAAAATTTTCAGTCATGTTGGGACATAACTATCACTTCCTGGTCAAAACTTTGTTAGCTTCACGCTGTCATTAAGCCCTCAATTTGTTAACTATAGATCAACTTCAAAAGCAAATACAGTTGTTGTTTTTTGTTGTTGTTTTTTTTTTTAAATGTAAAGGATTCTCACATTTTTTCAACAAAAAATAACTGTATTTGTAATATTACCATTTGAAATTTGAACTAATCGTTAACTAACAACATCGTTAATTTTGAACAACTGGTCCCTGAACTATAAGACCTACCATACATGTCCGAGACTTGTCACCTATGAAGGAATCTCGTAGAACTTGGGTTAATTTACTAGCTCGAAATGGCAAGTAGGCCCCTGCTCTTCTACCAAGGGCTCGTATACATTCCTAAAACAGACAAAAGTTCATGCTGCATCCTTATTGTAGCACTCCCTAGGCCCTCCATAGTCCATACAACTCCAAAGCTCATCTACCAACTGGTTACACAGATTTTATGATACCATCCAGTCTCCCAACAGATTAATTAGGGGATAACTGTATTCAAATTTTTCATTTGGGTTGGTATATCGTCGGAAATATGGTCAGAAATTTTAAGGTGACGCGTCACTGGAGCCGTAAAATATTACTTCCATCTGTATATACATTGATATATCATCCCAAATGAAAAATTTGAATATTGTTATCCCCATTCTAATGTACTTTTAAACTAATAAGATCAAACATGCATTGTTTTTGACGAAACATGTCACCAAAACTAACGAGCAACATATGACCATGACGTAAACCAATCACAAGTGAAGTTGCTCATGTCGTTAAGTTTCTGACAGTATATCGCAGAATATACTGTCACAAATTTTTGCCGTTATCAAATCAGATGTGGCGTTACATTCTCAAGAGCATTAGTATTTGCAATTTACTGGATAACACACTAATACAGCCCCAAATGGATACTATTTACATTCTAGAAAATCAACATTAATAGATGCTCAAAGATTGTTACTACTAAAGATAATGACATGTCGAGGCAACAGGGCTTACTTTTAAAGCTAGTAAACTTTTATTGATTTCAGCTCCCTCCATTCTTGTTTGTCTGTCGGAACTTTTTGTGTCTTGACCTCGCTCGTTTCCTACAACAGAATTACACTGAATCAATAATACTGAATTTTAAGTATGCACCAAAATGATAAGGTATGATGTAAAGCATAAATTTAACCCATTTTTGATGAATGGATTTTCTCATCATTTGAGTGGGTCCACTTTCATTTTTAGCGGCATCAGAAGCGATTTTAAATTTTATTCTATTTTTTTATGAAAATTCTCTATTAAAAGACAAAACAGCCTTAGATGGGACGCTTCGTTCTGCGGCGTCACATCTGGGGCTATGCTGTTTGCCTATGTCCCACAAAAAGGACACCAGGCTTATACGAGTTAATTTGATAACTGTTAGAAAAACACTATAGCAAAAATGTGTAAGAAAGGCGAAAAGTCCATTCTTTTTTATCAATTCATAATGCAGAACTTGTAGTGTCTTGCAGCCACAACCACATACCAACTTATTCTAATGTAGAGCCAACACAATTGAGCCGTCTCATGGGAAAACCAACCTTGTGGTTTTCGAACAGGTCCGACACAAAGCAGGCTGCACAGTCACAGAAGCAGGCTAGAAGCTTGAAATTTCGGAGTTAAGACGAAGAGGAACTGTTCTATCTGTGTAGCGAAAACAAAGACGCTGATCAGCTTCGCGGTTATCGCATGTGCAGATTGTAGGTTTTTTTCATGAGGCGGCTCATTTGTTCTATCCTTACCTGCTAAATCTATTAAAGAAAATTTTCCATATAACTTGGAAGTATTTCTGAAAAAAGAAATGTTTAATATTAGAAACAGGATGTGACTTTTTGAACAACATTCACTGTAATACTGCAGAATATTGAAACAGTTTCTTGCATCATCAAAGACAAACAGATGCCTGAAATTCACTTTTAAATTTTATTCCAACTTAGGTTTTAAGTAAATGATACTACAACACTAAAAACTGTCCTTCATGTACTAATGAAACAGAAACACAAAATGGCACCCCCACTCCCTTGCCGATTGGTTAAGAGTGCTGATATTTCATTAATTAACCATTCGGTCATCCCACTCCTGTGTCTAGTGTGGTTTCGAGCCCAACACCCGGCACATGTGAGACAAGTCAAGTTCTGCTTGCAGGTGTGCCAGGTAATTTTTCTCAGTGTTCTCCTGTTTTCGCCCCATCTACTAATTGACCTGTCTCATATGTGCTAAAATAATCTTGAAAGGACGTAAAACTGTATACAAGAAAAAAATGTACAGAACAATGTCTGACATAGCAAATTCTCATAGCATACCTTTTCCGTAAAATAATTTGAAACACAGCATGGGATCTGGAGGAATGGTTATTTGCGGACGTTACTCCCGACGTCCGAACATTGTTCCCGTGTGAAATAAGCCGTAATACATCGTCAGCACTTGTAATTGTCTCTTCCTTTAGGCCAACAACTTGTACTTGGTTTTTATGGTCCTCTAGCACTCGTAACTTTTGTTTCTTGTTTAATAAATCGAATACCTGAAAATATGACATGCAACGAAAACAAAGGCGCTGATCAGATGTGCAATTACTGCATAGCTGATCTGCATCTTTGTTTGGCATTTGCAGATTGTTTGGTTTCTGATACGGCAGCTCATTTAAGGGTGTTGTATACTGGCATATAAACCAAGATCACTGTTTTGTTTATTTGAAAAATTGAAGTTAAATTTTTGAAAGAAATAGACAGATAAAAACGTCTATAGCAACAAAAAGCATCTTGTTCTGAGCATTTGAAAAAAAAAAGCTCTCTCTTTGGTTCTTATTTTATGTTAGATTTGCTACATGTTTGGTTTGCATGACAGTCAGCATTTTTTGTTGCTGTTTTGTGATTTACAGTCCAAGTCAACAATTTTTCAGTCATGTTGAGACAAGAGCTGATGCTTCTTGAGAATCAACTAATTCAATGGGGGGTTGATGTGTCTTACTCAAGGACAGAAGCCAGATTTGTTTGAACCCAGATCTCCTGATTCAGAGTAAAATGTTCAATTACTAGGCCACACAACTCTCCAAAAACAAGGCCCTGTGGTTATTAAACTTTTATCATGCTCAACTCAGGTGAGCATGAAATTTCAAATGCTCTTAAATGTTGAAATAGCCAAAATCAATGAAATTTTCATGTTTAAACTACAATAGCCTACCAGTTATCAAGCTAATAAATGTCAAAATACCAACAAATGTCGGCATTTTAACATTTATGAGCAACATAAATTTTCTGTCTCAGCTAAGTTGAGCATGAAAAAAGTTTTATAACCTCAGAGCTAGTATATCATCAATACTTACTTTTCCACTATAAATTTCAAAGAAACTGGCTCCCACAACCAGATCTGACTTCTTGTATTTTGTGTGTATTAATTTAAAAACATCTCTTGCTGAAAAATACATAAAACTTTTTTGTTAAATTCCCTAAGCAAGGGTGGAGCAAAGGCAAGCCGGTGGCTACATTGTTGGGAAAGAGACATTTATCTTGCTCTTCAAGCATGTTGCTGAAAAAACAAATGTTTTGAGATAAAATGTTCTTTCTTTTCTGCCTGGTATATGTCTATCTTGGGACTATAGATTTAATTGCATCGATTCCTGGTCCTCCTACTCTTACTCAACAAAAATTCTTTCTTATGATATGAACATGGTGACAGTCAAGTCCTAGGTACGTGGACAATTCGGACCTTGGCTAATTCGGACCTTGGCTAATTCGGACCTTTGCTAATTCGGACCTGATTCGGACCTCAGCTGTGGCTAATTCGGACCTTGGCTAATTCGGACCTCGACCACTAGTCAATTCGGACCCCGCAAAATCGAGGTCCGAATTAGCCAATGATTTTTCTGAAATAGGGTCCGAATTAGCCAAGGTCCGAATCGGATAAAGGTCCGAATTAGCCAATGTCAGAATCTGTTTAGGGTCCGAATTGACCACTGTGAAATAGAAATAAGGTCCAAATCAGCCAATGCCTGAATGATTCAAGATGGAAGGATTGCCATGTGTCTTCAAATCATTAAAATAAAAATTCATTATACTTACTCATACTATTATTTCATACAGTATTCGCGGGTTAAATACTTTTATTGATTGATTGATTGATTGATTGATTGATTGACTGATTTGTGGCTTAGCATCCCAGTCAACAGCTATTGTCATGTCGGGATGTTGTCTCCATTTTGTAGGACTTTTACACAACATTACGATGTCATCATCCAAAATGCGCTTAAAAATATAACCACACAAGTTAACACCAGGGCTTACATGTACGGATGGTTTGACTTTAACCCCTTTTCCTAGGCACGCTCAGACCTTCTGAGCGGTTAACCAGTAATCAGACGGTAAGTCAGTAGTAAATATGCTTTGCCTGTAGGCTTCATCAGCACAGTTTCTTACGGATACTTTGTGTTTTGAAGTTCACGATCCTCTGGCGTAATACATTAGCTAGCGCAAACCGCATTTTACCTTATAACATGCGAGACCGTCACACAGCACGACAAGAAATCAGTAAAGCCTGCTTACAACAACCGTGAAAGCAATAAGTAGTCTATTAAAAGGACACAGAAGATTGTACGGCCTTCACATGGTTTGAAGTCTCATTCTAGACGTCAGCACAGCTCGTTTTTAATCTTAACGCAGTTTTCTTTATGGAAAATACATACCGTAATTTAAAGGTCCGAATTGACCAATGGCAAAGGTCCGAATTGACTAAAGGAAAAGGTCCGAATTGACCAATGGAAAAGGTCCGAATTGACCAATGGAAAAGGTCCGAATTGACCAAGAGAAAAGGTCCAAATTGACCAAAGAATTTTTCTTTTTGAGGTCCAAATTGACCAATAAAAAAGGGTCCGAATTGTCCAGTGGTCGGGGGCCAAATTGACAGTGGTCGAGGTCCGAATTGACTAGGGCCGAATATTTTAGGGTCCGAATAGACTAGGGCTGAATTAGCCAAGGTCCTAACATCAAAACTTTTGAGCCACGTCACGAGAAAACCAACATTTTGCATTTTGTGAAAAAAAAACAAAGACGCAGATAAGCTTCGCGGTAACCGCGAAGCTGATCAGCACCTTTGTTTTTGCTACACGGATAGTACATTTCCTCTACTTTCTACATCCAAAATTTCCAGCATCTAGGCATATTCTGTGCTTGTAAGGCTCAGTTTGTGTAGGACCTGTTCAAAATCCACATTGTTGGTTTTCTTATTTATTCATTGTATGCAGCTAAGCCTTTGACATGGGCTAAAAGGGACAAGTTCCCAAGACCTTAATTTAAGCAATACTGCTTGTAGAGGTCCATCACAGCAGCTGATCAATCTTCCTGGGTAAATAGTGTTTCCCCCAGCCCCAAAAAAGGGCATGGTAAGGTTGCTAAAAAAGGGGCACTTTCAGCGCGTGCCAGCATGTCAAAAGGGCACTTTTCAGCGTGCGGCGACAAGCACAAGGGCACTTTTTTAAGTGGCCCATGGCATGCTAAGAGGGCACACAAGTATAGTCATTAGATTTATTACTGTTGTTCTCTGTAATTTGCTTTTCAGCTTTTGTTCTTTCCTCAATTTTCATATTTCAGGATTCACTTTCACCAGATACAACTTTTGGTGGGATTTTTCCCCCTCACATTACTTTAATACCAACTTAACGATGCTTGTCAAAATAAGAGATAACCTCACTCAGGATTTGTTTTATTATTATTAACTGGCACACTTATATTACCAGGTAGGACATTTGATTTTCACACCTTTTCTGATTAACAGCTCATTTGGTGTCATATTGGGTATTGTCATTGAGTAATTATCAACATGATTTGCCACTGCAGTTAAGTGACAATAAACAAAGGATTAAAGCAATCAACAACTGTGGAAGTGATGATCATGAATTTTGCCAAATTTGTTTCTGAAGACATCAAACAGAAAAAATCTTATAACTTCCTTATTTTTCGTCCGATTTTGACAAACTTTTTACCAAAATGTAGGGCAAAAAATGTAGATTCCGAAAAAGGGCATGGCGCTGGGAAAAAAGGCATGGCGCTGAAGAAAAAGGGCATGGCGCGGCACCATAGTAAAAGTGGCTAGGGGAAACACAAGTAAAATCATTAAAACTTTTTAAATTGAGACAATTTATACAACAAATACAAAGTACGCACCAGCTAGACAGTAAATTCCCTTCGCACAATCTTGTTGACCTCTGGCTGAGAAATCACCACCCATAGTCTGAAAAACAGAGAAACTACATTTTAAGCAAGCACAATGCAGCTTAAATGGTCATATAGTCTGGCTAGGCCTTTTAGCAGGGCCTTAGATGAGCCTGTGTGCCGCATAATGTAGGGGGAAAAATATTTGGGAAGATACGCATTAATTCAAATTTGAGGGCGTACCAAATATGTAAATCAAAAAATGCATTATGCACATTACTTGTTTTGAAGACAGAAGAGCGTAATATGTTTTTGTTTCCATTTACTAGAACTACAAAGTGTTAAGAGTGCACTAATTTTCTAGCAACATGGGGAAAAGTCAACTTACATGTGTTTTTCCACTGCCAGTTTGGCCATAGGCAAAACATGTGGCCATACCACCCTCAAATATACAGTCCACCAACGGCTTAGCCGTATATCTGAAAAATCAATCAAAGACTTCCATGTATGACGTTTTCTAACCTAGCTTCAAAAAATTTTCTTTAATGAGAGAAGGAGATGACTATTGTTTTAAAGGCATATTGATAATCAGATTGTTCGAAAGCACTAAGTATCAATGAAGAAATTTCTATAAAGTTTAAGACAAAATATTTTGATCACAGTTTCATATACATGCATGTTGAATAGAAAATATGGACAACTAATAATCTTCACAAAAAAACATCACCAAAGTAAATGAGCTGTATCATGAAAAAAAAAACAGTTATTTCATCTGCGAAAACAAAGAGGTAGATCAGCTGTGCAGTAACTGCACAGTTGATCAGCACCTTTGTTTTTGCTAGACAGCTACTACAACTCTTCTTCTTAAATCTGAAATTTCAAGATTTTAGCCCTTTTCTTTGACTCTACAAGCCGGTTTGTGTCGGACCTGGTTGAAAACCCTCAAGACCAGTTTTCTCGCATGGCGACTCAAATCTTTCCCTCACACCTTACCTGTAGACCATTTCATTGGTGGCATTTTCATCAAATGCATAGTCGAAACGGAAGTTCTGGTTCTCAAGGTACTTGGTTAAATCTACTTTTGTCTTGGGTTCATGGACTATCACATTTTCTTTATTGGGGACAGTTATCACATTTACTTCTTTTTTAGTTAATTCTGAAATATAAAAATGAGCCGCCCCGTGGTAAAACCAACAATCTGCATAGGCGAAAACAAAGACGCAGATCAGCTTCGCGGTAACCGCGAAGCTGATCAGCGTCTTTGTTTTCGCTACTCGGATAGTACAATTCCTCTTCTACTTAAATCCGAAATTTCAAGCTTCTAGCTCTTTTCTGTGCTTGAACAGGCCGGTTTGTGTCCGACCTGTTCGGAAATCACATTGTTGGTTTTCCCACGAGACGGCTCAAATACTGAATTTGTAAAAATCACCATCATTATGATCATCATAATCATCATATTTGACACATTTCCGCAAGTCTTTAGTAAAATGACTTGAAAGAGAACTCTATAAATGAGCCGCCTCGTGGGAAAACCAACAATCTGCATAGGCGAAAACAAAGACGCAGATCAGCGTCTTTGTTTTCGCTACTCGGATAGTACAATTCCTCTTCTACTTAAATCCGAAATTTCAAGCTTCTAGCCCTTTTCTGTGACTGTGCAGCCTGATTTGTGTCAGACCTGTTCGGAAACCACATTGTTGGTTTTCCCACGAGGTGGCTCAAATGGTTATGATGGTTTACAAAGTCCTTTCTGTCTTGGCTCATGTCAAAATTGACACCTCCTCCAGGGATAATTTTGGGAAGGGCAATGGCCAAAAATGCCCTTCAAATTTCAAAATGTTTCATTTGGCAAGTATGGGTCATTTTTATAATGTAAGGAGATAGGAGATAATGTCTCCAGATGAGATTTTTTTCCAGAAATGACCCCTTCTATTTTTAGCCAGCAATATCCCTGCTCCTCATAGATTTTCCACTATTTGCTCATTCTTCTCTGTATTTTTATCAGAATAGGTAGATGCCCATAACATTAGGCCATACTAGGTACACAGGCAAACTACTGGTTTTGTCATTATCAAGGCTACATTATCATTATTTTTTCTACAGGTAAATTTTATTGTAGCAATAATTTTGAGAGCCTACCTTTTCTATTAAGTGGACGACTGCGTAGACACACACATATTTGGTGGTTGACTATAGGGTCTGACGATGTCAGGGGTCTGTACTCTAATGTGGCTCTGTACTCCCTGCAAGATAAAAGTTTCAAAAGATTTAAACTTAATGAACTTGTACATCAGATTTATACTTGCATGTTACACTACATGTATTTTTTCTCTCTGTTTTTATGCTCTAAGTTAAATGTTTCATCATAACTAATGCATTTCCTTGTGGATTTTAGATATGTCACGACAGAACCACTGTTTCCATGGTATTAGTACTACAGTGTTGCGCATGGATCAAACCCTGTGCTAGTACATGTAGTTTAAAACCCAGGATTTCTTGATTCAGTGTGCCAGTAGGCCACCACATTCCCAGACTAGAAAAGAAAAAGACTCAGACCTGACAGCTAGTACATTGCAACACGAAAGCTTGGTTTCTAAGTGTATTGAAAGCTGGTCAGATATAGGATTAATTGTTTGATAAAAAAAGGTCTTATTCAAGATTTAAAACACATTTATTTACAAAGAGGCAGAAAGACACGTTATTTCTGCTTTGTACAATACTATGTCAGATTTCATCTATGTATAAATAAGTCGATAAACTTCAGGAAAGGCTAATTTGTAACAAGTTTCTTAAAAACATACTTGATCATAGCAGCAAACTGCCAATTAGGATCTGAAGTATCAAAGTCTGCCTCTACTTGTTCTTTAATGGCCGCCTGTTGTGTCCGACGCTCTTTCCGCCGTTGTTCAATTTTCTCTACTTCTTTAACACAGTTGGACTTTCTACGATCTGTAAAGCAGACATCATGAGCGTGTTTATATAGTAAATTTTCACATTTCTTGAAGGATATCATCCTTTCCACAAAAGAATATCCCTTTCAGTAATAGGATATCAGCAAATTTATTTGGGGAAAGAAACCAAAATGGTATCATATTTGTCAGTAACCGACAACATGCACTTCTAAATTCAGAGACAGAGGAAAACTGTTCCTCACAAAAATCTGCCCAACACAGAGATATGACTGAATATCACCTACTTAACAAGCTTACACACTATGACATCCCAGCTTTCATATTGTGTGTTTGATAAATTACTATTCAATATACTGACAGCATTAACTGAAAGCATCAAAGGACTATGAAATCATTTTTACTTATACACCCCCACATCCATTACCTGGGACGGGAATGCCTGGTTTCTTGGGTTCAGGCTGGATGATTTCCGAGGCATCATGTTGGCCATTCTGTTGTGTGGCTGGTGGTCTCGCGTAACTCTGTCGGGATCTGGCTGAACCAGCTACACAGAAATGAAAGAACTTCATTAGTACACTGTTGGTGAAAAATCAATCAAAATTTAAATAAATTAAATGAAGACGTATCAAGGTTTTTACCTCACACACTAGTTAGTTTAGACCCAAGACAAGCTGGGGTTATTTTCATTATATTTTTTTATTTCATGTTCCATATTTATGACAAGACATTTCAGTCATTTAAAGTCAACAATCATCACATGAAAAGACAAAATCAGGAAAACCCAGAAATACAGACAATCTAACCACCTTAGCCCAAACTATCTTCTCACATGTGCTCAGAGCCCCCGGCTAGGTTCTCAGTTGAGAAGATGAGATAATCAAACTATCATGAGGGCAGAATGCTATTCGCAATTTACCTCTGTTACTAAACCTTGGAGTCTCTTGTACAGCATTATGTGTGCCTCTGTTACTCTGCAAAAGAAATGATCAAAAATAAGTAAGATGCAATGCTTCAGCAAGAACCATATGAGCCAGAGTATTAAAAACAACAAAACAAATGACAAGAACATGTCATACCGTGACGACCCTCATCTAAATGTTTCAATGTATAATGTACATTGTAGCTAAAACCTTCTACTGTCTGAACACCATCTTTCAGAAACTGCATTTTACGTAATCTCACTTTTCTGAAACACCAGAAGAAAAATATGACCATGCCATCTTTTGGCAACTCATGAGTCCTAAAAAGTGCCACAAAAAGTTTAAATATCGGTTCACTAATAAAATAATTATGTCCAAAAATCATTCTGAAAAGGCATTTTGCATGTGCAAGGGAGGTAATCCAAACACCTTATAACTGAAAATCAAGCAAACCTGTGGAATAATTTTAAGAGTTTGGCGCTCAGCTATGCATACAAACAATTTTGTTTTGGTTTGGTGCATTTTAGATGAAAAATAATCAACTTAGATTTTTTCCGGGAAAATATTTACTTCCCTTGCTGGCAATTTTACAATGGAAAAAGCCCTATTCAAAAATGTTTTCTTGCATAAAATTTGTATTTGTAAACCGATTTTCAAAATTTTTATGGCACTTTTTTAGACTTTTGGAATGCAAAATGGTGACATGGTCATATTTTTCTTGCGGTCTTTCAGAGAAGTGAAATTTCAAAAGATGGTGTTCAGACAGTAGTATATTCCTGTAGATATGCTGAAGCAGTGGATTTATTTGAGCCATCACTGTGTTGTAAGGATTCAAACCAGATACAATACAAACAAAGTTTCAATTTCTGCCTTCGGAAGTATTTATTTGTATGATAATTGAGGTTTAACATTCCAGTCAACAATTTTACAGTCATGTCTGGACCAAACCAGCGCTTACTGGGTATTAACCAGTACTTTAGGGAGTGTCTTCCTCAAGCACACAACAAGACACCCAAGCAGAGTTTGAATGAATGACCTCACGGATCTTGAGTCTGATTCTCTATCAAAAGGCCATTGCACTCCCATGATTTAGGAAGTAGAGAGACTGCATTATCGATGTACCGAAAATGCAAGTCCTGATTAACAATGCAGTTACCAAGCAACCGACCTATGCCTTTGTTTTTTGTTTTTTTTGGAACTTTCATATGACCTTATATTTGAGCTTACTGTAGGTAATCTCTACTTCTGATACTGCTTTATAACCTTGTCATGAGCCTGTGCATGAGAAAACCAACAATTTGGGTTCCAACCTGGTCCGACACAAACCGGGCTGTAGAGTCAAAGATGGTTAGAGGCTGGAAATTTTGTATTTAAGAAGAAGAGGGATTGTACTAATCCGTGTAGTGAAAACAAAGGCGCAGACCAGCTTCGCCTTTGTTTTCGCATATGCACATTGTTGGTTTTCTGATGCGGTGGCCCATGTGTTTGTTTTTTATCAAAGCATAGAACTTGGCAAGTGTCATACAGAAAAACACAAGACAGCATGATTACAAGGTACTATGTAGGTCACTGTGATGGGAGGTTGGGACGTTTTACCCCGAATTCCTAAGACTGTGTGGGTGGGAGCTTGGACAGTCAGAGTCATTTTTGAGTGCAATCTTTTTGTTAATATTGTAACATGAAATAGCACATGCAAACTACATGAGCCACGTCATGAGAAAACCAACAATCTGCATATGCAAACAAAGGCGCAGATCAGCTTTGCAGTAAATGCGTAGCTGATCACCGCCTTAGTTTTAGCTACTAGGATAGTACAATTCCTCTACTTTCCAAATCCAAAATTTCCAGCCCCTAGCCATCTTCTGTCCTTGCACAGCTCGGTTTGTGTCAGACCTGTTCGGAAACCACACTGTTGTTTTTCTCATGACGTAGCTCACATTAATCTGACTGAACTTAAACTTCAAATGACTGCTGTTAATTAGTAAATCTAGTAATCAAGCAGTCACTGAACCACGTTAGTGCTTTGTTCTTAGTAAACAGGACATAATTTATTCATAAGAGTATAAATCATGGTTGACATGACGCTGTAAATTTCAAAGGTTATTTGACCATCATATATGATAGTTCGTCTCTCACTAATGAGAAAGACCATCATTATTTCTTGAATTGTGCTGATGTGTGTTGGTGAGTTCTTTGATGGCTGACTAGGCCAATTCTGGCTCTAAACTGTCGGTTGCAAGTAGAGCAAGTCAATGTCATAGAGTCTGCTGGTGGCACATTTGTTTTGGCTTTGCGCTCTCTTCGCTTTCTTTCAGCTTCACAGATTCTCTTCTTTTCATAGAGAGCTGCTCCTTTGTTGATGAGACCTCGCCACTTTGATCGCTCCTGTGCAGTCTGTTCCCAGGACCCCATTGGTATTTCGAAATCCTTCAGAGAGGCTTTGAGGGTGTCTTTGTAGCGTTTCTTCTGGCCACCTTGAGAGCGCTTTCCCTCCTGTAGTTCTCCATAGAAAACTTTCTTTGGAAGTCGCGCATCAGGCATTCTTATAACATGGCCAGTCCATCTTAGCTGTGCTAGCTTTAAGACTGTATGCATGCTTTGCATCCCTGCTTTCCTCAGGACCTCTGTGTCTGGAATCTTGTCCTGATTTTTAACAACTTTCTCAAACAGCTTAAGTGGAAATGGTTAAGTCTCTTTGCATGGCGTTGGTATACTGTCCAGGTCTCACATGCATACAAGAGGGTTGGCAGTACCACAGCCTTGTAGACTTTCAGCTTGGTGTCAAGCTTGATTCCATTTCGCTCCCAGACATTTGCACGGAGTCTTCCGAATGCCACACTAGCTTTTGCAATTCTGGCAGTGATCTCATCATCAATATGCACTGCTCTGGAGAGAGTGCTTCCCAGGTAGGTGAACTTGTCAACAACTTTCAGTTTTTGCCCATTCACAGTGATGGTTGGTTCATTATATGGTTTTCCGGGGGCTGGTTGGTGTACAACCTCTGTCTTTTTTGTGCTGATTGTGAGATCATAGTTATCACATGACTGTGAGACTTGATCCATGGCTCTTTGCATTTTTGCCTCTGTGTTGGCATTCTTATCCATATCATCTGCATAGAGGAGCTCATCTAGCACATCAGTCTGGACCTTAGTTTTGGCTTGCAACCTTCTGAGGTTGAATATGTTGCCATCAAAACGGTACCTGATTGGAAAACCAGTGTCACTGTCCTGAAAAGCATCCATAAGCATGGCAGAAAACATCATGCTGAACAGTGTTGGTGCCAGAACACAGCCTTGTTTGACCCCATTTGTTACTTCAAATGGTTCAGAGAACTCTCCATCATTTTGCACACGTGCCTGCATGCCATCATGAAACTGCCGCACCATAGCTATGAATCTGGGTGGACAGCCAAACTTGGCCATGATTTTCCAGAGTCCATCACGACTAACAGTGTCAAAAGCTTTGGTGAGGTCAACAAACGTCATGTATAGATCTACATTCTGTTCTTGGCATTTCTCCTGAAGCTGTCTTGCTGTGAAGATCATGTCTATTGTCCCTCTGTCTTTTCTGAATCCACATTGACTTTCTGGGATAAGTCCCGTCTGATCAAGATGAGCATTCAGACGATTTAACAGAATTTTTGCAAGTATCTTCCCAGCAATTGATAGGAGGGAGATGCCTCTGTGATTGTCACAGACTTGAGGATTTCCTTTCCGCTTGTATAGGTGGATTATGGATGCATCCTTAAATTCTTGTGGGATAGCCTCCTTCCTCCACATACAGTGAAACAACTCTGTCAGTTTCTCTGCCATGGGTAGCCCCCCAGCCTTGTAAACTTCGGCAGGAATTGCATCTGCACCTGGGGCTTTGCCAGATGATAGTTGTTGAACTGCTTTTCTTGTTTCCGTAACGGTAGGAAATTCATCTAACAGAACATTGCACTCTATCTGTGGAAGTCTGTCGATTGCATCCTGATTGATGCTTGATGGTCGATTAAGCACACTATTGAAGTGTTCTGCCCACCTTTCCAAGATAGCTTCTTTATCTGTGAGAAGAGTGTTTCCATCTGCACTGAGCAATGTGGTGGCTCCAGAACTCTTTGGACCATAAATGGTTTTCAGTGCATCATGAAATTTCTTCATGTCCTTTCTATCCGCAAAAGACTGAATTTCTTCTGTTTTCTTCCTCAGCCAGGAATCTTGCATGTCCCTAAGCTTGGTCTGGACTGTCTTACAAATGTTGCTGTAGGCTGCTTTCTTTGATACTGAGCTAGTATCATCTTGATGTGCCTTGAGCAAACGGTGCTTTTCTTCCAGAAGCCTCTGAATTTCATCATCATTCTCATCAAACCAGTCTTGATGTTTGCGAGATGGATGGCCTAAGGTGCTTGCAGCTGAAGAAAGAACTGTTTTATGGAAAACTGTCCAGTTTTCTTCGGGGTCCTCTGAACTGAGATTCATTGCATCCAGTTGGTTGCAAATGTCTGTTAAGAAATCTTGTCTCATGCTGTCTTTATTCAGCTTTGAGACATCCAGTCTCTTAGGAGCTTTCTTGCCTTGAGGTCGCCTCGCAGGCTGTATTCTTAGGTTGAGTTTGCTGACAACCAGTCTATGATCTGTCCAGCAGTCTGCACCACACATAGTCTTTGTCACTTTAACATCCTGCCTGTCTGTTCTCCGCACTATGACATAGTCTATGAGATGCCAGTGTTTGGAACGGGGATGCATCCAGGATGTTTTGTTCCTATTAGGTAGACGGAAGACTGTGTTGGTGATTAGAAGATCATGTTCAGCACACTTCCTGAGAAGCAAGAGACCATTGCTGTTGCACTTTCCAACCCCTTCTGGACCTATAACTCCTTCCCAGGTCTGGTGGTCTGTACCCACTCTGGCATTAAAGTCGCCAAGAAGGATAAGCTTGTCTGTGCGGGGTGTTGCAGAAATAACATTGTCTAGGTCATCATAGAACTTGTCCTTGACCTCATCTGGATTGGTCATTGTGGGTGCATAAGCACTGACAATAGTTGCATGTTTATTGCCTGACAGAGGAAGTCTCAATGTCATTAGACGGTCATTAATGCCTTTTGGCAATCCTGACAGCTTACCAACAAGTTCTGTTTTGATGACAAAGCCAACTCCTGCTTCACGCCTCTCTTCACTTTTGCGTCCACTCCAGAAGAAGGTGTATCCAGCACCAACTTCTTTGATCTCCCCAACATCTGCGAACCGAGTCTCACTCAATGCAGCTATCTGTATATCATACCTCCCAAGTTCTCTGCCCACAAGGGCCGTTCTACGCTGTGGTCTATCTGACCCAGCACTATCCATTAAAGTGCGCACATTCCATGCGCCAATCCGTAAGGGGATTACTCTAGCTTTTTTCTTTGTATTTCGACCGCTTAAGGGGATCCCCGCTGATCGCGGTTAACCAGCCAGGGGGTTTGAAGCAGGCAATTGTTTAGGGCACCTTTTCTAGCCCCTTCCCCATGCTACGGGGGTGAGCAGTGCGGTCCTAAATAGGTCTGCTCAGTCACTCAGCCGACTGCCGAATTCTGCTTACTGCTTCTCCTCACAGAAAGCGACCATTAGAACTGAGCCGCCTGTGTGCAGGTCTGCAACTACAGCTCCCAGTGTGTCCTACACCTGCTGCTTCGCCACTCGCCCATCGCCACAGGACTTTGTAGGTATGTGGGTGCAAGTGTGATGAAATTGTTGTGTATGCAAGTGCTTGTGTGTTGAGAAATAAGATGACATGCGCTACGAAATTGGATTATAGTGAGGAAGAGGTGCGCAACATCAACCTCACTCTCTAGTCCTCGCCCAGCTGCGCCCAGAGGCAAGACACAGGTCAAGACGTCTGGAGTTGGGTTTGGATGCAGTGGATGACCGTAACATCTTTAGTGCCTTGTCACGCTCTGCATGTTCCACAACATGTTGCTGTATCGCTTTCTGAACCGTTGAATCAGATGATTTCTTCCGCTCCATCTACCGAAACAGTCTTTGCATATCTGGACTAGGCATATCCAGACACACAGGTTTGATTTTGGAGTTTCCTTCTCCTAGACGAATTGCTGGCCACAGCTGAAGAGCTCCATCTACCCTTTCTTAGGTTTTGTTTAGAGACCTGTAAACTCCTAGGAGGGCTGTCAACCAAGACTAACGAGTTCCCCCTGCCCAGCTAGATTTTTGTGTAGAGAACTAGCTTAACTCCTAGATGAGTTGCCTTCCAAGGCTAACGAGCCCCATCTGCACCGCATGACAACAGGTAGTACTGATTACATGTTACAGTAGCAGTTAAACTGACCATCATATATATATGCGATCAGACCATACAGAGGGAAGTTGTCACATGGGAATTTTTAATGATTTTAAGAAAATTCAGTTGGGACCGCCTCTTTTTTGCCCCTAAGGATACATAGAAAATCTTGTGTGTGAACGAATGACTATTTTTTAATATACAAGTCATTTGAGCCGCCTCATGAGAAAACCAACAATCTGCATATGCAAAAACAAAGATGCAGATCAGCTTCGTGGTAACCGCGAAGCTGATCAGCGTCTTTGTTTTCACTACACGGATAGTACACTTCCTCTTCTTCTTAAATCCGAAATTTCAAGCTTCTAGCCTGCTTCTGTGACTGTACAGCCTGATTTGTGTAGGACCTGTTCGGAAACCACATTGTTGGTTTTCTCACGAGACGGCTCATTTGTAACTACAGTCCCACAGCACTGAGGAATACCTGGGCCTTTGACTTTTATCCAGCTCACCCCTGCTTAAATCAATGCACTGCATGGACAGCCAGTTGGTTAACACAGCCATTTCCCTGTGATCTACTATGTTTACATTACAATGCCCCCTTTACCTAGATATAAAACAAACCCTGGCAACTGAGCAAATCAAACCCAGCTAGGCTTCCCACAAATCATCAGGTCTTGGGAGCTGTGGTTACAAATGACTAAACTGGTTCATTACAGATAATGAGTTGATTTGTGGCAAAACCATTGATAAGAGAAGATTCTGAACATCCTGAAAGTCTGTTCAGTCTGCTGCTTACTCTTGAGTATGTCATATACTATAAAGAAATGTACATAAAGTACTGTCATGTAAATACATATTTTTTCCTCACAACTGCATATACACTTTTACATACATACATACATGTGCTAGCATACAAGCATACATTTATAATACACAAATTATCTAAACTAGCTGAAATTGCAATGATATTCTTTCTATTAAGTTATTAACATTATATACTAGGCATATTCTCCGGGAATAATGCTGTTCCCAACCAAATAATATTATCTAATAATAATATGATAAATCTAGCTAACCAAAGGTGGATGCCAAATGCCAAGCAATAATCTTTAGCTGGATAATAATGGGAAGGAACCTGTAGTTGTTTTATTAAAATAATGTTACCTGATAAAATTTCTGGTAGGGTGGGAAAAAATGGTGCACAGCATATTAAT
Source organism: Rugalucina vietnamica (assembly GCA_964017185.1). Classification (NCBI taxonomy): domain Eukaryota; kingdom Metazoa; phylum Mollusca; class Bivalvia; order Lucinida; family Lucinidae; genus Rugalucina; species Rugalucina vietnamica. The sequence continues at coordinate 56,023,721 of OZ024873.1, forward strand.
TTAAATAACTATTCCACATGCTTAAGAAAGGCACCACTACTTAACAACTTTAGAGATGCACTAAGCATTGCATTACGTATAAAAACAAGAACTCCGCGGAGGTCGATATCGCACCTGCATCAGGCAAAATAACTAAAAACGTGAAATATAGGTCGAGGGCACCAGGTTAAGGTGTGTTCTGAAAGGGTATGTGAAGGACATTTACTATTCACACTCGCAGCTATCACTGAAAAAAAAAATTGTCGTAAAAATTAACAAAGTCAATAGACCATGAAATATAGGTCAAGGTCAGCAGGTCAAGGTGCGTGCTTGAAGGGTATGTCAAGGACAATTACTATGCAAGGTTTCACACTCGCAGCTATCACTGATGCAGAGAAAAACAAACTTTGACGTAAAAATTAACAAAGTCAATGGACTGTGAAATATAGGTCAAGGTCAGCAGGTCAAGGTGCGTGCTTGAAGGGTATGTCAAGGACAATTACTATGCAAGGTTTCACACTCGCAGCTATCACTGATGCAGAGAAAAACAAACTTCAACGTAAAAATTAACAAAGTCAATGGACCTTGAAATATAGGTCGAGGGCACCTGGTCAAGGTGCATGCTTGAAGGGTATGTCAAGGACAATTACTATGCAAAGTTTCACACTCCTAGCTCTCACTGATGTAGAGAAAACCAAAACTTCGACATAAATGTCAAACTTAGACGTAAATGTTGACGGACTGGACGGACGAACAAACGGACGGAAATTTGGACTCCTATATCGCACCCTGCTATAAGCAGATGCGATAATGATTTGTTTTTATTTATTTATTTATTTTACAATTTTTCAGTCATGTCAGGCAAAGTCACTCCTTCCTGGAAACTATGTCTTGCTCTAAAAGGACACACCACTATGGCCATACCAGCCACTATAAGTTCGAACCCCTACAATCCAATGCTCTATCACTATGCCACTACTACCCATAGTACATGTTGATGTATGTACGTTGAAAGGATGGAAAGAATCAACAATCTTTTAAGTTAACAAATGAGCCACCTTGTGGGAAAACCAACAATGTGGTTTCCGAACAGGTCCCACACAAACTGGCCTGTACAAGCACAGAAAAGAGCTAGAAGCTTGAAATTTCGGATTTACGTAGAAGAGTAATTGTACTATCCAAGTAGCGAAAACAAAGGCGCTGATCAGCTTCGCGGTTACCGCGAAGCTGATCTGCGTCTTTGTTTTCGCCTACGCAGATTGTTGGTTTTCCCATGAGGCGGCTCAAATAAACAAACATTCACTGTTATGTGGTGATCATTCTTTTGAAGAACAGATCTATATGGTGATGATAATTCTGTGACTAAATTCTTTATTTCTTCATAAAAAACATGCAGGCACTCATGAATAGCAGCAATGTGGCAGATGCCACTAATTCTAATAAGAACCCATGGTATACCAGTGGCATGTTAGGAAAACCAACATGATCTAACTGGCTACTGTGTCATTCTGTACGCACTAGAGAAAGCAGGCTGATTCATAAGTGGTGTGCCAAAATAAGACATTATTTTTGTTTCCTACATATACTGTTCCAATGGAACAAATTATTTTCAAAAATCATCACTAAATAAATCTGTTCTCACCCGTGGTGAGCACAACAAATACATTATGAGTAGCAACACTACAACATGTATTAAGCATCGTTACTATGCCATTGTGACCCTTTAATTTTTGGACAAACAGCTCCGGGCAAACAGTGTAGACTCCAACAGACTGGCCCTAGACGCAGTGTGATAACTCTTTGCATTCTAATCTGTTCTGTTCTATATGCCATTCCCACTCTGTTCAGAAGTCTCACATGTCAGAGCCGCGACACGAGAAAACCAGTCTTCAGGGTTTCCGACAGGTCTGACACACACCGGCCTGTGCAGGTACAGAAGATGGCTAGAAACTTGAAATTTTGGATTTAGGGAGAAGAGGAATTGTACTATACCTGTAGCGAAATCAAAGGCAAAGATCAGCTTTGCAGTTACTGCAAGCTGACCAGCACCTTTGTTTTCCCACAGGCAAAAATCTGGTTTTTTTTAATGACGCAGCTCATATGCGACACAATTTTCTGAACAAATTTGTTTGTGTTTGTCCAGAAATTAAGGTACATTAACATTACTGTTTAATGAACATTTAGGCAGGTTACAATATATATAAAGCACCTTTTTGCCCCTCCCCCTACCAGCGGCAGCTGAGGGGTCAGGACTCACGCTGCCATTGGGGAGGTCTTCTTGGTCGGCATCAAAAGTCTGCGGAAAAAAAACAACAACAGGAAATGCACATAGATCGACAAACAGTGCCGACCCCGATTAGAATGCTCAGTTATGAGCAGATTGATAAGAATCATCACTCTTTGCCCAAGACTATCTACTTTATCTGAAAACTTGAAGGTTAAGTTCTCTTTTATCTGAATTAAGGTTCTGATGAGCATTGAACCATGTGTATAAGTAAACTTTTAATACTTTTGGTGTCACTTTTTTTACAGCTTGACATACCCTGCCATTTCTATCTAGTGTAGATATGAGTTGCGTCATGAGAAAACCAACATTTTGCATATGCGAAAACAAAGGCGCAGATCAGCTTCGCAATAACTGCGAAGCTGATCAACGCCTTTGTTTTCACTGCACGGATACTACAATTCCTCTTCTTTCTAAATCCAGAATTCAAGCTTCTAGCATCTTCTGTGACTGCACACACCGATTTGTGTTGGACCTGTTTGGAAACCTTAATGTTGGTTTTCGCATGATGCTGCTCAAATATTTATCATAATGTCTTTTCAATATCCATAAAACCAATCTGCAGAAAAATGTAATTATTGGGGCAATTATTAATACCCCCTTTCAAATTTTACACTGGGCAAAACACTTGTGCAGATTAATCGACCATGATCCCGAAATAATTAGAAATCAAGGTGAAAATTTTCAATTTTATCACAAATCTTGATGTTGTGGTTTAACTCTATAGTATGGAAACGGTTATGAAAACCTTGAGTTAAATTCCATAGCGCTTAAGAGATTTAGAGACTATACCACAGTAAGACAGTATTATGTTAGCCCAAAACGATAAAATTTAGTGAATTTTGTTTCCTTGGATGAGGGAAAGGTCCTCCTGTTGATGTTTGATCATGTTTGGCTGGGCTTCCTCAGAACTTGCATGTATTTTAATTGCGGTTTAGTGTGCCAGTCAACAGCAATGGTCATGACAGGAAGTTGCCTCAATTTTATGGGACTTTTACCCAAAATTAGGAAAAGTGCTTCAAATAATTAACTACCCAACTTATGCATGGATGGTTTGACTTGAACCACTTTTTCTGGGCAGGCTCAGACCCGAGCAGTTAACCAGTAATCAGGTAGTGAGTAAGTAGCATAAAAGCTTTACCAGGAGGACAAGCAGCCCATCTATTTCTTTAGGCTCCAAAGGGCAGGGCCCACAGAACTTACAGCACTGATCAGCTGACTGAATGCAAAATGCAATCCTAAGCAGGGTTTGAGAAAATTAGGGTTCAATGTCCACCCCCTGGAAAATATGAGCTCTCAATTCATTGCTCCTTCAAAACCAAAATTAAAATGTAATCATTCTTATAATCATTCAACACTATTTAATATGTTTAATAGAAAGATTTAAAACTCTGACAACAAATCTCATGAATGAAGAATAAAGTTACTTCAATAACAATTTGAGACTTTCTTTTCAAACTGAACAAGAAACTGTTTGTTGAAAATTTTGATATTAGCAAGATAATGGATAAATCTAAAATATCCAAAGTGTCAAGTACCAATAAGATACCAAGATTTTGGACAGGTTATCTGGTATACCCTCCGCAAATGATGCATACAAGGAACAACCTCTCCAACAGACTGTTCAACATTTCAAAAGAGTGTGTTTTGAAACATGAAATCTTTAATTTACATGTGATTTTAGGGCAATACCTGAAATGGTTCTTAGGATCCAAGTTTAGGAAATTTATGCAAGCAAATTACCCCTCCTGAGAAGAATTGACCCGATCAGGAGGACTCAGTTTATGCTTTGACAAAAATTGGCTGCATAAGCTATTAGGACATCAATGTTTTACTTAGTAAGCCAAAGATAAATTTCTTATAGCAGAATCCTGAATACCACCCAGTTAACTACATGTATAGTAGGAAATTAAAATAAGAACACCTAACATATCTAGTATAATCTACATCAAAGCTATTAACTTTTATTAAAACATGCAACTTAAAGGTAAAGATTTCTAGAGCACATTAATTTACTTTTTGTTGAAAAGTAGTGTTATAAATTTGATTTACAATTTTGATTTTACATTTTGTTTGCTGATAAGCACTGGAGCATATATTTTGCACCATTCAATTGGAAAACCATTTAGTACACCAGGGCTTTTAGAACTCATTTCTTATACACTTTTAATACTTGCCTGTTTGAAACTTGAAGACCTACTTGGTACTCTACTAAGGCTTGTCAAAAATGTATCTTGCATTAAGTTTTTAGATTACACATGTACTCAAGCAGAGCATAATTTTCTGGTCTTTACATACCATGCATACAGTAACTGCCGATTTATAAAACAGATTTAATCAAATTATACTTCATCCCCTACAAAGCTTGTTTTTATGCTGATTTAATTTCATTTCACAGTGTTGAAATTTACAAAATGATGGACTAGCATATACAAATACCTATCACCCTCTTAACACACTTAAATTTTTTTTTAACATTCCCAGCTTCAAAGTTATTTGAGCCGCGTCATGAGAAAACAGGATTGTTGTCTATGCGAAAACAAAGGCGCTGATCAGCTGTGCCGTTACTCCACAGCTGATCTGTAACTGCACAGCTGATCAGCGCCTTTGTTTAGCTGTGGAGTAACTGCACAGCTGATCAGCGCCTTTGTTTTCGCTACACGGATAGTACAATTCCTCTACTTCCTAAATCCGAACTTTCAAGCTTCTAGCCTTTTTCTGTGACTGTACAGGCCAGTTTGTGACGGACCTGGTCAGAAACCCCGAAGACCGGTTTTCTCGCGTCGCGGCTCATTTCATTTCAGAGCCTCTGTTCACTTTTTTTTTCAATTACAATTTTACAAGAGCATCATAAGTTGAATTATCTACACACTCAGGAAAGGAAAAAGAGCTACACTAATGCAAAGCAAAATGTGGTGTTTGCCAGTATCATAAGCTCAGATCTGCCTGATGCCTGTGCATCCACCAAGACTGTCCAAAGTCTTTATCGTCTACAGGATTAGGAAGAAAGCGCAGACTAGTCTGGCGGGTTAGCCGTCAAAATGAATTCTTGATAAAATGAATTCTTGATAACTGATTTATCATTTTGACGTCTGGCTCCAACACTATCAAAATTTCCCAAGTTCTATTAATATCTCAGCAAGCTGTTTTTAGACATTGATTTTATGGGAATTCCTAATCTGATTGGTTGATGGCTGGGTGCTGAGGTCATGCACTCTCTTAGAGTCAATCAAAAGCTCGCAGTTAGAATTGTCTCCCCTCTCGAGATGACTTTTTGAAGAAAAACATGTCAGCCATGTTGAATGGATTCTTTTAAAAAATCATCAAAATAAACAAAATTTGGATATGTTTTATGAATTTTCAAATGGAGGTTTGTTTATTATTTTGTTTTACAGTGTTTTACACCATTTGTTTTGCATAAAAACTTGTTATTCTGTAAATAATGGCTTTCACCCAAAAGTGGCTGACAGCTTGGCTTTTCGATAATGTGCTGGAGTCAGACGGCAAAATGAACCACTGGGTATGATACTTCATTTTGACGGCTGACCAGTCAGACTAAGCGCAGACCTGTGCTGAGCCATCCTTTGTGCATACACAGTCTAAATGGATACCAAGGGTGACACATTTCTAGACTATGCATAAGCCTAATCTGGGAGGATTGTACTCCGGCAGATCTGACTTCAGGTGTAAAGGCCACATGTATACGGTAGTCAGTTTTGCTATATATGGTGTGACAAAATTCTGAACTCCAATCTAGTTGTGTTGTTTACCTACCCCTGAGGAGTGTGTGCCTCTCTGCCCTGTAGTTTGCTGTAGGTGGGGATTTAGAGAGTAGATGGCCTCAACTTCAATCTGAAACCATAAAGAGATAAATTAGATAACTTTCCAACAGGGAGTACTTACTTATCCACAGTTGCAAGACATTACATGTACCTCTCTCTCTCTCTCTCTCTCTCTCTCTCTCTATCCACAGTTGCAAGCCATTACATGTATCTCTCTCTCTCTCTCTCTCTCTCTCTCTCTCTCTCTCTCTCTCTCTCTCTCTCTCTCTCTCTCTCTCTCTCTCTTTGTAACCATGGCCATCACAGTCCCAGGGAATAGCAAGGACTTCCACTTTTCATCCAGCAAAAATGCTAAAAGCTCTGCACTCTGGAGACATGTATGCTAATTTCCCCTGCGGTCTGTTATGTTTTCACTGCACAAATGTATATTAATGCTAACCCCTGGTAGTTCTCCCACACTGGTTGAAAAATTGTAGATAAAATTGCACATTTCCAAGTAAAGGCTATCCCCCATCCTCCCTCTGTTATCAGTGACAGATTAAGTGAGGTGGGGGGGGGGTATTGGTACAAGTAGGAAAACAAACCCTCCTAAATAGATTTGAACCCCCTCTCCAGAAATCCTGCATCCATCCCTGAAGTATTTTCTGGGTATATAAAGTATATACCAGTATTAATCTAGGGAGACGATGTGTCTTGCTCAAGGACACAAAGCAGCACCCCAGATGCAGAGATCAAACCTAAGGCCTCTTGATACAGAGCCTTACCGTTATGCTCTACTACTAGGGCACCATGCTCCACAGTTTAGGTTTTTTTTTTAAATCAATGCTAGACTAAGTAGTATCAGCTTGTGCCTGTCAAAATTCATAGTTCAGCCAGACAATTACATCTTAATCATATTTATGGAATCTGTACTCCAAATTGAGGTACCCAACCTAGCCATTTGTCATATTTAATCACCAAATTATGATGAATATGACACATGATTAAATCTAACAGGGTAAAAATTTTACAATTTTACCCAAATTCTATTAAAGCTCAATATTTTGACAGCAACTGAAATAACTGAACAGTACTTAAAAAAAATGTAAGCAAAAACAGGCAGACTCTGCAGCTGATCTGTCCTCTCCAGTTTGTTTCACTGAAAGAGCACTGCCTATCCTTACTTAATTCGAAATATTGAATCTGTAACCAGCAGCCTGTGTTGGAGTCTTACCTGCTCAGTGGATTTTCTCACATTTGTGCTCAATTTTTACCAGACCCATTGAACTTTTGCACATCAGCGACGAACCATGCAATTTCATTATTCAATAATATGATATAGCACACCAATACATAACAATGACAAATGATATGAAGAAAAGTAATTTTCAATATTTATCTTTAATCTTTAGGAGAAAAACCCTGAACTTTAATGTTGAGACACACACAGATGGTTTAGTTAAACACATACAAGCCTTTGCATGAGAAAACCAACAATTTTGGTTTCCGACCAGGTCCGAAGAAGCCAGGCTGTACAGTCACAGAAGCTGGATAGAAGCTTGAAATTTTGGATTTAAGAAGAAGAGGAATTGTACTATCCCTGTAGCAAAAACAAAGGTGCTGATCAGCCGTGCAGCTACTGCACAGCTGATCTGCGTCTTTGTTTTCGCATAAGCAAATTGTTGGTTTTCTTGGGCAGCGGCTCAATTATTCACACAAATGATAAATCTGGGATTGAGTATATGGACCAATACATTTGAGCCATGTCATGAAAAAAAAAATGCATAATTACAGAACAAGTATAAATGCAGACCAGCTATATACTGGCCTTATTTGAGCCATGTTGCAAGAAAACCGGTCCTAGGGGTCTCCGACCAGACCCGACACAAACCGGCCTGTACAATCACCATGGCATGATCACAGAAGAAAGCTAGAATCTTGAAATTTTGGGTTTAAGTAGACAGTACCTTAATTAATTTTTTTGCCTATAGGGTATTTACGCACCCCTTTTTCATTCAATTGCATATCTGGAATTTTAATTGGGTAAGTTCAATTCTGTTACGCACTCTATTTTCAATCAATTGGGTAAAATGGAAAACAATTTGGTAAAAATGATGTTCGAGGTGTACTTTCCTTATTTTCTTCTACTTTCGCTTTTGCAGAGCATAAAATAAAAGGGAAACATTGATTGGTTGAGAGAATTAACTAAAATCGCAGTCAACCAACGAAAAAACAGAAAAGAAATGGCTTCCAATCGATCGATTTGCGCATGTCCAATGACATTTTTGTTTAATGTAGACGGCGTAAGCCGTTGTGCGGCGTACACCGATAAAAACCAGTACGCAATTGATTTTTCCGGTATTGCGTATCGGCGATTTCTTTTGCGTTTTCTTACGCTACCAGATTGTTATTAATTTGGTTTTTTTCATATTTTAATTGGGTAATTATGCAAATACGCAGCCTAATTAAGGTACTGAGTAGAGGAGGAATTGTACTACCCGTGAGGTGAAAACAAAGGCGCTGCTCAGCTTTGAAGTTACTGCACATGAACATAACTTTATTGCATATAACTTACTGCACAGCTGATCTTCTTTGTTTTCGCATAGGCAAAAATCCTGTTTTCTCATGACGCGACTCATTTGTTTTTAAGCTACACATGTTGGACAATGCTAGTACTTCTTATATCCAAAATTAATGTTGAGACTTTTAACCTTATTCCATGATTTGCATGTAGCATAGTTCTTGTTGACGTTGTTGTACCACCTGAGTGACCAGAATGAATGAGGTATGTGTCAGACCTAATGTCAGGACTCAGGAACATCCATGGCAAGATCTTGCCAACAGCCAAGATATCATTTTCTCTAGTTTTTAACAGTCGACATGTTTTCTAGTAGATATTTTGTTCAACAAAATTAATCTTCAATTTAATCTCAGAATGTAGGCGAGAAGTAAAAGTCCAAAGATTTTGTGCCACGCTTCTTGAATTGTCACTATGACCTACATTTATTTTTTAAGTTACAAATTGTATAAGTTATTATCGTTTTTTATTTGGCTAGTCCTAGACGGTTCACTCAAACGCTCTTTTTAGACAGAACAATTTCCTTTTCATAAGGCAATTCAAGATGAAAAGGTGAAAATATGATAATGAACAGAACACTTTCTGTAATTTTTAACACAAAAGTTTGAACCCAGAAATCCTGGGTCTAGAAGGGTTCTCGTTATATTTTGATACTCTCAATCTATAGGATGCTGGGTCTGCCTAATTCACTAATCAGCAAAACTACAGGTACATTTAAACTTAAGATGTTAAATACTGTACCTCTTTTCCCTTTGTCTCTCCTCTCTCAAACCACTCAACTGTGACACTCTTCGCTTCTGGATTAACACCACTGATCACGGCAGAATGGATGCGACCTGAAAAGAGATGGTTGTTTTAAGGAAATGGTGACTTCAGGATTCAGTAGCTACTGCCATTACTTTCTGGCCTATAGAGAATCCAAGAAAAGGTTAGAATACTTACAGGTATTTAAATGACATTACCGTACTTCGCGGCGTATTATGCGCACTCGTGCATAACACGCACTCAATTTTGGGGGGTCAAATCCGGAGAAAAAAGTCTTGTTCCTATACATAACACGCGGCAGATTTTGACCACAAATCATGACAGTATTAAACTTAGCATTTTCAGTTCAGATTGCCAATTTTCTCAGATTTGAAACACCCATCGTACTATACGTACTGACATCTTATCACTGATGAGAAAGAGTTACAGCCCTGCTGTGTGTTCGCCAGGCAAAATAAAAAAATGAAGATCCTTTGCAAGGCATTCGCCAAGGTGCAATTTTCTTACAGTATCTCTATATGGTTTCTGATACTATGAAAAAAGGAAAAAAGAAAAAGAAAAGAGATCGTTTGCCGCTAAGGCATTCGCCAAGGTGCAGTTTTCTTACAGTATCTCTATATGGTACTATGAGAAAAGAAGAAAAAGAAAAAAAAAGAAGAGATTGTTTGCCACTGAGGTATTCGCCAGGGTGCACTTTTCTTAAAGTTTCTCTTCATGGCACTTCTTAAAGTATTATTAATCTTCTTTTGCACAACCAGCAATTTGCATGTCCGAAAACAAAGACCGCGATCTTCTTTGCGTAACTCTTGAGTTCAACGCAACGGCGCCTATCTGTAGCATAGGCCTAGACCAACAGTTCTTCCTCTAGCTCTGGGTAATGTGCCTTGGAACTTCTGATCATACTAGACATGAGTACCTCATCAGTTCTCATTATTAACAGTTATAACACCTTCTCAGGTGTCAGTTCGTTAATTGAGACAAAATTCTCACCTCAATGCAAACACCAATTAAGGTCCGTGTTAAGTTGTTTTGACAGCCAATTATTGCATTGTTGATTGCACACTTCCAATAATCTGCCCCCTTTGATCGTGAACACAGGTTAGGACTCCCAATTATCAGAGCTTGGTTAAGTTTACTTTGAGAATTTGAAACACAGAAGGAAACAAAAAAAAGACATACGAAAAAAAAAAAGAATAAAAATGTTAATTTTTCTTTCCTTGGTTTCATTAGCTATACAGCATAAATTTCAATTCCCTATACACACTAACATCTAACGCATATGATCTTCATATTATACCCATAGAAATATAAACAGAACGCAGCATTATCTTTTTTTCCATTTTTTTTTCTTAAATCTATATCTTGTATACCAGTTTGCTTGAGTTACCTCTCTTCATGATAAACAATGTCAAGGTCGAACTTCCGATAGGGAAATTGAGAAAGACAAGTAGAAACTTACAAAATGTACTGAAACTAATGATTTAGTCATCAAAAGGTCAGGAAGAGCGCGTGAAACAGTAATTCTATACATGTTCTCAGTCCGTTCAACTTGTGTTTACATTTCAAAGCGCATTATAGCGCATTTTTGGCAATTGTCATGGGTTTTCGCGACCTCAAAAAAGTTACGAAAAAAGTATAAAATTTAGTGTTCTCCTCTATAATACGCCCCAAATTTTGTACAGCTCAATATGGGCAAAAAAACTGCGTCTAATACATGAAGAAGTACGGTAAATAAATTTAAGGTCCAAAATGAGCTCAAATGCTCTATGACCAAAACTAGTTCTTTTATAAAAGTTGCCTCTTTCACATCTGGTACCTTCGAAATTCAGTGTAGTTAATGTTTAGTTGTAATGTACAGCTCTCTCTAAAATGATAGTAAAATCTCAGGTTCATTACAGTTCTTGCACACATGCAGTGACACATGCTCGTGTACCAAAACAGAATTGATGCTTAACATCCTATTCAACAGCCATGGTCATGTCCGGACGTTGCCTCCCTTTTATGGGACTTATACCCAAACAAGGATGTCTTGACATTCAACAAGTGCTTCAAATATAACCCACCCAACAAGGTTTATATGTATGGATGGTTTGACATGAACCACTGGGCAGGCTCAGACATGAGTGGTTAACCAGGACTGTGGAATTAAAAAAAAAAAAAAAAAAAAAACTTGTCCAGGGACAAATTAATTTTGAAAATTCACTTGCCCATTCAAAAACATACTTGTCCAAAAAGGGGACAACTAAACTTATTTCATTAAAAAAAAAAAACAACATGAATTTAATGGAAAAATTATCTAACGTTAGCACTTAGCTTGCCTTCGAACGCCAAAATGTTGAAGAAAAGATGTCAGAATGTTGAATGTAGTACTTTAAACAGTTTTTATTCATTTGTTTTGTTTGAGGCTTAACGCCCCAATTGAATTTTTCAGTCATGTCGGGATGGGAACCAGCGCTTCCTGGGCTTAACCAGTACTGTAGGGAGTTTAATGTGTCTTGCTCCGACAAGGACACAACACGATGCCACTTGTGGGGATAGAACCCAGGACCTCTCGATTCAGAGTCCGACGTTCTACCCAGGGATTTTTTTTGCAATATTGGGAAGGTTTCTGATTGGGAAAATTAGCGATGTAAACCCCGCATTTGGGAAAATTTCAAAACATTCAAAGTTGACGATATTTTCCAAGTTGACATAGCTACTTAAGGTTTTTCATTAAGAATGATTAGGCCAACATTAGAAATATTCTTGTTTCCCCTTTCCCGACCCTGTTTCTCAGGTATGAGTCGGTCGGTCGGAAAATTATTTTTTTTTAATCCATACATACCCTTACTAATGAACTTATCTGTTCTACTATAAGTAAAACTGGGGTTCACAAATGATTTTACAATTAAAGATGCAATTTACCTGTGTTCTTCAAGGATAGCAATGTTAACAATTTAAGACAATTCTTCCTTCTAAAGCATTTTTTTTTTCTTGCAGTTAAAAAAATTCTTGAAGGAAAAAATGCAATAAAATTTTTTGGGTCGGGGCAAATTTTTAGGGTCGGTCGGGGAAGGGGAAACAAATAAAATTTTATTTTTGGCCTTAAATGAAATAACTTTAAATCAAAATTAAACATCATTTGATTCATTTCAAACAGCAGAGTTTGAATTTCACAATGTATGGCACTGTTGAAAATAATTTTCTGAAGTGATTGGTGATTTTTTTTCTCCAAATTGGGAAAAGTTACCTAAATTCAATTGGGAATGGGGCCTTATTTCGGCCCCCGAGACACCCCGTGACCCGAAAAAAATCCCAGCTACCACTATGCCACCGTACTCCCTAAACATATATATTGTTTCAGCATACAGTATTTCACCTGTCCAGGGACAAATAGATCATAAAAATCCACTTGTCCTCTGTTCTCTAGTACCAGGTCAGACAAGTTTGACATGCTATTTCGTTATTTCCACAGGCCTGGGTTAACAAGTAATCAGATTGTCAGTCAGTTGCATCTGTTGAAGCCAAGCAGCCCATCTATTTCTTTAGACCCCAATGGGCGGAGGCCCCTGGACAGTTCATGGTTTGTTCTTGTAAACTAATCGTCTGTATATTACTGGTTAATGTCTGTATTCCATATGTTGGGAGTCCTGAATTATTACCCCACCCCACCACCTTTAACATGTCTACAGAATGACTCATTTTCAACAAGAGTAAGAAAGTGTACATGTTGATTTATCCTCTGTATGTAGCCTTTAAAAGTTACACCTGCTTGTCTTTAAGAGCATTATAGTGAAGCTCTTGGGCTTGGAAATCTGAAATCGATGTAATTAATATTTTATCGCGTTATTTATGCTAGCAACAAAAATGGAAACCATGAAGTTGGTACCCTCTTTGTTTACATACCATCTGTGCGCTGAATGTCAACATTGACACCGACATGGAAATGGCTCATATCCATTATCGAAACCTCATTTATTCTAGGCCCTAAAGACACAAGATCGTGCGATTTATTTAACTTTTATCAGCTCTTTTTCAGCCTGTCATTATTCCGCGGTTACCGTCCGTTGAGAATTTTAAAACCTCGGAATGCGCATGTGTCGAATATTGTGCTTACCAAAAAATGAGGTGCTACGAGTGACCGGTATGAGGTCGCTTCGGTCACTAGATTCCGGCTGAGGCTATCCGCACGACGGTCGTGCCGATAAGCGGCGTTATCCGCACGACGGTCGTGCCGATAAGCGGCGTTATCGGCCCGACCGTCGTGCGGATAGCCAACATTACGAAAACTTGCCCATGCAATACACAGAGATTTTTAAAGTTGTAAAAAATGAAATTTTTCAGTAGAAAATTTTTGATATTTTTCTTATTTTTGCTCAAAACATTGATTGTGGGTACACGTTAGAACCGCCTCGGCGAGGCGGTTCTAACGAGTACCCACAATCTATGTTTTGGAGCAAAAATAAGAAAAATAGGTATACCCCAATAAACCCCCGTTTTACTATATAAAAGTGGGGTTTAAGGGGGTAAACATTTCACGGACATGTTTTCCTGATGAATGCTACAGGTATTGGCTATCGGCACGACGGGAGTATAAGATTTTCTAACATTTGCGTATGCATTAAACTATTAATTTGTCATTAAATAAAAAATTATGTGTTTAGCTATTGAAATACATTCGAAAACAAATTAACATTTTTGTTAATTACGAATAAGAAAAACTACTTTGATTTGATTAATCTAGCTGATGTAAACTGAATCTCAGCAGATTTCTAACAGAGGAGAAAAATAAATCCGATGCATTTTTTAAATTGTGTTACTGAAATGTTTCCATACTCCATTGTTAAAATCAAAGGCTGTTTATCCTTTTGGATTATACCACATTCTTTTATTATTTAGGTTACGATAATTACTTTCTCATTAATGCATACGCATGACTGATTTTACAGGTAAATTTACAGGTAAGCCAATTTCAGCAAAATAACAATTTTGTTAATTAAAAAAGTAAAAAATTCCTGCATGTGTAGTATTCTGTGTCAGTTTTGAAGCCATTGTGTAATATAAATCAACTTGAAATGTATTCATTTCTAAACATTTTTAACATTTGGATGTCGATTTTCCTGTCGTGCGGATAACGCCGCTTATCCGCACGACCGTCGTGCCGATAAGCGGCGTTATCGGCACGACCGTCGTGCGGATAGCCAGTGTCCTAGATTCCTCATCTTAGATCAGAATAGTTTACTGGTGACACGCCAAATGACATTATTTCACCAGGGGGTTCGGATGGGGGGGGGGGGGGGAATTAGTCCCTTGAACGCACGAGTGAAGCGAACTTGGACACACAATCATCTGACATTTCAGCAGTAGAAAACAGAGAGTCAGGGAGGTCATTCCAGTCCCTGATAGTCTGGGGAAAGAAACTACATTTATAGGCCTCTATACTAGCAGATGGAAGCTGAAATGCCTTGGAGTGGCTATTTCTACAACGCCTAGTCTTTGGGATAAGGTCATCTGTAGGTATTCCGGCTTTACCCTTCAGACCTTTGTATAGTAATATAAGTCGATTATCCGTCCTCCTTTTCTTGAGAGATTCCCATCTGAGTTGTTCAAGAATGCCAGTCATACTACCTTCCTCGAAAGTATAATTCCTAGTTACAAATCTAGCGGCACGATTCTGAACCTTCTCCAATTCCTCCTGGAGGCATTTAGTATGAGGATCCCAAACAGAACTTCCATATTCCAGGACTGGGCGCACCAGTCCTTTATAAGCTGCTTCTTTAACATCTTGGGGCAAGAAAATAAGTTTCTCCTCAAGAATCCAAGTGTTCTGTTGGCTTTAATACAGATATTATCGATATGGGTATTCCACTTGAGGTCATTTGTAATTGTTACACCTAGATATTTAATGCTATCAACATATTCCAGAACCGTTCCTTCGAGGGTGTACGAGGCCTCAATTTTATTTATCCGCTTATTTGTCAGCTGCATCATGTTGCATTTGACAGGTTGAAATCTCATGCCCCATTTTCGGGCCCAGCTCCCTAAAAGGTCAATGTCTTTCTGAAGTTTCAATGTATCTTCTACTGTTTTAATTTCACGGTAACAAACACAGTCATCAGCAAAAAACCTGATTTGAGAGTCAATGCCAACGGGTATGTCATTTATGTACAAGGAGAACAACAATGGACCGAGAACGGTGCCCTGAGGGACACCAGACACAACAGGGGCCCAGTCAGATTTAACACCATTAACTACTACCCTTTGCTGCCTGAAGCACAAAAAAGCATTTATCCATTCCAATGTCTTTCCACCTATACCATAACTAAACAATTTGCTTTTAAGAAGTTCATGTGGAGGGGTGTCAAAAGCTTTTTCAAAGTCCAAGATAAAAGTGTCAACCTGACCCTTTTTGTCCAATATTTTTGACCAATCATTTATTACTGTAATTAACTGAGTTTCACAACTATGCCATTTCCTGAATGCATGCTGTTTGTCCGACAAAAGATTATACTGGTCAAGATGACCCATGATATTTGAGCAGACAATATGTTCTAGAAGTTTGCAAGGAATACAAGTCAAAGAAACTGGGCGGTAATTACAAGCAAGGGACCTGTCACCTTTCTTGAAAAGTGGACAAATATTAGCAAGTGACCATTCCTTGGGGATTTCACCCGTATTGATTGACTGCTGGGAGAGATGTGCAAATACAGGTCCTAATTCTTTTGCCAATTCTTTAAGGACTCTAGGATGGAGTTCATCAGGTCCTAAGGCTTTAGATGGGTTCAGACCTTTAAGGAGTTTTGTTACTCCTTCCTTTGTTACAACAATTTCATCCATGAATGGCGCCGACCTATCCAGAAGTGGGACTTGGTTGTGTACCGTTTTGGTGAATACATCTGTGAACTGTCCATTAAATTCTTCTGCTTTTTCGAAATCTGATTGAGCAATACCACTTCCATTTTTCTTTTTCAAAGGGGGAATGCCTTGGGTATCTTTCCTCTGACTATTGATATACCTATAAAAATCCCTGGGATTAGCCTTAACGTCCCCTACCAAGTTATTGACATAAAGGTCATGCTGCTTCCTTATATCAGCTTTGATTTCCCTTCTTAAGTTTTCAAATTTAGATCTAATTTTTGCACTTCCAGTTTTCTTAGATGTTCTTCAACAGACAAACACTGACAGTGACCAACTCTTTTGACATTTCGGAAGTGATTTCGGAAATCAATACCTGTACAAATTGCAAACGTCAACCTCAAGCAGGTGTTGAACTCAAGCGTTTTATACTAGATTTTGAAAAGGCATTCAATACTCCTCCCCATGAACTCCTTAAAAGCAAATTGTTTAGCTATGGAATAGGTGGAACAACACTGAATTGGATAAATGCTTTCCTTTGTTTCAGACAACAACGGGTAGTGGTAAATGATATTTAATCGGATTGGGGTCCAGTTGTGTCGGGTGTCCCTCAGGTCTAAATGTATCACCAGTAAACCATTCAGATTCAGATTCGTTGTTCGCGTTGTCAGATAACCAAGTACTGTGGTGTTGATTGTCAGAAGAAGGACTGGGACTTCCACAGATTCGCATGTTCAGTTGTCGCAAAGTCTAAGACGAACAAAACTTAACACTTGCTATAGTTAAATACCTTGCACGTATAAATATTGTATAAAAGACATTTCAGTTGTGTTCGGACATTTTATATACTGTTTTATATACAGTCCACATATCTTAGTGTTGTAGTGAAAACTAACATTAACAACTACGCCGAAAGGTGGTGCGCCTATATACAGGCGGAATATACATCAGAAAGAAAAAGAAGTAGGTACCATATGGACCCAGAATTAATTTTACTATATAGTTTAATCATTTGTTTTGCCTCCTATATTCTTAAAAGAAATTACTGACTTTGTTCAGCAACTTTTCTCCAAATCTACACTGTATGCCAGTACTTTTAATCAAAATTAAAATATGGGTTGACCGGCTCGTTTGGGAGGTTATCCGCCAGTCTAGGAGCAGCCGCATAAGGGGTGGTTCAGTTGAAAGTTAAATACATGAAATTGCCAGATATCTCCACTAATTTAACATTTCCTGAAAGACAATTATCTAACCAAACTGACATCAAAAGCAGCAATTCAACATGATTTGACAACTTTACATCCCAATAAATAGGGGAACTATTTTGTGTGTAAGTATAATACTGTTCAATGTAAACGCATAGGCAACATCTGAAACGCACAGGCTCTCGTATCAGGATGCACAGGCTACCTCATAAAATGGCGGATATTTGACAGGTGAAAAAGGTATGATACATGCTTTCTAATTGTTCTACCATTGTTCAACGATTGTAAAATCTGACACATGCCTTAAAGTAACCCCTATCCACTTCCCTTTACAGGTAGCAAATTTAAGTCAAATTATTTCGAAATGAAAAAATAGACCCAAATTTACTTTTCCAGGGTATATAGTTCAATTGCCCTTTATTTACAGATTTTTCTCTTAAATACACGATCGAAGCATGTGTTCTGCCAAGAACATTGAAAGCCAAGATAATGAAGTCGAAAGATAAGCAGATTTACACCAATTTGAAATTTCGTGAGAAGCATATGTGTTGTTTTGAATATAGAAGCCACGTGCGTTGTAAATGAAATTCGTGAATATTTTCTCCCAAAAGGTTGTGACATTTTTTGGGTGCTTATCTTTCGACTTCATTATCTTGGCTTTCAACGTTCTTGGAAGAACAAGAGTTTCGGTCGTTTAAGAGAGAAATCGGTAAATAAAGGGCAATTTACCTACAGATTACCGTTAACTGATATAAATTTCTGATTTCTCAGATCTCAAAGGACCGAAAAGAAAATATAACTGTTGCACTATGGATGATGTACGGTGATACTTTTTAGGGCCGCCACTTGGCACAACACCAGCTGCAGTAATAGCAAATAAAAATTAAAACCGAGATTCTTTAAGAGCCGTGAACACATTAATGAGAATGGGGATGTGCCATACCGCGGTTTCGACTATTAAAGTCTCGTCAGTGGCGCTTTAGATTTGGCAACATGGAGCCAAAGAGAATTACTGAAATTTTGCAACAGTCAACAGGGTAGTCGATACAAAGACTAGTATTATCTAAATGGGACCAAATGTATTAACCATTGGTAAGAAAATGAATCTTAACCGATAATAAATTTTTGATTTCTCTGAATATCTAAGCTGATCTCAAAGGACCAAAAAGAAAATATAACCTGCACTATGGATGATGTACGGGGAGACTTTTTAGGTCGTCGAGAAAAACGGAATTATTTTAGCATGCGGATGAGTACGCTTCTATACATAGGACCTGCGTTTAGGCATAGCTGGAAATCCATTGATCTATCTATAATCGTAAAACAGGAAAACATATCCGTGAAAAGTATACCCACTTATATAGTAAAACTGGGGTGTGCAGGGGTTTACCTATTTTTTTCTTATTTTTGCTCCAAAACATTGATTGTGGGTACTCGTTAGAACCGCCTCGGTGAGGCGGTTCTAACGTGTACCCACAATGTATGTTTTGAGCTAAAATATAAAAATACCCCAAAAAAGTTTTTCTACTGAAAATTATCAATTTTTACAACTAAAGAAAAATCTGTAGTTTTCGTAATGTAAGCATCCACCTCACACGAGATATAACTGAGATGTGATACACTAGAAAAAAAGAACACAAAAAGCTATGATGATTAAATGATAGAAAAGGCGAAATAACAACAATCAGTACATGATTCGAACAAATTTTGTGATTAGTAGTATTGTTTGTTTTCGGTGTGAATAACCACTCTTATCACCACGTGAAGCCTAGTCATACTGGAGAAAATCCTTATTTTGATGACAGGGTTTCGGTTTCTGTTGTTGCCCTCATTTCTCACTTCTCAGTTCTCTTTCTCCATATCTTTTTCTTCTCTCTTCTTTATTCTTCTCAACAGCTATGGTCATGTCGGGACATTGCCTCTAATTTATGGTAGTTTTATACAAAATTAGGATAAAAGTGCTTCAAATATTACCACCACGGGCCACTAAGTCTTATATGTACTTGAAACCTGCGGCGTCACATCTGGGGCTATGCTGTTTGCCTATGTCCCAGGCTTTAATATTAGTTAACATTTCGTAAACAGACGATGCAAAGTCTTCACGGCTTCATTTCTGTCAACATCTTTATTACTTATATGAAAAATAATTATTTATAAACGAACTTAATGTTCGATTGGTTCCATTGATTTTTCTCTAATCACTTATTTCAATTTCCCACAGTAGCTATAGCCGTATAATTTGTAGGCTGCACATTAGCAATATATTGAATCGGCGGGTTGCACCCGAATTCATGGAAAGGGATACGAACGTAAATGATACAGATCTTTGATTGAAAAAAAGAGTCTTATCCGTGAAAACAATTTTGTTCGCGTGAAGAATTTCAGCTACAGTCACATGGATCAGAAGATTTCTTTATCTGATTTGTTGTCCCAGTCAACAGCTACGGTTATTTGTTGTTTTACGTCCCAGTCAACAACTACGGTTATGTCGAGATCTTGCCATTTCATGGAAATACTATCTAACATTGGGATGGCATGGTATCCGAATTGTGTATTTGAATCCAGGTAAACAATCAAGGTTTCTTTGTATGAATGGTTTGACTATACCGCTTTTCCTGGACAGACTCAGACGACCTTCTAAGCGGTTGGCCAGTGACAACGGCAAAGGCCTAGGGGGTTTGGTATCGGCCTCATGCTTTGATAAAAAATAATAATTTTGGAGTTGTGATGAGAAAAGTATTGCAAATACATGTAGCAGGTATATGACGCCGCTTTTAAAATCTAGTACAACCTTTTCATTCAAATAGTACACGTTGCCATGGCAACGCCCTGAAAACATAGAAATAACACTTTTTGCACTTTTTAGGTCTATTTTTCACTATAAAATGACATTTTCAACCCCCGGCACACGCGACAAGCAATTTCTTAATATGAAATAATTATGAAGTATCATCCAGACATATTGTTTGCAAAGTATCATTTTGTTTTTCATGTGCGTAACCATGGCAACGCTTGTAGGATGAATGAAGCATTTGTTCTAGATTTTATATGAACAAACACGTGGCTGCGTTTAGGAATGCTTTTCTCATCTTAATTCCAAAATTCATTGAGGCCAAAAACAGGCCTTAAGCTCTCTAGCCCTTTGAGAAAATATCTTTGTGTCGCATCGCAACGCAAATGTAAAGCAATCATGGAGCAATGGAAAGGGTTTTTCCGAGTAACTAGGAGTCGAAATTTTTAGTCTAGATTGTGTTGAGTAACTTGAATAGACAGATTTTTTAGTTAAAGAATTTCAAAATCGATTTTGGATACCCCGACAATTTATTTAAACTGTGTGCTACCTTTGTTGACAAAAAGACAAAAATCCGATTTCGTTAAGTTTACTATCAACCTATTGAAAGCATAACATATTGACAAGTTCTGATATAGTATCTTGGTAATATAGTATTGCAACTGACGGTCAAAGGGTTAACTTAATTAAAGAAATAGTGACAATGTCCCGGGACAATGTCTAAAAAGATGAAATGAATGAAGGGTTGTGTTTTGGAACGACCCTCAATTTAGTAGTTCAATATCAAATGCAGGTAGATTTTATTTCAATCATCATTTTCATTTAGTTCGGGTAGACAGAAAATGTAACGCTTCTGTAAATGTGGGACAAGATATAGACTGACAAGTTAACATTAAAATGTGTTTATCTAGTCTTTGTGCAGATATGGATTGTTTGTGAAGACTATTTCGACCGTTCATGTCTATGTTACCAAGGATTAAACTATGGGTGACATGTATGAGGGGTCGGGGGAACCTACCCCCTACACGGACCCCTCGGATGTTATATGGGAGGATCGTTCAAGGACCCTTACCGACATCGTAACGAAAGGAAAATATCCTTGTGTTATAAAAGTCAAACGCGAGGACCTACGTAAGCTATGCCCGGGTGTTCGGGCATTGCAGACCCCGGGATCCGGGGGTCTGGAGGGAGAGTGCGTGCTCAGAGTGTTAGAAATGAGGCGTTACAAAATGGTGGCAGCGATGAAGCTACACTGGGATCGTCGCTCTATGGAATATCATGAAACTGGGAAACAGATAGACATCAATGTAACACAGTCAGGTAATAATAATATTGATGATGATGATGATGATGATGATGATGATGATGATGATGATGATGATGATGATGATGATGATAATTATGATAAGAAGAAGAAGAAGAAACTTCTTTTCCTTAGAAGACTAAATTTTAATAAAGTAGTTTATGCTATATATATGAAAGACATTTTTGTTGCAATTCAATGCGAAATTGTCAAATGAGCCCTTTGCCTGTCAACAGAATTTCGTCAAAAAGCAAATAACAGAACTGCATTCTTCATTATATTTGATGTTGCCATATTTAAACATTTAAGCATTATTGCAAACACAATGGGACAGATATAGAATAAATTATAATACTTAAAAGCCATTGATTTTCATATAAAAGTCTCACAAAAGGCGCCCATGACCCGATACTAACCTATTGTTGTACGTTAAGGGCGAACGTTAATTGTGTTCGAACAAATGCTTGCAAACGCAATGTTAATTGTGTTCGAACAAATGCTTGCAAACGCATTGTGGAATTAAAGTCGAACGATGCCCATTTACTAACAAATTATGCCTTCAACTTAAAAATAACAAATGAACTGAAAACTGCATGCAATTTTTATCATATTGTTACGAAAATGGTCTGCATGTAGTTTTGTTAGCACAGAAATTAGACATTAAAGGTTTCCGCATATTCATTCGAAGAAACAGATCGAGGCATTTTTTTTTTTTTTTTTTTTTTTTTTTTTTTTTTTATCTTTCTGCGCCTCTCACACATGATCATAGAACTTTAATTCACTTAACACCATTGCCAGGAGCATTTACTACTGGATGTTCAAGACTGTCAATCTTTCATTTTACTAACTTCCTTAATGGCGTAACCATTCGTCATGTTAAAACACCTAAACACCACGCTATATGAAAGCTATACTTGGTTACCAGTATGTCTTCTGTATTTTGTTTTTATGGCCTCTACTGATTTCCAAAGCCGAGCCATTGCCTGATCGTTGCTTACATTACGAAAACTTGCCCATGCTATATACAGTTGTCAAAAATGAAAATTTTCGGTAGATAATTTTTGATATTTTTCTTCAAGTATTTTTGCTCAAAACATGAGGCGGTTCTAACGAGTACCTAAAATCTGTGTTTTGGAGCAAAAATAAGAAAAATAGGTATACCCATGCAAACCCCAGTTTTTCTATATAAAAGTGGCATTTAATGGGGTATACATTTCACGGAATGAGGCAGCAACATCAACATTCGGTCAGAACTAGTACACGTTTTAATATGTACATAGACAGCGAAAACAACGCTTGTGTGTCCGATCTGTACTTAATATCTTCACGTCGCACTCGAATTGGACTTGGAAATATCTTTTTAGTCTAACATCTTTGATACATGACGCAGTTTCCCATTTAATATTGATGACATCGATAAACATGTATTTTGATGACTATTCATACATATCGAACAAGATGATAAAACATATTTTGAGCTTATTTATTTGAGCTTATTTGCATCGTTTAATGTTGCAAAACATACAAAATGAGGTAACCTGTTAAAGCACGTAATTGCTTGCGAACGCAGGCTTCAGATCTCTCTCTCTCTCTCTCTCTCTCTCTCTCTCTCTCTCTCTCTCTCTCTCTCTCTCTCGTGGCTCATCTTGTGACATATTAAACACCAAAATAACGCACCAGCTTCGAGAAACTAGTTAAGGGCCATGCAAACGATTTCAAATTGAAATTCCAAACCGTTTAGTGTGCTTAAATAACGTTTAATAAACGGATACATCAAACATTCCCGAAGAACCCTCGTATATCCAAGTAGAGTTTGGATATTTACCAAAACAAATTATTTGTTGATAAAGCCCGCTTCCTCTTCCCCGATACCACGCAGTCCTGAAGCAAAAATGAGCCTCATCGTGAGAAAACGGGATTATTGCCTATGCGAAAACAAAGGCGCAGATCAGCTTCGCGGTAACCGCGAAGCTGATCAGCGCCTTTGTTTTCGCTACACGGATAGTACAATTCCTCTTCTACTTAAATCCGAAATTTCAAGCTTCTAGCTCTTTTCTAAGCTTGTACAGCCCGGTTTGTGTCGGACCTGGTCGGAAACCCCGAAGACCGGTTTTCTCACGTCGCGGCTCAAATGATTGCAACCATGTTTAAGCATGACAAAATTAAATAACACACAGTGACAGACAAGGCTAAGATTAGCCAGCAAATAAATACAATTTCCATGCGCGCATTAGATGGTGCCGGACAACATCTAGCTTTCCTAACGCTCTGTCAAGAGCCGGTCGATCTCCAGACTCCTCTGTGTCTCCAAGAATCAAGAGGCCCAGTCTTGAGACTGGCTTTGTCCAGAAGGGTCTCATTTGTTTGGACAACTTTCTCCGTTGTTGACATACTTTAGTAAAGAGGTTTTTCTCAAAGTCTGAGTAAACAAAAACTTGTTGACAAAAGAAATATTAAACTTTCGAAGGGTCACGGTTATCAAATCATTTGACCACGATCAGTTTTTTATATAGAAAATAAACCGCATTGCACAAATCGTTCAGCTAAAATTGTAGTGCTTCCTATGATAAATAATAAATGAATAATGAAATGAATGACCATTGTAGACTAAGTCTCCATTTATTTATTTATTTTTTATCATTGGATTTTATTATTTGCATTGCCTTTAAGATAGATATATTTCTGACAAAAAAAAAAAAAAAAAAAAAACACCCATGAGAAGGGATAGAACTAGCAGAATGGTATCAAAATGAAGAAAACAATATAATTGTAATAATGCAATGATTTACAAAAACATGTACATCAAGGTCTAGGAGCTACACTATGCGTACGTGTTTGTTTTACAAGACGCCTTTTGGAATTAAAATATGCCTAAGTCTGTCCGCTTGCTTTTTTGTCACTTAATATTCTGGTTTCAGAAGCCACAAGACGCACCCACCATATTTTTCTGAATACTAGAAACAAGTTCGGCGATGCAATTTTCATTCGTCATGTTGAGAAGGTTTAAAAGTGTTAAATACGGGTAATAGCATTTAAAATTTCCTATCGATTTCATAAACACAAAAACACATTATTGAAATACTGGATCAACGTGTTTTGATCATACCTAAGATTGCTACATGTCAATAAGTTTTAACGATAATTATCAAAATTTTGTTAATTTGCCAGACTTTGCCTTCTCTTAATACAATAGTCGTATGAATATTGTATAGCATACTTGAATAGTACACCAACTTTGTAGACTCATCAAGATTTTATCTGCATCTTTTTTGTTTTCAAAGTAGGTTTGGTGTCAGCTCCACTGCAGAATTGCGGTCCGGATTCGAATACTACATGGGGCACCATCGTTTTACCAACACAGACGGTGGGTGCTTCTTATCGCACTGATTAAATGTTCTGAAATGTTCAGTTGACAAGGGCATATAAAGTACCAACTAAAGTCAGTGATTACAACCCCACCTCTCTGATTGAATTCCTATTGACAGGGACATAGAAAGACCAACAGCTAACCATACCCTGTAGGGCGTTTTATTTAAGTCGAGTTTTTTTATCCAGTGTCAGTATTAACGTAATGATTACATATGTAGCAGCAAATATTTTGCCTCGATCTGCAAAACGATGCATCATGCTTAAAACCGATGTATCACGAAATTATATTTTGCGGAGATGCTCTTATATTTATTAATTACAGTGACTAATTGATTCGTAAAACTGTCGTTCTGTTAAAGTAAAATATTTTCGAAATGTTAACCTCGAGATATATGCTGTAAACAACATCAAATGATACAATCTAACGTCAAACAGAAATGCGTCCATTTTGCTTCTAGCAGTTAAACATTGTTATAAATTTGGCATGTCAGACTATTTTACAAAAATCAGTAAGGGGGTTAACAATGTTGTTTCCTTCAAGTAAGTCAATGGCAATCTATAGTTACTTCCCTTGTTTCGCCGTAATTGTTGCGATTTCGACAGGGCGAGAGCGCATACATTTTTGAACAGGGCTGGAATCTTGCTGTTAATCGACCACCGACCCGGTCGTACTTGACTGGACGAGGCAGCTCCGGTCACACTAAATACCGCATCCCGGCTCGGTAAGCGCACCTTGAACTGAGCTGCCAGAGTCATTTCGGTCTGTGGTTATCGCCGTGGGTTTATACGTGGTCGTACAGTAAAAATAGTGCTGGGAGATCGCAAACGTTTTGAAAACTGGTATAATCATAACAATCACCAAATCACGAGATGAAAGGGCGATGGCGATAGAATTATCAGTAAAATTTGCTTTCAACGAAGACAATATCTTAAACTTCTTCCTTGTTTCTTCAGGGTGGTTTGAAGTGCTCCCCGAAAATGGCCAACCAATAGAATACTTCGACACAATAAACGCCATTGTTGGTATCCGACCCAAACAATTTCTAGTCAGAACTTCAATTGTCGGTTACCAGCTCACGGTTGAAAACAGCGTCAGCTCCTGGACACCATGGGAAATTCGCCCCGGGGAAATACTGACGACCGGTATCGTCCAGATGGACCAGAAGAAGACCAAAAAGAAGGCGTTCTTTAAACGGCTTTTCAGTTCTGGTAAAGGTAACAATAAGAAGGAACAAGAGTTGAAGTACCTACAGTGTTTTGATTCTGAAAATCGTGAAATTATGATTCCATTAATAATGACCGGTGTGTTTAGTCCGGTAGGTGATGCTTCTAGTACCAACTATGACGCCGTGTACTCTCTAAGAGACTTAATAAGTGCTTTCTCTCTCCCTATAAAAGCGCAGTTGATTCACACAGACGCTAATTCATATGAAGGAATTCCATCTGGGGTACTGACACTGAACAATCTGAAAGACAAAGAAACGCTGTTGGTCACAACTTTCGTTGATAAAGATGGGGAGAATGAGGCGTTTGAATTGCCAGTGAACGACGATGTTCACATAGTAAGAGAGAAAAAGAAAATTAAAACAATCCTGAATGAAAATGGTGACTATGTTTACACGGATGAAGATATGATATTCAGTAATCAGGTTGATTTGCCAGTGAGAGTAAAAGACCCGAATGTTAAACGAAACAAGGGAAGTGCAATTTTAGATAAGCTTAGTGTTAGGTCTAAGAATAGAAAAGATAGAGCTAGTCTGAAAGCATTGCAAGAAGCTGGTGTATTCTCATCAAGACTTAGTAAAAATGAGATGTCTTTCGGTGACTATGATAATTTGGATACCAATGAAAATGAAACGAATGAAGCTGATGACAGTGAAACACCAGTTGCTAATGACAGTGTCAAAACTGTTAACAAACAAGAAACAGACACAATGCCCCCATATGCCAGAGTTGTCAAAGAACTTGAATCAGTCCCTGCTTATTCAAAAGTTATGAAGCGTAGTTCTGTAAAAGACCGTGATTTGCCACCAATACCTGACAAAACACGAAGTCCCAGAAACAAACGAAATCCAGAGAAGGAGAGTCATTATGAAGAATTGCCGGTTGCACCTCGGCCCCCAAGAGAACGGATGTACAACGATAGTGCTGGAGCCGAGTACACTCACGAAAACGATGGTTATATGACACCTGCTAGATTAAACGATATGAGAGACGAACGTCAAATGAACGATGAAGGAATTGAATTTGAAGTCGTCAAACGTAAACCGCCTACCGCGCCTAGGGACTCTTTACGCCAGTATTCGAGAGTTAGAAAAGTGAGAAGCGAATTTTCCCCACTTACATCGGCAGAAAGTGAAAATATTGACAACATGTTTGATTTCGGTTATGCGGATCAAGAATCTGTCGACCCGTATTATGAACGCCGACGTCAGTCTGCGGGGTATTCTGGCCAGGCTCGACGTCAGTTGCCGGATGATGTGTTTCCAAATTATCGACAAAGGTCGTATGAAGACGATTCTAGATTTAGATTCAGTGATGATACCGCATTAGAACCGAAATCATTATCAGGTTTCTCGAAAATCAAATCTAGGTCCCATAAAAGTCTTGCAGAAACTAATGCAACTATAAGAAGTCACAATGTTAGAAAAATGCGAACTGCCATGGAAGTGTTTAACTTCAGTGATTCCTTGAGAGACTTGCGGCAGCCATTCCAGAACCCAGAACCGTCGCCCATAGAACCAACTTATGGTCGTGTCGTGGACAACGAGCGGGTTAAGAACTACATTTATGGTGCTCGTGCGAGTGGACCTTATACCGAAAGCGAACCAGCCTACCGGAAGTATCATAGGACGAGTTCGACCGCTGCCCTTAGTGACTCTTTTCCAAAACATGGGGACGATTCGGCCATATCCATGTGCTCGCGTGGGGAATACGGTTTTAATGGTGAAAGTGAATACAGTTACTCCGAATACTCAGAGTGGCACGATGATGGATGGAAACCACCGGATGATATCGGTAATCTTTCTGTATTGGAGGTATCAAAATCTCTAAGATACATTGGTATGAAGGACAGGGTTGTGATACGCTTTGCTCATGAGCAAATTGACGGTGACATGCTGTGCTCCCTTGATAAAAAGTTGTTACAAGAGGGGTTTCCGGAGTTGAACGCTTTAGAAATTAAGAAAATAGTGGATTTTGTGAGAGGCTGGAGACCGAAGAAATAAACTTAAAGTTTTCTTTATCCAACCATACAACATGGAACGCCCCTTTACAGACAAAGTGTGCACATAACATTGCCACAAGAACAAATAAGATTATTAAAGAGCTTACGTTTAGCATATATTGTGTATATACTGAGCCAAACATATAACGCAACACGGTTATGGTATTTTTTCGCATTTTAATGTAATGCAAGAAGGTCTACCAGACATAATGCTGGTTGGCAATCGCCAGTGAAAACACTGGGTACAAAATTTTGCACGAATCTGATTGGTCAAAACCATTATTTGGGTGGCAAGCGCCTCCTAAGAGATTCTGGAAGTCATTTTTAACACAAATTGCTTCTTTATGGATCGTCCAGTGAAGCTTGATGAGGTCATTGCAAAATGCCTTCTATTTGTACCAAAGAAATTAAATCAAAGTTTGCATCATTGAAAACTGAACGTTTAATACTAGTACTGAGTATTCCATTGAATGCAATAGAAAATGGAATCGGTGAAAAATTCTAACAGCGAATGTTTTTAATGAAACCGTTGTGGAAATATGTTCATTCCGTCATTCAGCATTGTTAGAAAACACAAAAACATCCAATTGTTGGGTCAGGACCTACTGTAACAAATGTTAAAATGTAAGTAAACTTGAATGATTGGGGGCGAGAATGAGTCTTCAGCTATGCTCAAAATTGAGCAAAATTGATCTTTTGACAGTAAAAGTAGTCATTGTCTAAAGAGGAGCAGGGGTAATCCTGAAAACCGACATGAATTTCTAGGGTACGAATACACGACACATGTCGCGTTCTGGAAAATCACAATGATTTAATTTTTGCTAAGACCCTACCTCTGAAAAATGACTAATTTCTTGAGATGCATAATACAGAATGTTACAACCAAGGTGTTGTGAGATGAGTCGATCGTCCGGCAATCTAATTCAGTAGAGACTTGAATAACTGTCCAGAGTATGACATTAATAATAAACCGATGTTACTTCATAACTTTGGCTCAGTATACATACATATACATGCTTTGAACAAACAAAACTCTGGGCGCACGTTATGTTTAAAGTCACGCTAATTTCTACGAAAGCCAGCTATGTAAAATGCACAATGATGATTTTGTTAAGCTCATTCGCTTATATTCGTTTATTTGTCAATCTGTTGGATCTCTCTCTCTCTCTCTCTCTCTCTCTCTCTCTCTCTCTCTCACACACACACACACACACACACACACACACACACACATTAAATATTTAAATGCTTAAGTTGTCAAGGCTCTAAATTCTCCCCCCCCCACCCCGAGAAAATTTTCTGGATACGCGCATGTGCACGACATGTTTTTCTTACTGTTGGTCTTTTAAAGTTGCATTTATATATTATATACCCTCTTATTGAGGTCGACTTGTGGGCAAACTTTCCCCATAAATCCTTATTAATCCAGTTTAATATTAAAATATTTCGTTGTTTGTTTAAAAGTTTTAATACGGCTAAGCTTTTATAAGCATTGTTTATGGTTGAATAATGTATATCAATGTATATCACTCTAAGTCAGAATTGCTGTTTCACTTTTAAACGTTACATGTGCCAACTTTTGCATAATAGTTGCCTGTTTGCATAAAGAATGCTATATTGTCATATCATGCAACGATATTGCTATTATTTGAATGCACAAAATCATACTCGTACAAGCTGTTTGAAAAAAAGAGGTACGGGAATTACCTTGTTTTCTTTTTTTTTTCTTTCAAGGTACCATTACTGCATATTTTTGGCGTGTCAAGCCTAGAGCGTTCATCACGAAAACATCTCCATAAATACCCCTTGGTATAGTAAATATGGGGTGTGAAGGTGTGTCCGATTTCTCTTATTTTCCAAAACATAGATTGTGGGTACTAACGTACCGAGGCGATTCTATGTTTTGAGCAGCTGATATGTATGAGTGATTGCCATTTATTGGCCACTAGCCTCACATGATTTGTGTTTATCATCCATATGAATAAGTCGTTTTTATTCTTTGGACCATATTGAGAATAGACCTTATTCCAAAATTTGTTTTCGCATACGTCTCGTCTAAGTCAGATATAGCATACAACCATTAATACATCAGGACATCATGTCCGTGTAATATATACCTCCTTATACCCCACTTTTACATAGCTAAACTGGGGTATGCAGGGGTATACATATTTTTCTTTTTTTTGGTCCAAAACATAGATTTGGGTACTCGTTAGAGCCGCCTCGGCGAGGCGGTTCTAAAGTGTACCCACGATATATGTATTGAGCATTTAATGATATTAAAAATATCAAAAATTTTCTGATGAAATTTTCAATTTTTACCATTTAAGAAAAATCCGTGTATATTATACATGTGCGTGTGTTCGTAATGTAAATAATTCTGTATTTTTTCCCCTTAAAGTTCGAGGACAGCAATGACCAGCAACTGGCGCAATCAAAACTTAAAAGCCTATCTGGGGAAAGTAATTTGTTTGTTTGAATTGATGTTTTACGTCCCAGTCAACAGCAATGGTCATGTCGGGACGTTGTCTCCATTTGATGGGACTTTGACCCAACATTAGGATGTCATGACACTCAAAATGTACTTCATAAATATAACCACCCAAACCAGTAAGGCTTATATGTATGGTATGAATGGTTTGACTTAACCACTTTCCCTGGGCAGGCTCAGACTTGAGCGGTTAACCAGTAATCAGATGGTCGGCCAGTGAGACACAAGCAGCCCATCTATTGCTCCTAGTCCCCAATGGGTGGGCCCCATATTTCCACCCGACAACCCTTGGGGAAAGTAATGGTGTAGGGTATGTCCAGGTATTGTTACAACTATATTCAAAATGTAGACACCAGGCGGGAAAAGAAAAAACAACAACACAGCAACAATACATCACAAAAATTGTACAAAAATAAAAAAGAACTAGAATGTGTGTTTGTAAAACACAATGCCCTCAACTGTATGCTTTCCCCGAACCTGGCATAGCATATTTGTTAAAAAGAAAGCAGGCTATTTGCTAGATTGATATTCAGTCTCTACTCAAAGTTCTGTATATAATTCCGTCTTCACTAATTCTGAAGCTATCAGAGAGGCATACATAGATGCTGTAAGGTATTGTATGACGTATTTACCACAAAGTTTGAAACATTACTGCTTATTTCAACATGCAACGCTATCCAAATTGCTAGAATGCTTCGGTACTGATTACAGTTTTTTACCGTTATTTACCTGTTTGTGCGAAAAAAGGTATAGCCTTATCACCATGCATCTAGGAATCGACTGTAGCACTAGCTACATGGAGAAAATATAAGGAAGGGTAGTTTTAACAGTTAAGGTAAACTAGTGTAACGTGCAGCCGAGACAAGCCACAGCAAACCCCGTCAGTGGAAAAGCATGCTCACCCACCAAGGGTGGTTTACTGCGCTATATACCCAACACTTACTCGATTCACAAAGTCTCGAGTTTGAAATTTGCATATTTCCAAGGGAGGCTATCCCGTCACATTACTTCCCCCTCCGAGAAGACTCGTCCCGAGTCTTGGCCTTAAGGCAACTCCTGCCCGGCAGTAGACATTATCCTACCGCTGCCTACAAAATGTAAAGTGCATCCGAGACAAGCCACAGCAAACCCCGCCAGTGGAAAAGCATGCTCACCCACCAAGGGTGATTTACTGCGCTATATACCCAACACTTACTCGATTCACAAAGTCTCGAGTTTAAAATTTGCATATTCCAAGAATAATTTTTCACTCTTTTTCAAATTTTCGGCATTTGGCATTCTTTAGGAAAGCGTTATTTAGGTGGCATCCGTTTCGAAAATTCATCAAATACAGTTTGTGTAAAATAAAATCTTAAAATTATAAAGAAAATTGCTATATGTCAATTTCAGACTATTTCTTACAACATGTTTGAAATGATATCACTACCTTAGCCTTAACAACATGTATACGTTAAGAGTGTTAGAAATTTTATGGTGATGATACATTACAAAAACACACCCATGCAATATACAGAGATTTTTTTCAGCTGAAAAATTGCAAACTTCACCAGAAAAAATTGATATTTTTCTTCTTTTTGCTCAAAACACAGATTGTG
Source organism: Rugalucina vietnamica (assembly GCA_964017185.1). Classification (NCBI taxonomy): domain Eukaryota; kingdom Metazoa; phylum Mollusca; class Bivalvia; order Lucinida; family Lucinidae; genus Rugalucina; species Rugalucina vietnamica. The sequence goes on from OZ024873.1 coordinate 56,055,902, forward strand.
GGTACATGTTAGAACCGCCTCGCTGAGGCAGTTCTAACGAATACCCACAATCTATGTTTTGGAGCAAAAATAAGAAAAATAGGCATCCCCCTGCATACCTCAGTTTTGCTATATGAAAGGGTTGAAGGGGGTATACATTACATGGACATGTTTTCGTGATGACATTGCAACATGAAGACAGTAAAATAGCGGACCAACGTAAATAAAGCTACTTAAGTTTAAATACTTAGATATTCTTCTTAATGAGCATTTTATACACATTTTGGAAAGACCAAGGTAACATTTTTTTTTCAGCTTCAATAGTCCCGTGGTATATCAAAAGTACCACCTCTTAAATGTCCTTTATCATTTGAAGAACCTTTGTCCATCTTTATATATGAATCAAATTCTGTATGCGGCCATTTTTCAAACTTTTCACCACCACCTCTATCAGGTACTTTTGATTGTTCTCTCCGTCGTCTTCTGCGTTCTTTCTCTTTTCGTCTATCTCTTGTCTGATTTTTCTTTAATTTGTGCATCCCATAATCTATAAGTTCGGCAATCAGTTGGAATATTTCACAGAACGCTAAAACTGATAGTCCAATCCACAGTCCTATAGCGCCGCCCACGTCTGACAGAAACTGGGTTGTCTGAAAACGCATAACACATGCATATATACATATGTATTCATGATAACAGCAGTATTAAAGCAGCCTGCGTCTCTCTCTCTCTCTCTCTCTCTCTCCCTCTCTCTCCCTCTCTCTCTCTCTCTCTCATCCTGCAATACTTTATATAAGCCGTTTTATATTTATATAAGTAGTATAGAGGGCGCCTTGACGTCAAAATAAAGTAAGCATGCTGCGCAGGTTTTCACACTGTAAATGTAAGTTAATAAGGCTTAATGTACCTTTACTATCGTCCCCACGAAACAACACACCTTTTATACAAACCAATTTATAATTCAAATATTTTATATTCTTCACTGGATATGCAAATACCCAAATTGTACTTTGTGCATTCTGTGTAACTTTCAGAAAGAAATTACAATTATCAGTTGCAGGTGGATATTTGTTGTTGTTGTTGTTTTTTTTCAATTGAATGTGGTGATATAGTTCGGTAAAATGTGTTCATTCTTACTTCTATTTCTGGATCTTCTTCGATCTTTTCATAGTTCAAATCTTCATAGTATATATTCAGTTTCAAGAAGTTGTAGCTGGAAAAGAATAGAACAGAACAGAAATTTAGATGTTATATCCACTGATTCTTTAAGCGAGAATAACGACACTTGTGCCACTTTTATACTTCAAGCGCTGATAAGTAATAAAAGCTCTTTTATGTATGTTAACGCGAAGCTTATAATACGCCAAAAATCGCCGAAACAACGCCAACATATATGAGAAATTGAATGTGTAATCAGTTTAGGGTCAAGTGATTCATTCACATGTCTGTTTATCAAAGCTGGACTAAAGAAATCGTCTACCTTAAAGTAGTCTGGATTTTATGTGTGTAGTGTAGTCATCCATCTGATGTTCAAGAATCAGAATTTAAAATTTGGTCAAAGACAAGTATTGTGTTATATGTATTGCTGATTTAATGATGAAACAAAAACATACTTCAATTCACGAGCGTCGTTTCCTTTCATTGTATCACATGCTGATGGCGTTTTGAGACACGCTTCTTGCAGGAGAACATCCTTCAAATAGTAAGAAAAACGGTTTTACAACGAGCAAGATTCAAATCAAAAACAGAACAATATCGACAATGTCCAATAAAATTAATTGAATTCGTTGATTTTATAAATACAGTCCAACCTGTCTTAAGCAAGCCCTGTATTAAGCAAGCACAGGTCTGTCTAAAGCAAGCACTTTCATTTCCCCCCACCAGTTGATTTTGCATGTAAATGAACCTCTATTAAGCAAGCACCTGTCTTATGGAATCTGGGTCGTTTCGCCCGTGGGTTGTTTCGCCGGGTCGTTTCGCCCTGAGTCGTTTCGCCCTGGTTTTGTGGGTGGGTCGTTTCGCCCTTATAAGGTGGGTCGTTTCGCCCGTGGGTTGTTTCGCCCGTGAGTTGTTTCGCCCATTATTATTATTATTATTATTATTATTATTATTATAGTTGTTGTTGATATTCTATTGTTGATGATGCTGATAGGTAGGTAGGTTTGGTTGAAATGAGTATCTTGACCTATCTTGTTAATATAATATTTATTTAAACATTTTAGCGCTTCCGCTTCTGTGGCTTTTAATGTTGTAGAAAGATAATGGAAGGAAGGAAGGAAGGAAGGAAGGAAGGAAGGAAGGAAGGAAGGAAGGAAGGAAGGAAGGAAGGAAGGAAGGAAGGAAGGAAAGGATAGATAGATAGATAGATAGATAGATAGATAGATAGATAGATAGATAGATAGATAGATAGATAGATAGATAGATAGATAGATAGATAGATAGATGTGGTATTTCGACATTTCGACAGTCAGCTAAACTAATCAAATAATCAACAGAAGTGTGATATTTGTCCAAGTCAATTGATTAATGCAATAATCCATTAATGTGTTTACGCCTTTAATCACACGTAAGGTGACAATATAATCGTGTTTGTCAGTTAAAGGCGATGTGTGAATGCATTGTGTTTGGCGGGGACCGATGGCCGACATTCTTGAAATGTTCAACTATGGTGTGGCCTGTGATCGCCTATGGGGCAGCGGTATGGGGTAATATGTTTATTTTAAACCTGTATTAAGTCACCTGGTTATGTATATTTTTAAACTGATTATATAGGATGTATCAACAGGAGAAATATCAAACAGCTTGTTGTGTGGCGTGGGATGTGGGCGCCCCCCTGGTGCTGTTGTCCCTCCTTGGCTCGTGTGGACTGCCCGTACAGTAGGGCGGGGCGGTGGCGCCGCAGTGGGGCTGCGTGTGTTTCACGACACACAACAAACAACTTTTGAAGATATCACAGTAAAAGATATTCTCATATTTTATTACATGTATGTGCAAAGACATGTTTATTTTAAACCTATCTGAGTCTCTTGTAATTCTGTATAGAATGGGTCGATGTATTTTTTAAATTGTTCACATGTATGTAGCTGAATATGATATGTCGACACGAGACTTAAATAAACTATTAATGGGAAAAGGATTAAGAACATAAATGTTATTCATACAAGTAACATCTTTCCAATAATCAGTATTTTTTTTAAAGTGGTAAAAGAATAAAACATGACTCCGACGATAGCGTGCAACCTTAAATCAACATTTTTTTTTCTGTACCACATACTCAATATGTGACGGTTTTAAGCACAAGAAAAAAATAATAAAAATTAAAATGACCTTCGTTCAATGCCGTTTAAGGAGCTAGCGTTTTTCGCTGACGCCAAGCGTAAAGTGGTCAAAACACACAGACATGTATACGATTACAGCGCCAAAAGTTAGGGTAATTTTTACTCAAGTCCGAGCCTATTTATTGTGTTTGAAAAGTTTCAAATTCGTTTCATTTTACACGCAAAAATGAAACTTTTCTTCATACACGTCCAAATGATGTAATAACCATGTAGTTTTGGCGCAATTGAAAGTCAACTAACAGCATTTGCTTGGCTTTTGGTATTTCTTTCCAGAAATCATGTTGGACCTGGTGAATATTTTTCGTCCTCATAATTTGTTTTTGTTGATTTTGGTAACGATTGAAATCATATTGTATGAAGAAAATCACTGGCGTTGACGTTCTTTTTTGTATGAAATTTAAGCAGGCTGATTGTGTTTTCTGTTCGAAATTATTTTTGCCGAAATATAGTATATATACCCAAAGACTGTTATGAATGGTCTGCCCAAGACATATCCTTAAGTTATAAATAACAAATAATTCACCAGATGACACATTTGGGCATGGTAGAAAAATAAGGGCGAAACGACTCACCAAATAGGGGCGAAACGACTCACGGGCGAAACGACCCAGGGCGAAACGACCCAGGGCGAAACGACTCACGGGCGAAACGACTCACGGGCGAAACAACTCACGGGCGAAACGACCCGGGACCGTCTTATGTGGCCAGAGGCCACTAGTTTCTATCCCAATTTCATTTCATCAATGCATAAAAAAGAGAAATATTTTCACATGGGTATTTAAACTATGGCAGGTGTCAAAATTGTCTTCAAACCTTCCAGATGCCATAATTCATTGATTATTGTCTCAAAAGATAATCCTAGACAACTTGTCTGGGAGACCTTCTTGACAATTACCACTGACAGAACAATAACAGTAGTAACAGACTGCATTCTCACATTTGCAACACATTTTCATAAAGATTTTGTCTTTACTGTGTCAGTTCCATCCCTTCATGTTTTACTTTTCAAGCAAAGCAAACAAAAGTCTAAACTGTTGATTTAAATCTGGTGTAAATTTTCTTATTCAATAATATTAGTTTTAGAGAGGAAAATAATACCAAGAGCTAATCAAGATGATGATAGTGCCTTTTGTCTGCATCTGTCTGCAGTTCCTTATGCATTTTAATTCTGTAGACAGGGCAGTGCTATTATTTATTTCTAGCCAACATAGTTTGGTTAGGACGCCCACCCTAGTGTCAGAACATAACCTCTATTAAGCAAGCACCTGTCTTAAGCAAGCGATTTCAGTGTTTCCCTTGGCCGCTTGCTAAAGACAGGTTGGACTGTAATAATGTACCGAAGTTTGAAGGCTTTGAAGCGTATGTGTGATGTGCTCTTACGATTAGTACAATCTCTGAGGCAGTATGTCAGAGATAGAACTACTGATTGAATAGCTGTGTTATTTATAGAAGGTACGCACCATGTGATCTGCCAACCCTACCTCCCGCCAATCACGGTAGATAATTTCGTGTCATTTACTTAAACCTCTCATTATGTGGTTACAAAAGGGTGCCCTTGATCTATGGCATAGATCCAAAATATAAAAAAATGTAACGTTAAATAGATAAAAGTGGAGTGTAAATGTCTGAATTATGTGTGTTAAGTTGTGACGTGAAAATGACTTTCCTTACTGCGTAAGAGTCTGAAGGCCATTGTCGTTGACTCCAAGACTTCTCGTACTGAATTTCTCTATGAAATAATTAAATAAAAACAAGTTCAAATAGGTAAATGTATATTTTAACTTAACATACGTTTAGTTGACTTATCTGTGATAATTCGCCCTTGTCAACACTATATTTACTGCAGTCAAAACCAAACAGAACCAAACATAGTCTGGTCCATGGCCTGCAGTTTTAGTTATCCTAGCTTTTAAACGGATTTTGATATTCTTGAAAATTTAATGTTTTTTACATCTATACATATGTTGTGCATATTTTCATTCCATTTTTACAAAGCACAGATTAAGCAGATCACAGGTACATGATAACATACTGTTGAATAAATATAAGCTCTACTCACACACACGGGTTTAAACAATCACACGAGATTTCCCGATTTTTATATTTCTTTGTCACGTTGTACAAACAGCTAACCTCTGAAAATGATAACAAAATAAATATTCTGGTCGTTCGTTAGGAAAACCGAAACAGCCAAAAACGTCTGTTATACCTTCCTATTCTTTTTGGACTTAATCAAAATGTTTCTTAAAATATTAACAATTATGTAAAACAAAGAAGTTAACGTTAAAACAAAATACAGTAATGTGAACCAAAACTACATTTTAAACATAAGATGCTATAGACGCAAGCCAAAAAGTAAATATGAAAAACGAATCAATTTCTCAGCTATGGAAGTTCAGACGGTTAAAGGCCTACCTATTTCAGAGCGACAAGGATGTGCTGTAGAGTTCTTTATCATGACTATTTCTTCCGACCCTTCTTCAAAGCAACCGCACACACTCAGCTGCGCATCAACGTGACACACGGTATTACAAGCCTGAAATGTTACATGTCAAAACGATAATGACAATAATGTAACTCATGCAATGATATTGTGCTGAAATCATGCACACAATTATAGGAAGCGTGTAGAACTATAAAATCGGTTCTTTAATGGACAAAGAAGTTTAAAATGGAGGAAAACATGGCCGGATAGATCTAGGTCTGTTTAAAATAATCTTTATTATAACCATGCAGAGAAATTTCTAATCAGGAGAAAAAATAGCTACCCGTCGAGAATAACTTGTATTATACTTCTTGGCAAAGTCCTTTCCGTCTTCACATCCATCCGTACTATATGGTGTACCTAGCCGTGTTATGTGCACCTATAGATGGAAGAGAAAATAGCTTTCACAAAAGATTCGATAAAACACTATACTAATCAGTCTGGGGGCCAGTTGTTTAAAACTAACGATGTCGTTAGTTAACCGAAATTCCAAACAGGAATATAACAAATACACTGTTACTTTTTGTTGATGAAATGTGAGAATCCTTTGAAATGCAAAGGATTCTCAGAATTTGTCAACAAAAATAACAGTGAATTTACGAAGTTTTGAACAACAGAGCCATGTTACTGGGGACAATGATGGTTTGCCTGATTTCTTATGGCGATATCAGTTATGCACCTTCATATTCTTTTTGGAGCATTATTACTTAACAGAAACTTGTTCTGTTGCGGGCAAAATGCGTATGTTCGGATATTAAATATAAAACAGCAAATAATGAAGCATTAGAACATGCATATTATAACTTAGTTTTTCATTACGCCCTCATCACTTCTCTCACTTCAATTTGTAATCCTATATGATCGTGTGTCGTATAAATGCATCAATGTCTACTTTTGACTTCGTTTATCAAAAAAAGACACTGGCAGTTTATTTTGAAAAGTGTTGTCTCCTATACATTAAAGCAAAGCATGAGCATGGAAGTACCATATTCCAGCGGATGCTCATCTATGCATGTTACATAAATGCGAATATTGCATCACTATAAAACACGTTTACATAAAATCAAAACACAATACTAGCACATGTGAATTACGAATCCGATACATTACCATTTTGAGGCCGATACTAGTCTCCATCGACGAGGAGATGTCTAATCCTTCCTCAGAGGGGTATGGGTATGTACCAGGTTCAGACACGGTAAGTCGTGCCCCGTATCCATTGGAAACGCCAGGTATATATTCCATCGACTCCATGTACAGTACAAGCTGTAAGCCTGAATAAATACCACCGATGTATTAGACAATACGGGGTGAAAAATGGTGAAAAAAAGAAGACAGAAAGGCAGAAAGGGTAAAAACATGTCGATTGCTTTCCTAAACAAATACCTCTGTCCGTTTCAAAGCCAATGTCTGGCAATACTGAAGGTGTGTCAATAGGCTATAGCAAACAGTCACAGCGATCAGCCTAGACACCCTATTGTCCGGGTCATGCATGTATACACACGTGTTCTCTGGACGTTACATTTGGACGTTAATATTTGAGCCTGTGCGTGAGAAAACTAACAATTTGGGTTCCGTCCAGGTCCGACACAAACCGAGCTGTACAGTCACAGAAGATGGTTAGAGGCTGGAAATTTTGGATTTAGAAAGTAGAGGAATTGTACTAACTTCGTTGCGAAAACAAAGGCGCTGATCAGCTTTGCAGTTACTGCAAAGCTGATCTGCGCCTATGTTTTCGCCTATGCAGCTTGTTGGTTTTCCCATGCGGTGTCTCATTTATCTATTGTATGCTAAAAAGCAAAAATGGGAAATATTAACTGCAGTATCAAGATAAATGTTTTAAAAATAACAATCGAAAACAAATACCTGCACTCGGTCCTGATGATTTTGAGATGAACTTGTTAGAACTGAGTGTCCAGCAATTACCGAAATCAGCTGTTTGATGAAGCCGAAACAACCTGAAATATTATTGTTGCTTTTGCATTTTGCATAGGCAAGACATTCAAGACAGTTTTATGCGTATTTGGCTTTCTTAGAACCCAGAACAAATCTTAGAAAAGAAAATAATAACAAATAAATAACCACCGATTCATATTGATCCACAAGCCAAGTTCTACTTGCGGGTGTGTCAGGTGGTTTCAAAAAAAGAAAGTTTCTCGGGGGTTCTCCCGTTTTCGCCCCACCTACTGATTGGCCCGTCTCATATGAGCTGAAATAATCTTGAAAGGGACGTAAAACTGAATTAAAAAATCATATTGATCCATAGCTGAAATGTGTTTAATAATTTCAACTTAAACTAGTAAAATTATCAAATATTAACGAAATTAATTGATAAAAATCTCAACGAACCAAAAGCAAAGCTGCTAGTTGATACATACCCTGTTTCACATGTTCGGCCATCAAAAGTGCACGAAATCAGCATATCAGTGATGTTATGTCCTATTTGTGCTCTCTCCTGTCTGTAAAAGGAAGCAATTGGTTATTTTCGAGACAACACACATCACAGCATTAAGGAATATCAGTGGTGCATTGGTCATGGTATTTGTCATGTATTAAAATATCAAAAACGTTCTAAAGCAAATGTATATTAGAACTTTGTACAACTGCTAAGTCAGTACCATTACCTTTCATTGCATAGATGCGTGTATGATACGTCTAAGTCCATATTATATGCATGTATTTCACATTCTCAATATTCATTTTATTAATAAAGTGTTGCGTATATGTAACTGGGCAGGTATGTTTGTCACCGTGTCGAAAACATAAGGAAATACATTTTCTAATCGGCGGCAATGTTGATACCGAATAGAGCCCCATAACGCGCATATTATTTTGTCGATGTCGTTAGGTTTGATACCCTAAACATAAGAGCTCTTTTACCAATGTGCACAGATTTAAACACATATACTCGTATTTGTTATGTAAACCCGTATTCTAGCCGCGTGGGTGAATGCAGATGGTTGTATTCAATACATCTTCGTCAGTCATGTGTCCTGTTTACTCGTACCCTTACCCTCTTTCATCAAACAGAACTAAGTGGGTATAAATAGCCTTGAGTCGCAAAACTGTAGTCTATATGATTTTTATGTAAAGAATAGAATACAAACTTTGTGAGATCCATATACAGTGAGGTAAATAAGTTGTAAATCTCCATTCCAAGATCAACTTCACCATCAAATTCGTCATCCTCTGGGGTAGCATCACCTTTCGGGCTGTTATAATCATAGTCTGAGAAATTGAAGTTCTTGTACTCGTCTATGAATCTCTTGCGCCGCTTTACCTGAATTTAATATAACAAGGGTTTGTTAACAATTGTCAGTCGTACTCTCTCTCTCTCTCTCTCTCTCTCTCTCTCTCTCTCTCTCTCTCTCTCTCTCTCTCTCTCTCCTTTGGTACTCATAGTGTCTAGATAATAGCAGAACTTATCTAATATGTCTAACAGCTGGGTTTTGACACATTTTCAAAACAGAATAAATAATTACACGAGAAGTGACACTTTTTTCACAAGCACCGTTTAGAGTAATGCTACTGCTGCAAGTATTACTCGCACCGCTATCAGCATTACTACCAGCACCCAACCGCTTCCGGTATTACTACCACACTTATTTTTGTCTGCATATATTGTACAATCGCTGTACGTATAAAATCTGTATTCGTTTCAACATATTAAATCAAAACAGGGGGAAAAACATGATTACCGGAGGATGACTGTGGCCACCAGCATCTGGCGCTCGTACATCTGGCGCCAAATTCGAAGGACTCATATATTCAACTAATTGTTTAAGATTTTCTGCACCCTGCAGATTTTGAAGCTCAGACTGTTTGATAATGTTAGTGTTGCAGATTGTCACGTCAGGAAATCTCAAACTGTCGAACCCAAGGGATATTTTAGTTACCATAGGCCAGGCGTAGAACTGGGATATCAAATAATACAAATGCGCGATCATGGCAGCAATGGCGATCAAAGTCATTATCGCCCAGATGACTTTAGCCCATAATAGTTTGGCACTATGAATATATGGTATTCCTTGCATTGATGTCTTTTCGGCGAAGCGAACCCAGACCCGATGGAAGCTTTTCTCTTTCCCCGCCGAATCATAAGATGCTTCAGTCTCGGAGCCATCAGACGTTGATGTGCGTTTTCTTTTCTGAAATTGAAAAATAAGTGATGTCGTGGATGGGAATTTGTGTGCAATGCAAGACCTGGTCCCAAGAATATATTTAACGTTTTAACGCCACGTTTTTCATGCTCAACTCAACTCAGCTGAGACTAAAATTCAAACAGCTCATAAATACTAAAATCGCCAAAACTTATTGAAATAACAATTGTTGGCATTTTAACATTAATGAGCAGGATACATTTTAATTTCAGCTGAGCTGAGCATGAAAAAGGTTTTATAATCTTGGGGTCTGATTCATGCTCTTTAAAGACACCTCAATTTGATCCATCATGAAAACATGTCCGTGTAATGTATACCCCCTTGAACCCCACTTTTATATCGTAAAACTGGGGTATGCAGGGGTAGGCTATACCTATTTTTCTTATTTTTTGTTTTGAGCAAAAATAAGAAAAATATCAAACTTTTTCAGCTGAAAATTCTCTGTTTATTGCATGGGCAAGTTTTCGTAATGTATCGCTGTAAAAATGTTCAAGTGAGATTTCGTGTTTCTGATGGGCAATCCAGTGAGTGCTTAATTAAATGACATAAGAGCTGGACCAGCTCAACACGGGTCTGTACGCTGATCCCTGAAAAGTTTCCTGTGAGATATAAAGCGGATCGTTTTCGTCATTTTCACTTGAATTCATTCGTCCGAACATTATTTAATTAGAGCTAATATTTTTCTGCGTCAAACTTATGTCGGTCAGTATAGTTAATGATTGCTATGTTCTGGTCTATGATGTAAAATGATGCGACTCGTTTGTATTTTGAAAAGATTAAAACCGCTCATTAGATCAATGAATAGAAAGCACCAGAAATCGAATTTTAGAATCCATTAAAATTTCTGTTTTTGTCTGAACAATAAAAATAAATGACAAATGCTAATAGAAAACGCATTAAAACAATTATAGGCAGCTTGATAATTGGCCTGACAGTAAAATTAATGTCAGCTTTCAGATGAAGTTCAAAATGGAAGGATTACGTTGAACTTATTCCATTTTCTGTATATATATACATAGCCTGCAACATGCATTTCGTCTACAAAGTTCAGCACAAACTTACAATGTATGTAAATACAGCATAGCATGTACTCGTTAAACAATCATGAACAATACGAACTTCAATAATGAGAATCTTGTTTCCTTTTTGTTTGAGTTTGTTTGAGTTGTGCTTTAGCGTCCCAGTCAACATCTATGGTCATGTCTGGACAACGCCTCCATTTTATGGGACTTTTACCCAAAATAAGGTTGTCATGACAGCCGAGAGGTGCTTCTAATATACCCAACAAGATAAGAAACGCAATGGTGTCATTAATCAATGTTTCATTAAGCTCATAAGAATCATAAGCTAAAAAAATTTCATTCATACTATTTCAAAGATATGGTATTCGGCCTTGCATTGCAAAAAAAAGGCCAAAAATTGGCCATCAAACAGGTGGGGGTCAAAAGTCACATGAAAATTGCACCGTTTCCCATCATGTCTTGGCTGTTTAATTTAGATGTTTGGAAACGTTTTAGTACACCTCTGCTCAAGGACCAAAGACGTACTTTTTCCATCCTGTTCAAAAACGAGCTCTGCCAGGACCCTGTTGCATGAACTTAAGCTGCCATTAAACCCTAAGCTGCCATTAAGTTCAAGAACTCTCTAAGTAAAGATGGCATTAATTTTCTGCTGCATAAAACAATTTTAAAGTACATTTTAAACACAAAATGCATACTGGAGATAAACCGTATAAACCATAACTGGCCTGTTTCAGACTTAGTTTTTATGAGCTGAAGCGGGCAAGACCGATCAAAAAGAGTCACTTATCGGTAAAAGCATTATTCAACTTCACAAGCGTCTATTAATGAAAAAAGTATCGTTTTTGTACCTTACAATTAAAACACATACCCGAAATTTCTGTTTATGGTTCCTTTGAATAATCACGTCCTATAGATGCTCGCCGGTTGCAGAAATGTGTTTTTCTTTAGTTTGGTATAGAGCAGTATATTTTACGACGTTTTTAATTTGAACGAGAAAATCACATCATTGCGTTTTTATAACAGTACGGCTAATGTATGGATGATTTGACTTGAAGCCACTTTTCATGGGCAGGCACAGATCAGTAATCAGATGGTCAGTCATTAGCCTAGAGGCACAGGCAGCCCATCTATTTCTTTAGGCCCCAATGGGCGGGGCCCATATATCCACCTGACCACACTAATAGTGACTTACATGTATCATAAAATGAGTTTCACAAAATGTCCATTACCTTGTTGGTTCGTCTCTGTGTAGCACCATACCCATTTGGTATAAATCCATTACCGTGCGGACTGAACCCTTCCTGGAATTCGGTACCGTATTCCGATCTCGATCTACCGTTATAAAACTGAAGCTTATCATTTGAAAAAGGGTATTCGAAATTGCTAGTTTGTCGAGACGACATTACTTGACTTTAGGCCACAAACATATATCCAGAAGATGAATAATGAATGATCCAAATTGGGTATACGTAGTTCATGTGTATGTTAAAGTATTCTCTTGGGAAATTCGCATAGTCCTTAAACATCCAACTTGTGTTTCTTTAGATCAAATGATGCGTACCGTGCACTGCATAGAGTAATTTATCAGTCTATGATCCGTTACAAAAAGTTTTCAGTTTTTGTTATTAAATTAAATGGTTCCAATATGTTTATGCTCCATATTTTCGATTCATTGAACGTCATATTCTGTCATTAAAAGAGATTACCATTTATGTAAATATTATGTTTCAAGATTGCATATAAAGATGATTCACGGTTAAACAACATATATTAGAGCAAAGTACTTTCCGTGAGATTTGAATTATGTGTACAAAAGGCTTTAATTTTATTCAAATAAAACCACATTTTAATGTATGTAGTTTTTGAAAAGCTTCAATACAACTAAAAGTTCACACAGTGTACCATCGTGGAAAACTAAGCTTAGAATAGCACCGGTTAAGTTTTTAACTGCTAGGGCCACATGAAACCCAATCTTTGACATTTCAGTCCTACCGGCAGGTTCGACATGCTCGTTCTCCACAGGAAAATTGATTCTTAGAGCATTCAATGTTCATATGATTTAAGAATTAAAGAAGTTATTCTGACTGTACATAATATTAATATGAAAAAACGAGGGTTCTAATGACGCGACTTATCAATCTTGCCTTACAGTCTCGTTTTGTTCAAAGTTCCATTGTGAACAACTAATTCAGTGGACATGATCCGTAAATGTACAATGTAAGTCCAAATACTAAGCTGTATTTAGGGAAATAAAGAAGAGGCATTTGCGCGCGCGCACAAAAACACGCACATGCACACACGTATACACGCTCGCGCGCGCGCGCACGCACTCACGCACTCACGCACGCAAGTCTCATCTCAAACCGAGTGCTAGGCTGATGAACAGGTATTCGGGGTTTCCGACCAGGTCTGACACAAACTGAGCTGTACAAGCACAGCTGGAAATTCCGGATTTACAGAGTACAGGAACTGTAGTTATCCATGTAGCTAGAACAGCTTGGTCAAGTTAGCAGAAAGCAAAAAAAAAAAAAAAAAAAAAAAAAACGGTCTATTTGGCAGTAGAATCCTTGCATTGTTGATTGTTACATCCCCGTGACCAACTGTGTCCCGTTTATCTGTTAAGTGAACGGAGGACGGAACCAATGTGACCTTTGCCACGACATGTTTACATAATAGGATTGTAACAATTATTTCATAATATATAAAATATACATTGACTATGGTACAAGAATAAAAAGTTACAAGACTTTATTTTACCAAGTTTTGGCCTAGTAAGCAAGGGCATACAAAGATGGTCCAAGAACGATGCTCATATCGAAACCTTACCAGAATACACAGAGAGGGGCGGGATCGAACCTGTGATACATGGTTTACCATCAGGAGCCGGTTCTAACCTGTACCCATATTTCATTTTTGAGGAAAAAAAACAGAAAAAGAAACGTCGTCAACAACAACAACAACAACAACCGACCCCCCCCCCCCCTTTGCATATTGCATGGGCGTAGATTGGTAAGTAGCTATTTGTATTTACACTGAATATGTTTCTAAGAGTAAGTCAGCTATTAGTATTCAAGGTTATTGTTCCACCGTTTATTTTATTTTTTTTATTTTTTTTTTTTTCATTATCTTTAGTCTTTTAAAATATAAGGTTCAACCCAACGACAAGACATAGTAACGGCCCGAGCTGATATCGCCTCCAATCGCCCCCACTGACGGTTGTCGTCTCACATGTTTGGGTTGCAAAGCTGCGATAAACCTCGGGGATTATCTCGTGCCAGACGTTAAACTCCTTCGCGATAAGGTACTGCTTCACTGGTTGTGACATATCTCTGGTGATGTGGAAGTATTGCTGCGTCTCCAGTGTGTACTGCGGCCACTCCGTCAAAAGCGGGGTAGGTGAATTAGGATTACTGGAATGAACAACAAAACACTATCTGTCTCAGATGGCTAGCTACATGCTTAAGCTTAAATTTGTGTAAAATATGGATTTAAGATAAATAGAGGATCTTACACCTGTGGTCATTTCATATGAAATTTATTAAACGAGCCTTTGGCGAGTTTAATAAATTTCATATGAAATGACCACGAGTGTAAGATTCGTTTTATCATATGACTTTTAAAACAGGATTTTATCGCATTCGAAGTGGACATATTTTCAATGAAAATTTACAAATTGTTGTTACGGACGTCGTCAACGACGTTACGTATTCCCGCAAAAATGTTAATACACGTGTGGTCATACGACGTTATCCAATGGAAAACAGCGACGTCATATGATAAAACGATCTAGACGTCAAAGGGGAAAAATCCTTAATTAGCCTACATACATTAACAGTTGAAGCTGAGGTTTGCAGGAGTTGTTTGTTTCTTACATCTATCTGTTAGATAGATGTAAGAAACAAACAACTCTGACTCAGATGAGCAAGACGACTCGGACCCAAACCTTTTCGGACGACATCATAAAAGTATTAATCGAAAATACTCTATGTTACATATGCCATTTCATCCAAATCGCTTGATTTGGACATAAATTTTACACGAAACGATAGATGTAAACCCAGATGAGCTTTGTGGCCCATTGGCCTCTTGTTTTCTAAATAAGTACAGAAATTCGAGGAATTGATACTTTTAAAATCACTATAGGCGTCAAAGAAATGATGTCCAGTACAAGCATCACATTAAACAATACGTTTAAGACTTCCTTCCAATATATTTTGACATATGAGCCACCTCATGAGAAAACCAACAATTTGCATAGGCGAAAACAAAGACGCAGATCACCTTCGCGGTAACCGCGAAGCTTGATCAGCGCCTCTGTTTTCGCTACACAGATAGTACATTTCTTCTTCTTCCTAAATCCAAAATTTCCAGCCTCTAGGTGTCTTCTATGCTTGTGCAGCTCAGTTTGGGTCGGACCTGTTCAAAAACCACATTTTTGGGTTTCTCATGATGCGGCTTATATGGCTAGCACTAAAATAAAGATGGCGTGAACGAGAGAAATTTAGACGGGCTAAGCAGGACGACACAATTAAATTCTAAAAAAGACATTTCCGCGACATCATATTTTGAAAACACATTGAGTAATTAATCAAACCGAAGGAAATTCAACTAAAATCGTGAGTGAATGAACGGACAAGACAGTATGCTGAAAATTTATCAACTCACCCAGTCTTGGCGAAATTAGCCCACATCGTTATCATCGTCCTAGCAACATCATCTTCCCATAGTTCTGGTCTGTAACCCTCGTGTCCTGGTAGATTCGCTAAAAGCCCATCAGATTCACCAAAGAACAGATAACCCAGTTCGTCCCCGAGGACAGCCTGATTTACCCACCCTGGGGCTGTCAGCATTCGCTCAGATGGCGTTACGTCGAAAAGGTAGTAGTAGGTTCGCTTGTCAGATAACTCGGCGTGATACTTTGCTGTTTCAAGCGTTGGAACGCCAAATAGAGTGTCAGAGTAAATTCTCATAAGATTGTACAGTCTTTTATTAGCATCCGTTGGGTTGTGCCAATCAGTGTATGCTTGCAGGACACTGAGTTTCGCCACTTCCGGAATGTTCGGTCCAAGCTTAAGAGTAGCCTGCATAGCAGCCGGTACTAGGTGATTTTCAAAATATGTTTTATTTGGTTCCCCAAGTAATGCGTCCACCCTAAATGCCCCAGCCGCTGAGTTTATTCCCGTAAGAATGTCAAGCGATGAAAATAGCTCCTTTCTATTCTGTAACAGGTTTTTCGATGTGTCCGGTTTAAACCAGTTGATCGGCTCTTCATACAGAAAGTCACTGGCAGTGTTAACGCTAGCCACGAAAGGCCAAGGTGGGGTGTAAAAGTCGTGGGCGGGATCATTAATCAGAGAGAAAAGATCGTAACTCGGAATGCTTCTAAGACAATCTACCAAAGGAGCCGAGCCCATGTTTTCGCATCCTACTGCTCTTCCTAGAGTTTCTGCATCTTTCCTGGCTGTTTCCGATGATAACCATAAAGAGCCGATACTAGCATCCTGAGCCACAACTTTTTGAAACAATCCAACATTTCCGGGAAAAAGACTTTGCACAATTGTAGAGGACGCTCCCGCGGATTCACCAAAAAGTGTAACATTGCCTGGATCACCCCCAAAGTCCGAAATATGATCATGAACCCATTTGATTGCGTGATGTTGATCGTGGAATCCGTAGTCTCCAGTCGCGATCTCATCACCCGTGTTTAGAAAACCCCACATACTGAGGCGATAATTGATTGTTACAACAATCACCTCGCCGTAACCTGCAAGCGCGTCAGCGACGTATGGATTTGAAGCCCCGGTAAAGTAGCCACCGCCATGGATGTAGATCATAACTGGCAACAGTTCATCCCTATCTTCAGGAGCGAAAATGTTCAGCAACAAGCAGTCTTCACTCGCAGGAAGTTCCCTTTTCACGAATGGTAGAGCAAACATCTGATAACAAATATTTCCGAACTCGGTTGCATAAAACGGTTCTTCGAAGTGAAGTTTCGGTCTCGGTTTCCTGAATCGCAAATCCCCTATAGGTGGTTCTGCATACGGAATCCCTAAAAACTTTCTAACCGTGTAAGTAGTTCCAAATAAAGTAACATTCTGAAACTTTCCGACTATTTTTCCCAAATCTGTTTCAACAACGGGTGCCCCTTCAATGGCACTCGCTGTCGTCCATCGTAGAAAACAATAGAGAGTTACAACCGCAAAGACATGCATTGTTTCATTGAAAAGTATCCGATATGCTTCCAAGGGGAACATTCAATCGTATGATGTGAAATTTGATTTATACATTACCCAGACAGTTTCGTATTACGTGAAATTTGATTGGTAGATTTAATACCCAGACATTTTTTTTTTTGTAAAACCGCTCGAATTACAAATGTTTTAGAGTCTATTTTATGCCTATACAAGGTAAAGGACATTGAAAAATTGAAGTAATTAACATTACGTAAACACGCACATGCAATACAGCATTTGTTCTTAAAGCTGGAAAAAAAAGAAAAAAAAAAAAAGATTATTTCTTTGTCCTCGGCGAGGCGAACTGGGGTAGCTTCCATATGTAGGTGTTTCCGTGCTTTCGGCGCTAGCCGAATGATTACCTTGTTGGGAAAGAGCTAGTTATCTCGTTTTTCATTCGTAATGTAACACTTTTTGTGATGTTTTGTACTTCTTTCCCACCTAGTGTCTGGGTTTTAGATTTTAAATTTGCTTTTACAATCTCTGTGGCTTCAATTCAATTCCCATTAAAATAGGAATTGAATTGAAGCCACAGAGATTCTATCCCAAACGTTTTAATCATTTAAAAATAATAATAATAATAATAATAATAATAATAATAATAATAATAATAATAATAAGACTACTGAAACAAGTGATTATCGGTGTAGATTGGATAAACGCTGTCGGACGAAGCAAACAGACTTTATGGCCTTAAAAGTTTAAATGTACTTTACCTAACATATGAAGTCAACAAATGGCTATATTGGCTCAAGTTGCAAATGCTTCAAATTCAAATTGCATGTCAAGGTTCTGGAAGAAAATAGAAATGAGCCTGTGCATGAGAAAACCAACAATTTGCATAGGCGAAAACAAAGACGCAGATCAGCTTCGCGGTAACCGCGAAGCTGATCAGCGTCTTTGTTTTCGCTACACGGATAGTACATTTCCTCCTCTACTTATTCCCAAATTTTCAAGATTCTGGGTTTCTTCTGTGACTGTACAGGCTGGTTTGTGTTGGACCTGGTCGGAAACCCAAATTGTTGGTTTTGTCATGCACAGGCTCAAATTATATTGCCATATGATACTGTACTTTCGACAGAACTGAAACATTATAATGAGCCGCGACGCAAGAAAACCGGTCTTCGGGGTTTCCGACCAGGTTCGACACAAACCGGCCTGTACAATCTCAGAAGCAGGCTAGATGCTTGAAATTTTGGCTATAAGTAGAAGAGGAATTGTACTATCCGAGTGGCGAAAACAAAGGCGCTGATCAGCTTCGCAGTTACTGCGAAGCTGATCTGCGCCTTTGTTTTCGCATAGGCAAAAATCCGGTTTTCTCACGATGCGGCTCTTATGATGATGTCTTACTTTTTTAGATTTTGAAATAATATCTAACATGCATATGATGGCATAAGATTATTATGCATCACGCGTGTAAGTCAAACCGAAATATAATAATAATAATAATAATAATAATAATAATAATAATAATAATAATAATAATAATAGTAATAATGATGATAATTATTATTATTATTATTATTATTATTATTATTATTATTATTATTATTATTATTATTATTATTATTATTATTATAAAATAGACATGATGTGATGCTTCTGATTTTTTCTGTCTTCTTTTATATATACATACTAGAACCGACACGCGAAATAGTCCATAATGTTTTTTAAAAGGCAGGGGTTAGCAAAATTGTTCTAATAATTTCATTTTCTGTGAGACCATATGAATGAGGTCATGAATAATAGTGCTTTAATTCACATATTGGTGCATGCGGGAGATGTAAATGACGATTAGATCGCTAACCCCATCAAACCCACCATTCTCCTATATAAAGTCTATGCGGTTATATGGTATGCAGCTGGAAACCTAATGTGAGTTTTGGGTCTTATTCTGACAGTGAAATATTTATGAAACACGATATAATGCTTTCATAAAATCACATGGTTTCCTATGACGTTCATTTATCATTTGAGCCAAGCTTTGTATGAGAAAACAACAATCTGGGTTTCCGACAAGGTCCAACACAAACTAGCCTGTACAGTCACAGAAGAAGGCTTGAAATTTTAGATTTAAGAAGAATAGGAATTGTATTATCCGTATAGCGAAAACAAAGACTTAAGACACTGATCCGCGCCTTTGTTTTCGCATATGCATGTTGTTGGTTTTATTATGCAGCGATTTTGTTACGTGGCCCCACTTATATGTACAAAAAGGCAATGGAATATTGCATTTTCATTTTTACTGATTTAATGCATATGGTAATTCTTTAAAAGATATTGCCGATTCTTTTGCAGCAGTTGAAACAACTCAAACCAGAGGACCAATGGTCCTGTAAACTTTCACCCGAGATCAGCTGTATATACCAATAAACATGTTTGAATATTATGGAAAAATAGCCCCAGTAAAGAGGCAGATGAAACCCTGGGGCCATTTTTTTTTTTTTTTTTTTTTTTTTTTTTTTTTTTTTTTCAGAATAACCAATATCCTGTCCATTTGCCAATTCCCTGCAAGTTCATCCCTTCAAATGACATTTTAAGAGTTGAACACACATTCAAATGCATAGGCGACCCATGTTGACATTGCCCTAAAATAGGCCAAGATCATCACAGGGTCATATTTTATGATACACGTTGTAGTACTTGAGTCATCAATGCTTCATGCCAAGTTTCGTTGAAATCAGTCCACTGGTTCTGAAGAAGAAGATTTTTGAACGGTTTTTACCATATATGGGCATGGCGGCCATCTTGGTCATGTGACCTGAATTATTTATGTACACATTGATTCCCCCAGTTCCTACGTAGATGCTTCATATTTATAAAATTTGTCTTTGATTGGCCATGCGGTTTCAGAGATCTTTGAATATTATGGTATGTTGCCCCGGTGTGGGGGCAGATGTGCCCCTGTGTCCATTTCTTTCCAGAATCATGATATTCAGTCCTATTACCCATTTCCTGCAAACCTTTAATTCCCTTTGAATGGCATTTTAACAGTTTTCCCACATTCAAATGCATTGGCGAACTATGTTCACCTTGCTGAAAAATAATTCAAGGTCATCACAGGCCCGGGTCATGATTTATATATACATTGTAGTACAAGAGTCATCGATGCTTTACGCCAAATTTCATTGAAATCGGTCCACCAGTTCCATTGGAAAGATAAAAAGACAATGTACAGTGAGGAATATAAGTCCGATTTCAGAAAATTTACTCAAAATTGACCACTTTATATGATTATTTTTCTAGCTGTATCTGTATTGCCAAGCATTTTCCTGATGAGAGTGGTCAAATGTAAGTACAAGCTCATTTATACTAACTGACAAAACGATAAAAAGGCAAAAGTTAACGTAATGTAATCTTCATGTGTTATAGCGTATACCGATCAAATTCAACAAATTGGAGTGTTTTTGTTTCAGAAACACTAAGTCCTTTTTGTAAATGTACAATAAAGTAAAATCTGAAAGTTTTAATCATTCAAAGTAGTCATAAAACACTTTGAAAGCTAGCGGTAACTTCAAAATAGAGAGGCTTAGCTTCTAGTATATACAATGTTTATGTTACTTTGGAACTGTCCGAGAGAACATATAAACATGACCCTGCAATGCTGCATAGACATATTTTGATAGAGATTACGAACCAAGATAACCTATGAAGCTGGCTGAACAAATTTTGTTCAATTTCTTGCCTTTATATACCATACTGTGTATAACATACTAAAGTTTGAATTTCTAACTCTTTACTAGATTATGGAACACATTTGCCTTAACTTTTTTGTTGAGTATATTCAAAGATGTCATAAAAGACACGGTACGCCTGTCTCTGTACAAGAAGGCAGTATACATGTATGAGTTTGAAGGAATCAACAGCATTTGAGCCGCTGCACCAGAAAACCAACAATTTGCATGTGCATGTTCTCTCGACATGATTGGCACGGCAGTGATATTGCTCTTTCTTCACAGTCCTTAGTCCAAATTTATATCCATCAAATAGCATCATGTTCTTCCCGTTATGCTCTCAAAAATAACATGAACATAGACTTAATATTTTACTAGTGTCAACGACTCAATGCAGATCTCGTCTCAGGTTGGATTAATCTGACAAGAAGGAGCCTCTGTATAATGCATGTACGTACGAATCACTTTGAGTTATCAAGGTGGTAATTAGCCCCCAAAATCCAGTCGACTTATTACACCCACTACGTCTTGCATTGACAATGATGTTAGGGACATCACTTTACTTTAATCCCGAAAAGATGGTTCGATGTTGTTATTAGTTTCACCGATGTGTGCATTATGAAAACATACCCATGCAATATACAGAAATTTTTTGGGTTGTAAAAAAATCTAAAATTTCATTATAAATGTTTTGATATTTTTCTTATTTTTGCTAAAAACATTGATTGTGGGTACACGTTAGAACCGCCTCGCCGAGGCGGTTCTAACGAATACCCACAATCTATGTTTTGGATCAAAACTCTCTTAGGGAAATTATGAGAACAACGGGGAGATCAGCACATTATTTTAAGCGAGCAGATGAGCAGAGACACTATAGGAGGGTCCTCACTCATCTTCCATCAATCACATAAAAGATCACTGACGATGGATCAGTGGTGCCCGACTTATATTTTTGATTTATTTACGTCCCAATCAGACGGGCCAATCAGTAGCTGGGGTGAAAACGGGAGAACCCCAAGAAAAAAACACCTGGCATACCCTCAACCAGAACTTGGCTTGTCTCACATGTGTCCCGTGTTGGGTTCGAACCCACACCAGACACACCGGTGAGCTTTTCGAACGATTAAGCGCGGTGATGAAGTATCAGCGCTCTTAACCACTCGGCCATGGCGGCCGTCACCTGACTTACTTACTGGCGGATTTACAGTGCAACACGACACACGATATTCATGTTACTAGAATCTGACCGGAAATCGACGAAGGCATCGTTTCCGGTTTTACACGTCCTAGGACAGATGCTGATTTTCCCTCGATTTTCGCTAATCTAGTGCTTTGTAACTCATTAAAAGACTCCAATACACCATTTCTCAAATATATATCTGTTTCAAGGTTGAAACTGATTTCGAGAACCTACAGCTTAGCAGCACGGCTGTCGCCTCTGCGAAACAAACTTTTCACTAATTTTAGATATTTTCATATCTCATCCATAATGGCTAAGTACAATGTAATGTTTGTTCTTGGAGGTCCTGGAGCTGGTAAAGGCACACAGTGTGAAAAGATTGTTGAGGTAAATTGCCGCAATATGATGGATTTTTAGCTCACCTGAGCCGAACTTCAGTATGATCATTGTGGTCCAGCAAATTATAAAAACACAAAATTAATTGAATTTCATTAAAAGACAAAATTTGCTGGGATTTTTTAAAAATGTGTTTTATGAAAAATAACAAGCTCTTTCGAAATTTGGCATTTTGGTCTCCTTTTCGGTAAATGGTGTCCCTATTTCGATTGAATAATGTTAGTTAACATAAATGTGACACTCTTAAAGCTTACCCTCAGTTAAAATGTCTGGTCGTATTTCAGAACTTCCGGTTCATTGAAAACAGTTTCTCTTTGTGATAAAATCAAGGTTAGGATAAGGATTTAGAATTTGATAGCATGGAACTTTAAAACAGTATTCATCGCCAATTTAAAGTAATTTTCAATTTGCTAGTCCCCCGAATTAATTTTTTAGGCGTTCTTAAAATTTTGCCAATTTTGGTGAAAATGTAAGGTGCGTTACATTTTATGAACAGTATACAGCTGTGTTTTAGACAGTATTATTCTTCTGAAAGAAGTGTTTACTCATATCATTTGCAGCCAAGCCCAACTTTTACTTATGACACACATTTTTTAAGTGTGCCAGATTGACCATTGTTAAGAGCATTTTGGCCACTTATTCATGTTGTTGACTATAGCAGCCGGCTGAGGCTATCCGCACGACTGTCGTGCCGATAACGCCGCTTATCGGCACGACCGTCGTGCGGATAAGCGGCGTTATCGACCCGACCGTCGTGCCGATAGCCAATGCTACGGGTATTGGCTATCGGCACGACGGGAGTTTAAAACTTTCTAACGAACTTATGTATGCATTAAACTATTTATTTGTCATTAAATAAATCAATTATGTGCTTAGCTATTGTAACACATTCGAAATAAACATTTTTGCTAATTATGAACTTGAAAAAGAAAAGTTTGATTTGATTATTCAAGCTTATGTAATCTGAATCACAGTACTTAGATTTCTAACAGCGGGGGAAAATATAACCATTGATTGTAAATGCCTTAAATTAATTATTGTGTTACTGACATGTTTCCATACTCCATTGTTAAAATCAAAAGGCTGTTTTGGCTTACCACTTTATTTTATTATTTAGATAACGATAATTACTGTCTCATTTACGCATATGCCTGTCTGATTTTTACGGGTAAATTCACAGGTAAGCCAGTATTAGCACAATGATAATTTTGTTAATTAAAAAGTAAAAAAAATCTGCATGGGTAATATTCTGTTTCAGTTTTGAAGCAAGTGTATAATATTTATCAACTTAAAATGTATCCATTTCTAAACAAAATCTAACATTTGGATATCGATTTTTCTGTCGTGCGGATAACGCCGCTTATCCGCACGACGGTCGTGCCGATAAGCGGCAATTGGCACGACCGTCGTGCGGATAGCCAGTGTCATAGCAGCCAAAGTATGTAAGAGATGTTTTCTTTAAATTGAATTTGTTTGAATTGATGCTTTACGTCCCAGTCAACAGCTAAGGTCATGTTGGAACATTGCCTCCACTTTATGGGACTTTTACCCAAAATGAGGATGTCATGACATCCAACAAGTGCTTAGAATATAACCATCCAACAAAGCCACAAAGGCTTATATGAGTGGACGGTTTGACTTGAAACCACCTTTCCTGGGCAAGCTCAGACCCTAGCAGTTAACCAGTAATCAGATGGTCAGTCAGCAGCGGACAAGCTTTGCCTGGAGGCACAAGAAGCCCAAGTATTTCTTTAGGCCCCAATGGGTTTGGGCCATTCTTTAAAGTAATTCAAAGTAATTAAAAGTAATTGCTAATTACGTGTACACCCCTTTTTGACACTGAAATTCATTACATTTCAATTACTGTAATTAAAGCAAAGACTGAATTACAGTTATTTTCAATATTTTGAAAGATGTAATTAAATTGCAATTAATTACAATTACAGTTTTGATTACCCCAACCCTGACTAGTAGTGAAAATGAGAAAGGATTTGTTATTCAGTGGGTTTAATTTTCATTTTCAGAAATATGGCTTTGTGCACCTGAGTGCTGGAGATTTACTTAGAGAGGAAAGACAGAACCCTAAGTCTCAATATGGGGAGGAAATTGAAGGGCACATTAGGAATGGAACCATTGTACCAGTTCAGATAACATGCTCCCTGCTTAGGAGGGTAGGTAGAAATAACATATAGGACAGATTTTAATTGTGCAATGTCGATGAAAACTGTGACCAAATGAGACTCGGTCATCTAAGCTGTGCAAATTTGTAAAATTCTGCTGGAAAATGTGAATACTGTATCATGTATACATGTAGATTTTTAATTTTGATTCAAGGGCTTATAATGCTTTCACCAAGTTAAAACAGTCTCACGGCACATACATGTACTTATAAAATTGAAAACATATATATATTATATGTACTATCACCAACAGGCAATGGAGGCAAGTGGAAAGAAGACCTTTTTGATAGATGGTTTTCCTCGTAACAAGGACAATCTAGATGGCTGGAATGCAGCCATGAGTGAGGTGGCAGAGGTCAAGAAAGTGCTCTTCTTCAGCTGCTCGGAACAGGTAAGCATATTATTATGACCAAAATGATTGCATATTGTCATGTTGGTTTATTTGTTCTGATTAGGTTGAATGTGAATACAGGGTCACACATTGGCTCATAAAGAATATTGCATTATTATCTTGTAATATGCTAAGTAGTACTGTAATGTTAAGTAGTTAATGTTAAGTACATGTACATGTAATGTTAAGTAGTACTTTGCAATCTTGTTGCCAAATGTGATATTTATACTGATAAGACTGGTACATGTGGATATATCCTAAAACCTAGTATCAGAATGGTAGCTTTTATAAGCTGAGTATTTTAGGTTTAACTCGTTTAAGCCTGGCTTCCCTTTTATGGGACGTAGGCAAACAGAATAGCCCCAGATGTGACGCCGCAGAATCTGGGGCTTTTCTGTTTGCTTGGAAGACTTTCATCGAAAAATGAGATGAAAATTAAAAATTGCTCCTAACATCCCTAAAAATGAAAGTGGACTCACCCAATTGATAATGATGGCAGAATACATTCGTCAAATATGGGTTAATGATGGTTGCATTACTCTGGTAAAAGCTCTTATTACACATTTGCTTTCAGGTGTGTGTAGACCGGTGTTTAAACAGGGGTAAAACTAGTGGCAGGTCAGACGACAATATGGAAAGTCTTAAGAAAAGGTAATGAAGTGTTTGACTGGATTGTGAGTTTGTGACATGATATGTTGATTTTAATATAGCCTTCATTAATAGACTTAAGCCATCACAACAAACCTGCTGCAAATGCCTTGTATCGTAACTTTTGCTGAGCTGTTATTGAAGGTATTTTTACTTATACTGAAAACATACTTATAATAAAAGTTATTTCTAAACACTCACAAAATGCACACCTGATTTTTATATGCTTACCACTTGTATTTGCGACATTTGAAAGCTCTCACAAACCAGCTACATTGTAACTTGCAAGTTTCTACTTCATTACAGAATCAACACCTATGCCAATTCAACAATGCCCATCATAGAACATTACAGAGGACTGAACTTGGTCCAGGATCTCAATGGAGAAAAATCACCAGATGAGGTATGTAACATATAAGCCATGAAGCGAGAAAATTATCCAACAGGTTTCGGATCAGATCAGACACAAACCTAAATGTGCAGTCACAGAAGAAAGCCAGAGGCTTGAAATTTTGGATTTGAAAAGAGGGGTTGTACTATCTCTGTAGCGTAAACAAAGGTGCAGCACAGCTGATCTGCATCTTTGTTTTCGCATACAGTATGCAAAACGCCAGTTTTCCAATGACTGACACAACTCGTATAATGTATTATCTTAACTTTAGATTCTAAAGTTCTAAATTTTTCGACAAAAATCATTTGCTGTAATAAATTTCAAGTTCAGTTTCCATTATTACATGTATGAAAAAATGCTCATGTGACATACAGATTTTTCCTCAGCTGTAAAAATTGAAAAAAAAAATCAGTTTAAAACATTTGATATTTTTTGTTAGATTGTTGGTACATATTAGTTCTAATGAGAGCCCACAAACTATGTTTTTGATCAAAATAAGAAAAATGTATACCACTGTACACCCCAGTTTTAATTTATGCAGGCATTGTTTAAGGGGGTATAGATTTCAAGAACATGTTATCCAGATGGGGACAGAATAATACATCCAGCATGTTTACATAACAGCCCACCAAGCAAGTCCTAAGTAACTACATATGAGCCGCCTCATGGGAAAACAAACAATCTGCATATGCAAAAACAAAGACGCAGATCAGCTTCGCGGTAACCGCGAAGCTGATCAGCACCTTTGTTTTCGCTACACGGATAGTACAATTCCTCTTCTACC
This sequence comes from Rugalucina vietnamica, assembly GCA_964017185.1. NCBI lineage: Eukaryota > Metazoa > Mollusca > Bivalvia > Lucinida > Lucinidae > Rugalucina > Rugalucina vietnamica. Next base: position 56,082,763 of record OZ024873.1, read on the forward strand.
TAAATCCGAAATTTCAAACTTCTAGCTCTTTTCTGTGCTTGTAAGGGCCGGTTTGTGTCAGACCTGTTCGGAAACCACATTGTTGGTTTTCCAACGAGGCGGCTCATATATGTGGGATATCTTTGGGCTATAAGTACAATAATAAGAAATATAAGATGGCCTTGCAAAACAATATGGTCTGGTCATTGCAAAGTCATGCCAAATGCTTCCAGTCTATTTATATAAAAATACTGGGTCAAATTTTGGTCAGAAATATAATGGGCTGCTTGTGCCCCCAGGCAAAGCTTCTAAACTACTGACTGACTGTCTGATAACTGGTAAAGCACTCCGAAGGTCTGAGCCTGCCCAGGACAAGTGATTCAAGTACACCTTCCATATAAACCTTTATGGTTTAGTTGGTTGGTTATTTATTAGCTCACCTGAACCGAAGGCTCACAAGGTGAGCTTATAGTATAGTAGTCGAGCCGGCGTCCGTCCGTGCGTCCGTCCACATTTTCAAACTTTAATATCTCTAAGACAACAAGGCCAAACGTGACAAAATTTTATCTAAAGCATCATTGAGGAGGGGGAAAGGTTGTATTAGGTTTTGGGCCAGGTCGGATCAGAACTCTGGTTTCCATGGCAACAGATAGCTCCCATATACTTACAATGGGAAAAACATATAAAAATCTTCTTCTCTGAAACCACAAGGCCAAGAGCTCTCATATTTTGTGTGTAGCAATGTCTAGTGGTCCTCTTCATAAATCCTGTCAACCGTGCCCCTGGGGTCCATACGGGCCCCGCCCCGGGGGCGTCTTTGGAAAAATATAAAAAAATCTTCTTCTCTGAAACCACAAAGCCCAGAGCTTTCATATTTTGTGTGTAGCAGTGTTTAGTGGTCCTCTTTATAAATCTTGCCAACCATGGCCCTGGGGTCAAAAATGACCCCACCCCGGGGGTCATTAGCTCCCATAGACTTACAATGGGAAAAACATAAAAAAATCTTCTACTCCGAAACCAAAAAGCCCAGAGCTTTCATATTTTGTTTGTAGCAATGTCTAGTGGTCCTCTTTATAAATCCTACCAACCGTGCCCCTGGGGTCCATACGGGCCCCACCCCGGGGGCGTCATGGGAAAAAAGTTTCTTCTTTGAAACCACAAGGCCCAGAGCTTTCATATTTTGTGTGTAGCAGTGTATAGTGGTCCTCTTTATAAATCCTGCCAGCCGTGACCCTGGGGTCCATACGGGCCCGCCCCAGGGGTGGGGGGGGGGGTCATGGGTAGAACATAAAAAAATCTTCTTCTCTGAAACCACAAGGCCCAGAGCTTTCATATTTTGTTTGTAGCAATATATAGTGGTCCTCTTTATAAATCCTGCCAACCGTGCCCCTGGGGTCCATACGGGCCCCGCCCCAGGGGCGTCATGGAAAAAACATAAAAAAATCTTCTTCTCCGAAACTACAAGGCCCAGAGCTTTCATATTTTGTTTGTAGCAATATATAGTGCTCCCGGGGGTCATTAGCTCCCATAGACTTACAATGGGAAAAACATAAAAAAAATCTTCTTCTCCAAAACCACAAGGACCAGAGCTTTCATATTTTGTCAGTAGCAATGTATAGTGGTCCTCTTTATAAATCCTGCCAACCGTGCCCCTGGGGTCCATACGGGTCCCGCCCCGGGGCCGTCATGGGAAAAACTTTAAAAAATCTTTCTTCTCCGAAACCACAAGGCCCAAAGCTTTCATAATGTATAGTGGTCCTCTTTATAAATCCTTCCAACTGTGCCCCTGGGGCGTCATGGGAAAAACGAAAAAAAAAATCTTCTTCTCCGAAACCATATGGCCCAGAGCTTTCATATGTTGTGTGGACCAATGTATAATACTCTCCTTTATAAATGCTGCCAACGGTGCCCCTGGGGTCCATACAGGCCACACCCCAGGCATGTCATTATCTACCATAGACTTATAATGGAAATCTTCTCTGCAACAGCATGACACAAAGCTTGTATATTTGATATACAACATTGTCATGTGGAGCTCTACATAAATCCTGCCAATCTTGCCCCTGGGGTCAAATATGGCCCCACCACGGGGGTCATTATAGGACCCTGACCTTGTTAGATGATTTTTTCAAGTGAACCAAAATGGCAGAAAAGAGGATACCCAATCCAGACAAGAGCTCTTCTGCTGATTAAGTAGGGTTTCAAGGTCACATGACCAAGATGGCCACCATACCCATATATGGTAAAAACCCCAATTACTTTGTCCAGTGACTGTACTTGATGACTCTCAGGTGAGCGATCGTTGCCCATGGGCTACTTGTATTTTAAAGTACATTTTGGGTGTCATGGGTAAAAGTCACATAAAATGGAGGCAATGTTTGACATGACCATAGCTGTTGACTGGGACGTAAAACATTAATTTTAACTAACAAACTGATGTTAACAACTTAAGATGGTGTGGATGCTGCCGGAAGCACTTGCATTATAACAGGTTTTAAACAACCAGCTGAGCTATTATCTTCAATATTTACCATTGTTCTGTTTCAGGTGTTTTGTGAAGTAACAAAAGCCCTTGATGGTCTCAAGTTGTGATGACATTTCTCCTAGGAACACCAATCAAAACATTATCATTTGAGCCGCGTCATGAGAAAACCAGCATTTTGCATATGGGAAAACAAAGACGCAGATCAGCTTCGCAGAACAGCTTCTGCGAAGCTGATCAGCGCCTTTGTTTTTGCTACAAGGATAATACAATTTCTCTACTTTCTAAATACAAAATTTCCAGCCTATAGCCATCTTCTGTGCTTGTACAGCTCGGTTTGTGTCAGACCTGTTCAAAAACCACATTGTTGGTTTTCTCATGATGCGGCTCAATTTTGTAGTCCATGTGATAGCAGTGATGTCCGTGCCATGTGTTGCAGCTGATTCTATTTAAGCATTCCTTTTTTAGAACATTTTAATGCATCAGTCATGTGTATCCATGACCTATGGGGCCAGGGATTAGCGAGGCTTTTAACTTTATATCAATTTTAAAGCCATACTGAAAACCTGGCTCTGTGGTGTCAAATTTGTGGTAAAATCCACGCTTAAAGCCCTGGCCCCCCGGAGGCCCACAATAATGAGGAACAACAGCTGCGAGCCTTCCCTGGTCCCATGGGGGCTGGGGATACAAAAGACTGGAGCATAGAAGTCAGTATTCACCATTTTTGCACTATCGGCTGGTTTCCAGCGTTCAGAAATCAATATTGGAAATACAGGTAACCAGAACCACCCTGACCTGAAGGTCAGGGTGGTTTTGGTTACCTGTATTTTCAATATTGATTTTTTTTCTAAGCTGGAAACCAGCCGATAATGCAAAAATGGTGAATTGTTACACTAGGACTGGTGACAGTCAAAATGCTTATTCAGCCAACCAACAAATGGGGATTAATAGCCAACTGTGGTCAAATTGATGACATTTTGCTTTTAAGAGATCATGTTGGTAATATTATGTGTGGTGATTGATTGACTGACTTTTAGAATTCTAAAACAGATTTTGATGGTTCCCAGTCCAGTGAGATACTGTAAAGATAACATGATACTGCTTTCCTTTGTCTAAGAAGTACTGCTAGTATCCCTATTCTCAGATGTCGCCTACCTAAGTTAACATAATGGCTTATTCTAACACTTGGTTTAACTGTCATGTGGAAATGTCTTGAAAATGAATTCCAGTAAAATCAGAAAAGGTTGGTTCGTTGAGTTTTGGCTTAACATCCCAGTGAACAATTTTTCAGTCATATTTGGAGTTGGCAAAAGTTTAACCAGTAGTTTTGGGAGTTAACGTGTCTTTATGAAGGACATAACCCTGCAGAAGTAAGGTTTGAAAGTGGTACCTTTCACCCCAGAGTCAGGCACCTTACCACTGGGCCACCACACTCCGCAAAGGCAGTGTATCATGTTCACAGAAGAGCAGCATATGGCCAGAAGATAATATTGGTAATTCCATGTCATTTAATAGTTCTTTTAGTTATTGTTGATTTTATAATTGCTTTAGCAATCACTTGTATTATTTTTCTGTTTATTTATAAATGTCTTTAGAGAATGTACTTTATCAGTGTAAATATGGATGTATTGTTTTAGAGATATAAAATGAGCCTCGTCATGAGAAAACCGGATTTTTGCCTATGCGAAAACAAAGACGCAGATCAGCTTCGTGGTAACCGCGAAGCTGATCAGCGCCTTTGTTTTCGCTACTTGGATAGTACAATTCCTCTTCTATATAAATCTGAAATTTCAAGCTTCTATCCTGCTTCTGTGCTTGTACAGGCCGATTTGTGTCAGACCATGTCGGAAACCCCGAAGACCGGTTTTCTCGCGTCGCGGCTCAAATGAAGGATGGTAAGTTGGTATTTTATGTGTTGTTCAGGTTTTCACAACACTGTCTGGTGTCTATAGTGGGGTCAATGCCCACTTTTAAGGTTTACATGGTTGATGTTCAGTGTCCCACTAAACAGCTGTGGTCATGTCAAGATGGTCACCTTTGATTTTGGTGTGACTATGGTGGTCTTCAAGCTCTGCACTCGGCAACAAAGTTCTGCCAACTTAACAACTGCTAAGACTGCTTCCAGAGCAGTTCAGCATAACACAATGCACTAGTTATGGCTAGAGCATGTTGGGGTGTCATATTTTTTGTTCAGTTATCCATACATTTTGACAATCTATTTCACTGCCAGCAAGTCCTCTTTTTATTTTAAATGAGAGCATTTTAAAACTAAAAAATTTCCTAAAATTTTCATGATCAGTCATGAAGAGAGTGAAATGTTTTTTTCTTGATGCATTTAAAGTTACTCATGACACAGACATATGAGCTGCCGCATGGGAAAACAAACGATCTGCAGAGGCGAAAACAATGGCGCAGACCAGCTTTGCAGTTACTGCGAAGCTGCTCTGCGCCTTTGTTTTCGCTACTCTGATAGTACAATTCCTCTAGTTTCTAAATCCAAAATTTCCAGCCTCTAACCGTCTTCTGTGACTGTACAGGCTGGTTTGTGTCGGACCTGGTCGGAACCCAAATTGTTAGTCTTCTCACGCACAGGCTCATATCTTCATGAACACAACTAGGCATGTCCATAAATGTGGTCAGACTGAACATTATGTGAATTTTGTAGCAATGGGACTCAAATAAGTAGCTCGGTGTTTTAACTTTTTATAACTAATTCTGAAGTATTAAATCTTCAAAAGCTTTCATTGTTTATTAGTTTCTTTATCAGACCAAAGATCATCAAGAAATATGCACACAAAACTTCGAGAACAACAGTTGGAGGCAAAGTAAACTATTCTAGAAATTGGACACATTCAAATGACAATTGATACTACAAAACTGTATTTTATTTTGAGTTTTTCATGAGAAAACCAGCTTTTTGCCTATGCGAAAACAAAGGCACAGTAACTGCACAGCTGATCAGCGCCTTTGTTTTCGCTACTTGGTTAGTGCAATTCTTCTTCTTCTTAAATATGATATATCAGACTTCTAGATATCTTCTGTATCTGTACAGGCCGGTTTGTGTCAGACTTGGTCGAAAACCCCCCCAAGACTGGTTTTGTCGTGTCACGGCTCGTTTGGGCTATATCTACCTCTTGGATGCAGATTATCAGTACATGTCAGGTACTCAGTGCCCATTTCTTTCACTTGACCCAGTATGCAACTTTGTCATTTTTCACACAACATACCAAAGTGACATTCTGATTTTGGGGTGAACAGGATTGTTCTACCTCCACCAGGCCAAAATGCATATACATTATTTCTTAAAAAAAAACGTAACGGTAGTAACCTTCATTTCAGTGATGCTCAGTACAGTGGCGGCATTGTCCCGTTTTAACTGTTTAGTTAACGGAACCAAAATGACCTTTGCCACCACCATTTACAATATCGTTTTGGTGGGTGTCAGAAATGCCCTACAAATTTAAACACACTTTTCTGATCTGAAGCTTGGCTGCCATACAGGCCCTCTGATTTCTTGCAAATAAAAAAACATGATTTCTCATAGACCAGATCTTTATTCTACATTTATTGTTCATCATTGTATACAACCAGACCCCAAGGGTATTAAACATTTTTCATGCTCAGCTCAACTGAGTCTAAAATTTATCCTGCTAATAAATGTTAAAATGCCAACAATTGTTGGCATTTTAACATTTATCAGCAGGATAAATTACAGGATTTGGAGTTCTAAACCTTCAACTTCAATATATTTGGGCTATTTCTGTATTTATGAGAAGTTAAAATTTTATGCGCAGCTGAGTTGAGCATAAAATAAGTTTTACAACCTTGGGACCTGGTCTTAAGTAGAAGCACCTTGGATTTTTATAATGCAAAGACTAAATATTGGCCTAATAAAGAGGCTTCATAACCAAATAAAGGCCACCTCTACTGACAAAAGGAAGATCGCATTCCGCTTTTGTTTAACGCTCCAAAAAAGAAGCGTGCAAGTGACGTCAATTTTAGTGACGTTTTGTGACGTAATTCTCCGCCATTGTTATGCAGCATTACATAGATGAAACAATGGACAAGAAAAATATAATTTTATCAACAAAATATACTGCTATGGTGGCGAATTTTGAGGAGTCCTTCTGCAGAGTGGTTGCAGAGCTGTTGACTAAATAAACAAAATGGCGGAAAGCCAATCTCCTCACGTCTGGTGTTTTTTGCAAAATTTGTCGGCTCTCATTGCATTATAAAGTGAATAACTACCACATGACCACAAATAAACCGATTTATCACACTCGGACCGTAAACAGGTGAAATGGCTCGCTGAAAGCTCGCCATTTCATCTGTTTACTAATCCTAGTGTGATAAATCGGTTTCTTTTTGGTCATGGGGTAGTTATTTACCGTTTATCAACATCTTCATCGAAGAGTATCCTGGCTCGGTCCATGTATTTCCTAGCTAAAGTATCGTCTTTATTTATACCTAGTCCATTAGCGCATAACACAGCAGCATTTTTACATCCACGCCAGTCCCTTAACTCGCAAGCCTTTTTCGCCCAGTCAAATGATTTACTATAATTCTGAGGCACGCCCTCTTTCCCTTGGTAGAATATACTACTAACACGGAAACATGAAACCGAGTCTTCTAAGTTACATGCTTTTTCGAACATCTGAACAGCTTTAGGAAAGTCTTGGAACTCTTCTTTAGTTCTCATCAAAGCTGCGTTATGGCAAGCTGGTCCGTGAGGTAGCTTCGCATCACAGCCTTTTGTGTAATAATCGTAACTAATTTTCTCATCTTTTGGAATGTCTGAAAGGAAATAAGAAGCACAGATAAGCCACGTATGAACCGCGACGCAAGAAAACTGGTCTTCAGGGTTTCCGACCAGGTCTGACACAAAACCGGCCTGTGCAGCTATAGAAGATTGCTAGAAGCTTGAAATTTCCGATTTAGGAAGAAGAGGAATTGTACTATCCGAGTAGCAAAAACAAAGGTGCTGATCAGCTGTGCAGTTACTGTACAGCTGATCTGCGCCTTTGTTTTTGCTATGGCAAAAATCCAGTTTTCTCATGACACGGGTCATATGAGCCATGAGGCCAGAAAACAGATCTTTGGTGCTCCCATCCAGGACGGACACAAACCAGTCTGTACAGTCACAGAAAAAGACTAGATGCTTAAACTTTTGGATTTAAGAAGAAAAGGATTAGTACCGTTCATGTAACAAAAACAAAGGCACTGCTGCAGCTGTGCAGTTACAGCACAACTGATCTGTGTCTGTTTTCGCATAGGCTTAAAAGGTTTTCTCTTGACCCACTCATTCATAGCCCAGAATGAAGAAATTGGGTCCAGAATTACAATTTCCATAAGAGCACTGTTAACCTTAGTTAGGTGACAAATTTAAATTTGATGATATTATTGCTGAAATCAATAATAGTGTTTTTGAAATGTACATGTTATTTGAATTTTTACATATAGAAACTGATAATTATGGTTTCAATATTTTCTAAATGCACATTTTTGTGCACTAAAATATGTTATCTTAATTAAGGTTGACCAGATTGTACTGCCTTTGAAAATGAACATTTCATCAGGAAAACATGTCTCTGTAATGAATACCTCCTTTAAAACCCCACTTTTATGTAGTAAAACTGGTGTATGCAGGGGTATACCTATTTTTCTTATTTTTGCTCCAAAACATAGATTGTGGGTACTCATTAGAAACGGGCGGTTCTAATGTGTACCCACAATCTATGTTTTGAGCAAAAACAAGAAAAATGTCAAAATTTTTCAACTAAAAAAATTCAATTTTTTAAAGCTAAAAAATCTCTGTTAATTGCATGGGCAAGTTTTCGTAATGCCAAACAGAAGATTTTGGCCTTGTGAAACCTTAATACTTACTCGTATTAATACCTTGCTACAACTCTGCTTTTCTACTATTAACATAAAAAGCCAAGACCATTTAGGCCACTTTTATTTTATTTTCTGGTTCTCGGGGGGAAAAATTTGGCTAGACATAGGATAGGAGGAGGAAATAAAAATAAAATTAAAAAGTCTCAAATCCTCCAGTCGCAATAAAATTAAAAATCAAAGTCCCAAAACTACCAACATTTTTTTTTTTTTTTTTTCAAATGCTGTCGATATTATTTTCAATTCAAAAGTTGGCCATCTCTGGGGCCCAGAAATGTGTTTTTTTGTAGCAAAGTATCCCTGACTACCCAAAAATCAGACTAAGTCATCAAATACTGAAAAAATATAGAATAGCAGAATAATAACATATGCATAGTTTATTTATTAGCTCACCCTTGCAGACTGAAAAATATTTATGTTTCCATCTAAACATAAGAGAAGGAGGGAATTATAAATAAAATGGAAGTAAAGTACGTAGGCTGTCCGGAAAGTTTTGAGACTGTGTCAATATCTCAATAACTATTCAAGAAAATCAGTTGTAATTTTACACAGAAATATTACATTATATGATGCGTTATTGCTGAAAATTTCAGCATATTTGCTCACCGGGAACATATTGATATAATCATTTTAATACGAGCATGTTGCTACTCTCGGAGCACTTTGACGTCAATAACGTCGCGCCCGTTATGATTTTACAAGAAAGGCCTGGCTGATCGAATGAATTTTAAAGTGGCTCTCAAGGTCATCGGGCACCAACGCTTGATAGTTTCAAGTTTATTAGATTATTCTGAGGGCAACAATACAAAATATATCAGGAAAACACATTCGTTTTCATTTGGCTACCTCCAAACTCTTTTGCGCCGATTTTAAATGGGGTTTCGCTTTTTCACACGCATCGAACGGCCTGTAGCCCTTCCTCTTATCACCGATTTCCTGACAAAAACATTTCGAAAAAGCGAAAAAATAATGATCTTGCATAGCCTGGATTTTGTTCAACCAACAGTGATAAATTTTGATTAGATTTGTGAACTCATTACGGCAGGAACACTGTATGATAAAAAAGCGCTGCTTAATTCGATGCGGCCACGTCAAGTTTCTTACCAACATTTTGATCGACACATACACTTCTGTTAGCTTTTGCAAAGTTGATAACCGTCGAAAGACCATGGAAGTTTGCGAACATATTGAACAAATGATGGCGTGATACCATGCAAATTGTTGCTGTATTTAAAAGCCATATGGCCAATTTGTGAGCAATTGTTTTCTTGTCACCAGGTTTTAGAAAACACAAAATTCAAAGTGCTCCGAGAAGCGCCACATCGGTTGCCTTGGAGACCAATATCTCCAAGTGTATGTAGGTTTTGATTCCAATTTTCCCATATATTATTCAGGAAGGCATTATCTATAAACTCATATATCTTTATTTGTATAGCATAAAATATTTTTTAAGATATCGGCACAGTCCTAAAACTTTCCGGACAACCCTCGTACTTTTATTTTTATTCTGATTTTTGGAAAAATAGTGTCGGCACTCTCGAGAACCAGAAAATAAAAAAAAATAATGGCCTTAATAGAGTCTGGAGATTCACAGCAACTAGTTTCATAGGTAAAAAAAGCAGTGTGGCATGAATGGAGCCGCATCATGAGAAAACCGGAGTATTGCCTAGGCGAAAACAAAGGCGCAGATCAGCTTCGCGGTAACCGCGAAGCTGATCAGCGCCTTTGTTTTCGCTATACGGATAGTACAATTCCTCTTCTTCTTAAATCTGAAATTTCAAGCTTCTAACCTGCTTCTGTGACTGTACAGGCCGGTTTGTGTCAGACCTGGTCGGAACCCCCGAAGACCGGTTTTCTCACATCGCGGCTCAATGTATGCCAAGGATTGCTAGAGGTGTCAATAAGATTAGAAGTTCTCCAAGCTCAGGTCATCTGTTCGGCTATTTGCCGATGATTGTGTTTTGTACAGGAATATCAAGTCTCCATTGGATTGTCACATTTTGCAAGATGACCTGAATAGCTTGGCCAAATGGGAAATGGATTGGCAAATGAAATTTAATGTTAGCAAATGTCATTCAATGAGGGTGACTCGGCTACACCCAAGCAATCATATACAGTTCAGCTACACACTGCACCAGCAAACATTAGAACAGGTTCAGTCCGCTAAATACCTAGGTTTAACTATCACAGACAACCTTGATTGGGGTCAACATATTTCGGAAATTACATGCAAGGCAACTAAGACTTTGGGCTTTCTTCGGTGCAATTTGGCATTGGCACCTAGGCATACAAAAGAAATTGCGTACAAAACATTGGTTCGTCCTCAACTTGAGTATGCAGCTCCTATTTGGCATCCCTATAATGAAACTCAGACTGCTAAGGTGGAGAAGGTGCAGAAGACTGCAGCCAGGTGGACCTGCAGGAGATGGAGGAACTCCAGTAGCATCGGTGATATGCTTGACGAGCTTGAGTGGCCATCCCTGCAGTCCCGCAGAGAGCGGTCCTCCTTAACCTTCTTCTACAAGATACACTCCGGTACAGTGTCTCTTGATAAAGACAAATACCTGACCCCGGCACCCAACCTAAGGCAAACTCGGGCATCGCATGAATCACAGTATACAAGACAATTTGCCTATAGTGATGCCCTGAAAAAATCATTCTTCCCCAGAACTATTTCGGTTTGGAATAGTCTCCCTTCTTCAGTGGTCTCATCTAAGACCATTGAGGAATTTAAGGCTTCTATTTAATCATAGGCCCAGAGGCATGCGTTTTAGTATGCCTCTTATCTATATCCTGTAAATAGTTTTAATGGCCCACCCCAAATGTTTTTCTCCCTTGACTAAATTCTAAATTTAGCCACCCACCCCACACCTGAGGTGATGATCAGAAATTGATCGACTCAGTATCAGAAGATAGCTCCTACGCCATGAAAACCAAAGGTTCAATGAGCCTTCAGTTTAAGTGAGTGCAGAATTAAGAGCATTCATAGTTACCTTAAAAGCTACCACAGTACCTTAATTAGCATGCGTATTTGCGTAATTACGCAATTAAATTATCAAAATACGCAATTCATAACCATCCGGTAGCGTAAGAAAACGCAAAAGAAATCGCCGATACGCAATTCCGGGAAAATCAAGTGCGTACCGGTTTTTATCAAAATTTCGAGCCGTTTCTTTTCGGCAAGTAGTTGTACCAATTTCATTCGGAATAACTCGGTTCGTCCCTGGTTTCCCGCACGCCCTAAAGCGATTATTTGCAATATCCGATAACGACGAGATTCACTATCGGGGGATTTTCTCAAAAATGGAAAACATGGTTTCCATGTGCCGCAAAGCAAATAAATAACGATAAAAAAACGGTAGTCTATACCGATTTGATCTCTATAGGCAACCTTTCTTCCATGGAATTGTGAAAGAGCGTTTTGACAAGTATCAGGTCGGAAATTTACGTTTGAAATCGGGTTTGAAATCACTTTTAATGGGGGTAAACATGGTTTTATTGAAAATGAAAGTAGACTCAGTTCGCGAATGAGAGATTTTTTTAGCTTTTCAAAGTTCCTTGGCTGGTCTCAAATCATTAAGAAAGCCTACAAAACAGTATTGACCCATGTCTGCAGCACATTCAAATCAGCTAAAATCCATTGAGTGGTCTCTTTGTTTTACGGTAGAAATTTTATCTAGTCCTTCATTTTGTCCCTTCAGTTCAGTACAACGTACAGTGAAACAGTAATATCTAAAAAATAAGCTTTAATAAATGATAAAAAAAAAATCATTAAACTTATAATACCCAATTAATATTATTTTCGTGACGAATTACCCAATTGTTTTTCCATTTTACCCAATTGATTGAAAACAGAGTGGGTAAAAATATTGAACATACCCAATTAAAATTTCAGATACCCAATTGAATGAAAAAGGGGTGGGTAAATACCCAATGGTCTAAAAAATTAATTAAGGTACTGCCTACCATACCTAATGAGCGCAATACACGACTATTTTAATATTTTGGCTTAGAAAATAATTACATATCATACAGCAAAATTAGCATTTGAGAGGTCCTGGTTTCATACCTAAGCAGCACTGCCAAATTTGTGTCCATGTGCAAGATGCAATAAGTATGCATAGAACATTTTAACACCCAGAAATGACTGAATGACTCAAAAATTGTTGAATGGAACATTACACAAACTAATAGTTTCTTAGTCTAGAGGTTTTGTCAATGGCTAACCTCCTTTGCCTATCATTGCATACTGTCCATATACAAAGCAGCTGTGTCCATGACTATTTTCGTCACAGTTTTTCTTGTATAACTTGACAGCCCTGGGATAGTCACGCCTTACTGTGTCATAGAATGCTGCAAGCCTGTGGCAATCTGTAAAGAAATAAAAAAGTATGTTTTTAAAAAATATGGGCCAAGATCTGATAAAAGGGGTCTTATGGCAGGAAAATAAAAAATTAAGATATTAATTACATATGAAAGACCAAGTTTTTGTGAGTATTTCCTGAAAATTTAAAGAGATTATTCTTACAAATAGCAAAGATATGAACGTTGAAAGGTGTGCAATTGATGCAATCTAAACATGACGTCATAAAACTTTTGATGACGTTTGGACGTTGATGACGTTAACGTTTTTAAATCAACGTTGTTAAAATGAAGGTAGGACTAAAATTCTCGAAATTCTATGTGTTTCTTGAAGTTAAACATCTATACTACTGCACAGACTATGCAATAGGCACGAATTCACAAACTGTTTGATAAAACATGCAAAACAATGGGCGTACCTGGTTTTAAAAATGAGGCTAGACCTTTGGCGCAATGGTTGCCATGGCAACATACATGATACAAATGACATTTGACCATAAGAAAAGTATGTGTCTTGGACTGTGTTACAATATTAAAGCTGTATGAAATAATTATCAGAACATGCCAAATATTTCAAATTTAGATGGTTTTTAAATTTTAATAGGATAAAATGTACTTGAATGCCCGAAGACACCTTTTACCAGATCCGCGCTCATATATATCATTAAGATATTATGATGGTACCTTCGAAATCCGGTGAAGTTAATGTTTAGATATAAAGTACAGCTCTCTCTAAAATCTCAGGTTCACTTATGCAGTGACATATGCTGTTCCAATACAGAATTGAGAAATTGATCACTTTCATCTGTAAAGATTTCTATCTTTGTTTACAATTCATTCTTCCCAAGGACTATTCCACTGTGGAATAGTCTTCCTTCTTCAGTGGTCGCATCTAAGACCATGGATGAATTTAAGGCTCTCATTTAAACCATGGGTCCAGAGGTATACGTTTTAGTATGCCTCTGTCTAGCTTCTTGTAAATAGTTTTAATGGCCCATCCCGAATGTTTTCCCCCTAATTTGCTAAATTAAAAATTTAACCACCCACCCACACCACAAGGTTCCATCTCCTGCACCGCCACATCATTTAATGAGTCAAGTGTCATTATTATTTGGCACCAATTAGCGAAATCTGCGGATAATTTACTTGTCTGGTTCCCGTTTTAGACTATCATTTACATGCATGTGCTGACAACCAGTTACTACCCGGATTTCATGAAATGAAAATTTAATAATAATAAAAAAAAATTATACATGCACGTTGCATACACATACAATAGCGATTGACTGAGCGACATGATACATGTAAAAACTATCGCTCTGGCGTCGAAAACATCTATCTGACAACGAAAACTTTAATTAAATTGACGGTATTCGCTCTGTCAAATAATTCCTTATTTCGATTAGTTCCTTTTCGTTGCTGATGAGAATAAAAACATGTATAGAAAAAAATAAGAAATAAATTTTGCATTCAATTTTACAAATTGTATTACTTTGTACATGTATTTTATGTGGATGTATTTGTTTTCAAGCGCTTTCATTTTATTTTTCTTAATAATGTCGTTGAAGCTTTCGTTTGCACGTGTCACACACATGCGGTGGCTGTGTGTACATGTCATCATTATCACAGAAAAAAACTGCAAACTAGCAGTCTGCTTTATTTGAAATTCATTTTGTTAGGACTGTTTTGTCGAAACATTCCCAAACACTCGACATAGCCGTGTGTCGAAATTTCACGGAGTACCTCCACTGTTGAAAAAGATTGTTAATTATAAGGTTTCAAGCTAATTTGACTGTTTAATTTCATACTTTTAAATGAACTCGGGCATACATATTCTTACTAAACGATTTACGATTCGTCTTATATTATTTTTTCATGTAGCGATAGGTCTATGTGGTACATATCGTATTCAACAGTTAAAGACACAAAAATCCACAGAACCATGTTTTAAAATGCGATAAAACAGCAATACGGCACTTCCCGGCATAAATGCGAGGTTCACTAGATTAAATTGCAACGTTTGTCCTACGTAAGTATTAAATGAAAATTTGTCGCAAAGCGTCGGAACAATGTAAAATTTTAAAAAGAAAAACACCACTTTTTTGAAAATTAGAAATGTCAGTTCTAGGCTTTTCGTCTTTATTCCACCGAACACCGAAGTTGTATCTACACATATCATCTTAATTATGGTTCAGACACTTAATCAAAATTAAATTTCAAGGAGTGCGCATACATGAAGACAGGTGTCACCCTGTGGTGACACTTGCGCATACGGCACTCTTATTTCCGGTAATAAAATTCAGGCGAAGTTCTGGAATTCTCAAGAAGCTACCGCGGTGCAGGAGATAGGGATCAAAGGTGACAACAATTAGGTGATAATGGCTCTCGACTGTTGGTCTTTTTGCATTGAAGTGTATGGAGCACCCAGCATGCTGCTAAATGTGCTAATTTCCGCTATAATTAAGTACGAATTCCAGGTATAACAGTTCCCTGGACAGACAGATTGCTAAGTTCATACTCATAGAG
Source organism: Rugalucina vietnamica (assembly GCA_964017185.1). Classification (NCBI taxonomy): domain Eukaryota; kingdom Metazoa; phylum Mollusca; class Bivalvia; order Lucinida; family Lucinidae; genus Rugalucina; species Rugalucina vietnamica. The sequence goes on from OZ024873.1 coordinate 56,098,004, forward strand.
GTTTATGTAACCACTTACCGTCAGGTTTTTTCTCATTGAAACAATCGTACAGCCATGTTTTCTCCAATTCATCGAGATATTCTTTAGCTTGTGCCTCATCCTTCAGATCGTACGCCCCTATAGCTGACATTCTGAATGTTTTATTCTTCACTATAAAGTAGAATATTTGATGGTGGTCTACTTTCTGTTTTGACCTTGTTCAATTCAGGGGAAGTAACCCAAATGCAATAAATTGTTCGATTAGCCCAAGAAAAGTCTGGTCGTTCCCAAGTCAACTCGTACCTCAGTGTTTCAATAAAAAGGTACAAGCAGGCAAAGATCAGGAAAAGGCGCAATCAGAGAAAGATTCCCACTCCAAAAACCGAGGTGGGAAAAAACCAAAGTAACAATCAGGTACTTATACCATAAAAACATTTCGTAAGCCGAATGAGCAGCTATTTTCCCAATAGGTGGCCACTCAGTTACCTTAACTTAACTAAAAATATGAAAACATACATAAGGCGCCAACAGCACAAAAATATTAAACACCAAGACATAAAACAAAAAGAACCACCACAGAAGTATCGACTTGGAACGATCAGTAACAAAAAGTTACTGGCGGGCTTAAATCGATTTTACACGGCCGTAACCTCACCCTCAGCTTCTGCAGTGGTTCATAACATTTAGTTAGTTCTTCGGTCCTCGTGGTGAATCTCTAACTAGTCAATGAATCATCAAGAACAAACAAATAAATCATGATAAACATCCTGATGAATCAAAAACCAGGACTCACAGATTGAGTAAGCTGCCCGACGATGGAGATCCCTGGGCGCCGAATAACTTACTAACTCCGGAGCAAAAGAAAAACATCAGTTGGACCCCGGTGGGCCAAGCAACAGACAAGAAGCTCCGGCCCCAACCAACTAAAATGAATAGCTTTAAGTCGGGGCCATCATAGAGTCTGACGCCCGACCCACCGGCGTGCAATTAAAGAAGGCAGCGTAGTCATCAACCATGATTGGGTTAAAAACTAAGCATGCAGACTGTCGCATAACATTCAAATTATAACCTATACGTCTGTAACGTGTTATGATTTTTCTAAACTGAAAAGAAAAATCATTACTTCCTATAAGTTTCTTGAATTTGTAAACCAAGTCACCATAAAATTCTGGTTCCGAAAGGCCCTCATTTAAAAGCGTCTTTAACCCAACATTATATTTGGAAATCAATTCATAGTGTCTACGATAAAATTTAGAAAAGGTTTTTCGAAGTTTATGATACCGATAGCCCTGTTGGAGAAGTTTGGCCGTTAAACATTTATTACGAGCGTTGAAGTCTGTAACATGATTGCAGACTCTAGCAAACCTAATAAGTTGCGAAATGTATACGCCATAAGAAGCACGGCGAGGAACGTCACCATCCAAAAACGGAAGTTTCGCAAAGCTTGAACTTATAAATAAAACGAGTCCGGAGAAAAGGACTCTTTAGGATTTCCGACCAAGTCCGACGCAAATCTGTAAGTGCAATCATTGAAGAAGGCTAGAAGTTTGAAATTTTGGATTTTAGAAGAAGAGTGATTGTATTATCTGGGTAGCGAAAGCATAGGCGATGAGACGCTATATCTGCGGTTTTCTCATGATGCGGCTTAAATGTAGACCTATTAGATTCACAGCGGAAATGTTTACAATTTGACCATAAGACACAAATACTGAAAGCAAATAGTTTAATGGAAAGTTGTGCTGATGAAATATTCAGCAATATCAGTCTATTTCACATCTGATTTGATAAGAAAAAGAAAAAAGAACAGAGAAGCGTAACAAGCGTATCAACGTCCGGAATCTTTTCCATACAGCGTGTACAGAAAAGATAGAACCTTGAATGGAGGTGGTGTTATGTTACTTGTCCACGATGACATCCCACACATGCCTCTCACAGAATTGGACAATGACTCACAGTCAGTTTGGGTAAAACTTTTTGCAAATAAGACAACTCACTTTGTGGCTAGCTGGTATCGACCACCTATCGATGGTCATTTACCAGTATCGGACAACAGAAATGATTTATTGAATTCCCTAGAAAAGTTTGACAATTTATTTAGAGAACAGCTCGACAAAATCCCCCTTAGTTCACATTTTAGGTGATTTTAACTTTAGAGACATTGTATGGCCTGACGGACTCAACAAATCTCAGTCGTCATTGAGTCAGACGGAGGGTCGGATTTTGATAGATAGCATGAATGACCATGGCTTGGAACAATTATTCAATTTCCCCACCAGAGAAAGAAATACTTTGGACTTAATTTTGACCTCTCTTCCTGGTCAGTTTTTAGACATTCGTTCCGCGGACAAGCTCAGTGAGCATGACAATGTTTCTGAAAATTGCTATCCCTCCTATAAGGAATTAAAAATTAAAACTGAGATCCTTTAAGAGCAGTGAACACATAAATGAGAAAGGTGATGGGCCATACCGCGGTTTCGACTATTGAAGTCTCGTCAGTGACCCTTTAGATTTGAAACCTATGAGAAAGGTGCATCGTTATCAGAAAGGTGATTATGAATCTAAGAGAGCAGAACCACTAAAATTTGCAAAGGAAAGATACTTCAACGGTTACTCAGATACTCGATCGGTCAAAGAAAATTTCAATCTCATTACATCTTTTATTCAGGAATCGGCAGATAAACATATCCCCTCAAAAACTAGTCGCTCAGTTTCCTCTGTCCCTTAGATAACACCTGAAATAAGAAGGAAAATTCGACAGGTCTCTTGCCCGCAATTACCGCCCAGTTTCTTTGACATGCATTCCTTGTAAGCTTCTTGAACATATTGTATGCTCAAATATTATGGCCCATCTTGGTGAACATGAACTCCTGTCGGACAGGCAACACGCATTTAGGAAATTGCATAGTTTTAAAGCTCAGTTGACTACGGTGAAAAATGATTGGGCAAAAATCTTAGACAAAAAAGGCCAGGTTGACACTTTTATACTGGGTTTTGAATAGGCATTCAATACTCCTCCCCATGAACTCCTTAAAAGCAAATTGTTTAGCTATGGAATATGTGGAACAACAATGAATTGGATAAATGCTTTCCTTTGTTTCAGACAACAATGGGTAGTGGTAAATGGTATCAAATCGGATTGGGCTCCAGTTGTGTCGGGTGTCCCTCAGGGCACCGTTCTCGGCCCCTTGCTGTTTTCCTTCTATATAAATGACATCTCAGTAGATAAATGAGTCTGAAATAAGACTCTTTGCTGATGATTGTGTTTGCTATCGTGAAATCAAGAATGAAGTGGATACATTGAAACTTCGGAGTGACATTGATCGTTTACGCAGTTGGGCTAGGAAATGGGCAATGAGATTTCAACCGGTCAAATGCAACATGGTGCAACTGACAAATAAACGGTCTAGTAAGATACAGACTAACTACACCATTGAGGGCGCTGTACTAGAAAACGTTGAAAGCATAAAATACCTGGGTGTAAATATCACAAATAATTTGAAATTGAATACTCATATTTCCATTTTTTGTACAAAGGCTAACAGAACTCTCGGATTCTTGAGGAGAAATTTGTATTCTTGTCCCCAAGATGTGAAAGAAGCAGCTTATAGAAGACTGGTGCGGCCGACCTTGGAATATGGAAGTTCAGTTTGGTACCCTCACACTCATGGCCTCCATGAAGAACTGGAAAAGATCCAAAATCGTGCGGAAAGATTTGTGACTGGAAATTATGTTTTTTGAAACTGGGAGCATGATTGGCATTTTAGGTCAACTGAAATGGGAATCTCTTAAGAAGAGGAGGCAGGATAGTAGTCTTATATATTGTTATACAAAGGTCTAAAGGGTAAAGCCAGAATACCCAAGGATGACCTCATCTCGAAGAATAGGCGTTGTAGAAATCAACACTTTCAGATACCTTCAGCTAGCAAAGAAGCGTACAAAAGTAGTTTTTTTTCACAGACTATCAGGGACTGGAATGATCTCCCTGATTCTCTGATCCCCTCTGCTGATGACTGTGTGTCCAAGTTCGCATCTCTTGTGAGAGCCAGGGACTAATTTCCCTCCTGGCGCACCCCCACTGCTGAAGTATTGTCCATTTGGCGTATCACCAGTAAATAAGCAATGAAAAATTCAGCGCAAAGGACGCACAGATCTTTCGGCTTCATCATTTTCGAATCCTATTTTGTTCCGGTGCTACCGGGGAGATTTTGTTTGATGTTTGTCTTACATAATTTTCTTTGACTTAACATTAACAGGTAAACGTTTATCGCCATTTTTTTTTCTATTCTGCATCAATCACTCGCATGGATTACTCGCAGATGCGCACCAGTGCATTGTTAGTAGAAAAAAAAACATGTAAATACATGTAAAATGTTTTCGTAATAATTGTTAGTTAGATTACATGTTGATACATGTAATTTAAGATGACAGTCAGGAGCACGACTGACCATGGGAATTAAAAGATGAAAACATTGCACTGGTATTTATGGAATTTGGTGGTCGTTTATGCATACTACCCTTCGCAACCAGGCAAAAGCAGCTTAGCAATCCAGGTGTTTGAAGCAAGCATCTCCTAACTAGTAGACGGCAGCCATTCCACTGTATAATAGCGATGGGATAAAACGACTATATAATACTCGTAATAATAATAATAATAATAATAGAAAACATAATTATCTTATAAGTGTTTCCCATATCGGAATTCTGTCGATCCTTCCTCATTGTCACGCTTTTCGCGTTGGCGGCACTGTGGCACCGCTGATCCGCCATTTTATTGGAAGGTACAAGTAGGCAAAGATCAGGAAAAGGCGCAATCAGAAAAAGATTCCCACTCCAAAAACCGAGGTGGGAAAAAACCAAACTAACAATCAGGTACTTATACGGTAACCATGAAACATATCGTAAGCCGAATGAGCAGCTATTTTCCCAATAGGTGGCCACTCAGTTACCTTAACTTAACTAAAACTATGAAAACACACATAAGGCGCCAACAGCACAAACAAATTTAAACACCAAGACATAAAACAAAAAGAACCACCACAGAAGTATCGCCTTGGAACGATCAGTATCACAAAGTTACTATCCGGCTTAAACCGGTTTTAAAGGCGCTTAATCTCACCCTCAGCTTCTGCAGTGGTTCATAACATTTAGTTAGTTCTTCGGTCCTCGTGGTGAATCTCTAACTAGTCAATGAATCAACAAGAACAAACATAATTATAAATCAAGATAAACATCCTGATGAATCAAAACCCAGGACTCACAGATTGAGTAAGCTGCCCGACGATGGAGATCCCTGGGCGCCGAATAACCTACTAACTCCGGAGCAAAAGAAAAACACCAGTTGGACCCCGGTGGGCCAAGCAACAGACAAGAAGCTCCGGCCCCAACCAACTCAAATGAATAGCTTTAAGTCGGGGCCATCATAGAGTCTGACGCCCGACCCACCGGCGTGCAATTAAAGAAGGCAGCATAGATATCAACCATGATTGGGTTAAAAACTAAGCATGCAGACTGTCGCATAACATTCAAGTTATAACCTATACGTCTGTAACGTGTTATGATTTTTCTGAATTGAAAAGAAAAATCATTAATTCCTATAAGTTTATTAAATTTGTAAACCAAGTCACCATAAAATTCAGGTTCCGAAAGGCCCTCACTTAAAAGCGTCTTTAACCCAACATTATATTTGGAAATCAATTCTAGTGTCTACGATAAAATTTTCCAATATTGATTATTTTAAGCTGGAAACCGCCGATAATGTAAAAGTGGTGAATTACTTCTTGGACCACCTACTTCGTCTCACGAAAGTGGAACGAGGTACCGGAGTGAATCTAGTCGTGTATAACCCGGTATAGAGATGACCCGCAATATATCATGTATATACACCGGATAATCTATAATTTTCTCATCGAAGCGATCATTATTTTCTGGCCGCTAGATGTCGTTTCGCGCCAGAATAATCAGCAAAATGGTGGACGTTTGTGAAACGATGTATCTGTCAAAAATTCTTTGATTAGCAGCATTGTAGATTCTGATGAAGGAGACACTTGTGCAGTCGTCAAGTTTAACGTTTATTTTATCATCTTGAATCGTTACTTTGGAGATACAGACTCACTGGTAAACGCTAAATCCTAAGATATCTAGGTATTTTTATTTGTTTTGGTCAACAAATTTGCAAATGTCAAGAGGAAGTATAAATATTTTTGATTGGAGTTTGCAGTTATCCCAGTACTTATCTCATGGCATTTGACTGCAAACAGATGAACAACAATCCTAGCTTACTTCGAAAACAAAGGTTTCTTTTTAAGAGTGCTCAGTTTTGGTTGAAAGAGCTGTTTATTCTTGCCAAAAAATTTTACAAGGGAGACTACTCTTAAAATTCCTGGTAAAATTTTATAAATGATGCTGATGCAAGATTGCAAGCCCATGGTTGTGAAATATGATGCACCATGCTGTCTTGTAGGAACTTGCAGTGTTCAAAAAATAGCAGAGACCTTACTGGACCTTTGGTCAGACAAACTGTTAATTTGACTGACTGAACAAATTTTAGTCCAGAAAACATGATGGGCCTTTTTGACAAATTTCTTTGGAAGCGAGTCAACATGGCCTCGTACCAACTCGGCCCCCAAGGCAACTCAGCCTCGTGTCAACTCGGCCTGTTTATTTTTTATATTGCTTGATAAGGAAATGTTTGGAACTGTGTTCGTATATGTTTAAATCACTTATGGAATATAGAGCCGCCTGTGATAAAATTATATAGACAACAGTCCTCTTATTGTGATAACCCCTCCATGATACACCTAAAACAATATTTGACCAATTTATTAAAGACGCTAAATCTGCTAAATTGTTTTATATATAGCAATTAATGGCATCAAAATTAAAATGAATTAAGACGCCGCACATAAAGATATTACACTAAATAAAAAAAAAGGAAACTATGCGAATATTGGAATATAAAGGAAACAAATTATGCTCTCCATATTTGAACAATCCCTCTATCAGTATAATTACCAAAGAACATAAACCCATATACCATATACACCAGGCCGAGCTGACCCGGGCCGACTTGACTTGAGGCCGACTTGGCCCGGATTCATTTCATTGGCATTTTTGGGCCAAGACAACAACTCCCTATACAGTTACATTTTGAAAAGGGCCCATGCCTTTCTATAGAAGGGGCCTTCTTGAAAAATTATGAGCCTTTTAGCACAGGGCCCCTTCCAGAATTATTCCTGATTATTCGGTTGTAAAATGGTCCATTGCAAAACCGGAACGCACCGAAATACTAAAACACATCTGTATTTACTGGAACGCACCATTTATATTGTTTCTTATTCACAATGTTATTGGCAATAATTTTTTGATATGCATATTTGAATGCAGTGACTTACGTATGCATTTTCCAAAAAATTGTGTCTTGTTTGCTTGAATAAATACTGACATAGGCAAAAGTTTTATAAAGTGTTAATCTTGCTTGTCAGGATATTTAATCTATTGTTGCCCAGTGTTTCGACATGTTTGCAACTTGAGCCAACTCAACAGGTTGGCACGTTTTTGTTTTTAAGCTATGAATCCATCCCCCAAACTTCAAAAGGTGTGAAATACCTTTCATTTGAGTGGCGCCATGAGAAAACAGCGCCAATTGTGTGTATTGCTAAATTCAACCATTGAACAGTTTTGCGCACAGTCATTTCGTTTTTTTTTTTGTGTGTGTGTGTGTGTTATTTTTTTTTTTTTTTTTTTTTTTTTTTAGAGATTATTTATTGTTGATAAGTTAATCAATACCTTTCAAGCTAATACTGAACACCTGTAAAGAATCCATATGGAACGAAATTCAAGTTCAAAGATTTTAACAGGGACGCACAATAAATATAGGCAATTTTTAAAGAAAGATCTATGTAAAATCTATATAAAGCTGAATGAGTCTAGCATCATTTGTCACAAATTATTAATAACATACACAACCTGCTTGATAACCTATTATTTATGGTGCGTTCAGGTAAATACAGGTGCATTTTGGTGTTTCTGTGCTTTCGGGTATTTCTACGGACCTGTTATAAAAGACTGACCCAGAAGGCAAGATACTCTTATTCCCATCAATCAATTTCTAATTATCCTTGGGAGGTGAACATTGTTTACAGGATGAGCCTATATCCATGGGATCTCTGTTTGAAGTCTCTTCCCAACAGACTGGAGAAGCCTGAGATCAAACCAGCTAGCCCTTACCCACTATGTCATTGAGACTTCTCTAGTAGACTTTGTTAACAATTTTAAATCTATGAGCTTATACTCGTAAATGAGCCTGTGCGTGAGAAAACCAACAATATGGGTTGGGACCAGGTCTGACACAAACCAGCCTGTATAGTCACAGAAGATGGTTAGAGGCTTTAAATTTCAGATTTAAGAAGGATTGTACTATCCATGCAGCGAAAACAAAGGCGCTGATCAGCTGTGCAGTTACTGCACAGCTGATCTGCGGCTTTGTTTTCGCATATGTAAATTGTTGGTTTTCTCATGCGGTGGCTCAAATAAGGTTTTTGTGGAAAAATATACATTATTTAGGCAGAATGGGCAAGTAAAATTCCTTTGGGGTTAAAGGACCCCTCAGATAAGTTGCTCTCCGAGTCTTGTTTCTAAAATCGGCGGATGATATGTTGCGGCTCATTGTAGACATCATGCCTCCCCAGTGTTGGGCAACATCCGACATGACTATAGGTGTTGACTGGCAGCAAAACAAACAAACATCTTTATGATCTAGGATATAAGGATATTTGTAGCACATCAAAAGTATTATCAGTTATTATTTTAAATGCATTTTTATTTCCTAGATCATAAGTGTGGCAGCTTTGTTAACAGTTCTGGACCTTCAACCTGGACCATCCCACCACCACAACAGTGTTTATCTGTGACAATCAGAGGACAGGTAAGTATCTGCATCAAGCTAGGAATTAAATGTATTTGTAAGTGAAAAAAAACAACAAAAAAAAAACATGATATCTTCTTGTTTCTTTCAGAAGATTCCATCATGTAGTCTGATGTAGATATTTGTAAGGCCATTTGTCAATTAGCAAGGGTTATTCTGGCTATGAAATATCATGAGACAAATTTGCTCATTGAACTTTCATTGGCAAGAATTTCCTCTAGTCATTTTATAAGAGATTTTTGTCCAAAAAAAAAAAAAGAACTCACAGTCTCCCAGAAAATAACCCCTGTATTAGTGATGAAAATCATGTGCACTAAATACTCGTATTCTCATCAGGAAAACATGTCCGTGAAATGTATACCCCATTAAACCCCAATTTTATTTAGAAAAATTGGGGTTTGCTGGGGTATATCTAATTTTCTTATTTTTGATCCAAAACATAGTGGGTACTTGTTAGAACCGCATCAGCTGAGGCGGTTCTAACATGTACCCACAATCTATGTGTTGAGCAAAAATACTAGATATATTGAAATTTTTCCAGCGAAATTTCATTTTTACAACCATAAAAAAAAATTTCATATACTGCATGGGTGAGTTTTCTAATGTGCCTCTGGCAGGCTTGCTCAGGAACAGTTTGGTTAGGATAATTGACCATCCTGACATGACCTTACCTATTGAATGTGGATGACAAAGAAAAGCGGAAAAGATGAGCAAACATACAAACCATTTACAAGGTCTGTGTATGACAAGGTCCAGCGTAGAGCTAAGGCTTTTTGTAATGGTTTTTCTCGTAATAAAGACAACATATGAGCCACCTCGTATGTGACATATGAGCCACCAGGTCCGACACAAAACAGGCTGTACAGTCACAGAAGATGACTTGAGGCTTTGGATTTAGAAAGTGGAGGAAATGTACTATCCGTGTAGCGAAAACAAAGGCGCTGATCAGCTTCGCAGTTACTGCGAAGCTGATCTGCGCCTTTGTTTTCGCCTATGCAGATTGTTGGTTTTCCCACGAGGCGGCTCATGTATATTACAAATGAATTTAATGAAACTGTGCATTAATTTTAGCATCTCTTAAAACTTTTCTACTTGTTGCTGTATATCAATTGTTTGTCTCGATGTAAGTTTGTGTGAGAATTTTTCTGTATTACATGTATCCGGATCTTTTATTTTGCAGTTTCTACACATTGGTTTACAGTCAGCATCCTGATTCAGTCCTATAGTGCCATGTGTTGATTGCAGAAGTGTTGTTTTGAACAACCAGGTAAGAGCCATGAGATGATAAATGAGCCTTCGCGTAAAAAAAACAATATGGGTTTCGGACCAGGTCTGACACAAACCAGCCTGTAGAGACACAGAAGAAGGCTAGAAGCTTGAGATTTTGGATTTAAAAAGGAGAGGGATTATAATATCTCTGTAGCAAAACCAAAGACGCACAGCGAAGCTGGTCTGCGCCGTTGTTTTTGCATGTCAGCTCATTTTGGAGATAAAGCCAGAAGAACAGAAAATATAGCTTACTCATCATGATCGGTAAAAAGCAACACTGCCTAAGCCACCTATTCTGTTTTCAAATTGGGTTTTGGTTACATCATGGAACCTTGGTAGTGCCAAGGTTTTTATCGCACCTGCTTATAGCAGGGTGCGATATAGGAGTCCAAATTTCCGTCCGTCCGTCCGTCCGTTCGTCCGTCCGTCAACATTTACGTCGAAGTTTGGTTTTCTCTACATAAATGATAGCTAGGATTGTGAAACCTTGCATAGTAATTGTCCTTGACATACCCTTCAAGCACGCACCTTGACCCGCTGCCCTTGACCTATATTTCACGGTCCATTGACTTTGTTAATTTTTACGTCGAAGTTCCGTTTTCTCTGTATCAGTGATAGCTGTGAGTGTGAAACCTTGCATAGTAATTGTCCATGACATACCCTTCAAGCACGCACCTTGACCTGCTGACCTTGACCTATATTTCACGGTCCATTGACTTTGTTAAGTTTTACGTCGAAGTTTGGTTTTCTCTGCATCAGTGATAGCTGGGATTGTGAAACCTTGCATAGTAATTGTCCTTGACATACCCTTCAAGCACGCACCTTGACCTGCTGACCTTGACCTATATTTAACGGTCCATTGACTTTGTTAATTTTTACGTCGAAGTTTGGTTTTCTCTGCATCAGTGATAGCTAGGATTGTGAAACCTTGCATAGTAATTGTCCTTGACATACCCTTCAAGCACGCACCTTGACCCGGTGCCTTTGACCTATATTTCACGGTCCATTGACTTTGTTAATTTTTACGTCGAAGTTCCGTTTTCTCTGTATCAGTGATAGCTGTGAGTGTGAAACCTTGCATAGTAATTGTCCTTGACATACCCTTCAAGCGTGCACCTTGACCCGCTGACCTTGACCTATATTTCATGGTCCATTGACTTGTTAATTTTTTACGTCGAAGTTTGATTTTCTCTGCACCAGTGATAGCTGCGAGTGTAAAACCTTGCATAGTAATTGTCCTTGACATACCCTTCAAACAGGCACCTTGACCCGCTCACCTTGACCTATATTTCATGGTCCATTGACTTTGTTAATTTTTACGTCAAAGCTTTTTTTCTGCATCAGTGAAAGCTGCAAGTGTGAAACCTTGCATAGTAAATGTCCTTCACATACCCTTTCGGAACACACCTTAACCTGGTGCCTTTGACCTAAATTTCACGTTTTTAGTTATTTTGCCCGATGCAGGTGCGATATCGACCTCCGCGGAGTTCTTGTTAAAGAAAAGAAAGCGACATACCAATAAACCCAGATTAAATATAAATAACATTTTAGTACTTTACTTTACTGAAGTTGCTAAATTGCACAGCATCCACTACATGTTTTGTGGGTAATCATAAAGTTTTGCATAGTTTTCTTTATGGAGAATGGTACATGTATATCTTTTTCTTGATACTAAATTGTATGCCTGTAGTCATTTTCTGTGGTTATACAGACTGACCAGTGATTCAAATAGAAAGGTTACCTGGAGCTAAGTCAAAGCATCAATTAATGAAAATTTAGCCAGTCTAACTTACGGGGTAATTTTTATGCCCCCAACTTCGAAGAAGTTGATGGGGCATATTGGTTTGGGTCTGTCTGTGCAGTCAGTCAGTCAGTCAGTCTGTCTGTGATGCGTGAGCACTCGGTCAGGAACCGTTAGAGCTAGGATCTTGAAATTTGGTATGTAGTTTGTATATGAAAATTAAGAGGACCCGTATTTTTTCATTCAGGTAAATTCAAGGGGCTAGGGGCCCATTCTGTGAGAGTTATTTCCCTTTTTAATTCTTGATTAAGTGAATAGATAGTGGGTACCTTGTGTGCGCAACTCCTCCTACAGTTTTATTCCAATTCTCTTGAAACTTTACAGATGTTGTAACCATGCTTTGAAGATATGCATATGGTTTGGATATAATCCTCAGATTAATTTTTGTCACTTTTTTCGCAATTTGAACTTAGCCATTTTTCGGGCATTTTGACAATGAAAGTGAATTGGCAGTGGGTACCTTGTGTGCGCAACTCCTCCTACAGTTTCATGCCAATTCATTTAAAACTTTACGTGTGTTATGGGCATGGTCTGAAGATATGCATGTGGTTTGGATATAATCCTTCGATTATTTTTGTCATTTTTTTCACAATTTGAACTTACTCATTTTTTCAGGCATTTTAGTGAATGGATAGAGGGTACCTTGTGTGCGCAACTCCTCCTACAATTTTATACCGATACTTTTGAAACTTTGCAGACAGTGTGACCATGCTTTGAAGATATGCATGTGGTTGGGATATACTCCTCAGATTAATTTTTGTAACTTTCTTTAAAATTTGAACTTAGTCATTTTTTGGACATTTTTACATCTTGAAAGTGGCTTACCAGTTGGGGGCATAGTGTTTCATAAACACGTTTTCTAGTTCCATTTCATTTTATTTTGTAGAACTTTTACAGCCATTGTTTTTGTGTGACTAATGGAAGAGTCTGAAGAAAGATGCCAGTAGTTGGAGATTGCTGAAGTGTTTTGAAACATTTGGTAAGTAAGAGATGTTGAGTTGATATACACTCAGTGAGCCACCACTTAAGAAGACCAACAACCCGCATATGCAAAAACAAAGGTGCAGATCAGCTTTGCCGTAACTGTGAAGCTGATCAGCACCTTCGTTTTTGCTACACATATAGTACTATTCCGTATTCCTCTATTTTCTAAATCCCAAATTTCCAGCCTCTAGCCATCTTCTTTGCTTGTACAGCTCGGTTTGTATCGAACCTGTTAGGACACGTTGGTTTTCTAATGACGCAGTTGCAGTCTCTAAGGCTTATCCAGATCCTTATTAGAAGTTAAATAAGTTACATTGGGGAGTGTAACAAAACTTCCGTAGATTGATTGATCAGTCAACCTGTATTTTCAGAGGAATGTGGTGGTCTAGAGGTAAAGCTTCAGACTCTGGATTGAGATGTCAGGGGTTTGAACTTCACCAGCAGGGGTCTTGAATAATACACATTAATCCATATATGACAAATTGATTGTATCATTTGGTTGAGCCCACTGTTATTATTAGGGTCATCGGGAGTGATTAGCTCACCTGAGCCGAAGGCTCACAAGGTGAGCTTATAGTATAGTAGTGGAGCCGGCGTCCGTCTGTCCGTCTGTGCGTGCGTGCGTCCGTCCGTCCGTTCACATTTTCAAACTTCAATATCTCTAAGACAACAAGGCCAATCGTGACAAAATTATATCTAAAGCATCATTGAGGAGCGGGAAAGGTTGTATTAGGTTTTGGGCCAGGTCGGATCAGAACTCTGGTTTCCATGGCAACGGATAGCTCCCATAGACTTACAATGGGAAAAACATATAAAAATCTTCTTCTCTGAAACCACAAGGCCAAGAGCTTTCATATTTTGTGTGTAGCAATGTCTAGTGGTCCTCTTCATAAATCCTGCCAACCGTGCCCCTGGGGTCCATACGGGCCCCGCCCCGGGGGCGTCATGATGAAAATATAAAAAAATCTTGGTCACTGAAACCACAAGGCCCAGAGCTTTCATATTTTGTGTGTAGCAATGTTTAGTGATCCTCTATATAAATCCTGCCAATCATGCCCCTGGGGTCAAAAATGGCCCCGCCCCGGGGGTCATTAGCTCCCATAGACTTACAATGGGAAAAACATAAAAAAATCTTCTTCTCAGAAACCACAAGGCCCAGAGCTTTCATATTTTGTGTGTAGCAATGTATAGTGGTCCTCTTTATAAATCCTGCCAACCATGCCCCTGGGGTCCATATGGGCCCCGCCCGGGGGGGGGGGGGGGGGGGTCATGGGTAAAACATAAAAAGATCTTCTTCTCCGAAACCACAAGGCCCAGAGCTTTCATATTTTGTGTGTAGCAATGTATAGTGGTCCTCTTTATAAATCCTGCCAACCATGCCCCTGGGGTCCATATGGGTCCCGCCCGGGGGGGGGGGGGGGGGGGGGTCATGGGTAAAACATAAAAAGATCTTCTTCTCCGAAACCACAAGGCCCAGAGCTTTCATATTTTGTTTGTAGCAATATATAGTGTTCGTCTTTATAAATCCTGCCAACCGTGCCCCTGTGGTCCACACGGGCCCCGCCCCGGGGGCGTCATGATGAAAATATAAAAAATCTTTTTCTCTGAAACCACAAGGCCCAGAGCTTTCATATTTTGTGTGTAGCAATGTTTAGTGGTCCTCTATATAAATCCTGCCAATCATGCCCCTGGGGTCAAAAATGGCCCCGCCCCGGGGGTCATTAGCTCCCATAGACTTACAATGGGAAAAACATAAAAAAAAAAATTTCTCCAAAACCACAAGGCCCAGAGCTTTCATATTATGTGTGTAGCAATGTATAATGGTCCTCTTTATAAATCCTGCCTACTGTGCCCCTGGGGTCCATACGGGCCCCACCCTGGTGGTGTCATGGGAAAAACATGAAAAAATCTTCTTCTCCAAAACCACAAGGCCCAAAGCTTTCATATTTTGTATGTAGCAATGTTTAGTGGTCCTCTATATAAATCCTGCCAATCATGCCCCTGGGGTCAAAAATGGCTCCGCCCCAGGGGTCATTATCTCCCATAAAAAAAATCTTTTCTCTGAAACCACAAGGCCCAGAGCTTTCATATTTTGTGTGTAGCAATGTATAATGGTCCTCTTTATAAATCCTGCCTACCGTGCCCCTGGGGTCCATACGGGACCCACCCTGATGGTGTCATGGGAAAAACATGAAAAAATCTTCTCCAAAACCACAAGGCCCAAAGCTTTCATATTTTGTATGTAGCAATGTTTAGTGGTCCTTTATATAAATCCTGCCAATCATTCCCCTGGGGTCAAAAATGGCCCCGCCCCGGGGGTCATTAGCTCCCACAGACTTACAATGGGAAAACATAAAAAATCTTCTTCTCCAAAACCACAAGGCCCAGAGCTTTCATATTTTGTCAGTAGCAATTTATAGTGGTCCTCTTTATAAATCCTGCCAACCGTGCCCCTGGGGTCCATACGGGCTCCACCCGGGGGGGGGGGGGGGGGGGGGGGGGTAATGAGTAAAACATAAAAAAATCTTCGAAACCACAAGGCCCAGAGCTTTCATATTTTATTTGTAGCAATATATAGTGATCCTCTTTATAAATCCTGCCAACCGTGCCCCTGTGGTCCACACGGGCCCCGCCCCGGGGGCGTCATGGATAAAACATAAAAAAATCTTCTTCTCCGAAACCACAAGGCCCAGAGCTTTCATATTTTGTTTGTAGCAATGTATAGTGTTCGTCTTTATAAATCCTGCCAACCGTGCCCCTGTGGTCCACACGGGCCCCGCCCCGGGGGCGTCATGATGAAAATATAAAAAATCTTTTTCTCTGAAACCACAAGGCCCAGAGCTTTCATATTTTGTGTGTAGCAATGTTTAGTGGTCCTCTATATAAATCCTGCCAATCATGCCCCTGGGGTCAAAAATGGCCCCGCCCCGGGGGTCATTAGCTCCCATAGACTTACAATGGGAAAAACATAAAAAAAAAAATTTCTCCAAAACCACAAGGCCCAGAGCTTTCATATTATGTGTGTAGCAATGTATAATGGTCCTCTTTATAAATCCTGCCTACTGTGCCCCTGGGGTCCATACGGGCCCCACCCTGGTGGTGTCATGGGAAAAACATGAAAAAATCTTCTTCTCCAAAACCACAAGGCCCAAAGCTTTCATATTTTGTATGTAGCAATGTTTAGTGGTCCTCTATATAAATCCTGCCAATCATGCCCCTGGGGTCAAAAATGGCTCCGCCCCAGGGGTCATTATCTCCCATAAAAAAAATCTTTTCTCTGAAACCACAAGGCCCAGAGCTTTCATATTTTGTGTGTAGCAATGTATAATGGTCCTCTTTATAAATCCTGCCTACCGTGCCCCTGGGGTCCATACGGGACCCACCCTGATGGTGTCATGGGAAAAACATGAAAAAATCTTCTCCAAAACCACAAGGCCCAAAGCTTTCATATTTTGTATGTAGCAATGTTTAGTGGTCCTTTATATAAATCCTGCCAATCATTCCCCTGGGGTCAAAAATGGCCCCGCCCCGGGGGTCATTAGCTCCCACAGACTTACAATGGGAAAACATAAAAAATCTTCTTCTCCAAAACCACAAGGCCCAGAGCTTTCATATTTTGTCAGTAGCAATTTATAGTGGTCCTCTTTATAAATCCTGCCAACCGTGCCCCTGGGGTCCATACGGGCTCCACCCGGGGGGGGGGGGGGGGGGGTAATGAGTAAAACATAAAAAAATCTTCGAAACCACAAGGCCCAGAGCTTTCATATTTTATTTGTAGCAATATATAGTGATCCTCTTTATAAATCCTGCCAACCGTGCCCCTGTGGTCCACACGGGCCCCGCCCCGGGGGCGTCATGGATAAAACATAAAAAAATCTTCTTCTCCGAAACCACAAGGCCCAGAGCTTTCATATTTTGTTTGTAGCAATGTATAGTGTTCCTCTTTATAAATCCTGCCAACGGTGCCCCTGGGGTCCATGCAGGCCACGCCCCAGGCATGTCATTATCTACCATAGACTTATAATGGAAATATCTCTGCAACAGCATGACACAAAGCTTGTATATTTGATATACAGCATTGTCATGTGGAGCTCTACATAAATCCTGGCAATCTTGCCCCTGGGGTCAAATATGGCCCAACCCCAGGGGTCATTATAGGACCCTGACCTTGTTAGATGATTTTTTTAAGTGAATCAAAATGGCAGAAAAGAGGATACACAATCCAGACAAGAGCTCTTCTGCTGATGTAAGTAGGGTTTCAAGGTCACATGACCAAGATGGCCATCATACCCATATATATGGTAAAAACCCCAACTACTTTGTCCAGTGACAGTACTTGGTGGCTCTCAGGTGAGCGATCGTTGCCCCTGGGCTACTTGTTTTAAATTTGATGAAAAGCCTCTTAGCAAACAGAATAGCCCCAGATGGGATGTCGTGTTCTGCGGCATCTCATGTGGGCCTATACTGTTTGCCTATGTCCCATAAAAATAATGCTAGGCTGAAATGAGTTAACTCCCACAGTACTGGTTAACATCCAGGAACCGATGGCTCTGTCTCAACATGTTTGAACCATTTTAAAATGGGGATTAAGGAAAAACATGTATGTCTGTATTTTCTGTGTTTTAGATTATGTGAATTCATCAGCAGTCATGTGACCAGTTACCAAGATGACCTTGACACGGAAATGCCGATGGTGTGGGCGGGAATTCCCGACCTGCCTATTGTTGTTTCAACACAGGAGAGTTCATTCTACTTACAGGCCCTACATCTGTAAATACACCACATGTTGTAAGGTATGAATTTTACCCAAATTTGACTAAAACACAACCAGTAAGACTAAATCCAGTCACTACATCCATAGACATCCAGATAAGTACTGCCTTTTTCAAAATCACCCTTTCCTGAAACACTGTCATCTTTTTCATACCAAAGGTCTTGCATAGTGCCCCAAAAAGTTTAAAGAAAATTCCATGTACAACAATTATCTTGAATAGGCATTTCACATATTTGTGAACCGATTTTCATTTTTTGTGTGTGTGTGGAATTTTATAAGACTTTTGGGTTGTAACAGGGTGACATAATCATATTTTGCTTGTGGTGTTTCAGAAAAGTGTGATTTTGAAAATTACGGTTTCCCAAAGATGGTGTTAGGACAGTAGTTGGTCTAACTTTTGCTGTAAGATGTAGTAGCTATTTAGCCTGATGCATGTGTGATATTGAATTCCATGGTGTTCTTGTTGAAAAACTAGACGAAAACTGTTGCTATATTTGGAAAAACAACAACAATTTGACCTTTTTGCGGGGAGCGAAGTGACCTCGTTGAATCAACAGTTTGGGTTTGATATCCACACGGAGCACCGTATTGTGTCCTTGAACTTTCCAGTGTACGGGTTAGGGCCCATGAAGACATGGCTGTATACAGACATGACTGAAAAATTGTTGACTGGGAGGTTAAACCTCAATACAAACAGACAAACAAACAGACAAACTGACCTTCAGTCAAAGTAAGAATAGAAAGTCCAAGAACTTAAAAAAAATCAAGTTTAAAATCCCAACCCAGACACCAGGGGCCAGTTATTCAAAACTTTGTTAGCTTAATGTCATCGTTAAGACTTCAACTCGTTAAGTAAATGCTGACTACATAAGCAAATACACTGTTTTTTTTTTTTGTTGAAAAAATGCGAGAATCCATTGCATTGCAATGCAATGGATTCTCACGTTTTTTTTTTTCAACAAAAAATAACAGTGTATTTGTAATATTGCCATTTGAGATTTTAACGAATCGTTAACTAACAACATCGTTAATTTTGAAGCACTGGCCCCAGGTGGCAAATGGGAATGTTGGTGCCAGCATTGGTTATCTAAATCATGTTCTCTTTCAGGCATTTTCCTGTGTGTCCCTTCTGCAGAGACATAGCCGTTCACACTTCGACAGACGAATCTACATGTGCAATATCTGCAAGACGAGATTCCTGTATAGACACCACTTGAAATTGCACAGATGTCGAATCAGAAACGTCAAGATCTTCAAGTGTCATCTATGTTCACAAACTTTCGTTCATTGCCTCAGCTTGGCTCATCATCTACGTAGAGGTCATCAGTATTTTGCTAGAAGGAAAATGAAGTCAAATAAAAACAGTGCAGGGACAAAAAGGAAGGTTCATAGAAATAAGGAAGAAAAAAGTGAAAATGGGCAACAGAAAATACTGTTGAAGATAAAGGCAGGGACAAGTACTACTTTCATTTCCCCAGGGAAAGAAGTGCCCCAAGAGAATGATAAGAAATTGAAATCTAGTCATGTAAAACACAAAAGAAAGAAAGCAAAAAGAAAGCTTGACATAATGCAGCCGGCTGTTAGTATGAAGAATGGATTGATATTGAAAATAAGACCTGTGCTTAAACCAGAATCTGAACAGAAAGTCTTGAAGAAACGTTCAAAGTCAAGAACAAAATTGAAACATGACAATAGCGAAAATTCCGAAGTTCAACAATCAAATGGTTTGAAACTGAAGATCAGAACTGAACAAGGTAAAGGCCATGTTGTTCTAAATAGTGAGACTGAACAGAAAGTGCCTAAACTTTTAGTGTCCAAGAAAAACTTGGAGAATGTACATAAAAATTTGAGTAAGTTATCTGGGTCAATGTTAACGAGTAAGAATATTGTCAGGAAATACAAGAATAAGAAAAATATGCTTGAGAGTGTAGTTGACAATGATGCCTTAGACTTAGAAAATGTCACCGAGGATGTTGATAAACCGGTGCCTAGAGTCAAAAATGGTATAATCATTCATAAAGATAGACTAGGAAACTACACATCAGCTGAACAAATTATGAAAACTGATCCAAAAGCTACTGAAG
Organism: Rugalucina vietnamica; assembly: GCA_964017185.1. NCBI lineage: Eukaryota > Metazoa > Mollusca > Bivalvia > Lucinida > Lucinidae > Rugalucina > Rugalucina vietnamica. The sequence goes on from OZ024873.1 coordinate 56,117,818, forward strand.
GAGGAGTGGGGAAGATGGATGCACCTGAAAGAACAAAGACTTCAAAATCAAAGAAACATGATGTGCCTAAATTTGCTAAAGGGTTTTGGGCAGTAATGCCAAGTCCAAGACCTGATGGCACTCCTGACCTAATGAAAATCAGGTTATCCCCTCAGAAACCACCACCGAGACTAGAAACGAACCCAGACATTCTGTATGAAACCACAAAGTTGTATGGTATGGATACTCGTTCTAAAACTGACACTGCTTTAAGTGAAGATTCAGATACATTTGGTGCATCGCCTATTACTGAAAAAGACTTAGAACTAGGTATAAACTCAGTTCATGATTCTGGTATCGAAGTGCTAAGTAGCTCATCATGTAACAGAAGTAATGGAAACTCAGTAAGATCTGTGCTTCTGGATGAAAATTCTCCAACTTACTTTCATGGTGAGGACTCCTTAATGTCATTTGACTCTCCTGGTAATGATTCATCCAAATATGAACACAGTATATGTGGTAAATGTGGAGGAATAGTAATGGAACAGAACAACAATACCTACTCGCCTACTAAATGTCATTGTGATTTGAACTCTCCTTCTCAAGACTTGCAGGAGAAAGCAGGATATATCTACATATCTCCATTGAAAGATCCATCTAGTAATAAGAAAAGCCCAAAATACAAATTAAATGATAAAAATGCTGTATCTGAAAGTCCTCTGACAGTATTCAATGGACCTGAACTCTGTGAGAAAACCACCGTTAATGATTTAAATTCTTTGTTTCCTGATAATTCAAAAATTGAAACAGAAAAATCAGTATTTGATTTCAATGAAGATGAAGACTTTGCCATTGAAAAACCATCATTAGATCATGTTAAAAACCCTAGGGTCCTCAATAAAACAGAAGAGGAAAAGAAGCAAGAATCCATCTTGCTTGGAGACTTACAAGAACCCAAAGAGCTGGCAACTCCTAAAAAGCGAACCAGGAATAAATTGTCTCGTTCTCCTAGAAGAAAGGAAGCAAAAGATACATCTGAAAAAAGTGAAATAATAGAAGAAAGTCCTGGTAGAAAGATTGGGCTAACTCCAAGCAAGCCAATCATAATTGAAGATGAATCCCCTATTAGTAAAGAAAAAGAACTGAAACTGATGTGTGCATCTAAAACAACTGGTAAATTGTCGGATCAAAAGGACTCACTCGATCAAGAAAGAGAAGCGAAAGGTGTTGATGATTATGGATTACATCTTGAGGACAAAGTGGTTAGTGAATCATCTAAATCTATTATTGTAGGCATTGCCAAAAATGATGAGATTGATGACAAAGAGCCCAAGAAAAATAAGCCAAGTAGAGCTAAAATGACAAAAGATGAAAGACCTAGAAGAAGTAGAAGAAATCAGAAGGGTTCTAGTACTGATAATGATGAAACTGGAAAATCAACAGTATGTAAACCTGGTGAAAAATATAATGCCTTGAAAAATGGAAACGTCCATGATGCCCAAAAGAATGGAACTGACAGTTATAATGAAAGTGAGGCAGCAGAAATAAATAGGGATTCAAATATGGATGGGGCTGACGATAAGAATCCAGTTTCAAAAGATCAAACTGAAAAATTGAAAGATAAGCAAGATACTGAAAAGGAAGATATGGTACAAGTTAACAAAAAGAAAGATAAGTCCAAAGACCCTGAATGTAATATCAATAAAAATGATGATGATCCAGTATTACAAACTTTTGATGAAACATCCCAGAAATTGATAGAATATCTTGAAGCAAAAGGTATGAGTGATGAAGTACCAGTGTTATGTTCGGCTAACAATGATTCTGGGATAGAAGAAATTCATTTATACACGAAAGGATGTAGCAAAGAATTGATAAAAAGTGTAGAATCATTTGTGAAAGAAGCTGAAGAAGTGACTATAAATAAAAATGAAGAAGTTGTAAATTTGATGGAAGATGACGAGGAACAGTCACCAGGTAAAAATCACACATCAGGTGATTTGAAAGTGAAAAATGTTGAAGAAACTGTCAGCTCGGAAGATATGTTAAAAGAGAGCATGCAAAATGACAATGAAAATGAAACAAATGACGCACATAAAAATGAAAATGTCACTGAGTCTGTTGCACAAGAATCAATTGTGGAAGACACTTGCGTACAAAAAGATGAGATTGAAAAAAGTACTGAAAAAGAAACAATTCAGAAATCAAACAGTGAAGGCAATATCATAGATAAAGTAATAGAACAACTTGAATCAGAGCCAGAACTGGAACTGAATGAATCGGAATCTAAGAAGCCAAATCAAGAAGATGCTACTGTAGAAATGAAAAAGATAAAGCCTCCTCCTGTGGTCCTTAAAGACTTTGATGAAGACAGCTTACTTCCGGCTCCTGTTCCTGATAATACTACAGACTTAACAGCTGCCTTGGAACAGGCAGGTTTAGGAGTCAAAACAACAGTACCAGTAGTAATGAATCCAGATGAGGATGACATTCCAGAAGTCGTCAGCTCTGCTTCAGCAAAACAATCTGCATCTTCGATCATAAAGTCACCTTTAGATCTTTTTCAGCAGCAGTTTCTATCATTTTTATCACATAAATCACCTGATCCTGAAGAAACAAAACCTTCAAAAAGGACAAAAAGAAAAGCATCAAGTAATAAAATGTCAAAACCTGATCTGAAAAAGACACCAAAATCAGCAGAAGCAGTAGATTTAATTTCTGATGGTAGTTCAGATAGTGATTTTGAACTCCCTGTTCCGAAAAGAAAGAAAAGACAATCTTCATTTCTTGATGACAGTAAGGTTGAAACTGATAATAAATCTAAAGACAAAGGTCACGAAAAGACAAAGGCAAACAATGTTACACCAAATCTAAAAAGTAATAGTAAAGCTGATAGTGATTGCAGAAAGAATAGCACAAATAATATTATCATAGTAAAATCACCAAATATGGAAGACGATATTCAGATAGAATTGCCTCAGCCAGATTCAGATAGTGACTTTGAACCACAAACTGAGATCACTGTTCATAAGAAAATGCCTTTTGTTCAGAAAACTCCAAACGCTAGAAATCTAGGAAGTAGCAGAATAAAATCAGATATTAATCATATGAAAAATCCTCAGGAAGATTCAGATAAAGACCTTGAATTGTCTGACCATGAAGTGAAACCAGTGAAGAAGTCTGTTGTCAAAAAAGGACCAAAGTCTGCGAGAATGAAAGCAATGCACAAAGACTTTGGTAGTGATGATTCAGATTTTGTAATAAGCGACTCAGAACTTGAAAGAGCTGGCACATCAGATTCAGATTTTGATGGATCTGTTGAACCAAAAGTGAAAAGATTAAAGAGTTGTAGAGAAAGGAGAGAAAGCTTAAGGCAAAGGACAATATCTTATAATGAAGATGATGAAAATAGCAAAGATAGTAAGGATGATCAGCAAGAAATATGTGATACTCAAACTTCAGAGAAAGGAGATAGGTTTAAAAGAAGTAAAAGAGGAAGGAAAAGTATTTGTCCTTGTTGTATTGGTGGAAGTCCCGGAATTCACACGAGGGAAGGCCATGAATATAAACCAGATTACAAACTTCCTAAGAATCATAAACAATTTGTTGCCAACACAATCAGATTGTTAGAATTGAAAGCCAAGATTCATAGACTGTTCCTATCATTGTTTCCTGATTGTAGAGAATTGATTACTCAGTCTGACATAAACACCATTGCATTTGATGACTTGATAGATGATGTTTTATCAACACTTAAATCAGATATACAGTTTGAACCAGGGAGTGACATTTTCGCTGAATCGGCAGCAAATCTCAGCCAAGAGACCCCTTTTGTGCCAATAGTTGATGATGAAAGTTTTCAACAAGTTGTTGGTGAGACTGTCCAACAGCTTGTTGATGATACTGTGAATTACGAGTCAGTTGAAAATGATACAAATAGTGCATTAGAAACAGACAATCTCAGTTGCGTGGTGACTGAAAACAGTGGCGTAGTTTTCGTTCCCAATCTGCAGTTAGTGTACTCTGATGATGCTGTATTAGGAACAAGTCAGATACCGATTGTTGATCAGATGCCGGAGAGTGGTGCCACAACATCAGCAAATCTTCTGCCAAGACTACCAACATACAGTACAGTGGAGAAGGGAGTTAATAACTCTGAAAGTGAAGATGCTGTAAAGGAACAAACTGAAACGGATGATAATGAAAAAAGTGAAAATAATGTCAGTAATAAGGCAGACAAGTCTGTGGTTACTGGTGAAAATGATACTTTTCATAATGCTGATAATGTAAATCAGGAGTTAACACCATTAGTATCAAACAACCATGTATTAAAATCAGACAGTCAAGTATTACAAACAGACAACCAGGTGAATTATGTTCCTTTAGATTCAAGTGCTCATGTAGAAGACATTGCTCTGCAAAATACTAATGATATAGCAGCTGATGAAGTTTTTGTCAACAACAATGGAGTAAGTGCTGAAGCGCCAACACTTATGAGCACTGATCCTTCTTGTAGTTCTACAGAACAAAATCCTGAAGACATGGTCAGTGAAATTCAGACTGTTGAAGGTGAAACTGCAGATTTAATGACAGAAACAAACTGTGAAGAAATTGTCATAACCATTGATCTAAATGCTGCAAAAGTTCAGCTTTGTAGAAGTCCTGCATCATGCTTAAAATTACTGCATTTAAAGATTGTAAGACTAATTTGGTGCCTTTTACCAGATCTCCAAGTGAGTTCAGGTGTATACGAGAGCCTTGAAAACTTGGAATTTCTTTTAGATCTCATTATAATGAGCAATAGCAGTGCTGAGGAAAATAACACCTTGTTATCTAAAGTGGCATCTAAATTGAAAACAAAACATTCCATCGCAAAAAGGACAGAAAAACGCTCAAATTCATTACCCTCTATTAATAAAAGAGGGAGACCACCTAAAAAACATATGCTCAGAAGACAATCAGAACTTAGTGTAAGAGAAATGATTGATAGAAAGCCAAGTAGAGAACTATTGAAAAGAAGGACTAAAAGTACGGATAAGGCAGTTCTGTTAAAGAAGTTAAAAACTAGTGAAACAAATTCAGAGAAAAAACGTCATAAAATTGTACAGAAAAGTCCTCTGAAGCATGCAAAAAGTAGTGAAATGATAAAACTTAGGAAAAGTGCTGCCATTTCAAGTATGCGTAGAAATAGTACTGGAAAGATTGTACAGCCTTCTAAGGTTACAGACGCAAAAATTATTGGTGCAGTTGCTAAGAAGTATTCTTCGGAGAAGGCAAAAGCTAAACACTCAGAAAGTAGCAATGTGAGTATGCCTGCAGATAAAGGAAATGTGCAATCGTCAGAGAAACGGAAATCAATGGAAAAAGAAAGAACAGAGGCGCATGGTGTTGATAGTTCAGTGAAAACTAGAGAAAATAGATCTCTCTTTGAACTTGAATTTGAAAACAGTATTGGTGTGACGAAAGATTCAGCATTGAATGGTAAATTGGAGGGGAATTTATTGAAAGCGACAAACTGTGTCCCTAAAGCAGTAGATAGAGGCGGTAATATATTTGAGAGAATGGACTCCTGTACAACAGAGAAAAGTGAGGGAAATATATTCGAAATAATGGATTCAGTCACAACGGAAGTAGTGGATTTAGTCACACCTGAACGGAATAACGGCAATATTTTTGAGAAAATGGAATCCGTGGAAAGTGAGATGAATGAGAAATTAACAAGTCCAATTAATGTTTCTCTAAGCAGCCCAGTGAGGACGCCATCGCCAGAGAAATCAGTTGGGAGTATCTCACCAGACTTGAAAAGACGGTCCTCAGACAAGAATATATTTGATTTACTGCAGGAGAGCTGAGAAAATAATTCATATTTATTTAGTATCAAATTACCCTGTGTACCCATAATGCAGCCAAACTTCTTTCAAGGCATATTCTTGCAATATCACATGACATGACATAATGGAGTGCAGTGATTGGAAGCTGGATCTAAATCATCAGGAAAACATGTCCGTGTAATGTATACCCCCTTGAACCCCACTCTTATATAGCAAAACTGAGGTATGCAGGGGTATACCTATTTTTCTTATTTTTGCTCCAAAACATAGATTGTGGGTACTCATTAGAACCGCCTCAGTGAGGCGGTGCTGATGCGGTTCTAACGTGTACCCACAATCTATATTTTGAGCAAAAATAAGAAAAATATCAAAAATAATTTTCAATTTTTTAAAGCTAAAAAAACTCTGTTTTTTGCATGGGCAAGTTTTCGTAATATGGCAGCAACCTACAGTGGGGCAATCAACTCAATGCTGTAGGTTGTTGATTGATTCTGCTTCCACTCTACACACTCCATTTTGTTAAGTGTTGTATTATGTTGCATTAATCTGCGCTGTAAGAATCCTTGATATATAAGTTGAAAATACTCTGTTCCTCTTTCTTTGGTATGAATATTGCTAAGCATACTACAGTTTTATTATACATGAATGATTGATCATTTTGTGCATATTGTCAGAAGAATCAATCAGGTGCAGTTTTAGATGAAAATGACATTTGTGCTTCTTTTGTGAGGGGATCGTGGAGGCACAGTGATAGAGCATAAGATGTTGGATCAAATGAGCCGCGTCATGGGAAAACCAACAATCTGCATAGGCGAAAACAAAGGCGCAGATCAGCTTCGCGGTAACCGCGAAGCTGATCAGCGCCTTTGTTTTCGCTACTCGGATAGTACAATTCCTCTCCTTCTTAAATCTGAAATTTCAAGCTTCTAGCCTGCTTCTGTGACTGTGCAGCCTGATTTGTGTCCGACCTGTTCGGGAACCACATTGTTGGTTTTCCCACGAGGCGGCTCAAATGGTTGCGAGTTGGAAACACAGTTGAGCAAGACACATTTACTCCCTATAATATTGTTAAGTAGCCAGGAAGCTGTTGCTCTATCCAAAATGACTGAAAATTGGATGAGTGGGATGTTAAACAACAACAAAAACAACAAAAGTGTGCTTATTTAGAACTTGCATTACGAAAACTTGCCCATGCAATATACAGAGAATTTTTTCAAAAGCAAAAATTGAAAATTTCATCAGAAAAATGTTGATATTTTTCTTATTTTTGCTCAAAACATAGATTGTGGGTACACGTTAGAACCGCCTCGCCGAGGCGGTTCTAACGAGTACCCACAATCTATGTTTTGGAGCAAAAATAAGAAATAGGTATACCCCTGCATACCCCAGTTTTACTATACTGAGCCAAACTTATAACGCAACATCGGTTTATTTTTATTGTTATACACAAGAACAGTATCAAATAAACTTTTCCTCCACTGAATAAGATTGCCAGACGATCGAACCATCTCATACGATCTTGTTTTTAACATTCAATGTTATGCGTCTCAAGAAATTAGTCATTTTTCAGAGGTAGGGTCTTGGCAAAAATTCAAACGCATTGTGATTTTCCAGAATGCGACATGTGACGTGTATTCGTACCCTAGAAATTACTGTCGATTTTCAGGGTTACCCCTGCCCTATTTTAGGCAATGAATAAATTTACAGTCAAAGGGTCAATTTTGCTCAATTTTAAACAGAGTTGAAGACTCATTTTTACTCCCAACCATTCAAGTTTACTCACATTTTAACATTTGTTACAGACGTTCTTGTCCCAACAATTGGAGGCCGTTGTGTTTTCTAACAATGCTGAATGAAGGAATGAACATGTTTTCACAAAGGTTTCGTTAAAAACATTCGCCGTTAGAATTTTTCACTAACTCCATTTTCTATTGTGTTCAATGGAATGCGCAGTATTAAACGTCAAATTTTCAATGATGCAAACTTTGATTTGAAATTTTGGGTACAAATGGAGTCCATACTGCAATTGCCTCATCGAACCTCACAGGGCGATCCATAAAGAAGCAATTTGTGTGCAAATTGATTTCCAGAATCTCTCAGGGGACGCATGCCAGCAAAATAACCGTGTTGACCAATCAGATTCGAGCTCAGTGACCCATTCCCAGAAATCTAAACTTTTTGTAATCAATTTATTCATTGGTAATTGCTGACCATTATATGTCGGGTAGAACGTCATACGTTACATTAAAATGCGAAAAACATGCAATAACCGTGTTGCGTTATATGTTTGGCTCAGTATATATAAAAGTGGGGTTTAAGGGGGTATACTTTGCATGGACGTTTTCCTGATGCCATAGGCATTATGTTAAATTGTTTACTTTACAAATACCTAAACATCCTATCCGCGGAGCATTTAAAAGACTTAAATTGCGTATGTACATACATGTATGTGTAAATATTCTTTTGCTTTGTTATTTATGAAATTTTTAAAGATGAAAAGAGATTCTAAGTCAATATGGATTTGTTGGAGTACATCTTATGCAAATTTAGTGGTCACGTTTTCATGTCTTTGTTGTATGAGCCATGACGCGAGAAAACCGGTCTTCGGTGTTTCCGACCAGTTCCGACACAAATCAGCCTGTACAGTCACAGAAGCAGGCTAGAGGCTTGAAATTTTGGCTGTAAGTAGAAGAGGAATTGTTCTGTCCGAGTAGCAAAAACAAAGGTGCTGATCAGCTGTGCAGTAACTGATCTGCGCCTTTGTTTTTGCATAAAGCAAAATCCGGTTTTCTCATCATGTGGCTCACATAGTTTTAGTTTTTTGCTGTAACTAAGACCTTGTAATTTGAAATCATAATGGTGCCGGTGAAAATGCAGTTCACTGGGGAATCAGACTGGACATGATGTAGTTCTATTGTTACTAAGGTCACAAAGCGAAAACTATGGAAAACCTGACTACTAAATCTGCAAGGGCCCAGTTGCTCAAAATTAACATTGTCGATAGTTAACGATTTGTTTACATTTCAAATGGCAATATTACAAATACAGTTATTATTTTGCTGAAAAATGTGAGAATCCTTTGCATTTGCAAAGGATTCTCGCATTTTTTCAACAAAAATGACTGTGTATTTGCTTTTGAAGTCGATATATAGTTAACAAATTGAGGGCTTTACATCAGCGTTAAGCTAACGAAGTTTTGAACAACTGGGCCCTGGATACAAAAGTTGCATCCATTTATTATGTGTGTGTTTAAGTTGGAGGATATGCTGATGTGAATCACATGTTGATATAGCGAGTCTAAGTCATATGAGCCTTTGCAAGAGAAAACCAACAATTTGGGTTCCGACCGGGTCTGACACAAACCGAGCTGTACAAGGGCAGAAGATGGCTAGAAGCTTGAAATTTTGGATTTTAGTAGAAGAGGTGTAGCGAAAACAAAGGCGCTGATCAGCTTCCCGGTTGCAGCGAAGCTGATCTGCGCCTTTGTTTTCGCATATGCAAATTGTTGGTTTAATTATGCAGCGGCTCATATTTATTCTTTTTTTTTCCTTGAATATTTCAATGAGTCCGGGGTCTTTTATCAAGGCTAATGATTCAAACAGATATGGTTAAATAGGGCAACCAAAACAGATTGGAGGGTGGAGTTGGTCTAGTGGCAGAACCTTGGACTCCAACTCAAGTGGTTCTAGGTTTGAATTGCGCTGGGTAGCCTGGTTTTGTCCTTGAGCAAGACACATTAACTCTCCATAGTACTCAACATCACGAAAACATGCCCGTGTAATGCATACCCCCCTGAACCCCTCTTTTATATAGCAAAACTGGGATATGCAGGGGTATACCTATTTTTCTTATTTTTGCTCGAAAACAGATTGTTGGTGCTTATTAGAACAGCCTCATTCATTAGAACCACGAGGCGGTTCTATTGTGTACCCACAATCTATGTTTTGAGCAAAAAGTAAGAAAACTATAAAAAAAAAATTTCAGCTGATATGAAAATTGTTCAATTTTTAAAGTTTTCGTAATGTTATACTCAGGAAGTGGTGGCTTCATTCTGACATGACTGAAAATTATTGACTGGGATGTTAAACAGCAAACAAATAAAATGAGATGCACTCTGGGAGTTGTCTGATCAGGTTTGTTACTGTTTGCAGGTTGGTTTGCATTGTTATGCTCAGATCAGATAGTCCCCAAGGTCAATCGAATATTTACAATGTATGTGTAGGGCAGTTTTGTTTAAATTATATTAATGTTTTATTCGCTACAATCAAAGCTTAAGTGTGTTTGCTATGTATCTTGAACGTGTCCATTTATGAAGTAAACCAGTCGTGGTAGCATGTTCAACTGTGTAGAAATGGGTCAGAAATGCTTTAAAAGTATACTAAATTGTCATATCTAACATATTTTCTTGAGGATTTTGTCATGAAAATTGATATTTCTTCAGTCATTCTTCAGCTGATTCAAAAAGAAGAGCTTAAGCATTGCGTGTGATAAACACTCATTGAAATAAAAGCAAGTGCACTGTTTTGTTTTAATAACACTTTTTCTTGTTTTTATATTGAATCAACTTCATTATGCGATGAACTCATGATGTAGCAAGTTTGCCAAAGCAAAGACCTATCATTGAGACCTTAGATGTTACAAATTATTTTATTAAGACTTTATTTCATATTATTGGCTAGTTATGGTGCTTTCCATCACAAAAACATGTCCTTGTAATATATACCCCCTTGAACCCCACTTTTACATAGCAAAACTTGGGTATGTAGTCCAAAACATAGATTGTGGGTACTGGTTATGTTTTGAGCAAAAACAAGAAAAATATCAAAATTTTTCCAGTATAAATTTTCATTTTTACAAACAAAAAAGATCCAGTATATTACATGGGCGTGTTTTTGTAATGCAAAGGAAAACATATATTTTTTTGTTGAGAGCAAATACCTGACAAAAAAAAAAACTCTGCATTTTAGGGCTTTAGGTGAATCATGTCTTTTGATTGAATTGATATAAACAATGTGAGTCTTCACACGAGAAAAACAACAATTTGGGGTTCCGACCAGGTCAGACACAAACCTGCAGCCCGTACAGTCACAAAAGAAGGATAGGAGCTTGAAATTTCGGATTTAAGAAGAAGAGAGATTGTACTATCTGTGTAGTGAAAACAAAGGCGCTGATCAGCTTCGCAGTTACTGCGAAGCTGACCTGCGCCTTTGTTTTCACATATGCAAACTGTTAGTTTTCTGATGCGGTGGCTCATATACAATATTTAAATCTTGAACACACAGGAGCATGAAGTGTTGCAACTGGCAAAAATTCTCATGTTTATGCTTATTTCATTTTCATTGAACATTTTCATTCTTATGCATTACTCGGCTGTGAATATTAAATGCCTGTTTGATACTTGTTTCAGTTAGTTTTGTGATATAAACTTGTAAATAGAGAGCATTACTAGTGTCATTGTTTCTATCTTGTAATGTTGTATAGATGTATAAAAGATACAGTGATACTTTAAAAACAAACAACAGAACAGAAACTTGTCTTCACCTTGTCAGTTTTTTCCAGCAGTGACATGAGCATCTTTGAGCAACGACATGAGAAAACTGATCTTCGGGGGTTTCGGACCATATCCAGCACAAATCGGCCTGTGCAGTCACAGACGAAAGCTAGAAGCTTAAAATTTCGGATATAAGTAGACTAGGCATTGTACTATCTGTTTAGCGAAAACGAAGGCGCTGATCAGCTGTGCAGTTACTGCTTAGCTGATCTGCGCCTTTGTTTTCGCATATGCAAAAATCCGGTTTTCTAATGACGTGGCTCTTATGAACCATGACGCAAGAAACCCCGTCTTCAAGGCCTCTGACAAGGTCCAATACAGCCAATCCTATACAGTCACAGAAAAACTAGAATATTGAAACTGCAGATGTAAGAATAGACATTGTACTTTCACTGTAGCGAAAACGAAAACAAAGGTGCTGACCAGTTGTACAGTTACTGCACAACTGATCTGCGCCTTTGTTTTGGCATAGGTGATAATACCATTTTGTCATGATGGGCTCTTATGAGAGTTACTCTTAAAAGCTTTTGTTTTGAAACAGCATGAAAATGTCTTTGTATTTCTGACCAGGTCAGATACAAACTTGACTGTACAAACACCCATTGGAATTACACAACCACATAATCAATGAGCTGTGTCATGAGAAAACTAGACTTTTTCGCCTGTGTTGCAGATCAACCCCTTTGTTTTGATGCACATATAGTACAATTCCTCCTCTACTTACACCAAAATTAAAAACCTCATCTGTAACTGTATAGGCCGGTGTTTGTGTTGAACCTAGTCGGAAACTCGAAGACCGTTTATTTCGTGTTGCAGAGCACATACATGTAATATAAAGATCCACTATGGGATTTTCATGAGCTTGGTCAGTACATGTAGTACCCCATCTCAGCACTTTACTTTCATGAAGTTTTGGCCATATTTGAATACAGCCCCTTTCACTGGAGTTTGCCGTTTGAGCATTTGCTTTAACCAGAAGACCATGATTGTGTTTTGAAGATCTGAGTTTCTTTTCATGTTGTCCACAAAGACATTGATCTGCTGATTTGAGTGACAGTTTCAAACTAAATGACCTTTTAAACGGCAAACTAAAGTGAAATTTTTATCTTACTATGTGAAAATTTGGCCATGTAGATACTGATTTGTAATCGCTGAAATTGGAAAAAATCTGCCTTTGTCCCTTTCCTATTTCAAATGTGTGCACTTAATATGCATTGTATATGTTATGCGAAGAATTATGAAATAAAAATGCTTTAACAAAACAATTACAATGTTTTTATCAGAAGAAGTGATATCATACCTAAAGATAAATGCTGTATAGATTTTAAGAACACCTGGCACCTGGGATACTGTTTCAGTTCCAAAATAGAATAAAAAAGTTACCGGATTTACACACAAACTTGATTGACCTAAATGCTCAAACGGCAAACTCAAGTGAAAGGGGCTGTATCTATGTTCATTGTCTTTGGCAGTTTATGATAAAAGATTATGTTTAAGAAGTACCAGAAAGCTGCCTCTGGGAGGCTTGTCATGGAAATAATGTACTATAGGACCTTCAACACGGCTTTAGGGAAAAGAGGTCCTTTGAAACCCTCATAAAACTCGAACAATAGGAAAAGACTTGGGAAATGCACTTCAATCCTAGCAAGTGCCAAGTCATGCACATCTGTAAATCTCCCAATCCCATCAAAACCAAATACATTCTACATGGCCAAGTCTTAGAGGCAGTAGAATATGCAAAGCATCTGGGCCTTGACATTGGTAATAAACTAAGCTGGAACAACCATATCCAAAATGTGACCACCAAAGCAAATAAGACACTGGGCTATAGTCGAAACCGCGGTATGGCCCATCCCCTTTCTCATTAATATGTTCACTGCTCTTACAGGATCTCAGTTTTAATTTTATTCGCTATTACTGCAGCTGGTGTTGTGCCGTGTGGCGGCCCTAAAAAGTCTCCCCGTACATCATCCATAGTGCAGGTTATATTTTCCTTTTGGTCCTTTGAGATCAGCGAGGATATTCTGAGAAATCAGAAATTTATTATTGGTTAAGTTCATTTTTTAACCAATTTTTAATATATTTCGTCTCATTTAGATAATTCTGGTCTTTGTATCGACTACCCTGTTGAAAGTTGCAAAATTTCAGTTATTCTCTTTGGCTTCATGTTGCCAAATTTAAAGGGTCACTGACGAGACTTTAATAGTCGAAACCGCGGTATGGCCCATCCCCTTTCTCATTAATATGTTGACTGCTCTTACAGGATCTCAGTTTTAATTTTATTCGCTATTACTGCAGCTGGTGTTGTGCCGTGTGGCGGCCCTAAAAAGTCTCCCCGTACATCATCCATAGTGCAGGTTATATTTTCCTTTTGGTCCTTTGAGATCAGCGAGGATATTCTGAGAAATCAGAAATTTATTATTGGTTAAGTTCATTTTTTAACCAATTTTTAATATATTTCGTCTCATTTAGATAATTCTGGTCTTTGTATCGACTACCCTGTTGAAAGTTGCAAAATTTCAGTTATTCTCTTTGGCTTCATGTTGCCAAATTTAAAGGGTCACTGAGGAGACTTTAATAGTCGAAACCGCGGTATGGCCCATCCCCTTTCTCATTAATATGTTCACTGCTCTTACAGGATCTCAGTTTTAATTTTACGTAGAAATATACGCACCAAACATAAAGGCATACATCAAACAGCATATCAAACTCTTGTTAGGCCTCAAGTAGAGTATGCCTCCCCTGTATGGAGCCCTCATACTGACAAAAACATAAATAAGATCGAGGCTGTCCAGTGCAGGGCAGCACGCTGGGTCACCCACAACTACTCTTCATACGGTAGTGTGACTCAGATGATCAATACCGTAGGATGGAGGTCAGAACAAAGACGTGCAGATGCCCGGCTCATAATGTTCTATAAAATAGTACATGGTTTTGTCAAGATACCACTACCATCTTACATCCACAGACAGACCCGAATGACTAGAACTACACACCCATACCACTTTATTCAGGTCCAAACAACAGCTAACTACTACAAATATTCATTTTTCCCTCTTGCAATCGTGCAGTGGAACAACCTCCCGACCTCTACTGTTCTTTCAGAAGACCTGACTATGTTCAGGTCTGCCATTTGCAGCCTTAACCACATTATGCCATAAATCCAGGATATGTTGTTTTTATCAGCTTTTAACTTTTTACTTCTTCATACTAACACTATCATACTTTTTAGCCTTACTAAACTCTTTTAAACTTTCTTCTATCAACCTTTTCTTTGACGCGTGCACCTGCACATAATCCTCGCGAGAGGGTGCTGCAGTATATATAGAAAGAAAAGAAAGGAAAGTGTGCCAAAATGACATCATCTGTTGACCATAAACTGGTAAACTGCCACCAGGAAATTCGTTCTGCCTTTGTAAGAGAAGTTACTCTGAACAGAATGCCATGACATCCATACATAATGAAAATGTCAAACAAGATGAGGGTATGTCAACTTCACAAGTAGATCAGCCCCTAATAGAGTTTTCCTTATACATGTTACGTACCGGTATTATTCTGACCTTAAATTTCAAGCTATTGACTTATTCAACGGCAAGTTTAAATGCAGTTGTATCCCTTTGACTGTAATATGCTTCATGGATATTTTTCATTATAATACAACATTGTGTAGGCTGGAGCACAGGAGAAGTGACAATAGTTTCTAATTTAACATATAAATTTTCCGCTTGAAAATGCAAGATCATAATTATTCTGCAACAATACAGCTATTCTGTTACCTTGTAATGTATGTAATAAAATACGAGGTATGGCAGAAAAGTTCGTAGACACTTCAGCTATCAGAAAAAGTAACGCGTTGTTCAAGAAGCGTTTTGCATAATTTCAAGCAGCAATATCTTATGAGAATATTTCAGAAATTTTGTGCAATTTGAAGTAATAACACGCTTGGTATGGCCACCTTTCTGCTTGAGGGTAGGGCCGTGCGGGGCAGGTGTCAAAAAATGATAAAATGTGACTATTTTCACATTCTGTTTTTGCTTGTGAAACGGCACAGAAGTGTGCTGTAATATTTTGATCCTGAAAGAATGTTCAATCAACAAAGTTTTCTGAATGTTTGGGCCTTCGCGGCAGTACAGTTTGATATCTGTGAATAAAATTTCAGATGCAGTCCGAAAAAAAAATGTTTAAAAAACTGGCGTAATTTTGACGTCGGAGACCAGCCGATAACCATAAAATTGTGTGTTTTTGTTATGGAAATGGCCAACAAACACGATGGAAATGATATAAACAACAACATAAAAACTATCAGCTTGTCTGGTACTAGTTTACAAGTGGCAGAGTTGATTTTTGGATGCTCGATAGATCATCTAAGATGATAAACGGTGGCGGAAGGGCACTCGTCTTACATTCTCAGCGAATGAAAATGGTTTCGTATGTTCAACCAGTCATCAGAGAACCTGAGGACAGTTGGCATAGATCTGCTTTTGACAGCTGGATAAACATAATAAAATTGTACCGATATTCAAGGACCCGATGTGGAATAACTCTGAAACATCGGTTAAACTTGTTACAAATATATGAAGCACTGACAGCAATAAACTTCAAGTAACGTCACTGAGACGTTGACCCTTGCCCCGCTCCCGGTTAGGGAGGTGCACACAAAAGGCTGTAGAAGATGTCGTGTTGGCCAGATTTTCATAAAATTTCGTCTATTTGCTCATGAAATATTTTTGCAAACCCAGATATATTCATTTTGACTGAATTTCTTTTCCGGTTGAAAATACTAATGGTGTCTACGAACTTTCCTGCCATACCTCGTAATACTTCATAAAGCAAACATATAGGGAACCTGTTTTGGGCGTAGCTATACAGTATAACATATTATAACCTTTCATGTAATAAGATATCAACTGCTCCATATACAGACAATTTGATCAGCTAGCCTATGCGGTAACTGCACAGCTGATTAGCTCCTTTGTTTCCTCT
This sequence comes from Rugalucina vietnamica, assembly GCA_964017185.1. NCBI lineage: Eukaryota > Metazoa > Mollusca > Bivalvia > Lucinida > Lucinidae > Rugalucina > Rugalucina vietnamica. The sequence goes on from OZ024873.1 coordinate 56,134,162, forward strand.
TCGGTTGACCGTACTATCCCTCTTCTTAAATCCTAAGTTTCAAGCTTCTTTTTTTCTTGTGTGATTGTACAGGCCGATTTGTGTCAGACCTAGCTGGAAACCCCACTGAAGACTGCTCATGTCACCTCACATTTGATTGACAGCTGAGCATTACCTAGCGGTTTCATCACGATAACGTGTCCATGCAATGTATACCCCCTTATAAATACCCCACTTTTTCCCTGTAAAACTGGGTTATGCAGGGGTATACCTATATTTCTTATTTTTGCTACAAAACATAGATTGTGGGTACTCGTTAGAACTGCCTCGCAGGGGCGTTTCTAACGTGTACCTACAATCAATGGTTTGAGCAAAAATATTAGTAATATCAAAAATTTTCCAGTGATTTTTTTTTCTTCAATTTTTACAGCTAATAAATCTCTGTATATTGCATGGGCATGCCGTAATGACAAGTTTTCTTAGGTAAGGCTTTTACTGCACTCATATTTTACATGCAAGAGCAACTTTCAAAAGCCCATAGCTCACGTTTTCCTAATTTACTAGAACAAATAAGTTAAATTCTTGTAATTTGAAATTAAAATCATGGCAAAGGAGCTACAAATAAAACACAAAGGAATGAATAATGCTCCAGAGACCATGTCGTTGTCACTCTATCTGAAAATTGCTTCTTTATTTAACCATGGAGGCTTGCATCGTGCGTCATCATGAAGCATAAATGCAGCTGAAAATGTAAACCACTGCAGAAAATCTTCTATTCATGATATTCGCTTGAAATCTTAAAATGTTCAAAGAGTCGGGAAAATCATGATTCTAAAATCCCCTTTGCATGTGAATGTCGAAACTGGAGGATCATGGTTAGCATCTTATGGCCTCATATACAGCCGTGCCTGATAAAATAAAAGTTGATGCTTTATGAAAAAAAAATGTAGCATCTTAGCTCACCTGAGCCGAATGCGCACAAGGTATATACCAATGGTCTTGTGTCTGTTTTTGCTCAAAACATTGATTCTTGGTATATGTTAGAACTGAATTGATGAGGGGGTTCTAGACGAGTACTCACAATACATGTATATGTTTTGGAGCAAAAATAAGAAAAATTACATACCCTTCTAACCTTAAGTTTAGCTATGTTATGGCCCTTAAGAAGTTGTGCCATACAATCATGCCTCCAAAGATGTAGGCAATAATGCAAACAGTGGTGTCACTAATCAGGCTGCTGCTGTCAGAGTAGATTGATCTGGGGTAGCACTGTTTTTCCACAGATATACGCATCTGAAGACATAGGAATATTACAGGAACCCATATTTTATTGAAATAAAAATGGACCTCATTTTTCGTCCCAATGTACTTGTAAAACTACGTCATTTTGTTCTACAACAAGAGATTGTGACCATACTGAAGGTGAACTAAATTGGAATCCTATCATTTTAACGATGAAAGAAGCCCTTTTAAGCAGTTGGTATTAAGGCTTTTCAGAGTAAAAAGCATCTGATTTTTGATGCCTTTCACATCAAGATAACATTAAGGCTATTCCTGAGAGCTAAAAATATGAATTTGATGCATTTCATCAGGATAACATGTCCATGAAAAAAGCATACCACCCGACACCCCTCTTTTTTGCATGATGAAGTTCGTGTCAGAATTCTGATTTAAAGTATGGTAAGCTGACAATGCGTAATGGGCATAAACCACACTACTGTGGGTGTTTAACCCATATTTGACGAATGGATTCTCCCATCTTTATCAATTGAGTGAGTCCACTTTCATTTTTAGGAGTGTTTAGGAGTGATTTTTTATCTCATTCGATGAAATTTCTCTGTGCAAATAGAATAGCCCCAGATGGGATGCCCCATCTGTGGCGTCCCATCTGGGGAGCCTATGTCCCATAAAAGGGACGCCAGGCTTAAATGAGTTAAAGACTGATTGTATGTAAGTTGTGTCATTAGAAAACTCGTCAAAAGTGTTTTCGATCAGATTGGACACAAATTGGGCTGTACAGCAACAGAGAGTAGTTACAGCCTTAAAATTTGGAAACTGGAATTAGCACTATTTACATATGGGCAATTTCTAATATATGCATTTGTGTTAGTGGATGCAAAAATCAGGGTTTTTCATGATGTGACTAATATTGGAAGCAATTTTCTGAATTTCAAAATAAAATCAGACACATCTGAATTTAAAAAATATCATTCTGCTTTAATTTATAATATTTTTAGAAATAAAATTTAACCTATCATCTTGTAGGAGGCGCACATTTTTGTTTGATTTTGAAATTTCATTCATTTTTGTTAAGTAACAATATGAATATTATCAATATCATAATTACAATATCTAAATCTATATGAGCTGCATCGTGAGATTTTTGCCTATGTGAAAACAAAGACGCAGATCAGCTGTGCAGTAACTGCACAGCTGATCAGCGACTTTGTTTTCGCTACTCGGATAGTGCCATTCCTCCTCTATCTCTACCCAAAAATTCAAGATTTTAACTTTCTTCTGAGATTATACAGGCCAGTTTGTGTCAGACCTGTTCGGAAACCCCGAAGACCGGTTTTCTCGCGTTGAGGCTCATATAAATTCTGTGAATTTTGATTTAATGAATAGGAACAAGATTACTTATTGCATTTTTAAAAAGATATATTTGAGCCTGTCCGTGAGAAAATAAACAATTTGAGTTCCGACCAGGTCCGACACAAACCGGCCTGTGCAGTCACAGAAGATGGTTAGAGGCTGGCAATTTTGGATTTAGAAAGTAGAGGAATTGTAACTATCCGTGTAGGGAAAACAATGGCACTGATCAGCTTCGCAGTTACTGATCTGCGCCTTTGTTTTCGCCTGTGCAGATTGTTGGTTTTCCCATGTGGTGGCTCGTATAATAATAAAACGTTTAGATCCACTTTGTGATTTCCATATCTACACTCCCCTCTGGAGCACCAGATTGTGTCCTTGGACAGAATAGAATAGAATATGAAAGAATTTAATTGAATGAGACATAAACCACACTACTATGGGTGTTTTTTTTTTTTCTTTGTTGTTTATTTGTTTGTTTTTGAATCAGTTTTACATCCAAGATTATTTCAGCTCATATGAGATGGACCATTCAGACGATGGAGCGAAAATGGGAGGACCCCAAGAAAAACCTCCTGGCACACCCACAAGCAGAACTTGGCTTGTCTCACGTGCCCATGATGCAGGGCTCGAACCCGCATCAATCAAAGCGGTGAGATGAGCCAATGATTAATCGTGTTAATGAAATAAGCGCTATTAACCACTCAGCCACCGGAGTCGCCATTTTTGATTACAAATTCTAAGACTGGTTTCAGCAAACAGTGCAAATTAACATCAGACTGCTTCTAAAGGGAAACTCTGATCATGATCTTCCCTATCTGCACGTTTGGTAGCAAATTGTTAGATTCAGATGTTTAGATTCACCTGAGGGTAAGTTAAAGAGTACAATTTACGAAAACACGCCCATGTAATATACAGATTTGACTTAATTTATAAAAAATGAAAATTTTCAGTAGAAAATTTATATTTTTCTTATTTTTGCTCAAAACATTGATTGTGAGTCACCTTGGTGAGTCGGTTCTAACATGTACTCACAATCTATGTTTTGAGCAAAAATAAGTAAAATATCAAAAGTTTTCTCATGATTTTTTCATTTTACTGGTACATCTGAAAAATCAGAGGACCATTGGTCCTGAGAACGCTCACCTGAAGCCTGATCTTGGAGTATTAAGTCATCATGAAACGACCTTGACCTTGAATACTCACACACCTTTATTGACATCATAAGTTGTCTGCATCTGCAAAGTATCAGGTCTCAGGCTGCAATAGTTTCCAAACCCAGTGATTTCTGAGAAAACCATAATTTTAATTTTGATATTTAAATGACCTTGGGTCAAGGTCAAGAAATGACCTTGGCCTTCATTAATCTCTTACCTTCATTGACTCCATTAGTTGTCTGCATCTAGCAACTTTCAGGTCTCAGGCTGCACCAGTTTCCAAAATATCCACTGTTTTCGCCTTTTCCCATGTAAAAGCCTATGTTTCCAAAATTGACCTTGCCGTAAAATGGGTCAGGGTCATCCTAGGGTCATCATTTCAACAAACTATGATGGGCTGGAGTCCCAAATACTACATACCAAGTTTTGCGAAAATCGGCATGCCGGTTCTGGAGAAGAAGATTTTTTAGTGTTTTTTACCATAGTTGGGCATGGCAGCCATCTTGGTCATGTGACCCGAGTTTTGCGATCAAACTTTCATTCCCCCTACCCATGGATGCTCCACAAAAAATTTCACTTTGATTGGCCAAGCAGTTTCAGAGAAGAAGATCTTTGAAAAGTGTGTATGGACGACAGACTGGCCAAGGTCAAGAGATGACCTTGATCTAAATTAATCACATACCTTCATCTACTCCATTAGTTGTTTGTATCTACCACTTTTCAGGCCTCAGGCTGCAATAGTTTTCAAAAATTCCATAGTTTTCACTTTTCCCATGTAAACTCCTATGTTTCCAAAATTGACATTGCCGTAAAATAGGTCAAGGTCATCCTATGGTCATCATTTGATCAAACTATGATGTGCTGGAGTCCCAAATGCTACATACCAAGTTTCATGCAAATCGACCTGCCCGTTCTGGAGAAGAAGATTTTTTAGTGATTTTTACCATATATGGGCGTGGCGGCCATCTTGGTCATGTGACCTAGATTTTGCGATCAAACTTGCTTCTCCCCTACCCATGGATGCTCCACATAAAATTTCACTTTGATTGGCCAAGCAGTTTCAGAGAAGATCTTTGAAAAGTGTGTATGGACGACAGACTGGCCAAGGTCAAGAGATGACCTTGACCTAAATTAATCACATACCTTCTTCTACTCCATTAGGTGTTTGCATCTACCACTTTTCAGGCCTCAGGCTGCAATACTTTTCAAAAAATCCATAGTTTTCACTTTTTCCTTTGTAAAAGCTTATGTTTCCGAATTTGACCTTGCCATAAAATAGGTCAAGGTCATCCAAGGGTCATCATTTTATCAAACTATGATGGGTTGAAGTCCCGATGCTACATACCAAGTTTAGTGGAAATAGGCCCACCGGTTCTGGAGAAGAAGATTTTTTAAGTGTTTTTACCATATATGGGTGTGGTGGCCATCTTGGTCATGTGACCTGGATCTCGCGATCAAACTTCAATTCCCCCTACCCATGGATGCTCCACACGAAATTTCACTTTGATTGGCCAAGCGGTTTCAGAGAAGAAGATCTTTGAAATTGTGGACGACGGACGGACGACGGACGGACGCCGGATCATGGCCATCCTATAAGCTCACCTTGTGAGCCTTTGGCTCAGGTGAGCTAAAAACACACACACAAAAAAAAATGTTTTTGTAATGGTAATGGTTTCCAAGTTATCTTTAACTCACCTTTACTATATGAAAGTGGGGTATAAAGGGTATACATGTACTTTTCATGGATGCAGGCTAAACCTATGTAGCATTGAGGTTAAGCTACTTTTCTTGTAAACCAGGGGTCATAAAATCTAGCCCGAGCCTCATCTGTTTTTCAAATGAGACCACCAAGGTCCTGTCTTCATATGACCATAACAGTTGAGTGGGATGTAAAGCATGAATACAACTAACAATATTATTATTTAGATGCTTTAAATTATATGAGCCATGATGGTCATCGGGAGATCCGACACAAACCGGCCTGTACAGTCACATAAGCAGGCTTGAAGCTTGAAATTTTGAATTAAAGTAGAAGAGGAATTGTACTATCCAGAAGCGAAAACAAAGGCGCTGTTACTGCACAGCTGATCTCCGCCTTTGTTTTCGCATAGGCGAAAATCCGGTTTACTCATGACGCGGCTGATATGTCTTTTAACAGGTAGGTAGAGGTGAGCAGGTGTAACAATAGGTGAACTTTGTTATGAGAACATTCTGATTGGTCACAAAAATATTTCTATGGCATCCTCATTTCTATAGATCACAGAATAGCAGTTGTCAGTTAATTAGTTTAAAGTTAGTGAAAGAATGTGCTCCATGAACTGGTAACCTGCCTCCTGGAGATAGCCCAGGACCAGGGGTTAGTAACTCGAAGGCATTATAAGTTCCCCTACTTATGGCATACTAACGATGGTCTTAAACTGGCTGCCATAAAATTTATGCCCTTGCTATTTTGAGTTACTCTAAGCTTTAGTAATTTTTTTTAAATGAAAGGTGCCACTTTGTAAGATTAGATGAGATAAAATGGGCTTGAGATGACCGTAACTTAAGATGCTGTTCAGAAGTCAATGTAACTTAAGGTCCTTTCTGTTATTCACCTAATTCCTAAGAGATACTTAAGTTGGTTGTAAGTTGATCTTAAGCTTAAGATGGCTTTGAGTTACCAACCCCAGTTTAGCTATGATAACTAACCATCCAGCATGACCGTAACTGTTTTCTAAGGATGTAAAGATCAAACCAAATAAACAAAGGTGTGTCAAATCGTAAACAGGAATTACATTGGCTGTCCCAGTGTTTACCTGGCATTAGATGTGTTTTACAGGTAGATAGATTCTATGGTTCATAGGTTAGCAGGTGTAAAAATAATAATGCAGAATCATTAGAGCTGCATCGTAAGAAAACCGTATCTTTGCTAATGCGAAAACAAAGGCGTAGATCAGCTTCGCAGTTACTGATCAGTGCCTTTGTTTTCCCTACACGGATAGTACAATTCCTCTACTTTCTAAATCCAAAATTTCCAGTCTCTAGCCATCTTCTGTACTTGCACAGATCGGTTTGTGTCGGACCTGGTCAGAAATCCCGAAGACCACTTTTTTCGCGTCGCCGCTGTTTGAAGTTTCTCTTTGGGCTGGTCAGAAATGAGCCAAAATAAGCTATAGTGAAGAACTACAAGTTTGATATTCTAAAAACAAGAAATGTCCTTAGACTCACAAAACAGGCTGTAAAGGCCCTGAAAAAACTAGGTGCTTGCTTTGAAGATGAATGTTCTGTGTATGTAGTGAAAACAAAGCCATGTAATACAATTGAGGACAGACCCTTTTAATTGTTTATAAACATAAGAGCTGCATCATGAGAAAATCGGAATTTCGCATATGCGAAAACAAAGGCGCAGATCAGCTGTGCAGTAATTGCACAGCTGATCAGCGCCTTTGTTTTCGCTAAACGGATAGCACAATTTCTCTTCTACTTATAACCAATATTTCAAACCTCTAGCCTGCTTCTGTGACTGTACAGGCTGATTTGTGTTGCATCTGGTCAGAAACCCCCAAGAACGGTTTTCTCGTGTCGTGGCTCTTATGTTTTCATTGTGAAGTGTCTCACTTTCTAGGCATGCTTTTGTTTACTGGTTCCAAGGAACTATTATTAGGAAAAATAACTAATATGTAATTAATGTGTAGCCATGAAGGAACTTTGTCCTCTAGTGCAATCTTGGTTGGTTAGTGCTTTACGTCCACAGCTATGGTTATGTTGGGACTGTCAGTTATCCTAGCCACTCTATTCTTGGGCAAGCCTACCAGGCCCTGAGGTTATAAAACTTTTTTTCATGCTCAACTCAGCTGAGCATGAAATCTAAAATGCTCATAGATACTGAAATAGCCCAAATATATTGAAATTGAAGGTAACAATTGTTGGCATTTTAACATTTATGAGCAGGATAAATTTTAGTCTCAGCTGAGCTGAGCATGAAAAAGTTTTATAACCTCGGGACCTGGTCTAAGTGCACAACTCTTTCACCACCAGCAAATTTTCTTCTTGTGCAGATTTGTCTGATCTATTTACAGCAGAGGAAGAATAAGTATGGCCAATATAACACATAGGTTCTTTCCATCATGTTAAAATATCAAACCGTCTATTCAAATTCATTGATGGACAGTGTTAACTTCTTTGCGAATCAATTTGCCAACATAGAAATAATCTTCTAACTAGAAATGCGTGTTTGTAAAACACTATGCCCCCAACTGTATGCTTGTCCCTAAACTGGCAGCTTGTATGATTCTTTTATTTCATTTGAATGAATGAAATTTTATTTCCTGAAGCCTCTGTTTTGACCTTGATCCAGAAACAGAATGTAAGCTTTTTGCAGATAAATTAGAAATGGAGTAAAAATTTCAAAATGGAGTAATTTTGTCAAAATTTGACGTAAAGTCTTCAAAATGTAATCAGGTGATCTTCTCTGCCCAAACCAGTGTACCGAATATGAAGGCTCTAGCTTAAACACTTTGAGATATATTGCACACAAGATATTCAAATTTTGTTTTAAAAGGGGCATAACTCCAAAAAGGCACATAACTTGAACATAAACAAAAATACGGGTCAACTATATTTTCATAAGGAATCTGTATATGAAATTTCAAAACCCTAACACGCACAGACAGACAGACATACAGACAGACAAGCCGAAAGCAATATGCCCTTCCAACTTTTTCAAAGTTGGGGGCATAATAAATCTTCATGTGGTGATTGGTTTACAAAGTTGATTGGTTTACAAAGTAAGTGAGATGGGAATCAGTAGGTTTGGGCACTGTAATTTAGGATCATTGTAAACTGACCAGACCAATTTGCAAAAGAATTGAATTATGGAAAAGTAAGAAGAATAAATTTGGCCAAACTGACTGAGGAGCACACAAAGAGCCAATCAGTCACTTTGGCCATACTTAGCCTTCCTCTGCTGTATTGTTTGTGATGTAGCCAAGGTCTTGTTTGGACTGTCAGTTATCCTCTCCATACTTTTCAATAGAACACTCTTATCAATAGTAGTTTACCAGTATTTAGTGCTCATTCATTCACCAACAACTGACTAGAAAAAGAATGTTCCAGACCTAAAAATGATTGACAGATGAAGGCAGAGCATGGGTATACTATAAGCTCATGTTGTGAGCTTGAAGGCTCAGATGAGTTACGACAAGTCTTCTTAGCCATTCTGAGGGGCTGGGCAGGCTTATTCTGTCTCACCTGCTTGAAAATTCAGAGACAAGTGCAGTTTTAAAAACAGGTTTATGTCAGTGAGCTTTTGGGGATTTTTAGCTTTGGAATGAATCTATGTTTTGGTATGGTTCCAAAATAACAGCAGCAGACCCTCTATCACTGAGCTACTACACTTCCCAATTCAGACCTTTATCTTTTTGGAAACTATAAGTCTTAAACCACATCATCATACAGATTTGGCTTTTCTTCTACTGTGGCTATGCCTGTTGCGGAATAAATTCTTCTTGATGTTATTTAGTTGGGTTAAGGTAGCTGTCTGCCTTTTGGGAAAGAGCTCCTATCTTGGTTGACCATATTTTACTTTTATCCTTTTGCTTTTATGGTTTTTAGTATGAACTTTAATTCTGTTGGCATCCTTTCTTGGTCATTGCTTCACCTTTTACTTTTCATTGTACACGTATAGCTACCAGACTGGTTGCCTGGCAGTTCAGACAGATAATTCAGCAGTCATAACTGACTGTTAGATATACTGTCATTTTGAAGCACAAAACTGTCATGGAATAAAAACAGAACAGAGAAAATTCATATTTTCACATTTTATTTTTAACTGGGCTTGGCAGCAAGGAATCATGGGATAAGTATATTGACAATGGTTGTCATGGAAACCTGTCTCCAGGGAGACAGAAAATCTGCATCAAGTAGAAACATGATACATGCATATTGTGTAACTTGTGACTTTTTAGCATCAATATTTACTAATCATTATCTTTGGATAGTCCTATTTCATTTCATTTTTTATATCTTTAAGCTAGTTTTATAATGTCAGATCTAAGCCTTCCATATTATTAAATCTGATAACAAGTGGAAAAAAAAACACACCAGAAAATTATAACATGATATATCATGTGATACTAGGCGGTTTTTAAGATGTTCAAGCAAAATCACAAAAGTCACAGATTACATTACAATAACTTAATAACCAGAAAATCATCTGATTCTTTGTTCGAGAAGTTTAAAATACCTAAGCAATGCACTTGGAGAATTTTGTAATCATAGATCTACGAGAAAGATGTTTCTGCTCAAATCCAAGCTTTCAGTTTAGTTCAGACAAAATGCAAATATTATTAATTAGAGCAAAAATAAGTAAAAAAAAAATGTGTACCCTTCCAAACCCAACTTTCAATATTCAAAATTGGGGTTTGGGCCCTGGGTATCTAATGCATGCTCTCATATTAAGCATATTTTCTTATTGCTACAGATATGTTTGAATAAATTAACTGTAAAACAACAAGTACCCAGTGCTGATATGCCATGATTAGAACCCAAGATTTTATTCAAAATTGAAGAAAAAATATGCTCTTAAAAAAGCTAATTTCTAAAAGTTCCAAAAACACCTTATAATCAAGTAAACTAACTACAGTATTGAAAAGTTTTCAATCGATATATTTAACATATAGTTGTTTGTTAACAGAATAAGATAAATATACAACAAATAAAAACAAGAGCAACTGGTTCATGTCACTGTGAGCTTATATGAACAAGACAGCATACATGTAGTAGCTGGCAATAAATATGGATAAAAAACTTCAAGACAACAACATTGTCCAGTGTTTTGGAATTTTTTAATTCATTTTTATTGCCGGACTGCTAAGTTATGCTGTCTATCCAGCAGGTGAAGTTACAGTACAGTAGTTTAAATCCACAGATTCCGGTGTTCTTTATTGGATTTTCAAAATTTCAAAAAATCATCCCATGATTCCAAGCAAAATATCACAGTATAACTGGCTGATGGAATTTTAGTGACATGAACCAAACCATGTGACAGTCTACTACAGTGTCACAAGACTGGTAGCTAGAAGCACCTAACAGAAAGAACAAATCATGCTATATGCTGATGACGATTCTTTGGCTTTTCTTATCATGTAAATCAATTTGAACCAAATCATCGACTAAACAATGTCACAAGACTCTTTATCCAATGAATAACATGACAGAAAACTTATCCAAAAAGTTCATAATCAGAAAGCATGTCTGCCCATTCTGCAGACTAAACATTTTGGACTAACAATTACGTATCAAGACTAGAAATCTACAGCAACCTAATCAAGGTCTGCTTTGTGAGATAACCAAAACTTTTTGTTTATTTCCGAATAAAAAAGCTTGTTTAATTTGAATATAAGCGTCCAATCAACAAGTTTTTTTTGTTGCTTGCTTTTTTTTCTCAGTGATGTCTGGATGGAGCCATTGCTTACAGAGTAAAATCAGTTCTGTGGGGAGTAAATGTGTTTTTTTTTTCTTTTTTAAACACAAATTCAATAATTACCAAAACTGACCTTGATTAAGCGAAATTGACTAAACTACATTGTACTTACAACAATGTTGTAAAAATTGCCTTTTCCTTTCAATTAAAGTTTACAGATGGCATCCAAACAATAAAGGACACAAAATTATCACTTTTTCAAAACGCAAGCATAAACATACATCCTAGTTTGCTCAAACAGAAATTTTACTTTGATTTGTAAGTTTATTTCAAAAACAGTATTTCAGAACATGTATATTTCAGCCATTTTTAAAACAAACTTTAGAAATAGCTGCGGAGAAAACTTTCCGAGTGTGGCTTCAAAATGATGTTTGTTTGTCAATAAATCAAAAATGTGACTCTCGACTGCTGATAGCATATGAATAATGAAGGCATTTTTTTCCTTTTGTCGAATGTTGCAAATAAGGACTAAAAGTTAGTGAAAAATGTTGAAAAGAGACAGAAAGCTAGAAAAGTTCTAAGAGAGAATAAGTATCAAACTAACAAAACAGTCCTATCTATAAAAAGCTTATATTAGTATTGCTTGTGACCTCTTGAAAAACAGCTTTCCAAAAAGCTAGATATATTAAGAATAGAATAAAATAGCAAAAACAAAGATGGAAAAGCGTATTGGTTGAATACGGCGTATTGGTTGAATAAACTATTGCAACATGGATTATATATTAAAGAAGTACGCAGACATGCATCACAACTTAAAAAGTCACTTCAACTTCAACTTAAAAAGTCTTCTCATGCAATGAAGGAAATTTTGTTTATGATTAAGTTTATTTAGTTTGGAAGATCATCCTTGTCACAACATAAAAACAAGTCCATGAAAAGTATACCCCATTTACCCCACCTTTATATAGTAAAACCGGTTTGAACAGGGGTATACAATTTGTTTTATTTTTTATCCAAAACATAGAATGCGGGTACTCTTTAGAACCGCCTCGGCGAGGCAGTTCTAACTTGTACCCATAATCTATGTTTTTATTAAAAATAAGAAAAATACCAAAATTTTTCAATTGAAATTTTCAATTTAAACAACTTAAGAACAAACAAGTATGGACATGTTTTCGCGATGTGCAAGCAACACTAGGAAGACTGCCTTGAAGCTAGTTTGGTCTTCTGTGGAAAACAAAATGGCTATAACTGTGCGCCTCTAAATTTTCTTCTAAACATTTAAGAAGTTTCTCAGTTCCAATATATCATTTACAGATGCCAGTCCAGAATAGTGGGTTGTCATTGTTAAAAGTTGTATCACATAATTGTACAACAATTATTCAGAAAAAAAAAACGATCTTTCATCGAACATGAAATCATCAAGGAGGATATGCCATGATAATTTAAGAACATGTTTCACTGTGTACCCATGAAATCTTACACTGAAATGAGCATCCACAAAATTCATCTTTGCAATTACCATGAAATATACACCTAGACTTTTCTACCCAGGAACTGTCGAAAAGCTAACTTTTGCCCAATCTTTTCCTGTTCTTGAATCAATATGAGTTGTCGAAAAGCTAACTTTTGCCCAATCTTTTCCTGTTCTTGAATCAATATGAGTTTTAACAATCTTAATATACATAAAACAAAAGAGCCCTGTCATTTATTAACTCATGAAATAATACAACTAACATGATATTTCTTGAAATAAATAAATTAACATATATTAACTGAGTAAAAAACATGATGTTGGTTTTGACTACTGATATCACAAAAAATGAAAACATGACTTATTATAAAGGAAGAAAATGGTATGATTTATTCCATGGGTAGAGGATGAGCACTCAATTACTCCATAATAAAGCTAAATTTTGCATTGAATTACCTGACTACTGCATTAGAGCGTTTGGCTATGCATTAGAATGTCTGGTCATACATTTGAAGGCCTGGTTATGCATTTGAGTTTTGGTTATGCATTTTAATGTCAAATTATGTCTTTCAACAAAAACGTTGTTGTGGGCCTTGATTATGTTCCGATATTTAAATATCATCGTCCTCTGTATTTTCATGAGTTATCTTAATAATTTTGCTCCACTAGCCCTGGAATAACCATACAAATCTTCCCTTCTTAAGCCAAATGAACAGTGACAACTACAAAACAATGATAATGATGATATGAGGATAAGCCCTCAACACGAGAGCAATCACACTAAATGCTCACTAATAGAGTCCATGCTCTGTATTATTAATATGTATGGCATTTTAGCACTATGCCATATTACTCGATCACTGAGTGGAATACAAGCAATGAAATGGTGGAATCACTATAAATGTATCATGAAACTATATAAATATATTGATCACCGAAAAACTCTTGAATCAAGTCACAAATATTATATGTCTATTCAGAAATGTCATCTTAACATACAGATACCTATAGCATCTAAACTTAAATGCCATTTATGTATGTTCAACATTAACTATAAATACACATTGTCCACTCATTTCATGCAGTGATATAACTTAACAGGTGACTATATTTTCATAGCATTAAATTGAGCCTTTTTTATTTATACAAAACCTTCCTCTGCCTATAAGAACAGAAAGGAAGGAGATCAGCCTTCCAATCTGCACCGTGCCTTTCTTATTCAATGGATGTTTTTTAACAAATTTTCAAGCCTGTTAATTATCATGCAGTCAAGCAGACTGGTGATTGACTGTGCCATATCAAGTTGGAAACGCCAAAGGCTTTCTCATAATATTAGGCTCAAATGATGCTACGCTGACACTAAAGCAGACCAGTCTTCGCAATCATTGAGTGAACGTATATTTAGCCAGTTACATCGCTTTAATCAAAGTCAGACATCATGGCTACACATGAAGGTTTATTGCTAGAATAACGCAAACACTGCTGACATACCCAACTGGAAGCGATACATTGTCATTCGAATCAACTTTAATGTTGTCATGGTAACATATTCTTGACCTTTTTCCTGAGAAATTCACAACTCAAGGTTCTGACATCACAAGGTTGACTCTTTAATCTCCATGGAAACGGAGATCGTCTTGACGACAGCTTTACACTAAATTGCCACCTGGGCACAAGTGCACGGGAATTTTATCGTCAGAGTCTTAACTAACTTCTACAGAATGAAGTCCAAGCTAGCTAAAACAACTTTAGTATCACTGTTTCTCAGTCGATGTTATTTCATTGTCTGATAACTTTATTATAATATCACCGTCGAGACTTTCTCGTCGTTCCTTCCCATCATCCTCTGCGTCAAACTGAAACTTGCTTTCACCGGACCGGTCATCTGATTTACCGCTTGAACAAAAACTCGAAGACGGACTTATTGGAATCATACTCTGGAACCAGTCTCTATTTTCCTCAACTTGATCGAGAATTTCCTGCGCGTCAGGATAGACGAGATCAGCCCAAGTCTCCCACAACGGGTGAATAATATAGTCTATAAACCCAACCTGTAATAACAATAGGAAAACATTTGTTAGCCCGTAGTTCACGTCAGATGAGGCGATATTATCATATGACGTTGCTGTTTTTATCAAGTCGGACAAAGTGATGTAACAAAAATCCTAGGAACACACATTAGCTAGCAGATTGGCAAAAACATGGCATGTTACTCAGTTGATAAAGTGATGAAAGGACATTCCTATGACCTCACATTAAGTACTTTCACAGAAATATTGCACTTTTTCAAAACACTTCTCATATTGTGTGATGAAATTTGAAATCATGAGATCAAAATCATTCACAGAATCTTACATTCTTTGTCACTTTGGATGAAACGTTTGACAAGTCTCTATTACTTTCAGTGTGATATTGTTTGAAGTACATTTGATATAAAATCCTCACAGAAATGTTATGTAACACAGATAGCAACAGTAGGGGCATCAGGAAAAATGTCTGTGCAATGTATACCCCCTTTACCCCACTTTTATA
Source organism: Rugalucina vietnamica (assembly GCA_964017185.1). Lineage (NCBI taxonomy): Eukaryota > Metazoa > Mollusca > Bivalvia > Lucinida > Lucinidae > Rugalucina > Rugalucina vietnamica. The sequence continues at coordinate 56,149,295 of OZ024873.1, forward strand.
TAGCAAAATTGGGCTCGGCGAGGCAGTTCTAACGTGTACCCACAATTTATGTTTTGAGCAAAAATAAGAAAATATCACAAATTTTCTACTGAAATTTTCAATTTTTACATCTTAAAAAAATATCTGTATATTGCATGGGCGTGTTTTCGTAATGAAAATCATAATTACCTGAGATTTTTCTATTGTGGCAGTGAGTCTGTCACACATGGGACTAAGTTCGAGCCCTCGTTCTCGTTCCATGTCTCCCTGTCGGAAGAACTCGTCCATCAAACGGCCTAACCATTTCTTGTACAACTCTAGCGACTTTGTGGGGTTACTCAGATCGGAACAGTGTACCATGTTCTGTAATACCTGCAAGAAGATGAAAAGTGATTTGAATTTTTTTATTCTTTTTGCAAAATTGTTGGATCAAAGTGTTTCAAAGTCTAGAGAGTCAGAAATTAGAAATAACATGTAGTGTTTGATTTATATGGCTATCCTTCAAAGCTTTTACCACAATTCAGTGTAATGCAATTCCTAAACTATACATTACTTCTGTTATACTTTTAATAAAACTTTTGTTTTAATCAAGCATTTATTGATTGCATTGTAAAAAGCACAATGTGTAACTTAAAAAGTTTATGCAAATGTTTTATAAGAGATTTTTTTATTCAAAGTCATGTACATTTAATATTATACCCTACCTGTATTCTGTCTGTGTAGTTATCAAGCAGTAACACCCCAGACCCAGCAACCTTCTTCGTTTCTACCATGGTCTTTAAGTCTGCCAGTAGGCTCATGTGTTTCGACATGTCCGTCGCCAAGACCATATCTATGACCATCTTCCGCAAGGTTGATCGTTGTTTCTTTGAGAGATGTGCAATAATGTCACAATTGTCTTCCTGCAGCAGTTTAAACGCGACAGCTAGATGATGGTTCTCTAATACTGACTCGTCATTGTACATCAACGCAAGCTCGGAACCTGGAAAGACAAGGGCACATAACTCTGTTAGATGTCTCTGAAAGGGCTCAAGTTGTTTTAAATCTACAAACTGAGTGGCATTTAAGGCTCTCTAATGGAAAAAATTGACAATAATCTTTTCTTTTTTTTTTCGGTAGAAAGTATGTCACTTTTTTTGGGGGGATTGGAATTTTCCATCGCTCAGTATGTACTTTTTTCTTCACTGTACTGTTCAAAAGGGGCAAAAGGTGAGGCTACTTTGCATATTACCAACATCAGCAAAATGTTAAATAGTTTAAACAAGAAAATTAAAGTACACCAATTAGCATATAGATGTGGTTTCCACCCAGAATTAAAACTAAGGTAAACATCAGATGGTATATGTACCAGATCACGCCCCAATTTGTTTACCTCTGTGTGCTTGGAAAAGTAAAAAGTCCCACAAAGGTACGTTGTTTCTTGTCTAAACAAAAGTATTTAAACCTCAAGCTGCCATGTTCTTAGCAGATTTTATGAGCAAGGACAATCAATAGGCTTGGTCTAATGTTCATCAACAAATTAATGAGCTTAAAATCATGTCATAGCGTGAAAACAGCATTTCATACTTCACATGGCCAATACGAATGAAAATCTAGACCGCTACATGACACACTACAACCAATACTTGTAAACACGATAGTAAGTCGAGCCGTAAACATAACCCTTCCTAATGTCACCCCTTGGTCTGACGTCAGTGTGAATTTGCGTAGCAACAAAGTTTCACTTTTCTCATTGTTTATCAAATATTTTACATTTGTCCAATACTAAAACACAATGCAGCCATTAGCATGTCATTAACACTCGCAAATGGTCGAGAAACATATTAACAGTTCGTCGAGAAACAAACACTTCACAGGAAGCTATCTGGGAAATAACCTTCTACCTGGCTCAATCTGTAGCCATTAAAGTCCATTATCTAAAGACATTAGTAGAGCTCTTCAAATTTATCTCTTCTTGACTCTAAAAGCACATCCTTAGAAAAAAACAAATACAGTAGCAAGAGTTCATTGTGTAGAAAAGTAGACCAACAGCAAAGAGACATCATGCGTCAAAATTTAAACGGGAGACCATGTGGGTATCATGATAAGATCGACTGTTTTAGCATTTTTCCATAAAACAAATTTGAGTATTAATTCTTGCACCACACTATATTGCGACTGCAAATCCACAATACAACGAATTGCAAATTGTTTTGGCAACAACTGCACTCTCCAAAGTTTCATGCAGTTGGGTAAAAACAGAAATCTTAACATGTCAGGGATATAACTGAGGGGACCAAATGGTTGCTATGGTGACTGGTTACTTACTTGTGTTGATAAGGAACTGATTTGTAACTCCCGGGTGATCAACATCATGGATGGCACTAGCAAATATGGCCGCTAATATCTCCAAGTCTGTGAACACATTCTGCAAAAAAAAAACAGTCAAACATTAAGAATTTCTGTTGTCACACCCACATCTCACCTAAGGTCATACTAAGGCAGCATTACGAAAACATGCCCATGTAATAAACAGATTTTTCTCAAGTTGTAAAAATTGAAAATTTTAAATGGAATTTTTTTTTTGTATTTTTCATATTTTTGCTCAAAACATAGATTGTGGGTACACATTAGAACTGCCTCACCGAGGCAGTTCTAATGAGTACCCACAATCTATGTTTTGGAGCAAAAAAAAGACAAATGAGTATACCCCTAAAAATACCCCATTTTTGCTATCTAAAAGTGGGGTTCAAGAGGGTATACTTTTTATGGACATGTTTTCCTGATGAGTTTAAAGTCTCAATCCAAAGACTGGAGAAAAACTGAACCAAGTATATGAACCCTGGTTTACGAGCTGTGTAGCTTGAACAATTATTACACGCAGGCTTCTATTTCAAGTTTAGAGAAAATAGGCACAGGTGCTACATATGAGCCGCCTCGTGGGAAAACCAACGTGGTTTCCGAACAGGTCCGACACAAACCGGCCTGTACAAGCACAGAAGAGAGCTAGAAGCTTGAAATTTCGAATTTAAGTAGAAGAGGAATTGTACTATCCGAGTAGCGAAAACAAAGGCGCTGATCAGCTTCGCGGTTACCGCGAAGCTGATCTGCGCCTTTGTTTTCGCCAATGCAGATTGTTGGTTTTCCCATGGGGCGGCTCATATTATTAATATGACCGACATTTCAATAAAAATAATCATAAAATTATTGACCACAGTTAACATTTATTGTTTCTGTCAAAACAAGCTGCGTTTTTTCTCAGTTTTCTAGAATTTTCCTTGTCAACGAAGGCTACATAGAAACAGTGACGTAAAACAGTATCAAATGTAAGGCAAAAGCCGACATAAACAGTTTCAAGTGTCACATGCACCCTATGGAAACAGCAGGAAACATACAACCAAAGGTGATAATTTGCAGGTTGACATTTAGAAATTCCTAGAATCCAGTTATATTGCTTCTGAACATACAATATTTTTAAACATGTTTTTATTCCATCTCATATGCGTGCACAGGTGTTAAACTTGAAGCTTTATGTCCATCATATAAGCAAAACCTAAGATGCTTATTGTTAAAGACTTTATAAACCTTCAATGATTGCATCAGGCAATGTAAAACAATTAAGCCTTTTCAGGTGCATTTAAACTGTGTTGTGACTGAACCTTGATTTAGTAGCCCAAAACAAGTCACAGGTCAGATGCACCATAACACACTAGCTGGTCATCTTAGTGATCTCTCTAAAACGGATCAGTATGATAGTAAGCAAACTGTACAGCTAATAGCAGATGAGTTTTGGAAGGAAGTAAACAGTTGATAGCCAGTGACTGTTTTTGCATAAGTAGAGGCATTCTTTTGATGCAGAATTTATCACAGTTTATAGCACATACTAAACAGTTTCACGGTATTTACCTCTAATGCTGGAGCTGAGAGAAGAACGTGTGTAGACTGTGTGACGTCTGCGGCATGTATACTGTTATGGTAGGGAACTTCTCGATGATAGTGGTCTTCCAAATGCATGAGGTATGTCACTAACGTTGTTGGAGGGATGTTGAAACTTGATAATAAGTTTCTATCCTGTAAACATATGTAAACTTCATAACCAAGCTGGTAGAATACAATTATGCATAGACTATTGGTACTGGACTTTGAAAGAAGAAGTGATTAGCATTTTCAGTTACTGAGTAGGCTAAATTTTCATCACCATTATTGACAGTTAAGATGGTTTAGATGGTGTCGTATAAAAAGCTTGAATGCTGTGACATTTTGACTATTCTTTTTAAAAGTATCTCAATATTTTAGAACTTTTTTGGTTAAAATAATAGCTTTGTGAACTATTTATACATAACTAGGGATGTAGGTGAATTTTGATACTGCAATACAAGACTTGACACTCCTTCTGCTTTAGTTTGCTAAAGATTACATTTCATTGCAGATGTTATTTTTACTGAATTTGACAAGAAATGTTTAGGAAAATACCTGAAAGATTTTGTAGGTAATACAAGTAAGTGGTCTGTTATTTGAGTATTCAGCAACTTTAAACAAGTCCATTCCCCATCTGTCAATTTCACCTAGCAACTGAAATAAAATGATGCAAAATTATAGAAACCATTTAGATTCACACACATGCTATGTAAAATAGTACCAGAGGCCACCCTAATGGTGTTCTCAGAGGATAGGGGAATGTGCTAGTTCCCAAACTGGAGTGCTAGTTCCGAGAGTAGTGTGCTAGTTCCAGCAAGATAGGCCCTGCATTGCACTAATCTATGTCATTTTTGGCTTAAACCAATGTACATTATAGCTTGAAGGTTAATTTGCTGTCATTTCTCACATCCACTATGTATGGATCATGAAGAATATGGATGCAATGGCACAAATACAGATAGGACTGCTCCTAATCTGATCTGCACTGCCATTATTTACATGTAATTAAATGTTCATGTTGATACCTTTGGAAAGTTATGGAAATAGCAACAAAAATTATAGAATTTCTGCAGCCATGCCACATAAATCTTGAAGCGGCCAGACGTGCTAACTAGCCCACAACCTACAGATCTATATGCAGCCAGACAAGTTAATGAGAAAACACAATGAGCCGGTATTGTATTGACATTTAGAAGATGGAAATCACTGAGATATATTGACAAATTATTAGTTTTTTCTGCCTACCAGTAACAGCTGCAAGCAGACGGCCAATAACCTTGATCTGCTTGTACAATATGATATAGTCTAGTCAATAAATGCTCATTATGTTTAAGGCTTAATGTCCCAATCAACATATTGTCAGTCATGTGGGTAAGTAAATCAGTACTTTGGGGAGCTTAAAAAGTGTCTTGCTCAAGGACACTTAATAGCAGTAGGACTACATTTGTTTTCATCCTGATATTGCTACATTGTAACCAAAAGCATTTTAAAATCACCTCCCTCCAATCTAGGTCATTAAAGGGAGGCAACTACACAGAAATCAACCTACCTGACCCAGCTCTTCTTTATGTGGTGTTTCAACTCCATATTTGGGCACAACGCCGGTAAAACTGTTGGCATGTTTTAACTTTCGGACACCGGTAATCTGTGTCATCGGATGCCGCTTCCCTGTCCCCTCTTTCTGGTTCTCTTTCTCTGCATGACTGCTCTGGTTCTCGTCATTCTCGTCGATTTTAAACGTGGGAACATCAAGTTCTTGTTGCTTATCTGAAAATACAGAAGATACTTCCTGTTAACTCTTGAAGACAGGGAAACACTGCATGTATTTTTATTACCCTGTGTTTGTTCATTTTAGTCGAACAGATCAGGGCGGCCCCCATGGCCGAGCGGTTAAGAGCGCTGTTTCTTAATCACTCGATCATCTCACCGCTGTGTCAGGTGTGGGTTTGAGCCCCGCTCTGGCCACATGTGAGACAAGCCAAGTTCTGCCAAACCAAGTGGTTTTTCTCGGGGTATCTCCCGTTTTTGCCCCACCTACTGATTAGCCCGTCTCATAAGAGCTGAAATAATCTTGAAAGGGATGTAAAACTGAATTACAAAAAAAAAAATGAACAGATCAGATTCAATACTCTGTCTGGACCAAACTCATACAAAAGCTATCAACAGGCATAGCAAAGATGGTTGTATAACTTTGATTGTGACACTCCTGTATTATGCTGTTAAGTCAGACAATTGAAGCTCCTTAATTACTTATTGCAGCATACACCTGAATGCACCAGACACATGTTGCAGTATCTCTGCACTTACTAATTGAAAATTTCTGCAATCACATCAATATTACAAGGAAGGTGAAAATGAGCTGTGATGGTTACAGTGTTTAAAGTTACAGCATTTAGTATGTCTGCGTTCACACATTCACACCTGATTTCAATCTTGTTTTGTAACTTATTGATGATTATTTCACTTGCAATTGCATAATTAATTTTATAAATATGTGGTCTCTGAGATGGTTACTGGACACATACGGTAATTTGAAGTTGGAATCTTCCACAGCAAACAAAAACAAAGTGTGCTTGTCTGCACTCAATCATGCTGTTGTTTTGAGTGAAGTTTATTTTTAGTACAAGATCATGTCTGGATTTATGAATAACAATATAAAACTGATGTGAAAATTGATGAGACTTAATGAAAATCTCTGAAAACTCAGCCAGAAATTACTATTTTCCCAATCATAATTATACCATAGAACCTTCAATAAACTCTGTGAGCTATTGACGTCATTCTGAGCTGGTTCAAGATATGTTTCAAACTGTGCCACAACATTGACTGGCTTTTGATAAAACATTCCAGTGTCTATAATCAAGCAGAGACTAGGCTGATTTGATTAATCTCTGGTTTAAAATTCCTGGAAATCAAAAAAGGTGCTATCTTAACTCATTTTTTTGTTTTATTTTTTCTTCTTTGGCACATTCTTTTCAAAAAGTTGGCTTTAAAGTTATCATTTTTGTTTTGTCATTCAGTAGAATGCCTTAACTTTCTGAACATTATACCATACAAAAAATGAGGTAAACACCTGATGTTTTGTGAGGAACAACTACTATGCCAAAAGTCTAGTGGAAAAAAAGAGGCTTATAGTTTGGCAAGAACAATGAATTCCGATAGTTTTTGTGTATATCATTACAAATGCCAGAATTTTAAGCGATATTAAAGATGGGTAAAAGAGATAGCAAGAGAATCATCAATGGATTCTCCAAGATTCAAAACAAAAAGAGATAGCAAGAGAATCATCAATTCAAAACAAACATCAAACACTGATGTAAAAGAAACAATACAAGACAAGAATTGAAATTTAATCAGAGGTAGTGAGAGAAGAGCCCAGACAGGCAGGGCCGCAGAAACCAACAAACTTGTTATTTGGTTCTGTCCTACTTAATATGTAAAAGAATTTAAAAACCATGTTTAGTTAAGTATGATGTAATCATACAGGTGCACTGCACTTGCAATCAACTACGTCAGACGCTGCAATGTGCCGATCATTTGCATTTTTGTGGCCACAATAACCCATTAAATCACAATATCTAGGTCCTCTGAAGTTGAAAGTGCTGCCAAAACACAGAAGTTCACCTGTTCCCTTGTTAGATCGTTAAGACATTTATTGACAAACCAATCCTTTCATGTCTGTATTTCAAATAAGGAGGAAAGTAGCATTTGTATGAATGTCTAATGAGGCCTCTTCTGATCGATCACGTTTTGCAGTGTTTCCTGTAAGTGCCTTTTCAGCCTTCGTGAGTGCCTCAAGTAGTATTACGCCTCATAAAACATATTTATAAACAAAGCTGGAAGAATTTTCAACTACTTTCCTTTGACATTCAGACATACGTTGACGGCACGTGCAAGGCTTTAAGACATTTACTCTTTTACTCTAACCTCAAAACGTGGGCAGGACTGAAAATTTATGTTTTTCATTTTTGTTTGTGCAGTATGTGATTTGAGCCTCAAGTAGTATTATGCCTCATAAAACATAAGTTACATAGCTTGAACAATTTTCAATTAGTTTTCTATGACATTCAAACATTCGTTAAAGACACGTGCAAGCCTTGAAGCCATTTTCTCTTCTTTCTGTGTTTTTTTCTATTTTTTTTTCTTTGTTCAGTACATGTACATGATTTTTGCCTAAAGTAGTATTATGCCTCATAAAACATTTATAAACATAGCATGAACAATTTTCACCAGTTTTCTATGACATTCAAACATACATTGATGGCACGTGCAACCCTTGAAGTCATGTACTTTTTTTTTCAAATCTCAACATGTGGGCAGTGTTTAGGACTTTAATAATTTTCAATTTTGTTTGTTCAATATGCGATTTGAGCCTCAAGAAGTATTAGACCTCATAAAAATTACTTATTTATAAAACATAGCTGGAACAGTTTTTACATAGTTTTCTATGACATTCAATCAGACATATATGTTGATGGCACGTGCAATTCTGGATTGTATTCTTCTTTCTAATCTCAACGTGTGGGCAGTGTTAAAGATTTGATGTTTTTCAATAGTTTTTCATTTTTTTGTGCTGTTCGCGACTGCAGCTAAATCTAATATCCAAAGCAATTTATGCAAAAACATGAGTTGAACTTAAGAGCATTTCAATGTTGGCGAATCATGTTTTATTTTAGTGCAGAATGGGGGTTAAGAACCTCAAGGATTTTGTAAGGGTTCTATTTTGTAAACTTGTAACAACGGTTGTTCGACATTAAGAACAAAACAACAAGAACTCGCCACACACACAGCTGGTGCATACATGTATTTCTTACTGAATATGAATCTGATATTGTCTGCTTCTGGTAAAATGATCCAGCTGACGACAAAAAATCTATACTGCACATACATGTAAGTTATATAAAAGATTACAAATTAAAATCTGTGACTGGCTTACGGTTGCAAACTGGCTTACACTGAACTTAACCACAATTTTACAATAAACCCAAACCCTGATCTTGTGAGTTCGTACTGATTAATGCCCTTGGTGACCAAGATCTGACGCTTTGTTGTCACATGTCATTTCACCTATGAGATAGATCTGGGCATCCAATACAGTATAAACATAGGTCAGACAGCTCCTACTGGGGCAATCTAGTCTGATCTGGTTCTACCATTTTTTATCATTTTGCTGATTAAGGATGACACAGCAATTATTGCAGGTCAGTTCAAAAACTCAGGACTGTTATGGTATTAAATGAGCCGCATCGTGAGAAAACCGGATTTTGCCTATGCGAAAACAAAGGTGCAGATCAGCTTCACGGTAACCGCGAAGCTGATCAGCGCCTTTGTTTTCGCTACTGGGATAGTACAATTCCTCTTCTACTTACATCCGAAATTTCAAGCTTCTAGCTCTTTTCTGTGACTGTACAGCCTGATTTGTGTCGGACCTGTTCAGAAACCACATTGTTGGTTTTCCCACGAGGCGGCTCAAATTGCAATGTGACTATGAATTTCATAATGATTAATTTATCAGAATTACTCAACATCTTTCAATCCCATGGTCAAAATCCAAAATTATCCCCCTTTATATCAGCGTTAAGGTCATGTGATGCAAGTCCCTATCATAATATATCGGCCATTGCCCTTCATGGCACTCCCATTCTGATACCCGAAATATTTGTAGTAACTGTGTAACTGAGCTTCACTCGAAATCACCTGTAGAATTCCATTCAAATGATTCTGGGGAAAATGAGAAGCAATTTTATCTTATTTTCATTCCTCAATACTTCAAAATTCATGATATAGGGGAATTCAATATTCGAGCACCAAAGGCCTGTTTACAGTTAAAATCAAAGGCAATGCAAAGCTGTTTCAACATCGGACTTCAAAGAGTATGTAATCCCTTTGTAGTAAAAAATGAACTAGGTTAACCTCAGGACAGCAGCATCAGTGAGCATAGAAGTAGCCAATAATAGGCTGCTAAATCTGGTAGGTAAACCTAAGTCCCGCCCATATATTTTGTGTGACAGCAGCTGGTCAGTTGAACTGTAGTAAAATCAATTAAATATTTACATGCTACAAAATATTTAGTCCTCTTATAATTAGATCAAATTGCAAGATTAAATGTTGCTCTTATCTGTTATAATGTGCGTTTGTACCTGTCAACAAAACATGTACTTAACTGAAATAAATTCAGCCTCTGACAAGTGAAAATACAATTTAATCAGAGGTTAGGTAGTTCTTCCTTCAGTGGTGGCCGGTAGGCGGAGCTAAACTTGCCCTAGGTAGATGGCTATTTAGCTAAATCATTTGTATTGAAACTGAACTGTTATATTGGTGCTATTTTGGGAACATCGAATTCTTTCATCTCATGATGAGACATCATCCAGGTGTTATGTCAGGAAACCACAAAAGGTGCTCGAATATTGAATTCCCCTATAAATTAGATTTTTGAAATTTATCATGCTGCTATATAGGTAATTTGGAATTTTTCTAGGCATGAGCAATCAGTTTTGAAACTTATAACCCAGTTCCATCTCCAAAGTTCTTTTTAATGTTTCATTTTATCATGTACCTGTATGTTTGACATTTTTTCTTACTATTTTACCTAATGAAAACAAGACCATGTATCAAGGGCATCTTGTATTTCATTGCAACCTGAATACCTGTTTTATAATAGTCATAATGACAAGTTTGTAAATTCATATGAGCCGCCTCGTGGGAAAACCAATAATGTGGTTTCCGAACAGGTCCGACACAAACCAGCCTGTACAGCTACAGAAGCAGGCTAGAAGCTTGAAATTTCGGATTAAAGAAGAAGAGGAATTGTACTATCCGTGTAGCGAAAACAAAGGCGCTGATCAGCTTCGCAGTTACTGCGAAGCTGATCTGCGCCTTTGTTTTCGCCTATGCAGATTGTTGGTTTTCCCATGAGGCGGCTCATATGTTCTTCTGCTCATCCTTAACTCATTTAAGCCTGGCGTCCTTTTTATGGGACATAGGCAAACAGTATAGCCCCAGGTGTGACGCCATGTTCTTGTCGCCACGTCCCATCTGGGGCTATTCTGTTTGCTAATAGGATTTTCATCAAAAAATATATGAAAATTGAAATAAATTCACTCCTGATGCCCCTAAAAATGAAAGTAGACTCATCCAATTGATAGGAATGGGAAAGTCCATTCGTCAAATATGGGTTAAAGTACTAAATTTCGTCAATGAAATCAAGACAATTTGGTCTCGGAGATAAAACCAGGGAAACCTAAATATTGCCCCAAAATGACCCAGTAAACAAATTTTCATTATCAAAATGTAACTGACTGACCGAGATAGTTTTTGATTGTTTGCAAGTCATTTTGTTTGTTTTAGGTCATTCCTATTTGAAAAATTTACATCAAGTTGATATGAATTTCAAAAGAAATTTATGGGTTTGTTTTTGTTTTGTTTTTTTTCTTTTTGTTTGTGCTATAGTTTAGCGACATAAGAAAAAATGTGGTAATATTGATAATTGGGTCAGCAAATCTAGCCATATTCTTCAGTGACAATTCATTTAGTCTTCAAGGGAAATTTACCAGAAATTAGTGCAGATTCTTTAACCAATAACTGACATCTTTACTTCTACTGTTTGTGATAAACCGAAGGCAAAGAAGTGTTTAGCTCCGAATGTTTAAAACTTTTCATAATGCTAAATAGGTGTGAATGACCACTTCATGCCTTAGTTGGTACTTAAATGTATTATTCAGGTCATTGCTATCTGTTATGAAAGGAAATGTGCGACCATGTAGCAAAGTACTTCAAGCATGTATCCTTGTACCATATGTTCAGAGCATTCGGAAGTGGTCGCTTAATGCATGTACAAATAGGCAATTAAACCAGGTTTACATCATTGCGGTGTTACATGGAGGAAAACATTACATATCGCATTGATTTGCACGCAGTTGGCCTTGTTTGAGGTTTCCTGTTTTGATGTACTGGCATGAATGAAATGCAGTGGCTAAGTACCTCATAATGAGCCAACTGAATGTATCTTTTCAGTGTGTGCCTCCTAACATACATGCAAATATTACATCGAGATTCAACTGAAATTTTGTCACCACCATTCTTTCTTAAAGCACTTTAAGGATTACCTTCTAGCTAGTACTGAAAAGCATGCAGAAAATCTTTTATCTATTTTCCTTGCATTCTAGGACAAAAGAAACAATAGAAAAAAGCCTAGAGAATCTTTTCTCCGCCTTTCGTATTACTCTATTCACCTACTTATTCATCGTCTTTGGCACGGCAAGCTTTGGCACCGTGACACCACATGAATTTATTTACACAGCTTTGTAAATATCAACAAGAAAATTTACCCCATGCTTAGCCGCTATCAAATGAGCCTGTGCATGAGAAAACCAACAATTTGGGTTTCAGACCAGGTCCGACACAAACCAGGCTGTACAGTCACAGAAACAGGCTAGAAGCTTGAAATTTCGGATTTAAGAAGAAGAGAGACTGTACTATCCGTGTAGCGAAAACAAAGGCGCTGATCAGCTTCGCGGTTACCGCGAAGCTGATCTGCGTCTTTGTTTTCGCATATGCAAATTGTTGTTTTTCTCATGCATAGGCTCAAATCGAAGCCAAAATGCTAATGTAGCAATCACGCTTGGGTTTACTTTGGAATTTTGCTTTCTTCTGCATTGAATATATCCTTTCTTTATTTGTTTGCTCCTTTATTGATCTTTAAGGTCATTTATTTTTGTGCTATTTGAACAAGTACATGTGGCACTATTATTTTCCAAGATTCCAAATCCTACGATGTGTTGCAGTTTTCTATTCTTAATTTTCAATAGAGGCCATACAGTACAGACGCAGATCTAAATGCTTCAATGTGATTAAAAAGTTTATTTTAATAATTTTCATCATTGATTCCACAAAATTCAACTGATAGCATTTTTCAGGATAAGGAATCCATTTTAAATATAACTTTTTACGGATCCCAAAACTTAAGAACTGTATGGTACATGTGACTTAAAATTAACATTTACAGACAAGAAATGAGAGAATTTCTCTAATTCAAATTGCCTTGTGATAAGACACGTGCCGATTCCATTTAAAATTGACACATTTAAATTTGGGTCATAAAATGCCTTTATTTAACGGGCCTTTACATGCCATATTAAACAGTTTTGAGGGTGACTAATTGAAATACAGTAGGTTATTAGAACATGGTTTGAGGCAACTGAATTAATTAGACCAGCAATTAATAAATCACTTTATTACTGAATGATAAGGTCACACTATGGTCATAAGGACAGATGCTTGTGAGCCCGGCTTGTGAGACCTCGTGGTTCAGAGAAAATCAGAATTTGTTTGAATTGAAGCTTAACATCCCAGTCAACAGCTTATGGTCAAATTGCTCTGACTGTAGCTACAGTGATGACTGCATCCACGGGTAGCTCCATAATGCAGTCTTCAACTTGTAAAGTGCCATACCCCAGCAGGCACAACATCGATCTGACGTCATTATGACGTCATGTGCCTGCTGGGACCCAACAGTGCTGCACATGCAAACACTGCAGATATAGATCAAAAGGCTCAGAATGTGCCATTTGATTTTGATGTAATATTTTCGTCTCACCTTACACAAAATGATGTCAGAATCCCCGCTATACAGTACATAAATTATTCAGGAAGCACGCACATCACTTCACTCGTACAAGCTAGCGGTCAACGACCAAGCGTTTGACGCGGACTAATGGTTTTTGTTCTTTCCGAATCAGCTTTTTCACTGGTACATTCTTATAGCTATACATATGAATTTCAGGAATCTGGTTAGCGTTAATTAAAAAGTAAAACAGGTAAAAAGCTTTCAATTAACTAACGAATAGAAAAGAAAGAAGCATTCCAGATATATATCTAATAATTGTTTCTTGGTCTGCAAGGAATAGAGCCCCCAAACTGGTGCCAAGTGAAAGTTTAACTCGCCTTGTTAAACAGTGCCTGCATTTTTGGATGAATCTCTGCATGGCCTTAGCTGTTGCTGGGACATAAAAACCATGCCATCACCACTCTTGATGTGTAAAACAGTAACAAATACAACTCCGTGGAAATTGAAAAGAAAATACACTTCAAACAATATTTCATGTCGCAATATTGCATCGACTGAGAATAATAATTCTAATAATAATAAAGACTTTTAAATGTTTAAAGAGGAAGCCCAGTTGGTTTTACTTCCAATCTTCCCTGGGGTGGTCCTCAAACTTTAGACTTAAACTATTAAAGATACATGTATTTCTGTAAAAAAAAAAGAAAAAAAGTGTAAAATTTAACTTCTAAGACTACTTACAAGTAAAGTTAGTGTAGATTGGAGCGAGCACTGAGCGTTGTTGTGTTGTAGACAGGCCCATGATGTTAGGATAGTGATCAGCTTTCGGAATCATGATCATGGTGGCGACACATGCAGGCATGCTCAATTCTCATAGTATGAATCACTATAGCAAAATGTCTGGATCTTTACAAGAGTGGATTCAAGTCAGAATCCACAAAAATGAAATAGATTTAGTCAAAATCCACAAATATGTCAATAATGATTTCTATATAGTCAAAATCCACATAAAACAAATATGTCAATGATGGTAAAATCCACAAATTTGACTCTTTATGTTCACTTTTCGCAAACAATAAATAAAGGTCCACAGTTAAGTCCTTTTCACAATTCTCTAGGTTCTGTCAAAATTCAACAAACAATAAAACAAACAGAATGACAAAGTATTCTTATATATAAAATCCAATTCACAAAATGCAAAGTAAAAGTCCGAATAGAATATCTCCAAATATTATATCAATAGTAGTAACGTTGGATTATATAGTCCGCAACCTCTGTCTTCCCTAAAGCAAGCTTACAAAATACAGCAATACTTGTTCGCACTACGAGCTAGAATATCAATATGAGTCTCCGATACTCTCACACTACCTTTAGTACAACTGATTCACATACAGCACGAGACAACCAATCAAATGGCGGGAAAGCTTCATGAATTAAATACTTGCGCAGGTAAATTTACTAACGACTTTAAGGTGGTGAAAAGGCTGCACAAAGTAGCTAGAAGGATGATCAAGGTTTGTATGCTCAAATATTCATCAATACAAAGAAATTCTGATCATATGTACTGCTTGCTAAATTTAATAGCCATCATTGATTATCAGAAAATGTACTGACATGCGGACACGAGTAACTATTTCTTCTGACACAGCTGAACAAACGTCTTGTCACATGTTTTAACCAGGTAGAAGTCGTCTGCTAATCAGTAATGTATTTGCCTTTGACGTCTGCAAGTATTATACGGTTTCAGCATTTGATTTAAATCCTGCTAAAGACAATGACGTAAATATATAAGAAAATGTTTTAAACTGGGTCATTATCATGATTATTTTGCCATCACGAAAACATATCCGTGTAATGTATACCCCCTTTGAACCCCACTTTTATATAGCAAAACTGGGGTATGCAGGGGTATACCTATATTTCTTATTTTTGCTCCAAAACATAGATTGTGGCTACTCGTTAGAACAGCCTTGCTGAGGCGGTTCTAACTTGTACCCACAATCTATGTTTTGAGCAAAAATAAGAAAAATATCAAAATTTTTCAACTGAAAATTTTAAATTTTTAAAGCTCAAAAAATCGTTGTATGTTGCATGGGTGAGTTTTCGTAATGTAAATTTATGGACCATTTTATTCATGAATAGGATGTTCACCATCTGATACATGATTTCATTACTCTTGCAGAACGGGTTTTACTTCTTTAATATACAAATTTATGGAAAAAAAAAATGACGCAAAATTACTGGTTTTTCCCACAATTTTAGGTGTCAATGGACCAGTATAATATACCAAGTCACCAGACAAAAACCCTTGTTTTTGGGACACAGAAGACTCTGTCAAAGAAAGACTACATGATGCACCCTACATCTTATGGGACATTTTTGGTCCGCAGACTTTATAGGTACGGGAGACAGTACCTTTAAAGGCTTTTTGCATTACTAGTAATCCATCAATTATTATCGGTTTGCCACTTAACTACCCTGCTTGGCTTTTCTTATTCTACAGAATAATCGTTCCAGGCTTTACCAAAAATGCACATCAAATCATAGACAATGATATCAGCACCGGAAATGTCAGAAAAAAGAATAGCTAGGACACTGCCAGTACGAATATTAAATTTTATACCCTCTTATTCAGATATGTAAAAAAAGTATGTTTCCCATGTTTAGACTTAAAGTTCATCAGCACTGGAATTGAGAAAAAAGAATGTGCTATATTAAAGGACACTGCTAGTACGAATATTAAATTTTATACCCTCTTATTCAGATATGCAAAAAAGTATGTTTCCCGTGTTTAAAGTGCATGTGGCCATGGTTTCACACCACAGCAGTTCACGGGGCATGAAGTTTTCATGACATCATGAGTAAGATATAATTTTATTATGATTTATCATTCATAAATGGGCAGTTTTATAGGACTATAATGTAATAATTGCTTTTTATGGTTGTCAGTCTGTGAGAAATAGTTTTTTTTTGTTTCATGACGAAAATGATAGCCACTTGGTATACGATAAGTGAAGGCAGTTTTCACCTAATATCTTCATTTAATAGTTTCATACGAAAGACTGAAGAAGCCAGGGATCGAACTCACGATCCCTGGTTTATACATAAACTGCACCATTCATTAAGGGGATGCCAATTGTTAAAATCTAATACTTGTATAATTTTACCTGTATAAAGAAAAATTACAATTTTTCCAAGGAGACTGGATATTCTTGAAACATTCTTGTACGAGTCATTCAAACATCGAATACAGATTATTTTATGCCCCAAAACTCAGCTCTAGAGGGCTCAGCAGCACGCTTATCAGCATTGGTCAAGTTACTTCCTGGTTTGATTCCGTTGTCATCTGTCAGTTTCACTAAAAGCTACCACCATAAACATGATCTCCAAAAGCCAGACTACAATCTGTGTAAGTTTGTCCACTCGGAGATGATTTATTCTCTGGGAAAACATAGAATTTATCATATATGCTGAAAACCTTACACAGCAGATACAGTAAATAGTATGATTTCTCCCAAAATATTGACTTTTTGTTCAAAATACTTTCACAGATTGTAGTCAAGACATTGGAGATCATGTTTACGGTGAAAGCTTTTAGTAAAATTTATCCGGCATGCCAGACGGATGACAATGGAATCAAACCAGGAAGTGACTTGAACAATGCTGATAAGCGTGCTGCTGAGCCCTCTAGAGCTGAGGTTTGGGGCATAAAAGAATATGTATTCAATGTTTGAATGACTCATACAAGAATGTGTCAAGAATGCCCAGTCTCCTTAGAAAAATTGTCATTTTTCTTTATACAGGTAAAAATTATACAAGTATTAGTTTTTGACAATTGGCATCCCCTTAATGGTCCAATAAAATTCTGCACAAATTTAATGCATGTGCTGATATATTGGAAGCTTACATGCAATGAATTCAATAAAACTTCAAGAACACAACTAATGCTTTGTGACAGCGTTGACAGGCTAATGGAAGGTGACTTCTAGAAAATTCCAGACATTTTACATCCTTTTCAATAAATGATGGTAATTCAAACATACATTGAACGCCTTTGCACGACCCAGTACTCTATTTTGAAAATATTTCACTACATCGGTGGAACTCAATTAAACGAGAAAGTATAACCATCAGCGAGTCATTGTTTAAAGAAGTCTGTCATTAAAATTAAGTTACATAATGTGGTCTGTAAAATTTGGGTTAGGTCCACAAATCAGATTTGAGTCTGTACAAATCGGAATCTATTCTAAAGACAATCCCGTACAGATCTTTAAGATACACCAGGAGGTCCCTCTACTCTAGAATATAATTATTATTCCAGTAAAGCTTTATCAATCATCCAATCAGAATCAACCTTAGCAGTATTATTTTGGGTTCTAGAAACAATTAGAGCCGTGACGCGAGAAAACAGGTCCTCGGGGTTTCCTACCGAGTCCGACACAAACCGGTCTGCACAGTCACAGAAGAAGGCTAGAAGCTTGAAATTTCGGATTAAAGTATAAGAGGAATTGAACTATCCGTGTAGCAAAAACAAAGGCGCTGATCAGCTGTGCAGTTACTGCACAGCTGATCTGCGGCTTTGTTTTCGCATATGCCAAAATCCAGTTTTCTCATGACGTGGTTCATAATTAAGGACTGACTGTATCAAATGTGAGGAAAGTAGTCATCACTGGAGTATGTTTTAATTATTATCAGATCAAAAACTGTTTCAATTTACATATTGTATAACAATTAAAACATACGTAATAAGGATTCTACAAGAACTTTCTTCAGATAGCCGTCTCTCATACAAGTTTAATGAAGTTTTGTATGTTTGGTTTGAGGTTTAAATTCCCAGTCTACAATGTTTCAGTCATGTTGGGACAGAGCCACTGCTTCCTAGGTATTAACCAGTACTCTGGGGAGTTAATGTGTCTTGCTCAAGGATACAACAGGGTGCCCCCGGTGGGGATTGAACCCAGGACCTCTCGATTCACCACATGATATATTCTAATAATTCTAGATACAACTAACTGCAGATAGTTAAAGAAACTTAATATCACAGTTTCAAGCAGTGATTGGACAGTCAAAAAATACTGTGCAGAATGGCCACCTTTTGGGAAAGAGCATAACTGATCAGTCTCTTTGAATCATATTTTATAAATTGTCTTGTTTCCCACCTACAATTAGGACCAGTCTATATTGATTACCGTATTCGTTCTAATTAGCGCACAGTGCGGTTAACTTTTCAAAATAACTTAAAGTTAAGGTAACAAAATACCGTTCTAATTAGCGCACACTATGAAGGAAAACTACTCATCAAAATGCTTAAATAACAACGTCAAATCTATCAATGGTGATGTCATTCAAGTATTCAAATTGTTTGAAAGTAGTTTTCGATCATTTAAGGTTCAGTTTTAATGCCTCTAATCCCACACTGGTAAACGTAAACGCACTGGCTAAGGCACAAACGTATAGGCTAAGGCAATTTCAACGCTATGCCTAAGAAAGAAAATGGCGAATAGTGAGACACATTTGCAGGTTTGTTGTTGATTTAAAGTTTCATTTTCCGGTTATTAATGATGACGGCTTCTAAATTGGCGGCGCGGGACCCACAAATGAGTCACAAACTTACGTTCGATGGCCCGATGTCGCCAGCTGCAGCCAGTAAAAGTGTAACCTCGACAAAGTGGAGACACTGAAACACGAAATCTGATGATTTTTCAAGAATTACTGTTTTTCTACGATATCGTACGCTGTCTTGTAGTTTATGCATATGCAAATGATAAAGCGGACGCCTTTGAGCACGATTCGTGAAAAAAATGAAATTGAATGGCCCCAGCGTGTGACAATACTTGAAGTTTCATTACAACGCTATTGGCTAAGGAACTGGAAACAACGTAGTGGCTAAGACCCCAGAGTTTCTCAAGGGGAAATGTTATAATATGGTCGTAAGACTCGTAAGTGTCTGTCTCAAACTAAATTATTGTTCAAACATGGTTTAGAGCTTTGTTAAACCGTTTGAATTTCGTTTTCCACATAAACCGGTCTGCGCAGCGACAGAAGATGACTAGAAGCATGACATTTTGTATTTAGAAAGGAGAGGAATTGTACTATCCGTAAAGCAAAAACAAAGGCGCTGACCAGCTTCGCGGTTACCGCGAGGCTGATCTTCGCCTTCGTTTTCGCATATGCATATTGTTGGTTTCCTCACGACTTGGCTAATTATTATTATGTTGTATGCGTTATAATTTTTCAAAAATCATTTTCGCAGCCAAAAAAAATTGAAGAAGTTGTTTAAAAAATCTAAGCGACCTCTTAGCTATTTCAAACACAACATAACTGTGAACGGAGAAACCCAAAATAGAACTCCTCACAATAGGTGATGGTATAGTTAAAGGTCCCTCCATGTACCGTCAGAAAGAAGGAGTGTGCTTCCAAAAAATGGTAGGTCTTTAAGAAAGTATGTACTGTTGTCACATGCTTATCTGACTAGTTGTGTTGGACATGCACTGGCTGCTTCTTTTTCTATTACATGCATTTTGACATTAAATAGTTTGGCATTAAATGTTGTTAGCACATTATGAGCGTTTTCAATATTTTTAGTTAAGTTTGAGTGGCTGAGTGGCCACCTATTGGGAAAATGGCTGCCTATTCGGCTCACATTATGTTTTCTTAAAATAAGTACCTTACTGTAAATTTAGGTTTTTCCCACCTCGGTGTTTGGAGTTGGAACTTCTTTCTGCTTGCGCTATTTCCTGATCGTTGCCTACTTTTACTTTTAATAATTACTATTCCCCTGTACGTTCTATTTTGGGTAAATCACTGCCACTGTTTGCGGTGGATGTTTTTTTTTTTTTTTTTTTTTTTTTTTTTTTTTCGAAGGGGGAGGGAGCGACGGGAATTCCAGTGGGAATTAAACAATTTTGAAAAAATAGAGGATCTAATTCCCCAATCATTGATCGCATTGTGATGTACTAAATCCCCTGGTGGGTCATCAATTTCCGGCGCTTCATATTTTCATGTACAATTTATTTCCTAGTAAAGCATCTAATTTACCATCCCTGGGTCATGGTACTCTGTCTAATTCCCAGGGATTGGGATAACTTTGTTGTATAATTCCCCCTGTAAGCCCCACCCCCCCCTCCCCCAAAGAAAAACATTGATAGGTGCTTAAATATGATATATTTGTTTTTAGATTTCACTAACGAAGCTCTAAACCATGTTTGAACAATGATTTAGACCTCAAAACCTACTTTGAGAAACACACTTACGAGTCTTACGACCATATTATAACATTTTCTTCCCAAAAACTCTGGGGTCTTAGCCACTACGTTGTTTCAGGTTCCTTAGCCAATAGCGTTGTAATGAAACTTCAAGTATTGACACACGCTGGGGACCCTTCAATTTCATTTTTTTTCATGAATAGTGCTCAGATGCGTCCGATTTATCCTTTTCATATGCATTAACTACAAGACAGTGTACCATATCATAGAAAAACAGTAATTCATGAAAAATCAGCAGATTTCGTGGTTCAGTGTCTCCACTTTGTTGAGGTTGCACTTTTACTGGCTGCAGCTGGCGACATCGGGCCATCGAATGTAAGTTTGTGACTCATTTGTGGGTCCCGCGCCGCCAATTTAGAAGCCGTCATCATTAATAACCGGAAAATGAAACTGTAAAACAACAACAAACCTGCAAATGTGTCACACTATCCGCCATTTTCTTTCTTAGCCATAGCGTTGAAATTGCCTTAGCCTATACGTTCGTGCCTTAGCCAGTGCGTTTACGTTTACCAGTGTGTAATCCTGTTTTAATGTGTAGAATTAGTGTAAAATACCAATAAACTATTCAAGCAGTGTGCGCTTATGCATATGTTTTTCAGAAAATACTGGGGTGCGCTTATTGGAGCATGTGCGCTAATTAGAACGAATACGGTACCTTTTCATTCACATTTTCTCTGGTTTGAACTCGTACAGCATCCATGCAAAACTGCTTGAACGTAAAAAAAATGTCTAAAAACTTTTCTGAACTTAAAGGAATGTTAAAACTGTCTTGAACTTCAATGGGCAACCTTCAAAAACAGTTAAAGCTATTAGAAACGTGCATCAGGTTCTTTATTAATTAACCTTCTTTCGGATGAGGTGATATATGTCAGAGTTTGATTCATGAAAATCGTTTGCTGTATCAAGCTTTTAATCTAACAGGATGTTTCTGATCGATTTATCAGACAAAATGCACCGGATTGCAAATATATCCTTCTTACTCTAAAGATTTTAAACGATTTGTAGTAAGGTTAACTAGTTTCTTTACCTGGAATTTAATTTTTTCAATTCCAGAAATTTGTACCCTCTATAGATGATTGAAGGCAAGGTTATAAGCCCGATTTAGTTTCATCAGGAAAACATGTGCAATGTATACCCCCTTAAACCCCACTTTTATAAAGAAAAACTGGGGTATGCACGGGTATACCTATTTTTCTTATTTTTGCTCCAAAACATAGATTGTGGGTACTCGTTTTTGTCTAACGTGTACCCACAATCTATGTTTTGAGCAAAAATAAGAAAAAATATCCAAATTTTTCCAGTGAAAATTTTCATTTTTACAACCAAAATAATTTCTGTATATTGCATGCATGGGCAAGTTTTTCGTAATGTGGTATTAACTTTGGCAAACTGTCTGCTATCTCTTGCCTGCATATGTGCTTTTTTCAACTTTATCGTTAGGCTTTTCTTTAAAATGAATCCAATGCAATTTAACTTAATTGTCAAATGTTCGAGGTAATTTGCAGCAACAGGTTTCCACAATGGACTCTCAGCAATCGTGGAACCATTTTAATACAAGATTCATTATATAACTGATAAACATTTTAAGTCAATTTATACATTTGTTTGTTTGTTTTGTATTGAGCTTTCAGTCAACAATTTTTGGGACATCAGGCTGGAAAGAACCTGTAGCACTATATCTGGACAGAGCCACTGCTTCTAAGTACTTCCAGTACTCCGGTATCAAACCCAGGCCTCTCAGTTCAGAGTCTGATGCCCAATCACAAGGCCAAAGAGACCCTGTTACATAAACATGAAGTCAGTCAGTTTTAATTAAGTTTGACATGATTTCGAATAAAGATCAGGCTTCCAGGAAACAAAATATTGTGACTTGAACCATCTTCAAGGTTTAATACATCTTAACTCATTTAAGCCTGGTGTCCCTTTTGTGGGACATAGGCAAACAGCATAGCCCCAGATGTGACGCCACAGAATGCGGCGTCCCATCTGGGGCTATTCTGTTTGCACAGAGAAATTTCATCGAAAAATGACATAAAAAATAAAAATCACTCCTTACACCCCTAAAACTGATAGTGGACTCACCCAAATGATAATGATGGGAAAATCCATTTGTCAAATATGGGTTAAGATATTATATCCTGAAATCATACACCAAAACCATGTCTTTAATAAAGTGAAATATAAAACTTGAACAAGGAAGTATACTCAACAGAATGTGGAGAACCCCATAAACTAGTATTACAGGGAAATCTAACCGACCCATCCTTCAATATATATTAATATTTGCATGTCTACAGTGGCCGCATTGTTTATCAGGGGCGTAGCCAGGAAATGTGTAATGTTGAAGCCCAGCACCTTTTTTCAGTTAAAATTACTTGTTTTTCATATTTTTTTCTAAGAAAGACCCGGGGAAATACCATACTTGAAAAAATCACGTGGAAGCCCGGGCTTCCAGGCGTCCGCCTGGATACGCCCCTGTTTATTGTCACCTCCCCATGACCACCACTGTCCCATTTTAACTGTTTAGTTACGGAACACGGAACCAAAATGACCTGTGACACGACATGTTTACAAAATGGCATTATAGTTGATGTTCTTCCCAACAGAGCATTTGATATCAGACTAGATCCAAATGAAGCGTAGTGTAGTCTGATGGCTACCCTTACGTTCCATGTGCTTTAATTCAGAAGCCTGTATTTGTTTTTTGTCCTATTTGTTTATCTTTTTTTTACTGGTGCCTCACAAGTGTGCCACGTCATAAGAAAACCAACAACGTGGTGTCTGAACAGGTTTGACACAAACAGAGTTGTTTAGGCTGGAAACTTTGGAATAAGAAAGTAGAGAAATTGTACTATACGTGTAGCAAAAACAAAGGCACTGATCAGTTTTGCAGTTACTCATGTGGTGGCTCAAACTATGAACAGAAAGAAAAACAGCCACAAGTGAATGGAAACAGGAAACAAACTCAAGAAGAAACTGAAGGTTCGCAAAGGAGACATCATTACGAAAACTTGCCCATGCAATATATATAGAAAAAATTTTGGTTGTAAAAATGAAAATTTGCGCTGGAAAATTTTTGATATTTTTCTTATTTTTGCTCAAAACATAGATTGTGGGTACACATTAGAACCGCCTCGCCAAGGCGGTTCTAACGAGTACCCACAATCTATGTTTTGGAGCAAAAATAAGAAAAATAGGTATACCCCTGCATACCCCAGTTTTGCTATATAAAAGTGGGGTATAAGGGGGTATTCATCATTATACACGGACATGTTTTCCTGATGTGTTTTTCAGAATATGGAACAAATAATCTTTCAGACAATGACGTTTTTTTTTTTTAAAAAATACAAACAAATTAACAGCAATGCTAAACCTTTAGAACAAAGACAAAATACTGGTAGTCAATATCGACAACGCAGGTCAACAACACACGTCTGCTGCACTAAGCTAACACTGCAATTGCGCCATTTTGAAATAGAATGTTTCTGACGGTGTTGTGACGTGTGCCCTTGCTGACCAAGTTACCTGACATCCTATTCAACCAATGTTAAAAAGGAACATGTAAATGCAGGGTCAGACAACCAGAATTCTGACCCTGTACGTAGTAGACCAGGATATCAGGTGTGCAAGGATAATATTTGCATGTCTGGTTGATCCTAGTTGGCCCAGCTGTGGATATCCTACCCAACAAAGCATTTGGTCTGAGACTGGATCCAAGGGACTAGACAGTCTGGTGGCCACCCTGCAGTTACACTTCAACCTCATTACAGCGTGCCTCATTATATGATGCGGTTTTCAATTTAACACGGCCATGTCATGGCTCCCACATTTGCTTTTTTTGCTGTATGTCTATAGCAAGTTGCCTCATTATAACATGGTTCACTTATAGCATTGTCTGCTTCCATGGACCCAAAAGATAGCATTATCATGAGGTTGATCTGTACTTAAATTCAGATCTGTCTTTGTTTCTTGTCCTATTTGTTTAACCTTTGTGATTCAGGTGCTTCTCAAATTATGGACAGAAAGAAAAACAGGCACAACTGACGTGAAACACGAAAGAAAAACAAGCAGAACTGACGTGAAACACGAAAGAAAAACAGGCACAACTGACGGGAAACAGGAAACAAACTCAAAGAGAACTGAGGACAATGGTTGGTTTTCAGAACGTGGAGCAAATAATCTTTCAAACAATGACATTTTTTAAAAAACAATTTTTCGCAAACAAATTAACAGCAATGCTAAACCTTTAGAACAAAGATATCTAATGACAAAAACAAAATACTGGTAGTCAATATCGACAACGCAGGTCAACAACACAAGTCAAGCCTTCAAGCTCTTCTGGAAAAGTCAATGGCTGCAGAGGAGATCATTAACCGTTACTTATTACTTTTGTCTATAGAATCTTCCTCTCTGACCATGGGATATGAGCCTGTGCATGAGAAAACCAACAATTTGGGTTTCCGACCAGATCTGACACAAACCGGCCTGTACAGTCACAGAAGATAGTTAGAGGCTTGAAATTTTGTATTTAAGTAGGAGAGGGATCGTACTATCAGTGTAGCAAAAACAAAGGCGCTGATCAGCTTCGCGGTTACCGCGATGCTGATCTGCGGCTTTGTTTTTGCCCATGCAAATTGTTGGTTTTCTCATGCACAGGCTCATATCACATTACGATAACACACCCTTGTAATATGCATTTTTTTCTTGAGCTGTAAAAATTGATTTTTTTTAGCTGAAAACTTTTGATATTTTTAATAATTTTGCTCAAAACATTGATTGTGGGTACACCTTAGAAATTCCTTGTCGAGGCAGTGCTAGCAAGTACCCAGAATCTATGCTTTAAATCAAAAATAAAAAAAAAAAAATGGTTTACTTTTTCCTGATAGTCTTTGCAAATCTTAAGTCTCTTGACAACGAACCTCCTACATAAAAATAAAGCTCATCTTCTTAAAAGCTTGCCAGACATTCAAAGCATCTTGCATCTTAAGATTTTTTAAGCCTCTTTGGTTCAAACCTCATGATCATTGACATCAACATTAAAATCAGATCTTGAAAGAGAATCATCGCTGAAGACATCCGCACACATAAGCTAAAATCCCACGGCGCAGAGGCTTGCGTTTTATCGGTAAACAGGATTTTTATTT
Source organism: Rugalucina vietnamica (assembly GCA_964017185.1). NCBI lineage: Eukaryota > Metazoa > Mollusca > Bivalvia > Lucinida > Lucinidae > Rugalucina > Rugalucina vietnamica. The sequence goes on from OZ024873.1 coordinate 56,175,142, forward strand.
GTATGATTCGTTGCTTTACGTTCCTTTCAACAGCCAACATTCCGACATGGACATAGATATCGACTGGGACGTAAAACAATAAATCAAATAAACAAAAGCTATTTTTAGCAATTAAACACAAGTCTACCTTGAGAGATTTTCGCTTATATGTGACGAGGCCTTAATATACTGCTATAAAAACATGCAATTTGATAACCTCGAGCATTCAAATACAGCAAATTAATGCTTTTTGCGGGGAAAAATCATAAAAAGCAAAGAAGAGTGCTGATCACTTAGTCATGTCTTAATTACGTCATCTTTTGAACATATAGGTTGAGAAATTATATCATTAAACAAATTACGGCAATGCAAATGAAACCAGAAATAAATGAGCAAAACAATGAACGAAAAAGTGAAATAACTTCGTAAACAAACAAAAAAGGTGATGAAATGGTGACAACCACCCAAAAAACTATGTAACAAATATCATCATTTAAATTTAAGGAATGAAAACAATGTGTTCAAGTTCTTTCATAATTCTTTTAAAATCTTCATTCTAGATACAAGTATATGATAAATATTATATCCGTTAATCTTTGCTGTTGACTTGATAAAATTAAAAGCAGTGGTTATATATAGGTTGCAAGCCTTCCAAACCAAGAGTCAAGAGTTTTATCTTCAGAATCTAAGGCCCTACTTTTTGTAGCCTGACTTCTGGTGTCTTGGACTCATGGTTTGCCTGCCTGGTGTCTGGGATTTGATTGTACAATCTCTGTGCCTAATCTATTCTTACTAAGCGGCTTATGAACGAGTTTGTTAACATTTACCATTCATGAAAGCTATTGACTTCAAAAAAAAAAAAAAGCTTAGTTCATGACTTTCTACCAGGATTTGTTTGTTGATATCTCCAGGACAAACTTGCTATGTACCAGGTTCAATATTTTCTTTTTGTCAACAATTTAATTTGTAAATGTTTAAATTAAAATTGACCACAGACCATTAACACCAATCTGATAAAGCAAGAAAGAAATTCAAGTGGGCTTTCACCCAATTCTTGACAGAGCCGTGCCGTGCTATTACTTGTCTATGGAACTTCTGTCTTGGGGCCCTAAATTTCTGATGGAATTGAATCTTAAAGAGCAAATTCTAAGACACTGATCACCTGCACTTTGTTTTGTTTGAATTTATGTTTTACGTCCCAGTCAACAGCAATGGTCTTGTCGGGACGTTGCCTCCATTTTATGGGACTTTTGCCCAACATTAGGATGTCATGACACTCAAAATGAACCACCCAACTAAGCCAATACGGCTTATACGTATGGATGGTTTGACTAAACCACTTTTCCTGGGCAGGCTCAGACATGAGCGGTTAACCAGTAATTAGATGGTCGGTCAGCAGATTAGAAGCTTTGCCTGGAGGCACAAGCAGCCCATCTATTTCTCATAGGCCCCAATAGGCGGGGGCCCACCTGCACTGAGAGTCTGCTGAGCTATCTATGCTGCAGCTGAATTACATGTCTTTCATATTTGCAAAGCAGGTTTTATCATGATCTATCAAAACCAAGGAAAGAAAGTGAAAGATAAACAACAACATTTCCGATAAACTTACACAAATACACAAATAGTTGGGGTTGTCACAAAGCTTATTGCCCTACATTTTAGTCTTATCGCTAAAACATACTTCTTTAGAAGTCACATGAGCTGGTTTAACAACTGTCATATAATTAGTTACGAGTATGAACAAAAAATGTGAAAATTTGTTATCTAAAAGCAGAATATTGACTTGAAATAAAACTACTCATAGGTAAATTTTACTTTGCGTTCGCATGGGACAAAATAGTAAATTTACACGCGTGTATTTGTAAAAATAAAATTTCCATCCGGTCAGACCCAGGAGTAAATTCACCCATATGTAAATATACTCCGGTGTGTATTTGCATTCGCATGCACCATTTGCTTACCCTGAGTAAAATTTGCACACCGGAGTATATTTACACGTGTGTATTTTTGGCGCATGCAAATTGCACTTAAGACAACTGAGTCATGGCACAAGAAAAAATTTATGGTCTTCGGGGATTCCTACCAGTTCTGACACAAGCCTGTACACTCATAGAAAAGGGCTAGAGGCTTGAAATTCTGGGAATTCTACTATCAGTTACACATAGGAAAAAAAAAAACCTGTCTTCTCATGATGCAGCTCAACTGAAAAAGCGAATTCCATTAGTATGTCTGATTTGAACAAAAGGTATCAACTCTAGTTCTTTGCCCAGTTGTTCAGAACTTTGAGCTTAAAAGCTGTCGTTAAGCCCTCAACTTGTTACTGTAGATCCGGAAATATTCGCGAGAACTTAATTTTCGCTAATATTCGCGAATTGGTTGCCTCGCGAATTCAAAGTTCTCGCTAATTAAGAGCCACAATTAACTTTATAGAATACATGGACACTCACTCGCAAATTCAAGAACTCGCTAATAATTCAGAAATAGAAAATTCGCGAAATAAAAGTCACGCGAAAATTTCCGAATTTACAGTAACTATAATACCAACTTCAAAAGCACAATAAACTGTTATTTTTACTGAAAAAAATAACATTGCCATTTGAAATTTTAACACATCCATCATTAATTTTGAATAACTGGCCCCTGGCTGTAATGTAGTGCCTGTTAGTACGAAAGTATGAAGACAAGGGAAAAAAAAATTGGAATGATTACATTTGTGCTTCTACTTATTATGTCAATTTCCTTAATGATTCAGTGTAATTAGGCCATTTCCATCAGTTAAATGAGCCGCTGCATGGGAAAACCAACAATCTGCTTAGGCGAAAACAAAGGCGCAGATCAGCTTCACAGTAACTGCGAAGCTGATCAGTGCCTTTGTTTTCCCTACACGGATGGTACAATTTCTCTACTTTCTAAATCCAAAATTTCCAGCCTCTAACCATCTTCTGTGACTGTAGAGGCCGGTTTGTGTCGGACCTGGTCGGAAACCCCCGAAGACCAGTTTTCTCGCGTCGTGGCTCAAATGTTTTTGGTGCTGACAGAAACATCAGATTCTGTCGCAAGAGTTCTGAAAATCTGTCACTAGAGTCACGAGAGTCACGATTGGAATCACATGGTGGCCCATCTATTTAGTACCGATTCTTAAGTGAAAATCGTCATTAAATGCTGTTAAATGACGCAGGTATGTCATGACATTCACGAGTAAAACAATGTCTTGCACAGCATCTAAAATTTAGGATCAGCTGGAGTTAATAATTAGGGTCAGGCCCACACATTTTGTCAGCTTTCGTTGCCTTATGTGGTGTGCAACAAAACTGTACTTTACAGCCTTAGGCCTTCAACCAGGAAAGAGCTGTTTTACTACTGTACCATGTGTTTCATGTTGTGTTTTTTATTATCATGATGTAAACAACTGAGCCCTCTTCAGCAGGTTATTCACTTAAGACCATGTACTTCTGAAACAAGCCATAGCAGCTTTGTTTAGCACAAACTGACGATAATAATAGCAGAAGAGAAAGACTACCAAGTCATGGCCCCAAGACATTTTCCGACCAAGACTTCTAGAATCTAGAGAATTCCAGATATGACTGGTTGTCGAATTTCAATGCCATTTCTACGGTGAGCTGTGCATGTCAAATAAGCTGCAAAGCATGCTTCCCACTGAGCTGACACTCTAAACGTCTTCCAATTTGGATTATTCAGCAGTGACGAAACCACCTACTAGCAAGACATCAAGAAGAATCCAGTAAGTGACCAAAGCGTCAGGCAAAGTCAGTCATATGTCAATAACCCTTGCCATTTTTAATTATGGCTGTTTCACAATAAGGGTTTCCAATATAATTGGCAATTACCTTGTCAAGTTCATGAATACATCAGGTGTCCCTTTCACAACTTGACCTGAGGAGTTGGTAAATCAATTGAATTGGTCTAGAGATAATTCCCCAATAATATATTCCTAGTGTACAAGTTTACAATAGGAGGTGTGAAGAGATCATTGTCAAAGGGGAGAAAATTGCCTAATACGAAAAATTTTACACCAGGTACTACTTTCCATGATAATAATTTACACCATGTATTGAAAAGCAGCATTTTTGTCAATGTTAGCTCACTTGAGCAAATGCTTGTTAGCTCACCTGAGCTGAAGAGGCAAAACATGAGCTTATGAAAGATGGATTATAAGAATACAAGTCATAATTCTTATGAATAATTTGCTCATAAAGCAAGACATCTGATTAGACAATGTTTATAATATGGCAAATTTACCATTTGAATAGCCAATATAATACCCACTGATACTGTCAACTTGATGAAATACATCAGGTTTCTTTTGCAAATAAGTAATAATCTCACTGATTATACACACAATGTAATGAAACACAAAAATGTTCGATCATAATGTCAGCTCACAAGAGCAAAGTCTTGTTAGCTCACCGGAGCTAAGCCTAACATCTTTTATCAAATTGCTTTGCCCATGTAAAAAGTATTGACGGTTACATTATGAAAACATGCCCATGCAATATAAAGAGATTTTTTTCAAGATGCAAAAAGTGCAAGTTTCATTGATTTTTTTATATATATATTTTCGCTCAAAACATACATTGTAGGTACATGTTAGAACCGCCTCGCTGAGGCAGTGCTAACGAGTACCCACAATGTTTTTGGATAAAAAATAAGAAAATTATGTATACCCCTGCAAGGCTGTAACCCCAGTTTTTCTATATAAAAGTGGGGTTTAAGGTGTATACATTTCATAGACATCTTAACATGATGGTTTGTTTTTATTGTATGGAGGTTTAACGTCCCAGTCAACAATTTCTTGATGTATTCATATGAGAAAACCACGATGCTTATCTGCGTCTTTTGTTTTTGCTACATGGTTAGAACAACGCCATTATTAACTAACCAAGAACGAGCTGACCTGTCCTGAAATTTGTCATTCAACATAGCTTATCATCATCTTTGTTTTCGCTTAATAGATTACACAAGTCAAACTGATTATCCAGAGACAACCAACGCAACTGAGAAAAACAAACACAGATGAAATTAATGTGCAACATTAGGTAATAAATACCTGTCTGGGAACAACTTTCAACAGACAGGTGTTTGAATGCTCTAAACATAAATTGATTTCATCTGCGTTGGTTATTCTCTGTGCAGTCACATTGGTTGTCTCTGGATAACCAGCTCGCAAGACCTCTTGTTAATAATTCTGAAATTTCATGCCTGTAGCTCTCCTGTTGTTGCACATTCAGGTTTGTTTTTGAATGGATGGTAAAACCTGAAGACAAGTTTTCTCAAGATGTGACTCATAATACCTTGATTATGGGTCATTATCAGCTTTAACTCTACACTAGGAAAAAAGATTACACCATCAATTTGTAAGGCAGCAATTTTAATATGAATGAATTTGAGATCATGGTTAGGAACTTCTTTTCTTACTTCCTCAGGTGGCAATCGTGTTGACAATTGAGCTGGTCAAGACTAAAGTGAAAGCGCAATAACTCTTCATCTTCCACTGTCGCCACTCTGCTGAAAGTATTTGCAACCAGTTTAGACGCAGATCAGGCCCTACAAGTTGGCCACTCATCAGGATCTAAACTGACATTTTGATGGTGTTTTGAAAGAAATTTTTCGAAAACATTGATACTGAAATACATGCATCTGACAACAAGAATGCATCAAAAATAACCCAGCATGCAAAGAGTTAACAGCTGGAAGAAGCGGTGATTGGTATATGACAGCGCGGTCATTGTGTACAGGAGTGATCTATTCTAAAGTCATTGTCGTCGGCGGATTCAAAGACATTTTCAACAAAAGCGCCGCTGTTTGTCATTGTAATTCCAAATGTGAATGACCAGGAGACTAAAACAGATGTCACTTTAACATTCAAAGTATAATGTCATCTATACATTTGGAAATACTCATGTAGAAAAGTTAATCATATGATCCATCGGAATCTGATAAGCTTGATTACATTGCTGAAAGACAGAAAAAAGAACTTATGATTCAACTAAGCGTACAGTGAACTTCTCCCTGAACAAAACAATGGTATTAATAAGCAATATGAAAGAGGAATAATTCAAAGAACTTCGGTTGATTTCAAGTTTTGTTCGTTTGTCTTTCAGTAATGGAGGGAGACCATCTTTATTTCTTGATTATTAGATGGTTCATATTGTGTGATATTGAGTTCTTTGATTGCTGAAAAGGCCAATTTTTAGCTCCTGTCAGTTGCAAGTAGAGCAAGTAAATGTCAAAGAAACTGTACTTTGATGCTGGCATTCTACTTTCTATGCTTTCATTTTTTACATCCCAATCAACAGCTAAGGTTAAATAGTGACAGAAGCTAGGTAATCCGCAAGATTGGAGGTCTAGCATCGAACCCACATCCCATGGTTCATAAATCAAGCGGCTTGGAGGCTTCTATATCAAAAGAATTGATTTTTTTTTTCTAAAAAACACAAAACATTGATCCAAAGCAACTGCCAAGAGCAAATAAATACAACAACGCCTTTTTCTAATTGTCTAAAAAGGTCATTTTTCCGTTTCATCTTTCATTTGACCTATCAGTATAGATCAACTCCTACACTCAGGTGTTAAAAAACTCGTTAGCTTCTTATCATAAAAATAAGGATTGTTATATACATGTGGCAATAAAATATTAAAGAAAAAATGAGCTGCCGCATGGGAAAACCAACAATCTGCATAGGCGAAAACAAAGGCGCAGATCAGCTTCGCAGTAACTGCGAAGCTGATCAGCGCATTTGTTTTCACTACCTGGATAATATAATTCCTCTACGCTATTTCTAAATCCAAAATTTCCAGCTTCTATCCATCTTCTGTGACTGTACAGCCCGGTTTGTGTCGGACCTGGTCGGAACCCAAATTGTTTGTTTTCTCACGCACAGGCTCAAATACAAATGAAAAAACAAATACTTGGTTTTTGTCATTCGTTTAATTTAACATGCATACGTGGAGTTTTGCTCGTTACCTCGTCTGATGGCGTGCTTTCGTAAGCTTGAGAATGATTGAAGATTGAAATCAGAGTTAATTTCACCCATTAAACATCTTTTGTCTTGCATTAATTCCGACATACTGATATGGCTTCTATAAGATATGGATGCTTAAATGACAAATTTTCTAAAAACTTGGTAATTAATGCATGCCATCTTTAGTTGCAAAGAGAAGCCTCATATGTCAGCTGATAAAACTATACGCCATGCATTGTGTCAGGTAGCTCGTCCCGGTTTGAAGCAGCCAGACCATCACCAAAACATGTCTGTGTAATGTATACCCCCCGAATACAACTTTTATATAGCAAAACTGGGGTATGCAGGGGTATAAATGTACCTATTTTTCTTATTTTTGCTCCAAAACATAAATTGTGGGTACTCGTTAGAACCACCTCAACCGCGGTTTTAGCGTGTACCCACAATCTATGTTTTGAGCAAAAATAAGAAAAATATCAAATTTTTTCAGCTGAAAATGCTCAATTTAAAGCTCAAAAATCTCTATTTATTGCATGGACGAGTTTAATGAGCATGATGTCATTTAAAATGCTAAAAAATATTTAACTTTTGGTGACATTCTAATTTTACTAGCTAGAAGCTTAAGTTTCATGCTCACAGTTAATTTTATGAGAGTGTCTTATGACATTCGTATGAATGTCGTTTAGTTTTATTTTCTCGCTAGATAGTCCTGAGGTATTTGCATGTTTTTTCAAGACTGTCCCCTGACTGGTGTACGGCATTTGTATGAGTGTCGCGAAATTGTTGCAATATAAATTCGCAAAAATTTCACAGTGACAGGTTCATGACACTTGCATGAACGTCGCACAACGGTCGTATGACAGTCTTGCGACGGGTTCGTGAATATTTTGGTGAAAAAATTTGCATAAAATTTTTAAACATGTTCAAAACCTTCGCGACTAGTTCATGACACATGAAAATTCTCACAATGAGTTTCGTGCAAAAGTTCCACGACTAAATTCACAAAACAGTGTGTTGAAATCGTGAATGTGTAGTGAGATACTAGCTTAAGAGTCCTGACTTCATTTACAAGGCAGCTGCAGTATGTATCAAAAGTGCATGTTCAGGTAATAAGCCAAGGAATTTGATATGTTAATTTCTTCTACAGGTGTGAAAATAGGGATTGTAATTCACTTATTTTTTTTTCTGCAACTTGATAAATGGATTCTCTTTTTTGCTGCATGTGTTCTGTTTTTTTTTCTTGGTTTAACACCCCAGATAGCAATTCTTCAGTTACGTCGTGACAGAGCCACTGCTACCTGGGTATTCCAGCACTATGGCGGGTTAATGTGCCTCATGTAATTCTGCAAGTGACCTAAATTACAGCCCCTCTCACTCAAGTTTGCCGTTTGAGCATTTGCATTACACAAGAAGTTCATAATCTACTCATTTCATTAGAGCTTTGATAATTCTAGAGTTAACATCTTTCTTAGATTTTTTAGAAGTGATATAACCAGAATGGTTCAGGTATTAGGTACATCAGGATAACATGTCCGTGTAATATATAACCCCTTATATCCCACTTTTATCTAGAAAAAAGGCATATGCAGCGGTATACCTATTTTGTGATCCAAAACATAGATTGTGGGTACTCGTTAGAACCGCCTCGGCGAGGCAGTTCTAACGTGTACCCACAACCTATGTTTTGAGCCAAAATAAGAAAAATATCAAAATTTTTCTACTGAAAATTTTGATTTTTTTACAACTTTAAAAATCTCTGTATTACTGCATGGAAAAGTTTTCGTAATGATGTAAAAAGATTTTTGAGGAAACTTCAGTTCACTTTACTAGATATTCTGGGAAAAGTCAATCTCAGGTCCCCTGTTCCATATGAGGCATACAATATAGATCAGTTTTGTGTCCGATCTGTCATAAATCTGTCTCTCAATGACGTCAATACCTCTATTACAATCACATAAAATATTAAGGTAAACTGATACATGATGGTTGAGTTCAGTAATGTCAGCATTTAATACTGGTACCAATTTTCATTATCGGTTCAGCTAGTTTGATACTACATTCTGATATCCTTGGGCTTTGTAGACATCAGATGTCTTGCGGCTGTCATGAGAATTCTGACATTATGCACACAAATCTTAATGGTTAATTGCACCTAAGTTGCAGAATCATCTTCTTTGAAGAGATAAACTAGCCCCATTGATTGCTGCGCACATTTGCCAACAAGTTGCACCATTGAATATGGGATATGAAGAAAAAAAAAAAGGGAACCCAACTACAAATTAATGAAATATGTTGCTACTGTATATTAAGTCTGTACCAAACTGCCTTAATGTTTCAATAAAAGCCCTGTTTATTAATGAATGATTAGGACTATTTACTTAATGATAGCATGTGTGCAGACCTAATTTCCACTTGAGGACATTGAACATTTTACCTGGAAAAATTCATACATTTTCCAGGTGTTTCTATTTGCTTGTTTGATTTCTTGCTAAATGTACACATCCAAGGCAAACAGCTGCAGTCATGTCAGGACAGTCAGTCACCGTAATCTCACTTTTCCTGGGCAGGCAAAATTTATGAGCACACATCCGATACTTGATGCTGATCTTTTCACCAGTATCTGATCACTTGTAAAAGAATGTGTTCTGCATTAAGGTTTAATGTCAATGTCAACAATTTTCAGTATGTCAAGACGGAGCCACCGCCTCCTGGGTATGAACCGTAAGTATGGGGAGTTAATGTGTCTTGCTCTAGGACACAATGTGGCTCTTTCAGTGGGGATCGAACCCATGACCTCTTGATTCAGAGTCTAGTGCTCTACCACTATGCCACCGCGCTCCCCTTGTGTCTAGACTGGCTTAGCGACCAACTGTCTTAAGCGATTACATAGAGGTAACTCAGATGGGCTAAAAGCAGATCGGATTTGTCATGTGTTTTCACGATCTTTTTAACTTTTTCAAATTCTGGAAGCCTGGCTTTAGAGACCACCTGTCCTGTGAGACCACCTTTACTTCTTCCCCTGAGTGGTCTCTTAACACAGGTTTAACTGTACTGACATTCAGGTATCACTCTTTGTACAATGTTCCAGTCAACACTCTTTCACTTATGTTGAGACATAGCCACTGCCTTCTGGGTTCTTATCCAGTGTGATCGAGAGCTCAATATGTCTCCCTGAAGTATATGGCATGGAAACGATCCGGTCTTCTTGCTTCAGTGTCTGAATCTCTAACTGAGCCACCAGACACTCCATGTATCTATACATACTAAACAATAATTTAGCATTCCTTTTTGTAATGGCTGCTGGTTGACATTTAGTAGTAGATTGTACTGAAACCTCATTGAATGCTCCTGCAGCTGTTACTTGTTGCCTTTTGTTATTATTGCAAAATGTTTTCTTATCCTTGCGAGATCTGAAGAAATCGTGAATGAGCAAAAACCTACGCAACCATTCCTGATCGATGAAAGGTATGAACGTAAAACACTGTAACACGAAATGTTACCAAGAGAAAGTACAATTAATTAAGACAAGGTAGTTAAGCTTGGCAAGCATGGCATGAGCTAGCTTTTCAGAAAACCTGCATTCCATGAGTAAGGCAAAGATGGAGATCGGCTGCATCGATGCACTGGCCAATAAGCATCAATCTATATGGTTTACCGTTTATCTGTACAATGTCTAGATACCAACATCAAGCCAGTGGGTATAAGTAATCTGCATGATCCGGTAGGAATGATCCAGAAGGAAACCACCGAGACAGGTTTTTTATGACAAAGTTGTGTTGTATATAAACAATGAGATTACTGGGTACTTCGTAGTAGGTGTCGACTTGGCAGTTTGTGGCGAGTTAATCCTACCCAGCTGTCAGAACCTGTTCACATGTTCCCTGGGAAATGAAATAATGGCAGGTAAATAGGTTCCAACCACAGGAGATACAGTTGACCAAAACATGCTCATTACTGTCCTCCACATGCTTTCAGACGTAATTAAATGTGCCTCAGAGGTTTCATTTGCTTTGGAACAGGCCTAAGCTATCAAGATTTTTTTTTGTATGATGAACCTGGACAGTACAGAAAATCAAGATACCCTAATAAGGTTAAAGGTACACAAGATGCAAGGTGAAATTATGTGCAATTATGCAGCTAGCTCAGAATTGACTCTACCAATTAAAACTCATGGACTACAACCAAACTATAAAACATTAAACTTGGTTTTCAGATAAAAAATAATGTCACCACACAGCTAAACTATAGGAATTCATATTGCAAATTAGATGTAACTGTCAAAAGGATGTTGCAATAGCATACACAGTGGCATCAGCAGTGTAGTTGTAAAAAGGCAAAGTGCTTCTTAGAAGGCGTGATATATATACCCCTCTTTCCAGCACCAACTTAATTGAGCCTGTGCATGAGAAAAACAACAATTTGCATAGGCGAAAACAAAGCCGCAGATCAGCTTCGCGGTAACCTTTGTTTTCGCTACATGGATAGTACAATCCCTCTTCTACTTAAATACAAAATTTCCAGCCTCTAACAATGTTCTGTGACTGTACAGCCCGGTTTGTGTCAGACCTGGTCGGAACCCCAAATTGTTGGTTTTCTCATGCACAGGCTCAATTTTGAATCAAAAACTAAGTTACCATTGAATGATTGCAGAATAATCCTTTAGTTCTTCTGCAGACTTCCATATTGGTTTCAAATCTATGTCATAGGGATCAAATGACACTAGTAAAGCGATACTAAGTGTCTTTTTTCTCGCTAAGTTAAAGCAAAACTCAGTTAGGTCGACCTAAAAAGGAAAATGGCTTCATTGCTAACAGCAAATAAATGCATTTTAAGATTCTCCCAAAGGATACACATGAAAGATTATTGAAACTTTTTTATTCATCTCTTTTTAATCTAATATCCTACAGGTTCCTATTTCTGAAAATTGTGCTGAACCACGGTGACCCTATAGGATTGAAAAGCCAGAACATTAAACCTTGACATTTATAAAATGACAAAAATGAATGAATTCTATAAATGAATCTTCTTGGAAAAAACACAACAGATAAAAAGGATATCACATGTAATACCCCGGTAATTGAATAAATTGCTTAGATGTCACGCAATCGTTGAACACAAGTCATTTGTAACCAAGGCCCCACACCCTCGGGGGAAGATGGGAGATAGCTGTTGAAATGAGCAGGGCTTTGACCAAAGTTTTGCCAAGGCAGTGGGGAGTGGGGAAATACCGGGGGTTTGCTTTATATGCAATAAGGGCCATGAAATGAAAAGATAGCAGGCTGAGGGGTGGAAAACAGAAGTGGTTTTACAAACGAGCAGTCTCCGCAGGATGGGGCTTTTAGCAGGATTTGCTGGACCAAAAGTCAAAGTCACCGCTATTCCCCCGGGGGGTGGGGGCCGTTGTTACAAATGACTAGTGCATTATACACAAGTTGTGCATTGTGTCATGAATACCCACAACCTTTTTCAATGCAGAACTGACAAAAATCATGAAATATCAATGTTTGTTTAATTGGTTATGGCTTAACATCCTGATCAACAATTTTTCAGTGATGTCAAGACGGAGCAACCTTTTGTTCCTTGTACTGTTAGGAAACTAAAAGTGTCTTGCTTAAGCACTCTACACAGAGGAGGTACTGGTAGGTATCAAACCAAAACACTGTTGCTCCATAGTCCTGTTATATACCCGTCTAGACTTGAATTTGAAAAACATTCCAATTATAGGAAACATGTTCCGTAACCTTTGATTGCATGGAACTTTGCGTGTGTGCACAACCAGCAGAGATAAGCTAAGATATTTTGTCTGCATTAATGCAGATATTTACATAAACGTTGACGATCCACTGGCCTTATGTAAACATTGTTTTGCAGATTTCGTCAAGTAATTTTCTGGAAAGTGCAGTGTGTTACATAAGTTATTGGAAACCTATAATAGTGCACTGGACTTCTCAGACCATGCTGATGATGCACTTGCATCCTATTGTAATACTAGCCACATGGTAAACAAGTAAACTGGCATGGGGTCTTGGAAAATACCAGAGGGGATGAACAGTCAGCACATTTGTCTGTTGTGCAGTCTGATCAGTGCCTTTGGTACCATCTAGACAGCAGTTTTAAATCTGACATTTCAGGAGTGCAATAACAATCTATCAGTATGGCAACGTAAACCAATTCCTGGGACTTGTCTGCAAGCTAAAAATATAAGCAGATTGATAAATATTTGCTTGTGACATGACTCTTTTAAAAGTGTGATATGACTATAAAGTACCATATGAGCCGCCTCATGGGAAAACCAACAAACTGCATATGCGAAAACAAAGACGCAGATCAGCTTCGCGGTAACCGCGAAGCTGATCAGCGCCTTTGTTTTCGCTACACGGATAGTACAATTCCTCTACTTTCTAAATCCAAAAATTCCAGCCTCCAGCCATCTTCTGTGCTTGTACAGCTGGGTTTGTGTCAGACCTGTTCGGAAACCACATTGTTGATTTTCCCACGCGGCGGCTCATATAAGTGACTTTTCTCATGGGTGTTGTGGAAGACCATTCCTAGTGCAACACAATTAAACTCATTAAACTCTTGGCACTGTCCTTAGAAGCAAACATAATGAATATCCATAACATAATTATGATTTAGGAAAGCTTTTAAAATAATGTTGCACTTTCACATATTCTGGGATTTCTAAAATTTTCATTTCTCTTAGGACAAGTTTGGCTTTCAGTTTCTGCTTGACTTTTTTCCATGTAATCAAATAAAGGCCTGAAATTTGCCAAAAGACGTGAAACTTAATTGAAATGTACTCTGTGACCCTAAGCCTCCAGCAAGTTTCATCCACTGGCAATTTTGCAGACGTCATCACATTTTCTCCACGGGACAAGGTATCCCAGAAGACATTAGAAGACCTCTAAGGCAGTTGGCAAGTCAGTGCTTTATCGATCACATCTTGTCTATCAGTTAATGTTCAATGAATGTCATAATTTCAAAGACACATGAACAAGAAACCATAGATTTATCCGGGGATTTAAATATAATATCCGATTTTATAGAAAGAATATCAGTCTGCATTGCGTCGCCAAACAGTCTGCAACCAAAGACATATGAGCCGCCTCGTGGGAAAACCAACAATATAGTTCCGAACAGGTCCAACACAAACCGACCTGTACAAGCACGTAAAAGAGCTAGAAGCTTGAAATTTCGGACTTAAGTAGAAGAGGAATTGTACTATCGAATTGTACTATCCGTGTAGCGAAAACAAAGGCGCTGATCAGCTTCTCGGTTACCGCGAAGCTGATCTGCGTCTTTGTTTTCGCATATGCAGATTGTTGGGTTTCTCATGAGACGGCTCATATAACATTTAATTACTTCTGAAGAACCTGAAAACGTACAAGCAAGCTTAAAAGTTTAGGGTTTTCATATTTGCTGCAACTGAAATGAGTTGAAGGCAATGCTGGGATCATCTTAAACTGACTGTCTGTAAATATTACCATATTTTGGTTATTTGGCTAATACAGGAGATAGATGTCAGGCTAAGCGTTTCTTAGACCCCAGCTGACTAAGGTGGGGGAAAGCCGGGGAAGTTTTCAACCTTCCATCACGAAATAGTGCAAGGTGACAGTCAAACCATTTTTACATCCCGATGGAGGAACAATTTGATAGGTTTGTCAATAATAATTGATATTTTTACTGGAGTGGCAAGTGGGATTCATACCTGCATGGCAGAAATGTAAAGCAAGTCAGAAGCCAACAACGCTACCGACTGAGTTATCCAGGCACCCCATTGTGGTAATCTGTTTCTGTGTATAGGTCCATAAAGTGGTCTTTGTGAGCCATGAACTTGCATAATAGTACAGTGGGTTATGCGAAGTGATTCAGTGCAACACACTTTCTTGATAGAATGTTTCTATCTGCCGAATGTTTCTATCTGCATTTAAATCTCCTCAATATTCTTATCATGTTTATTCATGAAGACAGTGATGTTAAGTGAATGCAAAACATCTAGATGTACTTTCCTGTCGGACAGTTCCAGATAAGACACTGGTTGTATTTCAGCCGCAACGTGAGCAAAACCAGTCTTCGGGGTTTTCGATCAGGTCTGACGACAAACCGGCCTGTGCAGCTACAGAAGATGGCTAGAAGCTTGAAATTTAGTAACACTCACTGAAGGAATTGTACTATCCGTGTAGCGAAAACAAAGGCACTTGGAAGGCACCTTTGATTTCGCATAGGCAAAAATCCGGTTTTCTCATGATGCAGTTAATGTCATCTTGTTGATAAGTTTATTGTTTGTTTTACATCCACCGGAAACAGCTGGGGTAATGTCAGGACACCACCAGGTTAATATAATGTAGAAAGCTGCAGCTACATCCATCAGGAAAACATGTCCGCTTTTATATAGAAAAACTGGGGTTTGCAGGGGTATACCTATTTTCTTATTTTTGATCCAAAACATACATTGTGGGTACTCGTTAGGACCACCTCGCCGAGGTGATTCTAACGTGTACCCACAATGTATGTTTTGAGCAGCAAAAAAAAAAATTTTCTGGTGAAATTTTCAATTTTTACAACTAAAAAAATCTCTGTATTTTGCATGGGCAAGTTTTCGTGATGGGCCAATCTTTAGTCATTATCCAAACACGCCCATGCAATATACAGAATTTTCTGATCCGTCAAAAATCGAAAATTCCATCGAAAAAGTTTTGATATTTTTCTTATTTTTGCTCAAAACATAGATTGTGGGTACACACTAGAACCGCCTCGCCGAGGCGGTTCTAACGAGTACCCACAATCTATGTTTTGGAGCAAAAATAAGAAAAATAGGTATACCCCTGCATACCCCAGTTTTACTATATAAAAGTGGGGTTTAAGGGGGTATTCATTGCACGGACATGTTTTCCTGATGGTCTATGAACCTGCAAGCTTAGCATGGTGAGGTATCAAGTGCATTGTCTGAACTTCTGGCACAGAAAAGACTTGAAACGAGCCTGAGTGTCGCACAATTTCTCTTAAGATTTCCAAGTACATCCAACACAAACCCTGCTGTGAAGCAACAGAATATTCAAAGTACATTGAAACATTTTACTTAGAAAGCTGAAGAACTGTATTATCTATTTAGCAAAAACGTTAGCTTCATGGGTTCTGAGCTGGCAACTGGCGCCTTTGTTTATGAATAATATACAGAAAAGCATGGTCTTTCATGATGAGGTTCAAATCTCCCGACATCAAAGCAATTAGTTTATTAATCTTTTCTATCAATTAATGCTACATAATGATCCCTACTGATCGACAGAGTGATGTAGTTAATGGAATCTTTATGTAATTCTAAGAGCAGGTCTTTGTGTGAATCATTAAACACAAGGAAAGAGCTCATAATCTACTTGGACAAGGGTTTTTAATCTTTTTTATTAAAATAGCCGCTCTTTTTTATCAGATCCGTGGTGCAGTAGATAAGTCACTCGCCTTGTAAACAAGGGGTCGCAGGTTAGATCCCGGGCTTCTCCTAAAAACAACTACGACAACCAATCTCCCGGTTGAGCCTTTGGGTGCTCCCGATCCCGAGACAACAATACCCCCCCCCCCCCCCAACAAAAAAAAAAACTCTCCAGGAAAAAAAATCAATGTGTGACTACCTGCAATGGTGCAGTTTTACTATAAGGGCACGGGGTTTAGGGTACATTGTATTTCACGGACACATTATCCTGATGAGTTGGCATTCAGTGTCATCAGTTTAACAGGTAATAATTGTTCCTGGCATTGCCAATATGCATTATGCAATTTATCATGCAAAATATAATAAACAAACAAATGAAGCAGTGCATCTATTTACAATAAACAAAATAAATAAACAATAAAACAAGGACATGAACTCCTTACTTAATTAAGATGCAAAAAACGAAGACAAAAACTCGATGATATACTGGGAATATAAATAAGCTTCCGTTTGCCATGGCATACTTCTGTCCTCTCTGACAGTTATTGCTGTCACATGTTTCCATCTTACTGTCTAAATTTGGAAATTTACATTTTGTATTCGTTATTAAATAATTGACACTCAGTTTTATAGACACACAAGGCTACCGTTTGTCTAGGAAGACAATTATCTGAGCGCAAGAGTATATGAGCCGCATCATGAGAAAACCAGATTTTCGCATATGTGAAAACAAAGGCGCAGATCAGCTTCGCAGTGACTGCGAAGCTGATCAGCGCCTTTGTTTTCACTACACAGATAGTACAAGCCCTCTTCTACATATATCCAAAATTTCAAGATTCTCGCTTTTGTCTGTGACTGCACAGACCAGTTTATCTCCAACCTGGTCGGAAACTCCGAAGACCGGTTTTCTAGCGTCACGGCTTATATTAGACTGCTGAACGCCAAACATGTCCTTCTGGATTCCAAATCCGACGTGTGATTCTACTAGTGTAAAAGTTACATGTATAGCAATGCCCAAAAAAGTTACTGTGTTCATATTGTGTACAAAAATATGCACAGTGCAAAAAGTTGGTCAGTGTTTCTGTCAAGGCCAGACTGAAAAATGGTCCATCTTCTTAATTATTAAGGCAAAAAATGGAGGTCATATTTAGTTATATTTAAAGACATTCCTACAGAAAAAAAAAGAAACACAAACAAAGACTATTGCTAAATAACTACAACTACATTTATCCATTGTTGCAAGAATTAGAAAGAAAGATCAAGTTTTACATCAATTTCTAAAATTGGTAAAATTTGGAATCAATTCAGTCGTGTAAGCTTGAGCATGAGCTGTGTGATACAGCTACAGCGCATTATGACCCAATCTGGCCTTAAATCGTGCTGTACCCCCACCCCCCCCTTCCCCCACTGCCTACTGATCACTGATGCTTCAGATACTCTGATTGTGACTGGCGTTCTCAGTGGTATTTATGTTTGAGAGAGCCCGCTTACAAATGGATGTACAGATCACACCTGGTGAATGCTATACATTATGCACTAGTCATTTGTGAGCCTGGGTCCCAGCCCTAGGGGAGCCGTCGAAATGAGCAGAGTTTTTATCTTTGATTTTCCACCCCAGTGCAAAGAAACTACACAGGGTTTGCAAAATCAGCAGTGCAATGAAAACAGCAGACTGTGGGGAAATTTAGCAGGAGCTTGACCAAATGTGTGTCCCAGCGCAGTGCAGAACTTTTGGTTTGCTGGATGATAAGTCGAAGTCAATGCTATTCCCCAATACCTGGATCTATGGTTACAAATAACTAGTACATTAAACTTGTGACACAAAACTTGTGAGCATTTCCCGTTGGGTCATGCTCACAAATGAGCATTTTCCTCACATTTCTTGGGTTCAGAGATGTTCCGGGGGATTATTAGGGGAGCGTGCAGAAAACTTAAAGCCATTCAGAAGATACACAAGAATTCATGCATATATTCAACACGGTGAGCTCAAAAGGTAAAGAGCTAAGTTGGTTACTAAGTAAGTCAAGCAAGAGAAACAAGATGACAGCTATGACTGTCTGTGTAGGAAACATTAAAATCCTGTCATCAATCTGTACGTTTTATTCACCATTTCCTCTAAATGTGTGCCAAAACCTTGCCTAAATGCTTTTATTTCCATAATGTTAATGAGCAAGAAAACCACAAAAGAAATGAGTCTTCCCATCACTAATTATCATTCCATTCATGAAAGAAAACAAAAGTACAAGTATGATGAAAAAAAGAAATAACACTGTTGTACAAATGCCAATTGTTTTCTGCTCATTTTACAGTGTACATGTATGTACCTGCATGCACTAGTTCTAATAAATATAATGTTAAAGTACTATTCTTAAAATATAATTTTGACTAAATGTGTTGGCCCAAATTAGCAGGACAAATATTCTCAGTTTGCAGTTAGTACAAGCTCAACACATAAAAGAAATCCAAATAAACAAATCCCACATGAAGCTACAAAAGTGGGCAAGATAAGAAACAAATGACCTTTAAGGAAATCGAAATTTGTCTGGAAAAAGTTCTTTAAGTAAAATATGTGGATTTGCTCTAAGGTTAAGCAGATTTTAAGACCTGACATTTTCTTCCATTTTGATGGAAACAGATTGCACTGGATTTCGATTACTGCAACCAATTTACAGAAAATAGACAAGAAAATTACATGACTTTTACTGTATCGAGTGGCTACAGACCTTGAATTGGTAGCAAAAATATCGCTTTGAAGCGCATTTTAAGCAGTTTAATTGCAAAAATGTGCAGCAACTCTTACAGCCCCTTTCACTTGAGTTTGCCGTTTGAGCATTTGCTTTACACAAGAAGACCATGTGTTCTGAAAATCTGAGTTTCCTTTCATGTTGTCCACTAAGACATCTGGATTGATTGATCTGCTGATTTGAGTGACAGTTTCAAACTAAATGACCTTTAAAACGGCAAACTCAAGTGAAATTTTGGCCATGTAGATGCTGATAGATATCTGCTACAATTGATAAAATTCTGCTTTTGTCCATATTCTATTTCATGTGTGTTCTTCATACGCATTGTATGTGCTGATATAAAAATGTGCTTTGACCAAATAATTACGATGTTTTTATCAGAAAAGGTGACATCATTACCTAAAGATAAATGCTGAATAGATTTTAAGAACACCTGGCCTCTGGGACACTGATTCAGTTCTAAAATAGAAAAAAAAGTTACCCGATTTACACTCAAACTTGATTGACCTAAATGCGTAAATGGCAAACTCAAGTGAAAGGGGCTGTATTTGAGCCCCATCATGAGAAACCCGGATTTTGCCTATGCGAAAACAAAGGCGAAGATCAGCTTCGCAGTAACTGCTGGTTTGCTATATGGATAGTACAATAAATTCCTCTTCTTTTTAAATCCGAAATTTCCAGCATCCAGCCATCTTCTGTGCTTTTACAGCTCCATTTGTGTCAGACCTGGTCAGACAAAAACATTCATTGATATTGTGTTTAACATCCCACCAACATTTAAGGTCATATGGATATGGGACTTTAGAGTAACTGAAGGAAACAAAATACCTTCCCCTGCGCCTTATCAGTTATATAAACCTATCCCTCCTCCACTAGATGAAAAAGAAAAAGAGATGCAAATTTGTGATAAAATTTATAAAACCATTAAGCATGAGGAAAAATACCCATCCAGGAAATACTAACAAAGTCCTACATGAAATATTAAATGTTAGCTCTCATTAGATCTTCCTCCTCGATTTAAATTAAGAGCATGAAAACGTAGGAATCAGTTTTCTTACTAATTATGATCTTTAATTACTTCAATGCATGCTTATTTCATTACAACAATTCTTTTAAGTGGTGGTAGTCTGCCTACTCACATGTAATTTCTTCCAGCAATGGAGTTGTGGTTGACCATCTTAGCAATTAAGCTTCTAACTGCATGGTTTCAGTATCACTGGTTAGCGAGTGGGTACCTAATAAATTCTGTTCTGTTCCTAACATTTTCAATTATAATACAACAGATCTATAGACATGTCATATCACTTAGCAAGCACATGTGTCATGATGCCATGAATTTTCAGCTCAAAAAGCCATTGATGGGAAGAGCCATTGCTTTCTGGGTATAGACCAGTAATATTGGGGAGTACATCAGGAAAACATGTCCATGAAAAGTATACCCCCTTATACATCAGTAAAACATTTTTATGAAAAGTATACCCCCATGAAAAGTATACCCCCTTAAACTCCACTTTTATATACTTAAATTGGGATTTGCAGGGGTATACCTATTTTGCTTATTTTTGCTCCAAAACATAGATTGTGGGTACTCATTAGAACTGCCTTGCTGAGGCAGTTCTAACATGTACCCACAATCTATGTTTTGAGCAAAAATATCAAAATTTTGTAAGAAAAGTTGAAATGACATTACACCATCTAACGTCAAGTTAACGTGACTTATGGGATAGCTGATGTCATAATTTAATCAAAATGGCATCAAAACGGTGCAAAGTAACATCACGCTTATTCGCCCAGTGAAATTGTTGCACAATATAACACGTTTTTTAACCATTGGCTATATAGGCGAGGTGTGTTAGAATTGGTATATAAACAGGTTTATCAATCCAAATGGCTTTCCAGATACATTGGTCTTGGTAATGAAACATAATTATGAAGAACTTTATTGGTGGCAAACATGACATCAGTAGGCAATATAGACCATAATTTCTTACATTTCAACAAATTGTGTCTGTTAATGCTATTTTCAATGTGTAGAATCTACATATGGTCTGTCCTTTTGATTTAATAACCACTATTTTAGGAATTAATCAACATTACATGCAACCTTAGAATCAAAAATTAACTTACAGATATGTACTTTTGAAACTAGGACCTATATTAATTTTCTGCCATTCCTGTTAATCGTGTATATGTTTGAAAATAGAATTTACATTGCCTAACATGTTTACAAAGTTGATGTGGCTATTTACAACTCTACAACTCTTATAATTACTAGTGAAATCTGTAGTTTGATTCAAATCATTTGGCGACATTCTGCAGACAACTTGATGCCAATCTAACCGATTCTCAGTTAAAGATTAATCTGTTCTTCCCTTACACTCGTGATTAATCTTCACATTACGAAAATCATGCTTATACAATGAATGAGTGATTTTTCTTTTTTTTTTTTTTTTTTTTTTTTTTTTTCTTTTTTTTCTTTTTTTATAAAAATGGAAATTTTTATTAGAAAAAATTGGTTATTTTTCTTATTTTACTCAAAAAATTGATTGTAGATACACATGGATCTAATGAGTACATGTAACAACCTATCTGTAGGACCAAAATTAAGGAAAATTCACTCCCGTTCACTCCCGTTATACTAACATAAAAGTGGGGTTTCGTGTGGTATAAATTTCACAGACATATTTTCCTGTTGTTCTTTTAGGTTTGCAGCATAGGGCAATGAAACGACTGGGCCAAAACAGAAATTGAGAAGACAAGAATGCAAACATTTTCAACAACAAACAATTTGTTTATTTATTTTATTTACAGTATTTACTGATTACTTAAGCCTAGGTTACATTTGCCCCGATCATCGTACGATTTTTCGGTCTGCGATTTTCTCTACGATTTTTAGACATCGTAGGAGATCGTGGGCTACGACGTATGTGTTAACAATTCATACGGGCATCGTGCAATTTTTTGATCTGCCATTTGTCGACGTTCTCATACAAAAACGCAAGGCGATCGTACGGCAGTCGTATGTCTCCGCAGATAGTACGTAGATATCGTACGGATCCCGTGCGTTGTCCGTACGGAGTCCCTATACGTTTTGATACAAAACGCAAGGAGGCCGCACGGTAGTCGTAGGGTCTCCGCAGACTGTTAGTGGGTATCGTACGGAGTCCCTTGAACTTCTGACTGATGCCTTGGTTACATTTGGCCTACGATTAGCTTGTGATGATCGAACGATGCCATTTTTTGCATTTTCGTGCGGCCTCCGCAGGGTGACCTTACGATGTCCCTACGATTCTACGACTTCCTACGGTCTCCGTAGCCTCTACGATCTTGTAATAGTCTGCACTATTACAAATTTTAAAATCGTAAGACCGTAGACACGTTGTAGGGCATCATACGGGCACCGTACGGATACCCTGCGATAATCAAGCGGTCACTGCACGATTATTTTTTTATGATAATTTGGGAACAAAAATCGTACAGTGATCGTAGGGAGGCCGCAAGGGGTCATGCCTAGTAGGTTACATTTGCCCCGATCATTGTACAATTTTTCGGTCCGCGATTTCCCTACGATTTTTTAAAAATCGAATGTGATCATGGGCTACGACGTAGGTGTTTACAATTCATACGGGCATCGTTCGATTTCTTGTTCTAGCTTTCTTCGATGTCCTGAGTCGGAACTGTTTGGAGATCGTAGGGAAATCAAAGGGTCTCTGCACACTTTAAGTTGAAATCGTACGGAGCCCGTGCGATGGCCGTGAGGAGTCCTTAGGATTTCTTGCGGTCTCCCTACGATAGCCGTACGATGTTAGGTGTCCGTACGATTTTAATAAACTTGTGATATGACCGTACGGATGCCGCACGATCACCCTAAAGGTCTACGATTATCTTATTATTTTAGTCCCCAAATTATCATAAAACCGTGCGGTGACTGCACGATCATCGCAGGGTTTCCGTAAGGCGCCCGTACGATGATGCTACCTACGACGTGTGTACGGGCTACGGTGTTACGATTTTTAAAATTTGTAAAAGTGCAGACTACTACAAAATCGTAGAGGCTACGGAGATCGTAGGAAACCGTAGGAAGTCGTAGGAAGCCGTAGAATCGTAGGGGCATCGTAGGGTCACCCTGCGGAGACCGCACGAAAATGCAAAAAATGGCATCGTACGATCATCGCAAGTTAATCGTAGGGCAAATGTAACCTAGGCTTTAGCCAAAGAGACTAACATATTCACATGTGGAAACTCATTTAAGCCCTGAGACATGTTTTCTAGGAAACAAGTACAATAACAGCGCCGAGTGGGCTGAGGTAAAGTAACCATACAACGGACATGAGATCTAAATGATCGTTATTTGAGGACCGCTAATGAATCCCTTCTGAGACAATATTCCGTGATGATTGTTATCAGGTACCTAATCTGTGACTAATAACGTTGTAACAGGATGACAATCAGCTCACGTTCCGCTTAAAACCAAAATTGGAGGCCAATCTGGTCACCACATCAGTCTCTTGTTTGTGCAAGCAAAACATCATAGCCGTAAATTTCTGATTGCGCCACAACATGGGGAAATCTGCTTTTTGTGTGGCAAACGCATGTACATTGTATGTTTAAAACAGCTCATATATTATTAGATATATATTCCTTTTGTTTTAATTTGCACACCATTCCCTTTTAAGATCACTACTATGGTTATACAAGGCTCATCCTCAATGTACCTAACTTGTAATCATGATTTCAAATGCCTCTCAAAAGGATAAGTAAAGGGCCTGATTTAATTTGCAAATATGCTTTAGACATATAACATCCATTTTCATTCAATTTAATGTTCAGAAGTTGTAAATGATAACATTCGTTTACAATCATCATTCATTATACAGATTTATTATTATTTTTTAAATTAATTAAAGCAGTTTCAATTTTCATTGTTCATGTTCGGTGACTTATATAGGCCAAATTTAATGTAAATTGTATACCACCGTGCGGTTAACCACGTCATGCTTTGCACTGTAGCTCACTGTGTTACTGTGTTTTCTTGTCCATGTGTTGCAATAAAGCTTTCAACCTCAAGTCAACAACTTTTCGGTCAAGATAATTTCCTGGGTACCTTTAAACCCAGTACCGGTACCTAGTGGGCGTAACACAACTTGTTGGTGGTCTAACCATGGACGTCTAACGCCGCCAAAGAATGTGTCGACCCATGTCTGGCTTAAATCTAGATCTCTCTATATATATACACATACCAATCTTTTTCACCAAAAGAGCAATATTATGAGAAATTCTGGCAACATATATGAGCACCAACTTGGGCAAAACGGTCTGAGGTGTTTCTGACCAGGTCTGACACAAACCGACCTGTACAGTCTCAGAAATAGGCTAGAAGCTTCAAATTTTGCAATTAAGAAGAAGAGGAATTCAACTTTCTGTGTAGCTAAAATAAAGGCGCTGATCAGCTGTGCAATTACTGCACAGCTGATCTGCGCCTTTGTTTTTGCATAGGCAAAAAGAAATCCGGTTTTCTCAAGATGTGGCACATATTGCAATATTTACATATTTTTTGTCTGTCACATCTAATCATTGATTTTTTTTTTATTTTTTATTTATTTATTTTTTTTGTTTAACATCCAAGTCAACAATGTTGCAGCCATGTCAAGATAGTCACAGCTCTCTTGGTATGGGAAATTCAATCTGTCTTGCTCAAGGACACAAACATGCTGCAGTGGGATCAAAACCAGGACCTCTTGAATCAGAGTTTAATGCTATACCACTAGGTCTGGAGTTAATAAAGCTTTTTTCATGCTCAACTCATCTGAGACTGATTGTTGGCATTTTAACAATTATCAGCAGGATAAATTTTAGTCTCCGCTGAATTGAGCACGAAAAGTTTTATAACCTCAGGTCACATGACAATCACATGACTTACCTAAATAGGTATTGCAAATATATTCAGCTATCTGGTTTCCGGATTTACTGGACTCCGCAAAGTGACTCAGCTCTCGATTCAGCATCCGCTTGAACTGAAAAATAGGATG
The DNA here is from genome assembly GCA_964017185.1 of Rugalucina vietnamica. Classification (NCBI taxonomy): domain Eukaryota; kingdom Metazoa; phylum Mollusca; class Bivalvia; order Lucinida; family Lucinidae; genus Rugalucina; species Rugalucina vietnamica. The sequence continues at coordinate 56,200,304 of OZ024873.1, forward strand.
AAGGGTATCATATTTACAGCAAGAAGCCTTTAGCACTTCCTCATTCATAAAAAGATTTCTCTTTTTTAAGTCTACGATCCACAAACAAGAACACCGTGGAGGTCGATATCGCACCAGCGCATCGGGCAAAATAATTAAAAACTTGAAATATAGGTCTAGGGTAGCAGGTCAAGGTCCTAAGCAGGATAAATTACAGGCTTTGGTGATCTAAACCTGAAGAATTTCAATTTATTTGGGCTACTTTGTCATTACAGAGCAGTTGAGTTTTCATGCTCAGCTGAGTTGAGCATGAAAAAAGTTTTATAACCTCGGTCCCAGGTTGGAAACTTTGAGTACAATTATTTTTGCTAATGGCTAATGGCTCAAATGTTGCCGTACCTTGCTGGAAGCCATATCACTGACGGACCTGTGTGTCTGTATAGTCTCCAACTGGTCCAGACACCAGTCCAGCTCCTCCAACGTCTCCACCGCCAACTTGTGAAAGCCATCATCTGTAATGAGAATGATTGCAAAATTGAACAATGTTACCAAGAAAGAGTTGCTGATCAGTGCTGTCATATACATGAACTGCTGCATAAGAAAACCAACAACATGCTTAGGAAAAAACTAAGGCACAGATCAGCTTCGCAGTATCTGATCTGAGCCTTAAATATCACTACTTTGATTTCACTACTCGGACAGCTCAGCTGAAATGAGCATGAATAATCTGAGAACTTGATTTGGTTTATCTTCTTATTATAAATACTAACAGTAACAAACAAAATGTAAATGCAGTTTACTATGCATCGGTTGTTTGCCTCTGATCAAAACTTGTTTACATCCAGGGAGACTACAATATCTGACAACAAGCAGCATAATGGACACAGATTCCAGATAACTTCCATAAATCGAGCTTCATCGAAAACCAGATTTTTGCCTATGGGAAAACAAAGGCGCAGATCAGCTGTGCAGTAACTGCACAGCTGATCAGCACCTTTGTTTTCACTACATGGATAGTGCAATTCCTCTTCTTCTTAAATCCGAAATTTCAAGCTTCTAGTCATAATTTTTAGCTGCACAGGTGGGTTTGTGTCAGACCTGGTTGGAACTCCCGAAGACCAGTTTTATCGCTTCCCAGCTCATTTTAAGTTCCTTCCCCTATCAATCCAAGGCCATTACAGTCCAACCTGTCTTAAACAAGCGGCCAAGGGAAACACTAAAATCGCTTGTTTAAGACAGGGCTTGCTTAATAGAGGTTATGTTCTGACACTAGGGTGGGCGTCCTAAGCAAACATGAATAATAGCAATGCCCTGCCGTCTACAAAATTAAAAGTGCATAAGGAACAGATACAGCCATGAAGCGCAATCATCTTCTTGATTAGCTCCTCTATTACAAAAGGTAGTAAAAATGTTTCAAGAGTTATAAATCATGAATAACTTGGCCTTTTTGAGAAAGCATTTTATTCTCAGTAAATAATTTTCTCAGTTGAATAAGAAAATTTATATCATGTTAAAATCAACAGTTTAGACTTTAGTTTTGTTTGCTTTGATTGTACAGTAAAAAATAAAAGAATGGAGCTGACATAGTAAAGATAAAATCTTTATGAAAAGGTGTTGGAAGTGAATGCATAATCTGCGACTATTTTTATTGTTCTGTCAGTGGTACATGTAATTGTCACTAAGATCTCCTAGACAAGTGTTCAAGGATTATCTTTTGAGGCAATAAACAATGAATTATGACATCTGGAAGGTTTGAAGACAATTTTGACACCTGGCAGAGTTTAAATATCTATGTCAAAATATTTCGATTTTATGTAATTGATGAAATGAGTGGCTGCTTAAAGCCAAAATTGGGACAGAAACTAGTGGCCTCTGGCCACATAAGACAGGTGCTTGCTTAATAGAGGTTCTTTTACATGTAAAAGCAATTGGGGGGAAATGAAAGTGCTTGCTTAATACAGGTGCTTGCTTAATACAGGGCTTGCTTAATACAGGTTGGACTGTATTTTTAAAGTTTTAATGAGTACATCTAGGTAAAACATTATACCTGTTTCTTGCAGATAAAAACCAACTTCATGTTTTTTTTATATCTAAATACTAATTCTCTGAATTAAGTTAATAATCCAGGAATTCATAAATGTTCTAAGAAGTTTGAAAAAGTTAAGAACTGGCAGGGACTTCTGCCAAAAAAAACTTTAAAATAACTTTCCAAGTACAAGAACTGTTTTTTTTAGTGCAACTAGGTAGGCATAGTAACCAACTTTTCATGACTGTTGCAGTATTGAAATGCCTACCCTGGTTCCATCAGGCTGTTACTAAAACAACTCCAAGACTATTAATTGCCATGAAAATCTGAGGTGGTATCTGACTGCCGTGAAAAGAAAATAATTTGATGGCCAAGATAACACTTTTCACCTACATGACTAAACAGTGGTGCCCATGATATTCAAGTGGCATGTATCTAATTGCCATGAAAATACAATTATTTGATGGCCAAGATAACACTTTTCCCTAAACGGCTAAACAATGGTGCCCATGATACACAAGTAGTATCTAATGGCCATGAAAATACAATCATTTAATGGGCTTGATAACACTTTTCCTACACAACGAAACAATGGTGCCCATGATATACAAGCAGTATGTATCTAAATGCCATAAAAATACAATAATTTGAAGGCCATGATAACACTTTTCCCTACTAGACTAAACAAAGGTGCCTATGATATACAAGTATCTAATGGCCATGAAAATACAATAATTTGATGGCCTGATGATGATAACACTTTTCCTTACAGACTAAACAAAGATGCCCATGATATACTAGTAGTATCTCATGGCCATCAACATACAATTATTTGATGGCCATGATAACATTTTTCCCTACATGACTAAACAATGGTGCCCATGATAAACAAGTAGTATGTATCTAATTGCCATGAAAACACAATAATTGGATGGCCATGATAACACTTTTCCCTACTAAACTAAACAAAGGTGCCTATGATATACAAGTAGTATCTAATGGCCATGAAAATACAATTGTTTGATGCCTTGATAACACTTTTCCCTACTAGACTAAACAAAGGTGCCTATGATATACAAGTAGTATCTAATTGCCATGAAAATACAATAATTTGATGGCCATGATAACACTTTTCCCTACTAGACTAAACAAAGGTGCCTATGATATACAAGTAGTATCTAATGGCCATGAAAATACAATTATTTGAAGCATGGACAGAGCTTGAAGCCAAATTGAATATCATGATTAAAAATCCACCTTTATGCTTTGAAACTAGTGTTGGACATGAATTAATAGCAAAAATGCTTAATTTTTTCAAAAATCGAAACAAACAGGTCTTCAATGTCCTTGGACATAATCTTTTAAAATTTTCACACCTCAATATCAATTTAAGACAATGAACAACACTAATTACATTGTATTGCGATATAAAAAAATTAGGACATCAAAAAGCCTTAAGTGTCTCATCACTGGTAAACAAGCGCATAATACCAGACTGACAGGTTAAACGTGCATTTCCTGTGAAATCTGACAATGCATAACATCACTTAACAAATGGGATGTCAAGGCTACACAAAGAGATGAACCTTTCTTCAAATAAGGTTTTAAGATTCTGAATTAACATTTTCAATCATGCTGGGACTAGAGAACCATTTGGTATGGCTCAGGTTTGCTTTGGTAGGATCAATGATTTGCAGATCAACATATTACTGATCAAACCTGAGGGTATCCACTGCTTTTTTAAATAAATTGTTAGATTGCTTGATTAACAGGGTACTGAAACTACATTGCTACACCCCTGCTCAATGTTACAACTTTGTGGTGGTATAAGATCTTTCAATCAAAAGTCTGAAACTTTACTACTGAGTAGAGCACAAGCGCTTTCTTATTGCTTAACCACATTTTTGCCTTAATAAGACTTACATGTATCATATTTTATTCAAAAAAAAAAAAAAAAAAATTAGATCGTCAGGAAAACATGCCCATGAACTGTTACACCCTTATTCCCAACTTTTATGTAGTAAAACTGTGATAATAGGGGGTATACCTATTTGTCTTATTTTTTGCTCCAAGACACAGATTGTGGGTACCCATAATCAATATTTTGAGAAAAAAAGTATGATAAATATCAAACTTTTTCAACTGAAAATTATGGTTTTTCACAGGTGAAAAAAATACAGTATTGCATAGGCATGTTTCACGCTAGAATCAACGACGTACAGAGACAAAAGTGCTTGTAGTTTGCTTATTATGGATAAAATTACACCAAACTGAAAACACACATCTTTGACTTGTATTCTCCATTGTCAGATACTACAAGATGCTACTTATCGCCTGTGACGTCCTTGTGTAAACACGTTTCAGACACAAGTAGTTCTACTGGACATAGTGAAAATGACAACTACGACTAATTTTAGATTTTGGAGTCTCCCCCGGAAGACTGAGTCGGGGTGTTGGAGAATATAACAGTGGCATTTCCAGCTGAAAATATCATCATGATAGTAAATATTTCAGAAGAACTTACTGGTTTCTTAACTACGAGTAAACAAGATGTCTTTTTTGTTGCCCACCTCGACTGCTACAGCCCGTATTAAACTATTGCGGTCTGTAGAGTACAGTGATGTTTTCGTAATATGACATTCTATAGAGCATTTTTTCTAAGCTACTTATTGCGTAGGATGGGCAACTCGACTTTTATATTCGAACAGATCTATTAACAAAAAGCTTAAGATTAAATCAATTTTAATTAAATTTTAAACCTTTTAACATTTTATAAAAATTCTATTTGCCAACAAATCCATTTTTTATTTTTACAAGCCATTTTTGCCTTACTTGTACTGATATAGAAAGGTGATATTCTACAATCTTATGGAGATCTGAGAAAAAAAACACGTGAGTGGAAGCCTTTCAAAGTTGTCGTAATTTCAGAAGCATGATGACGTGACGAATCGGTAGAAATTCATGGTGTGTGGTACGGGAGCCAAGAACGTGTCTCAAATCACATGTAAACTTGAAAACAAAAAACATACAGAAGAACTATAACTCTTTTATTCTTTTGACTAAATATTGACAATTTTCAGTTGAAATCTTGTGGGCACTCGGGTAAGAAAAACAATAATGTAATAGGTATTAATAAGAGCTGTCTTAGGACAAGGCAGCTCACCTGAATTGTGCTAAAAGCTAATCTTGAAGTCAATGACCTTGATCTAAAGGTCAGTCAGCTGGGTTTGGGTGGTATAGCATTAAACATCAGATCAATATCTTAACCTTTAGCATGCTGAGCAATATAGTGAAATCAATATCGCAGCCCACTGACGTTTTTTCCAATTTTTTTCCGTGTTTTCTTAATTTTTGAGCCATAAAAACAGCTGAATAAATCCAACAAACGCAGTAAACAAATCTACTTTCGGTTTCTGAAGTCTTTGTTACGCCGATTTCTAGCGTAAAAATTCATCATACGTACCGTTACGATGTCATATTTCGGGTGTAAATGCACCCAATTTTCCATTTACCAGCGAAAAAAGCGCTAAAAATGCATTTCTAATGCAAAAAATAACGAAAATCCGATCAAAATCGGCCGACAAATCGGTCCCAAAACCACAAGCCGCCATGTTGTTTTCATGCGCAACTGTCTGGGCATCGCTCATTATTATTCATAAGTAGGCAGTGGGCGAAAAGTGCGGGAAATTTGAAAGCGGTTTTTCTTGTCGACCGCAGTCGCCTCTAGTTGGCACAGATAGGTATTCCACGGGTGACCGCAGTCGCCTACAGCATGCTAAAGGTTAAACAACTGTCATAGTATCAACTACAGCCATCTACATGTTCAAGAGATATTAAGTGCTAAAAACTTTCACCAAAATTTGATGATAAAATTTGTGACCCTGACATAAAGACCACTTAAGTGGGTCAGTATGGTACTGCATAAAACCTCAGACCAATATCTAACAAAAGGCAAAGTATCAACTAAGTCCATCCACTTGAAAAAAACTCTAACATTGGAGCAAGCAGAATTGCCAACACCAACACCAACACCAATGCTTGGGTAAGTGCAATGACCCGACACCAACGCTGGGGTAAGTGCAATGACCCGACACCAATGCTGGGGTAAGTGCAATGACCCTTCCTGTATTGAAGTACTACAGGTAATGCAAAAAAAACGAAAATTCAAGTTATAAAGTAATATGTGCAGTTTTGCAGAATGGAAGACAAACAGAATACTTTTCTGCTCTTTTTTACCTCTAGAAATATCATCTGAAGAGTACAAGTAGGTAAATATTGGCTGAAGAACTCTCAGGATTGCTAATTAAATGAAATGGGCTCTTTCGACTGAAGCTCCTTGTAAGGTTTGAGAAATCTACCATAATTGGTCACGTGTAGAAATCTTTCCATCACACATGACCAGTCTGATTTTGAATTCCAGCCACAGTGTTTATCAGTTGAAGTCAAACAGGGTATAGGTAAAATACTCTGACCTTGCCGCTTTAACTCACGTGACTGGATCGAGTGCATATTGTTATTAGGTAGAGCAGTTATCGTAATTCAGACACGTGAGTATGGGATAGTCATAAACCGTTAGTGTTATGGGGCACGCAGTCAAAAATAAACACATGAATGTTGACATTACCTATTTCTCATCATGAAATCTTTGCATGAATATGTATAGTGTGGTATCAAGTGGCACGGTCAAAGCATTTTACCTATTTTCATGTTTTCCCCTTAGCGTGTCCGTAATTTTAAGTACAATATTAGCTAAAAAAGACAATACTGTTACCACACCGTATAACAAACATTTTGATAAACAAAAAGAGCTCTAGATTGCCATAAAAAGGCGTTTCGGATTGCCAAAATGACAATGTAGAACGTAAATTGAACCTTCTCGTTTGCCAACACATGCTTTTTAGCAATCTAAAACGCCTTTTTGGCAGTCAGGAACACACTTTTGTATAAAATCACACATTCCACATTGCCGCTAATACAGTGTGGTTACTGAGATCTGGAATCTTCAAAATCTAAGATTGACCTTACGCTATGCACTCAACAGGAAAAGATATCCGTGCAATGAATACCCCCTTAAACCCCACTTATAGTAATGTAAAAGTGGGATACGCAGGGGTATACGTATTGCTCTAAAACATAGATTGTGGGTACTCATTAGAACCGCCTCACCGAGGCGGTTCTAATGTGTACCCACAATCAATATTTTGGAGCAAAAATAAGAAAAATAGGTATTCCTCTGCATACCCCAGTTTTGCTATACATAAGTGGGATTCAAGGGGGTATACATTACACTGAGTCAGACATGCTTTCGTGACGGAAATAAATTCTGTAGTAGACTGAAGGTAAAGGTGCGGTCCATTGCCAGATTAATGGTCTGTGGCCCAGTGTGATATCTGATCCGATGACAACATCTGAATCACGGAATTTGCCCAAAATTAGGCTACAAGAAAATCATAACTGTCGATTGTGTGCCAAGGCCATTATAACAAACAAGGACATTAACATTATTAATGATGATAATGTCCTTGTCAAAAATATGCTTAATTGATTGATTGACAAAGATATATGTATGTACTTATGGATACATATATTAACACTTCGCCTTCCATTGTCACCTGCCACTAGCTTGTACACAGACTCAGGGTGACATTTTTAAATGCCTTCAACTTTCCATACAATTTTTTTCTGATATCAGATTGTGGCCAGAGGTTTGACATAATTGTATTTACTATTTTTAACAAGAATGCCGCCGAGGTCGATATCGCACCTGCATTGGGCAAAATAACTAAAAACGTGAAATATAGGTCAAGGGCACCAGGTCAAGGTGTGCTCTGAAAGGGTCAAGGACAATTACTATGCTAGGTTTCACACTTACAGCTATCACAGGTGCAGAGAAAACCAAACTTTGATGTAAAGATTAACAAAGTCAATGGACCATGAAATATAGGTCAAATGCACCGGGTCAAGGTGCATGCTTGAAGGGCATGTCAAGGACAATTACTATGCAAGCTTTCACACTCGCAGCTATGACAGATGCAGAAAAACAAACTTTGACTTGAAAATTAACAAAGTCAATGGACCATTAAATATAGGTCAAGGTCAGCGGGTCAAGGTGTGTGCTTGAAGGGTATGTCAAGGACGATTACTATGCAAGGTTTGAGACTCGCAGCTATCACTGATGTCAAGAAAACTAAACTGCGACTTAAAATTTGCCAAAGTCAGTGGACCGTGAAATATAGGTCAAGGTCAGCCGGTCAAGGTGTGTGCTTGAAGGGTATGTCAAGGACAATAACTATGCAAGGTTTGAGACTCGCAGCTATCACTGATGTCGAGAAAACTAAACTTTGACATAAAATCTGTCAAAGTCAGTGGACCGTGAAATATGGGTCAAGGTCAGCAGGTCAAGGTGCATGCTTGAAGAGTATGTCAAGGACAATTACTATGCAAGGTTTGAGACTCACAGCTATCATTGATGTCAAGAAAACCAAACTTTGACGTAAATGTCGATGGACGGATGCACGGACGAACGGATGGACGGACAGAAATTTGGACTCCTATATCGCACCCTGCTATAAGCTATAAGCAGGTGCGATAAAAATGGCATCATGCTCGTTCTTGCCCATGCTTTCTTCGACACTCTGGTACAAAGCTGTAGTGACTGCATGAATATCAGGATATCAGGCTCACGGAGTCTCCACAGCGCTTAAATTGAAATCTCACAACATTGAACTACCTCGCTTAAATTGAAATCTCACAACATTGAACTACCTTGCATAGGAAGAGTTAAGCGACTAATCAAATTCCTAAAAGTTAAAAAATTCTACTGAATAAGGAAACAGAATTTTCATTTCCCAAAATTTTAATCTATGATCAAGGAAACTAAAATTGACTGATTGATTGCCAATGTATTAAGGCATTCATTTTCAATTCAGATGAGTCCCATTCGTGTTTATTCCATAGTCTTGGCAGTCGTAATGTTTCCGTTAATACATGTACATGTAGTATAGCTCCATTCTGCAGCATTGCAACTGGTGGCATTGCATTGCCTATGTCTCAAAACAGACATAGGCAATGCCTCAAAATTAAGATGCCCTGTCCCCGAGGTTATAAAACTTTCTTCAAGCTCAACTCAGCTGAGCATGAAATTTAAACTGCTCAATAAATACTGAAATAGCCCAAATACACTGAAATTTTTGTTTTAAATCACCAAAGTCTGTAATTTATCCTGCTAATAAATGTTAAAATGCCAACAATTGTTGGCATTTTAACATTTATGAGCAGGATAAATTTTAGTCTCAGCTGAGCTGAGCATGAAAAAAGTTAAGGTGCTGCAAGGTTATTAGCTAGCAAACCTGTCTAAAGAAGAGCTAAAGACATGAAATCCACACCGAAATTCTCCAAACTTCTTTAAAAAAGCCTCTAACAATCTCTCGTTAATTTCAAATTCTATAACCCTCATTAAGCAAATGGAAATATTATATCACAATTTAAAGGTATAACTACGTAATACGTAATCACATGGAGATGTAATCAAATGGAGATACAGCTGGGCCACGAATGTTATAATGCAAAGAGTTGCCGAAATTCTCTAAACTTTTTATTTGATGGCAAAATAGTGAAACTGAAATCCTCATCTGATACGTAATATATTGAGCCAATCAGATCTGAGCGCAAGGAGCACCAGAACTGAAAATGACTCAGGGGGCACGAATTGGAAGTTGACGTCGTTTTATCATGAAGGGATTACAAGAATATGGAATTTTCCCAAACATTTGGCGCCATTATACCAACATGTGAGCACGTGGACAGGAACGTGAATGGCACGCAATCGGAATCTACCGACGGTTCCAGAGATACAGATCTACGGATGGTTCCACAAACTTATTTTAGACGTGACATCCGATTCTTGCAAACAATGGAACCGATAAGCTAAGTACATGTATTTGAATGTCTTAATGAGTTTTTTTTTAGATTTTCATCAAAATATACATTATTGGACATTCATTATGAAGGCATTCATTACAAATGCCAAGACGATTCAAATGATTATTGAAATAATATTTACTTTAATTGAGACATATCAATAGTTATCCCAACATTATCTGGGATACTATTGCAGCGTGCAACTGCAGATTGCTTATCAGACGAAATTTCAACCCTGTCTAACGAACCACTATTTGTTCAACATAAGAAACATTCAGAAAACATGTTTTTATTATACTAATACTGTATTTCACAAACAAGCTATATTTATTTGAGCCGCGTCATGAGAAAACCGGATTTTTGCCTATGCGAAAACAAAGACACAGATCAGCTAAGCAGTAACTGCACAGCTGATCAGCACCTTTTTTTTGCCACTCGGATAGTATAGTTCCTTTTCTACTTAAATCCAAAATTTCAAGAATCTAGCTTTCTCACCAATTTGTGACGAACCAGGTCGGAAATCCCGAAGACCGGTTTTCTCGCGTTGTGGCTCATTTGTTGGAAGCATGTTCTGCATGTAAACATAACCATAATTTGAAACAGAGGAAGGACATCTATTTCAATGATTTCAATTTTACATAAACTTGTTTCAAATTTTGGGCTTTACGGCTCAGTCAGTTAATATAAGATGGAAACGTGATCTTCTAGAACAAACGCATGACAACACTTATAACAAGACGCATTTTTCAATGCATGGGAAGATCATGTTTGTACTGTAAGAAGTAATACACGTATCACTTCCAGATTTCATGGCACTTGTATATGAGCCACCACGTGAGAGAACCAGTCATTGGGGTTGCCACCCAGGTCCAACTAAAAACGGTCTGTACAGTCTCAGAAGAAAATTAGAAGCTTGGAATATCAGATATAAGTAGCAGAGGAACTGTACTATCTGTGTATGGAAAACAAAGGAGAATATCTGCGCGTCTATTTTTTGCCTATGCATATTAAAAGTTTCCATAAGTGGCGACTCGTATAACAAATAAAGTTATGAGAAAAAAATCTAAACATTTTATTTTATTCGCTTCAAACCACTTTGAAAAGGAAACATATAAAAAGTTGTGTCACAAATGAGCCGCGACGCGAGACAACCGGTCTTCGGGGTTTCCGACCAGGTCTCACACAAACTGACCTGTACAGTCACAGAAGCAGGCTAGAAGCTTGAAATTTTGGATTTAAGAAGAAGAGAAATTCAGTGTACTATCCGTGTAGCGAAAAAAAAGGCGCTGATCAGCTTCGCAGTTACTGCGAAGCTGATCTGCGTCTTTGTTTTCGCATAGGCAAAAATCCGGTTTTCTCACGATGCAGCTCAAATTATTTATTTGACATTGTGGTATGACAATTAGTTTGTGGTCTCTCATTCATTTTATTTCTCTTATTTTGTAAGAAAAACCCTAATTTTTGCATACTGGTAAAAACAAAGATGCGTATCAGCTGCACTCCATAATGATCTTGACTGGCTGAGCCACACTTCTGCTTTTGATGGTCTGTAAAATCTGAAGCTATTTCTTGTAGACAGTAAATCTGGTATGATTCTGAATGGGCCAAAAAAAAAACATGGAAAACACATTTTCCAGCAATCGAACTCATTCTTAAAAACAAGTATGTCAGCGGGTTATGTTGATGTTAAAATTCATTAATGACTAGCTTCCTTCAAAACATGCTTTGTCAGGCCAGTTGATTGATTGGTAAAAGGAAAAAATTAAAGAAAAACTTAAAGATGACTTTAAGCTTTATAAAGAGAAACTTGCTGCTTTCTTGGTGCTTCAGTTATGATAAAGTGCTAACCACCTGCATGTATCAGCACGCATTGCAAACTTATTTGAAAAAAAAAAAAGAGAATCGACAAAAAACAAACAAACAAAAAACAGTGTTCAATACTTAGACAACCCAAAGACAGAAAGTTTGTTAACCCTACAAAGACGACTGATTTTCTTGTGACTATTATAGCTCAACCTTATTTAATCAATCTTAAAAGTTGGATGACAATGCATTAAACTGAGTGGAAACTTTGATCATGCAATCACTGGATTCCAGAAAGAACCTCAAAAAGCTTTTAAGTTTCAAATTGGCATATGTGGAAAGTTGCCAGTAAATCTGGTGCACTTAACGCATGATAATATTAGCTCCGTTCTGAAAAGAGAACTTAGAAATTGGAGACATTTTTGTTCATTACTGCTACGAAAAAAGAACTTCTGTATATCTATCACAGCTGACTCCATGAGCAATATGCCAGAAATTTCCACTTACGTGCAGTGGTTCAGCGTTACGGTGCCCCACTTTTGGTAAAGAGGAACAGGGTTTGAATCTTACTGTAACCCTGTTGTGTTCTTAAGAAAGATGTTTCACTCACATCACAAAAATGTGCTCATGCAATATAGAGAAATTTTTTTGTTTGTAAAAATTCCAAAATTTCATTAGAATTTTTTAATAGGTTTCTTATTTTTGCTCAAAACATATATTGTGGGTACAAGTTAGAAATGTCTCGGCGAGGCGGTTCTAATGAGTACCCACAATCTATGTTTTGGAGCAAAAATAAGAAAAATAGGTATACCCCTGCATACCCCAGATTTTCTATATAAAACTGGGTTAAGGTGGCGTCATACCTAGCCGATTTTGACACACGATGGCCACACGAATATGAAATTTTCAATTTCGCGCGATTTTCGTCACGAATTTGGTAAAAAGCCAATGTTGAGCCGAAGCATGTACGAAGCCTACCGATGGACACACGATGGACACACGATTATACCCGATGGAGTCATGAACGATACACGGTTTGGTAGTTTTGCATACGATGTTGATGCGAATGGTATGCGAAGGCTTGACGATGTCGTGAAGCCATCGTGAAGCCATCGTGAGGTGTAAAATGTATTCCCGAAAGCGTCCCGAAGGCCATACATGTGATGCGTTAAAAAGTGGCTTCAGGGAGATTTTTATTTCATTTCAGGGAGGTTTTTGAAAAATGTATAGTATATATAGGAAAAATTCCTGATCCATTTCAGGGAGATTTTTAATTTTGGGTATTTTTTAGAAGAATTTTGATCAATTTTATGGCTCATTTCCTGGAGTCTCCCTGATGATGAGGGAGGTATCACATGTATGGAAGGCATAACGACACTTCCCGATGTCATGTAAAACTCAATTAATGAGACTAAAAAGTGATGTTGAGAAAACATCAGCTTTGTCAGTTTCTTTCTTTACAAATAAAATTGGAAATGCCACCGAAACCAGGAAGAGGGCGTGGGAAGAAGAATGCGCCTGTCATCTCCACCCAAGGTTCCACTCCAATACTCCAGTCCATGACTCCACTCAAAAACTCCAATCCATAAAATACACGGTGTCTATATTATAGGCGGGAGATTGAACGAGACCCATTCATTCGCGTGCAAACATGGTCTCTTTTGAGAAGGTACATTGTATTTCATTTGTATGATGACGTCCACGGTAAAAATTACTACCATGACTGTATTGTTGGTTACTTTACAACACTGTTCAAATTTCTCGGTGACAGTTTGGTTGTATTTCAATCTATCTTTCGCATGAAACTGACACAAAACTGTTCTTGAGTTTATAGTAGATGTAGAGTTTATAGTAGACTCGTTTGTCGAAAACTGCAGTGGGAACTCAGCTCTACTAGAAAGAAAACAGGGTGCTGCTTGAAAGACAACATAATAATAAACACACCAAATACCTGTTATAGATGGTGTTGCTCCTGCAAGATGATTTTATCATGTTCCAGTTGCGTGTAAAGAAGCAGTGCTGCAGTCTTCTTCTTCCTGTTTGTCTTGTCTTCGAAATACACCATGATTTTTGTCAGAATAGAATCAACAGTACTGAACTTAAGATTTTCTGAGAAAAAGGCCGTGTGTGTGTGGATGCTGATTTTTGTATGTCAACGTTACCTTGCGATATATTGGAAACGCAGAAAATCAGTTTTGGTTAATATCGTGTTTCCATCGGGATGCCATCGTGTTCTAATTTTTGTTAGATACGATGCTTGTACGATGGCGTTGCGAGGGCTATACGATGTTGTGTTGCCTTCGTAACACAATCGGGCAGCATCGCGTCTCCATCGTATTGCCTTCGTGTAGCAAAACTTAGCCGATGGTGCCGATGACCACACGACAGAAGTACGATGTAGTCCCGATGTCATATGATGGCCTCACGATGGCTTTGCGAAGGCCACGATGCACTCGCGAATTCAACATGAAATTGAACCATCGTGTGCCCTTCCTGTATTTTTTTGGCATGTCAAAGATTTTGGTGCCGCTCGCGATGGTGATGCCGATGGCTTAAAAAGTCTCCCGATGGACATACGATGGGTAACAATGCACTCACGAATGGCCCGATGTCTTCACGATCCCCGCCGAAATTGAAACTTTTCATAATCGTGTGTCCATCGCGTGTTAAAATCGGCTAGGTATGACGCCTGCATTAAGGGGGTATTCATTGCACGGACATATTTTCCTGATGAGTGAACACTTCATTGATGGTTTGAACTTTTTGCACCAGAAAAAGGAGGCATCATCCATGAACGGTGATTGCCTGCCAGAGTCTTCTGCAAGCTTTGGTGACCTATCAAACCCGATGAAATCAGCATCCAAGAAAAGCTGTTTGACATTCTGATGGACATAGATCAGGAAAGCATGTCCGTGTAATACAGCCCCTTTCACTCGAGTTTGCCGTTTGAGCATTTAGGTCAATCAAATTTGATCACTCGAGAATGCCGTTTGTTTGTAAATCGGGTAACTTTTTATTTTATTTTAGAACTGAAACAGTGTCCCAGGTGCCAGGTGTTCTTAAAGTCTATTCAGCATTTCTTTTTAGGTAATGATGTCACCTCTTCTGATAAAAGCATTGTAATTGCTTGGTTAAAGCACATTTTTATTTCAAAATTCTTTGCACAACATCTACAATGCATATTAAGAACACACATTTGTAACAGGATAGAGACAAAAGTAGAATTTTATCAATTTAAGCAGTTACCTGATCGGTATCAACATGGCAAAAATTCTACATAGGAAGTTAAAAATTTCACTTGAGTTTGCCGTTTTTAAAGGTCATTTAGTTTGAAGCTGTCGCTCAAATCAGCCGATCAATCAATCGAGATGTCTTTGAGGACAACATGAAAAGAAACTCAGATCTTCGGAACACTGGTCTTCTTGTGTGATGCAAATGCTCAAACGGCAAACTCGAGAGAAAGGGGCTGTATATACCCTCTCATACCCCTTTTACATGGCAAAACTGGGGTTTGCAGGGGCCTCAGCAAGGCGGTTCTAACGTGTACCCACAATCAATGTTTTGAGCAAACATATTAAAATCATCAGAATTTTTCCAATGAAATTTTCAATTTTTAAGCTGAAAAAATTCTCTGTATATTGCATGGGCGTGATTTTGTAATGTCCTAGTAGAATCGTTGGGAAAAAAAAGAGAAGAAATAATAGCAAACAACAAAATATTGTGTAATGCAAAATTGCAAAAAGTAACAAATTTGTCATCTCCATCCAGAGTTAGTTTGGCTTCCAATTTCACCTGATGGTTCCGACGTGACACTAGTCAGTTTATTGATGTTATTCTACAGAGGTCGGGTGTATTTTTGTCACTCTCAGAAACAACTGAGCCTTCGCATGAGGAAACCAACAATATGCATAGGCAAAACCAAAGGCGCATATCAGCTTCGAAGTGACTGAGAAGCTGATCAGCGCCGTAGGTTTCACTACACGGATAGTACAATTCCTTAACTTTCTAAATCCAAAATTTCTAACCTCTAGCCATCTTCTGTGACTGCACAGGCCGGTTTGTGTCGGCTCTGTTCGAAAACAACATTGTTGCTTTTCTCATGAGGCGGCTCAACTCTGTGTTGCTTGACAAAGGAAACAAACTGAAATGTGTATAGAAGACAACCTTGGGTCTGTCTTTGTACCTGTGGTCCAACCTAAGCAGTACATTGGGCAACTATTGGCGAAGAATGAATACTCAGTATCAGATTCAGTGGCAGACCAGTGTTGAAGCACACATTTTTTTCCCTGAAAGTCTTGATTTTGATACATCATAATAGAATTACTGCCATCTTCAACATGAAAATGTCATATGAAACCTTATTTGGAACAGAAACGAAAGAAGCCATGAAATGAGAAAAACAGTCTTTGAGGTTTCCGACCAGGTCCCGACAAAAACCGGCCTGTGCAGTCACAAAAACAGTATAGAAGCTTGAAATATCAGCTTTAAGAAGAAGAGGGATTATACTATCTGTGTAGCAAAAATGAAGGCTCTGATCAGCTGTGCAGTAACTGCACAGCAGAATGTACCTTTGGTTTGGCATACAGATTGTTGGCTTTCTGATGCGGCATTTGAAATGGAAACAGAATGGCCTTAATCTGGTACATTGAGAATTAGCAATTCTATTGCTCTACATGTGTTTGGTGACTTTGGTCATCAGGAAAACATGTCCGTGTAATGTATACCCCCTTGAACCCCACTTTTATATAGCAAAACTGGGGTATGCAGGGGTATACCTATTTTTCTTATTTCTGATCCAAAACATAGATTGTGGGTACACGTTAGAACCGCCTCGACGAGGCGGTTCTAACGAGTACCAAACTAGGGTATACCTATTTTTCTTATTTCTGATCCATATCATTAGATTGTGGGTACTCATTAGAGGAGGTTCTAACATGTACCAACTATCAGTGTTTTGAGCATGAATATTGAAAATATCAAATGTTTTTCTCATGAAATTGTCAATTTTTTCTACAGAAAAAATTCTCTGTATATTGCATGGGCAAGTTTTTTTTGTATAATGTATTGCATGAACATGTTATCCTGATAAGGGCATCCTGCTCCCCCTCTTGAACCATATTCACTAATGACGGAAACTCAGAAAATAAAGTTCATCAGGTGACAGCTATTTTGTACTTCAAGCCCATAATTGGGTTAGAGAAATAAAGCTTAAATTATAGCTCTTTGCCCATCCTTTCTTGATAGCGGCACGTGAGGCCGGAAAATATGTTACGTTTGTGGAATAATTACCTATGGAGATTTGAATCTGAGATTTCTGCAGACATTAAGACTACAGAGACTGGCTTAATACAGTGACAAATGGACGTATGAGCCACATCATGAAATAACTGGATTTTTGGATATGCGAAAACAAAGGCGCAGATCAGCTGTGCAGAAATTGCATAGCTGATCAGCGCCTTTGTTTTCACTACATGGATAGTACATTATCCCTCTTCTTCATAAATCCGAAATTTCAAGCTTCTAGCCTGCTTCTGTGACTGTACAGACCGATTTGTGTCAGAAACCCTAAAGACCGGTTTTCTCGTGTCACGGCCCATATTGTCTCTAGCATTATTCTAGTTATCTCGGAATCGTATGATCGTTGCTTCTATGGGAAGAGCTTAGAAACCTAGCTACTAAACCTAGATTCTCTATGGGTGCAGTTAGACCTAGACACAAGCCTATTTTATGACCAGAACTGTGTGCTACTGGGCCCAGTTGTTCAAAACTTTGTTAGCCTAACGCTGTCATTAAAGCCTAGGTTACATTTGCCCTACGATTAACTTGCGATGATCGTACGATGCCATTTTTTGCATTTTCGTGCGGTCTTTGCAGGGTGACCCTACGATGTCCCTACGATTCTACGGCTTCCTACGACTTCCTACAACTTCCTACGGCTTCCTACGATCTCCGTAGCCTCTACGATTTTGTAGTAGTCTGCACTTTTACAAATTTTAAAAATCGTACGACCGTAGCCCGTAGACACGTCGTAGGTAGCATCATCGTACGGGCGCCTTACGGAAACCCTGCGATGATCGTGCGGTCACCGCACGGTTTTATGATAATTTGGGGACTAAAATAATAAGATAATCGTAGACCTTTAGGGTGATCGTGCGGCATCCGTACGGTTATATCACAAGTTTATTAAAATCGTACGGACACCTAACATCGTACGGCTATCGTAGAGAGACCGCATGAAATCGTAAGGACTCCTCACGGCCATCGCACGGGCTCCGTACGATTTCAACTTAAAGTGTGCGGAGACCCTTTGATTTCCCTACGATCTCCAAACAGTTCCGACTCAGGACACCGAAGAAAGCTAGAACAAGAAATCGAACGATGCCCGTATGAATTGTAAACACATAGACGTAGCCCATGATCACATTCGATTTTTAAAAAAATCATTGGGAAATCGCGGACCGAAAAATCGTACAATGATCAGGGCAAATGTAACCTACTAGGCATGACCCCTTGCGGCCTCCCTACGATCACTGTACGATTTTTGTTCCCAAATTATCATAAAAAAATCGTGCGGTGACCGCTTGATTATCGCAGGGTATCCGTACGGTGCCCGTATGATGCCCTACGATGTGTCTACGGTCTACGGTCTTACGATTTTAAAATTTGTAATAGTGCAGACTATTACAAGATCGTAGAGGCTACAGAGATCGTAGGAAGTCGTAGAATCGTAGGGACATCGTAAGGTCACCCTGCGGAGGCCGCACGAAAATGCAAAAAATGGCATCGTACGATCATCGCAAGCTAATCGTAGGCCAAATGTAACCAAGGCATCAGTCAGAAGTCCAAGGGACTCCGTACGATATCCACCAACAGTCTGCGGAGACCCTACGACTACCGTGCGGCCTCCTTGCGTTTTGTATCAAAACGTATATGGACTCCGTACGGACAACGCACGGGATCCGTACGATATCTACGTACTATCTGCGGAGACATACGACTGCCGTACGATTGCCTTGCGTTTTTGTATGAGAACGTCGACAAATTGCAGATCAAAAAATCGCACGATGCCCGTATGAATTGTTAACACATACGTCGTAGCCCACGATCTCCTACGATGTCTAAAAATCGTAGAGAAAATCGCAGACCGAAAAATCGTACGATGATCGGGGCAAATGTAACCTAGGCTTAAGCCCTCAATTTGTTCAAAAGCAAATACACTGTTAAAAAAATTACCGTGTATTTGTGATATTCATGTTTTAAATTTTAACAAATCGTTAACTAACGATGTCTTTGATTTTTAGATGTAAAGCGTGTTTTTCTTGAGTTTCTTCTGTGTTTTTTTTTCTGTCACATGACCTGTTTCCAGAAGGGCAAAATGCCGGGCAAAATGCCCCGGCCATATGACATTCTAGCACTCTTTAAGAAAAGTGCACTTTTCTAACAAATTTATCATGAGCAGAGAGGCAGTTGAGAGCAATATTTCTAAAAACCCTTTTAAAGTTTGTGCATAGTTATGCAGTTTTGACAACTAAACCGTATGCCCTGATAGCATACTGGTCTTACAGTCTCATCTTTCTGACTAGGAACCTAGGTAGGCGTTTATTGTCGGTTGTCATCCAACATCTGACTGTTTCTGAAATGTACCGCAATCTGACCCGTGCCCTAAGCTATTATTTCCAATTCTCGGGATACATCATTTCATTTTCCTTTGGATTTCAATTTATTTAGCAACATGCAATCTCGTGCAGTCACACCACATGGATTTAAATAGATTAAATTTTAATGCAACACAACTCAAAATAACAAAGACGCACGTTTTGCTGCACTGTCTGCAATTTACAGGAGAACAAAATTTTGTTACCGGTATAATGTATTTTTCTGCAAAACAAACAAATTATGTCATGAAAAAGCCGCTCATTCTTGCTAAAGCTAGCTTTTTGAGATGAAACTAGATTTATTTCCTTGAAATAGTAAGCAATGACCAGGAAGTGGTTCAATAAAAACTTCACCATCTACATCACAAACCAAGGTGGGGTAAGGAAAACCACAAGATAATAACCAAACAATGATTTTTTTTTCATTTAATATTGTTCACCCAGAAATAAAAATTAATGATGTTGTATATGACAACAAAGCTCAGTACATGGTTGGTTGTTTGAGTTATGGTTTAACATCCTAGTAAATAATGTCCAGTCATGTTGGGAGGAACATAGACTTTTCCTGAGTTCTAGAATTACATGTAATTGCATCTTGATCGAGGATCAAACAGCACGAAGAACGTAGTAGGTCTCTCACTCCAGAGTCTTGCACTCTATCGATATGAAGTCATACTTCCAAAACCGCCATGGAAAAAGTCTAGATCTAACTATGGTATTTAATATTTATGAGCTAGAAGTCAACACTTAAAAACTGTTTATAACCCCAGGGCCAGAAATATGGGGTCAATGACTCAACAGACAAAATGTTACAGTTTCAAAAACAGAAGCATGTCTTCTTCGCTTATAAACAAAATTTGACCTAAATCTTGACCGAACATGATGTTTCTGACAGCGAAGACTTGTAAAGATCAGAGAATGGGACATACAAACATGAGTAACAATGTAAACTGTCATGTAAAATTTGACAACGGTACATCATGCGAAAAACTTCTTTGTTGTAAACGCAAAGACAATGATGAAGATCACTTAGAACGTAGCTGTGAAGCTGATCAGCGCTGATTAATGCATTTTTTCACTGTAATATTCTTTCACTGTAATTTTTTCACAAAATATGCTATATGTATCAAAATTGCGAGCGGCCAAACAATCTTTTGTGGTGGTACAGACATTTTAAATTTATGTTGGACGTTAGAATCGGAAACCCTGAAGACATGTTAATTGAGCCACCTCGTGGGAAAACCAACAATGTGGTTTCCGAACAGGTCCGACACAAACCGAGCTGTACAAGCACAGAAAATAGCTAGAAGCTTGAAATTTCGGATTTATGTAGAAGAGGAATTGTACTATCCGAGTAGCGAAAACAAAGGCGCTGATCAGTTTCGCGGTACCGCGAAGCTGATCTGCGCCTTTGTTTTCGCCTATGCAGATTGTTGGTTTTCCCACGAGGTGGCTCAATTAATTAGAGCAACAACCTGAAGAAGACAGAACAATCAAGACCTCTGGGTCAGATGTCACACGGAAATGAACCCTCTCAGGTGTTGCAAAATATTGGGAGTTTTGGATGGCTTCCTGTTTGGATGGCTCCCTGTTCACGCTTTCACAGTATGAGCCGCGTCGTGAGGAAACCGGATTTTTGCCTATACGAAAACAAAAATGCAGATCAGCTTCGCAGTAACTGCGAAGCTGATCAGCGCCTTTGTGTTCGCTACACGGATAGAACAATTCCTCTACTTTCTAAATCCAAAATTTCCAGCCTCTAGTCATATTCAGTGCTTGTACAGCTCAATTTGTCTCGGACCTGTTCGGAAACCACACTGTTGGTTTTCCCACAAGGCGGCTCAAATGACTGACTACAGCAACAGTAGTATAACCATTTGCAAGTGGATATGGCACTACTTGGCACTTGTGATCACTACATTTAGTATTTTTTCCAAAAAAATTCTAGATCCTTGTTCGATACACAGATACCAAACTATAGTCACCACTGTCACTAGGTAAAAATACAAAAAAAAAGTTAAATAACATAAAAATGAAAAATGAAGCATACTATATTGTAGTCCCTGTCTTAGCTAGGTCATTTCTGGCACGAAGATGAACCTTGTTGCGTCTGACGAACATTGACAATAGGGTAAACACTTCCTGCGTCAATGACACAAATTTTAGTTGACGCTTTTCATTCATAGAGTGAGTCATCATTTTGACCTAATTTTTGGACTTAAAGTTTGTTGTCTTCACATTTTTCATGCTACAGGTATGGTGCAATGACCGCAACTTTGCTCAAAACGCAGCTAGATCACCTACATTACGAAAACGTACTGAAGACGTCAGAAGCAATATGTAGGGACTTTTGAATCTTCAAAAAAAAATTCAGTGAAAAAAAAAGATTTTTTCCTTATTTTTTTCCTTAGATAATGAAAATGACAGATTTTTCTACGGAATGACATAGTGCAATTACAACATAATGGAATGTCTCAGAGAATTTGTGAAACATGTCCGTGTGATGTATACCCACTTAAACCCCACTTTATATATAGAAAAACTGGGGTTTGCAGCGGTATACCTATTTTTCTTATTTTTGCTCCAAAACATAGATTGTGGGTACTCGTTAGAACCGCCACGCCAAGGCAGACCGCCTCGCCGAGGCGGTTTTAACATGTACACACAATCTATGTTTTGAGCAAAAATAAGAAAAATATCAAAGTTTTCTCTGCTGAAAATTTTCATTTTTTTCAAAATTTTAAAAATCTCTGTATATTGCATAGGCATGTTTTCCTAATGAAAATGACAGATTCTTCTATGGAATGACATAGTGCAAACACAACATAATGGAATGTCTGGGAGAATTTGTGAATTGTCACATACTGTCATATGCAGAGTACAATTAATGCACATCAATTAAGGCATAGTATAAAAAGAGAAAGTGGCGACAGACAGTCTCATACCTATTTGTTATAAAGAATATTTAAAACAAGCTTATTAAAGAATTCAGTAAATCTATCTGTGCTTCATATCAGGAAATCCGAAAATCTCTGATTTCGGACCAAATTAGAATTTACCAAACTCAGATAAGTTTTGCGTAAGTGCACGTCTGAAGGCGTGGTTTTGATTTTTTCTTGAAATTGTCTCTGAACAAAACAATAGTTATTGTCTCTTAAGAAACCCAAATCTATATTTTGAGCAGAGCCTTCAGGCAAAAAATTTTGATGTTCGTTACCGGTAGAGTTTGCGATGTTATAATGCACATATACTTAAAATATGAATTTTGATTAGAGTCAGGATAAAATTTAACATTTATAGTAAAGATTCCCATTTTCTATCCTATTCTTGGAAAATTAATTGTTGTCTTCTGGTTTAACAACCGAGTCAACATTTTTTCAATCATGTTGGGACAGAGCCTTTAACCAATATTATATGGAGTTAATGTGAGAAAACCGGATTTTTGCCTAGGCGAAAACAAAGGCGCAGATCAGCTTCGCGGTAACCGCGAAGCTGATCAGCGCCTTTGTTTTCGCTACTCGGATAGTACAATTCCTCTTCTACTTAAATCCGAAATTTCAAGCTTCTAGCTCTTTTCTGAGCTTGTACAGGCCGGTTTGTGTCGGACCTGGTCGGAAACCCCGAAGACCGGTTTACTCGCGTCGAGGCTCATATGGAGTTAATGTGCCATAATTGCTCAAGGACACAACTTGGCACCATGCAGTGGGTTTGAAGCCCATGCATTAAACAGATTTGGGGGGGGGGGGGGGCTATGAAAATGAAAATTTTCAGTGCAGAAGTTTTTATATTTTTCTTATTTTTGCTCAAAACATAGATTGTGGGTACAAAACAGAAATGCCTCATTATAGATTGTGGGTACAAATTAGAACCACCTCAGCGCCTATAATTGCTGAGGCGGTTCTAACCAGTACCCACAATATATGTTTTGGAGCAAAAATAGGTATACCCCTGTATACCCCAGTTTTGCTATATATGAGTAAAAGTGGGGTATATGGAGGTATCCATTACATGGACATGTTATCGTGATGCTGACCCGAGGTCTGACGAACTCTAAACCACTAGGCCACCATGCTCCCCTAGACACACTAGTGCATTGACTTGGAGATTAATGCAAAATACGACTCAATTACTTGAAATCCTTTTTAAATGCAGGAAGATTAGATGGAATTTAAAAGGCAGTTAATGCATACTGACAGACAGGAAGCCGTAAGACTGACAGATGCTTCTACAGCATAACTTAGTGACCTCAAGTCATAATGATGTGCTGCAGTGTTTGCAAATTGTCACATACAGCGCAATAAATATAATTGAAAAAGTTAAATTAATGTGAGATTTTTTAGTCAGGGCAGCATTCATAAGAAACATGTGATTCATATAATAGAATCAATTAAAGTTATATGCATACAAGGAAACAGTGAGAGTTTGCCTGTTTTAATACTTAGAATGCAACCCAGCTTCTTTTCGATTATACAAAGAAAAATTCAGTAAATTCATCATACATACACTACTAAATTTGAAGTTGGACTACTAAATTTGAAGTTGGACTATACACTATATTTGGTTATTTCTGCTACTAGGTTCTCTTGCACTTGTGCGCCACTAGAAAGTATAAGCATGAAGCAACCATAGATTTAAGCAATATTTTAGTTTTTCATACAAATATGAAAGAAATAATTCATAAAATGAAAGAAAAATGTACCCATCATTTGTGTTTGCTGTGAACATATATATGCTACAAAAGAACAAAACAAACAAAAACAACAGTGTTATGAAACCAAATGATACTGTATTCTATCATAAAATATATCTTTGTTTTGAGTTCAAACTGTCTTTTCATGTGGTCAAACTGTTCAAAAGAATAATGTCTTTGTCATGAATATTTTCTGTGGACATAAATACAGAAAAATAACACAAACATGACTGCATTATTAGCAGAGTTAAGCAGAGTTATGAAACAAAGAAGCAACTGAACTAAATGAGCTGCGACGCGAGAAAACCGGTCTTCGGGGTTTCCGACCAGGTCAGACACAAACCGGCCTGTACAGTTACAGAAGCAAGCTAGAGCCTTGAAATTTCTGATTTAAGAAGAGGGACTGTGCTATCCGTGTAGCGAAAACAAAAGCGCTGATCAGTTAACGGGAAGCTGGTCTGCGCCTTTGTTTTCGCATATGCAAATTGTTGGTTTTCTCATGCAAAGGCTCAAATTTTTTTTAAGAGCCTTGTTTGCACACCGTTCATCCAGATACAACAAACGGGAAAAGGTCTTCCAAACGCGGATATAAACAATAGTATTTTGAGCGGTGGGGAAAAAGAGTGAGGATTTATTATCTTTAATTATAACGAATATCGGCTGAGTTGATATTTGTTTGATATACAGTGAAAAAGTACATAACTTTGCAAATGTTTACCTAAAATCATGCTTCATAAATTCTATTAGTTCGAAAAATATAGGCTTCTAAATCTGACTTGGATGCACGAAAAGAGAAAAATCTTCGTAAGAATGTCTGTAAATCATTATTAAAGCACAAAAATATGACCAAATTGATGTTTTTCGGAGGATTGAGGATCGCTTCAAATGTTGCCGTCACAAGAACCCACGCAAAATTATAGAAAAAGAATAAGAACTATTTGAAATTTGGTACTCTCATTTAATATGGTGCAACATACCACGGTTCAAATTCTCAAGCAGGTGCAACAAACTTGGACCATTCGGTGCAACAAACACGGATAATCAAAACCAAATTCTCATCTTATTTTAACGAAAACTGGCTGCAGTCATTGTTAAAGCCAACTTTGTATGGTTTATTGGCCATAGATGGTTGGTTTAAGACCAATTATGGCTTAATATGGCGTGATAAAACCACAAGAAACGTGTATGAGCACTTTCACTACGATTTGGCCACGACATTAGAAAACCATGTCAACATGTTTTATAGAGCGATATGCCCATATCAGCTGCATGTTAATCGAGAAACAAACTGTCCGTGCCTTTGTTTCCGTTCTTTAAATTCGACAATTAAAGCCTTACTTAGCTTTATGAAGTTTGATAGTGTCAGATATAGTCAGAGCTCCAAATGCTTTCGCCTTTCATATTCAAACACCAACTAAATTACGCATGTCTGAAGATTATTACATTTAAAACATATGGCGTAATGTATGTATGTATTTCTTTCATGAAGATATGGCCAAGAATATATTTATCATGACTGTCCCTCTCACTCTTAGTGTGGTTATGTGAAATCCTTTGTAAAAGGTCCTCTACGACAACATGTAAAACAAATTATGGATACAAACGTAGACTACGTAGATTCAAGACGAGCAGTTATTAGTGGTGAAAGAAATGTGCACAAAGAACTCGTTACCATGCCTCTGGGAGGCTTTTGGTGTAAAATTGATGACTGAGCGTCTGTATATGACTTTGGCTGTTGATTATGGTGGCTTGTTAGTGCCATTTCGTCTTTTCGTTATTTCGCAGCGAAATAACGCCACGCGAAAAGACGAAAAGACGAAATAACGCCGCGCGAAAAGACGAAAAGACGAAATAACGCCGCGGGAAAAGACGAAAAGGCGAAATAACGCCGCGCGAAAAGACGAAAAAACGAAATAACGCCACGAGAAAAGTCGAAATAACGAAATTACTGCACAAAAAGACGAAATAACGCCATGCGAAAGAACGCAATTTTATAGCCATCATAATGGCGTCTTTTCCAGTGCCTGTTTTCGTTATTTCGTCTTTTCGTGTTGCGTCTTTTCGTTATTTCGTCCTTTCGTTATTTCGACTTTTCGTTATTTCGTCTTTTCGCGTGGCGTCTTTTCGTTTTTTCGTTATTTCGTCTTTTCGCGTGGCGTCTTTTCGCGTGGCGTCTTTTCGTTATTTCGTCCTTTCGTTATTTCGTCTTTTCGCGTGGCGTCTTTTCGTTATTTCGTCATTTCGCGTGGCGTCTTTTCGTTATTTCGTCCTTTCGTCTTTTCGCGTGGCGTCTTTTCGTTATTTCGTCTTTTCGCGTGGCGTCTTTTCGTTATTTCGTCTTTTCGTTATTTCGTCTTTTCGTTATTTCGTCTTTTCGCGTGGCGTCTTTTCGCGTTTAAAAATAGACAGATGATAATAATCTATACCTTTGGTGACCTTTATTATAATAAATTTGTCATCTTGTCTTTATGTTAAATCGAAACCATTGAAGTATTTTAAATACGGACCTTTACAAAATAACTGAATGGTTCATTCAATTTCATTTGAGCCGCGTCATAAGAAAACCGGACTTTTCCTGTACGAAAAAAGACGCAGATCAGCTGTGCAGTTATTTTCTCAGCTTGATCAGTGCCATGTTTTCGCTAATCGGATAGTACAATAATCATGAATTTTAAGCTTCTAGCCTTCTTTTGAGATTGCACAGTCCGATGTGTGTCGGACCGGTTCGGAAACCCAAAGACCGGTTTTCTCGCTTCGTGGCTCATTTGTGACCGAGCAATAATAGAATTGAGCCGCCTCGTGGGAAAACCAACAATGTGGTTTCCGAACAGGTCCGACACAAACCGGCCTGTACAGTCACAGAAGATGGATAGAGACTGGAAATTTTGGATTTAGAAAGTCGAGAAATTGTCCTATCCATGTAGCGAAAACAAAGGAGCTGATCAGCTTCGCAGTTACTGCGAAGCTGATCTGTGCCTTTGGTTTCGCATATGCAAATATAAATTATACAAAATACAAATCAAATACAAATTGTATTTGGCAACGCATTACGAAAACTTGCCCATGCAACATACAGAGATTTTTGTTCAGCTGTAAAAAGTAAAAATTACATTGGAAAATGTTTGAAGTTTTTAATATTTTTGCTCAAAACATACATTGTGGGTACACGTTATAATGGCCTCGGTGAGGCGGCTCTAACAAGTACACACAATGTTTGTTTTGAATCAAAAATAAGAAAAAATATAGGTATACCCCTGCGTACCCCAGTTTTGCTATATAAAAGTGGGATATAAGGGGATATACATTTCATGGACATGTTTTTCTGATGTACAGTAGTGCGACATAATGTCAAGAATGGAGTTTTCTGAAGGTGTCCACTGACTGTAGTTCAGAATGTTGGCTACAATAAAAAGATGATATACAAGGTCATACTTAACCATAATAAAGTGAAAATAATCTAATTTAACAAAGCCACTAACAGTAACAGTTACTGTTATGCTGCATGCCATGTCAAATGCCATCAACTTTTGAAAGTTTTATTTTTATTACTTTAAGTCCTTATTATCCTATAATTTGATTAGATAATGCCATATATACAGTCAGACATAAGTTAAGCATCACCCTAACATTATTCTGGAGACTGTTTTGAGATAACAATTACTTCATAAAAACAATTATTCTGTGACGGTAGTTTACCAGTGTTGTTTCTTGATCGGATAGAACTGTTAGAACGCCATTTGCCTTAAAGGCGGTTTAGATTCTATGGGACCATTTATACACAAACCCCTATTTTTGGCATATACCCTTATGCACCAGTCATTTGTATCCCCGGCTCCCCTAGGGTCGGGGAATAACGGTAATTTTTAAAGCCCCGCTGAAAGCCCGGCACCGCGGGGCCAGATTTGTGGTAAAATCCCTGCTAAAAGCCCCAGCTCCTCGGAGGCTGACCATAATGTGGAACAATAGCTGGGAGCTGTTCTGATGAAACTGAAGTATGAAAGAGGATCTTGAACTCATGCGTGTAAAAAGTACAGGTACATTTGCAAATTAAATAAGGACCATAAAAGTAATCAAATTGATTTCTAATTTGAAATAATGTGACCGTGCATTGATGGGAAATTACCCCCCGGCACATCCTCGGCACTGCCTGGACTCATCAGACTGTTATACTCAGTATTTTATGGAATTTACAGGAATAGCCATCCAAACTTATTCGCTTGTTTTTTAAGCACCACGTTTTCACTACATGTGTATATACATGTATGGGTCATTATAAAAAATGGAGCAATCCTTGTCCCTGATGATTTTCTCGAAAGCGCTATGTAGGAGGTTTGCATTCTCTTTCTTTAATATTATTATCCGCCGCGCTTTACAAGAACCACACCAGATTTCACGTTTCCACAAGTGATGCACAAAGTGCTATTTTATTCTTTTCATTGCAAAAGAAGCTTGCTAATAATCACATTTTCTGTTACCATCCAGTGCATATTATG
This sequence comes from Rugalucina vietnamica, assembly GCA_964017185.1. Lineage (NCBI taxonomy): Eukaryota > Metazoa > Mollusca > Bivalvia > Lucinida > Lucinidae > Rugalucina > Rugalucina vietnamica. The sequence continues at coordinate 56,228,870 of OZ024873.1, forward strand.
TTACTTAGGTCAAATTCAAAAACAATATGATTTATAAAGTGCTATTTAAGAGCGGCGGCACACATACATATAATATAGTGATGTCCCTGGAAAACGTATCAGTGCTGTCACAGTTATTAAAATCGATTTGGACCAGAGTTATGATCAAAACAATAACATTTTGTATACACCACCAAGCTGAATAAGTAACGGTAAAAAACGTTTGAACAAATCGCTTTACTCCGTTCATATACCAAAAAGACATGTCAAAATCGGAGTGGGAATTTTACAACCATCGGTATTATCACGCGCATTTTGTCGCTTCTTGCAAATATCACATACATTTTAAGACCATGACTGAATTTCAGCTTAGGACCAGTTAGAATAGACATGCAAAATTTTTATTCTGCATTCTGTTGTAAGTCAGTAGAATTAAATTTATGTGCGAAACACAGTACTACTACAGTCAGTACTATAACGGTCGTGACAGTACTGATATATTTGTGACAGCACTGAGTTGACTTCTGTCAGCAGGCGTGGATTCAGGCAATTTCCTAGACTGAAAGGAGTTAGGTCGCTTTTCACTAGAGGGTCACAGCTACTTACACCAGCAGCAGCCAGGTTGCCATTTTATAATTTAAGGTGTATGTGGGGGGGGGGGGGTGATACAAAACTTCAAATTCAAATTTCTTTGTGGACCAGGGTATATCCAATTAGCCCCGAGGGGATGGTACTCCCATAATTATCATAATTATGGGAGTACCACTCCGGGGGGCTAATTCAGTATACTGTCTCAATAGTATTGACTATTGAGACAGTATGTGTATGTAGCGCGATAAATGCCCTTTTTGCGTAGTCCACTCCAAATTAGATTACCCCTTTTTCAGTGGAAAAAATTTGAAGCGCACACTTTATACAGAAAAATCGCCTTTTTCTGTAAAACGCCATCATTTTCCTCGAGTGGTGGGAGGGGTAACTCGAGGTAATTCTGGTACGGATGTGCCGTTAAACCTACCAAATCAATATACATGTACCTCGAAAAAAGGGACCCGGTGATATACACACTACGGTACATGAAAATACGAAAATATTAAAATTCTTTGGAGCATGTGTCTTTTGTGTTTGTATATGTTGCATACCATTACGAAAATGTGTTGTTGCCCATGCAAGATAAGCCTCAGTCCCACTGCGCTTACGATCGCTTAAGATCGCCGTATTACGACCAGTTTAGGATCACATTTCTGAGATAATCACAGGTAAACTCAGTGGATCGCACGACCGATCTGAAGAAATTTGGGGCGGTCCTCTGAAATAATCAGTTTTAGGGATCGATTTAAGGACCCACGACCATTCCAAAATATCGGATGCAGTAATTTAAGAAGTACGGATGTTTATGAGAAAATGATGCTTTATAGTATAATCTTGAAAAAGATAATATTAAGTATCTGAGATCATCCTACGACCGTTCCTAGCGTTCTTGAGCAATCGTAGGATTAAAATCCGTCGCAAGCGGTTTTTGACATGATCAAAATTCTGAAAACAATCGTAAGCAGGCCATATGACTAAAATGGGCGTGATATGCCAGAGATGTACCGTTAAATCTGAGTGAACACGTCCATTCATGTGAATTACGTAAAAACCGTTTGTTTTCTACAGTTGTTCAAAACTAACGATGTCGTTAGTTAACGTTTCGTTAAAATTTCAAACGTTAATATTACAAATACACTGTTATTGTTTGTTGAAAAAATGTGAGAATCCTTTCTTACATTTTTTCAACAAAAAATAACAGTGTATTTGTTACTTTTGCTGATATTTGCTTAAAAAAAATTATGTCTTAACGATATCGTTAAGCTAACGATGCTTTGAACAACTGGGTCCTGATGTTTAAACGAGACTACAAGAATGATCGCTTCATCAGTTGAAAACTGTTTCACCACGTTTGGGCATATATAAGGCACTGTCTTTTAATCGAATATATTTAGCAAAATCGTAGGATTGTGTTACATCCGAAAGGATCGGCCTTAAGATCATGAAAATTTCTAAAGAGTGTCGTAATATCCCCGAATCTAAAGACTATCTTGCGTTTCTGCAATCGTACGATGCAGTGGGACTGAGGCTAAACATAGACTTCTTCAGCTTTAAAAAAAAACGAAAATATATATATCTGTTTGTGTACACTTTACAACCGCCTCGCCGAGGCGGTTGCATATTTATTGTTGGTATTATGTTCTTAGCAAAGGCACATAAATAAAATCTGTCAGTTATAAAACTCCTATACAAAATGCATATGGGCCACAACGTGAGAAAATGTACCTTCGAACAATTTATGGGTATTGGAAAAAACAATGTTACTTCGAATGTATAATGTTTTTAGAGTCTGTTAGTCTTTATTTGACCAGATTATTCAAGTTATTTTGTGAGTTATGACCAATTTACTGCATGAACCCTACAGACGTCATTGTCCTGAAAAATGACGTCAAAGTTGCGTAATACATTTCTGCATGTTAGTAGACCCTACACAATGTGGTGCCTTTGGTTAAAACTGTTTAAGCACTGGTCAGAACCTATTGTTAAAATAGAATCTAATCACCCCTACATTCAATCTGTCGACATTATTTTGTCTATTTGTATGACGACACGGTTGCCATGGTTACCATTTAGTGATAGATATAGGAAACGTAAGAATATTATGGGCGAAAACAAGGGCAGATAACTCTAAATATTGAAAATGAATATGTTTTAAAACTCATTCACGTGGTAGCCCAGTGTTCAAATATAACAAATATAGTGTTATTTCTAAAACGTGTATTACATGATTTTTCTTTTTTTTCCGCTTTCTACTAGTAACGTCGGAATGTCCGAAGGTACATTTTGTCGCATTGTGGTTCATATAGTGATAACCATATGCATTCATATGCATAAAATACAACCGGGTGCAATTTCAATTTCTTCCACCTCGAAAGAAGGGGCAAATTTGCACCAGGGTGATTAAAAAACCGTTTACATGACATAAAATTCACACAGAGTGCAAATTTGCACCCGGAGTGCAAAATACACCCAGGTACAAATGTTGCATATGAACACGGCTAATTCTTGTCCAGGAAAGTGTGGTTAGAATAAATGACACAGCAGTATCGACATAAACTAAACTGGTTGCCGTGTACGCTAAAGAAGAATACAAACTATGTAGACGTATTATAAATGCTCAAATAATTCAAGATTTTTAAGAACATATTTCCACAAAAATAGGCGATATTTCCTCTGATGAACAGGGTATTAAATTGTCCCCGAAATAGCCAATAGGCGTAAAGCTTTTACGTCGTAACTAAGAAAAACTCGATCTTATTTTGAATGCAATGAGAGATAAACTGATGTTTGCATAGTCAATATCCTTTAAAGTGTATCAAGATTTGTTAGACATAGACATAGGCATAGAAGATTTATTTTTTGTCGAATATTATAAACATAATAACATAAGCCCTGTAGGGCTTTTACTTCGACAAACATATGTAAAATAACAACACTATCACAGTGCATGCACAAATTAGAACAAAAGTAACTAAATACAACATCTCAGAAATTTATAAATACATATAATTATATTATCCCTAAAATTATACTATGTGAGAGTTAAGATAAACATCATCTTGAAAAAAAATATGTAATGTAAAAAATAAATAAAAAATGCAGCAGTTCATTCATTTACATTTAAATCATGAAATATATTTAAATTATAAAGGCATCATCAGGTAGAGTTGAAACTTGAAAACAAGTAAATACACATTTCTGAGCAAATACCTAGTTTCAAGGATAGCAGCTCATATTAAGAGAAGGGAAAATCAATGCAGAAAACTTTCCAACGACTGCACAAAATAAAGAGAAAGAGCTGCAAAACAATTCAAGGCCAGTTGTTAAAGGCTCATATACACTTTCAGATTTTGAAATAATCGTCAACTTCTAACGATGCATTTTCTGCATTTTAAAGAAATTATCATTGATATAACAAACGCCATAAATCTTACAAGTCGAATGGTTTGTGTAGTCAGTTATGGAACATATTCTAAAAGATGTTGTTGTTGCACTTATAGCATAAAGCACTCTACATGGTGAACAGCGGGTACAGGAAAATCAAGGTACATGCACCAAACTTATGTTTTGAATTCATGCAGCCCGGTTAGCACGACAAATGTTTACATGTCTTTGATAGTTTCTATCCTAAATAATCACCCTCGGTTTCAAAACAAACATGGTAAAAATGACATCTATTAAGAAAGTATGACAGAATATGTTCCGGTGATTAACTTCCTTTTGCCAACGTATCATATTGATTTAATTTTGTAGTAATTGGTACTACAATTATGTCATTTTGATGTTATTTTGAGATGGCGCACCAGAGGTCAAAATGGAGCTATAGCAATAAAATTAGATGGTCGTAAAAACACGTTATCATAACTAAGTTAAAAGGTACAAGTAGGCAAAGATCAGGAAAAGGCGCAATCAGAAAGATTCCCACTCCAAAAACCAAGGTGGGAAAAAACTAAATGAACAATCAGGTACTTATACCATGAAAACATATCGTAAGCCGAATGAGCAGCTATTTTCCCAATAGGTGGCCACTACGTTACCCAAACTTAACTAAAAATATATGAAAACACACATAAGGTGCGAACAGCACAAAAATTTTTAAACACCAATACATAAAACAAAAAGAACCACCACAGAAGTATCGCCTTGGAACGATCAGTATATAAAATTACTGGTGGGATCAAACCGGTTTTACAGGTACCTAACCTCACCCTCAGCTTCTGCAGTGGTTCACAACATTTAGTTAGTTTATAATAAGTAATAAAGCAAGCTGAATGAACAATTTATGAACAGTTATATTGTAAAGATAGATGGCCTTCCCTTGTTCATGTGTGTCAGTGTTTGATACTGTTGGCTGTTAGAATGGTTTCTGTTTAAACTTTCTGTTAGGCTGAAATTCATTTTCAATCACTGAGGTAGGCAGATTGTTGATATATAGGTACACATTCAGAAATCTGTCTGTCACAATATTGACAGTTATAACAGTGTATTTTAAAGTGGTGAAAATTTAACATAAAGACAGAGTTACAGTTCGGGTCTCACAAGGGGCATATGTTAGACAAGCCAAGTTCTGCTTGCGGGTGTGCCATGTGTTTCTTCTAGTTTTTTTTTTTTTCTTCTATTTTCGCCCAACCTACTTGGCCTGTCTCATTTGAGATGAAGTTATCTAGTAAGGAACGTTTAGACTGAATGTAAAACAGATATACCCACATGAGGGCCTGTTCGGATAAAAAAAAATGTAATGACATGGATCAAAACCTCGAAGGTAGCAATAAAGTCAAGTGGCTAATGATATGTTGATTGGTCATGATTAATAAAATTTATTTTTGCTCGGTCACAAATGAGCCGCGACGTGAGAAAACCGGTCTTCAGGTTTCCAACACAAATCGGTCTATGCAATCTCAAAAGAAGGCTAGAAGATTGAAATTCATGTTTAAGAAGAAGAGAATTTGTATTATCCCATTAGCAAAAACAAATGCACAGATCAGGCTGTGAGAGTAACTGCACAGCTGATCTGCGTCCTTGTTTTCGCATAGGCAAAAGTCCGGTTTTCGATTTACAATGGTGTCAATTTAAATAAAGACAGTGTGACACATTTTGTACTCAATAAAAGTCACTAAAGGTGTAGATTATTATCATGTATATCTATTTTTAAACGCGAAAAGACGAAATAACGAAAAGACGAAATAACGAAAAGACGCCACGCGAAAAGACGAAATAACGAAAAGACGCCACGCGAAAAGACGAAAGGACGAAATAACGAAAAGACGCCACGCGAAATGACGAAATAACGAAAAGACGCCACGCGAAAAGACGAAATAACGAAAAGACGCCACGCGAAAAGACGAAAAAACGAAAGGACGAAATAACGAAAAGACGCCACGCGAAATGACGAAATAACGAAAATACGAAATAACGAAAAGACGCCACGCGAAATGACGAAATAACGAAATAACGAAAAGACGCCACGCGAAAAGACGCCACACGAAAAGACGCCACGCGAAAAGACGAAAAGACGAAATAACGAAAAGACGCCACGCGAAAAGACGAAATAACGAAAAGTCGAAATAACGAAAGGACGAAATAACGAAAAGACGCAACACGAAAAGACGAAATGACGAAAAAAGGCACTGGAAAAGACGCCATTATGATGGCTATAAAATTGCGTTCTTTCGCATGGCGTTATTTCGTCTTTTTGTGCAGTAATTTCGTTATTTCGACTTTTCGCGTGGCGTTATTTCGTTTTTTCGTCTTTTCGCGCGGCGTTATTTCGTCTTTTCGTCTTTTCGCGCGGCGTTATTTCGTCTTTTCGTCTTTTCGCGCGGCGTTATTTAGTCTTTTCGTCTTTTCGCGTGGCGTTATTTCGCTGCGAAATAACGAAAAGACGAAATGGCACTAACAAGCCACCATAGTTGATCCTGTAGTTTTATTTTAAACATATGTTATTCAGATTCACAAATAACATATCTACATACATTGGCGAAAGTTACATGGCGAAACGGATTAGAACGAAAGCAGAGCTTATAGAGTTCTTCTCCATGCAAACGTTGATCCTGTACATAATGAAAGAACAAAAACTTATAGCAACGTGGCATAGTTTGACTCCTGATCCGACGAGGTCGGAGGGAGGGGGGGGGGGGGGTGCTGGGACCAGGGATTTTTCTTTGAGCAAGACATTTTAATTTCCATAGGACTGGTTATTTAATTTTCTCTCTTTATGAAATTGAGGATGTCCCCAGGAAAAATAGTTTTCGGCGTTGTTCCCAGTATAAAACGATAAGCGGTGCCCCAGGAAAAGTGGTTTATCTTCATTATATTTGTCCCGAGCATAAACGATAATCGGTGTCCCAGGAAAAGTGGTTTATCTTCATTATAGTACTGTTTATTGTGCCTGGCCTCTCTGTCGTGCTCGTTGCCTTTCATTCCTGTTGAAACTTAGTCTGATGGCTACCTTGTTCGGAAAGAGCTAGTCATTCTGCTCTTCGTGTGTGTTGTCGGAAAAATGTTTTATTTTTTTATGTGTATTTTGTTTCCCACCTGGTGTCTATGTTGGGACTTTAAATTTAATTGCATCGATTCCTGGTCCCTCTATTCTTACTTTCTTACTGACACGGCTGAAGAGTCGTTAACCTTTAGCATGCTGAGCAATATAGTGAAATCGATATCGCAGCCCACTGACGTTTTTTTCCAATTTTTTCCGTGTTTTCTTAATTTTTGAGCCATAAAAACAGCTGAATAAATTCAACAAACGCAGTAAACAAATCTACTTTCGGTTTCGGAAGTCTTTGTTACGCCGATTTCTAGCGTAAAAATTCATCATACGTACCGTTACGATGTCATATTTCGGGTGTAAATGCACCCAATTTTCCATTTACCAGCGAAAAAAGCGCTGAAAATGCATTTCTAATGCAAAAATAACGAAAATCCGATCGAAATCGGCCGACAAATCGGTCCCAAAACCACAAGCCGCCATGTTGTTTTCATGCGCAACTGTCTGGGCATCGCTCATTAATATTCATAAGTAGGCAGTGGGCGAAAAGTGTGGGAAATTTGAAAGCGTTTTTTCTTGTCGACCGCAGTCGCCTCTAGTTGGCACAGATAGGTATTCCACGGTCGACCGCAGTCGCCTACAGCATGCTAAAGGTTAACTGGGATGTTTATTCACAACACAAACATACAAACAAATACCTTCACAGGTGTATCATTGCTTTGATTCTACGAAAAGATTATCCATATAAAAAAACTGTTAGCAGATATGTTATAATATGTTGTTATTTGTTATATGCCACCCCATAATTCGATCGTATTTCAAGTGAATAACCGACTAAAAAGCCAACAGGATGCATTTATAGCACGTTTACTTTATAAAAAAAAATATAGATTCTTCTTTTTATTTTAGTTAGAAAACGTTCTGTCAGTGTTTTGCACGTTAAAACCAGATTTTCGTATCCGTGTTTGTTGTACCCAAATTATGTGGGTCATCCGCGTTGTGTAGTATCAACGTCCGTGGTAAGTTGTACCTTGAAGTAAACAAGGCTGATTTTTAAACATGTTTATCGACACCCAAAAAAACTTTTCCAGTTTGATGCACGGTATATATATATTCCATAGATGTTGAAAAATAGTTTTGAAGAGATATTTGCACGCAACCAAACAAATAAATTCTACAAATATGAAAAGAATCGAGAAGTAGGCGAGAAAATTATGATTTTCGAATTAAAATCGCTTTTATCTATAGTTTACACAAATGTTTTGTTTTGATACTGTACCATTCTTAAGATAAACCATTTCGCATCAACTCTGCATAAACACATTTTATATAGGAACAAATTAAATGCTATTTGTTTATGTTTTCTTACCTTGTGTATTCCCGCGATACAGATGTTTAAATCCGCGTTTGGAAGACCTTTTCGCATTTGTTGTATCTGGATGAACGGTGTGTGTTTGAGTTTGAAACCGTCATCTCCTGGAGTACACATGAAATGAATAACTTCTAGTGCCAAGATACATGAAGAAGCCATTTGCCTTGTAAACCATGGGGTGTGGATTCCATCCTTAGACTAAGGCTAATCTCTATATATATAGTCTTTTGGATGAGACTTAAGACTGATGTCCCATATCCATATGACTGTAGCTGTTGAGAGGAATGTGAAACACAAAGTCATCTTGACTGTGCAAATTTGATAGTAACTAACTATAATATGCCGCTGTTTGTTTGTATGTTTGTATTGAGGTTTAACATCCCAGTCAACAAATTTGTCATTTTGAGATGGAGCCACCACCCAGTACTCTGGGGAATTAATGTGTCTTGCTCAAGGACACAACACGGTGCCGCCAGTGGGGATCCAGCCTAGGACCTTTCGATTCATCTGAGTCCGATGCTCTACCACAATGCCACTTTGCTCCCAAATGTGCCACTATGAAATCAAAAAGCAACTAACAGAATTGAACGCAAATACATATCAAGAAACGACGCTATTACTGACGTCAAGGTCAGTTGTGGCTAGTAGGGTGTTACAAAAATAAGACTTTACGAGGAAATGTTGTAAACATATTCATTAGATCTGCTTTAAGCCTAATTCTAGTGAAGCCATATTGTAAATGCCAAGTTTCTAGAACTATTTGATTAGGTGATTACCGCTTTTTAGCCGTAAAAGGCGGGGAATGTTTTTTCCACCAGCCAAACTTGTCTAAACCGAAATGTCAATCAAGAAATACGGCTTCCCGTACCTAGAGACATTTCCTGAAGCCATTTCTACAGACAAAATTTCCCCAAATTTGCAAACTGCACTTAAGAAATGCACTATTGTTAACTTACAAATTAAGTAAGAAGATTTGTTCAACAGGTTGACTTTGTGCTTTATGTCCCACTGTACAGCTATGGTCATATGGGGATTATTATGAAAACTTGCCCATGCAATATACAGAGATTTTTGTAGCCATTAAAAAAAAAAAAGAAAATTTTCAGCAGAAAATTTGATATTTTTCGTATTTTTGCTCAAAACGATTGTGGGTAAACGTTAGAACTGCCTCACTGAGCAAAAATAAGAAAAATAGTAAACCCCTGCATACCCCAGTTTTTCTATATAAAAGTGGGGTACAAGGGGTATACATTTCACGGACATGCTTTCCTGATGGAGACCTCGGTTTTTAATTAAAAGTCTCTTCCAAAAGACTGAGAAGCTCGAAATCCAACAAGCAAGCAAAAGCTGGTTTACAAGAAGGGAAGTGGCTTAATCACAACACCAAAGAGGTTTCAAAAGAAATAGACAAGAATCTTGAAGAAAAAAAATATCCAAATCAATTTGGAAAAAGGATAATGAGAAACTGAGCAGAAAGGGTCAACTCAAATCTGTGATTTGCTGTGATTTGTATGTTGTTAAACGCCTCATTCAATGATTTTTCAGTCAGCCGTTTCCTTGGGGTACCTAACCTATGTGCCGCCTCGTGAGAAAACCAACAACCTGCATAGGCGAAAACAAAGACGCAGATCAGCTTCGCAGTAACTGCGAAGCTGATCAACGCCTTTGTTTTCGCTACTCGGATAGTACACTTCCTCTTCTAATTAAATCCGAAATTTCAAGCTTCTAGCTCTTCTCTGAGCTTGTACAATCCGGTTTGTGTCGGACCTGTTCGGGAACCACATTGTTGGTTTTCCCACGAGGCGGCTCCTATGTATTTGTTGTATCAAGAGCTTTAAGCATCTTCACATCAGGAAAACATGTCCGTGAGATGCATACCCGCTCATACCCCACTTTTATATAGAAAGACTGGGGTTTGCCGGGGTATACCTATTTTTTTATTTTTGCTACAAAACATAGATCGTGGGTACTCGTTAGAGCCGCCTCGGTGAGGCAGATCTAACGTGTACTGTACCCACAATGTATGTTTTGAGCAAAAATATTGAAAATATCAATTTGAGGAAATCATCAGTTTTTTTACAGCTGAAAAAAAAAATCTCTGTAAATTGCATGGGCGTATTTTCATGAGAAAAAATTCCTCTGAACAATATATTTGTGTATGGTAATGCTCACAACTTTCCAACAAACATGGGATGGAAAGTTAACTGACTCTTTAGCAAAACAAAAACAACTTACACAACAGCATAAGCTGGTAAATTAATGGTCACCCATTAATATGTAGGTTGACAAACAGTTGACCACATTAGATGTATTGGTCTGTTAGCCATCTGACCTTGGCTGCTGACCAAATGAGCGGCAACATAAAACAATCGGTCTGCAGGTTTTTCCACCACGTCCGACATAAACTGACCAGTGCTGTCTCAGAAGAAGACTAGAAACTTGAACTTTTGGATTTAAGAAGAGGAGGGATTTGCACTATCTGTGTAGTAAAACTAAAAGGCGCTGATCAGCTTTGCAGTTACTGCACAGCTGATTGCACAGCTGATCTGCCCTTTGTTTTCACATACTTTTAGGCAAAAAATCGGATGTCTCATTGTATGTCTCAGCCGCCACCACTTATATAAGGAAAAAACAAAATCAGGTCGGCAGTCATGTCAATTATGATTATCCATAACTCTATTATAGTTAGTTTGCCAGCACTTTTGCGGAAATCTGGCGGCTAGGTTGGTCAATAATATGAGCCGCCCCATGGGAAAACCAACAATCTGCATAGGCGAAAACAAAGGTGCAGATCAGCTTCGCGGTAACAGCGAAGCTGATCAGTGCCTTTGTTTTCGCTACTCGGATAGTACAATTCCTCCTCTACTTAACTCCAAAATTTCAAGCTTCTAGCCTGCTTCTGCAGCTGTACAGCCTGATTTGTGTCCAACCTGTTCGGAAACCACATTGCTTGTTTTCCCACGAGGCGGTTCATATGTCAGTGGAGCCCAAAAATGATGGATCCTGAAGTCTGGCACATTTTCTCAAGTTTTGTAAGAAAATTTCCCTTTTCTACTGATTTAAAAGCAGATAATTTACAGACGAAGGCAAGCACAAAGGCAAGGCAAGTACTGGTAAACGAAGGCAAGCACAAAGGCAAGGCAAGTACTGGTAAACTTCATCCTATAGGCACAGTAAAGTCCTGGCAAGACCTTAAGGCAAAAAGCAACAAAGGTTTTGTCTGCAGTTTAGTTCCAACAAGCATAATATTATGGCAAGTGTACACAACAAAGCCAGGAAGGTGCATCTAAGGCAGCCCCTCTCAGCTGCAAGCAAGATGAACAAATTAAAGTCAATAATATTAGACGAAGGCAAGCACAAAGGCAAGACAAGTACTGGTAAACGAAGGCAAGCACAAAGGCAAGGCAAGTACTGGTAAACTTCATCCTGTAGGCACAGTAAAGTCCTGGCAAGACCTTAAGGCAAAAAGCAACAAAGGTTTTGTCAGTTTAGTTTCAACAAGCATATGGCAAGTGTACACAACAAAGCCGGGAAGGTGCATCTAAGGCAGCCCCTCTCAGCTTCAAGCAAGATGAACAATTTATTGACCACTCCAAGAGAATGCCTGTGCCCAGGAAAAGTGCCTATATAAGAAAGTCCCCAGACAGCCCATGCTTACTGAGATTATATATAACAAGTTTGTGCACTGTTTCTGTGTGACCTCAATGCTTGCTGAATTTTTTTTATCGAGTTTGTGTTGCAATCCTTTGTAAAATGCTCAGTTTTTATTATCAAAATTCTGTTGTTATCAATTTGAGAATGTTTCTTGGCTTGTCCAAAGCTGGGGTTAATAACTCAAAGGCATCGTAAGTTCCCGTACTTACGACACACGATGGCCTTAATATGGCCAACTTAAAGATTATTCCAGTTACTTAAAGTTATCGTAACTTTTTGAAATGAACAGTGCCACTTCATATTAAAGATAAGACGACGCTAAGGTGGGCTTAAATTGACCGTATAAAGTTACGATGTTATTAGATGTCACCGTAACTTAAGGTCTTTTTCAGTTATTCACTAGAATCCCTAGGAGATACTTAAGTTGGTCGTAAGATGATCTTTAAAGGCAAAGATGGCTTGAGTTACCATTACCCCTGGTTCTCTAAACATGCTTCTAGAATCATATTTTGTTTACAAATCTGACCTTAGTTGTTTACCAGTCATTCCTTTCCTCTGGATTGGACTAATGATAGGCTAGTGCTGTGTTTATTGGATAGGGTGCACTAAACCAGAACATGGCACCCACACATCAGTTATTTCTGGAAACTTTTAGTCAACTTAGCGACTTAGCGGTGAATCATTGCAATTACTCGCCAGTCAAAATACAGTGTCCATGACTTGTACGAATTTGAGCAATTACTGCCTATTCAGAGATTCTTGAACAAAACTGGCCAAATAAAGCTTCATTCTGGGAGCGTTAATAAAACACCCAGGGAGCTGTGACACAATTAAGCTTTACATTACTGGGCTTTAGCAACACAATATAAACATACAAGACTGAATGCACGTGGCAAAGACTCGGGTGGTCGAAATCAGGCTTGACATTGAACTTTTCAAGTTGTTTACGAGAAATCCAGTCTGAACTTGAACTAAATGACGATAATGAACATCATGTGATCGGTCCTAGACAACCGTTATAGACATTTCAAGCGAAATTAACGAAATTTAAGAATTCAGTATTGGCCGTAATTGTAGGAGTGCTGTGCGTTAAGAGCTTTTGACGTTAATTAACTGAAGCTGGCAATTCACTGTCTCAGGTAAGAGCCATCAAGTCACGTTGATAACATTTATTTGAGAACAATTATGATTCGGTTCCATCATTTACGTCCAAAATAAGGAAATTTGACTATAAAGTGCGTAAATAAAAGCAAGAGAATACGAATTACAATTGCGCAAATGTGATGTTTTTCAGAAACCAATTCAAAAATTATTGCTTAAAGGTGAAGTTCACCTGGAAACTAATTAGTCAGATGTCCTGATTTTGGTTTGGTAATGGCTCAACATCCCTGTCAACAATTTTCCAGTCATGTTGAGTTGGACCCACCCTTCCCTTGGTATCAAACAGTGCTGTTGAGATCTACAGTCGCAAACCACTTCCTTTTAATATGAACTACTATACAAAGTTTGAAGCAAATGGGTCAACAAATGCTCAAGATATTAAGAGATGGGAAACAAAATTTTAACATAAATCAAGGGCCCATAACTCTGGACTTATTTGATGAAATTTACCCATCTTCAATCCCAAACCACACCTTCCTGATATGAACTCCTATACAAAGCTTGGTGAAAATTTCTCTTTAAATGCTCAAGATAGGGAGCGTAAATGAAGCACTTATGGACAGACGGACAGACACTTTAACACAAAATTATTGCAGAGGGTGACATAATACCCCACACTTTTTCAAGTGGCATGTTATAAAAACGCCATTTTTGTTGGCGCTATAATTCCATTTGGAGTATAGAAATTAGTCCAGACATTTTAGATGACAGCCTTATTGTTTTCATTCATCATAATAAACTATGATACAAAGGATGACAGAGTGCATCCTAAAATGTCCAATTGCAACTGACCATGACCCATCATGAACATGGTATACAGCAACGACCTAAGAAACCCAGATTTCAGGATTTTTGACCATGTGCGACACAAACCAGCCTATGATACAGTCTCAGGAAAAGGCTAGAAGATAAGAAAAAGAGGAATTGTATTATCCCTGCAGCAAAAACAAAGGCACGTATTAGCTGTACAGTTACTGCACAGCTGATCTGCATCTTTGTTTATACATGTATATGCAAAAAGCTGGTATTCTCATGATGCAGCTCATATGGCATAAAAGCTAAAACTCTCTCTGGTGCCTACACAAACAATATAATTGTCTTCTTATTTTAAGAGCATTATCGTCACGTGAGTATGGGTTTTTACCTGGGTCGCAGCTGCTTTGAGAAAATACAAAATATCAACATCACTTTGTTGTATGCCAGGATAAACCAGAGGACCATTAGTACTGTACTTCGGGCTCTTCTGACAGCTGCTACCAGTTCGTGTTTGTTTGTTTAGTGGTTTAAGTGAACAATTTTTCAATTAAAGTTGGAAAGAAGCCTCCACTTCTCAGTATTAACCATTACCATGGGGAATTAATATGAGCCGCCACATGGGAAAACAAAAAATCTGCATAGGTGAAAACAAATGCCCAGATCAGCTTCGCAGTTAAGCTGATCAGCGCCTTTGTTTTCGCTACTCCGATAGTACATTTCCTCTTCTACTTAAATATGAAATTTCAAGCTTCTAGATCTCTTCTGTGACGGTACAGGTCGGTTTGTGTCGGACCTGTTCGGAAACCACATTGTTGGTTTTCCCACGAGGCAGCTCATATGTCTTGCTCAAGGACACAGGGCGTCAAGAACAGTTTCAACCCTAGATCAGCTGGCTAACCTGCACTCCGATACACTTCGTGACCTCTCTCCTCTTCGGTGACAGGTTAGCACTGATTGCATTTAAACCAATGTTGAACATGTTGAACTGATTGCGGATTTTTTAAGTTACTTCTAGCTGTGTTATTTTGAT
The DNA here is from genome assembly GCA_964017185.1 of Rugalucina vietnamica. Lineage (NCBI taxonomy): Eukaryota > Metazoa > Mollusca > Bivalvia > Lucinida > Lucinidae > Rugalucina > Rugalucina vietnamica. The sequence goes on from OZ024873.1 coordinate 56,243,897, forward strand.
GTTAATCATATTGTTTTCATTATGTTTTTGTACCACTAACAAAAACCTTCCAATTAAACATAAAATTGCCATGAAAGTTTAAATTAACGTAGCAAAACAAACGATTTTCGATTTTGAGGAGTTAATTTTACAGTAGTCTCCCCTAATTTATTTATAGACATTGTTGAAATTTTCCACAGAAAAAAAAATGAAGTTTTTTTTTTATGATTTTGCAGATTTTAGAACCGATTATGATTTCATGATTTTAGAACCGCCTCCGTGACGCGGTTCTAACGTGTACCCGGCACAATGTATGTTTTGAGTGAAAATATAAAAAAATCAAATATTTTTCCGATGAAATTTTCATTTTTTTCTTCTGAAAAAAATCTCTGTATATTGCATATGATAGGCAAACTTTCGTATTGTGAATGCATCACACACATGTGTGCATAATGCTTTGAATGCACAGACGACCTTGGTTCAATTTTTATGTCATTAACAGAAATTCTTTGCCAGGTATATTTTTGAACAAAACATTTGCTGATTACACGAGCTTTTCATTTGCAATCTTGTACTTTTCATATTTTTAGATCTGTTTTCCTTGACCCAGCATGCACCTTTGTCTGCCAAAGCCTTGTCCAGCCATGTCTAATTACTTGTGCAAACAGAGAACTGCGTCATTGCAAATGAGCCGCGACGCGAGAAAACCGGTCTTCGGGGTTTCCGACCAGGTCCGACTCAAACCGGCCTGTACAAGCTCAGAAAAGAGCTAGAAGCTTGAAATTTCGGATTTAAGTAGAAGAGGAATTGTACTATCCGAGTAGCGAAAACAAAGGCGCTGATCAGCTTCGCGGAAGCTGATCTGCGCCTTTGTTTTCGCCTAGGCAAAAATCCGGTTTTCTCACGATGCGGCTCAAATTATGTAATCCTTAAAAGGAAGCCTGCATCTGACTAATTGAACTGTATTCTCAGAAAACCTGTCTGGTACGTTTCTCTGACAATCCATTATTTCAGACAACCAGTGTTGTGTAGTGGGGGGTTGGGGGAGAGAGAATGCAAGGTATACAAAGCTACTGCACTTACTAGAAGCTTAAAAATTAAGCAATTTGACTGTTTAATTGCTTTAAGTCGTCTCGGGTAAGCATCTCAGTGAGATCAAAGTGGGATCAAACAGGAAAGTCATTTTCTTACATACACCCTTCCTGCGAAAGCTCTCTGAGGCAGTTTACAAGTATTTAGGGCTCATTCTTTTACTCTGTTTGAATCGGCAGAAGAGAATAGGTTCTATTTTGCCATTTAACAATTTTGCAGGTAGAAACGAAGGTGTCAGTAGACAGTGTCTCATATCTGTCCTTTTGTTAGCTGCAGACTTTGCGCATGGAAAAAGCAGCAATTCTACAGACATGGCGCACTAGTTGCTATCCTGCTGCACCATGAACTAAATCTGTCGCATCACATTTTAGACACCACATATTTGCTAGACACCTAATGTCCCTAAAGACAGCTCATAGGAGGATTTTCAATTTGGCTTCTCCAAGATCTCAACTAAATTTCTGGTTGACATTTAAGTTTTTTAAACGTAGACCAGACAAATTCTAAGCAGAAATGGAAAACTGCAATTTTGCGTATGTAAAAACGAAGGACAATTCAACAAAGGACATTAATTTTGGTCAGCAATATGGCTTTGCTACACCAATAGTGCTGGCTATTTGACTGTAGCCAGCTATCGTGGTTGCATGACCAGGGGCCAGTTGTTTGAAACTAACAATGTCGTTAGTTGACGATTTTTCTAAATTTCGAACATGAATATTACAATTACACTGTTATTTTTTGTTGCAGTGCAAAGGGTTCTCACATTTTATCAACAAAAATAGCAGTATATTTGCTTGTGTAGTCAGCATTTACTTAACAAGTTGAGGCATTTACTTAACGAGTTGAGGTCTTAACGATGTTGAGGTCTTAACAATGGCCTTAAGTTTTGAACAGCTGGCCTCAGGTGTTGCAGCTCTGTCAGTAACATGTCCGAACTGTATCTAAGCAGACCTGGGACTGACTCCCATGCCTGTCAACATTTGAGCCACATCATAGAAAAAAAATGTGGTTTCCGACCAGGTCTGACACAAATCAGGCTGTGCAGCCACATAAGATGGCTACAGGCTGGAAATTTTGGGTATAGAAAGTTGATGAACTGTACTATCCCTGTAGCAAAAAGCAAAAACAAAGGCACTGATCAGCTTTCTCTGATCTGCGCCTTTGTTTCGCACATGTAAAATGTTGTTTTTTCTCATGATGTGGCATATCATGGAAGTATTTCTATTGTCACTTTCTCATGATGCTGCTAATGGTTGAAGTGGGGTTTATCCCGTCAGTCCCTTACTTTCAGATAGGTCCTAAAAGACCCATATCATGGTCAAGCTTATATTAACTTATCTTATATGAGCCGTCATGCGAGAAAACCTGTCTTTGGGGCTTCCGACCGGAGCCAACACAAACCGAGCTGTACAGTCACAGAAGATGGATAGATGATTGAAATTCCGTATTTAAGAAGAAGAGGGATTGTACTATCCGTGCAGCAAAAATAAAGGTGCTGATCAGCTTCGCAGTTACTTCGAAGCTGATCTACACCTTTGTTTTTGCATAGGCAAAAATTGGGTTTTCTCATGATGCGGCTCAAATAACATGATTCATAACAACATGGTTTTGGATAAAACACTGATCACTGTTGGACCCCAACTGAAGATTTTAGACTATTTTTGCTATAGGGATTTACATTTTACTCTCGTTATAACATGCACTGGATACCTAACATGAAAATTGGCTTGGATCTTGAAAATAGTGTTATAAAGAGGTTATGATGTACCATGTTCATTGTGAGGAAAAACGTGCAACCTACACGTTGAAACGTGACACGTGCAAGATTTTTTTACTAATTCAGAAAAAAAAGAAAAAAAGAATCTTCACATTATTAATCATTTCATTCAACATTTCTGTAACCTTACAAAGTACTTTATTAAGTACATACTAGAGACAGCAAAACACTTAAGCGGAGTTTTACCACATAAAGGACAATTCTAGTATTTTAGCATTTAAACTGGGCTTATAACAGAGTCACAACATAAGAAAACTGGCAGTTGTTTTCGCATGTGCAGCTGATCATTATCTTGTTATTTGCAACATAAAGCAGACACAATCTTCTGTGGCTTGCAGTCTAGTTTGCTTCTGACCTGAAAACACCATCCTCAAGTGTTGGGTAGAAAGTTGCATAAACGAAAGCATGCAACCTCCCAACATCACAATAGCTGTTAGCTGCGAAATTTATGAAGAAAACATTGAAAAATTCATTGAAATTTTCTTATTTTATTATTATTATTTTTTTTTTTTTTCATTATTAATATTATCGCTCATAACCTACATTTAGAGTACAGGTTAGAACCCCCTCACTGAGGCGATTCTAAAGAAAACCCACAATGTATGTTTTGGATCAAAAATAAGAAAATTAGGCTGTAACCCCTGCAAACCCCAGTTTTTCTATACAAAAATGTTGTTTAGGGGGGTATTATTTCACGTACATATTTTCCTGATGCATGCAGGGCAGGACAGCGTAGGTCCTGACTTGTGCTTTAACAATAAATCTATTAAAATCTACCACCCATTAACTTGACCTCAAGGTCTCTCAGGTGGGTCATGATGGTACAGCATAAAAGTTTAGACCAATATCTAACAACATGCAAAATATCAACTTGATCCATTATTATGTTCAAGAGATATAGACTTATAAAAACTTTAACCAAAAACTTTAACATTTGAGCAACGCCAACGCCAATGCCAGGGTGAGTGCAATAGCTCTCCCTGTACTTTCATAAAGACAAGCTAAAAAGGAAAATAATGGTATGATTTCAACTACCCATGAAATATAACTGAAATGGTTCCTAGGTTTATCTGTTAATGTTGTGTTCTCGTTATCCTTGGTGTAAGGGAGACTACATAATTATAAAAGTTTTACCACAAGACACATCAAGTTGTTGTTCTTGACAATGGCTCTAAGAAAGGTAACTTTGAGTATTTTATTCTTTTAGGCAGTATAGATTTACTTCCCTTATATGGCAAATTCCGTACATATATTGTCTCAGTATATATATGGCAAATACACAAATCTTCCAACACTATGAATAAACCCATATTTGACGAATGGATTTTCCCATCACTATCAATTGGGTGAGGCCACTTTCATTTTAAAGGGTGTTAGGAGTAATCTTTAATTTTTATTTCATTTTTCGATGAAATTCCTCCAAGCAAACAGAATAGCCCCAGACGGGACGCTGCGTTCTGCGGCGTCACATCTGGGGCTATGCTGTTTTCCCATGTCCCATAAAAGGGACGCCAGGCTTAAATGAATTAAGCTGTTTGAAATATTACAATCTGAACAAAAATTGCTTAAATATGTGATGCTTCCAAGGAAAACAACCACTGTACTTTTGATTTGAATTTGAAAGTCGCATTATGATGCGGCGCATCATAATGAGGGTGAAGAGAATTAGTGGAGTAGATGTTCCCTGCTGATCGATGAACACAACCCAGCAAAGGTAGATTTTGACCTCTGACCCTACCACATGGCCGTACTGGTTTTATTCAGGAACATAAAAAGACAAACTTTCCTTGACTTACCAGTGAGGGGTTTTGCATTCTGTGTCGTTGCATGGTGACCTAGATTTTGTTGGATCTGTTCCTTCATAGATAGGGGAGTATTGCCGGTGTGATTGCATTCTGGGGTTGGCTTGCTGCCACGGTTTCTGAAATGGAAAAACTATACCATATAAGCCAGGTATATTTTCAACAAAGTTAAACCAAGATGTCTTTTCATGGAAATTCTGGTATAGTAAAACCCAGGTTTGCTGCCTCGTTTTCTGAAATTAAAAATCAGAGGACCAAAGGATTAATGGTCCTGTAAGTGCTCACCTGAGAGAATCCATGGCCTTGTGCATAACCCTGAGTCAACCTTGGGAAGAGAACATACAACCAGAGGACCAATGGTCCTGTAAACGCTCACCTGAGTCTGCTGCATAAATCAATAAACATGTGTGAATATTATGGTATTTAACCCCAGTGCAGGGGCAGATGAAGCCCATGGGCCGTTTTCTTTTCTCAGAATAATCAATATTCTGTCCATTTGCCAATTTCTTACTGGCTTTTCCCTTCAAATGACATTTTAACACTTTTTCCCATTCAAATGCATGGGCAACCCATGCTGACCTTGCCATAAACTTGGTCAAGGTTATCACAGGGTCATGATTTATATACACATTGTAGTACTTTAGCCATGGACCAAGTTTCATTGAAATCAATCTATTGGTTTCAGAGAAGAAGATATTTGAAGAATTTTTACCATATATGGGCATGGCAGCCATCTTGGTCATGTGACCTAGATTGTTAATATACACATTGGTTCCCCCATCCTATAGATGCCTCACATAAAATTTGGCTTCATTTGGCCAAGTGGTTTCAGATGAGAAGATGTTTGAATATTATCGTAATATACATGTATATTGCCCTGGGGTGTGGGCATATGAGCCCTTAGGTCCATTTTTTTTTTTCAGAATCATTAATATTCAGTCCTACTGCCCATTTCCTGCAAGACTTTTTCTTTAAATGACATTTTAAAAGTTATTCCCATTCAAATGCATTGGCGACCTATGTTGACCTTGCCGTAAAATAGGTCAAGGTCATCACAGGGTAAAGATTTATATACACATTGTAGTGCTTGAGCCATCGATGCTTCATGCCAAGTTTCGTTGAAATCGGTCCACTGGTTCTGGAGAAGAAGATTTTTGAAGGGTTTTTACCAAATATGGGCATGGAGGCCATCTTGGTCATGTGACCTGGATTTCTTATATACACATTGGTTCCCCCTTCCTATTGATGCTTCACATAAAATTTGGCTTTGATTGGCCAAGCTGTTTCAGAGAAGAAGATCTTTGAAAATGGTGAACGACGGACGACGGACGACGCCGACGGCTCAGGTGAGCTAATAATCTTCTATCCATTTCTGCAGCGTTTCCCCATGAAATGGTATTTTATCAATTTTCCCCCATTCAAATGCTTAGCTGACCTAAGTTGACCTTGACATAAAATAGGTCATGGTCAACCCAGGGTAAAATTTATATAAACTTTGAAAAACTCCATTGATTGACACTTCATGCCAAGTTTCAAATTCATAGGCCTTCTGGCTTTGGGGTTTTGAAAGCATTTTGCTATTTAGAGCGCTGGTAGCCATCTTAGTCATCCCAGCAGGCACCTGACGTCAACCTGACATCAGATATTAGTTGTATTTTGGTCACAACGTCATACAACCAATAACCGACGTCCACCTGACATCCAGTCCTGGCGTCAGTGGACATAATGATAGGACGGCAAACTGACGTCGGATTCAACATTAGACTGACGTCATACGTAGACAGAATATATGAAAATGACATTGTATGTGACAATTGCCTACAATCTTTATTTCTACATAGTTTACATGAAAAACTATCAATAAACACATTTGCAAATGATATCGATACAACAGCAACAAATAGCCATTTCGGAAAATTCAAGAAATATGGAAAATGAAGACAATGAACCCACTGCCAGACCATGCCCATCCTATAAGCTCACCTATTATATGAACCTACAGCTTAGGTGAGCTTATAAAAGTGCCCTTATATTTTAGGTGAGCTTATAAAAGTGCCCTAATATTTTAGGTGAACTTATAAAAGTGCCCTAATATTTTAGGTGAGCTTATAAAAGTGCATTTTAGGTGAGCTTATAAAAGTGCCCTAATAATAGAAAATAAAGTCAAATCAGGAATTCTTTTAATAGACAAATGGCTTGCTGTCATCATTTAGAACTGATACGAAAAATATGGAGAGGGGTGATTACTCATTCAGACTTCTAGGCAAATCGAGGTACTACACTTAATAACCAGAGGACCAATGGTCCTGTAAACGCTCACCTGAGACCTGAGATATATACAAGTACATGTACCAACAAACTTGATAGACTAGAATGGTACAATGCATGTATATAACCCTAGGGCAGGGTCAGAATAACTCCTGGAGTCAATGTCTTTTTCAAATCATAAAATTCAGTCCATTTGCCAATTAACTGCAAGTTTTGTCCTTCAAATGACATTTTAACAATTTTCTCCATTCAAATGCATGGGCGATCTAAGTTGACCTTGCCATGAAATAGGTCAAGGTCATCCCAGTGTCATGATTTATACAAATTTTGTAGACCTCCATTCCTTAATGCTTCATGCCAAGTTTCAAAATCATAGGCCTTCTGGTTCTGAAGAAGAAGATTTTTAAAATTTTTTGCTATTTATAGCCATGGCGGCCATCTTGGTCATGTGACCTTGACCATTTATATAAACTTTCATGTCCTCTTCCTAAGGATACTCCACATAAAGTTTCGCTTTGATTGGCTAAGCAGTTTCTGAGAAAAAGCTGTTTGAAGATTATGGTCATCTACATGTATAAAGCTCCGGGGCAGAGGCAGACAACCCCTGGGCCTAAAATATTTTCATAAGCATAAATCTTCTGTCCATTGCTCATTCCTAGCAAGTTTTCTGCCATTACATGACACTTTCCTATTTCTCCCATTCAAATGCATGGGCGACCTAAGTTGACCTTGCCGTAAAATAGGTCAAGGTCATCCCAGGGTCCTGATTTATATAAACTTTTTAGAGCTCCATTCCCAGATGCTTCATACCAAGTTTCAAAATCATAGGCATTTCTGGTTCTGAAGAAGAAGATTTTTAAATGTTTTTGCTATTTATAGCCATGGTGGCTATCTTGGTCATGTGACCTTGACCATTTATATAAACTTTCATTCCCTCTTCCTAAGGAAGCTCCACAAAAAGTTTGGCTTTGATTGGCCTAGCGGTTTCAGAGAAGATGTTTCAATATTATGGTCATATACATGTATATAGCCCTGGGGCAGGGGCAGACAACCCCCTGGGCCCAAAATATTTTCATAAACATAAATCTTCTGTCCACTTGCTGATTTCTAGCAAGTTTTCTAACATTTAATTACATTTTCCTATTTTTTCCCATTCAAATGCATGGGAGACCTAAATTGACCTTGCCGTAAAATAGGTCATGGTCATCCCAGGGTCATGATTTATATAAACTTTGTAGAGCTCCATTCCCAGATGCTTCACACCAAGTTTCAAAATCATAGGCCTTCTGGTTCTGAAGAAGAAGATTTTTAAACGTTTTTGCTATTTATAGCCATGGTGGCCATCTTGGTCATGTGACCTTGACCATTTATATAAACTTTCATTCCCCCTTCCCAAGGAAGCTCCACATGAAGTTTGGCTTTGATTGGCCTAGCAGTTTCAGAGAAGAAGATGTTTGAATATTGTGGTCATATACATGTACATGTATATAGCCCCGGGGCAGGGGCAGACAACCCCCCAGGGGCTAAAATTTTCCATTAACATTAATCTTCTGTCCATTTGCCTATTCCCAGTTAGTCTTACCCATTAAATAGCACTTTACCATTTTTTCCCATTCAAATGCATTGGCAACCTAAGTTGACCTTGCCGTAAAATAGGTCAAGGTCATCCCAGGGTCATGATTTATATAAACTATGATGGGCCTGCGTCCCCGATGCTACATACCAAGTTTCGTGGAAATCGGCCCACTGGTTCTGGAGAAGAAGATTTTTAAAGGTTTTTGCTATTTATAGCCATGGCGGCCATCTTGGTCATGTGACCTAGACCATTTATATAAACTTTCGTTCCCCCTTCCTAAGGATGCTCCACATGAAGTTTTGCTTTGATTGGCCAAGCGGTTTCAGAGGAGAAGATCTTTGAAATTGTGAACGACGGACGACGACGGACGACGACGGACGACGACGGACGACGGACGACGGACGCCGGAGCATGGGTATACTATAAGCTCACCTGTGAGCCTTCGGCTCAGGTGAGCTAAAAATGCTGATATCAGACTACTAAAAGACTGTCAGGATAAAATGAGCCACAACGCGTGAAAACCGGTCTTCGGGGGTTCCGACCAGGTCTGACACAAACCAACCTGTACAGTCACAGAGGTTGGCTAGAAGCTTGAAATTTCGGATTGAAGAAGAAGAAGAAGAATTTTACTGTCCGTGTAGCGAAAACAAAGGCACTGATCAGCTTCGCGGTTACTGCCAAGCTGATCTGCGCCTTTGTTTTCGCATAGGCAATTATCCAGTTTTCTCGCATCGCGGCTCAAATATATAAATCTGCATCATAAGAGAAACAGCTTTTGCACAGAAACCCAGGGGACAGAGCGCTTTTATAATATTTTCAACACACCTCTCAAATCATATGAGCCGTGACGCGAGAAAACCGGTCTTAGGGGTTTCCGACCAGGTCTGACACAAACCGACCTGTACAGTCACAGAAGCAGGCTAGAGGCTTGAAATGTTGGCTATAAGTTGTAGAGGAATTGTACTATCTGAGTAGTGAAAACAAAGGCGCTGATCAGCTTCGCAGTTACTGCGAAGCTGATCTGCGCCTTTGTTTTCACATAGGCAATTATCCGGTTTTCTCACGATGCGGCTCATATAATATCATATTTGGCCGACAACTATCTGTATTCGACAACTATCTATATTCGTCTAGTCTAATTTTCTCCCACACTTCATTTAAGAACCTTGACATATTGTATCGTTGGTGAAACGTTAACTGCGTAATTGTCTGGATAGGCAAATCAAACCACATCTGTCTCCCTTAGATCGTCTCTTGGTTGATGAGATGATTTCACACATCATCAGAAACAGCTTTAAACAACAACAACAACAAAAAAGAATGCATAAGAGATTGTTTTCATTAAAACATGACAAAATATGCATTTTGTATCTTCAAAAACAAAAGCCCAAATCAGCTGTGCCTGTGTAGTAGTCACTTAATTTGTTAAACCTGAACTGCCAGACTCTTTTAACTTATCTCTGTGGTGTGGGGGTGGACAGGGGGGTATCCAATCCCCGCTTCCCTCCCCCTCTCTCCCCACTTCCCTCCCCCTCTATCCCCGCTTCCCTCCCCCTCTTTCCTTGCTTCCCTCCCCCTCTCTCCCCTCTTCCCTCACCCTCTCTACCCGCTTCCCTCCCCCTCTCTCCCCGCTTCCCTCCCCCTCTCTCCCCACTTCCCTCCCCCTCTCCCCCGCTTCCCGCCCCCTCTCTCCCCGTACCCCCCCCCCCCTCCCTGTCCACCCCCCTGTGGTGGTACAGCTCAGTTTATGCTCATATCAGACCTATCTATCTATGAATACTGTCAAACACCCCTGTGGACATTCAAGACATATACTCGTAGTATCCCAAAATCTAAAACTGACCTTTTCGGTAATGATAAACTTGTCAAATCGCACTATGTAATTAACAATGTTGTTGAAACGTTAACTGTACCGTTGTTTCTGAGACAAGTCAAAAAATAGTTGTGTCCCTTGTATGGTACAACAATTACACATTGAATGGGAAGCAATCCATATGGGCATAAACAGGCATGAAGATCAATAAGAGAAAAGAGGTGAGAAGTGCTTGCTCTTTAATGTCAAAACCCCGTCATTTCCCCTGCACTGAGAAGACACTCGAAAAGTAATTGCCCTGCACTTTAGCCCGGATATCCCCCACCCTTCCCCGTAGGTGTGTGTGTAGGGGGAGGGGGGGGGGTCAGTGGTTACAAATGACTGATGCAAGCCATTATTATTATTTTTGTTGTCCGTCCAATAACTAAGCAAGTGCTTGATTACACAAGTACCAAACTTCAACACAGTTACACATAGACATATAGATAGATCCTTTGTTTGTATTGAGGTTAAACGTCCCAGTCAACAATTTTTCAGTCATGTCCAGATGGAGCCAACACTTCCCTGGTTTTAACCAGTACTTTGGGGGAGTTAATGTGTCTTATTCATGCTAGGACATAACATGGAGCCGCCAGTGGGGATCGAAACCCAGGACCTCTGGATTCATAGTCTGATGCTCTACCACTACGCCACTGTGCTCCCCCTAGATGAGATCCGACAAGCCAATGAAAACATGGGATGAAGTGAAAGAAGCTTGGAATGGATACTGCGATTCTTCAGAGTCGAGAGGAAGTCACCTAAGAAGAAGACTTGTCAGACTAATAAAACTCTTGGTAGAGGACAAAAGACAATAAAATTATGACGATAACGATGATGATAATGATGATGACAACGATGATAATGATGATGATGATGATGATGATGATGATTATGATGATGATGATAATGATGATGATATAGATGATGATGAAGATTATGATGATATAGATGATGATGATGATGATATAGATGATGATGACGATGGAGATGATGACGATGGAGATGATGATGAAGACAAGGATGATGATGGTGCTGCTGCTGCTTCTGCTGCTGCTGCTGATGATGAGATTGTCTTCTAATACTGATAGCCAAGTCTTTCTCCAGCAATTATGCTAAAACATGCTCAAGTCCATGACAGGATGTGCCGGTATAAGGTTTGATACTCTAGGCCCTGAGGTTATAAAACTTTTTTTCATGCTCAGCTCAGCTGAGACTAAAATTTATCCTGCTCATAAATGTTAAAATGCCAACAATTGTATAAATTACCGGCTTTGCCTGTCTAAACCAAAAATTTCAATATATTTTCGCTATTTCAGTATTTATGAGAATTTGAAATTTCAAGCTCAGCTGAGTTGAGCATGAAAAAAGTTTTATAACCTCGGGCCCTGTACTCTAGTATACATGTACTCATAATATGGCAAGGCTATTTGCCCTACTACTAGAAACATCTAGCATAAACCATCCTCACAGCCTTAAGCATGTATCAGACAATCCGAAAGGAATTTGAAAGAATTCGAACAGGCTTAAATGTCACGGCATGTCTCTTATAAAGCAAAATAAATTGGTTCGGAATGCAATGAATTAAATAAAATTTCACACAACTTTCGGCTGAATGTCTTATTAAATCAATATCTCTTCATACTGTCTGACGAGGAAAATGAAAATTTCCCCATAAAGCTATGAAAAAAGAAATGTAAACTGGGATGGCATTCCCAAAATACATTTTATACATAAATCTTTATAGGAACCCCATCATCAAATAATGTTTCATTGCTTATGCAAAAACTGCTTTGGTTCTCGGCTTTCAAAATGGCTCCAGCTGACACACAAGTAACACATCCGGGAATATTTGATTTTCCAAATAGCATAGGGAAAATGATTAAACAAAAAGAAGGATATTCTTGATATTTGGTAGGGAGAATTGAAATTCAAAATAGGGAAACATCACATACAGTCTGTCAACTGCAAATTAATTCTTCTTAAACAATGGTGTCCACAGAATACAGATGCTTACCAGTAAATTATAATATGAGCCCGTGCGTCAGAAAACCAACAATGTGGGTTCCGACCAGGTCTGACACAAACCAGGCTGTACAATCAAAGAAGAAGGTTAGAAGCTTGAAATTTCAGATTTAAGAAGAAAAGGAATTGTACTGTTTGTGTGGCGAAAACAAAGGTGCTGATCAGCTTCGCAGTAAAAAAAGTAACTGCGAAGCTGATCTGCGTCTTTGTTTTCGCATATGCAGGTTGTTGGTTTTCCCATGCGGCGGCTCATATGTGACTGGTGCACAGGACTGCACATTTGATTTTTGTGGGGGTAGGGTTGGAAGAGTTTTGAACAAAAAAAAAAACAACAAAACTAGAAATGCGTGTTTGTAAAACACTATGCCCCCAACTGTATGCTTGTCCCTAAACTGGCAGCCTGTATGATTCATATATTTCATTTGGATGAAGTGAAATTTAATTTCCTGAAGAAGCTGTTCGGTTGCCACTGTTTTGACCTCGATCCAGAAACAGAATGTAAGCTTTTTGCAGACAAGTTAGAAATGGAGTAAAACATTTCAAAATGGAGTAATTTTGTCAAAATTTGATGAAAAGTCTTCAAAAGTTAATCAGGTGATCTTCTTCTCAGCCCCAACCAGTATACCAAATATGAAGGCTCTAGCTCAAATACTTTTTGAGATATCTTGCACACAAAATTTTCAAATTTTGTTTTCAAAGGGACGTAACTCAGAAAAGGGGGACATAACTCAGAAAAGGGGCATAACTTGGACATGAAAAAATATATGGGTCAACTATTTTTCATGAGGAATCTGTATATGAAATTTCAAAACCCTAGCATTAACCGTTAAAAAGTTTCAAATTTCACCGAAAAGTGGAAAAATCAATCAAAATTTCAAAATTCCATATTTTTGTGAAAATTTGACGGAAAGTTCTCAAAAGTTAATCAGGTCATCTACTTATCAGCCCAAACCAGTATACTAAATATGAAGGCTCTAGCTTAAATACTTTTCGTGATATCTTGCACACAAGATTTTCAAATTTTGTTTTCAAAGGGAAATAACTCAGAAAAGGGGCACAACTCGGACAAGAAAAAAAATACGGGTCAACTATTTTTTATGAGGAATGTGCATATGAAATTTCAAAACCCAAGGATTCACCATTCAAAAAGTTAACAGACGTACACACACACAGACAGACAGACAAGCCGAGAGCAATATGCCCTTCCAACTTTTTCAAAGTTGGGGGCGAAAAAGTTGGGGGGCATAACCAGGACCAGATTTTAATCCAAAAAAAAAAAAATAATTCTAGAACAAGGTTAATTCTGTTGTACACTTTATATTATATATATATCATATAACAGACAAAAAGACAGGATTACACCACAAGTGAAAATAAAAACATCTATCTTCAAATGGACTCCCTCTATAACTGAAAATGTTTAGAAACTCATTGCAAAGAAGGCCTGACCTAGCTTGGTGGCCAAATCCATTGCAGACATTATGCACCAGTCATTTGTAACCACTACTCCCCCACCTACGGAGAAGGGCGGGGATTATGACTTTTCATCTACTTTTTGCCTTCCAAATAGAAAATCTCCCTGAGGTAAGGATCCTAATGTCCAAACCCCATCATTTCCCCTGCACTGAGAGGACACTCGAAAAGTAATTGCCCTGCACTTTAGCCCGGCTGTCCCCCACCCTTCCCCGAAGGTGGGGGGGGGGGGGGGGGGGGGGGGGGGGCAGTGGTTACAAATGACTAATGCATTATACGCAGACAAGATTTCATTTCTATCTACAGACAATATTCATGACAAGGAAAAATAAAACAGTTGCCATGGCAATGATTTGCATTTATATTGCTGTTAAATTCAATGTTTGGATTAAAATAATTCTATTCCATATGAACAAATACAATACAAAGACAAAGACAAACACAGGCCTAATAAATTGTGTCCATTTTGAAGCCTCAGTGGTGTCCTCAGAAATCAGAAGTCTTAAACATGTGCAAGAATATTAATTGGGGCCAAGATTTTGGCCCTCCAGTAATATACCAAAGGCCATTCTGCCGTGTCTGATCATTATGAAAACTTGCCCATGCATGTAATATACTGATTTTTCCTAAGTTTAAAAAATTGAAAATTTTCATTAGAAAATTTGTGATATTTTTCATATCATATTTTTTGCTCAAAACATAGAAACATAATAAGATTGTGGGTACATGTTAGAACCACCTTGGCGAGGCGGTTCTAACGAGTACCCACAATCTATGTTTTGGCGCAAAAATAAGAAAAATAGGTTTACCCCTCCGTACCCCAGGTTTACTATATAAAAGTGGGGAATAAGGGGGTATATATTACACGTAAATGTTATCCTGATGGTTTTGCTCGTCAAGCCTTTGATTTTGATTGATGCTTAGGCAGGATGGCTGGCTACCTTGTTGGAAAAGAGCCAGTCATCTTGCTCTTCATACATGTTATATTATATATTTTAGTGTTATCTTGTGTTGTCTTTTCCTTCCTGCCCGGTGCATTACGAAAACATGCCCATGTAATATACATATTTTTCTGAAGTTGTAAAAATTGAAAGAAAATTTTTGATATTTTTCTTATTTTTGCTCAAAACATAGATTGTGGGTACAAGTTAGAACCGCCTCGTCTATGTTTTAGAGCAAAAATAAGAAAAGTAGGTTTACCCCTCCATACCCCAGTTTTACTATATAAAAGTGGGGTTTAAGGGGGTATACATTACAAGGACATGTCTTCCTGATGCTTGATTGCGATTTAAATTTAATTGTGTAAATGCCTGGACCTTGTGTTCTTACTTCAGGCAAAATTGAACATCCCTACGTGAAAACTGCATCAACCCTCCAATAGGCTTCCATCCTAATGATACAGTACTTTATGCCCTGAAACACGTAATTTCGTTTCCTTAATAGATATTTTTCCTACCGATATACAGCTTCTTGTCTTCACTAAACATCAGCTAATTCTCTTAAATCTACTGATGGGTCGCAAAGCAAAGATATGTGTTCCTCATATTAAAAGGTTAGGGCGGTTGTTTATTAAAAACGTATTGGGGTTTAATGTCGTCTGCTAGTGAGCACCGAGGTCCGTTCTTGGGAATGAGGCTTATCGACAAAGTTGACAATTTTTCAGTTATGTTGTAATGGAGCCACGGTTCAGGTACTGTCTTTGAAGAAAAAAAAAAACTGTTTGGATCAATATGTAAGCACTAACCTAAACCAGTGGACCAATGGTCCTGTAAACGCTCACCTGAGACCTGAGATATATACCAATAAACTTAGTTGACTAGAATGATAATATACATGTACAGGCCATGTTCGCTATCTCAAACTTGGTTGTCTCGAAAACCCCACTTATGTCGAATCGCTTCCTCATTCCTGAGCATCTCTTCCTATGTTATTGTATTTCAACCTTGCTTATGTCGAACTCGGTTATGACGAAAGCTCGGCTATGTCAAAGTGAAAGTTCGCTCCCCAAGGAGAAAATACCATTAGTTTCACCCTTGCTGTGTCGAACTTCGAAGTCAAAAATAGGGTTTTGCCAATTTGATATCTACTAACAACCTTTTATCACAGGAATTGTTAAAGAACGTTTTGACATCATGTGTCAGGTATGGGAATATACGTTTGGAATCACAAACAACGGGGTTAACATGGCAGAAAACCAAATGAGAATCACCGAAAGAGTTGAGATTTTTTATGAACCATGGCTGGTCTCAATTTGCTTATCTCGAACTTTGGATAACTCGAAGTAGTTTCTCCTTTCCCCTTGATTTCGAGATAGCGAAGGTGGCCTGTATATAACCCCAGGGCAGGGTCAGAGCAAACCCTGGAGTCAATTTCTTTTACAAATCATTCAGTCCATTTGCCAATTCATTGCAAGTTCTGCCCTTCAAATGACATTTTAACAATTTTCCTCATTCAAATGCATAGGCAACCTAAGTTGACCTTGCCGAAAATTAGGTCAAGGTCATCCAAGGGTCATGATTTATAGAAACTTTGTAGAGCTCTATTGCCTGATGCTTTATGCCAAGTTTCAAAATCATAGGCCTTCTGGTTCTGGAGAAGAAGATTTTTAAAGGTTTTTGCTATTGATAGCCATGGCGGCCATCTTGGTCATGTGACCTTGACCATTTATATAAACTTTCATTGCCCCTTCCTAACTATCCTCCACATAATGTTTGGCTTTGACTGGCCAAGCGGTTTCAGAGCAGATGATGTTTGAATATTATGGTCTTGTACATGTATATAGCCCCAGCGCAGGGGCAGACAACCCAATGGTGGCAATTGTTTTGTTTTTTTTCATAAACATAAATATTCTGTCTATTTGCCCATTTCCTGCAAGTTATGCCCTTCAAATCATATTTTAACAATTTTCTCCATTCAAATGCATGGGCGACCTATGTTGACCTTGCCGTAAAATAGGTCAAGGTCATTCAAGGGTCATGATTTATATAAACTTTGTAGAGCTCGATTGCCTGATGCTTCATGCCAAGTTTCAAAATCATAGGCTTTCTGGTTCTGGAGAAGAAGATTTTTAAAGGTTTTTGCTATTTATAGCAATGGCGGCCACCTTGGTCATGTGACCTTGACCAATTATATACAAACTTTCATTGCCCCTTCCTAACGATGCTCCATATAAAGTTTGGCTTTGATTGGCCAAGCGGTTTCAGAGGAGAAGATGTTTAAAAATTATGGTCATATACATGTATATAGCCCCTGGGCAGGGGCAGGCAACCCCCTGGGGACAAAATTTTCTCATAAACATAAATATTCTGTCCATTTGCCCATTTCCTGCAAGTTTTGCCCTTCAAATCATATCTTAAAAATTTTCCCCATTCAAATGCACGGGCAACCTATGTTGACCTTGCCTTAAAATAGGTCAAGGTCATCCTAGGGTCATGATTTATTCAAACTTTGTAGAGCTCCATTGCCTGAGTTTCAAAATCATAGACCTTCTGGTTCTAGAGAAGAAGATTTTTAATAAGTTTTTGCTATTCATAGCCATGATGGCCATCTTGGTCATGTGACCTGGACCATTTATAAAAACTTTCGTTCCCCCTTCCTAAAGATGCTCCACATGAAGTTTGGCTTTGATTGGCCAAGTGGTTTCGGAGAAGAAGATGTTTGAAAAGTGTGAACGACAACAACGACGGAGCATGGGTATACTATAAGCTCACCTGTGAGCCTACAGCTCAGGTGAGCTTAAAATAACCTCCTCCATTTACTTAAGTTACATAGATCGTAACAAATCTATTCTACGAACACCTAGAACCAGTTAAGCCATTTGTCTCGGTATGAGGCACCACATTTGATATGTATTCAAAAAACGAAGATCATATGAGCTGCATCGTGAGAAAACTGGATTTTAGCATATGCGAAAACAAAGGCGCAGATCAGCTTCGCAGTACTCAGCTGAAGCTAATCATCGCCTTTGTTTTCGCTACACAGATAGTACAATTCCTCTTCTACTTATAGCCAAAATTTCAAGCCTCTAGCCTTTTTCTGTGACAGTACAGGCCAGTTTGTGTCGTACCTGTTCGAAAACCCCGAAGACCCGTTTTCTTACATTGCGGTTCATATGAAATTCAACATCCACAAATCTGATTAGTGCTTTGGTTGATCTCTGCTTGGACGGAGTAAAAATTCTAAAATTCAAATTCCAAATTTCAAGCTTTTTGCATGTAGACTTTTTAGCAGCCACTTCTGAGTGTAAGCTTGGAACAGAAAAACCATTTTTCTTGTAACGAGGATCATATGATTAACTACGTCACTGTATTACAATAGGCCGCTGATGGGAGAACCATGTACGACTTAAGCCATTACCGTCGATTGCTGATTCTTATTCCTCAAAGGATCGATAAAGAAAAAAACATCGCTCTTATGATATCATGACAATGGAAAATTCTTTATAGGCTGTCAACCATCTCAATATGAAATGAATCAAAAGAAAGCCTTTGATTTGCATATGCCAAAAGAAATAAAGCCACGGCTATGGTGGTACCTTGCATTTTATCAGTTCCAAAAAAAGCCATCTTTGTACATAGGAAAGTTCATTCAAGGTATTAAATAGACTCTACAGTCCCATCGTGCAATGTATACCCCCTTGAACCCCACTTTTATATAGTAAAACTGGGGGTTTGCAGGGGTATACCTATTTTTCTTATTTTTGCTCCAAAACATAGATTGTGGGTACTCGTTAGAACCGCCTCGGCGAGGTGGTTCTAACATGTACCCACAATCTATGTTTTGAGCAAAAATAAGAAAAATATCAAAATTTTTCAGCTGAAAATTTTCAATTTTTAAAGCTAAAAAAATCTCTGTTTATTGCATGGGCATGTTTTCGTAATGCAGATTTGTGTCAGAGCTGCTTAAGAAACCCAGAAGAATGAGTTTCTTGCAATGCAGCTTATTTAAGACAAGATTGAAAAGCTTTTTACGTTTTCAACAATATTTTAGTCATGCTGAGTTGATGGAAGAGAAGAGGAAAGATGACTGGGAGTGGACTTCATAAAAATAAAGGAGCTCTATCATAAAATTATGTACATATACAACAATGTAGGTACTTATTTGGAATGAAGAAGTGCTAAAAATGTTATGAAGAACATTTCAGAACACTAAGATTTTCATTATAAACAATCACTAATGTTTGGCTTAACTTTAAGTCCATATCAACAATTTCTCAGTCATGTCGAGACATAACCACTACTTCCTGGGTGGATTACTGGAGGCATCCAACCAGAGAACTCACACTTCAGAGTCCATACTCTATTACTAATGTAGGTATTTCACATCCATCATTACGAAACAACGCCCATGCAATCTACAGAATTTTTTTTGTTTTAAAAATGAAAAAAATTGTGATATTTTTTCTTATTTTTGCTCAAAACACAGATTGCGGGTACACGTTACCCACAATCTATGTTTTGGAGCAAAAATAAGAAAAATAGGACTGGTATACCCCTGCATACCCCAGTTTTGCTATATAAAAGTGGGGTTTAAGGGGGTATACATTTCACAGACATGTTTTCCAGATGATAGCATAAGCTGTGAGGCTGAGTTATGAAGTATGAAGTAAAGACCAGAACAGATAAAACTTAAGTATTATGAAACATGGGGTGTCAACTTGATAGAGCATAAAAGCTTTGAGAATGTCCCTGACTGTTTTGCAGAGTTATGTTTGTTTGGCTTGATTTGATGCTTCACATCCACTGTAAACAGCCAAGGTCACTCAATAATCTTTCTACGCTAGCCTACACAAGGTATATTACCAGTACTAAGTGTTTCTTCTTTTGCCATTAACTGACAAATGCTCTTCTTCAAACAGAAGAAGAGGAAGCAAAGTCACAGAAACTTTACATGACGAAAGCTTCATGATAAAATATGCCAGCGTGGCTACTGAGGCTTCCTTACAGACAGGACAAACCACCAACCTCCGTAGCCCACCTCCTCCATCACACCCTGTATACCCTTGATGCAACAAAATTTGTTACGGCACAGATTGATGCAACATTTCACGAAAGTAAAGGGAATAGGAAACGGTCATTTCAATTTTACAGGTACGGTATTAATTTTAGAATGTCTGGGTCGTGACTTTGTGGGGAAACAAAGTAAGGATGCCTTCAGTTTTTGCCATATTATAAAGTATACTGAGCCAAACATATAACGCAACACGGTTATTGCATGTTTTTCGCATTTTAATGTAACGTATGACGTTCTACCCGACATATAATGGTCAGCAATTACCAATGAAAAAAATGGTTACAAAAGTTTTAGATTTCTGGGCATGGGTCACTGAGCTCAAATCTGATTGGTCAAAACGGTTATTTTGCTGGCATGCGCCCCCAAAGAGATTCTGGAAATCAATTTGCACACAGATTGCTTCTTTATGGATCGCCCAGTGAGGTTCGATGAGGCAATTGCAATATGGACTCCATTTGTACCCAAAATTTCAATCAAAGTTTGCATCATTGAAAAATTGACGTTTAATACTGCGCATTCCATTGAACACAATAGAAAATGGAGTTAGTGAAAAATTCTAACGGCGAATGTTTTTAACGAAACCTTTGTGAAAACATGTTCATTCCTTCATTCAGCATTGTTAGAAAACACAACAGTGTCCAATTGTTGGGACAGGAACGTCTGTAACAAACGTTAAAATGTGAGTAAACTTGAATGGTTGGGAGTAAAAATGAGTCTTCAAATCTGTTTAAAATTGAGCAAAATTGACCCTTTGACTGTAAAATTATTCATTGTCTAAAATAGGGCAGGGATAACCCTGAAAACCGACAGTAATTTCTAGGGTACGAATACACGTAACATGTCGCATTCTGGAAAATCACAATGCATTTGATTTTTTGCCAAGACCCTATCTCTGAAAAATGACTAATTTCTTGAGACGCATAACACAGAATGTTAAAAACAAGATCTTATGAGATGGTTTGATCGTCTGGCAATCTTATTCAGTGGAGGAAAAGTTTATTTGATACTTTTCTTGTGTATAACAATAAAAATAAACCGATGTTGCGTTATAAGTTTGGCTCAGTATAGTTTGTGACAGAAATTATAAATTTTATTGGAAATACGCCACCAGAAACAAGAAAATTGATTATGTTTGCTAATTGCTCAAATCCTTCATCATCGTTTGTCATTTAATATCAAAGTTTCAATATATACCGGAATCATTCCTTGTTTCATACCACCAAACAGCAATCATGTATTCGAGCCGACTTTTGCACAATATGGTGTTAACACACCTAGGGAAGCAACGTACGTCAATGAGTTCATTGCCTGTATGCTACCTACGTCCAAGAGGTATTTTAGCATTTATGAGCAGAATAATGAGAATATTGCAATTTTAGTCTCAGCTGAGCTGAGCATGAAAAAAGTTTTATAACCTTGGGGCCAAATTTGAAAAGTGTAAGTGTACTTGAACAAATTGCCGTCATGTACTTATACATAGTGCTACAGTCAATGCCCTAGCTACAGAAGTAAGAAACAAAGCCGACTGTAGCATTATTGCCAGACATCATCTGAAATTCTTATTTATATGCTGAAATGACAAGCCGGCAGAAATGGCATTTTTATCCCGTCTCTTTATGCGCACATTTATATGCCACACATTTTAAGAATTCAAAAGTACTTCTTTTTCAATACAGAAGCCAGAATCTCCCTCAGGAAATCAAGCCTTCTCCTGGATTTCGTATCACTTGATTGGATACTAAATATATGCTAATGAAGGCCCTACTTTTTATTGGTCACTTCCTTGGTAATTTTGAAACATAAGAAGTGCTCAAGACCTGTTGTCATTGTACCAGTTACTGACTTTGGGTCAAGAAACTGGGATATATCCTGCCAAACAGGGAGAGAACCATGACAGTACACATTCATGACTAACAATTTTGTTTTAAAATGTATATGCTAGCTTACAAACAGGTCCTGTATGTGA
The DNA here is from genome assembly GCA_964017185.1 of Rugalucina vietnamica. Lineage (NCBI taxonomy): Eukaryota > Metazoa > Mollusca > Bivalvia > Lucinida > Lucinidae > Rugalucina > Rugalucina vietnamica. The sequence goes on from OZ024873.1 coordinate 56,265,716, forward strand.
TGTCAAAGTCACATTTTAGCCCATTTGTTTGTTTTTTTATTCAGTTTTATGTCCCTTTCAAGATTATTTCAGCTCACATGAGATGGACCAATCAGTAGGTGGGGTCGAAAATGGCAGAACCCAGAGAAAGACCACCTGGCTCACCCACAAGTCGAACTTGGCTTGTCTCACATTTGCCCAGCAAGGGGCTTGAACCCACACCAGACACAGCGGTGAGATGATCGTATATTATTAAGCACACTAACGAAATCAGTGCTCTGAACCACTTGGCCATGACATGTTTAGATCTACCTTAAAAGTGTTTGATGTATACCCGACTTTTCTTTGAAAATATTCTGGAGTGGTCAATGAAAAGTTTCATTTCTCCGCCTAAATACTTCAAGGTCCTCAGACAAATAAAGCTTTGTCAAACACACGAATGTCAAGCAGGATCTAGCTGCAGACATAAAGAATGTCTGTAAATGCTGTTACAAGTAGGCAGTGATAAAAAAAACCTTGCTTTTTCCATATGGAAGAAAATGGATGCCCTGTATACATAGTACAGTGACGAACATAACATTACGAAAACACGCCCATATAATATACAGATTTTTCTTATGTTTTAAATATTGAAAATTTCAGAAGATTTTTTAAAATATTTTTCTTACTTTTGCTCAAAACATAGATTGTGAGTACCCACAATAGACTGTAGGTATCCACAATGTTTGGAGCACACCCCAGTTTTGCTATATGAAAGTGGGGTTCAATTAAGGATTGAAATTCAGATTTTTAGCTTTCACTGGATGATGAAAAACATTAGGCTGTTTTAATGTCTGTGAAGCCCGAAGGGCTTCTCGGAGACAATAAAACAGCTAATGTTTTTCATCATCCAGTGAAAGCTAAAATCTGAATTTCAATACTTATATTTACATTTTATATTATCAGTCAAGTGTCAGATTTTTAATTGCGCATATCACCGTTCATTTTCATGTTATTTGACATTAAATCCGACTTAACGTAATTTTGGAACAGTCAAAACGTCAAATTTTCGCGCCTAACGTCATGGCGATACGCGGCCAACGTCACGTCAACAAGAGTAAACAAACAACGTCACTGGTTGAGTTTTGACGTCAGCCCGCCCATAGGTGTGGCCTCTAGACCACGTGACTAAAGTCCAATTCGCATGCGCAAAAAATACACGCGTGTAAATATACTCCGGTGTGTATTTATACTCCGGGGTGCAAATCAACCTGAGAGTAAATTTAAATTGCGTTCGCATGGGTTTTATCGCCAGGAGTATTTTTGTAGGTAAATTTATCTTTTCTGGATTAAAACCTGTTCATTTAAGTTTTCTGTATTTGCAAAACAAGAAGAGGCTGCTTCAAGGTGTTCATGTAGACTTTGGCAGCAGAGGGGAATCATGTAATGGTCAGGCTTAACCTTAGCAGTTATACAGTTCCCTTTTTTCATCCTTTCACAAGGAATTACTGTTAAAATGCCCCAAGAATCCTAACCAAGAATGATGAAGAAATAGTGTGGCTGTTTGCACTCCATATGATCTAAAATGTAATGAATGGCAATAAACTCTTATTTAGCAACAATGTCCACAGTTTCAGTTACTGTCATATAATCAGTTAGGAACAAAAAATGAGAAAATTCATTATCTAAAAGCAGAATATTCACTTGAAATAAAAATACTCATGGGTAAATTTTACTTTGCGTTCGCATGGGACATAATAGTAAATTTACACGTGTGTATTTGTAAAAATAAAATTTGCATCTGGTCAGACCCAGGAGTAAATTTACCCATATGTAAATATACTCTGGTGTGTATTTGCGTTCGCATGCGCCATTTACTTACCCCGAGTAAAATTTGCACAGCGGAGTATATTTACACGTGTGTATTTTTGGCGCATGCGAATTGGACTTTAATGTTTTTCATTGGGAAATGAAGAACATCAAGAAAGATACTTTCATCTAGGGCGATTGCAATAAAAATGTAAATATAGGGGTATACATGTCACAGACATTATCCTGATGAATTTTGTTTATGTTTGTTTAATAATTTCAGTATCTCTAGTTCCTAAATTCAAAACACCAATTCCATTTTCTATAGCAGTTAGCTTCAAGATCTCCGCTGGACCTAGCAAGAGACCTTCTCCCGAGGTTATATAACTTTTTTCATGCTCAGCTCAGCTGAGACTAAAATTTATCCTGCTCATAAATGTTAAAATGCCAACAACTGTTCGCATTTTAACATTCATTAGCAGGAAAAATTACAGGCTTTGGTGATCTAAACCTGAAATATCATATTATTTGGGCTATTCTGTCATTTATGAGCAGTTTAAATTTTAGCCTCAGCTGAGCATGAAAAAAGTTTTATAATCTCGGACCCATTAAGGGCATTAAGTTTTCTGGTGATGTTGCTCATTGTGTGATTCAGTGAGACAATTAAAATACAATAGCTATTAGACATTCGCTTCATCTCCTGACAAACTTAAGCCATTCATAGCCGATCTACATTGACGTCATAACAGTAATAATTGCAACTGATAGACAGCAGTCCAGTTTTAGACGGTTTTATGCCGATTAACTGTGCTTATTACTGATTAACAACATTATTCTGTTGGGTCTTGTGTACCCTTAAACAAGTTCGTTTTGACCCAATTTAATACCGGAATCTAAAAAGGAGAAATATTGAAAAGTTTTGCCATGTTTTTTCTCTAATATGACATCTTAACCTGTTCTGGGAGCCTGTGATCAATAGCTCCACTATCAAGCCTCATCGAAAGCACTGACATTACAGCACTGTACCAGGAGAAGAACCGTTTCACATTAGCAAAAACAAAAACAGACAGACACACAGCAGCTGCATGGTAATCAAAGTCTTTCCTTCTGCTCCTTAACACATACTGCAATCCGTCTGCTTATAATAGACTCTAGCTATTTTCTGTACCTATGCCATATGAGCCGCGACGCGAGAAAACCGGTCTTCGGGGTTTCCGACCAGGTCCGACACAAACCGACCTGTACCAGCTCAGAAAAGAGCTAGAAGCTTGAAATTTCGGATTTAAGTAGAAGAGGAATTGTACTATCCGAGTAGCGAAAACAAAGGCGCTGATCAGCTTCGCAGTTACTGCGAAGCTGATCTGCGCCTTTGTTTTCGCATAGGCAAAAATCCGGTTTTCTTAGATGCGGCTCATTTCACATTAGCAAAAACAAAAACAGACAGACACACATCCGCTGCATGTAATCAATGTCTTTCCTTTTGCTCCTTAACTCATACCACAATCTGTCCACTTATTAGACTCTAGCTATTTTTCTGTACCTATGCCGTATTGTTTCAAATCTGTCCGACCCTAATGATTAAAACACGCTTTTCCTCATTACCAGCTCAGTCTCGTGATTTAATTAGGTTAAACATACAAATATGAAACAAAAACGTTTTACAGAAATGGAGCTTTGGGAAAGAGAATTACGCATCATGGTTCGTCTTATCAAATAATAACCAATTAACACTACTGCATGCAGGGTAGTTAAAAGCCCCTTAAAAAACCATTAAAAAAGCATTAAAAATTTCCATTAAAAAACATTAAAAAAGCATTAAAATTCCATTAATTTTCCCTTAATTTGCTATACTTAAAAAACCCTTAATTGTAACGGCACTGGAAAAAGTAATGGCCTTTAAAATATCAAAAATTTAAGTATCGAAAAAACCATTAAAGCAGCAAACAACTTTTTTTTCAGTACCATGAAATGACCATTAAAATACCATTAAAAATTAAAAGCATTTTAACGAGACTTTGAAATATGCATTGCACTTTTGTAATGACCATTAAAAATTTCCACAGTAAAAATAATGGCCTTTAAAAGTAATGGCCCTTAATTTTTTGCCCCTTAAAACATAGGGAAAGTATAGCGTCATTAAGAGGGCCCTTAAATTTTAATGGCCTTTATAAACCCCTGAAAAATTAAATTCAATTTTAAGTGCTTTTAAACGGAAGCATGTTAAATTAATGGTACATAGTTTAATGGCACTTAAATAAATTCATAATTATTCAATGGCCTTTAAATAAAAGGAATTTGTTTTAATGGCCTTTAAAATAAAATAATTTAATGGCACTTAAATAAATTTATACTTATTTTAATGGCCTTTGAATAAAAGGTATTTATTTTAATGGCCTTTAAAATAAAATAATTTAATGGTACTTAAATTTCATACTTATTTTAATGGCCTTTAAATAAACGTACTTATTTTAATGGCCTTTAAAAGAAAATAATTTAATGGCACTTAAATAAATTCAAACTTATTTTAATGGCCTTTAAATAAAAGGTATTTGTTTTTATTTTAATGGCCTTTAAAAAAACCCTGAATTTGCAGGTATGACATTTATTTTAATGGCTGAAATACTGTTGCAGTCCCCGGCCAGATTTGCATGGCTAAAACCTGCAATCCCCTGAAGTAAATTTGAAAATTGCCATTTAAAATTCAAACATAATTGATTTTGGAATCAGAAGAGTTCATTGTGTTCATGAAATCATGTTCCCAAATATTTAAACAGGCACTGTGTATGCTATCATTTGAGTATACATAAAAAAGAGGTAAACTTAAGAGTTTGGACAAGAACCAAAGGATGGAAAGTATGTGGAGCTCTTTATGCAAGTTATTTCAAATTTTAACAACTTCCTCGAGCAATTTTCATAATAATTAAGTGCAGCTCAAATCTGCTTTACAGCAAATGATAGCATACATAGACTTTGCTTTCTGACACTGAATTGACTTCTCATCAGAATAGACCTTGAGCATGTTGAAAGCCCTAAAACTGTGATAAAATGCTTATGCGTATGTATGACGCATGTATTTTCTGTATTTGAATTTTCTGTGCGCATGACTTTGAAAAAAAAAAACTAAAATAAACAAGATGTGTTATGTTTTTGTTACTGGGAGAGGGATATAAGTACTGGATGACAAATATGGTATTATAAGTTACGACAATCACATAGTTACTGTAAAGTTGGTTTGCTCATTGCTTTACGTCCTAGTCAACAATTTTTCAGTCATGTTTGACCTCTTGACAACATTTGGCTTTGATTGGCCAAGAGGTTTCATAGACAATCCATGAAAATGGTGAACAGAAGACAGACCATGGGTATCATATTGTGGGCCTCATGACAAAATGCCAGACCTGCAATTTTGATTTAAAATATGGCTATTTGGCCTTCTTACAGACTACCAAGTCCTGCAGTGCTGATATCTGGTCTTCTAGCCAATCAGAAAGTGAAAAAAATGTCATGTGATAAATGCCTAACTGTGAACGGTGATTCAAAATACCTAAACTGCATTGTCCAAAAAGCCGAATCTGCATTTTGACAGAATAATATGGTGAAGGATAAATATTATAAATAATGTCAAATTCTAATGTTTACAGGAACACAAATTTACCATGTTTACAGTATGTGAGAAAATCAAGAGGTGTGATGATCGATGATTTATTTAACCCCTTGAATAAAGGGTGTCCTAAAATGAGATATATACATATGAAAGTATTGTGCCATGATGGCAAATCAAAGTACACCTGTAGATAAATAAATGACAGAAAAATCAGGATGCAAGCAAGTATTAGCAACTTCCTTGATACATTTATACTTTAGCCTGTGACATTTAATTGCGGTCATGTTTCACAATACACAGAAGTGAAACATTTTATTCAAATGGCTGGAATGGATAAGAACAGTATCAACTTATATGAACAAAGCCGATATGAAATAATGGCATCAAGACCTTTGTTCTTACTTGGTTGCATGCTTTAGAATTACACAGACAGTATATCAAGTATTTGTGCAGAACACAGAACTATATAGATTGAGACACTTATAAACAAATTCCATTTTCATTGCTTACAAATAACTATGCCAAAGAGATTAAATCTTGCACCAGAAATATGAAATTAACAGTATTGAACCAAAACAGCTGATTGCTCTCATGTACAATTTTTACCTAAAGTTATAAATTTCATGGAAAATACAGCAATCAGAAAACAGCGATTAACTAAAAAATTACCTGATGTATAATAGAACCCATTTCTTCAATTTATAGAAACTTATGAGAAGTTTAAAGTGAAGAAATTGTGATTTATTTTCAGTTTCCTCAAATCTGGCGCAATAAGTGTCTGTGCAGTGTATCTTAAAATGCATGCCATTGGGTTAATATTGGATATTTTAACCAATCATATCCATTCTCTCATAACAACAAAGGGAAGTAATATTTTATTGGATTTTGGGACATTTCATCCCACAGGCCATGAAACCAAATTCTGGTCAACTCGACCCCAGAAGAGAAACAATTGCAACAACCTTCCAGCTATATCACAGATCTATTACAATTTAAAAGGCCAGAGATTATTGCTTCAAACTTTATAAAATATCACTGTGTGACATTTTTCTGGCATAAATTTTTTATTTGTTAACCGATTTTCAAACTTTTTGTGGCACTTTTTAAGACTTTTGAAATGCAAAATGATGACATGGTAATATTTTTCATGAGGTCTTTCAGAAAAGTGAGAAATTACTGAATTAAAAAGCCAGATGGGAGAAAAATGGAAGTTGAAGTTTTTGTCTGAGAAAATGGACAAGATTCAAGAGTCATTTTAAGATGTAGGGAAAAAGTTGTGTAAGGGTGAGAGAGACAGAATAAGCTTCTCAGCATTGAATCATTTGCTTTGTGGGCACTTCATTTTGGGAGCACACATGACAAAGATAAATCCAACAGTTCTGAATCTGAATCTGAATAGTTTACTGGTGACACGCCAAATGACATTATTTCACCAGGGAGTTCGGATGAGGGAGAAATTATTCCCTTGAACGCATGAGTGAAGCGAACTTGGACACACAATCATCTGACATTTCAGCAATAGAAAACAGAGACAGTTAGGGAGGTCATTCCAGTCCCTGGTAGTCTGGGGAAAGAAACTCAATTTATAGGCCTCTATACTAGCAGATGGAAGCTGAAATGCCTTGGAGTGGCTATTTCTACAACGCCTAGTCTTTGGGATAAGGTCATCTGTAGGTATTCTGGCTTTACCCTTCAGACCTTTGTATAGTAATATAAGTCGATTATCCGTCCTCCTTTTCTTGATAGATTCCCATTTGAGTTGTTCAAGAATTCCAGTCATACAACCTCCTCGAAAGTATAATTCCTAGTTACAAATCTAGCGGCACGATTCTGTACCTTCTCCAATTCCTCCTTGAGGCATTTAGTATGAGGATCCCAAACAGAACTTCCATATTCCAGGACTGGGTGCACCAGTCCTTTATAAGCTGCTTCTATAAGTTTCAGAATTGTGTTTATCAAGTAAAGTTCCAGAAACTGTGGAACATTATTTGTATGATTGTGATTTGTATAAAGAGGAAAGACAGACATTAGAACAGACAATGCAGGACATTCTCAATAGAGAAGGTATGTTAGGTGGCGCAATAGACCTAAGACTCATGGCTAGAAACATTGTGACAATGAGCAAAGAGGCTAGGTGTGAGGCTATTGGTGCACTGATACAATTCATATGGTAAAGGGGAATTTAAGCCCAATAGTTAAAGGTCATAGAGATTTGGTAGGATGGCCTACCATATTACTGATGTAATGTGATGGCATTGGATATGATATAGTGGATAGAGAGATAGTATGAACTTGATACATGTACAGCAGCATTGGCCTGTGCATGTTGTGCAGTGTAAATGAGTTTTGGGGGGATAGTGGGGACATGGTAGTCTCTAGCTGTGGGGTGCAGATTTTATTCTGGCCGGTGGGAAGCACAGTTGCATCTATCCGAGGAATAAAATATGCAGTATGAAAGTGTATGAAAGGGAGTGTGAGCATGAATGTTTACAGGGGGGTCAGTGGAGACATGGTAGTCTCTAACTGTGGGGTGCAGATTTTATTCTGGCCATTGGGAAGCACAGTTGCATCTAACCGAGGAATAAAATATGCAGTATGAAAGATGGTTGAAAGGCAGTCTAATCAATATGACACTACTGCATGATAGTTCAAGAATAATATAGGAAGCATGTAGACTTGTATCAGTAAGCATTCCAGCTGGGCAGAATCTGTTTTGTGCATGTAACACAGGAAGTTACAGGGAAGGATGACTGTTGTCATATGGATGTGGTTTCATAATCATGTTTTTAAAATGTAAATAGGTGTAAATAAAGTAATCTCATGTTTATAATCATGTTGGAAATCAAATTATTTATATCATTTTGTCATTATCCTTTAAAGGAACATTTAAAATGCTAAAAAAAAGTAGTTGAACTACACTTTATCATAATATATCAGAGAGCACGGTGAGACTCATGTGTACATATGTAAATAGTTTAGGATTATTTTCTACAAAATTGTTTATTAAATTGTCACTGTTCTGGCTTTTTTTTTTCTTTTTTTTTTGATGAATGTTGGTATGCTTTAGTAAGAGCGTGGATGTGGTAGTATGCTGAATCATATCATCATTTTGATTGAATAAATACAGGAAGCCATATGGGCCCTTAATTTTGTATTTTGTTTGTATACAATTTTAACAGCTTTTTTAGAATCATAGATGTCTGCTGAAATTTTAATTTAGTTTTCATGGCCCTTATTTTTTGGTATACTATTTTAATTGGGGTTTCATGGTTCTTAATTTTTTCTTGTAAAATTTGAAAGTTTTTCATGGACCTTATTTTTTTGTACACTATCTTAATTGGGGTTTCATGGTCCTTAATTTTTTTCTTGTAAAATTTGAAAGTTTTTCATGGCCCTTATTTTTTGTACACTATTTTAATTGTAATTTCAGGGCCCTTATTTTTTTCTTGTAAAATTTGAAAGCTTTTCATGGCCCTTAATTGTTTGTATACTGTTTTAATTGTGGTTTCAGGGCCCTTAATTTTTTTCTTGTAAAATTTGAAAGCTTTTCATGGCCCTTATTTTTTGTATATTATTTTAATTGGGGTTTCAGGGCCCTTATTTTTTTCTTGTAAAATTTGAAAGCTTTTCAGTGGCTGGCTTTATCATGTTTCTCCTTAAAATTGATGCTTGAAAATTTAATGTTTTGGCATTGTGGTTCCATCCATTAAAATATACTTAAAACACTTTGAATAAACTATTCAAGTGATTTTTAAGGGTCATTAATTGTATAGTTTTTAGTTTTGGACCATTAAATGCTTGTAATTTTTCTTTTAATGGAAAAAGGATCTACTTAAAATCACGAAAGCTGAAGATTAATGGGTCATTGCTTATTTTAATGGCAATTAAAATCCCCTTAAAATATGTTCATACAAAAATCCATGGTTTTTTCAAGGTCCTTAATTTTTAACAGCTCTTATTTACAAAGTTTTAATGCACTTTTAAGGGCCTTACACCATTAATTATATTATATTAAATGGGAATTCAGAGGGCCCATTAAAAAAATTAAAACAAGATTTAAAGGTATAAATTGACAGGTTTTTTGGATTTAACAGCATTTTAATGGTAAATTAATGGAAAATTAATGGATTTTTAATGGCAGCTACATGCAGTAGTGTAAGGTGTTTCATATATCAGCTTAGGAGTCCGCAGGGGAATTCCTCAGTTCTGCTCTAAAGCGGCGTTTTTCTTAGGAAAAAAGTCTGAAAATGACACGGATATCAGGTTTCTATGATATGAGCCGCGAAGCGAGAAAAACGGTCTTCGGGGTTTCCGACCAGGTCTGTCACACAAACCTACCTGTACAGTCAGAGAAGCAGGCTAGAAGCTTGAAATTTTGGATTTTAAGGTAGAAGAGGAATAATTGTACTATCCGTGTAGCGAAAACAAAGGCGCTGATCAGATTCGCGGTCACCGTGAAGCTGGTCTGCGCCTTTGTTTTCGCATATGCAAATTGTTGGTTTTCTTGTGCAGCGGCTCATATACCATAGGAACCGAAGGCATCATAAGATTTAATATCGTTTGTTTTTATTTCTCAAATAATCAAATTTCTCTGAAGTTCATGAAGCTATTTGCCAGCTGCAAACACCAATTCTGTGTAACTCCAAAGTGTATCTGTCATAAGATAAAACTAGAGTGAGCAAGGGTTTCATTATTTTTTATTTTTATTCATTTTTTATTTATTTATTTGTTTAGTTGTATTTTTTTATATTTTTTTTTTTTTTTTTTTTTTTTTTTTTGCTACCTTGAGAATAGGAAAAAATATGTGAAGATAATGTCTATGGTTTCCAACTAGGAGGGTAAAATCCTCAGACTCTAAAAACCCCTGAATGAGAGCCAAGGGCACTGCATAAAAGTCAAAACTGATCCTTATACCATCTTTCAGAAACGGCCTTTTTCAAAATCAACCTAATCTGTAACACCTCCAGAAAAATATATTACTTGACATCCTAATGGCTTTTGCAGCCCAAAAGTCTCAAAAAGTGCTGCAAAAATTTAAAATCAGTTCATTAATAATATGCAACAAAATAATCTTGAAAATATATAGGCCTTACTCATGTACAAGGGAGGAAGTTTAAAATTGAAATTCTAGCAAATCTACAGAACAATTTTAAGTGTTTGGACCTAAGTTATATATAATGCATGATTTTGTTTTGGTTTGGTGCATTTCAAATGGAAAATAATCAATTTTGAATTTTTCCTGGAAAACAGTTACTTCCCCTGGTAACATTTTTACAACAGAGAAAGCCCTACGCAAAATATTTTCTGGCATAAAATTAATCTTTATTATTTTGTGAAGCAATTTTCAAAATTTTTGCAGAATTTTTTACAGACTTTTGGAATACAAAAGGTTGACATAATCATAATTATCTTGAGGCCAAAAAAGTGTGATTCTGAAAGACGGTGTAAGGACAGTGGGGTCCCCCTCATGTGTGTTGTCTTGCTGCTGTCTTCAAAGTGTCAGACTGTCGAACTTTCACAACCATCTTATGACATCTGTGTATGTGAACAGAGTATAAGCCTAGAGGCATTGTACATATACCCTGCATAGTTATACCTGTCTAGCTTGCAAATTTGTCTGCTATCTACCTATGGTCTCGTCAGGATAACATGTCCATGTAATGTTTACCCCCTTATACCCCACTTTTATATAGCAAAACTGGGGTATACCTATTTTTCTTATTTTTGCTCCAAAACATAGAATGTAGGTACTCATTAGAACCGCCTCGGTTCTCGCTGAGGCGGTTCTAACCTGTACCCACAATCTATGTTTTGAGCAAAAATATAAAAAAAAAATTCTACTGATTTTTTTTTTATTTTTACAACTTTTACAAATCTGTATATTACATGGGCGTGTTTTCGTAATGTGCTGAATGGCGAAACTGCACCAAGCAGAGAATGTGGCATGATTGATCAGGTAATTAGAAAAAGAATCAGACATACAAATATGAAAAAGAAACCAACTTTGCACCCTATAATATTCTCTGTTATTTATGCGTCTGAATTATACTTAATTTTATTCATCTTTCAGACTTGTGATTAGCAGTTATTGAAACCCAAAAACTGCAAGACGACGAAAATTAATGTCAAGCTTGGTAATAATTCTTAAAGTTCTCATTTACTGCTGTCTGAGAATCGCAAATGAAATTCCACGATCAGGCAAATTTTGCCATTTATAGCTATTTTCAATTCTATGAGCCCCCAACTAATCAGTTTTCTCATACACAAAATTACTATATTGTATTCACATTCAAATAGCTTCCCAAAAACTTTCTGACTTGCAGAAAAAACTAAATGAGCCGCATCATGAGAAAACCGGATTTTTGCCTAGGCGAAAACAAAGGCGCAGATCAGCTTCGCGGTAACCGCGAAGCTGATCAGCGCCTTTGTTTTCGCTACTCGGATAGTACAATTCCTCTTCTACTTAAATCCGAAATTTCAAGCTTCTAGCTCTTTTCTGAGCTTGTACAGGCCGGTTTGTGTCTGACCTGGTCGGAAACCCCGAAGACCGGTTTTCTCGCGTCGAGGCTCAAATGAGCCAACACTCAAAATCAGGGGCACCTTTGCATAAAACACAAAATAAGATTCAAATGAGGGAGACTGCTTTACTGAAAATTGCGTTGTCAACTGCATTATAGAGTGAAACCATGCTCCCTTCAGCAGCTGAGTCACAGACTGAATGAACAACCAAGGATAAACAAAGGTTTTCCTTCTGATATTCTGAAAATGCAAAATTTTAGGAGGATGTTTAAACTATGCAAGGAAATTCTGAAATCTGAAATAGGGAGATTCTCTCAAAAATCAGGGAAATCCCACAAAAATAGGTCCATGTACGGTCAAATGAACTGAGCACTATAAACCATACTATCCAAGTCAGTGGAATGAAATTTGGTCTTAGCTGCTATACCAATCAAAGCAAGGCTTTCCAGTTTGAGCTTTTCAACATTATGAAAACTTGCCAATGCAATATACAAAGATTTTTTTAAAAATTGAAATATTCCATAAAAAAAAATGATATTTTTCTTATTTTTGCTAAAAACAAAGATTGTAGATACACATTAGAACCGCCTCGGTGAGGCTGTTCTAACGAGTACCCACAATCTATGTTTTGGTGCAAAAATAAGAAAAATTGGTATACTCTGGTACACCCCATTTTTACTATATGAACCTCAATGCGACAAAATGTACCTTCGGACATTCTGTCATTACTAGTAGAAAGCAGCAAAAAACGGAAAAATGATGTAATATACGTTTTAAAAATAACACTGTATTTGTAATCTTTGAACATTGGGCTACCAAATGAATGACTTTTAAAGCATATTTGTTTTCAATATTTGGAGTTATCTGCCCTTGTTTTGGCCCATAATACACACAATTTTCCTATATCTATCGTTAAACGGTAACCATAGCAACCGCATCATCATGAACATAGACAAAATAATTACGACATATTGCCTGTAAGGATGGTATGCTTCTATCTTAACAACAGGTTCTGACCAGTGCTTAAACAATTTTATGCTAATGCATCGAGTTTTGTAAGCTCTACTAACATGCAGAAATACATTACGCAACTTTGACGTCATTTTTCAGAACAATGACGTCTCTAAGCTTCATGCAGTAAATTGGCCATATCTCACAAAATAACTGAAATACTCTAGTCAAATAAAGACTAACAGACTCTACAAACATCATACATTCAAAGTAACTTTGTTTTTTTTAATACTCAAAATATTGTCCGAAGGTACATTTTCTCACGTTGTGGCCCATATAAAAGAGGGTTTAATTACACGGACATCATTACCCTGATGAAAAGATTCCATGTTTTGAGTATCTAAACCATGCAATAGTGCACTTTCAGCTTTGTGTCACAGCCATGCATGTTACCCAATCAGACTCAGAAGTATATGCTCAGAATGTCTATATTGTATAATGTGTATTCAATATTTCTAGGACAAACATCTGGTGCATGTCTGGATAATACATCAATGTGTAACAGACCCCTTTAATATTTTAACATCTTTGTATGTGGTGTCTATGTTTTTTTATGACAACCAACTACTTTTCACATATAGGCAGATTTTGTTCTAGCACACATGGGCCTAACTAAGGTTATGCTCCTGTCATTTGTAACCATAGTCGCTCTATGGTAATGCACCAGTCATTTATAACCACGGCTCCCCCACCTACGGGAAGGACTGGGATTATAACCTTTCAGTTTTCAATGCCTGGCTATAGACACAACCCCAGGGGACAAACTGGAGGTCAAAACTATGCTCTTTGCCCAGCCCTTCACAATAGAAAATCTCCCTGGATTAAAGATGTTAATATCAAAATTCTGTCATACTGTATTCTCTGCAATGCCTGGACTATAAAACTATAAATAATTGCCGCACACTTTAGCCATAGGTGGGGGGAGTGGGGGGTGCGTGGTTATAAATGACTGGTGCATTACCATAGAGCGACTACAATTTTTCACTACAACTTTGTTAAAGGTCATGACCACCTGTATTATACCCATGATGCAACCAAATTTCTTACAGTGCAGTTTGATGCAACTTCACAGGACATGACACAAAATGGAATGCTGTGATTGGAAGCCAGATTGATTTTGCAACAACCTATTATGAGGCAATGAACTCTTTGTTGTAAGATATTTGGTTGCATCACAGGTATTGCAGGGTGATATTATGACATCTATAATGCTTGGACTAATATAGACATTCTTATGCATATGAAAATTTGTAACTACAAAACTATGAAGCATAGCTTGAAAAAAAAATCCCATGTCCCTGATGGGATTTGAACCCAGGACCCCCTGGACAGAAATCCAATGCTCTAACCACTGAGCCAAAGAGTCAACATCCTGACACAGTACGTCAGAGATAGTACTATTCATTGAATAGCTATGCCATATGTAGAAGCTATGTGTCATGTGATCTGCCAACACGACCTTTCCAACCACGGCAGATAATGTCCAACCACGGCAGATAATATCAAATGAGGGAAATAACAACATCTATCCACTCTATGACGCATGCTGTAAAGCTAAAAGTGTCCACCAGAAGATGAAAGGAGGGAGAGACAGACAGACTGAAAACAGTATGCTCCCTTAAAACTCTGTTTTATGGGGGGTATAAACTGTCACAGAAACCTACAATAATAGTCAGGTCAAACATCATCTGCAAATAAAACAGTCCAAATTTATGCAAATTTGTATGATGCTCTTCTTGAAGGTACATAGGTAGTCTTGCTGAGTTTTTGAAGTGAGATATGGTTGTTTGATTTGTTGCTTTATGTCTGTGTACTTTTTAATTTTTTAGTATAGTTTAGCTCACATTAAGGGTCAGTTTAAGAGTCCATGCTTTACGTGTTCAATACTCACAGAGGCAGTTTACCATTTCAAAGTCTACTCGTTTGAAATTTATTTAGGAATGCTCTTCTTCCAATAGCAGATGAGGAAAAATTGGCTGTAAAATATTTCTAGAGTATGCAAATCATATGCATTCTGTAGGTGTCGATCTCATCAAGCGGTCATGCTACCCAAAGAGCTACCACCCTATACTAAGCAGAATAATCAAATGTAGTTTTTCTTGGATTCTTTTCATCACCTCTTGGTGTCTGAGGTTGAATGGATCGGAATAAGCTATGGGATGTGGCTACCCCTTGACAATTTTTAGCATAATAGATGTAAAATATTATCACCTGTTCTCTGAATTATTTTTTGTTGTTGTTGTTTTGTGGAAATTTTCTATTTTTACAGCTGAAAAAAAAAAAAAAAAATAAATAAATAAATAAAAAATAAGGGCAAGTTTTTTAATAATTTCCAACTTACCTTTCCCGAGAGACTTGAACGTTTGTGAGCGTGATATAGTTATTGCGTACACTTCGTAGACTCGCCAACACTTGAGCAAATGGGGTCACTATCAGATCTTCAGCATGTCTGCAATGAAAATACGTAGAAAAACTTTGATCACTTTTATCACGTCTACGCTCACGACTCCTGTCACGTGTGCATTTGTCTCGAAAACCACTGGGTCGCAGCCTTTCTTTCGGCTCTTGTTTTCTCTCGCGCTGTTTCGGAATTTTCACAACATTACCCGTACATCCGTTCCCCTTAAAATTTGGCGTCAAATACTTAACAATCTTCTGCATCACAGGTTTGGGCGTTTTACTTTTGATTTCTGCTCCCATTTTTACTTTACTATCATGTTCCATTGCCAAATATTTTAAAAAGTATACTTATTATTCCGTCAAGATTAAGAATTTCTATTTACAAAGATGGTGCTTTGGCTGTCTCATGCTTTGCACATTGTCCAGGAAAAGTAATCATTTTAAGCTGCACTTGCAAAGCAGAAAAAGGACACCAAAGGCATTTTTGCAAATATGTCACTTCTTTTTAGATGAGCAGTTTTTGAAAACAATTCTAATTCCATAAATACAATGAATGGAGGAGACACATTTTTGGAATGAATATCACCAAGTTCACTTGATTTCAACCAAAGGATGCATGTTCTATCGATGAAAACACTTAGTGCCCTAATGTGGTAAATCCAAAGAATCCTCGAAGATCTGGAAAAATTTGATTGGCATCTCCATTGCACCGAAAATATAATGACAAAATTGCAAACTGCGTGACTGCAACACCATTATCGACATTGAAACGCCACAGCTGGTTTCAAAATTCCAATTTCGATATTTTTTGTTGACGGCTTTCACAGGCAGCTGATTCTCAGAGGAAAGAATCTCAATCAAAATAAAAACAGATAAACATTTATAATCCTTGGCTTAAAGTCTAATTTCTCCGACAGGCCTGTGTACGGTATTGATCTAGTATTCAGTAACTTTTTTTTGTGCTATAATGCTGCCGACAAGTGATAAACTTTGCTGCGACTCAAATACGAGAAGACATGCCATGACAAAAACTGTCTTAGTCGTTTACAAACAGGGCTGACACAAACTGAACTGTACAACCACAGAAGATGAGTAAAAGCTTGAAATTTTGGATTTAAGAATTAAAGGAAATGTACTATCAAGGTAGCATAAACAAAGAAGCTGATCAGCTGTGAAGTAACAGCATAGCTGATCTGAGTCTTTGTTTTTCGCATACGCCAATGTGCATTTTTTATCATAAAAGGACTCTTATACCAAGACAGATCTAAACATCTCCCTGTCATTTAAACACGTAATGGTTTCCGCAAATCTTTCCTTCCCTATGCTTTCGAAAATTAATCTTCATCTTAAGCAAAAAAGCTGGCTGGAAATATGCGCATTCACTTTTTTATGGGCACAAAAATAGAAACTTGGGATGTTAACCTTATAAGGCACGATTGCTATCCTTTTTTATACTCATGCAAAAAGTGCACTTCATTTTTGTCTGGGATGCCATTTTTGTCTGGGATGCATAGAAACATTTCAAAATAGTTTCTTTATTACCTACTTGGGAAAAATATATATTGAATATATGGGGGAAATATGGAGCCTTTCAAATATGGATGTATTTATTGCAAAATGTTCAGAGCATTTACTGAATAAACAGGGTAAATTTCAAATGAGCAATTTTCAGTTTTATTTTTCATTAGACTTTTCTGTAATTAAGGCCCTGAAGCTGAAATTATTATTAGTGAGTGGCAGGCCAGTTGTATATTCTTAGTATACCTTCTCAACCATATTATGAGTATGTTGGTGTGCATAATTTTGTTAAGATTGTTTTGTGAATTGCCCATTGTCCATAAATTCCATAAACATTACGAAAACATGCCCATATGATATACAGTAATTTTTTCAGGTCAAAAATTGATAATTTTCAGAGGAAAAATGTTTGATATTTTGCTTATTTTTGCTCAAAACATAGATTGTGGGTACATGTTAGAACCGCCTCGATGAGGCGGTTCTAACAAGTACCCACAATCTATGTTTTGGAGCAAAAATAAGAAAAATAGGTATACCCCTGCGTACCCCAGTTTTGCTATATAAAAGTGGGGTATAAGGGGGTATACATTACAGGGACATGTTTTCGTGTTGTTCATACTCGTTAATCATACAAGGAAAGCTTACAGATGATTCAAACTAATCCAAGAATTAAAAGCCTTGTACTAATAAACAAAATTTAAGATCTTACAGGGAAAATGTTCCTTGAGAGTATTATCATTCAACAATAGAATCATTTTGTTTATCTGTTTTTTGATATTTGTCCATGAAATGATATTCTTTCACTACATGTCAACCAAAAACGCTGCAATATGCAAACTCTAACCAATATCACTCAGAGCTGTAATAGAGCTCAATTTTGTTGACGCAAACCTCGAAAAGCCTCACAAAATCAATGGCCCAATTATCGATGAACAGTTCTGTTTTCCGTTCTAATCAGCATGTCAATTAATACTGATTGCGAGAATGATCTAATAAGCGCATTGCTATTCATTTTTTACTGCTTTTTCATCACTGCAGTACCAGTTCCCAATTTCAATGCCAAATAATGCGGCAACTTCACAGCAGATTCTCGACACACTTGTGCATTATTAACTCTGAGGAATTCCAACACATAATATGAGCTGTGTTATGAGAAAATCTATTTTGCATATGCAGATTATCCATGAAATACCTGCAAAATGCATTTGTTTTGACAGTATGATGCAACCTCTTGACGTTACCTATCAGCTTTTAACCATTTTCGATGGTTTCAAAAACAATGCGGCTTGCATAGACTTTGGTTCCAAAGCCTTGGACCGGTTTTCCGACAACAAGGCACAAATGTCAACAAAGTTTACGGACTCCTTGTTATCCTAGCCATTCTAATGATTCTGCGATTCTTTCAGCTTTTTCAAGGCAATCTTTGGAGACGGAAACAAGTTAAGAGTGTTTCTTGAGAGCTTTAACAAGAGCTCTTGGAATATCATATGGCCATTACGAAAACATGCCCATGTAATATACAGAGATTTCTTAAGTTGAAAAAATTGAAACTGTAGACATTTTTTGATATTTTGCTTATTTTTGCTCAAAACAGAGATTGTGGGTACATGTTAGAACCGCCTCGGCGAGGCGGTTCTAATGAGTACCCACAATCTATGTTTTGGAGCAAAAATAAGAAAAATAGGTATACCCCTTCATACCCCAGTTTTGCTATATAAAAGTGGGGTTTGAGGGGGTACACATTTCACGGACATGTTTTCCTGATGAGCTATGCATTTAGATTTAACTGGGAAAGGATTTGGAAAATTGAATGAAAGGTTATGTTATAGGTCACTCTTATGTTTAACCCATTTTTGACGAATGTACTTTCCCATCATTACCAATCGGGAGAGTCCACTGTCATTTTTAGGGGCATCATGAGTGATTTTGAATTTTTATGCCATTTTTCGATGAAATTCCTTTATGCAAACAGAAAAGCCCCAGATGAGATGCCGCATTTTGCGGCGTCACATCTGGGGCTATACTGTCTGCCTGCCCCACAAAAAGGATGACAGGCTTATATGAGTTAATGCCAATCTAAAATTCCTTCAAAAGGGTTGCAAAGAAAATTATCAATGGACAAAATACATCAGGTTCTACCTGGGTGTTATAAAAATTAATTTTGTCTGATTGTTTATATGGTTTAGTGTCTCAGTCACAGATTTTTCATGAAGGAGCTAGTGATTAACTGGGGTCCATTAATGTTTTCAAGTACGCAGCTTGGCGCTTGTGAGATCGTAAGCACCAAGTACTTGACCAGGAGATTAAAGCGATACCTCAAAGCCACAATGCTCCCCTGGAATAAAATTTGACGTTACACTGCTTCTTTAAGTAAGGACTGACGGAATATTACAGAAAATGGCAGAATCAATACCAACATATCTACCATCATAAGAAAACCAGATTTTTGCCTATGCGAAAACAAAGGCGCAGATCAGCTTCGCAGAAACTGCCAAGCTGATCAGCGCCTTTATTTTCGCTATACGGATAATACAATCCCTCTTCTTCTTAAATCCAGAATTTCAATGTTCTAGCCTTCTTCTGTGACTGTACAGGCCGGTTTGTGTCGGACCTGGTCGGAAGCCCCGAAGCCCAGTTTTCTCGTGTCGTGGCTCAACATATCTACCATCATGCTGGGGACGATATGATCCATGTCATCAGAAAACGGGTTGTCCTCTATCTTTGGCTGCACGGTCCAATATGAGCTAGGCAACAAAGCCCCACACGGTGGCTAGAAGCTTCAGATATTTAGAATTAAAAAGAAGAGGTTGTTTATCAATCTGGTGAAAACAAAAGTGTTCGTCAGCTTTGCCCTATTGTATTAGCCTCGTAGCTGAATAAACATGATTTTCAACTTTGCTTTTCCGTTACTGAATGGTAGGCTCTCTCATGACGAGGCTAATAAGATATGGCAAAGAAAAACATAGTCTATGACTCCAAGGAATAAACTGCAAAATGAGATTCCGAGCGGAGGAAATTAGATAGTCCTAATGGCCGCCAATAATTGTCTACCAAACACACCCTAACGACGAAGACATAAAAATGACAATAATCCAAAGAAATAAAAATTGAATTTAATCACGATAGACAACTTTCGGAAAAAGTTATAACGGCAAAAAAATCAACCGCTATCTAAACTGCTACCTTTTAAAGTATAATTAACGCCTAAAACACAATAATTTGGATGTAATAGTTCAGAACTTTTGGAAAAGTACTGTAAATATGACTGCAAATGACAATTTTGAGAGCTGTAATTTCTATTACGTGATGCAGAAGACTGTTGAGAATTTGAGGACAGTAGCGTCAGCACTTTCATTATAAGAGCAGATCTGTTGAAGCACGCAAATCCTAAAAGTAGACATAATTAATCAAATTTATACATGTTTATGCAAGGTATGTAAATGTAAACCAAAACATTTTCATTTTTCATGCAGACATAATGAAAATCTATTAGTAAATCTAAGGTCAAGTTTCCACTGACAATTTTTCTTTGACGATCAAGATTATGTGTCACAGAAACTTTGGCAACGAGTTTGCATTCACACACAGCAAAGATTACTTATATTACTTAGCTCGCTCACCTTTGTCACAGATGTTTGACAATAAAACTTCGCCACAGAATTGAATTTACACGAGCATATTTTTCTGAGACAAACTTGCTTTGTCAAAGAAAAATTGTCCGTGAAAACTTAGCTTTAGATTTTGGTCTGGGTCAGAAATTTCTATCTAGTCCTAATTTTCTGACCCTGTGGCCGTGTTTTTTGTCCCAGTGGTGTGCATGAAAGAAATGTATCATACGTTTAAGTTAAGAATAGACAAATCTGTTCCACCGGTAGCCACATTTTGGCACCACTCAGCAGAGCCTCGAAATGACAAACGGTGACCCTCGGGACAGGTTTGCCTATCCATACTATATACACTCAGACTATCTTAATTCAGCAGCTGGACATCCAGGTTTGCATCAGATATGGTCAGAATACCCAATGATAGAGCCTGGTTTGTGCTTGACACCATGTAAAGAAAGTATATCATACTGAATAAAATAATGCATTGACAACCATTATAAAATATTGAAAAAATGCAGTCGGAGCCCTGAGAAGTTATCTTTCTCAAACACACATCTGAAAAATAAGAAAGAAAACCTGCAAAGGAAAATACATGTTACATAACTTATGCACCAGTCATTTGTAACCACTGCCACCCCACCTACGGGAAGGGCAGGGATTAAATTTTTCAGCTTTCAGTGCCCTGCTATAAGCCCCACCCCAGGGGACAAACTGGAGGTCAAAACATTGCTCTTTGCCACGACTTTCCCTTGGGTAAGTCTGCATTCAAAAACCTGGCCCTGTCATAGCCCCACACTTTAGCCTTGCTATCCCCCACCCTTCCCCATAGGTGTGTGTGTGGGGGGGGGGGAGGAGGGCATGGCTACAAATGACTGATGCATTATGTAACTATACTTGTATATGGCTGTGTATGGTTTAGACACCCCAAAAATTGCTAGAAATCATTCACAATGCCATTATTTTCAATTTAAGAAAGTTTTGTTATCAGCTTCTCAATAAAATAATAGAGGGAAGATGGAACTGTTTTTTCGTAGTGTTTTATACAAAGCCGTCCATAAAATATTCTTCTTGTAATTGGGTCAATCATTATATGGGACAGCTTATTCCTACATAGCCTCAATGTACGTCACTAGATTTCTGACAGGACATATTTCATCCTGATTAGGAAAATCATATCGTTCTTGGTGCGAGAAACATTGCCTTGGGCTTCTATCCTGGCCATCAAACACAGGACAGCCCGCTGGATCAATTAGATCCATGCAAGAAAGAACATGAAGTCTGAATAAGAATCTTCAAGTTTTGATCTAACATATGAGAGTAACGGTCTTACTCCCCAGGAAACATAAACGTGTGGACTTGTTCATGTGGATACCCTTTTCTTTCTTCCACGTCATGCCAAAAACATCAGGATTTCGCTACAAACAGAGAGCTACTTTGAATTTCGTGTCACGCGCTGATTGCATCAGCTGGAAAAGACAAAAATTATGATTGTCGATCTGAGGACGTCACTCAATCAGATATTACGATGACAATGTCATTTAGCTTAGTCTTGTCTTAATGATGAAAATATGAGCCGCAAAGCGAGAAAGCTGGAACTGTCAATACACCTGAACAGTCACAGAAAAAGGCATTTTAAATTTACGTAGAAGAGGAATTGTACTATCGAATTTGCAAAAACTAAGGCGCTGATCAGCTGTGCAGTATCTGTGTTTTTGTTTTCAAATATGCAAATATCTGGTTTTCTTATGATGAAAATATGTCATTAGCTTTCAGTGTAACCGGCAGGAATATGACATTGTTTCTTCAGGATAAATTGTGTCAGTTAAATATTAGAACAATCTGCAAAAGGTACATGTACGACTGTAAATCTGGTGAATTTTAGATGCAATGCTAAGCGTGTTTGCAAATGGGGAGGCAGTCCACAAGTTTGACAAAAATTAGGTTTTCTAAGCAGTTAACCAAAGCAGTAAAAGTAGCATCTTAATGTGCAGCTCTGCATACTGGCTCATTTAAGCGGCCAAATAATTTCTCACATCCCTGATCAGTAGGGGCACGGCTTAGTGAGATGGTTAAATGGAATAGCAATGAGTAAAAAAAAAAAATCATTGCAACTACTATGCAGACCTCGCTCACTATATGAATGTCGTGCTGAGAGTTTGCTTACAACACGGACATGTTAGCAGGATTAAATTCATCAGACAAGACCTTGTACGTCTTCTGAATTTGCAACAAAGCCATACAGAAATGCATTAGCGTCTATTTCACCGCATAATTCTTACATAACGCTGCCAAGAAGCTAAATTAATGGTATTTAAAGGCTTTCAGCATGGCTTTTGGGCTTTCAATTAACAAAGCTTCAATGAATACATGCAAGATCGCGTAAGTAAAGCATTTTTTTTTTAGATTTTGTGAAAGCTACGTACATGTGTAAAATTTGGCATGACACGTAGTATGTCACATGTGACCCAGCAAGATGGGCGAGCATTTAATAAAGTTATGACAAAGTGCACAGGGTATATCTAAACCAAGACATTCCTTTGCTTTTGTTTTGGTTTGTGTTGCCAGTCAACAGCAATGGTCATGTCGGGATGTTGCCTCCATTTTATGGGACTTCTACCCAACATTAGGATGTCATGATACCCAAATGTGCTTGCAAAAAATGAGCCGCCTCGTGGGAAAACCAACAATGTGGTTTCCGAACAGGTCCCACATAAACCGGCCTGTACAGTCACAGAAAAGAGCTAGAAGCTTGAAATTTCGGACTTAAGTAGAAGAGGGATTGCACTATCCGAGTAGCGAAAACAAAGGCGCTGATCAGCTTCGCTGTTACCGCGAAGCTGATCTGCATCTTTGTTTTCGCCTTTGCAGATTGTCGGTTTTCCCATGAGGCGGCTCAAATAACTACCAAAGGCGTAGCATGTATGGATGGTATGACTTAAACCACTTTTCATGAGCAGGCTCAGACTATCTGAGCTGTAACATACCAGTAAGTCTATGGCCAGTCAGTATTCTATAAGCTTTGCCTGGCGGAACAGGAAGCCCATCTATTTCTCAGGGCCCCATTGGGTGGGGGCCTGACTCTCCTATAGGGGTCATACACAAAAGTTAAAACCAAAGATACCACTTGACTGAGCTGACCATCATCACACTACTAAAGGTCAAACAAGGAATATTCATCACCAAACACTCGCCAAACGCAATATCATTACTGAAACAACATTCTGTGTCGTCCACACGGAATACGCAAATTGCAACAAGTAAACTAGTTACAACAAACTATCGTCAAGTAATACATCTATTGACTGAAGAGACAGTAGTTAGAGATCAATTCGAGATGATACTTATATTGCTGTTTTTAGCAATTGGCATTATCAGTCTGTCTAGACCTTTCCAAGTAAATAAGAAATGAACCGCTGAGCTGTGACAGGTGAAAAACTTCTTTCTGCATATGCTTAACAAAGGCTCAGCAGCTACATTTCGCTTTCATTTGAGGCGCGTCGTGAGAAAACCGGTCTAAGGGGTTTCTGACCAGGTCTGACACAAACCAACCTGTACAGTCACAGAAGAAGACTAGAAGCTTGAGCTTTTGGATTTAAAAAGAAGAGGAATTATTGTACTATATGCGTAGCAAAAACAAAGGCGCTGATCAGGTGTGCAGTTACTGCACAGCTGATCTTGCCTTTTGTGGCTTTGTTTCGGCATAGGGAAAAATCTGGTTTTCTCATGACGCAGCTCATTTTACCTATCTGTCTTATTACTTTTGAAATTAAAAATTCAAAATTTTAAATCTCTAGTCATCATGTAAGGCCTTTCAATCTCTTGAGATTACAATTTTTCTCATAGCATGGTTGATACTGAGCCGCGACCCAGCATCAGCGACCCAAGAAAACTGCACAGCTGATCTGCGCTATGCAAAAATCTGTTGTTTCTTTTTTTTCTTTTTTTCATGGCATGGCTGAAACTGATGTGGTGCATGACCAGCAAGACAAAGTGCCATCAGCTAGGAAGCATATTATTGCTAATATAAGCTACATCATTGGTGTATTCAACAAGGTCTGACATGAACCATGCTGTGCAGTCAGAGTCGTTGCTTTGAGGCTGCTAGCTGAGACTTAGGGTTTAGAAAGTGGTGGGGCTCTTTTAGTAAAAGCAAAATCAAAGATGCTGATCAGCAGTAAATCATGAAGAAGATTAAGGGAAATAACTGCTACAATCTTAACTGGAATACTAAGAACTGGTTTAGTTGCCCTGTCATTGCAAGAGAAGTAACTGAGACTTTACCAATATGCATTGCTAAAAGTGCTTACATGCCCTCATTTTACAGAGAGCACATAAAAAGGAGGTAGGGTTGGTTAATTGTCCACTATACCATTTGAGCCGCCCCATGGGAAAACCAACAATTTGCATCTAGGCGAAAACAAAGGCGCAGATCAGCTTCGCTGTAACCGCGAAGCTGATCAGCGCCTTGTTTTCGCTACTCAGATAGTACAATTCCTCCTCTACTTAACTCCAAAATTTCAAGCTTCTAGCCTGCTTCTGTAGCTTTACAGGCCGGTTTGTGCCAGACCTGTTCGGAAACCACATTGTTGGTTTTCCCACGAGGCGGCTCATTTCTGTGAGTCTTTTTTTAATAGAAGCAAGCTTAATGCCGGGATTGAGAGAACAAATACCGCTCTTTAACATTGTGTAAGCTGTTTTGGTAATGGCACAGGGTTCTCGGCGGAAACATAGATGCGCACAGACTTTTTTTTTAGCAATTTGATTCCCGATTTTTTCCTTTCTTCTCTTTTTCTCTCTCTTTCTTCTCTCTCTTCTTGGATCTTTTTTCAGCCCTAGCAGTTTGGCCGCACTTGTTTGGTCTGAGCCTGTCTGCGATTAAAAAATAACAGGGTAAACCCAACCCTTTTAATACAGAAAATCATGTGTGTTTTTTTCCCAACTTTCTGGGCCTCCAACTCGCTTGTTTGATGCACGGTGCAATTTAAAAGCTTTACATCAGGTAAAGCTTATTGGCTGGGCCATCCAACCATATGAAGAGATTGCACATGCTAGCTGTAACAGTGTGGTGAGGGTCGTTCAAAAAGTGTCTGGCAGCAATTACGCATAAATACGCTCTGGTATTGGAAAGGATAGGAAATATCTGTTCGTATATTCAGCCAATTAGGAGCTTGACATTTTGTGAAATTCCTACCTTACCTAGCTGGTCTGAGTTTAGGCCTGCACAAGCAGCACTAGACCAGCCCAGCCTCCCATTAGAAGAAATTTGCTTTGGATACAGTTTTGACAATTAAATGGGCATCTAGTGTGGTTACATTAGTACTTCTAACCTTTAAGGTGATTGCAGCAAAATTTAGGGTGTCTGTGAAAACTAAAAAAAAAAAACAAAACAAACAAACAAAAAAAAAACAAAACAAAAAAAAACAAACATAATACAGCAGCTGTTTGGAAACAGTCTTGAAAGGGTACATGAGCCACCGCATCAGAAAACCAACAATCTGCATGTGCAGTAATTGCACATGTGATCATCTAAGATAGTACAATCTCTCTTCTTATTAAAGCCAAAATGTCAAGGTACTAGCCTGCTTTTGCGACTGTACAGGATTGTGGATTGTGCCGGACCCGGTCTGAAACCCAAATTGTTTGTTTTCTCATGCCAAGGCTCATATACTATTATGTCTATATCTTGGATTGTTTAGGCACCTGAGTCATTGTCAACCACATTCTCCTAGCAGAGATATTTACTTGTCTTATGCTCCCGAGTGTGAGGACATTCAAAGCTTTGTCAACAGCCCTGCTCAAATACTAGCAGATAAATGCAAAATTTTCATCACAATTTTTGATAAGGTCAATCAAAACCCACCAGCACTACAGGAACAATGCTGAAGTCAAAACAGTCTGCAGTTATGCACCAGTCATTTGTATCCACGGCCCCCCTAAGGCTGGGGAATAGCGGGGCTTTTAACTTTTCAATTTTCAACGCCCCGCTAAAAGCCCGGCACTGCGGGGTAAAATTTGAGGTAAAATCCCTGCTAAAAGCCCCGGCTCCCCGGAGGCTGATAATAATGTGAAACAACAGCTGGGAGTTGTTTTGATGAAACTGAAATATGAGATCTGCATGTAAATGTACAGATACATTTGCAAATTATATAATGACCATAATTAAATGTTAAAATACAATTAATATCAAATTTGAATAAACGTGACCGTGTATTGGTGGGAAATTAAAACTCCGGCACATCCCCGGCACTGCCAGGACTCATCAGAGGTTAAATCCTGGCACTTTAGCCCCACATTGTCCCCGCTATCTCATGCCCTAGGTGGGGTTGGGGATACAAATGACTGGGGCATTAAGCCCAGCTATGCCACCACTATCCCTGGCCATGAGGGGATGGGGTTTTCAATGACAGGTGCATTAAGTTTGGAAGACATTGAGATATTTCTCACAGTGCTAGGGATAGACTTTGCTATCTTATTGTAACACTCCCTTGACATTTTGTATGACTATTTTCTTTAATATGCACTAGCATCAAAACAACCATAGGCATTTGTGTCCCGAGCATGTGCCCTCCTTTGACTAAGTCAGCCGTAGCATGAGAAAACCAACAATCTAGGTTTCTGACCAGGTCTGACACAAATCGGCTTGTACAGTCACAGAAGCAAAGATAGTAGGTGACATTTTCTTTCGTAATCGAAAAGCTGTAAGTCACTAGTCCGTGGCCATTTATATAGAGCTGGTTTGTTTTGGGCCTGGTCCGAAACTCCGAAGTCAGGTTTTTTACAGAAGCTTAGATCCTACCTTCTCCAGAACGAGTTGCGTTGTTTTGGTATTCTAAGTGCACTTGTACTCTGTACGCGAAATATCGTACTGTTCTGTTTGTCAACATCATTGTCTACATGTTGTATCGGTTCCTCCACCACACGGAACTTCTTCGGAAAGAACTGGGGCGGCATTGGTGACATTCTTGGTCGTATCTTAGTCGGAGATGCTGGCGTTGACATACTTGGATACGCAAGGCACTGGCGCTTTCATTTAATACTGCATATTTCACATCCTTTAAGGCTATTTCATAGTCATTTGTTGAGCATCATAAAATGAGCACTTATTTCCTGTTTCTACTTTGCTTATCAAAATATCCTCAATCGTGCTTTCATAATCATACTTTCGGAAGTCACAAATCTTACTACATGTATTTCATACATCAGAAATATATGTATACTTTTGTAGTAACACATTAACTAGCGTGCATTAATCCGATACCTCCAGCTGTGTGTCTTTCACATATCACATCTGTTTGGCCATATAATCCAATGCATGTATATCATTTTTCCATTGATAGTATTACATATTCCATTCATGCGATCGATTTTACAAACTGCGAAAATAATTTTTCCTTTTTTGGAGTAAATTCATATTATCACTGCCTGATCAATTCGCCTTTCAGTTTGAACTCTACGCAAATTAAAATCTTCTTAGAGCCTTAATTATCCGAAGTCACAGTGTTATTTGTGTATTCTGTCCTATTTTGCTTTAAAACTTTAAATTTTAACTGCTCTAAAGTTCCCTCTTAAATTTTCAAACAAAGATAAGTTCTCTTGTTATAAGTAGGACACACAGCTTGCCAAACAATCCAGGGTTAAAATGCAAATAATGTTGCCAATATTTATCAATATTTAGTAAGATGATCTAACTCAAATGGTAACTTCTACTTGATATTATTAAAGGAGTCAAGTTTTTTGTCAACATTCGCACAAAACCAACAGCTACTGTTCACACAGCCATAATCAAAACTTTGATAACATGATATTAACACTTGGCTTAAATAAATCCCGATTAATTAATTTTCTAAACAAGAATACCACAATTTTCAATACCGAAGCTTAAGCTTACTTGCTTATTGAATAATAGTATATACTTTAATACTTGCTTATTGAATAATAGTATTATTTCATCTTCATTGGCTCTGTTGTTCATTTCAATAAGTTTGGATAATATGTAAAGTTTGGTTATTCATATCTCAAATTTTACTGAACAAAACATCAAGCGACAATGCTGTCATTTTTGGCACCTGCTTTTTTGTTTCTCCAAATTCATGGTCTTGACAGGTCCACAAAGAAATTCTCATTACGAAAACATGTCCATGCAATATACAGAGATTTTTTCACCTGTTAAAATTGAAAATTTCGTGAGAAAAATTTTGATATTTTTCTTATTTTTGCTCAAAACATAGATTGTGGGTACACGTTAGGGTTCTAACGAGTACCCACAATCTATGTTTTGGAGCAAAAATAAGAAAAATAGGTATACCCCTGCAAACCCCAGTTTTACTATATGAAAGTGGGGTTTAAGGGGGTATATATTGCATGATGTGTATTACCACAATAACCTGACAGGCTCACAAAGAAAATCATATGAAAGCATTTATTTCCCTTGTGTGCATGGGCTTAATGTTCTCTATAACAAGTCAATTATTGTAAATATTATTGTAAGATGATTTGTTCATGCTATTGACAATAAATAAATGTCCTTCCATTAAAGTGTATTTTTACTGTACGGTTAGTGGCAAATATACTGTTCGGTGAGTTGCACATATACTGTACTGTCAGTGTAGTCCCTGAGAGCAAGTTGAGTATCATATAGTAAATATAGGACTAGACTGTACACTTGTAAAAGTGGTTCAATGATTTGTTTATTGCACACGTGATGATATTCTACAAGAGTTTTCAGTTTTTTAAGACCAATCATCTATCATGGATCCTTTATTTGTCCTTTTGATTTCCTTGGTCCATTGGCTTACGGTAGTTTAGTATCAACTATTGTGGTAATTTTCACAAAGAGTTTGGTCCAACTTCTCTCCTGGTAACATCCGTAACTCATCTCTTTCACTGTCAACTACCAGGCACCTGAAGTAAATCAAGATCATGGTAAAGAAAGTGTGGGATTTTTCAATACCAAATGATATACAACATTATGAAATATACAACACCTTGACAAAACTGAAGCTTTGCAATCTATATTAATTAAAATACATAAATAAATACATGATACATAAAACTGACATTCAATTCATGGCAACAGTGCACATTCTGATCATATTCTGTCCTTTCTATTTGATTTCTTTCACGGTCAGAATTGTTAACAGCTGAAGCAGATGTCCTAACCAAACTGAAGGTGTTAATCAGTGCTTAGTGCTCGTTCGTTCTTCATTAGCTGACAATTTGTATGAATAACGGGAATCAAACCTGTGATATTCCTGAATACTGAACTTATAGAAAAAGGATACAACCTGACAGACACAGTGCATATCCAACTATAACATCATGAAAACATGTCCATGTAATTTTTACCCCCATATACCTCACTTTTATATAGCAAAACTGGGGTATGCAGGGGTATACCTATTTTTCTTATTTTTGCTCCCAAACATAGATTGTGGGTACTCGTTAGAACCGCCTCGGTGAGGCGGTTCTAACGTGTACCCACAATATATGTTTTGAGCAAAAATAAGAAAAATATCAATTTTTTTTCTACTGAAAATTTTTAAATTTTACAGCTTCAGAAAATTCTATATATTGCATGGGCCTGTTTTCGTAATGATCAGACAGATAAAGACTTCATGCAGTGCATGTGCCATTTTGCAGCACAGTCAATATTTCTAATTTTAAAGGGTCTCCATTTTTGTATTCAGCCTCAATATTTCCTTGTGAAACAAAGATTACTCATAATTCTTAAAGGACCCGTCACACAAAAATCCCTCAACATAGACTTGCGTTTGCGTTTAACTGCGAAAAGGATTTTTTGTTTGTTCGCTTTATTGCTTTACGTCCATTTCAACAGATTTCCCGGCATGGCCATAGCTGTTGACTTTGACATAAAGCAATAAATCAAACAATCAAAATGTATTTTCCCAATTAGACGTAAGACTGGGTCCAGAGATTTTGCTTATGTTACGTCTACACTGGACCACGTTCTCACTACGTCCTTACCAAGTTCTAAAAATTCAAGAACGTGGCGAGGACGGGGTCAAAATGAAACAATTTCGGATTTCTTAGTTCCCACTACGTCCTTACTACGTCCCGCCACGTTCTTATTACGTCCGCACCACGTCGTTACTACGTCCTTCACGTTTCCACTACGTCCTCAATACGCGCTCACCAAGTTCATCCCGTTTCCACTACGTCCTTGCTACGTCCTCACAAAGACCAAGCAGTTCATACCACGCGCGAACTACGTTTCCAGTACGTTCTAACTGTAAATATATTAATCAGTCGTGTATTAAGAGTCAGATAAGTTGCGAAACAGCTTGAAATTGCAGTAAGAAAATGACGGGCGGACAACATTTCTGGTGGTATTCGCATGAAATTGAAGAATGCCTCTATCCTCAACTCCGCTAGTAGTCGGTCGTAATGCCCATACTGAAGCCTCCTTTCAGCTGATAGCCAAGGGCGCACCCAACAAGATCTTGCCCTTCTATTCCTCCTCCTGTGAAATAGCAGAAGTGCAGCCTGTGCACCAAGTAAGGCATGATGTCCTTGAAGGACAGCAAGTTACAAGAGTACTTCTCTGTTCATGTTTCGATTTCGATATGATTTAAATAAAAGCGAAAGCAATTGCTTGAGGGTACAGGACAATTAAAACAGAATTAATAAAACGTGGAGGACGTAGTTCGAACCTGGTGTGAACGTGATAAGAACCTACTAAGAACGTGTTAGGAACCGCTAGGACGTGATAAGAACGCAGTGCAGTCTTCTAGGACGCGGTAAGGACGTACAAGAAGCGTGGTATGGTCTTGTCGAGAACTTGATGGACGTAGCGAGGACGTAGTAGAAGCGTAGCGAGGTCTTGATGGTCTGCAACAAATTTGCATCGCGTCCACGAAGACCGCACTAAGTTTGCACCACGTTCTTTCTACATCCTACAAGTTCCTACTACGTCCTTACCACGTCCTTACTACGTCCTTACTGCGTTCTAATTCCACCCCGTCCTCGCCACGTTTCTTTTAAGCATGTTCAAAATTTGACCAAGACCTCCGCGTCCATCAAGACCTCACTACGTCCTTACTACGTTCCTACCACGTCCTACAAGACCGTACCACGTCCTCACTACGTCCTTAATTTTTTAAGGACGTAGTGAGAACGTGGCCCGGTGTAGACGTAACATTATGTGTGACGAGGCCTAGTTAACTGTTTCCACTAGTGTATTTTATAACCTGATTTCACTGACTGGGCTAGCTTATCAAAAGTTGTAATGAAAACAGTCTGGGCTATGATAACTGTGCCAAGGTCAAACCCTTGATTTAAAATAATTACTGGTTTTTTAAAAGTGTAAGACAGAAAAGGGTTCAATTCATTAAAATCAGTTTTAGGGGATGCTGAATAGACATCAGGAAAACATGTATACCCCCTTGAACCCCACTTTTATACAGAAAACCTGGGGTACGCAGGGGTATACCTATTTTTCTTATTTTTGCTCTAAAACATACATTGTGGGTACTCGTGATGTGTACCCACAATCTATGTTTTGAGCAAAAAATTAATATGAAAAACATCAAAAATTTTCCGATGAAATATTTCAATTTTTTTACTGCTGAAAAAATCCTCTGTATATTGCATGTGCACATTTTCAGAATGATTTGGTTGCATACTGTCTACATTTGAGCAACCTCATGGGAAAACCAACAATCTGCATAGGCGAAAACAAAGACGCAGATCAGCTTCGCGGTAACCGCGAAGCTGATCAGCGCCTTTGTTTTCGTTACTCGGATAGTACAATTTCTCTTCTACTTAAATCTGAAATTTCAAGCTTCTAGCTTTCTTCTGTGACTGTACAGGCCGGTTTGTGGCATGCCTGTTCGGATACCACATTGTTGGTTTTCCCACGAGGTGGCTCATTTTACAAAATTTCTGATTAAATGCAATTGCAAGGTATGTTGTTGTTGGCATCATTAATAAACAGCTCTTATGATGTTTTGTATGACATGCATTTGCCTATTATCTAGTACAAATAGTTCAAAACCTCTTCAACACAGGAACTCCATTAAGAAGCATATTATGTAGGCCATCATGCTGCAAATCCAAAAACTGAGGCTTTATTACAGCCCCTTTCACTGGAGCTTGCAGTTTCAGCATTACGGTCAATCAAGTTTTGATGTAAATCAGGCAACCTTTTTATTCTATTTTAGAACTGAAACAGTGTCCCAGGTGTCAGGTGTTCTTAAAATCTATTAGGTCATGCTGTCACCTCTTCTGATAAAAACATAGTAATTGTTTGGTTAAAACACATTTTTATTTCAGAATTCTTTGCACAACATGTACAGTGCATATTAGGAACACACACTTGAAATAGGATAGGAAGAAAAACAGAATTTTTCATCAATTTTAGCAGTTACCTATTGGTATCTACATAGCCAAAATTCCACATATTAGATAAAAATTTCACTTGAGTTTGCCGTTTTAAAGTTAATTTAGTATAAAACTGTCACTCATATCAGCAGATAAATCAATCCTGTTGTCTTTGAGGACAATGTGAAATTCAGAACTTCGGAACACTTTATCTTCTTGCATAATACAAATGCTCTAAAGGCAAGCTAGAGTGAAAGGGGCTGTAAGCCTGAAATCAGATTATCTTCATTGATCACATGATGAAAGCATACCATGAAAGCACCAGGCAAAGGCTTCTATCAGGTTTTAAAATTCATGTCGGGATGGAGCCAACACTTCCTGTGTACTGAACCAGTAGTGTTGAGAGTAAATATATGTCTTGCTCTAAGACACAATCTGAAAGAGGTAGATTTTGAAGCCAGGACCTCTCAGTAAGCAGTCAGACATTCTACCACCTAATTTAGGCCACCTGATGCTATCCCAGGCTGCTTAATGAGGCAGATGCAGGTTCTAATCTAACCTGCAATTTAAGCACATCAGTTTTAATATACCTGGGTTTAAAAACAAGGTGTTTACATATGTAGCTCAATTAATAGTCCTGTAGCCATCTGGGCTTTTTGAGGTGGACCTGGATTTGGAGTACATAGAAAATGTTTTTACATATTTGGAAAGGTGAGGTCTTCTACATTAAGAATCCGGCGGGTGACATCTTGTCACCATTGAGCAATTTGAGAAATTCAAGATTGCATCCAAGATGGCTGCCCATATACGGAAAAAGCTATTTTCCTGAGAAATAATCATGTTTTGACAGCTTTTTAGACCTGAAATCACTTGTATTTAACAGCTGAATTAATTGTACATTAAAATGAGTGCAACAAAATATACACTGTAAAGGTGGCATCCAAGATGGCTGCCAAAACTAAGGAAAACCGCAATACTTGAAAGAGGTTCCTTCGAAAATGACCAAACAACTTGGTAGCAATTTTGTTAATGTTTATGGATCCAGTGGATGGCATCTTGTCACCATTGAGCAAATTAAGAAAGTCAAGATGGCACTCAAGATGGCTGCCCGTATATGGCAAAAGTAGTTACCATGCAAATATTCATGTTTTAGCATATTTAACACCTGACATCAGTGCAATTTATACCATGTTAGGAGTGCATGACCATCACAGTAAAGGACAATTTTACAATTTTTGCTTTGTTTGTTTTGTTGCTTTACGCCCAAGTCAGCCGATATTGCAATGTCGTGATATTACCTCCATTTTATGCGATTTTTATCTAACATTGGGATGCCATGACATCCGAAACATACTAAAACTACAACCACTAATTTGAACAGCTCATGCTTATAAATATAGATGTTCTTAGAGGATCTCAGTTTTATTTTTAGTGGTCTAAACACTTAATGCTGCATGCGTAATACTACGAAAGGGTAGTCAAGAGGGTATAAGAGCCCCGCCCATTGGGGTCAAGAGAAATATATTAGCTGCTTTTGGCTCCAGGCAAAGTTTTAAAAAATCTACTGAATGACCATCTAATTAATGGGTTACAGCACAGGTGGCCTTAGCTTGCCCAAGGAAAGAGGTTAAAGTAAAACCACCCATAGATGTAAGCCTTAGTTGTTAACTCAGGTGGTTATATTTTCAAGCACATATTGGGAGTCATGTCATCCTAGAGTTTGGTAGAATTCCCGACATGACCATAGCTGTTGTCAGAAATTGGAATCCAATCCCTCGTCTTTGGGATAACAATAAAATGTGTTTTAACTATGATTACTGTAAAAGCATGGACTCCTATTGATTGGCAGTCATTAGCTGATAACTGGTTTGGAACATGATACTAGAAAACTTGGTGGCCAGACAATGGCTCAGAATACAGGTTGGGTTCCCAAATGAAAACTTAATATTGATTGCGGAGGGGACAGTTTTACTGTACAGGTAATAAGGGACCAAAAAACAATTAACATTGGTATCACCTGCATTATCCTTTATGAGTTTCTTTATTATTCCATAAAGTGATGAGAAAATTACCTTAGATGAGAAAATTACCTTAGTATGGCAGTCCATTGATCATTTGCGCACATTGCACAAGTGAGGTCATAAATTGAATAAACAAATTGAATAAACATTGGCACCAATATACATGTGTAGCACATTTAGAGGAAAATACACTCTTTTAATTGTAGAACAGTGGGTTCTATTGATAAACCATCTATATGCACACTTTCATGTATCCTTTGAGTAGAAAATATGCATGTACAACTAAATGCTATACACAAGCTTGCCACCAAGCTGAACGTCTACAAGGTTGTGGTGCTGCCAACCCTCTTGTATGCATGTGTGACCTGGACAGTATACCAACGTCATGCAAAGAGAATTCCCCATTTCCATTTAAGCTGTTAGAAAGCCGTTAATATCAAGTGGTAAGATAAGATTCCAGACATAGAGGTTCTGAAGAAAGCAGGGATGCAAAGCATGCATACATTCTTAAAGCTAGCACAGCTTTGATGGACGGACATTGTTATAAGAATGCCTGATGCGCGACTTCCAAAGAAAGTTTTCTATGAAGAACTAGAGGAAGGAAATCGCTCTTAAGGTGGCCCAAAGAAACGCTAAAACCTCTCCGAAGGATTTC
Source organism: Rugalucina vietnamica (assembly GCA_964017185.1). Taxonomy (NCBI): domain Eukaryota; kingdom Metazoa; phylum Mollusca; class Bivalvia; order Lucinida; family Lucinidae; genus Rugalucina; species Rugalucina vietnamica. The sequence continues at coordinate 56,301,155 of OZ024873.1, forward strand.
CAAATACCAGTGGGTTCTTGGAAACAGATTGCACAGGAGCGACCAAAGTGGCGAGGTCTCATCAATGAAGAAGCAGCTTTCTATGAAAAAAAAAAATGAAGCTGAAAGAAAGCGCAGAGAAAGCAAAGCCAAGACCAATAGGTAATCAGCAGATTCCATGACATTGACTTGCTCTACTTGCAACCAACAGTTTATCGCTAAAATTGGCCTTGTAAGCCATCAAAGAATTTACTAACACACATGAACTTTATTCAAGAAATAATGATCTCTCATTAGTCTGAGACGAACATCCATAGGCTGCATGGACTGAAACATAAAAGAGTGAGGGTCAAACACTGGGTCTTAGTATGTCATACTCAAAAGTCATCATGACAAAAATTCATCAAGTTGACCTTCACTTCTTGACAATGATCTACAAACAAAGCTTGAGAGAAAAATTACCAAATATGTTCTTCCAAAGTTGTTCTTGTGTAAGACCTTCTTGGGGAAGAAAAGTGTACATTTTTAATGATAAGGCCTAATAAAGAGTATCATTGGTTCAAGTACAAGTGCCTTCAGAAGAGTGGTTTTCAGTACATTGTCGCGAGAAAAATAAAACATTTTACATATAAACTGCAATTGATATTTGAATGTTGATGAAGTTCTAAATTTTGACTTATAGCCCTGACACTGAGCATTATGACTCTTTTATGACTGACATGACTGCTTATATAAATGCAATCATCAATCTATGTATGAATGTTTCTGATAAATGGCTGTTAACATATGGATTATAGCATTCAAGAGGCAATGGATCAAATATGACAATCATGTGATTACTATGATCTTACAATCAACAAAAAACAGAGGTTTATAAACAGCTGTAAACTCTCAAAGTGGTTTATTAAAACTATTAGACATTTAATGCCATATCTTAGGGTAAATGATTTCTGTTTTGTGGTTTCCGAAACAGGGATGTCTTGAAAACAATAAAGAGAATGGGGAACCAAATTTGATATCATAGTTTTGAGCCCAAACAGACATTTTCAGACCAGTTTCAAATTATGAAGAACGAGTAATTAGCATATAAAGAACTAATATTGTGTTTGTCTTACTGGCATTTAAATCTGCAGGAGTCATTCATTAACATATTAAATATTCTAAATGATGTCAATAAGTCAATGCAGATTTCAAAAATAATTATATCTCTTCGGACGTATTCTTCGACTGATGTTAACAAATTTTACCACCTTACTAATTGGTTTGAGAAATTCTTTAGTTTCAACACCAGCGCTTTTGAATATTGCATTTTTCTTTATTCTGGGTGCCATTTTCAATGATCTCCATACTTTGTGAATTTTTGAACTAGTTTCAATATACACAGACTTCAGCCTTTAAATGTGAGTAATTTCAGGTCTTAAAAACCCGATTATTTAATTAGCAATTACTGTTTTCCATATACGGACAACCATCCTGAATGTCATCTTGAATTTCTCAAAGTGTTCAATGGTGATAATAATAATAATAATAATAATAATAATAATAATAATAATAATGTCTTTATTTATAGAGGAAACACACAGTTAGCATATAATACCAATCTTCCCTGAGGCCCTCTTAACTTTACAATATTTACAATATATCAACTATCATTTGATTCAGTAAGAATTTGGTGGTCCTGTTTTAATTTACTTAAGGATTGAAATTCAAATTTTAGCTTTCACTGGATGATGAAAAACATTAGGCTGTTTTAATGTCTGTGAAGCCCGAAGGGCTTCTCGGAGACATTAAAACAGCTAATGTTTTTCATCATCCAGTGAAAGCTAAAATCTGAATTTCAATACTTATATTTACATTTTATATTGTCAATCAAGTATCAGATTTTTAATTGCGCATATCACCATTCATTTTCATGTTATTTGACATCAAATCCGACTTAACGTAATTTTGGAACAGCCAAGACGTCAAATTTTCGCGCCTAACGTCATGGCGATACGCGACCAACGTCACGACAACAAGAGTAAACAAACAACGTCACTGGATGGGTTTTGACGTCGCCTCGCCCATAGGCGTGGCCTCAAGATCACGTGACATAATGTTTTTCATCGGGAAATGAAGAACATCAAGAAAGATACTTTCATCTAGGGCGATTGCAATAAAAATGTAAATATTTAAAATTGATTGTTGTCACATCTTTGCCAAAATGGAGCTTTTGTTTTTTTCTGCAACTGTAATCTGACAGACACTGAAGATGAGATGGAGATGCACCACAAAAGACTTACTGAATCACATATATATGAACTATATACAATTCAAATGTCCAATATAAAGAAATGGTTTACATGTAAAAATGACTACGAATCTGAATTTTTCCACCTCAGATATCTCTGTTTGAATGCCCAAATGCTTGGGGCACTACGGATTGACTCTGGAAGGGCATTCCAAATTTTTGAACCAGAGAATGCAAAAGTTTTCCTATAGATCTCCAGATTCGGTTTTGGTACATATAGTGTAGAATCAGACATGGATCTTAGGTTGACCTGGTGGATGTCACTGGTGTAGGTAAATTTAGAACTTAAATACGTGGGAGCTAGATTATGCAGAGATTAAGACGACATCCATTGGAGTCTTAAATGTTTTAAGCAAAAATGCCACCAAAATGTTTGGTTTAAGAAATTCATTAATCTTGAAATCACCTCTTTTCAATAATGTAATTTTCCTTAATTCTGGCGGCCGTCTTGGATGCTCTCCATACACTGTCTGTTTTCTTGCGCTAATTTCTATGTACAATTGATTCTGCTTTCAAATACAAGTGATTTCATATTCAAAAGTCTCTCAAAATATGATTATTCCCATGTCAACTGCTATTTTCCTTATACGGGCAGCCATCTTGGACGCCATCTTGAATTTCTCAAATTGCTCAATGGTGACAAGATGTCACCCGCCGGATTTTTAATGAAGAAGACCTCAGCTTTCCAAATATGTAAAAACATTTTCTATGTACTCCAAATCCAGGTCCACTGAAGGTTCTGCCGGACGTATAATTTACATGAGTCTGGAAAGTTCTATGATCTCCAGAGTTCTATGAACTTTCAGAAAGTTCTACAATTTGCTAGACAAATAGGAAAGTTGACACCATTTGAAACACATTCAAAGTCCATTAAAGGCAATTTACACCAAAGAATGAGTGATGATTCCCTAGACACACACATTTCCCTCAAGGATTTTAGTGCATTTAAAGCCAAAAGATTTCTATGGATCATCTTTACGGAATGAAAATAAAAATAATCCAGTTCCTTATGTTTTATTTTTGCTCAGACTTTGTATGGATGGAAAAATTTATGTATACCATAAGCCTGTTTCACATCAGCCTTGTAGTAGCTATATGTGTCTTTACAATGACTAATTTTGAGTTTTAGCATGGCTCCGATATCGTGACAGTTTGTGTTCAATTGCTACATTCAATTAGGTGTTAGATTCTAGCTAGCGTCTTCAATTAAGCAAGCTAATTTGAATCTTATATGAGCCACCTCGTGGAAAAACCAACAATGTGGTTTCCGATCATGTCCGACACAACCCGACCTGTACAGTCACAGAAAAGAGCTAGAAGCTTGAAATTTTGGAGTTAAGTAGAGGAGGAACTGTACTATCCGAGTAGCGAAAACAAAGGCGCTGACTCTAACCGCGAAGCTGATCTGCGTCTTTGTTTTCACCTATGCAGATTATTGGTTTTCTCATGCGGCGGCTCATATGGTCAGAATTCTATCGATAACTTGGGTATCAACTTCAGAGATAAACAATTTTCAAATCAATACTGTTTTAGTTGGTCAAGATTTCTTAATTATCGCTTGTTGTTGAGCCGATTCTTGATTCTAAAATAGGAAAACAAAGGCTCACATCAGCTGCATGACAACCAGCTAGCCGATAAATGCCTATGCTACTACAACCAAACTATTTCCTTATTTTGAAATTTCCTGTCTTTTGATTAGCCTATAACCATCTTCCGTAGTTGTTAAGCCTCGTTTGTGCCAGACCAACTCGTCATACATGCCAAGGACGCACATCTTGTGACGTTGCTTTTCTGTTAAAACAAAGTTAATGGTCTGTTGCCATTTTTCCAGGAGATGAAAGAGATCTATTGCGTCAGCATGAAAAACCACTGACAAGACTCACTTCCGTACATAGGAACTGGTATCATTTAGAACGTTTTGAAGGATCACAAAAAAATAATGTTTAAAACCAAACAACTGGGGTGCATCAAGTATTTAGTCATTAAGGATAGCATTAAAATTTGTGCACCAAGGTTTCTTTTTATTGTCAGATTATGTGAAGAAATAACTGCATTGGCTGCTTTAGAGCCCCCTCACATAATGTTATACGAGTCCTTCATGCAGACAAAGGACAGACAAATTTAAGGACTCATATAGCGCTATGATTGTTTACTTAGAATACTGAAGGAACAAGTGCACTCGATCTGCCAAGATTTTTTGTGACATATCAACATCCACATTCTCCCTATTACTACTAATGAAGCACATGATGTATTGTAACTCAATAACATTTTTTTTCTGTAACACCAGTTATTCGGTTTACAGAGGAATTATTCAATTTTAGCATTCTCTCTACAAGCAGTTTGCCTAATTTTGTCCAGAGGGACCATAGGATATGAGACAAAGAGTCAGAGGAAAAACAAGCAATGTTTACAAAAGACTGTCCGAGTTACTGACATCCAGTTAAGGTTATAGCAAACCCGGGAGCTGAACAAGGACAGTGAGAACGGACTTAAAAAATTTAAACAAACCAACCTCTGCATCACAGAATCCATCAAGCATTCAAATTACCTCAGTTGTTGATTTAATTGATTGCAAAAAATTGGGGCATGTATAATATTACCAGATTGAAATTTAAGATAATTTGGTTAAAAAATCATTTGAAAGTTTAAGGCCTGATTAAAATTGGGCCATTAATGAGAAATTTTACATATGAAAAAATACCTGCAATAGTACAGCCTGTAGTTTTTGCTTCTTTAAGCTACATACAGTACATCCCTAATACTATGAACTGAATGTAAAATTTCAACCTTTCTGTCATCGTCTAAGGTTTACAGCCTTCATGAGCCTTGCATAGAAATGTTTTCCCAAAATCCAACTGAACAGCTTTGCATGTCAAATTGTCCTAATAATAAACCGTGCAACAACATAAAGATCTACAATTAAATCACATATAATTGTAATTTTCCATCTGATTCATTGAAATAATTGAAAATCATAGATGTGTTTCTGAGAATACAAGAATATTGCTTTCTATAGGCTAATTTCCTTTTATGGAACCAGCAGCGGCTGTCAACAAAATTTTAATATTGAAGTCATTAAGCTCAATTTCAATACCTAGACTCAGATACAATCTCAAATGAGCCACCGCATGAGAAAATCAACAATTTGCATAGGCGAAAACAAAGCCGCAGATCAGCTCTGCAGTTACTGCACAGCTGATTAGCGCCTTTGTTTTCGCTGCACGGATAGCTACAATCCTTCTTCTTAAATCCAAAATTTCAAGCTTCTGGTTTGCTTCTGTGACAGTACAGGCCGGTTTGTGTCAGACCTGGTCGGAACCTTAATTGTTGGTTTTCTCACGCACAGACTCATAAGGTTCATCTGCACTTTTTCAAAATACAAGAAAATTGCCACAAAGAACACCAACTCGCTGTATTGTGTGATCTATTGTCTTTTGAGCCATCAGGTGCAAAAATCGGTCTTCAGGGTTTCCCACCAGGTCCGACACAAATCGATTTTTGCAATCACAGAAACAGGCAAGAAGTATGAAATTTTGAATATACCAATTGTACTATCTGTGTAGCAAAAACAAAGGCGCTGATCAGCTGTGCAGTTACTGCGCAGCTGATCTGCGGCTTTGTTTTTGAATATGAAAAAATCTGTTGTTGTTTTTTTCATAATACGGCTCTTTTGTCTTTTGATTGAAATCTACGATGTCTTAAACCAGGATCAACACAGAGACATTTCCCAATCAAGAAATGCCAGGTACCAGCCTAATGAACATACAGACAAATGCCGGGAGCCAGTGTAAGGTAATTACCATTTGTAACAATAGTGCCCGGTCTACCTTTTATTTCAAAGTTGAAATTAATGATCGAAAGGTCAAAATTCAACCTCAGGTGACATCCATGCTATTACATGCTTTTGGGTGTTGGGTTGAAATGGGTTCTCAGGATAAAGGATCAAATCTATGAAGAGCAATTAAACTGCCGCATATGGCTGTTTGCGATATTCCAGCCCTTTTTGTGGTTTTCTGACATAACACCTGCATGATGTCTAATCATAAGATCAAAGAATTTGAGTTCCCAAAATAGCACCACTATAACAGTTCATTTTCAGTACAAACAATTTACCCAACTAGCCATTTACTAAGGACAAGTTTAGCTCCGCCCACCTGCCACCACTGGAGGAAGGACTACCTGACCTCTAATTATTATTTATTGTCACTTGTCAGTGGCTGAATTTATTTCAATATAGTACATGAAATATGTGTCTTGTGGACACATACAAAAGCACATTTAGACAGACAAGAACAACATTTAATCTTGCAATTTGATCTAATCATAGGAAGACTAGATATTTTGAAGCATGTAAATATTTAATTGATTTTACTTCAATTCAACTGAGTCAGTGAACTGACCAGCTGTCACATAAACTATATGGGCGGGACTTAGGTTTATCTACCCGCTTGAGTAAACTATTATTGGCCAATTCTATGCCACTGTCTCGAGGTTAACTTGGTTCACTTTTTACTACAAAGGGTTTTCATAGTCTTTGAAGTCTGATGTTGAAACATCTTGGGGTTGTCTTTGATTTTGACAAATGGAGACACTAATTCGCAATTGGCAATAAGAAAACCAACAATCTGCATATGCGAAACAAAAGGCGAAGATCAGCTGTGCAGTAACTGCACTGCTGATCAGCGCCTTTGTTTTCGCTACACAGATAGAACAATCCCTCTTCTTCCTACATCCGAAATTTTAAGCTTCTAGCCTGTCTCTGTGACTGTACCGGCCATTTTTTGTCGGAACTGGTTGAAAACCCAAATTGCTGGTTTTCTCATGCCAACGTTCAATTTATTTTTAATTTTGATAATTAATATCAATTATCTAAGGTGAATAACCTTGTTCTGGTATAGTTTAACCACTACCAGGTCAGGCTTAAAATTGACAAAATGCTTCATTTGTTGAAAATCATGGAAATTATAATTTGAGATGCATCATGAGAAAACCTGTTTTCAAGATTTTTCCAACCAATTAAGCGGCCACATTTTTTTTTTTTTTTTTTTTTTTGTTTTGTTTTCTTTTTTTCTTGTTTTTTTTTCTCCTCAGATTGTTATATTTTTTGCTTCCCTCCCTTAATACTTATTCATACATTTGTTCTAGTTATTGTATAGATTCATCATCACTCCCTGGTTCATGGGTGGGCAAATAAATTAATTATTAAAAAAGAACAACTCTACCATGAAAATTTAGTTAAACAGAGCCTGACAATGCAGTAGAATCAAAAATGTATTTGGCTGTTATCTTTAAAAAACTAATTCTGACCATAGCAGCAAAGCATGGCTATCAGTGAATGGACCAATCTGTATCTAGAGAAAACAGCAGATAATTATGTTGACTTGGCAACCATTCCACTTGCATGTTGATGTGAGTTTTATTGGTTCTTAACTGGCAGGTTTTCTCATGGCTATGCTCATTTTCACAATCACATAAAAAATGTATATCATTTTTTGTTCTGAAACCTAAAGCTCAACCTGGACTGACTATACTTGAAAAGTATATTTTCTGTTATTAACATGACATGCAAGCATTTGTCACATGCCAGGTCATGATCTTCTGCATAACATAATAGGTAAATTCATCCCCTTCATTTGCTGACCCTATTGCACCAGTTATCATCTGAAGCCGTTACTGCTTCTCAGGGAGGACCATGGCTTTGTTGTGAAGCTTCAAGACATCGAACACTACCACTGGCAACTTGTGTCCTTTAGCAAGACATTTTAAACTCAATGAAATACTCATTTTAAAAATAGTCACAACAGGGAGCATTGGCTCTGTCCTGATATGACTGAAACATTGTTGACTGGGATGCTAGGATACTGAGGGCAGTTACAGCTGGACTAGGATACTGAGGGCACTTACAGGCTGGCCTAGGATACTGAGGGCACTTACAGTTGGCCTAGGATACTGAGGGCACTTACAGGCTGGCCTAGGATACTGAGGGCAGTTAGTTGGCCTAGGATACTGAGGGCACTTACAGTTGGCCTAGGATACTGAGAGCAGTTACAGCTGGCCTAGGATACTGAGGGCAGTTACAGCTGGCCTAGGATACTGAGGGCAATTACAGCTGGCCTAGGATACTGAGGACAGTTACAGTTGGCATAGGATACTGAGGACAGTTACAGTTGGCCTAGGATACTGAGGACAGTTACAGTTGGCCTAGGATACTAAGGGCAATTACAGCTGGCCTAGGATACTGAAGGAAGTTACAGCTGGCCTAGGATACTGAGGACAGTTACAGTTGGCATAGGATACTGAGGACAGTTACAGTTGGCCTAGGATACTGAGGACAGTTACAGTTGGCCTAGGATACTAAGGGCAGTTACAGCTGGCCTATGATACTGAGGGAAGTTACAGCTGGCCTAGGATACTGAGGGCAGTTACAGCTGGCCTAGGATACTGAGGGCAGTTACAGCTGGCCTAGGATACTGAGGGCAGTTACAGTTGGCATAGGATACTGAGGGCAGTTACAGTTGGCCTAGGATACTTAGGGCAGTTACAGCTGGCCTAGGATACTGGCGGCAGTTACAGCTGGCCTAGGATTCTGGCAGCAGTTACAGCTGGCCTAGGATACTGAGAATTACAGTTGACCTAGGATACTGAGAGCAGTTACAGCTGGCCTAGGATACTGAGGGCAGTTACAGTTGGCCTAGGATACTGAGGGCACTTACAGGCTGGCCTAGGATAATGTGGGCACTTAGAGCTGGCCTAGGATACTGGCGGCAGTTACAGCTGGCCTAGGATACTGGCGACAGTAACAGCTGGCCTAGGATACTGAGAGCAGTTACAGTTGGCCTAGGATACTGAGGGCAGTTACAGTTGGCCTAGGATACTTAGAGCAGTTACAGCTGGCCTAGGATACTGACAGCAGTTACAGTTGGCCTAGGATACTGAGGGCAGTTACAGTTGGCCTAGGATACTTAGAGCAATTACAGTTGGCCTAGGATATACTTAGAGCAGTTACAGCTGGCCTAGGATACTGAGAGCAGTTACAGCTGGCCTAGGATACTGAAGGCACTTACAGCTGGCCTATAATACTGAGGGCACTTACAGCTGGCCTAGGAAATAACTTTGCATATGGGGTTCAGTCAGATGAAGATCATGTCCATTTTAACTCAATTAAGCCTGGCGTCCTCTTTTAGGGGACATAGGCAAACAGTATAGCCCCAGATGGGACGCCACAAAATCACTGCAGATTAAAATCACTCCAGATTCCCCTAAAAATGAAAGTCCATTCGTCCTTTAAGGACACTAACTGGGAAAGAAGTACAGCAACAGCAACACTTACATCTTCATGTTTAATTAAGAATTGAAATTCAGATTTTAGCTTTCACTGGATGATGAAAAACATTAGGCTGTTTTAATGTCTGTGAAGCCCGAAGGGCTTCTCGGAGACATTAAAACAGCTAATGTTTTTCATCATCCAGTGAAAGCTAAAATCTGAATTTCAATACTTATATTTACATTTTATATTATCAATCAAGTATCAGATTTTTAATTTCGCAAGTCACCATTCATTTTCATGTTATTTGACATTAAATCCCACTTAACGTAATTTTGGAACAGCCATAACGTCAAATTTTTGCGCCTAACGTCATGGCGATACGCGACCAACGTCACAACAACAAGAGTAAACAAACAACGTCACTGGATGGGTTTTGACGTCGGCCCGCCCATAGGCGTGGCCTCTAGATCACGTGACTTAATGTTTTTCATTGGGAAATGAAGAACATCAAGACAGATACTTTCATCTAGGGCGATTGCAATAAAAATGTAAATATACAGCAAATAAATGATGTGGACCAAGTAGTAAAAGCAGAAAGGAATTCCATCAAGTCAGAAAGCTGTTTGTAAATATGTGAACAGAAAAAAACCTCTCTGCCATTGTTTACTCCTGATTTCATAAATATTTTGACAGGAAACTGAAGGGCAGAATGTGGTGGTAATGGATGTACCAGAGTTTTCAATTCCATTTTCTCAAAAAGAATAATGATAGCAGGTTGTCTGTAAAGGTGGCATCATGTCAGTGATTGTTTGTATTGAATTTAATGTCCCATTCAAGAACATTTTAGTCATGTCAGGATGGAGCCAGTGTTTCCTGGATGCTAACCAGTGCAAGGGGAAGTAAATGTGTCTTGCTCAAGGATATAACCCCATGCACCAGTTCGAACCCAGGACATCTGAATTCAAAGTCTGACACTGACTGTCACAAAGCCACCATACTCTGCAACCTGCCAATGAAAAGCAACGACTCATTAGTAGATTTTTTTTTTAAATTCAGTTTTACACCCCTTCCAAGATTATTTTAGCTCATTATGAGACAGGAGAATCAGTAGGTGGGGCGAAAACTGGAGAACCTCGAGAAAAAAAAACACCTGGCACACCCATAAGCAGAACTTGGCTTGTCTCACATGTACCCAGTGCGGGGCTCGAACCCACACCAGACACAGAGGTTAGATGATCGAGTCATTTAAAGAAACAGCACTCTTAACTGCTCGGCCACTGGGCCGCCACGTAAATAGAAAATACAGACAACAGATTTGTTGCAATCCAATAACGATACCTCTCATTCAGTATATTAGCCGTGTCATGAGAAAACCAACATTTTCGCATTTGCAGATTGTCAGTTTTCTCATGAAGCGGTTCAAAATATCAATATACATGTGTATATTACTTTTTTTCAGGACATATCTGTGATTCTTGTATTACCAGTTTTCACATAAGAGTCACTTAATCAAAATGCCTGTAAAGTTTATACCACTAAGTGTTTCGGAAATTGCATCGAAATTGCATTCACAACTGTAATATCCTCCAAGGATTATTACAATCCATCAAACAAGAAATAAAAAAAAAACACAGCAGCTGATTTTATGAAAACAGCAGTTTTTAGTAGGTTTTGAATCTAAAATTGCATGAGAGGAAAAGATATACTAAATAAACAGTTTTGAGAAAGAAATATTAATTATGACCTAATTACATAAAATAATTGTATAGAAATGGCTATTTGTTATTTTCATCATTCTATTCCAGTAACTCTTGTTACACCCCCTTTCACTCGAGTTTGCCGTTTCAGCATGTAGGTCAATCAAGTTTTTGTATAAATCAGGTAACTTTTTGTTCTGTTTTAGAACTGAAACAGTGTCCCAGGTGCCAGGTGTTCTTAAAATCTATTCAGCATTTGTCTTCAGGTTAATGATGTCACCTCTTCTGTTAAAAACATTGTTTTTGTGTGGTTAAAGCACATATTTATTTCATACAATGCATATTAAGAACACACATTTGAAATGGGATAGGAACAAAAGCAGAATTTTATCAATTTTAGCAGTTACCTATTGGTATCTACATGGCCAAAATTCCACATAGTAAGATAAAAATTTCCCTTGAGTTTGCTGTTTTAAAGGTCATTTAGTTTGAAACTGTCACTCAAATCAGCAGATCAATCAATCCAGATGTCTTTGTGGACAACATGAAAGAAACTCAGATCTTCAGAACACATGGTCTCCTTGTGTAAAGCAAATGCTCAAACGGCAAACTCGAGTGAAAGGGGATGTAATACTTTAAAACAGAACCAGGCAAAAGAAAATTCTATTGCCTGGCCAGTGATCAGTCTATTGCCTAATCATGTGATATGCCATATGACTGCAATGTAACAAGGTAACATGAAATTTTACCAGGCAATAGAAAATTATATTGCCTGATCAGCTGTCTATTGGCTGGTCATATGATGAGTCACATGACTATAGATGTAATTAGGTAATAAAACAGTTATTTCAAGCTTAAATATGCAATAGTGCAAAACATTTTCCCCTCGGTGCAGGTACCGACTTGACATGCTATTGCCAAGTCGGTACCTGCACCTTGGGGAAAATATTTTGCACTATTGCCTGCTGAAGCATGAAATAACTGTATACTAACCGATCTACACTAATTGAGTAGTAAGGGCGAATGAGTTCACAAAATTGAATAGTTTGAACCAACAGTCTACAAATTGGACCAACCAGTCGACTAAATTGAATAGGTTTAACCAAAAGTCTATAAAATTGAATAGTTTGGACCAATGAGTCTTGTACCAATGAGTCTACAAAATAGAATACTCTAAACTGACCAGTCTACAAAACTAATAATTTCGACCAACAAATCTACTAAATTGGGTAGAGTCTACAAATTGAATAGTTTGGTAGCAACACCTTACCTTCGAGACTCACGCCAAGACTTTGCAAAAGTGGGCGGGATTTTACCTACACTTCATTGCGCTGGCTCCCAAGCCAGTGCTATTTGTGGTTGGTTTGAGCAAGGGTTAAGGAGCACAATTAATTGATTCTTCATTGCTATAAGCGGCTTTGATTTGAGCGGCTATTTCCATTTCTAGGTCACTGCATGCAAAATCATTTTATCAGAACATCAAATATATCTTAAACTGCATCGAAACATGTTTTTTTGTATTAAAATGAATGGCTTTTATCAAATTTGGTCACAAAAAGTAAGGAACTATTTTTTCATAAAGATGACATCGAAAGGGTGATCGGCTTCGAAAGAATCAATTATTTTTCTTATAACAGTACGATACAATCTTATAAGACTACAATGCAAAATATTTGCAGAATTTCGTGTAACTTATTTTGGTAAATACGATAAATATAAATTATTGATATTTGATGCTACCGCGCCATTTTTTCTTTTTCCATTTGTTTTCTTTGTATGTGTGTAAAACACCCTCGCAGATAACCCTTTCGATTTTTCAACGTTGCTTTTCAATTCTTCGCGCACTTATACATATGACATTTCTGACCCCAATTCCATAGCAAAATCGTCTGCTTTAATCTATGATTAGATGGCCGTGTTGGAGCGAAACCTAGATTATACCTTATGGTTTGTGGAATTTCGGGGGCTATTTTTAAACGTATCTGTACATGACACATACAAATTCTGGATATTTGATTAAGAACTCAGGGGAAAGTGGACTCCCTTTTTTGCAGTGTTAACAGGACTTGACATTTTATTTCAGTCACTAAAATATAGATGAAACAGATTCCTTTTCAGTTCAGAAAAATCATAACACATTACAGACGTATAGGTTATAACTTGAATGTTATGCGACAGTCTGCATGCTTAGTTTTTAACCCAATCATGGTTGATAACTATGCTGCCTTCTTTAATTGCACGCCGGTGGGTCGGGGGTCAGACTCTATGATGGCCCCGACATAAAGCTATTCATTTTAGTTGGTTGGGGCCGGAGCTTCTTGTCTGTTGCTTGGCCCACCGGGGTCCAACTGGTGTTTTTCTTTTGCTCCGGTGTTAGTAGGTTATTCGGCGCCCAGGAATCTCCATCGTTGGGCAGCTTACTCAATCTGTGAGTCCTGGTTTTTGATTCATCAGGATGTTTATCATGATTTATTTGTTTGTTCTTGATGATTCATTGACTAGTTAGAGATTCACCACGAGGACCGAATAACTAACTAAATGTTATGAACCACTGCATAAGCTGAGTGTGAGGTTAGGTACCTGTAAAACCGGTTTAAGCCCGCCAGTAACTTTGTGTTACTGATCGTTCCAAGTCGATACTTCTGTGGTGGTTCTTTTTGTTTTATGTCTTGGTGTTTAAATTTTTTTGTGCTGTTGGCGCCTTGTGTATGTTTTCATATTTTTAGTTAAGTTAAGGTAACTGAGTGGCCACCTATTGGGAAAATAGCTGCTCATTCGGCTTACGATATGTTTCATGGTATAAGTACCTGATTGTTAGTTTGGTTTTTTCCCACCTCGGTTTTTGGAGTGGGAATCTTTTTCTGATTGCGCCTTTTCCTGATCTTTGCCTACTTGTTCCTTTTTGTGTATTTTTCGAGCTACTTGATATGTCTGAATACATATGGGGATCAAAGATCAGATAACTCTACCACATTTCCTCCAACAGGCATAACATTAATAGATCTACGTATACTCTGTCTTGTAAAGACTGGGAATTATACCAAATGCGTTTTGCAAAAATAAGAAGGTACAAGTAGGCAAAGATCAGGAAAAGGCGCAATCAGAAAAGCAGCTATTGAAGTAAGGTGGTCACAGTGCTAGCTTAGACAGAAAAAGTAAATTGCAGAGGGCTAAAAGAACAGCCAAATTAAATTCGGGTGGCCACAAAGTCATACAACATGAAACTCATTATTAGAATAAATTGGATAAATGTGAACCACAACAGCAGTACCGCCTTTGAACGGTCAGTTATAAATAACTGGGGGGATGGAGGGGGGGGGGGGTCTTAAGCCGGTTTTACAAGATCCTAACCTCACCCTCAGCTTCTGCAGTGGTTCATAACATTTAGTTAGTTCTTCGGTCCTCGTTGGTTAATCCGTGTACCCGTGTCAAATCAAAACGTGAAAAGCTTTTTACGCGACCTATCAGGTTCTAACATAAAGGAAACACATTGTATGGCGAGTGAGCAGCTATTATTCCTTTAGGTGGACAGTCTATTACCCGGATCTAACTAAAAACGTGAAAACATACATAAAGGTGCAAACAACACAAACAATTAAACACAAGAACAAAGATTGGAACCACAACAGATGTATCCCCATTGGAACGGTCAGTGATATAAAAATACTGAGGGCTTAAACTGGTTATAACAGCACTCTTGTTTGTTGTTCGATCCTCATGATGACAGGCCGACGTACAGCTTTCGGTCAACAAAGAATGACCCGACGTAAAGCGCGGAAATACGTCGATCAATTTCGACCGGTTACCAGAGGCAATATTACATGAGAAAAATGGGTAACAAAACGCAATAATGGTGGGTACGTGCTTATGTCATTTATAAGTTTTAAACCACTCCACTTGTAAAATAGGGGTCATGGGTAACAATCCCGGGCTTCTCCAGTCCTTCGGACTAAGACTTTCTGAGAAAAAAAAATGTGTTATCAAACGTAACAATAATGAATACGTGTTGAACTCATTATAATTTGTAAAACAGGAGTCAGTGGTTCGATCCCAGGATTTTCATTTCCATTTCTTCAGAGATTTTAAATCGAGATTCCGTCTCTAAATGACCTATGTCTTTGGGTAGGGCATTGAACAACAAATCAAATGAGTATTTGTATTGCAATTTTAGAATACATGTATGGTCGACGTAAAATTACTTAATTTATTTCACGTAAGAAATTTAGAACTTATTTTGCTCACATGTCAATGTTTACCATAAGTACATCTATAAAAGGAAAGAAATGATTCTGTTTTAAAACCGAAGATGACCACTGTTCTGCCATGTAAGTATATAAATGTTGGTTATAGACACGATTCAAAATGTGTGCTGAGTATCATCATAACGCACTAATCATTTGTAACCACGCCCCACCATGAGGGAGTGTGGGGGTAGCCGTAGAAATGAGCGGGGCTTTGGCCAAAGTTTTGCCACGGCAGTGCGGGGGAAATACCCGGGGTTTGTTTTATATAGTCAAAGAGGGCCGTGAAATGAAAAATCGCAGGCTACGGGGAAAAAGCAGTGGTGTAACCAACGAGCAGTCCCCGCAGGATAGGGCTTTTACCGGGGATTTGCTGGACCGAAAGTCAAAGTCCCCGCTATTCCCAAGGGATGGGGGCCGTGATTACAAATTCCTAGTGCATAACTACATCTTGCTTTGCCAGCGCTTTCTCCTTTGCTCTGTCCCAGAGCAATTTTTTACTTGTGTTGTATTGTAGCTGATAAGCTGTAAGTCCGATAGGTAACCTGTATAAAATTGAAAAAGTTTGAACCAACCTGTCGAGTCTACAATTTCAATAATTTGGACCGGCAATAATCAGTCTACTATATTCAAAAATTTGGACAATGAGTATACTTGTCTAACAAGATTGAATAGATTACGGACCAACAGGTCTACAAAACTGAATTTTGAATCAACCCGTTTAGATGGACCAATGAGTCTACAACTTTGAATGGTTTCGACAAATCTTTAGGCTTGATCTGGATTCAAAAAAGCATTACCCGTATGACTTGAAATCTAAGCTAGGGAAATCGGTTAGTTTCGTCATAAAATGCATCAGCTGCTTGGCAATGATATAAAGTTGATAATCAGACAGAAGACTTACCTTTTTACACGAAATTTAATATCACAATAATATAGAGTAGAAGGTTTGAATTTCACTTTTTGTTTTTCTTTTAGCTAAAACACCTGAATCTCTCAGAACATGAGCAATATAACGTGACATAAACGAGCAACAAAGGCATATTCTCAAACTGCCAATCAGGACAAGCATAGTCAGATAAATATCTGAGCCCTAAATTCATTTGGAACCGGTTGATGTCAAAAACACTTTGTTTGAAGAACAGTGTTTCAATATACATTGTAAAGCATGTGTCATACAAACATTTACAATGCAAATTCTGATTAGCAAAATGAAAATTCTTCTTTCACAGCTGTGTTCTGAAGTTTCATGTTTTTTAGCCATAACTGAGCAGGAGCATGGTCACATTTTGGTGAGTGTGTATGAGATTAGATAAGCCACACCCGTTTATCACGGGTACACAAGGGCAATTAAACCACATTTTTTATTTCAATATATGAACATTACAGCCCCTTTCACTAGAGTTTGCCATTTGAGCATTTTGGTCAATCAAGTTTGTGTGTAAATCAGGTAACCTTTTATTCTATTTTAGAACTGAAACAGTGTCCCAGGTGCCAAGTGTTCTTAAACTCTATTCAGCATTTAACTTCTGATAAAAACATGGTAGTTGTTTGGTTAAAGCACATTTTTATTTCAAAATTGTTTGCACAGCACATACAATGCATATTAAAAACACACAGTTGAAATAGGATAGGGACAAAAGCAGAATTTTATTTTTAGCAGTTACCTATAGGAATCTACACGGCCAAAATTCCACATGGTAAGATAAAAATTTCACTTGAGTTTGCCATTTTAACAAGGCCGTCTTCGCTGGTGCGGCAGGTCAGGCGAGCGCCGGACCACTTTTTTGGCCGACCATGGTATCCGCCGTACCACTTTTTTCGATCGCCGCAGCAGTGTCTTTGTTCTTCCAAGCGTCCAAGTTTTTTAATGAAATTATCATCAACACCCGAAACTCTGGTCATCAAGGCAAAGGTGCGAAAACAAGCATCACAGGAATCACGAAGCCTGTCAAAACATTGCACCTATTTGTGTACGCCAAAATGACATGAAAAAAGATGGAACACTGTTAATGCCAGGCCTGTTAATCTCCAAATGTAGTTTAAGAAAATGTCGGCTGGCAAATAATTAATATACAAAACATTTTGAATTCACATGCATGTATATTTTAAGTTCTGAGACTGTGTTAATACTTAATAGTAATGTGTCAATTATAATTCCATTATGGATATGCATGTGCAGCCCATTCCAAATCAGCCTAAGACTTTTCGGTTCCCACAACGTACATTCAGTGTGAAAAGTTTTAATCCGTCTTGGTTCGACAGTAAGGGGTCCAAGTAGTTGTTAAAAAAGAAACTGCTTTTCTGATAAATCTTCCAATTTAAACTGTCTGAATTTCGGTCATTTTTGTTGACAAAAACAATCGAAACTCGGACCCCAAAATGCACTCAGAATGCGTTTAGAGGCACCAATTCATCAATATTTTCTCGAGGGAGATCCCCCGAAGCCCCCTTACGAGAGGGGGCTAACCCCCTCTCGTGCTCTCCCCTCGCCCATGTCTTCCGCTGGACCACTTTTTAAAACACGGCGACGGCCCTGTTTACAGGGCATTTAGTCTGAAACAGTCACTCGAATCAGCAGATAAATCAATCTCAATCCGGATGTCTTTGTGCAGAACATAAAAGCTTCAGCCCCCAATGCCTCATGCTAAGTTTCAAGATCATAGGACTTTTGGTTCTGGAGAAGAAAATTTTTAAGGTTTTTACAATACATGGGCATGGTGGCCATCTTGGTCATGTGACACATTCTATTTATATGTACTTTAGTTCCCACTTCCTAATGCTCCATATAAAGTTTGGCTTTGATTGCAGGCCAAGCAGTTTCAGAGTTGTTTGAATACTATACATAGCCCCAGGGCAGGGGCAGACAATCCCCTGGGAACAAAATGTTTTCATAAACATAAATCTTCTGTCCATTTGCCTACTCCCAGCCAGTTTTCCCTCATTAAATTACATTTTAGTGATTTTACCCATTTCCACCATTCAAATGCATTGGCGACCGAAGTTGACCTTGCCATAATATAGGTCAAGGTCATCCCAGGGTCACAATTTATATGTACGTTATGGATCTAGTCAGTCCCTGATGCTACATGCCAAGTTTCAGGATCCTAGGCCTTTGGGTTCTGGGGTAGAAGACATTTTTAAAGATTTTTACCATATATGGGCTTGGCAGCCATTTTGATCATGCGACCTGGATTATTTATATAATATACTTTAGTTCCCACTTCCAAAGGATGCTCCACATGAAGTTTGATTGGACAAGCAGTATCAGAGAATATGTTTGAATATTATGGACATATACATGTACATGTTTATCGCCAGGAGGCAGGGGCAGACAACCCCCTGGGGCCATTTTTTTTTCATAAATCTTCTGCCCATTTGCCTTATCCCAGCAAGTTTTCGCTCCTTTAATTACATTTTATCAATTTTCCCCAATCAAATACACTTGCAACCCAAGTTGACCTTGATGTAAAATAGGTCAAGGTCATCCTAGGGTCATAATTTATACATACATTGTGGACCTCAAGTCTCTTATGCTACATGCCAAGTTTCAAGATCCCAGGCCTTTGGATTCTGAAGAAGATTTTTAAAGATTTCTGCTATTAACAGTATAAATCTTCTGTCCATTTGCATACTCCAAGCAAGTTTCTCCCCATTCAATAAATAAATTTTACTAATTTTTCGTATTCATATGCTTTGGCAATCTAAGTTGACCTTGCTGTAAAATAGGTCAAGGTCATCCAGGGTCATGATTTATACAAACTTTGTAAAGCTCCATTGCCTGATGTTTCATGAAAAATTTTAAAATCATTTTAGGCCTTCTGGTACTGGAGAAGATTTTAAAATGTTTTTGCTATAATTTATAGCCATGGGGGCCATCTTGGTCATGTGACCTAAACCATTCATACATATGCACTTTCATTCCCCTTTCCTATGGATGCTCCAATGAAGTTTGGCTTTGATTGGCCAAGCGGTTTCAAAGGAGAAGATCTTTGAAATTCTTGATGGATGAGGGATGATGGACAGACCCCGAATGCCTGCCTTATGATCCTATAAGCTCACCTGTGAGCCTTCGGCTCAGGTGAGCTAAAAATTGATGTTTCACAAACCTGATCAAGTTTTCTGTGTAACCCAACAATGGATCAAACTTTAAGATTACCCTTTCGGAAAATGTTTTCCACTTCAGACCAAATTTCACACAATAGACCAGACAAATGCCATTATTTCTCTGAATGAAAACGGACACTTCTTGCCACTGGATACGGCTCCGGAGACGTGAACTTTCCACAGACAATGCTGTCTTTAGATGTCTACGTCAAGTGTAACATTTTGTAATTGTAGCTTAAATTTGAGCCTCGACGCGAGAAAACCGGTCTTCGGGGTTTCCGACCAGGTCCGACACAAACCGGCCTGTACAAGCTCAGAAAAGAGCTAGAAGCTTGAAATTTCGGATTTAAGTAGAAGAGGAATTGTTCTGTCCGAGTAGCGAAAACAAAGGCGCTGATCAGCTTCGCGGTAACCGCGAAGCTGATCTGCACCTTTGTTTTCGCCTAGGCAAAAATCCGGTTTTCTCACGATGCGGCTCATTTATTAAAGTAAGTCTATGGCTTTAATGTTACATGCCACTGCTCACATGAAGCAGAGTGAATGTGCAAAACCTCTTGTTCTTATGTTCGTCTTATGAATATCTGTAAGCATGCATAAATGTACTTGTAACTCACTTACATATGAGCCACCTCCTGGAAAAACCAACAATGTGGTTTCCGAACAGGTCCGACACAAATCAGGCTGTGCAGTCACAGAAGCAGGCTGGAAGCTTGAAATTTCAGATTTAAAAAGAAGAGGAAGTGTACTATCCGTGTAGCGAAAACAAAGGCGCTGATCAGCTTCGCGGTTACCGCGAAGCTGATCAGCGTCTTTGTTTTCGCATAATGCAGATTGTTGGTTTTCCCATGAGGCGGCTCATATAATGCCAATTTTCAGCATCCATGACAAAAACTTGTCTGTGCAATATACAGGGATTTTTCCATAATTTTGCTCAACACAAATGGTTCCAATTACTACTCGCAATCTATTGTTTTGGATCAAGAATAAGAAAACAATTCTATATAGAGGAACACTCGTGGTCATTTCATATGAAATCTATTAAACGAGCCTTCAGCAAGTTTAATAAATTTCATATGAAATTATCACGAGTGTAAGAGATTCGTTTTATCATATGACTTTTAAAACATGATTTTTATCACCTTAAAAGCAGACACATTTTCAATGAAAATTTACATTGTTGTTCCGGACGTTGTCAACAATGTACATACGTATTCCTGCAAAAGTGTTAATACACGTGTGGTCATAACACTTTATTACATGATGCTATCCACTAGAAAACAGGGACGTCATATGATAAACCAGATTTACTATATAAAAGTGAGGTATACACTTCGTGGACAGGTTTTCCTGATATACTTTGGGCTTACTGATTTTTGTGTTCAATCAAGGATGCGCCTTACAGATCAATTATCTTCTATATTTTCTAAATTTCATCTTGAAATTACTCTTTCTTCATCAGAAACTGTCAACTTTGTAACCTTATGTCTCATAAAAAAACATACTTTTTCCAAATTAATGCCAATAATTATGACAGAAACCCATCTAAAGTCTCATAATTGTAACAGATATTGAGAAAACATTTCAGAATTTAAAAGGCAACATGTGTAACAGTTCTGAAACTTCGGAGAGATCAAGGGCCTTAAAATCTGAATGAAACCCAGATCAGTCCATCACGAAGCATGTCCGCAATTTTATATTGAAAAACTGGGATAGGTGAAGAAGCAAAAAAGTCTTCACACCTTTTAAATATTCAACAACAATAATAAACATACATCTGTGTTAGATTTGATAACTAGTTGTTGGATTCCATCTGCATCAATAAACATCACTTTTTATGAACAAACAAACACTTCATTTGCTTTAATCAGTTTCAACTACAAAATCAATGTTTCTGGAACCTATAAGCTGTTTGAATATGAGCCTCCACATGGGAAAACAAACAATCTACATAGGCAAAAACAAAGCCGCAGATCAGCTTCGCAGTAACTGCGAAGCTGATCAGCGCCTTTGTTTTCGCTTCTCGGATAGTACAATTCCTCTTCTACCTAAATCCGAAATTTCAAGCTTCTAGCTCTTTTCTGTGCTTGTACAGGTCGGTTTGTGTCGGACCTGTTCGGAAACCACATTGTTGGTTTTCCCACAAAGCGGCTCATATGAATGTGCCAATTCTCATTTCAAACGATGTAACAAGTTTTTTCTTTGCATCACAAAACTAACTAATAGAACAATACATTCTGTAATGATGTCTGTAAGAGTTTCAGTATTGTAGTCTTCTTCTTTGAATTGCCAAAGTTCTGTCAGAAACAAAGCTACAAATACAGCCCCTTTCACTCGAGTTTGCCGTTTGAGCATTTGCATTACACAAGAAGACCATGTGTTCTGAAGATCTGAGTTTCTTTTAAGGTTGTCAACAAAGACATGTGGATTGATTGATCTGCTGATTTGAGTGACAGTTTCACAGTAAATGACCTTTAAAACGATAAACTCAAGTGATTTTTTTTTATCTTCCTTTGTGGAATTTTGACCATGGAGAAGATACCGATAGGTAACTGCAAACAGAGGACCAATGGTCCTGTGAACGCTCACCTGAGTCTGCTGCATATACCAATAAACATGTTTGAATATTATGGTATTTAACCCCAGTGCAGGGGCAGATGAAGCCCTTGGGCCGTTTTCTTTTTTCAGAATAATCAATATTCTGTCCATTTGCCAATTTCTTGCTGGCTTTTCCCTCCAAATGACATTTTAACAGTTTTTCCCATTCAAATGCATGGGCAACCCATGTTGACCTTGCCATAAAATTGGTCAAGGTCATCACAGGGTCATGATTTATATATATATATATTGTAGTACTATATCCATGGATGCTTCACACCAAGTTTCATTGAAGTCAATCTATTGGTTTCAGAGAAGAAGATATTTGAAGGGTTTTTACCATATATGGGCATGGCAGCCATCTTGGTCATGTGCCCTAGATTATTTAAATACACATTGGTTCCCCCATCCTATAGATGCTTCACATAAAATTTGGCATCAATTGGCCAAGCGGTTTTAGAGGAGAAGATGTTTGAATATTATGGTAATATACATGTATATTGCCCCGGGGTGTGGGCATATGAGCCCTTAGGTCCATTTTTTTTCAGAATCATTAATATTTAGTCCTACTACCCATTTCCTGCAAGATTTTCACCTCAAATGACTTTTTAAAAGTTTTCCCCATTCCAATGCATTGGCGACCTATGTTGACCTTGTCCTAAAATAGGTCAAGGTCACCACAGGGTCATAATTTATATATGCATTGTAGAACTTCAGCCATTGGTGCTTCATGCCAAGTTTCTTTGAAATCGGTCCACCAGATTCGGAGAAGAAGATTTTTGAAGGGTTTTTACCTTATATGGGCATGGCAGCTATCTTGGTCATGTGAACTAAATAATTTATATACACATTAATTCCTCCATTCCATAGATGCTTCACATAAAATTTGGCTTTGATTCGCCAAGCGGTTTCAGAGGAGAAGATGTTTGAATATTTGGTAATATACATGTATATTGCCCCGGGGTGGGGGCAGATGAGCCCCTGGGGTTCATTTTTTTTCAGAATCATTAATATTCAGTCCTACTGCCCATTTCCTGCAAGACTTTTACTTTAAGGATGTTCGCTGCCAATGAAAAAGTATTCAAACTTTTTTTCTAACCACTCTTTTTTGATTCCAAAATACAACACAAGACATTTGAAAACAAAATAAATATAGGGTAGTGTGCATTTTTTCAAGCTACAGGCCTCTGAATGAGACCTCTGAGCACCATGTCTTAAATTTACTAAAATTAATTTAATTTTTAATTCTTTGAAACATACCTTTCTTGAACAAACATACACCTAGAATGCTTTCAAAAGTCATAATATTTACGTAACGCAGACTATTTTGGACCAAAAGCATAGAAAAATTTGAAACTTGGAGTGGATGACAAAATTTTACGATTCCTTTTTCAACCCTACCCCCATACTTGAAAAGTTGAAAAAAGTCAATATTTTGAAATGTGCCAAATTCATATTTGTTGATTCAAACTTTTTCTTGTATTTTCACATAACATAGAACTTGGTAATATTGTTTGAATAAAAGAAAGAAATATATAGGGTAGTGAGCATATAAGAGAGAACAAACAACTTGAAAATCGCCATTTTCAGCCTTTCTTCGGCTGTTTTGTTTCTAAAAGCCCATTTCATGAAACCACCTAAAATTTTAAAACCAGCACACTAAAGACACAAAGACTGACTTAGAAGACCATGTACACATATACTGCTGCTAATATAAACATCGAACTAGTGCAATTAATTTTAAGATGTGTAATATTCAAGTTTAATCTACCCTACCCCCTAAATTTTACTGACAACTAAAATTTTCTGAAAAGTTGCAGAAAATGGGGTGAAAAAATGAAGTTTCTTTGATTGACAATTTTTATGGCTCATTCAATGCATATCATCAATATGTATCCAAATATAAAATATTAAGAAAATATCTGCAACCGTTTACGAGATATTCAAGAAAAGAAAAACCGGAAGTTCCGAAATGTCAAACGTTAGCAGCGAACATCCTTAAATGACATTTTAAAAGTTTTCCCTATTCAAATGCATTGGCGACCTATGTTGACCTTGCCGTAAAAAAGGTCAAGGTCATCACAGGGTCATGATTTATATATACATTGTAGTACTTGAGCCATCGATGCTTCATGCCAAGTTTCTTTGAAATCGATCTACCGGTTCTGGAGAAGAAGATTTTTGAAGGGTTTTTACCATATATGGGCATTGCAGCCATCTTGGTCATGTGACCTGGATTATTTATATATACATTGATAACCCCTTCCTATTGATGCTTCACATTAAATTTGGCTTTGATTGGCCAACCGGTTTCAGAGGAGATGATGTTTGAATATTATGGTAATATACATGTATATTGCCCCGGGGTGGGGGCATATGAGCCCCTGGCGTCCAATTTTTTTCAGAATCATTAAAATTCAGTCCTACTGCCCATTTCCTGCAAGACTTTCACTTTAAATGACATTTTAAAAGTTTTCCCCATTCAAATGCATTGGCGACCTATGTTGACCTTGCCGTAAAATAGATCAAGGTCATCAAAGGGTCATGATTTATATACACATTGTAGTGCTTGAGCCATCAATGCTTCATGCCAAGTTTCGTTGAAATCAGTCCACCGGTTCTGGAGAAGAAAATTTTTGAAGGGTTTTTACCATATATGGGCATGGCGGCCATCTTGGTCATGTGACCTGGATTTCTTATATACACATTGGTTCCCCCTTCCTATAGATGCTTCATATAAAATTTGACTTTGGTTGGCCAAGCGGTTTCAGAGAAGAAGATCTTTAAAATTGTGGACGGACTGACGGAGGGACGGACGGACGGACGGACGGACGACGGACGGACGGACGCCGGATCATGGCCATCCTATAAGCTCACCTTGTGAGCCTAACGGCTCAGGTGAGCTAAAAATGACAAAATTCTGCTTTTGTCGCTATCTTATTTCAAATGTGTGTTCTTCATATGCATTGTATAATTATGTTGTACAAAGAATTTTGAAATAAAAATGTACTTTAACCAAACAATTACAATGTTTTTATCGGAAGAGGTGACATCATTACCTAAAGATAAATGCTGAATAGATTTTAAGAACACCTGGCACTTTGACACTGTTTCAGTTCTAAAATAGAATAAAAAGTTACCTGATTAACACACTATTTGCTCAAACGGCAAAGTCGAGTGAAAGGGGCTGTATATGTCTTCTCAGTTACATGAACACACTTTTCCGTCCTAATTCCCAAATACCTAAATTGCAGCAAAACATGGGCGTATAAACATGATCTTGATAGGTAAACACCTTATGTAGTACTTTTTTTGGTTTGCCCGATTTGCCAATTGCATTTTTTAGCCATCTGGTTATTTTCCCATCGTCACCTTCCAATTATTGATTAACGCGAAAAATTTTTCTTGGTATATACTTTTCGCTAACAAGTCGGGATAATTTTGCCAGCAGTACGTGAAAATCTGCTTTAAGCATATGCCTGTAGAATGCCAAAGACCAGTGAGCTGCGGGCAATTTGACTGCACGACCAATCAGTTATGCTATATTCATAAGATGATTCTGAGATCTTCTTTCTACAGCCTTCTTTTAAGTCTCTACGTTGTGATGATGAAAATTAGTTTTCTGGCAACTTCTTCCATGTTATTTTCTCCTCGTTAAAGACGTTGAAATTACAAAAACTTAAGACAAGTGTTGGTGAAGCTTAATATTTGACCTATTTATCATTTTTTTTTTTTTTTTTTTTTTTTTTTCAAATGGAATCTAAACACGCAAATATATGATTCAGGCATTTTCATTTGGAAAGTAGAATAAATAATTAATAACCCCTTTGGTACTTTGTTTTAATTTGAGCCGTCACATGGGAAAACCAACAATCTGCATAGGCGAATACAAAGACGCAGATCAGTTTCACAGTAACTCCGAAGCTGATCAGCGCCTTTGTTTTCACTACATGGATAGTACAATTACTCTACTTTCTAAATCCAAAATTTCTAGCCACTAACCATCTTCTGTGACTGTACAACTCGCTTTGTGTCGGACCTGGTCGGAACCCAAATTGTTGGTTTTCTCATGCACAGGCTCATTTGTCATGGATTTTTATTTCAAGACATAATAGAAGAACTTGTACAATGAGAAAATACATTTAAATGGCCATATATAGTGTGTTTACAGACAAACAGCCATCTTGAGAAATCTGAATACAGGGCTTACTAACTTGATGTAGTTCCATCACAAGCCAGGCTTATTTAATACAACTGAGCAAGTGAATCTTCCCTTAATTCATACAAACAAAAAACAATCAACGCACGATTTGTTGGCATGTGAATCCAATTTTTCGAGTACAAGGAAAGTGATTATCTTTCTCGACTTGACCTTGATATTAAATTATGAGGCTTCCTATTACTGGTCAGACAAACCAAATTGGCGAGTAATAAAATTTGTTACGTTTCACCGAACAAAAACTCCAAAAGAGGCCATACTTGGATAATCCGCCAGACTTCTGTGAAGAACAGAGTGAAATTCAACTCTTCGCTAGATGTCTGCTGATTTGTTTTTGAATTTTTAGGTCATCTGCTACAGAAATTTCCCTTTTTCAAAGAAAAATAACTCTTCCACCAATTTGAAAGTGTGAAACAGTCCCCTGATATGGTTTGTAGAATTCACCAGTCTGATCTGGTTCCCAACTGTTTGCAAAGCTACAAGCAGATGACAAAAACAAAACCAACAATGATCAACAATTCAGCAGACGTTGAAGCTTTAAATCTGATTGTTGACATCGAGAATGGTCATCGATACGAGAGAGATTTGATTACGAGACACATTCATCAAGGACATTGTAACAAGCCGTATGTTTTTACCTTATGATAAAAGTACACTTCAACAATCATCACGCAAACTTGTCAATGCAATATACATGATATACAGAGAATTTTTCAGCTGTAAAAATTGAAAATTTAATCAGAAAAATTTTGACATTTTTCATATTTTTGCTCAAAACATTGATTGTGGATACACATTAAAACCGCCTCGCGGAGGAGGTTCTAACGAGTACCCACAATCTATGTTTTCGAGCAAAAACAAGAAAAATAGGTATACCCCTGTAAATCCCGGTTTTACTGTATAAAAGCAGGGTTTAAGAGGGTATATATTTCAAGGATGGATGGGGTTTCTTCTACAGCAGCAGACAATAACACTTTAACTGCACAATTTTGTTCCTGGAAAGTAACAAATGAGGGTAAATGTCAACAATTTTACATCTAGTACATTTCACTGCTTCCTACTGTATTACACCAGTTTGAAGCATGAGATACATTTGACCCTCAAGGACACAGTTTTCACCCCACCCCATCTCCCCTACCCTAGAGTCGGACAGTCTACCACCGATCAGGACTTCTCTTCCAAAGACTAACTTACTGCACGTCTGAGAAACTTCTATCAACATTTCTGATGACATTTTTTTTGATCACCCAGATTTCAAGAATAATTATTATGAAGTTGTTCTTAAGCTCTCAAATCTGCAGAATGCTTGGATACTGAATTCTAGATTCTCTCAGATGTCGGAATGATTTAATTACAGCCCCTTTCACTCGAGTTTGCCGTTTGAGCATTTGCATCGCATAAGAAAACCATGTGTTTCGAAGATCTGAGTTTCTTTTCATGTTGTCCTCAAAGACATCTGGATTGATTGATCTGCTGATTTGAGTGACAGGTTCAAACTAAATGACCTTAAAAAACGGCAAACTCGAGTGAAATTTTTAACTTACTATGTGGAATTTTTGCCATGTAGATACCGATCAGATACTGCTTAAATTGATAAAATTCTGCTTTTGTCTCTACCCTGTTACAAAAGTGTGTTCTTAATATGCATTGTATATGTTGTGCAAAGAATTTTGAAATAAAAATGTGCTTTAACCAAGCAATTACAATGTTTTTATCAGAAGAGGTGACATCATTGCCTAAAGATAAATGCTGAATAGATTTTAAGAACACCTGGCACCTGAGACACTGTTTCAGTTCTAAAATAGAATAAAAAGTTACCTGATTTACAAACAAACGGCAAACTCGAGTGAACAAATTTAATTGACCTAAAATGCTCATACGGCAAACTCGAGTGAAAGGGGCTGTAACAGATCTAGATTAGCAGATCATCAGCATACAAAATTAATTCCTGATCATCTAATGGGAATTTCAATCTACATAGTAATTTTATGCATAATTATTGCTGAATGAACTTCTATCTGACAATTTGCCAGTGTTTTGAAAGTAGGTATTATAACTGATCGCTCTTGGGTGAGGCAATTGTCTTGAGTAAGGTTAATGCAAAGTCCTTCCAATCAAAATTAAAGAAAGATGATAATAATAGGACAAATGAATAGTGATAATTCTGAATGTAAAAAGCAACAAACAGGAACTGGCACAATAATAAACACAACCCATCATGCATCATAATACTATGAGTAAAACAGCAGTCACACTGTAGCGTATAACCCAAACGCGCGCCGGACGTATGAAAAATCTCAACACGCTGAAGACTTTGGGCTTATAAAAATTAATTTGTTCCTTTAACACGCTTTAGCAGTCACACATTAGCGCGCAACTGGGGCGTGTGCCGGACGTATAAAAAATTTCAAAGTTTTGGAGAACGGTTGTGATACGTCCCAGACACGCTAAGCACGCGCTACATGCGCGCATCGAACGTTCAACGCGCGTTTCACACACGCTTGGGGCACGCTACTGAAGCAACATCTAATAAAATCGGAACGAGCATGGAACGTACACTGGCGTGCTTCAAACGCGCGCCAAACGCGTTCAGAGCGTATTCAACGAGCCCGTAGTCGGGACGTATAAGTCACACTTATTCGGAACTTATTCGGGACGTATAAGTCACACGCCCGGGACACGCCGAGCTTTTAGAAAATTTTTAAGCAAGTTTAAATTTTTTTTTAGCCCAAACGCGCGCGAAACGCGCAGAGACTTTTAGCGACGTACAGCGACGCGCGCCGGACGTACACCAAGCGTACCCAACGCGCTTGTAGCGAGTTTTGAACGTGTTTCCGACGTGCGTCTGGCGTGTGAGGAATTTTGCTATTTTTTCAACACGCCCTGCGCGCGTTTCACTTATACGCTGATGTGTGACTGCTCTTTAAGTTTGTGTATTTTATCTGGGTGTTTAAAGCAAGACTAGAGGGACCAGGAATTGATGCAATTAAATTTAAAGTAGAAACATATTATAGACACCAGGTAGGAAAGAAAATACATCACAAAACATAACAAAACATTTTTTCCGACAACACACTCGAAGAGCAGGATAACTAGCTCTTTCCCAACAAGGCAGCCATCCAGCTTGTCTCAACCAAAACCAAAGACAACGAGCACAACAGTGAGGCATGAGACAGAATAAACAGAAGATGTACCATAAAGATAAAATCACTTTTACCATGAGGCCGATTACGTTTTTTACTGGGGATTTATTCCGATTACATTTTCAATGAAATCCTGTCACAAGGAAATGAAATACAACCTGTGTTTTTGTGGGGAAAAACAGCCTTCTGAGACAATGGATTGAAACCTCGATCAAACACAGCAGAAATTCCTCCAGCAGTTTCAGATTAAATTATTTTGATTGAACTCCTGACACTGTCAACCAAATCCCAATGGCACAAAATATCTTTTTTCTTTCTTTTTGCTCAAGTTTTTGTTTTCTTAACACTTTTTTTCTTGATTTGATTTTTCTTGCTCTTGTTTTGGAAGCAGACAGTTCCAGTGCCATGTGGGGCCACTTGATTGGGAATACCAATGCCACTGACATTTTGATGAATATGCCCAATAAGCACTGAATCTAAAGCAGACTTACATATACATTCTGAGAACCCCTTGAGACAAATTACCCCTATTGTCATCAAAAGCGACTAATAATTCTATACAGAACCAAAGCTCAGGCATAAATGAGCCTGTGCATGAGAAAACCAACAATTTGGGTTTCTGACCAGGTCTGACACAAACCGGACTGTACAGTCACAGAAGCAGGCTAGAAGCTTGAAATTTTGGATTTAAGAAGAAGAAGAATTGTACTATCCTTTTAGTGAAAACAAAGGTGCTGATCAGCTTCGCAATTACTGCAAAGCTGATCTACACCTTTGTTTTCGCATATGCAGATTGCTGTTTTTCCCATGAGGCAGCTCAAATATAACGGGTTTTTGTTTTGGTTTGGTAATTGAGGGGTTTATCTAGTTTGGTTATTGAGGGGTTTATCTAGTTTGGTTATTAAGGGGTTTTTCTAGTTTGGTTATTAAGGGGTTTATCTAGTTTTTTGAGAGTTCTTAAGCAGTTGCAGGCATAGACTACTGTCTATCCAATTGTTTTGATATAACCAAAGTCTTTCTGAAAGTACATCAGCAGGAAGATACAAAACTGGCTCTGTGATTGTTGATGTTCTATTTTAGTAGACGTTCTATCAATCACTTATTGCACATTATAGCGTCAACGTGCCTTTGCAATATTTACTATTCTAACACACTTCGCCTATACTGCTTTTATGGTTTGAAAAAGTGTTATATTGTGCAACAATTCACCGGACAAATTAGTAGATGTTACTTTGTGCCCTTTTGATGTCATTTGTGACGTCAACTATCCCATCATTGGCTCTCTCATGGAGGTGTGGCTGTAGGAAAGCTTATCTGAGCATTTTTATTACCCCTGTTCTGCTTTCATTGTCCAAGTTGTGCTCATTTAAGGGTCTGTATGCCATGGCCATGTAAGAGAGGATCTTAATAACATGGGAATGTTAGCCTGATGTCCTTGCTGGAAGCCGGTGTGTTTGTGAATTCATCAGTTTTCACTATGATAGGAGATTTGATTAGATCATTTCTCACTGGATTAAAGTGGCATCCTTCAGCTTTAAACAGGATATGCAAATATCTAAAATGTTACCTGCAGGTGTGAAAGAACCAAATCATTCAAGCCTAGTCGTGGAAAAGTCTGATGTCATTTTTCATGCTCACATTCAACATAGCCCAATATGTTAAATCATCATTACCCACTCATTACTTGTCCTTGAAAAACAACTGGTCAAAATCTGACAGAAGTGTTTTGTCCCTTACTACAGCCCCTTTCACTCGAGTTTTGCCGAGTTTTGCCGTTTGAGCATTTGCATCACACAAGAAGACCATGTGTTCCAAAGATCTGAGTTTCTTTTCATGTTGTCCTCAAAGACATCTGGATTGATTGATCTGCTGATTTGAGTGACAGCTTCAAACTAAATGACCTCTTGAGTGAAATTTTTAACTTCCTATGAGGAATTTTTGACATGTAGATACCTATCAGGTAACTGCTTAAATTGATCAAATTCTGCTTTTGTCTCTATCCTGTTACAATTGTGTGTTCTTAATATGCATTGTATATGTTAAAAAATGTGCTTTAACCAAGCAATTACAATGTTTTTTTTTTTCAGAAGAGGTGACATCATTACCTAAAGATAAATGCTGAATAGATTTTAAGAGCA
This sequence comes from Rugalucina vietnamica, assembly GCA_964017185.1. Lineage (NCBI taxonomy): Eukaryota > Metazoa > Mollusca > Bivalvia > Lucinida > Lucinidae > Rugalucina > Rugalucina vietnamica. The sequence continues at coordinate 56,332,834 of OZ024873.1, forward strand.
CCTGGCACCTGGGACACTGTTTCAGTTCTAAAATAGAATAAAAAGTTACCTGATTTACAAAAAAACGGCAAACTCGAGTGAACAAATTTGATTGTCCTAAATGCTCAAACTGCAAACTCGAGTGAAAGGGGCTGTAAGGTTAATTTAACAGAACTCCAGTTTCCCAAATATTACAAGTAAAGCATAACACAAACTGGGCTAGCAATCTCACTCAAATGAAAACGGCAATAATAAATTATAATTTTCAACAAAATCCTCACTCAGATGACTCACTCAAATGAAAACGGCAATATTAAATTATAATTTTCAACAAAATCCTCACTCAGATGAAAGCAGTAATACATTTACATTTTGCATGAATCATAATTTACCAGAAAGATAAGACCGATTTCTTTAATCCAGATTTAGAATTACCCTGTAAACAACCATGAAGATTTTGTAAACCTTCATCAGCCTATATATCAAACCATGATTTATGTATAAAATAGTGAACTGTGATTCCTTATTAGAACCACCCATGTTTATTTTCACAAGAAATTTTAAATAAGGCATACTGAGATGTAAAAACAACACGCCCAAGATGCTTCACAAAATATAGCTAGGAAATATGAAATATGTCAATATCTCACAATTTACAGCCCCTTTCACTCGAGCTTGCTGTTTCAGCATTTAGGTCAATCAAATTTTTGTGTAAATCAGGTGACCTTTTTATTCTATTTTATAAATGAAACAGTATCTCAGGTATCAGGTCAATCAAATTTTTGTGTAAATCAGGTGACCTTTTTACTCTATTTTTAACTGAAACAGTATCTCAGGTGTCAGGTATTCTTAAAATCTATTCAGCGTTTATCTTTAGGTAATGCTGTCACCTCTTCTGATAAAAAACATCGTAATTGTTTGGTTTAAGCACATTTTATTTCAAAATTCTTTGCACAACATACACAATGCATATTAATACATGTAAGTATACACACTTGAAATTGGATAGGAACACAAGCAGAATTTTATTAATTTTAGCAGTTACCAATATCTATATAGCCAAAATTCTACATAGTAAGATGAAAATTTCACTTGTCAGATGATGCGCATCATTATCCCAATGATACTGTTCTGATCTCAGCAAGGCAATGGCAAATTATACACCTAAGTAAGTAGAGGCAATTCTCATCTCAGTGAGACAATGATTATTCTACCATTCTACTCTCAGTGAGGCAATTTTGCTCTCAGAAAGGCAATTCCTATCTCAGAGAGACAATTTCAATCAAAGAGGCAATTCTTATCTCAGTAAGGCAACTCTAATCTACATGGTAGTATTTTTTGTGAGGGCATGACAGCACTATCCCACAGCCTTGCTTTGGGTTCAAATAACCAAATATTTCATACCTAATACCTTCATAGCTTTCTCATGATGGTTGATTTTCAGGATATGTGATGCAAACAGATCAGCTACAAGACGACATACATAAAACATGTTTAGAAGTTTATAATTGTTTTCCTTTGACAATAGAACCAAGTTGAAGTTGAGAATATTAACAGCCAAACAGAAGTCATTGTTCTACATTTGAGCCTCGACGCGAGAAAACCGGTCTTCGGGGTTTCCGACCAGGTCCGACACAAACCGGCCTGTACAAGCTCAGAAAAGAGCTAGAAGCTTGAAATTTCGGTTTTAAGTAGAAGAGGAATTGTACTATCCGAGTAGCGAAAACAAAGGCGCTGATCAGCTTCGCGGTTACCGCGAAGCTGATCTGCGCCTTTGTTTTCGCCTAGGCAAAAATCCGGTTTTCTCACGATGCGGCTCATTTAAATTAGTTTCCATAGAAATCAAAATTAGCCAAGAATTGTCATATACCTTCCTAATGTGATTTTTCCTTGTAGTATCATGGCAATGCGACATTAATCATGTTGTGATACATGTGAAAAGTCATTTTTCAGGAGAAGTTTCAAAGTTTAAAAGCACTGACATTTGAGCTTCATCATGAGAAAACCAACATTTTGCATATGCGAAAACAAAGGGGCAGATCAGCTGTGCAGTTACTGCACAGCTGATCAGTGCCTTTGTTTTCGCTAAACGGATAGTACAATTCCTCCTCTACTTATATCCAAGATTTCAAGCATCTAGTGTTCTTCTGTTACTGCATGGGGCAGTTTGTCGTTGCTAGACAAAGTAAAAAAAACAACAACAACAAAAAAATGTTTTTCTCGCATTGCGGCTCATTTTATTCCCAGGTTCCATAATTCTCTGATAGAATATAAAATAAATGTCTTCAATTCTCTTGTCGACAAGAAATATATAACAGACTTATATAGTAATATTTCAAATTTTGCTGAAAAACATCATCTAATGTTCAGATTTAGCCTAAAAGTGCTTTTTAATCCTGATTAAACTCCCAAAAGGTTTCTGAATATAATACTTTAAAATTAAAAACAGATATGTGTAAAAGGAACAGCCAGCAGTGATCAGTCTACCTATAGGGCTTATGGCTTATCAGTTACTAGAATCTAGTAAAACCACAACAGGGAAAATCCCGCCCTTAGTGTCTCCTTAATGGTAAGTCTACTGCCAAGTACTACCACACAATCTGAAAATCTTACTGGACCTGAAATTACTCCAGAACAGGTACAACTCAAAAGGCTGGAAATTTTGGATTTAGAAAGTAAAGGCATTGTACTATCCATGTAGCGAAAAGAAAAGCACTCATTAGCTTCGAAGCTGATCTGCGCCTTAAATGTTTTGGCATATGCGAAATGTTGGTTTTCTCATGATGTGGCTCAAATGTTGGCCAAGACTTGTCTTTGATGGATGAAACAACACAGTGGTTTACTGCCTCATTTATCCACCTCACAATTGCAATATTTATGATTGTTTTTTCTTCCTAAGGCCAAGTTCTATTTAGGCCATGTCATAAACCAACAATTTGCTTAGGTGAAAACAAAGACGCAGATCAGCTTCAAGGTAACCATGAATCTCATCAGCGCCTTTGTTTTCGCTTCATGGATAGTACAATTCCTCTACTTTCTAAATCCAAAATTTCAAGCCTCTAGCAATCTTCTGTGCATGTAGAGCTCGGTTTGTGTCGGACCTGTTCGGAAACCACATTGTTGTTTTTTTCTTCCCCAGGCAAAGTTCTATTTTAGTTCTTGAACAACAATTAACCGATATTATCTGGGTATAGAATATTATGATTATTATCCTGATAGTCATATCAGTTACATCAAATGTAACATCATGAAAAAATGATGTCTTTGTGGTTTTTCAGACCAGGTCTGACTCAAACCTAGCTGTACTAGGCTTGAAATTTCATACAACTAATTGTCGGGGAACAATGTGACCTAGTGATAAGAGTGTCACCTAATCGAGAGGATCCAACAACACAGTTGCCCCATAGCACATGTACTAGCACATTGTCATCAGGAAAACATGTCCGTGCAATATATGCACCCTTAACCCCCACTTTTTTTATAGAAAAAATGGGGTATGCAGGGGTATACCTATTTTTCTTATTTTTGCTCCAAAACATAGATTGTGGGTACTCGTTAGAACCGCCTCAGCGAGACGGTTCTAGCGTGTACCCACAATCTATGTTTTGAGCAAAAATAAGAAAAATATCAAACAAATTCTTATGAAGTTTTAGATTTTTTAAAGCTGAAAAAAATCTCTGTATATTGCATGGGCAAGTTTTCGTAATGTTATGTGACACAGGAAGCATTGGCTCTTTCCCAAAATGATCGAGAAATCTATGTAGCGGAATAGGGGTTTCCTTAGGCTCATAAATATAATTGCATCAGAAGCTTTTAATCTTTATTTGCTTCATAAAGAAGATACCCCACCTTATTCCAAAAAATAAGTAGTCAGGTAGTCTGAATAACAAGTTCTAGATGTAACCATCCCCCCACCACCCCACTTCTGGTGCACCCAAACTAAGCTGCATAGAGGATGCATAGAGGATGTCTTAGGAGGCTTGGAATATGTGATAAATAAGCCTTTGTTTTCAAATATGCAGAGGGCATTTGTTTTGCAGTTTCACTTATATCATGCCAGCTATTAATTTTCATTATTTTGTGTGGCATTGACTCCACTTATCTGTAGTCTGTGAAGAAAAGAAAATTTGCAAAGATGGCAACCTGCTTTGAGCAAAAGCAGCACAACAATTCGATATGTAGGGACTAAAGTACAGCAAAACACTAATAGGGGCTCTAAATCATATTTCTAGTTGTTGTTGACTTTGGGTTTTACATCTCACCAACAGCTATTGACATACTGAGACAGGATGGCATTTTAAAGTCTGATCCGAACAACTGAAAAGCTGGGGATGGAACCAACACCCCAGGGTGATATAAATAGAATTCTGAGAATTCTTAACTTCTCTGTAAATTGTTGCAAATGCCGAGTTGTGCAATACATGTATATACCCAGTATAACCAGAATGAGAACTTTTTTTCCCAGAACTTTTTAGAATTTTTTCAGAACATGAGCAGATCATTTGAAATACCATTAATATTTCAAATGGCTTTGATGTTTCTGCCAGAACTGCAACAGCATGGCTGCTGAAATGAGGCAATGAGGCATTATGAAATTATAACTAGCATGAAAACCAACATAAAAAGCAGAGTTTATTGAACTGCTAACTTTGGACCATTACGAAAACATGCCCATGCATTTTTTATGTTCAGTAGAAAATGTTTCATATTTTTCTTACTTTTGCGCAAAGCAATGATTGTGGCCGGTACATATGTTAGAACTGCCTCGCAAAGCAGTTCTAACGAGTACCCACAATCTATGTTTTGAAGCGAAAATAAGAAAAATAGGTATAATAACCCTGCATACCCCAGTTTTGCTATATAAAATTGGGGTCCAATGGAGTATACTAATATTACACAGACATGTTTTCATGATGAATTAAAAAATATACTGTGTCATGAGGAATGGCAAAGTGACACAGAGCCAGGATTCTGAATGCTACAACACAGGTCCAGATGATGCTTTATCCCATATTAGCCCCTACAAAACATATACTCCAAAAGCTATTCTATTAAAGGCATATACTCCCCCACATCCTTTTTTTTCTAGTTGGGCCACCCCCATTCCCCCCCCCCATTTTTTTCTAGTTGGGGCCTGAGCAATGTACAACTTACTATCGTCATAATCATCAAAAACTTCAGTACATTAATCTTTTACAAACATCTTTAGACGCTGACAATTCCATGTCCCCCAGACTTAATATTCTACTTGCTTCTTGTATAATACAGCTATATTGTAATATTTTTCATATCTCAAGGCAGCTTAAAACATTAATAGCAGATGATAAGAATATAGTACTTAAGGCAAACATCATAAAAGCAACTCCAAATATGGTAAATCAATAGCCTATCAGTCAATTTCTCTATCCAAAATGTCTGAAGGCAGGAATAATGGAACAATTAGGGGAAGGAAAATTACATAGGGTGTAGGTTCATTCTGTATCAATATATCTTGTAAGCAAAATATTATGTGTTCAAAAAAGGATATAAAACAAAGCAGCAATCACGACACCAGCTAATCAGCGTCATGAGAAGACTGGACTTTTGCCTGTGCGAAAACATAAAACGCAGATCAACTGTGCAGTAACTGCACTACACGGATAGAACAAACCCTCTTCATAAAGCTTCTAGCCATCTTCTGTGGCTGCATAGGCCGGTTTGTGTCAGACCTGGTTGGAAACCCCAAAGACCGGTTTTCTAACATCGCAGATCATCTTGTAGGCACAGCCTTTAAGTCACTTTCACTTTGGGGTAAAGTTTGGGTTGTAGTGACTCCTAACCATTTACATATGTATAGGCAAAAATCTCTTGACACTGTTGAAGATTCAAGCCAAAAATCACCGAAAATAGGTCACAATGACCTACATTTATTTTTCACAAATAGTCATAGCACCTGAAGATAAATGGCAAACATTGGTTACAGTGACCTACATTTCAAAGTGTTACCTTCAATTTAATACACAGACAATCAAAAGGCTCACTAAAACACACTGCTCTAATTTAAAATCAAAAACATCACAAAACTTTGATATGTAACTTGAATCAATTTTTAAAGTATCTTGGTTCAAAGCGCTTGTTATGCATATACTGAAATAGTACACATCACTTCTTGCACCCATGTCTGTTAAGTCTATGAAGGTCTTAAAATAGCGAACACTGATAAAGTTTAATCAACCAATTCGATAACCCCATGATTGAATCAAGAAAATTTTCTGTGAATTAAGACTCTGTCCTATTAACGCCAAAGAACTCCAAATACGATTTGCTTTTAAAAGCAGAGTTAAACAAATGCGCAATGAATTGGATTATTCAATCGCATGATCAAAAGAATGCAACAATTTCTGTTTTGAGGACAAACCTTACTTAGGCCTTGGTTTCTTTACAGAGATCAATTGTATCATTATGATCGAAACAATAAATATTCTGGCTTTGTACGCCATCTGCGCCTACACGACATCTACACAGTATATCTTTCAGGAATGAATAAAGCAAGTGATGTATGCTTTATATTATGATATGTTAAAGACACAAAAGAATCAAACACATTTATTATTCCAAGATGATGCAAAACAGTAGAGTGCTCCTTTGGAATCATGTTTATGTAAAAAAATTTGCTGTTTTTGCACATACATATAAATACATAGAACATTTTAAATGCCTGTGGACCTAAATGAATCAATGTGGTTACAGTTATAAATCAATCAATGCAGTTACAGTTATAAATCAAAAGAATTGTCTGCAAAAATAGCAACAGTAACAGAAACAGAAATAAACTCTTCACCATTATAAAAAGGAACAAATATTGGCTATTTAAAGTTTATTTCAAAGATGAAAGACAAATCCATATAAAGCATTAAGTTTTTAGGCAAAACAGCACAATTGCAGTCAATAAGTATTTGAAGGAAGCGCAGTGGCATAGTGGTAGAGCATTGGACTCCGAATCGAGAGGTCCTGGGTTCGATCCCCACAGGCGGCACCGTGTTGTGTCCTTGAGCAAGGTCAGAGTACTGGTTCTCTAAATACACAGGAAGCCGTGGATCCATCCCGACATGACTGAAATTTTTTTACTACGACGTTAAACCTCAATAAAAACAAACAAACAAAATTTAGTTATTTGGACTGAATACCAAGATACAGCATCGTACAGGAGTATGCCCGATGTCACGAACATCTTCCAAATCATAAACATTTTCAAAGTATTGGAGCTTAGTTTAATATATTCAAATTGCATTAATGGAGCTTAATCAGATGTCTGGTCATGTTCTGAGTGGGAGATAATTAAACATGTTTTTTCAATAGCTTTTTAGAGATCTGATTAAATGCAGCTAGCATGATTTGTGCATGCTACAGTTACAATAGGAAAACTATGATTATATGTTGACATGTGACAATTTTCCTGTGGTGTTTTGATTTTTCTTTTACAGCTTATGAAGCACTTTTGAATTCAGAACAAGTAAAATTTCTATTAAAAAAAAAAACTACCTAAAATGTTAATCTAAATTTTTAATGTCTGTTTCATAGTGTGTGATAATGGTTTTTCGCAGATATTTTACAACTGTTCAAATGTAGAAGAAATATTTTCTTGGCAAAATTAAACATCTAGTTTGTCGCAAAATGTGCAGCAAAAATTTTGAAAATCGGTTGACAAATAAAAAAGTTTTGGCCAAAAACATTTTTGAATAGGGTTTTCCTGTACAAAAATCTCATGGAAGGGAGGTAATTATTTTCCCGCAAAAATTTTAAATCCTAACTATTTAATCATGGTTGCTCAAAATCATTTATAAATTGACACAAATGACATACCTGGGACAAAATCTTCATGATCAGGTAAAATTTTTTGAAAAACATGCATTTTCACGATCATCGATTATCTCCCTTGCCAATGCAAAATCCCTATGCAAAATTCATTTTGGCTATAAAAACTTTATTTGCTCACGGATTTTCAAAATTTTTGCAGGTCCTATTAGGACAAACTAAGATCAAGATTTTGACATGAAAATAGTTTTTCTGTCGTCTCCCATACAAAAATTTTCTGCGAAAAACCATTATCAGAGGCAAGTTTTTAGACTTTAATATCTATTAAAATTCATGGTCTCAAATCCAATTTCTATGCTATCATCCGCTCTTCAACTTCCAAGTGATCTATATAACAGCAACTGTCTAAAATATGATATGTCATAACCAATTTGTATATTTGCAACTCTTGCTTTAAATCCATAATGGCATAAAAACTGTAACTGTACAAATCAATCTATGTGCCATAACTCTTTCCTCGCTGTAATTGACCCTATATATGCACTCCTAGAGCATGGTGTATAACTGCAACTGTCAAAAACACTTGCTGGGTTAAGTGCAACTGCCTAATATTAGTCAAAACCAAATCAACAACAGAAACAATTTGTTTTTAACCTCTATTCTGATATTATAGTGAACTAAGGTCCAGAACACTGACACATTTACCTATCACAGCCAAACCAATTTTTGTGTACTGCCTAGTACTGGTAACTCTTGCTTTAAAAAATGAGATCTATAGCTGCAACTGTCAAGCAGGTAACCCCGCACTGATGAACTGCATAAACCAAAACCAATCTGTATATCCCAGAAGTAATAAGTATAAATCCTCAGGATTTACAACTTGTATAACTCTATCAGTGCAGACCAATTTGTCTAAAACAGTAACTCTTGCTTTACTAACATGTTCTATAACTGCAACTGTCAAAATCAATAAGTATACTATAACTCTTGCTTCACCTCCATTACCTATATACTTTAGCTCACAAGCTACACTTCTGAATTTTCTTCAACTAGAAGCATGAAATTGATTGTTTACACAGATTAGTGATAAGATCACTGTGGCCTGTTAATGGCCTCATAAAACTGCCCATTGCTCCAAGAGGATTCTTAGCAGGTGGTGATTTCTACTGTCTGAAAAATTTATTTCCGGTCAAACAAAAATTGTACTTGATGTCATACTTTTTCTAATGGTTAATGTTAATACCAGCCAGCACATATGTTAGCAATGAAATGTGTTTACATATATACTGCATTATGCCTTTCTGTCAGGATTAAAGTCAGACTACTAAACACATTGATAAAATTCTTGCACCATTTTGTTTGATTTTCCAATGCCATGTTGCAGAAAAAATCAGTGGGAACATGAGAAAACCTTTGTTGCGTTACGTATGAGGAAACAAAACCTCTGAACACAGCAACTGTGTTGCTGGTCAGTGCCTTTGTATTCCTATTTAGACAAAACAACCCCTGTGCTGTCTATATTCAAAATGTAAACACTCAAGCCATTTTTGTTCGCTTCGGATGAAAACCACAAATACAAGGTTTCTTGAAATGGGGCTCATTTTAGAGAGCCAAGTGTTATATTCAGGAAACACAGTGCACAATGTATTTTGGTATAAGAGTTTATAAAACTGGAAAATGCATCCAATGAAGACTATGACCAGTAAGTCTGGCCTGGTTCATCATACAATTAATAAATTCAATAATACTTGGGTCATTCAAAAGTAATAAAATGTGAATATTTTTTATAATTTTTAGTCCAACCCCTTTATAAGTTACATAAATTTGTTTCATCATATGACTTCTAAAAAAGGATTGCATCGCCTTGTTTAATGAAAATTTACATTGTTGTTATGGACGTTGTCAATGACGTTACGTATTCCCCACAATAGGCAGCCCCCGTGGCCGAGCGCCGCTCTGGCCACATCTGAGACAAACCAAGTTCTGCTTGCGGGTGTGCCAGGTTTGTTTTTCGCGGGCTTCTCTGGTTTTCACCCCACCTTCTGATTGGCCCGTCTCATATGAGCTGAAATAAACTTGAAAGGGACGTTAAACTGAATAAAAAAGTGTTAACACACGTGAGGTCATAACAATTTTTATTACATGACGTTATCCACTGTATAAAAAGCTGTCATATGAGCCGCCGCATGAGAAAACCAACAATCTGCATATGCGAAAACAAAGACGCAGATCAGCTTCGCGGTAACCACGAAGCTGATCAGCGCCTTTGTTTTCGCTACACGGATAGTACACTTCCTCTTCTTCTTAATTTGCTAGCCTGCTTCTGTGACTGTGCAGCCTGGTTTGTGTCAGACCTGTTCACATTGTTGGTTTTTCCACGAGGTGGCTCATATGATAATAATAATTTAAACTTCAATTAACAAATTCAGTCTGTTATCTTAGTAGTAGGTTTGTTCCTGTTTACACTTTGCAACTTGGTTTATGCATATACATGTAGCATCAGTTATGATTCCATTTCAAGAATGCTGCAAATGAATCAGGTTATGACAAAAACTGATTTTGTATACATGTGAAAACAAAGGCACAGAACACTACAAACCTGATAAGTGTCTTTGTTTTCGCTACATTTACTGTTCAACCCTTTTTTTTCTCGTTTTCTCAAATTGAATTCAAGCATGTTGCATAATCTGCAAGTGCACATCCCGGTTTATAAAATACCTGGTTAAAGCACTACAAAAGGTTTTCTTGAGACATGACCTCAATATAAATGGGGTTTATAAACTCTTTGAATGGGAGGGAAGATATAGAGTGACCACTGCAGCCAGTTCACAGCTGGAGTTTATTTAGTTAATGTTCTGTGAAAATCTGTAACTGTACAAGTGCCATTTAGTGATTAGATAGGGTAATTTGAGCTCTCCTCAAAATGAGGGAATTCTTGAGCTTGTGGTATATAGTATATAACCGCAACTGTCCAAAACATGATAAACCAAGCATTGACAGCAGGATTCTGGTATTTAGATCAAAGACAGATAAAATATCTGCATTGCATATTAGCAGCTCTACAATTTGGATGCCTGTCAGGTTCCATAATGTATGCTGTCAAAAATCCAAACATGACACAAAAATCTAAAGATTCACAGTGCAACTGCCTTACCTTGTGTCCTTTAATTTGAGCCCCCTCGTGGGAAAACCAACAATGTGGTTTCCGAACAGGTCTGACACAAACCGGCCTGTACAGCTACAGAAGCAGGCTAGAAACTTGAAATTTTGGAGTTAAGTAGAGGAGGAATTGTACTATCCGAGTAGCGAAAACAAAGACGCTGATCAGCTTCGCGGTTACCGCGAAGCTGATCTGCGTCTTTGTTTTCGCCTATGCAGATTGTTGGTTTTCCCATGGGGCGGCTCATTTCTAGGTTTAATCCTTCTCTTAAGTTTCTTTTTATCTGCTTTAATTTGATACCATTCATGTTGAAAATATTAACTTACTTTCTTTCATTTTAGTATCCTCATTTTCGGTATGAGGTTTGCAAAAACATGCAGTTGCACTCTGGTGTAATGTTACATGAAGTAAAAATGCATTTTACTCCACATTATACACTTTCCTCAAATGGAACACAAGTCTAAATTGGTCCTGTGGGATGGAGCATTATTAATAATTTTACTGGTTGACATATCATATTTTGTAAACATAAAAAATGATGGATATTATTAATATAATGTCAAAACATAACATGCCTGATGGTATGTGAAATCAGTGTCCTGGCCATAAAATCTGTGTTCAAGAATTTCTTTAACATGATTTGAACCCATTTTTGACCAATGAATTTGCCCATCCCTATCAACTGGAAGAGTCCACTTTCAGTTTTGCCGACTTTAAGTGTGATTTTTAACTTTTATTCAATCTTTCAATTAAATTCCTCTAACGCAAACGGAGTAGGCCCAGATGGAATGCTGCGTTCTGCAGCAACACATCTGGTACTATACTGTTTGCCTATAACCCACAAAAAGGATGCCTGGCTTATATGACTTAACATGACTTTTAAAGCTTCTGATTATTTTACACAAGTTGGAGTCTACTGTCAAGACAATAAAACAGAAATAAGCTGCCAGCCAGCCTCTAGTGAACAGCAAATAATGCACAATTTTATTTATTTTATCTTTTTTCATTTGAGAAAAAAAAAAGCAGTATGCAACTGATGATATAGTAGCTGCTATTCAGCTTGACACATCAGCATTCGTTTTTTGTAGCAACATCTGCACAGGAGCAATACAATCATCCAAAGAGCCTACTCAAATCGTGCATTTAATCTCCTAATCTTATAATGGCCATTGAAAATTTTGCTGTGACCACACTATCATTGCATTCTTTAGGACGCCATCAGGGTATGCCCTCTAGGGTATCTCTTCATAAAGGACTACATGCTTGTGATTTTTGATTTTTACAAAATTTGTCATTGTGCAGAGTTTAAACAAAAACATAGAGGCGTAATTCCCCCCCCCCCCCTATCATAGGAAAATCATAAGGTGTCACTGGCTCACAGTTGCCATCAAGAGGCTGCAAGGAAATAGAAAATATGGAGTGAGTTGCATAACACAAACGCTTGACATAGCGCTTTTCTGCTTTTTGTTCTTTCTGTGCATCAGCTCATTACATTAGAGCGCTTTTCAAATGACGGCGCTAAAATATCGACAATACCACAAACGTGAACAAAAACACTGTACCACTCCCTGAAGAAGCTTAGAATATTATTTCTAGACTAGATGGGTTCGGTAACATTTATGGTGAAGTTTTCTTCTATAATGGGATTCAGCAGTCAAAATTCATGTGGCTGAAATATTTGATGATGCCATTTTGATCTTCCTCGTCCCTTAGCAATGGCATGCTGCTTTCAGAGAGGCAGCTCCTGGGAACGTTATATAGCGCTCGCAAATGCTTTTTTGCTTGGCGCGACAGCGTCAAGCAATTGAGACGGAACGAGGATTTCTCCTCAATCTGTGGGGTTTTCCCTTCAATCTGTGGGGTTTCCCTTTGACATCCAGGGGCCTGGTTCCAGTCGCAATGTTTTGCTACACTTCTTGCATAATAAAGCAATTGAAGACGGAAACCAGACTTGATCTCCGCCGTTTTTATTTGGACTTGTGGGAAGAATGACGTACTTGGATCTAACGTTAAACATTCAGCTGGCGTTCTGGACGGATAATGCTAAATCCCGGAACTTTGTCCTAGGTCCGACCAAGTAAGAAAGCTTGAAATCCACTGTAGCGAGGAAGTGTTCATGACCGATGCGATCCATCGAGTTACCGAAAAACTCCACAAACCTACGAAAAACCACAACACACGGACAAATAATGGTACATGTATACACAGACTAGCCAAGCGTTCCTTTTAACAAGGAAAATTTATTATAACAAACCGTTGCATAGCAAATAGTTATGAAGAGCACTCACTAGCGCTAGCCTTATGCAACACACCCCAAGCTTTGTACAGGGGCCAACACAGGTGTTATTCATGCCCTATAAGTTTTATTGCGAGCCAAATGTAAATAAATTTTCCTTGTTAAAAGGAAAGCTTGGCTAGTCTGTATATACCATTATTTGTCCGTGTGTTGTGGTTTTTCGTAGGTTTGTGGAGTTTTTCGGTAACTCGATGGATCGCACCGGTCATGAACACTTCCTCGCTACGGTGGATTTCAAGCTTTCGTACTTGGTCGGACCTAGGACAAAGTTCCGGGTTTTAGCATTATCCATCCAGAACGCCAGCCAAATGTTTAACGTTAGATCCAAGTACGTCATTCTTCCCACAAGTCCTAATAAAAACGAAAAACGGCGGAGAGCAAGTCTGGTTTCCGTCTTCAATTGCTTTATACAAGAAGTGTTAACAAAACATTGCGACTGGAACCAGGCCCCTGGATGTCAAAGGGAAACCCCACAGATTAAAGGAAAAACCCCACAGATTGAGGAGAAATCCTCGTTCCGTTTCAATTGCTTGACGCTGTCGCGCCAAGCAACTAAACATCACATGGTCCAATAGCTTGGTCACAAATGAAAATGGCACATTTTTGTGTAGATTCTTAGACTGGGGAAAGTACTTTCCCTCTGCGATTGAACAGGTCCAAGTTGCCATGATGTAATTGATGGTTAAGAGTTGTCAACTGCTTTCACTCTGGAGGCCCTGATCAGAGCAAAATGTGCACAGTTTCAATTACATTAATCTTCAAAGGGTGCCATTTTTTAATCAACAATTGCCTTTCATTTAATAATGTGCTAGAAAATTTTATGAGACAAGAAGCTTGATTGGAACAATGCTGGAGCAATGATGATAAAAACAACATAAAATATCTACAGAAGTTGGAAATAAACTCAGTCAAAACACTACAGGAAAATTGTTACATGCCAAATTACCAGATGAGAAAATTATGTTCCCCAAGGATTTATTACATATTGCTTATGATGAATAAACCATAAATTTCCTTGACAGACATCAATGGAAGGATGTTTTGTTGTTTTGTCAGCCTATAGTAATGGCTTGTACAAGGGTTGGCTTTTATGGTTGTACTACTTTTGATGATAACCGCAGATATTGGTCAAGACAATACCATACACTACAAAAACTTGCCCATGCAATACACAAAGAATTTTTTCAGCAGTAAAAACTGAAAATTTTAATGGAAAAATTCTGGTATTTTTCTTATTTTTGCTCAAAACATAGATTGTGGGTACACGATAGAACTGCCTCATTGAGGCAGTTCTAACGAGTACCCACAATCTATGTTTTGGAGAAAAAATAAGAAAAATAGGTCTACCCCTGCATACCTCATTTTTTCTATATAAAAGTGGGGTTCAAGGGGGTATACATTACACGGACATGTTTTTGTGATGACAAGGAAACATCTAAGTGTTTTTCTCTTTTTATTTTTTTTTCTTTCTTGTTTTAATTGACCATGGAGGGGGGTGGGGAGTACAGGAGTACTAACTAACTGTGCTGTGGTATGAGTCATTTTGTATACCACCCATGCAAAAAGAAAAGTTAGTCGGCAGCTGTAAGTTAAAGTAAATGAAACTAGTGTCTATGGAGACATGATACGGATGTCAATATCCTTAATTGGACAACAGCAGCTTCCTTGTTGCATACATCACGAAAACATGTCCGTCAATTAAATACCCCCTTGCACCCCACTTTTATATAGAAGAACTGGGGTTTGCAGAGGTATTTTCATATTTTTCATCGAAAACATACATTGTGGGTACTCATTAGAACCGCCTGGGTGAGGCGGTTCTAATGTGTACCCACAATGTATGTTTTGAGCAAAAATATTAAAAATGTCAACTACAGGACACCAACTTACAGGTCAACCTCATTACAATCCTATTTTGGGGTCCATGGAAACAGACCATGTTATAAGTGAATCTGTGTTATAATGAGGTTGTTTACGTTACATTGTAATCATTTTGGGAGCCATCACATGGTCGTGTTATATTGAAAACTGTGTTATACTGAAAACCGCACTATAGTGGGGTGCCTTATAATGAGGTTGAACTGTATTGAACTGTCTCCTATAATCACAAGGAATATCTTACTGATATGTCATTATTTTGTTCTAATATGCTTCTCATATCCAAAGTTCCAGAATCTTCTATAGTTCCAACTATCAGCTTTCAATTTTCTTTCATCATTTCCTTAATTATTCCCAGAATAAAGCATGTTTTTCAGTTGTTCTACATACCTAATATAATTGTTTGCAAGTGTTATTTTACCTCCAAATTGTGTAAAACCAACTACTGTAAGTTCCGAAATGTTCGAGGAAAATTTAATTTTTGTGAAGATATGCAAATTTGTCTGGAAATTCAAGGTTCTTGCTAATAAAATATCTCTGTAAGCCATAAAGACTATACATTACGAAAACTTGCCCATGTAATAAACAGAGATTTTTTGAAAAATTTCAGCTGAAAATTTTTGATATTTTTCTTATTTTTGCTCAAAACATAGATTGTGGGTACACGTTAGAACCACCTCGCCAAGGCGGTTCTAACGAGTACCCACAATCTATGTTTTGGAGCAAAAAAAAGAAAAATAGGTATACCCCTGCATACCCCAATTTGCTGTATAAATGTGGGGCAAAAGGGGCTATACATTTCACGGACATGTTTTCCTGATGACAAAAGCATGTTCATGAATAAAAAAACTTGCAAAAAAATCAGAAACAGAAAATTTGCAAAAATTTCCAAATTAATACCACAACTGCTTTATAACATAAATTACAAAGTTGGGTCCAAACCAATTTCCCAACAATTGAATTCAAGTTACGACAAAAGTAATATGACTTTTTTTTTTGTATGTATAGACATTAGGTACAACAATGGTTATATCCAAAACTTGAGTACCACCTACATCCCCTAAACATACAAGAACTGACTTTGTACACCCTACTGAAATAATGGATCCACACTGTTTGCCTGATTCTTTGCAATTTTCACTTTTCTTTTTCTTTCAAAAATTCTTGGCACTTTAAAGTGATCTTTTGCAGCAAAAACAAAGAAAAAATAACACTGTTTACAATAATTAAATACTTGCCAGTTTTGTTTTGTTTAATTCTGAGTAATCCTGAGTTTAACTGAATTATTCTCTAATCAGAAGCAACAAACACCTGACAGTTTTATAGGTAGATTAGATCAAATTGAACTAGAAGATATAGCACACTGTAGCATCAGCAGTCATAACTAGTATAATCAGTCCGCTAGTAGCTTCTAGTTTTCCCAATACTTTGGTGTTAGGCTGTGAGGCTAGGCAGCTTTACTACTCACACTGATGCAATTTGATTTTTTTTACAGTGCAGATTGATGCAACATCGCAGGACACGTGACAAAATTATGAAGTGAATTGAATGGAGGCCGGATTGATTGGGTAACACTGATGCAATATCGATTTTGCAAACACCAACAGAGCTGCAATAAACTCTTTGCTGTAGGTTGAAGCCCAATCGATCAGGCTTCCTGTTGGGAAGTAGCTGCTCACTCGGCTTGCAATATGTTTTCTAAGTACCTAATTGTCAATTTTGTTTTTCCCACCTCGGTTTTTGGAGTGGGAATTTCTTCCTGATTGTGCCTTTTCCTGATCATTGCCTGCTTGTACCTTTCCACTGAATAAGCATACATGTGATGAATTTGAAATGGGCATCAGGGAGATTTCTCTTTCATTTCAGGGAGATTTTTGAAAAATGTATAATTTCAGGGAGATTTTGAATTTTTCTTGAAAAACTGATATATTTTTGACAAATTTTAAGTCATTCCTGGAGTCTCCCTGATGATAAGGGAGGCATCACATGTATGAATAAGCTGCATCACCATGCTACATTTTGTCATATGTTGTGTAATGTTGCATCAACTGGACTGTAAAAATCACAGGTATAGTAGTGTGATTAAAGACAGGGCTGGACTATATAAAGGGGATTAGCATTCAGTTGTCATTTTCTCACTAGACTTCAGACCATTCACATCAAATTTCAACCAATAGGTGATATATAGTCCTAAATACAGTAATGTGATTGGCTTATTCCTGTCACCAAAAAATCAATAATTGATTACCTGTGTTTTACCTGTATTTTGACCCCCCCCCCCCCCCCCCCCCGGCACAGAAACCCTGTCTTTAAGTCCACAGTCAACAGCTGAGGTCATTTAATAATAATTGTAAGGATGGTTATTTGTCCTTATTAACCACACTGTTTTCCTGCACAAGCCTCATTGTAGGCTGAGAGACAGCAAACCAGCACTCAGTGCACATTTCTCTTGTGATAAACTGTTCTGCTCTTCTAGGGTGGCTGTGGCAATAATTTCATGATATTAAAATGTAAAGAAGTGACATCTCTGAGGTCAGAGTTTAAATATTAATCATACACCTTCCAGCCAAGCTACTGATAGAGGGTGATTACCAGTTCCTAGTGCATATTCTTTTGCTATAAACACAATGTTGTTTGAGAAAAATAGAAACATTTTCATGACCAAATCTTCATTGATGAATGTGCTGGACAGGTTCATCTTGGGTCTACTTTCATTTGGATTAGACACAGATTTTTGGCAGCCCCCAATTGGTCGAGTGGTTAAGGGCGCTGTTTCTTAATCACTTGATTGTCTCACCGCTGTGTTTGGTGTGGATTCGAGCCCTGCTGAGACTGGCCACATGTAAGACAAGCCAAATTCTGCTTGCAGGTGTGTCAGGTGTTTTTTTCTCCGGGTTCTCTCGTTTTCTCGCCACCTACTGATTGGCCTGTCTCATTTGAGCTGAAATAATCTTGAAAAGGACATAAAACTGAACAGATTTGACATGGATCAGACAAATAAAAACATACAAGACCAAGAGATACGGGAGGAGTCTTAACTGAAATTAAGTACAGTGCAACCTGTCTTAAGCAAGTAAGTCAACAGAATCACTAAAATTGCTTGCTTATGACAGGCGCTTGCTTAATACAGGTGTTGCTTAAGACAGGTTGGACTGTATATATAAATAGTTTTCATTTGAATGTATTATAATACATGTATATAAATAGTTTTTATTTGAATGTAAATGTCATTGAGATGATGAGCTTGACTAGCATTTTATTGATGATGAAAGTCTATGATCTTGTATCATGAATGTAATAAAAATAAAATGGTTGTAAGCCCAAGGATCATGACAACAACTTATTAATTTTATTGTCTGACTATACTACACTGTTCCTGAGGTTTTGGATAACCACAAAAGGGTGTTCTGAAGGAGCCATGACGCCAAATAACCGGTCTTCATGATTTCTGACCAGGACTATACAGCCACAGAAGAAAGCTAGAATCTTTAAATTTTGGGTATAAGTAGAGGAGAAATTATACTATCCGTGTAGTGAAAACAAAGGCGCTGATCAGCTGTGCAGTAACTGCAAAGCTGATCAGCGCCTTTGTTTTTGCATAGGCAAAAATCCGGTTTTCTCATTTAATACATGGCTCAAAGCATAGGGTTCCAGTTGGTGCAGCAGGAAAAAAGCAAATTGAGTCTGTCATTGAATTGTCACAATGTGATATGAACAATTATACTCCTAGGAAACGCACTATATAACAGCGCACATGTAAGGTTTCAGCAGCCATAGAAACACTTAGCCTTCATCGTATATTGTGAATTATGGAATAATAAACGGAAAACACTGAAAAAGAACTTTGCCGAAAGACAGTTTTAGTGGAAAACCAGTAGCAAAATATAGCAGTCTGCATTGCAGTATGCAGCTGAACAAATATATTGCAATTGAGAACTTTCACTGCATGCAAGAAGTCAAAATAGATACTGTTTCTAAATACCAAGATACACACAGTCTGTCCATAATCACCGTCTATCAACGTACACCGGATATAGCGATTGACCTATCGAGGAAATTAGGACGCGGTGCACTACGAGGTCAGTATTTCTCTGTTTTTTTTCGTGTAAATACCTTAAAATACTCTGTAAGTAATTTTCACTCTAGTCGCTTAGATATTAATGAATGGTTATTAGAATAACAGGTGTTTAGCAAACATCTACAAGAGCTACGAATAACAAAAATCTGACCATAATCACTGTTTACATTCTTTAGTCAGTCGCGAAAATACATGATGTAACAAATGTGTCGGTAAAATATCAATCTACAATGTTATGGAATACCTGATAGAATGACTAGCAAATCGAGGACAGTCACTAGAAATACTCTAAAGTTACTTTTGAAATTGCAATTGTCGATAATTTCCTCTTCTCCAAAGTTATCTGGTGTACCGTCTATAGCGCAGTGGTGTACCACCTATAGTAAAACACCCTTTTCGTAGTGTACGGTCTATAGCAAGATGAAATCGTCTCGGATGAAACCGTTTAGTGCTTGTAAACGTTAAGTTTGACGATGGAGTACAAGTTTTTGCAATTCGGACATACCACAGACCCCAACCCCATCCTTTCTTAATAACAAAATTGCTACTTTTGGAGTATTAGATGTAATTACGTTACATTTTCTCTTCTATTTGCAGGTGACAACCATGTTCAAGTGTTTTTACTGCCGACAAATCCAATGAAAGGTCCATCTGAATAGAAAAATAACATAGTATAGCACACCAAAGTAACTGAAGCCGTGTTCATGTGCAGTATTTGCACCCAGGTGCAAAAATGAATTGTGCAAATCTGCTCCCGGGGGCATGTGAAGCGTTCATATGTTCAGCGGCTGCGTGTAAATCAGTACTATGTAGCGCTTAAAATGTCGTCCTCAAAGACGTATGTATCGAACTAATTCCTCTCGCTCCGGAGTCTTAAACTACACCCGAGGTACAAAAACACACCTGGGTGCAAATGTCGCATATGAACACGGCTTAGACGACGTTAGTTTTTGAAACAAAAATTCCACAGGTTTAGTTTGGTATGGGTTTTAACGTTCCAGTCAAACTATACATATCCCAATTTTGTCATGTCGGGACGGGGCCAGTGATTCCTGGATATATGTTTTGTTCAAGGAAACACCGCGGCGGAGGTATGTATCGTCGTACTCTACCGAACTCCGGGTTGACAATTTCAAACTGATTCTATTTAATGAATAAGTTCTAACACTTCTTAAAAAGGAAGTAAAATTCCTTAACTTCTGCATTACTAAAACGAAAAATTTGGTGCACTTTCGAACGAATACTATAAAGAAAGAAAAACTAAAAAAAGAAAGAGTGAAAGGAAGAAAAAAAAAACAAAGAAAGAAACATATGAACATATTTTAAGTAAGGACATCTAAAATAGTTGAGCAATTATTTCATGAAACAATTTCGTGTATGTTTCGCTTTAAAAGTGGATTACAACAAACTGTAAAACGATGCAATAACTGCTTTATTATACTCCTTTTCATGCTTATTGTCGTGACATATGCTCTATTTTTGTTTGGTGTTTCTCGATTATCAATATGTAAACGGGAAAGTGAATGTCACGTCGAACGTCATGTGTAATCATTCAAGCTATTATACCTGTCTTTCTTCATCCGATTTCAGACCACGACAATGCAGAAAATACTGATCTGGTCAGTGGCAATATTCCATAATTGCATGTACAATAATGTTTTATTATTATTCGTACATAATTTTAACTAAAAACGTATTTTTTTCGTCAAAAAAGTCATATTTTCATAGCTATAGTCCGTACACTGCTTTAGCTATAAACGGTACACTACCATAGCAACAGACTGCTATAGACGGTACACCGGCAAGTTTTGTTTTTCATAAATATCCACAAAGCCAGGAGCAGTTGCAATGTGAAACTTCGTTTTCAAGGACGTTGGGCAATAAGGAATAGTTGCCGATGCGAAGTTTGGTCATAATTAACAACTTATAGCTCTTAAAAGTGCAGATTGTAGTTAGGCAGGTAATTGTCATGAAAAATATTAGTGATTGGGCAGGTATTTTTATCGAATATCACACATACACGCATTTCCTATCTGTGTCACATAGTCACAGATAAAGATCAATGTATCAACGATGTATTTTCCATATTTGACAAGCCGACTTTGATTTTATATGAAAAATAATAGAACAAAAACTGACCTCGTAGTGCACCGCGTCCTAATTTCCTCGATAGGTCAATCGCTATATCCGGTGTACGTTGATAGACGGTGATAATATTTTTGTTTACTGAAAATAAAATGTCGTTCCCAGAAATTGTTTTATAAGAAAAGTCGCACAAGCTACTCATCTTACTAGCTTACTATCATTTTTCAATGTTTCCATAAATGACAATGGACCTGTTTTTGTTTCCTAAGGGAAACAATTTTGTGTCATATTTCGTTTCAAGTTCCGAGAGAACCATCTATACAACGTTGTAACATGACAGAACGCATATGTAACAGTCTTACCAACCATTATTCGGCATTTATCAGAAAGCTTCCAGAGCATTATGTGTAATTTACAGTATATATCTCTGTTGCTTTTACCCTCAAGATGCAAAATTTAGCCCAGTCAAATTCATCTTCATTCAATTAAATTAAGAAAACAAGGTTTTTAAAGTTCTAAAAAAATAAAAAAAACAGACAATGTTTTTAAAAATGAAAATTTTCAGAAGAATTTTTTTTTTATATTTTTCTTATTTTTGCTCAAAGCATGGATTGTGGGTACATGTTAGAACCGCCTCATCAAGGGGATTCTAACGAGTACCCACAATCATTCTACAGCATTAATACTGTAGATTTGGAAATATTCACCAGAACTTAATTTTAGCTAATATTCACAAAATAGCTGAATCACCAATTCAAAGTTCTCCGTAATAAGAGTCACTATAAGCTTTATAGAATGCATGGATACCCGCTTGCAAATTCAAGTACTTGTTAATAATTTGGAATTAAAAATTTGCGAAATAAAAGACAAACTACCGAACTTACAGTAGTTGAAATTGCCAACCAGGTTCACTTTTTTTCCTCTGACAATCAAGTTGAAAACTATAATTATGAAGCAAGAAATCTAAGACCATCATGAAAACATGTCCGTGAAATAAATACACCTTTATATCCCACTTTTACATAGTAAAACTGGGGTATGCAGGGGTAACCTATTTTTCTTATTTTTGCTCCAAAACATAGATTGTGGGTACTCGTTAGAACCACCTCGTACCCACAATCTATGTTTCGAGCCAAAATTAGAAAAATATAAAAAAAAATTCTACCGAAAATTTTCATTTTTTACAACTTTAAAAATCTCTGTAGATTGCATGGGAAAATTTTCGTAATGAATGCACTACAGACATGCCCTACGGTACAACAGTTATGATGCTTTATAGCATGTTTTCCTGCAGCAGCGGCATTATTCAGAATATTGGCTAATAAAGTATGCTTAGTGTCACGCTGCTTAATGGGTCTTCCAAGAGTCAGTTCTTTTTAAGATTCCAAGCACAGGCAAAACCTTTAATGACTTTTCAAGGTCTTTCATGCACCGCATGTCAATATAAGATCAATGACTATGGTTTTATTACATTGATCTAGCATGTATATTCTAAGCAATAATGATTTCACAATGTGAAAGATACAAATTGACAAACTCAGAATTCTAAGCCTCAAAATACATTAGGAAAACATGTCCATGTAATGTATACCCCCTCATACCCACTTTCAAACAGTAAAACAGGGGTGTACAGGGGGTTCACAATTTTCTTATTTTTGGTCCAAAACATAGATTGTGGGTACTCGTTAGAACCGCCTTGGCGAGGCGGTTCTAACGTGTACCCACAAGCAAAAATATTAAAAAAATATCACTTTTTTCCAATTATTTTTTTAAAAACTTTCAGTTGAAAAAAATCTCTGCATATTGCATGGGCAAGTTTTCGTGATGCTACACTTCAAAGTTACTGAGAAAAGACACCAACCAGATCCAGTAATTGTCTGACACAAAAGTGATATGTTATATTCAATCTGGAAGTAAATGGTATTAGTTTGCCAGGAAAGCAATAAACTACAAGTTAAACTTGTAAAGCTTCATCTGAGGAGGCAATCAGTGGACAATGGGGACAACAACCAGATCACGATGACTCTCGTCACAAAATACAGCCCCTTTCACTCGAGTTTGCCATTTGAGCAATTTAAGGTCATCAAGTTTGTGTGTAAATCAGGCAACTTTTCATTCTATTTTAGGACTGAAAACAGTGTCCCAGGTGCCAGGTGTTCTTAAAATCTAATCAGCTAAACTTAAAAGCACCTCATATTTTATGATACCCAAATAAAGATAGTGGTAACATACCTTTTTATAAACAATCTGTTTCAGAAAAAACAACAACACTTTGTAACAGTTGGAGGCAGCTGGTAAAAATCAATGTAATATGGTGACATGCGTGACTGAATGAACTTAAGAGAAAACAATTGGCTTACTTAAAGAGCTTGGATAGAGATACTATCATTATGCCTTAAATATCTGAACTCATGATGAAGTAAAACATTTGCCAAGTACCTGCACTTCAGTACAGATATTATCATAGCCTCCAATACATCAGGAAAACATGTACGTGACAAGTACACCCCCTTGAACCCCACTTTTATATAGTAAAAGTGGGGTTCACAGGGGTTTTTCTTATTTTGCTCCAAAACATAGATTGTGGGTACCGCCTCGGCGAGGCGGTTCTAACGTGTACCCACAATTGGCCACGCGGTTTCAGAGAAGAAGATCTTGGAAATTGTGGACGGACGGACGGACGACAGACGGACGGACGGACGCCGGATCATGGCCATCCTATAAGCTCACCTTGTGAGCCTAACGGCTCAGGTGAGCTAAAAATATCGAAAAAAATTCTATTGAAAATTTTCAATTTTTAAAACTTAAAAATCTCTATATTGCATGGATGTGTTTTCATAGATAACTCAAATCCAATGCAATGTGATGATTTGAGCATTTGCATGAGAAAACCAACAATTAGGGTTCCGACCAGGTCCGACACAAACCAGGCTGTACAATCACAGAAGGTTAGAAGCTTGAAATTTCAGATTTAAGAAGAAGAGGAATTGTACTATCTGTGTGGCGAAAACAAAGGCACTGATCAGCTTCACAGTTAAAGTAACTGCGAAGCTGATCTGCGTCTTTGTTTTCGCATATGCAGATTGTTGGTTTCCTTGTGCAGCAGCTCATTTATGAGCCACCTAATGAGAAAACTGGCATGTGACCTATGTGAAAACAAAGATGCAGATCAGCTGTGCAGTAGATCAATTCCTCTTCTAGGTATTAAATTTTAAGCTTTTAGCTTTCTTCTTTGACTATTACAAACCAGTTTGCGTTAAAATGCCCATGAGGGCTGATTTTCTTGCACGGCTCCTGTCACTGTGATTGTTGGCACCAGGTAATTGTCACTGTGACTGAGGGCACCAGGTAATAGTGTTCTTAGACTAAGTCAGAAATCTGCCAGTCACATGCTGTGAGTTGAAACCAGTGTGTTGCAAGAAATAAATCATTATACAGGACTTTAAGTTCATCTGTACAATGTACAATGTCACTGTGATAAATTCACTGTTTCAGTCACAACTCGCAGTTTCAGCTCTCAAATAACGGTATTCAGCTCACAACTGGCAACATGCAACTCACATTTGAGCTGAACTCACATTTGAGCTGCATCATGAGAAAACCCGATTTTCGCCTATGCAAAAACAAAGGTGCAGATCAGCTTCGCAGTAACTGTGAAGCTGATCAGCACCTTTGTTTACGCTACACAGATAGTACAATTTCTCCTCTTCTTGAAACCGAAATTTCAATCTTCTAGCCTGCTTCTGTGACTGTACAGGTCGGTTTGTGTCAGACCTGGTCGGAAACCCTGAAGACCTGTTTTCTCAAGTCGCGGCTCATTTTACCTTGCTCTATGTTCTGAATTTGAAGGTCCTCATCTCATTTGTTTGCCTGGAAATTTTGGAAGTATCAGAAATCTTACAACAATGCCAATGTCCTATTTTTGTACCCAGGGGTAATATTTATTGTCTTCTGCAGTCTGAGAGATTAAAGGCTACAAACATTATATCCAATTTTAGGAAACACTTACTATAGGTACACACAGACAATTACGAATTAATGTACCTTGTTGCTAACAGAAGCAAACGGGAATAAATTTCTGAAAATTTGAAAGTAGTCATAAATTTAACAAACAATATGAATAAAGCTTTTCTCCACCTCATTTAAAAAGCTTCAACATGATCCAAGTAGACAGACTCAAACTTTCAGACTGAAAGCATAGCCTTGAACTTTCAGACAGAAAGCATAGCCTTGAACTCTCAGTCTGAAAGCATAGCCTTGAACTTTCAGACTGGAAGCATATAGCCTTGAACTTTCTGACTGGAAGCATAGCCTTGAACTTTCTGACTGGAAGCATAGCCTTGAACTTTCTGACTGGAAGCATAGCCTTGAACTTTCTGACTGGAAGCATAGCCTTGAACTTTCAGACTGGAAGCATATAGCCTTGAACTTTCTGACTGGAAGCATAGCCTTGAACTTTCTGACTGGAAGCATAGCCTTGAACTTTCTGACTGGAAGCATAGCCTTGAACTTTCTGACTGGAAGCATAGCCTTGAACTTTCTGACTGGAAGCATAGCCTTGAACTTTCAGACTGAAAGCATAGCCTTGAACTTTCAGACTGAAAGCATAAGCCTTGAACTTTCAAACTGAAGGCATAGCCTTGAACTTTCAGACTGAAAGCATAGCCTTGAACTCTCAGACTGAAAGCATATTCTTGAACTTTCAGACAGGAAACATAGCCTTGAACTTTTGGACTGAAAGCATAGACTTGAACTTTCAGACTGAAAGCATAGCCTTGAACTTTCAGACAGAATGCATAGCCTTGAACTTTCAGGCTGAAAGCATAGCCTTGAACTTTCAGACTGAAAGCATAGCCTTGAGCTTTCTGACTGAAAGCATAGATATATAGCTTAAAGAATGTTTTCTACTTTGAGGCATTCTCATATAGCAGCTAGCACTTTTCTAGCAGCAAAATGTGCAACTTAAACTCAAGTTGCAGCGATACTAATATGCTCTGTTAATCAACCGAAGACAACCGAAGACAATAATAAATGGTAATGAAATTAAGCAGAGTAACAATAGCATCAAAAATAGTTCCAAAGGATCATAAAGCTTCAAACTGTCTGTTCTAATACAGTTTACAGATGTTAACTGAGGCTTATCCCTTGTTCTATCTACAGATAATCTTGTACCATGATAGCTGGTTGGCATTGTAATTTTTATGATACAAAATGTATATTGTTTCCATACTAGCGATAAACATTGTCTAGGACCCATATAAGCAATATAAGCAAAGGATATTCTATTTGCAAAGCACAATATTTTGTGGCCATGCAGCAAATTTTAGTGTTTCATTTTTGGCTATACTGTTTGTCAAAAAAATATCACCACAAATTAAACAAACTACTCCTGATACCCAAAAAACTGTATGTAGATACATGTTCAGGATAGCCCATTGTACAAAATGGGCATGATATTTTTGTAAGTTTTCATAATTTTTGTAACCAGTACTGGTGCCCTCTCTCAGGTGCTACTGTCCACCTGTGTGATAGTAAAGTAATTGTAGATGTTCTGTAAGTGCCTTATCGGTGAAAAAAAAAATAATTTCCTGTCTGGACTTCCGGAAATTGACAGCTGTGGCTGCAGACAATGCAATCTTTAGATTACTTCCCCTTACTTAAGAAATGATAAGAGCCTACCCATCAGAAAGCAATGCCATGTCTCTTAAAGGGCTTTGGTCCCTATGAACCATAAATAACACTGCCCCACTGTTAACTTTGGAATTTTGGTTATTAACCAAGCAAGAGATTGTAAATGATCATTACTGCAACAAAAACTCTAACCCTGAGCAGCCAATGTCATGTGTCAAGTCATGTTGTTGCTGTTGTTTTTCTATGGGAAGGCACAAAGCATATGAGCCGCGTCATGAGAAAACCGGACTTGCATACGAGAAAACAAAGTCACAAGTCAGCTGAGCATTAACTGCACAGCTGCTCAGCACCTTTGTTTTTTGAATCTTTGAATCTTCTTCTTAAATCCGAAATTGCAAGCTTCTTGCCTTCTGTAAATGTACAACTCATTTGTGTCGGACCTGGTCGGAAATCTCGAAGACTGTTTTCTCACATCGCTGCTCAATTAGAAATGCATCAAAGGATTGGCAACAGGATTATTACTAGTTTCTTTTGAGTGAGACCAGTCAATAAAGTACAGTCCATCAAGAAAACATGTCAGTGAAAAGTATACCCCCTTGAACCCCACTTTATGGGTTTGCAGAGGTGTATTTTTCTTATTTTTGCTCAAAACATAGATTGTGGGCACTCGTTAGAACCGCCTTGACGAGGCGGTTCTAAAGTGTACCCACAATCTATGTTTTTGAGCAAAAATAAGAAAAATATCATTTTTTTTTTTCTACTGAAAATATTCATTTTTTACAACTTAAAACACCTTTGTATATTGCATGCAACCTCATTAGAATGTGCTTCACTATAGTGTGGGTTTCAATATAACACTGCCAAGTCATGGCTCCCAGATTGATTATTTTGCTATGTCTATTGCAAATAACCTCATCATGACAGGTTTCACTGATAACACAGTCTGTTTCTATGGACCCTAAAGACAGCGTTATAATGAGGTTGACCTGTTATAGTCTCCCAGTCATGGGCCTCTATTCCTATGTCTCCATGTTAGAGTAGCTGCATTGTCTCAATAGTGGCACTGTTGGTCATGTGAAGTCTTGTGCTGCTATCTTGAGATATCCATGCTTGTTACCCTGAGCAAATTGTACCAGCATGCATCTGTGATGCATACGTAGCTTCAAATAATACAAACACATAATTTTGCAACAGCAATTGGAAACGCAAGTCACAAAATCCTTTTAGGACAGCACCTTTGAAAAATTGCCTCCAACAAAATTAATGCTCACCTTTTCAAATCTTTCCTTATACATGTGCATAAAGAAATGGCATTCATCTATGCATTACCAGAATTTCAGCAAAATTCGATAAAAAAAAAGAATTTTATGACATTATGTATTGTAACAGTTAATGCAGACTTTAATGGGAGAATTTAGTATGAATGGTATACATAAAACTGTTTGTATTTCAAACAAAATACGAAAACTTGTCCATGCAAATACAGATAATTTTTTCAGCTTAAAAATTGAAAATTTCATTGGAAAAATTTTGATGTTTTTAATATTTAAGCTCAAAACATGCATTGAGTACCCACAATGCATGTTTTGGACGAAAAATAAGAAATATAGGTATACCCCTGCATACCCCATTTTTGTTATTTAAAAGTGGGGTTTGAGGGGGTATTCAATGCACGGACACGTTTTCCTGATGAATCAAAGAATACCACGTTACCCATGTAAAAATTCTCTGTCTTATGCCAATTATGGCATCCAGTTGCTCTTCACACCATTAAAGCATTGATTGGCTGTTAATTCCTTCTAAAATTGTCTGATATCCTGAGGTTTTTCAATTATTTTCTACAGGAATGAATGCACAGGTTACAGCTCACAACAAAGGAAATACAGAGAAATTTTTAAAAAAATGAACCGCTGCATAAGAAAACCAGCAATCTGCATATGCAAAAATAAAGCCGCAGATCAGCCGTGCAGTAACTGCACGGCTGATCAGCGCCTTTGTTTTGGCTCCATAGATAGTGTAACACTTCTTCTTCTTAAATCCAAAATTTCAAGGTTCTAACCTGCTCCTTAGATTGTAAAGGCCGGTTTGTGTCAGACCTGCCACCTGGTCGGAAACCCAAATTGTTGGTTTTCTCGCGCACAGGCTCAAATGATTGATTCTTGTCACAAACATGAGCAGAAGAGCATGAAGAGCTTTAATATTGTGTTAAAATGTGTGTGAGAATAAATAACAACATGCATTTAAAATTATACATTAACCATCCTCTCAAGAGACTAAATACATAGAGATGTCAGTAATAGTTTCATGAAAAGTCATCCATAACTTGGAGATATGCATACCAGGCCCCCAGGTTATAAAACGTTTTTCATGCTCAGCTCAGTTGAGCATGAAATTTAAACTGCTTATAATACTGAAATAGCCAAAAGAAATTGAAACTTCAGGTTTAGATCACCAAAGACTGTAATTTATCCTGCTTATAAATGTTAAAATGCCAAAATTTATGAGCAGGATAATTTTTAGTCTCAGCTGAGCTGAGCATGAAAAAAGTTTTATAACTTTGGGGCCAGTTTCAATCCAACTAGAAACAGGCCCCAAGATTATAACTTTTTTATGCTCAACTCAGGTTAGTCTGAAATTTAAACTGCTCAAAAGTACCGAGTTTTTTTGAGATGGTAGAAATTTCAGATTTAGATTACCAAAACCAGTAATTTATTGTACTTGTAAAATATTAAATGCCAACATTTTTATGAGCAGGATAAATTTTAGCCTCAGGTGAGTTGAGCATGAAAAACGTTTTACAACTTTAGGGCCAGTTTGATCCGTGTATGCACCTACTTCACAGTATTTAAGTCTTAACTTCAAAGCATGGTGTCATATATCCCTAATAAATGAACCACCACAATGCAAGAAAAAGGGTCTTAGCGGGTTCAGACAAGGTCCGACATAAACTGGCCGGTACAGTCACAGAGAAAGACTAGAGGCTTCAAAATGAGGATATATGAAGTAGAGGAATTATACCATACATTTAGCAAAAACAAAGGCACTGTGCCTTTGTTTTCGCAAATGCAAAAATTTGGTTTTGATATAAGCATACTTCAGTATGAATTATCATACCTCACAACTTTATCACCAATATGAATACTTTGTTCTGACCATGTTTCAAGGTACTGAACCCAGCTGATACTTTGGGAGGAAAAGTCTGCAAGATTTACTTGTCTTGCTATGCCTAAAGAGAAACTCAAAAGCCATATGAGCCGCATCATGAGAAAACCGGATTTAGACCTAGGCGAAAACAAGGCGCAGATCAGCTTCGCGGTAACCGCGAAGCTGATCAGCGCCTTTGTTTTCGCTACACCGATAGGACAATTTCTCTTCTTCTTAAATCCGAAATTTCAAGCTTCTAGCCTGCTTCTGTGACTGTACAGGTTGGTTCATGTCGGAAACCCCGAAGACCGGTTTTCTTGTGACGCGGCTCATATTGTGATCACTTTGTGCACTGTTGCCATTACTGCCTTTTATTTTCATGACTTGAAATTATAAAAAAACAGAACATGCAAAATTATTGAATGGATAATATGCCTTTTTCACATTACAAAGTATTTAAGATACAGCCAGTAAACATAACTTGGCCCATATGGTATACTCTTTACCTTTTTGAGGGAAGCATTGTAATCATGTCAGACTATGCGGTGATGGGTTAATCCGTTTGATTTTTACCCCATGAACAATTTGCATTTAAACATTTGAGCTGCATCGCGAGAAGACTGGTCTTCCGGGTTTCTGACCATGTCCGACACAAACTGGCCTGTGCAGCTTCAGAAGATGGATAGAAGATTGAAATTTTGGATTTTACGAGTAGTAACAGTAGAAGTGTATCTGCGGTTGGAAAGTTTAAATATAAAGTAGGCGATTTGGTGAGGGTGTCGTTTCTAAGGCGTCCTTTTCAACGGGAATATGACGAGCGTTAGAAGAAGAGGAATTGTACTATCCGTGTAGTGAAAACAAAGGCGCTGATCAGCTTCGCAGTTACTGCGAAGCTGATCTGTGCCTTTGTTTTCCCATAGGCAAAAATCCAGTTTTCTCATGACGTGGCTCATTTGGTCTGTATCATGAAAGCACATAAAGGCAAATAGACAAACTGAAAATGACTCTAAATGCAGGAATGACTTTTTCATGATAACTTTGTTTTTGAAAAAAGCATATTGTCCATTATCATTTTTTGTGCACATAAAAAATTTACCTTTAGCACTTGCTTCTGAATCAGAGGCCAACAAAGACAGCTCTTCACCAATTTCTCTCCCCAACACAATTTGCTGTTTCATCAATCCAATCCACTCTCTCTTTTTGTGCACATAAAAAATTTACCTTTAGCACTTGCTTCTGAATCAGAGGCCAACAAAGACAGCTCTTCACCAATTTCTCTCCCCAACACAATTTGCTGTTTCATCAATCCAATCCACTCTCTCTTTTTGTGCACATAAAAAATTTACCTTTAGCACTTGCTTCTGAATCAGAGGCCAACAAAGACAGCTCTTCACCAATTTCTCTCCCCAACACAATTTGCTGTTTCATCAATCCAATCCACTCTCTCCGCATTCAGTCTCCACTATCCAAAGCACAGAGTCAACCTGGTCTCCACAAACACAGTCAGGTGTCACCGTCACAAGCTCCCCAGGTGTCTCCACTATCCACAGTCTCCACTATCCACAGTCTCCACTATCCACATGGGCTGATCTTGTTCTCCATTCATTGGATATCACATGGAAAGGCTATTCAACTTTTCCAACTAATTTTAAGTCTCTCTAAATGGTTGTCAATGCATTATATCTTATATTTTTACATATATATCAATAAATTCATGGCCAATTATTGTGACAGGTGGTCACACAGTATATTTCCAGTATGAATATTCTTAATTCACACAAGGACAAATCATCTAAATCATACTGGTAATGGACCAATAATCTAAATCATACTGGCAACACACTGTATGATTGAGAAGCTGATCTTGCAATATAGGCAGAGTTATGTCTACCATGGCACTAGATGCACATTTTTTTTCACAGCGTACAGACAAATGCTATTCTTGAATCAGCAAAAGAAGAATAATGGCCATAAAAATATTTTCATGATCAAATTCATGAAAGAAATGTGCAGATGGATCAAACTGGACACGCTATCTGTTGAGCTATCTCACCCAGAAACATTATGGTGAGACACCTCTATGATACAAAACAGGACAATGTCATAATATTTTTGAATACATAACATATTAAATTTTACTTACGGTTGTTCACTCTGTACAGAGGAATGCCTCGACACCGACTTCGGTGATATATCGTAGTCACTGTCCGAGCGGTACAGGAAAGACTCTCTCCGCTGAGGTAGGTTTTGTAGGACGAGACCGCCAGACGGGCTGCTGCCTTCCAGGCCCGGTCGACCTCCAGACGCTCCATTCTCCACATCAAAACTGAAACGATAATGTATACTAATTGGTTTTTGTTTGTTTGTATTGAGGCTTAACGTCCCAGTCAACAATTTTTCAGTCATGTCGGGACAGAGCCAACGCTTCCTGGGTTTAACCAGAACTGTAGGGAGTTAATGTGTCTTGCTCAAGAACACAACACGGTGACGCCTGTGGGGATCGAACCCAGGACCCCTCAATTTGGAGTCCAACACTCTACCACTACACCACTGCACTTCCAAATATCATTTTTGTGTTTCTATGAGTATTGTGATAGAAGGCAACAAACAAGGCAATCTGGACAGGGTCAGAAATTCTTTATGACTCTGGTTGTTTCATCATTGGTGACTTATTTCTAGTTAGCAATGGTTGCAGAAAAAAAAGTCATTTAATACAGACTGTGATACACCGCAACATTGCCAGGCATAACAACTTTTTATGCACAAGTCATTTGTAACCACTGGTCCCCCACCTACGGGGAAGGGCCGGGATTATGACTTTCAGCTGTCAGTGCCCTGCTATAAGCCCCATCCCCAGGGGGCAAACTTGCTCTTTGCCCCACCCTTAGCATAGAAAATCTCCTTGGGGTAAGGATCATAATTAATGTCAAAACCCTGTCATTTCCCCTGTACTGAGGGGACACTCGAAAAGTTGCCCCGCACTTTAGCCCGGCTATCCCCCACCCTTCCCCCGTAGGTGGTTACAAATGACTTATGCATTATTCAATGAACCTCAGGAAGGTTTTGGTTCAGATGAAACGACAACAACAACAACATCAACAAACAGATGGTTTCACATGTTCGCAGAGAGAAACAAAAACAACAATAATGAATAGCTGGATTTAGATCATCAGTAACTAGGAATCTAGATTCACTGCCAACAAATTCAAAGCCTTCTTTTCATGATCTTGGAATGTACTCTGTTACTTCTACAACCTACAGCAACAATCTGTTTCCATCCTAAGAGGAGTCTTTCAGTATTTAACCCATATTTGATGAATGGGTTTTCCCATCATTATCATTAGGGTGAGTCCACTTTCATTTTTAGGGGCGTCAGGAGTGATTTTTCAATTTTATTCAATTTTTCGATGAAAATTCTCTAAGCAAACAGAATAGCCCCAGATGGGACGCCGCGCTCTGCGGCGTCACATCTGGGGCTATTCTGTTTGCCTATGTCCCATAAAAGGGATGCCAAGCTTAAATGAGTTAATGTCAATGTTAGTGAGCAATATATTCATAACCATCATAGTCATCAAGGACACTAGATCACTTGTTTTGTAGCTGAGATAGCAGGTTTAAGTCTTCCCTGGCCCAAAAAAATCTGTTTGTTTTTTGTTTTTTATTCAGTTTAACGTCCCTTTCAAGATTATTTCAGCTCATATGAGACGGGCCAATCAGTAGGTGGGGCGAAAACGGGAGAACCCCCGAGAAAAAACACCTGGCACACCCGCTAGTAGAACTTGGATTGTCCCAACCGTGGCCAGAGAGGGTCTCGAACCCACACCAGACACAGTGGTGAGATGATTGAGTGATTTAGAAACAGCGCTCTTTAAACCACTCGGCCATGGGGAGCCGCAAAAAAAAAAAATCTGTGCAAAATTTCCTCTAAACAATGCTCAAATGACAAGAGCCAAAGCTCAGAAGTTATAATGCTTGAGTTCTCATGCTCAGCTCTGCAGAGAGCATAGATTTTATTATGCTCATTCTTTTTTTTGAAATGAGCCCCATAATCATTATCATATGTAGAATCTTTTTAAGTTACACTAGCGGGACTCAGATCTCTAAATTCATACTTCAAACATTAAGAATGTCACTATTTTGGCTACTTGAGAATGTATGGGCATTTTAAATCTTAAGCTCAACAGATGAGTAGGAAAAATGTTTTATAACTGCAGCCTGGTCTTGAGGTTATAAAACTTTTTTCATGCTCAGCTCAGCTGAGACTAAAATTTATCCTGCACATAAATGTTAAAATGCCAACAATTCTTGGCATTTTAACATTTATAAGCAGGATAAATTACAAGCTTTTGTGAACTAAACCAGAAGTTTCAATTTATTTGGGGTATTTCAGTACTTATGAGCATGATTAATTTAAGTCTCAGCTGAGCTGAGCATGAAAAAAGTTTTATAACTGCAGCCTGGTGTATGACCGATGGCAAGCAATAACAGACACCATAAAACCTATATGAGCTGCAACGCGAGAAAACTGGTCTTTGGGATTTCTGACCAGGTCTGACACAAACCCGTCTGTACAGTTTCAGAAGATGACTAGAGGCTTGAAATTTTGGGTACAAGTAGAGGAGGAATTGTACTATCCGGGTAATGAAAACAAAGGCGCTGATCAGCTTCGCAGTTACTGCGAAGCTGATCTGTGTCTTTTGTTTTCGCATAGGCAAAAATCTGGTTTTCTTATGATGCGGCTCATAAAACAAGCTATGTAAAAAGCAAAAAAACATCACATTTTAAGACCAAGATTACAAACCAAGCTGATTTTATAGCCTTCATGATGTTATAAACCATAGTTTATCCATACTTTATGGAAAATCAAAGTCGGTCAGTAAAAATTTACATCCAAAGTTTCAGGCAAACAATTCTTGGCAATCCGATTCTTGACAATCTGTTTATACACATGAACTTGAAGGTACGCGTGTACGTACCTAAATATTACTGACCATTTCTATCATAAAGTAGAGATCTGATCAGGTTAAATGTTGTTTATCATTGCCTCAGTTGCATCTGCTTGTTTCATTTTAGGATACTTTCAGCAATGCAAGGTCTAAATAATTATGATTTTTATGGTGCTGTTCAAAGCCATAATAAAGATGATGTATCACTATAAGATAGACACTTGCATCCTTCACAGATTGCCTGATTACTTGTTACTGTTTTGTGTCTTAATGATACAATCAAAACATACTTCAATACCAGAGCTGCAGACTTGTCTCAGAATATTTATAATTTGGCACATTATCAACCATTAGGGAGTTTACCAGTGCTTAAAACCAATTCAATCAACCACAACTGACATGTCCAAGCATGCCCTTAATTGTTGGACATGGACAACCCAAACAACCAACTGCAACCAACCAATATTCATTGGGTGTAAAATCTATCTTGACAAGTATGTGTGATGCTGTACATGGGTCTTGAGGTGTAAATTTCGGGCAAACTGACAATTTTTCACAGCCCTCAATTAAAAGCTCTATTAATGAAGCTATTTTCTGTACCATCATGGTCCATGGGAAATAGCATTCTTCCTATCTATTAGGAAGAATGCCTAAAATTCTCTCAGATGGAGAATTTTCTTTTTATCAGGATGCATCTCATTATCAACTTACTCAAACTATTATTGCAGATCTGTAAAAGACATTTTCCACTTTATAACCCGACAGACAATTTAGTTATCACTCTCAAAAACAATTGTTATATGTAATAAAAAAATGCACCTAGTAGCTGCTGGTATTTACAGAATATCAAACCATTATAACGTACATCATAATAGAGCTAGGATTTCCAGTCTCTTCTCATTGTCCACAGATTTTGACATCACGAAAACATGTCTGTGAAATGTATATCCCCTCATACCCCACTTTTATATAGCAAAACTGGGATATGCAGGTGTATACCTATTTTTCTTATTTTTGCTCCAAAACATAGATTGTGGGTACTCGTTAGAACTGCCTCTGCAAGGCGGTTTAACGTGTACCCACAATCTATGTTTGGAGCAAAAATAAGGAAATTTACAAAAATTTTCCACTGAATTTTTTCTACTGAATTTTTGTAAATTTTACAACTTAAAAAAATCTCTGCATATTGAATGGAGGTGTCTTCTTAATGAGGGTACTGATTCTTGCATTAATTGTGCAGGTTCCTGGTCTTTGTTGACTTTTCACTTTATTGATCACATGAGCCGCATCTTGAAAAAAAAACAACAGATTTTTGCATATGCGAAAACAAAGGGGCAGATCAGCTGTGCAGTAACTGCACAGCTGATCAGCGCCTTTGTTTTCGCTACTCGGATAGTACGATTCCTCTTCTTCTTAAAGCGAAAATTCCAACCCTCTAGCCTGCTTCTGTGACTGTACAAGCCAATTTGTGTCGCACCTGTTTGTAAACCCCAAAGACCGGTTTTCTAGCGTGGCGGCTCACATAGTGTCATAGTGCCCACACACTCAAACTTTACACTTGCTGGCTATTTTCTCTCTGTTAAAAAGTTCACTGCCTGCAGATGATGTCTCAGCTACTATAATATGAGCAACTCCAGGAGAAAACTAGATTTTTGACAATGCAGAAACTAGATTCTTGACTATGGAAACAAATACACTGATCAGCTGTGCAGTAACTGCACAGCTAATCAGCATCTATGTTTTCGCTACTCATACATATACATGTAGTACCAATCCTACTTCTGAGTTAATCCAAAATTTCAAGCTTTCTGAGAATTTAAAGCATGGTTTGTGTAAGGTTGGTCGGAAACCCTGAAGACCATTTTTTCGCGTCGGGGGTCACATATTAAAGACACAGTTTGACACGAACAATTGAAAATTGGTCTACAACAACAATTCCAGACTTGATATTGGCGAAATAAGATGGCAACCTGCTTTCAACTTATGTAATATGAGCCGAGAAAACCTTCTTCAGGGTTTCCGACCAGGTCTGACACAAACCGAAATGTACAAGCACAGAAGATAGCTAGAAGCTTGAAATTTCGGATTTAGGTAGTATCCAAGTAGCGAAAACAAAGGCGCTGATCAGCTTTGCAGTTACTGCAAAGCTGATCTGGGCCTTTGTTTTCGCATAGGCAAAAATCCTGTTTTCTAATGATGCGGCTTATATAGGAATAACACTGGCTGACCAGCCTCCAAACCCACGCAGTCTATCTGATCAGCGTACCTTAGAAAAAAAATGTATAATTTTCCATTTGTCTTCAAATGCTACTAATTGCTCATTTTGGCTTTTACCTTTACAGACAAAAATATTTGACATGATTTTTCCTTACAAGGCTTATAACACAGCCTCTGGTGTTTCTAGCTTAGACCAGTAGAAAGCTAATGTCATCTTTTTAAACAAATGAGCCAGAAAAAATTACAGACTGAAGAAAACAGATAAAAGCTCTGTGGTCAATGTTCTGTTGAAGTCAGACCAAAAAAAGTATCACACCCACATTTCAATCAATTTTGCACTTTTCAAGAACTCAACTTTTCAAGAACTCAGAGAGCTCCTTTCACCAATAACCTAAGGCTATTTGTTCTAATGCACCAGTCGTTTGTAATCATGGCTCCCCCATCTACTGGGAAGCGCAGGGATTATGATTAATCAGTTTTCAATGCCCTGCTATAGACCACCCCCAGGGGACAAACTGGAGGTCAAAACTATGCTCTTTGCCCTGCCCTTCACAATAGACTGTCTCCCTGGGGTAAAGATCTTAACATCAAAACCTAATGTCAAAACCCTGTCATTTCCCCTGCACTGCAAGGACACTAAAAAGTAATTACCCCACACTTTAGCCCAGCTATCCCCCACCCTTCCCCATAGGTGGGAGGGCCGTGGCTACAAATAACTGGTGCATAATATTGAAAGAAAGTGCTGAACCTTGGAATTTGAACAGGCAAAAGGGGTAGCGTCAGTGAGAAAACAAATAAGACTGGCACCAAAGGTGCATAACAGACTGAACGAGTGAACGTTAACAAGAAACAACTGGAAATAGTTTATTCACTTTACTATTCTAGTCTTATGTCCATATAATATTTATTCAAATTAACACCCCTCCCCCTCCTTTGGGTAGAAAGGCTTTTGGCCACACAGGACCATGAGATCCCTCCCCGTAACACACAATACCAAACCAAACCAAGATTCACAAGATTATCTGCATATTTCAAGAATGTTTTATGAGGGACATCAGAAGCCTTTATCTTTAACAGGTTCATAAGAAGATCATATGCTCATTTATTGGAATAAGCAAAATTTTGGTACCTGTACAAAATTAAATTATCAGTTTATAATTAATAATTCATACATGCATGACAACTTCGGTCACATTTACCTTTTGGTGGCATTAAGTTATTATAAGATTACATTTAATTCATTATACAATGCCGTTTTCATTACAAGATAGCCATGTGATCGCTCCTTTGCTATAATATTTTGTCTATAGTAAATAACCTCATTATAACAGTTTCACATATAACATGGTCTGTTTCTATGGACCCAAAAGACAGCATTATAATGAGGTTGACCATAATGTGAAAGGTCGGAGCTCGGTGTCACATTTGCGCAGTCAGTATGGCTGTGGGTTCCCTTTAGACAGAAAGATTTCTCTTAAATTTCTCCCTTTAGACAGAAAAATGTCTCTTAAATTTCTATCCCCAAATTTTACATGTAAGCCTAGGCTTCTCTTTGAATGGCTTGCAACAGTAGTGCAAATCACATTACACAAACTTGCCCATGCAATAAACGGAGATTTTTTTAGCTTTAAAAATTGAAAATTTTCAGCTGAAAAATTTTGATATTTTTCTTATTTTAGCTCAAAACATAGATTGTGGGTACACGTTAGAACTGCCTCGGCGAGTCGGTTCTAACGAGTACCCACAATGTATGTTTTGGAGCAAAAATAAGAAAAATAGCTATACCCCTGCATACCCCAGTTTTACTATATATGAGTGGGGTTTAAGGGGGTATTCATTGCACGGGCATGTTTTCCTGATGAAGTTGTGAAACAGTCTCAAAACTGAAAACTCAAACTGTGAGAGTAATTAAGAGAGAGTTAAATTATTTATACCTTTGTTTTAAAGATCTTCTTTTCTTTGACCACTTTCTTCTAAATTCTGTCCATGTTTCTATCTGTTCCTTACATTCTAATATTAACTTGTTACCCTCCTTATAACTAGTACTACAAAATGATCTTGACGAGCCGTGCCGAACACCCCTCTTCCCCCTCAGCGAGGTATTTGATCTACCCTCTCTAGTTGGTGCATCATCAAAAACATCATCAGCTTCATCCTCATCATTAAATGGTTCCAACACTGTCTTCTCTAATTTTTCCATGGTATTTTTTTTTATCTTACATTTTGTTTTTGTGCATTTTAAAGTAAAAGTGAGAATTTTATTCAAGAAAACTCATTAACACATTTAAAATGTCTTTTTTAAATTAATGTGCTAATTAAGTTGTTGTTGATGAATTACAGGCATTTTAATATCATAATCTGGTGTCCAGAAGAACTAGGATATTCCAGTCTCATTACGTAATCTTGCCCAGAATTTTTCAGTTGTAAAAATTGAAACTTTCATTTAAAAAAAAAAATAAATGATTTTTTATATGTTTTAGTTAGATTGTGTGTACACGTTAGAACCGTCTCGCCGAGGGGATTCTAATGAGTGCTCACAATCTCTGTTTTGGAGCAAAAATAAGACAAAATGTATCCCCTTGCAAACCCCAGTTTAACTATAAAATTGAGGGGTTATATTTATCATGGACATGTTTTCCTGATGTGGTTGCATAACCACTGGTTGGAACACATACCATTGCAGCTCTCACCATTTATGAGTGACAGCTTAATTAATTTAATTCAAAATGGCCCTACTTTGGTTTGCCCTACATGCTTCTCAAAATTCAATTTCTATCTGTTTCATTTTGCAATTGAGTTTGAAACACCCCCTATTTTTGAATGCAGCTACTGCTTTCTGGGTTACAATAATGCAACTGGTACAACTGTACCATTAGGAAAACTTGCCCATGCAATATACAAAGAATTTTTTTCAGCAGTAAAAATTGAAAATTTTAATGGAAAATTTTTTGACGATTTACTTATTTTTGGGTATTGTTAGGGTACACGAAAGAATCCCCTCGCTGAGGCAGTTGTAAAGAGTACCCACACTCTATGTTTTGGGCCACAAATAAGAACCAGAGGACCAATGGTCCTGATATCGCTCACATGAGATTTTGTCTTTGATGAATGATCTTTGGCTAAGGCCATGTTTGCCAACGTAAATGACCTCAAATACTCACATAATTATTAACACTATAAACTTCTGTATCTACCAACTTTCAGATCTTTCTGGCAATATTTGATCTTTCTGTTTAAATTAGCAGTTTAATAGGTCAAGGTCAACCCAAGGTCATGATTTATATAAACTATGAAGGGCCAGAGCCACCAATGCTAAATACCAAGTTTCATTGAAATCGGTCCACCTATTCAAGAGAAGTTGATTTTTAAAGGATTTTACCACATATATGGGCATGGCGGCCATCTTGGTCATGTGACCTCAACCATTTTTATATAAACTTTGGTTACCCCTTCCTAAAGATACCACAAATAAAATTTGGCTTTGATTGGTGAAGTAGTTTCTGAGAAAATTAAGTTTTAAATTTAATATGTAAAATGACCTTTGGCCAATGTCAAGAGATGACCTAATGAACTTGAATACTCATATGACTTCATTTATCAATAAGTTGTATGTATTTACCATCTTTCAGGTCACAGGCCACAAACCTTCCCAAAAAATCCAATGATTTCCATTTTTTTCCACTAAGAAGACTATGCCAACAATGTTGACCTTGCCATAAAATAGGAAAAGGCCAGCAACCCAATGTAATGATTTATATAAAATATGATAGGCCAGAGTCCCCGATGCTACATACCAAGTTTTATTGAAATCAGTCCAGCAGTTTCAGAGGTGAAGATTTTTTAAGGTTTTTATCATATATGGGCATGGCAGCCATCTTGGTCATGTGACCTACACCATTTATATAAAATTTGATTTCCCCTACCTAAGGATACCACATATAAAATTTGGCTTTGATTGGTGAAGTGGTTCCTGAGAAAATTAAGTTTTAAATCTAATATGTAAATGACCTTTGGCCAAGGTCAAGAGACAACCTTGACCTTGAATACTCATACGACTTCATTAAATCAATAAGTTATATGTATTTACCATTTCAGGTCACAGGCCACAAGACTTCCTGAAAAATCCAATGTTTTCACTTTTTCCATTGAAAAGCCTATGTGACCAAAGTTGACCTTGCCGTAAAATAGGTCAAGGTCAACCCAAGGCAATGATTTATACAAACTATGATGGGTCAGAGTCCCTGATGCTACATACCAAATTTCATTGAAATCGGTCCACTGGTTCCAGAGAAGAAAATTTTTTAAGGTTTTTACCATATATGGGCATGGTGGCCATCTTGGTCATGGACCTGGACCATTTATACAAACTTTCCTAAGGATGCTCCACATGAACTTTGGCATTGATTGGACCAGGGGTTTCAGAGGAAAAGATCTTTAAAAAGTGTGGACAACGACGACGACAACGACGACAGACGACGGAGCATGGCCATCCTATAAGCTCACCTTTTGAGCCTTCGGCTCAGGTGAGCTAAAAATAGGTATAGCCTTGCATACCCCAGTTATACTATATAAAAGTGGGGTTTAAGTGGGTATTAATTGCACAGACATATTTTCCTGATGCTATCAGAAGTAAAGTATCTGGTATCAGTATGTTTGGAACATTTCCCTAACCCCCTTCTGTCCAATGAATTTTATCCATTGTTGCTGATGTATAAACCGTTTTCTACAGTGTGAACCCAAACTTGTAATGGGAAGATTTAATCTCCTACATGTCTAAAACCCTTAACAGATCTTTACAGGGGGTTTTAACTCGATTTCCTTGTATGTAATGTAGAGGAAAATTGATGCAAATGTAGAAATACATTAATTTTGTGAGACAAATTTCCTCTCCAACTCATTCTGCTTTAATTTAGTTTCTTTGCAAAAGAAATTTGTTGCAAGAAAACATGAGAAACATGAAGAGATTGGGCAACATGAAACTAGATTGCGACTGACAGGACATACAAAAGGAGAATCACAATTTCCCATTGTGAATATTAGCAGGTTCTCAAACAAATTTAGGACAAGTGACATGGTTCTCATATTTTTCTCTTAATATTCATAATCTTATGTTCATTTGAATAAGAATTTATAGCCCCTTTCACTCGAGTTTGCCATTTGAGCATTTGCATTACACAAGAAGACCATGTGTTCTGAAGATCTGAGTTTCTTTTCATGTTGTCCACAAAGACATCTGGATTGATTGATCTGCTGATTTGAGTGACAGTTTCAAACTAAATGACCATCAAAATGGCAAACTCAAGTTAAATTTTTGATTTACTATATTTTGGCCATGAAGATATTGATAGGTAACTGCTAAAATTGATAAAATTCTGCTTTTGTCACTATCCTATTTCAAAATGTGTGTTGTTAATATGCACTGTATATGTTGTGCAAAGAATTTTGAAATAAAAATGCAAATACAATATTTTTATCAGAAGAGGTGACATCATTACCTAAAGGGTAAATGCTGAATAGATTTTAAGAACACCTGGCATCTGGGACACTGTTTCAGTTCTAAAACAGAAAAAAAAGTTACCTGATTTACACAAAAACCTGATTGACCTTAATAGGACATGACGGGATGACGTCATACAGGTAAGTTTGTTCATTCCGTGGAGGTACATTACACGGTGTTTATCGCTATGCCTAACCAAATTTGGAGCACAAAATATAGAATCAAACTGAAATTTTTTCATCAAAACATCACTTTTCACAGAAGAGTACCTTGCCGACCTGCCCTTAGTATGCTCAAACGGCAAACTCGAGTGAAAGGGGCTGTATGACAAATAAAACTGCAGTCAGCTTTTATAAATATTACCAGTCAGCTAAGGAAGGCATTATAGCAAAAGGCTTGAAATTTCAGAATGTAAAGTTAAAACAAGATTCAGTGGCTAATTAATTTGCTATGTTTTTGTCTGTTTGACTACTTGCAAAATAAAAAGATTTTGCATCATCATGGCTCATAAAATTGTAAAGAAAATAACTTATTGCTTGTCTTCAACATATTAATATTAATAATGGCTTATAAATCATTTGTCCAGACTTTTGTTTTATCCTTATTAAGCATCATTTCATCTGCACAGAAATCAATAGTATTTTGAAGTAATCTGTTTCAATCTTTTCTTATCTCTTCCATGCATTGATTTATATCACCCAACTGTTACCAGATTCCTGGCCAGTAATGTTAAGTTTAATATATGTCTTACTGAGACAGATTTATCTACACCATATGCCTCTTTATGGAATTAAATTGTCTGAGGAGGCATCTTGAAGTCAGTCAGACTTGCAGGCTGCCAAAGTTCATTTCAGCATGTCTAGAAATGCGCCGCGACGCGAAAAAACCAGTCTTCGGGGTTTCTGACCAGGTCCGACATAAACCGGTCTGCGCACTCTAAGAAAAAGGCTAGAAGCTTGAAATTTTGGATATAAGTAGAAGAGGAATTATACCCGGGATATTATACTATCCGTGTTGCAAAAACAAAGGCGATGGTCAGCTGTGCAGTAATACTACACAGCTGATCTGCGGCTCTGTTTTCGCATAAGCAAAAATTCGGTTTTCTCATGACGCAGCTCAAATTGTCTAAGATCTTGCAATAGAACAAACAGTCTATTGAATAGACAGGGCGTATATTTAACAACATACAGAATACTATAAAGTCCATCATATATGACATGCAGTTCAACATACAAGAAGGACATACAGTCTATCCCATAGAACATACGGCATATCTCATAGGACAGACGGCCTATCCCATAGGACATACAGTCTATCCCATAGGATATACTACATATACCATAAAGACAGCATACGAGGGTGGGTCAGAAAGTTCTGTCATAGGTGTTATAACTTTGTCAATAGACATGATAGATTGCTGTATTATACCTTGATTGAAAGGGCTACATTTCATCTTTATAATGATGCCAAAATAATGCCCGAAAGAAAGAAATACTTCGAAATAGACGCCTTGAAAGACACCTGGGGTAAAATCAATGGCACGTTTTCTAGAATGGTGTGCGTTTCATGTGTCATATCTTCATAACTACCGATCAAATTTTCTCCAATTTTACAGTGATAAATTATAAAATATTTAGAAAAGCAATGTAACAAAAATCACCGTTATTGGTGCTATGCTGACTTTATAATAAAGCGATATACATGACATCATTAAAATAAGTACCCCTATAGCATTTCTGGCACCGCTGAACCATTATATTTGCTTGCATTTTTATGAGTTTACTACAGGGCAAACTAGGATGAAACAATGAAATCGTTAAATGCATTTTAGGTCTCTGGTATACGTGTAGATATCGATAAATGCCATTTGAATTTAAACTGTAATTTAATATATGTACAACTAGCCAATTTTAATATTTCATTTTGCAATAACTCAATTAAATTCAATTGAATAATTTTGATTTT
This sequence comes from Rugalucina vietnamica, assembly GCA_964017185.1. Lineage (NCBI taxonomy): Eukaryota > Metazoa > Mollusca > Bivalvia > Lucinida > Lucinidae > Rugalucina > Rugalucina vietnamica. The sequence goes on from OZ024873.1 coordinate 56,377,504, forward strand.
TGCAGGGTATATCCATCTATGTTTGAAAAATATATTGCATGGATTTCTTTTTCGAAGTCGATTTTCTTTAAATAATATTCACAAATTCAAGAAAAAGTGCCATTGGTTTTACCCCAGGTGTCTTCCAGGGCGTCTATTTCGAAGTATTTATTTCTTTCGTGCATTCTTTTGGCATCATTATATAGAAGAAATGTAACCCTTTCAATCCAGGTATAATACAACAACCTATCATGTCTATTAACAAAGTTATAACACCTATGACAGAACTTTCTGACCCACCCTCGTATCACATAGAACATACAGCATATCCCATAAGTATGACCGCCTATCTCATTGGATATACAGACTACCTCATAGGATATACAGCCTATCCCATAGGATATCCCATAGGTCATACCGCTTATCCAATAGGAAATACCTCTTATCCCATAGGAAAAACAATCTATCCCATAGGACATACCCTATCCCATAGAACAAACAGACTATCCCATAAGACATACAGCCTATCCCATTGGACATACAGCATATCCCATGGGATATACAGCAAATCCTATAAGTCATATCCCATAGGACATACCTCTTATCTTAAAGAAAAACAGCCTATCCCATATGAGATTATAAGAATCTTACATGAGTGTCAGGTATGGATAGACAAATCTGTCCCGAGGGTCACAGTTTCGCATCACGAGGCTCACCAAAGTGGTGCCAAACTGTGACCCGAGGGACAGATTTGTCTATCCATACCTTACACGCATGATGGATTCTTTTTCTTGCACGCAGTTACAGCCACTTTCACTCGAGTTTGCCGTTTGAGCATTTTGCTTTACACAAGAATACCATGTGTTCTGAAGCTCTGAATTTCTTTTCATGTTGTCCACAAAGACATCTGGATTGATTGATCTGCTGATTCGAGTGACAGTTTCAAACTAAATGACCTTTAAAGGGAAAACTCAAGTGAAAGTTTTATCTTACTATATGGAATTTTGGCCATGTAGATACCGATAGGAAACTGCTAAAATTGCTATAATTCTGCTTCATGTCTTTATCCTATCTCAAAAGTGTGTTCTTAATATGCATTGTATGTGCTGTGCAAAGAATTTAGAATAAAATGTGCCTTAACCAAGCAATTACAATGTGTTTATCAGACGAGGTGACATCATTACCTACAGATAAATCTAAAATAGAACAAAAAGTTAACTGATTAACACAAAAACTTGATTGACCTAAATGCTCAAACGGCAAACTGGAGTGAACGGGGCTGTATGCGGCGAAGCTTGATTTCCATACTATTTATATAGAAAAGCGCTATAATAGCGGCGTCCTTCATTTTGACGTCATTGTGGCGTGTGTGCATAACAACGAAATTATGGGAAGTCCTATACAACCAATGTCAAAAAAGAATGCTTGAACACAGGGTGAGCCTGGGATGAGATAACAATGGTGAGATAAGAATTTCTCACATAGAGTAATACATAAGATTTCTCTATCTGGTGTGCAAGAAACAGCCTATCCCATATACAGCCTATCTCATGCAGTATACAGTCTACCTCACAGAGTATCTAATAGAGTATACAGCCTATCCCATAGGATATACAGCATATCCCATAGGGCATTACAGCCTATCACAAAGAACACATATGTCCTAACCCATAGGACATACAGCATATCCCAGTCTATCCCATAGGACATGCAGTCTGTCAACTGGATCATTACATCTGTATAATGACATACGGCCTATCTCATATGACAAATAGTTTATCCCATAGATATACAGTTTATCCCATAGGACAATTAGAATGTGCAATAGGATATAGAGATTACCAGGTTCTAGCGAATCGTTAAACTGATCTCGCAGGATTTCTAGTCTATCCCATAGACAACCTAACCCATATGACCAACAGTATATCCCATTATGAAGCATGTGTACAAAAGTAAATATCTTAAAAGGCATATAATTTGTACCAGAGGGCAACTGTAGGGATGATGTTATTTCAAGAAGATACAGCCCCCTTCACTCGAGTTTGTCATTTGAGCATTTAGGTCAGTCAAGTCTGTGTGCAACTTTAAAGTCTATTTTTGAACTTAGTGTCCCAGGTGCCAGGTGTTCTTAAAATCTATTCAGCATTTATCTTTAGGTAATGATGTCACTTCTCCTGATAAAAACATTGTTATTAGTCTGGTTAAAGCACATTTTTATTTCAAAATTCTTAACACAACAGATACAGTGCATACTAAGAACACACATTTGAAATAGGATAAGGACAAAAGCAGAATTTTATCAATTTTAGCAGTCTCCTATCGGTATCTACATGGCCAAAGTTCCACAAAGTAAGATAAAACTTTCACTTGAGTTTGCTGTTTTAAAGGTCATTTAGTTAGAAACTGTCACTCAAATCAGCAGATCAATCAATCCAGGTGTCTTTGTGAGCAACATGAAAAGAAAATCAGATCTTCAGAACACATGGTGCAAATGCTCAAATGGCAAACTCAAGTGAAAGGGGCTGTATTATACTAGTATCGAGTCCATCACGGATGAAGCATGTACAGTTTAACAAACTGAACAACAACAATTTCTTTCACATCAGAAAAACATGTCCATGTAATAATTGAGCCGCGATGCGAGAAAACCGGTCTTCGGGGTTTCCGACCAGGTCCGACACAAACCGGCCTGTACAAGCTCAGAAAAGAGCTAGAAGCTTGAAATTTCGGATTTAAGTAGAAGAGGAATTGTCCTATCCGAGTAGCGAAAACAAAGGCGCTGATCAGCTTCGCGGTAACCGCGAAGCTGATCTGCGCCTTTGTTTTCGCATAGGCAAAAATCCGGTTTTCTCACGATGCGGATCAATTATACCCCCTTAAACCCCACTTTTATGAAGTAAACCTCGGGTATACAAGAGTATTAAATTTTTCTTATTTTTGATCCAAAACATAGATTGTGGGTACCCAAATGCACAATCAATGTTTTGGGTGAAAACATTAAAAATATCAAAAATTTTCCAATGAAATTTTCAATTTTTGCAGCTGAACAAATTCTCTGTATGCTACATGGGCAAGTTTTCAGAACAGCTTCACAAACTGAACAGCACCAATGTCTTCCATCCTCAAAGTAATGACACTATTGAACAATTGAAGGAATTAACCATCACATTAACTGGAATCTGAATTCCAGATAAATATCAATTTACTGATGTAATTTCTTTTCTAGCTCAATGATTTTTTCAGAATATCGGAAAAACAATTAGCAAATCAGTTTGGTTTTCAGAGAAACTTAACAATTAACCCATGCTAATTCTGTTTTTAAACAATCTTTGATGTGTCTGAGAACAAATGTCATTGTTTCTATTTAGTCAAAGAAAAATTATTACTTATTAGAATGGAAGCAATTCTAAGACAAATACTGAAATCATGATCTGAAACTCATTCAAGAATATCATTACGAAAACTTGCCCATTATGTACAGACATTTTTAAAGTTGTGAAAAATGAAAAGGAGAAAATTTTTAATATTTTTTCTTTTTTTTTTTTTGCTCAAAACATAGATTGTGGGTACACGTTAGAACCACCTCAGTGAGGCGGTTCTAACGAGTACCCACAATCTCTGTTTTGGAGCAAAAATAGGTATACCCCTGCAAACACCAGTTTTTCTATATAAAAGTGGGGTTTGAGAGGGTATTTATTTCACGGGCATGTTTTCCTGATGTTTCATTCATTTTGAGTTAACACAAAAATGTGATGGGACAAGGCATCCTATTCTTTATGAAGAAGAAATGCCTGACTCCAGATACCTACAGACTCCTGCTTACTGAAAATGTAACAAGACAGTTTTCATTGCAAGTTTCCCTGGTTTGCATAAAAAAAATACAGACACAAGCCATACGAGCCTCGACGCGAGAAAACCGGTCTTCGGGATTTCCGACCAGGTCCGACACAAACCGGCCTGTACAGTCTCAGAAGCAGGCTAGAAGCTTGAAATTTCGGATATAAGAAGAAGAGGAAATATACTATCCGTGTAGCGAAAACAAAGGCGCTGATCAGCTTCGCGGTTACCGCGAAGCTGATCTGCGCCTTTGTTTTCGCATAGGCAAAAATCCGGTTTTCTCACGATGCGGCTCATACAATACCTTAATTTTAGATCCTTTTTGCGCTTTGACCACTTTCTTTTAAATCCCATGGACGGCAGTAAATTTGTTGAGCTTTGTTCTTTCACTTCGAACACAAACTTATTACCATCAGTTGATCCAGCACTGTGCACACTTCTTGTCGAAGTTTGGCGACTCATTGTCTTGGCGCTATACCCAGAGGTCGTTAATGATTTTGTGGTGGCCATATTAGTCTGAGGTACGACCTCCCCGAAGACTTCCTCATCCTCGTATTCTATATTTAGAGGTTCTAAATTGTTCCTGTTAAATCTGTTCATGACTAGTAATTCCATAGAAATTTCACTGAATTTCACTCATTACTTTTAATGATTTCATAGAACTTCACTGAAAAATTGCATAACCATTTATAATTTCCAATGAATTTCACGGAATTTCATTCTCTTTTCAATTGTCCAGTTTAATTTAGTTTATTAACACTGTTATTTTGCATATTTTCTGAAGACACACAATAGTTTTCCTTTAAATAGTTTTTCTTCATTTTCTGAAGCCTTCTACCTTAAGTTTGACTAGATTATATGAGCCTCGACGCGAGAAAACCGGTCTTCGGGGTTTCCGACCAGGTCCGACATAAATCGGCCTGTACAGTTACAGACAAGGGCTAGCAGCTTGAAATTTCGGATTTAAGAGGAAGAGGAATTGTACTATCCGAGTAGCGAAAACAAAGGCGCTGATCAGCTTCGCGGTTACCGCGAAGCTGATCTGCGCCTTTGTTTTCGCCTAGGCAAAATCCGGTTTTCTGATGATGCGGCTCATATTTAAGTATTCAAAGAATATGAAAACTAGATGACCTTTGTCTTTGTCAATATGGACGCCATAACTATGGCTCCTGTTATTGTACATGTACATATATGTGTATAAACATAAATGAGCCGCCTCGTGGGAAAACCAACAATGTGGTTTCCGAACAGGTCCAACACATACCAACCTGTACAAGAGCTAGAAGCTTGAAATTTTGGATTTAAGTAGAAGGGGAATTGTACTATCCTAGAAGCGAAACCAAAGGCGCTGATCAGCTTCGCGGTTACCGCGAAGCTGATCAGCGTCTTTGTTTTCGCCTATGCAGATTGTTGGTTTTCCCACGAGACGGCTCAAATACTAGTTTGAAAAGTGCCACATCAAACCCTGCTTACTGCAAATGCGAACAAAATAAGCTGCCAAAGTTGCAATAATAGCCGAAGCTTGTAAATTCAAATTATATGGGATTTGAGGAAAGGGAAATCTACTTTAACATATGTAACAAATCATATTTGCATCAGATATGCAGTGATTATTATTCTGTTCTGGAAAAAAATGAAGTTTTCTTTTAAAGCAACTTATTTTATGGTCATTATGTAAGGTCAGAACATAGTATGACCATGTTTGCCAATTTTATCACCTAATTAATACATAGTCAGGTTTCTATATACAGTAACAGCTGCAGATTCTGAAAGTATCAATACTAGTAGTGTCAAGTCCACATAGAAATTAAATAGCTATGCTACTTTATATCAATACTAGTGGTGTTGTCCACATAGAAATTAAATAGCTATGCTACTTTAAATTGCAAAATGGAACATTTGCACATATATATATACTGCTGCATGAAAATACAACAACAATGATTGGCAGCCATTTTGGTAATGTGACCTGGATTGTATGACCAACTGTCATTTTCTACCATACATGTGATATCTCCCGACTGATTGTGAATCTCCCGATATTCTTGTCCCTTTTCTGCCGACCCGATATAGGAACGAAAAACCCGACGAAGAAAAAAATAGGATATAGAGATTACCAGGTCCTAGCGAATCGTTAAACTGATCTCGCAGGATTTCTAGTCTATCCCATAGGAATGACAACCTAACCAATATGACCAACAGTATATCCCATTATGAAGCATGTGTACAAAAATAAATATCTTAAAGGGCATATAATTTGTCCCAGAGGGCAACTGTAGGGATGATGTTATTTCAACAAGATACAGCCCCCTTCACTCGAGTTTGTCATTTGAGCAAGGTCAGTCAAGTTTGTGTGCAACTTTAAATTATATTTTTGAACTTAAACAGTGTCCCAGGTGCCAGGTGTTCTTAAAATCTATTCAGCATTTATCTTTAGGTAATGATGTCACTTCTTCTGATAAAAACATTGTTATAGTCTGGTTAAAGCACATTTTTATTTCGAAATTCTTAACACAACAGATACATTGCATATTAAGAACACACATTTGAAATAGGATAAGGACAAAAGCAGAATTTTATAGATTTTAGCAGTCTCCTATCAGTATCTACATGGCCAAAGCTCCACAAAGTAAGATAAAACTTTCACTTGAGTTTGCTGTTTTAAAGGTCATTTAGTTAGAAACTGTCACTCAAATCAGCAGATCAATCAATCCAGGTGTCTTTGTGAGCAACATGAAAAGAAAATCAGATCTTCAGAACACATGGTGCAAATGCTCAAATGGCAAACTCAAGTGAAAGGGGCTGTATGATACTAGTATCGAGTCCATCACGGATGAAGCATGTACAGTTTAACAAACTGAACAGCAACAATTTCTTTCACATCAGAAAAACATGTCCATGTAATAATTATACCCCCTTAAACCCCACTTTTATGAAGTAAACCTCGGGTATACAAGAGTATTAAATGTTTCTTATTTTTGATCCAAAACATAGATTGTGGGTACCCACAATCAATGTTTTCAGGGAAAACATTAAAAAATATCAAAAATTTTCCAATGAAATTTTCAATTTTTGCAGCTTAACAAATTCTCTGTATACTACATGGGCAAGTTTTCATATAGTGAAGCATACATGAACAGCTTAATTAGCAAACTGAACAGCACCAATGTCTTCCATCCTCAAAGAAATGACACTATTGAACAATTGAAGTAATTAACCATCACATTAACTGGAATCTGAATTCCAGATAAATATCAATTTACTGATGTAATTTCTTTTCTAGCTCAATGATTTTTTCAGAATATCGGAAAAACAATTAGCAAATCAGTTTGGTTTTCAGAGAAACTTAACAATTAAACCATGCTAATTCTGTTTTTAAACAATCTTTGATCTGTCTGAGAACAAATGTCATTGTTTCTATTTAGACAAAGAAAAATTATTACTTATTAGAATGGAAGCAACTCTAATTTAAGTCCAATTCGCATGCGCCAAAAATACACGCGTGTAAATATACTCCGGTGTGCAAATTTTACTCGGGGTAAGTAAATGGCGCATGCGAACGCAAATACACACCGGAGTATATTTACATATAGGTAAATTTACTCCAGGGTCTGACCAGATGCAAATTTTATTTTTACAAATACACACGTGTAAATTTACTATTTTGTCCCATGTGAACGCAAAGTAAAATTTACACATGAGTATTTTTATTTCAAGTCACTATTCTGCTTTAAGGTAACAAATTTTCACATTTTTGGTTCTTAACTAATTATATGACAGTTTCTGAAACTGTGGACATTGTTGCTAAATAAGAGTTTATTACCATTCATCACATTTTAGATTATATGGAGTGCAAACAGCCACACAATTTCTTCATCATTCTTGGTTAGATTCTTTGGGCATTTTAACAGTATAAGTAATACCTTGTCAAAAGATAATTAAAGTGAACTGTCTAACTGCTAAGGTTATGCCTGACCATTACTTGATTCTCCTCTGCTGCCAAAGTCTACAAGAACACATTGAAGCAGCCTGTTCTTGTTTTGCAAATACAGAAAACTTAAATGAACAGGTTTTAATTCAGAAATGATAAATTTACATACAAAAATACTCCTGGTGATAAAACCCATGCGAACGCAATTTAAATTTACTCTCAGGTTGATTTGCACACCAGAGTATATATACACACCGAAGTATATTTACACGCATGTATTTTTTGCGCATGCGAATTGGACTTAAGACAAATACTGAAATCATGATCTGAAACTCATTCAAGAATATCATTACGAAAACTTGCCCATTATGTACAGATATTTTCAAAGTAGTAAAAAATGAAAATTTTCAGCAGAAAAATTTTAATATTTTTTCTCTTTTTTTTTTTGCTCAAAACATAGATTGTGGGTACACTGAGGTGGTTCTAACGAGTACCCACAATCTATGTTTTGGAGCAAAAATAGGTATATCCCTGCAAACACCAGTTTTTCTATATAAAAGTGGGGTTTAAGGGGGTATTTATTTCACAGGCATGTTTTCCTGATGTTTCATTCATTTTGAATTAACACAAATGTGACGGGACAAGGCATCCTATTCTTTATGAAGAAGAATTACCTGACTCCAGATACCTACAGACTCCGGCTTACTGAAAATGTAATAAGACAGTTTTCATTGCAAGTTTCCCTGGTTTGCATAAAGATACAGACACAAGCCATACAATACCTTAATTTTAGATCCTTTTTGCGCTTCGACCACTTTCTTTTAAATCCCATGGACGGCAGTAAATTTGTTGAGCTTTGTTCTTTCACTTCGAACACAAACGTATTACCGTCAGTTGATCCAGCACTGTGCACACTTCTTGTCGAAGTTTGGCGACTCATTGTCTTGGCGCTATACCCAGAGGTCGTTATTGATTTTGTGGTGGGCATATTAGTCTGAGGTACGACCTCCCCGAAGACTTCCTCATCCTCGTATTCTATATTTAGAGGTTCTAAATTGTTCCTGTTAAATCTGTTCATGACTAGTAATTCCATAGAAATTTCACTGAATTTCACTCATTACTTTTAATGATTTCATAGAACTTCACTGAAAATTGTACAACCATTTATAATTTCCAATGAATTTCACAGAATTTCATTCTCTTTTCAATTGTCCAGTTAAATTTAGTTTATTAACACTGTTATTTTGCATATTTTCTGAAGACACACAATAGTTTTCCTTTAAATAGTTTTTCTTCATTTTCTGAAGCCTTCTACCTTAAGTTTGACTAGATTATATGAGCCTCGACGCGAGAAAACCGGTCTTCGGGGTTTCCGACCAGGTCCGACATAAATCGGCCTGTACAGTTACAGACAAGGGCTAGCAGCTTGAAATTTCGGATTTAAGAAGAAGAGAAATTGTACTATCCGTGTAGCGAAAACAAAGGCGCTGATCAGCTTCGCAGTTACTGCGAAGCTGATCTGTGCCTTTGTTTTCGCCTAGGCAAAAATCCGGTTTTCTCACGATGCGGCTCATATTTAAGTGTTCAAAGAATATGAAAACTAGATGACCTTTGTCTTTGTCAATATGGACGCCATAACTATGGCTCCTGTTATTGTACATGAACATGTATGTGTATAAACATAAATGAGCCGCCTCATGAAAAAACCAACAATGTGGTTTCCGAACAGGTCCGACACATACCAACCTGTACAAGCACAGAAAAGAGCTAGAAGCTTGAAATTTTGGATTTAAGTAGAAGGGGAATTGTACTATCCTAGAAGCGAAAACAAAGGCGCTGATCAGCTTCGCAGTTACCGCGAAGCTGATCTGCGTCTTTGTTTTCGCCTATGCAGATTGTTGGTTTTCCCACGAGACGGCTCAAATACTAGTTTGAAAAGTGCCACATCAAACCCTGCTTACTGCAAATGCGAACAAAATAAGCCGCCAAAGTTGCAATAATAGCCGAAGCTTGTAAATTCAAATTATAAGGGATTTGAGGAAAGGTAAATCTACTTTAACATATGTAACAAATCATATTTGCATCAGATATCTGCATCTGTTCTGGAAAAAATGAGGTTTTCTTTTAAAGCAACTTATTTTATGGTCATCATGTAAGGTCAGAACATAGTATGACAATGTTTGCCAATTTATCACCTAATTAATACATAGTCAGGTTTCTATATACAGTATCAGCTGCAGATTCTGAAAGTATCAATACTAGTGGTGTCAAGTCCACATAGAAATTAAATAGCTATGCTCCTTTATATCAATACTAGTGGTGTTAAGTCCACATTGAAAAAATAGCTATGCTACTTTATGAGTAAATTGCAAAACGAAACATTTGCACACATTTATACTGCTGAATGAAAATACAACAACAATGATTGGCAGCCATTTTGGTCATGTGACCTGGATTGTTTTTCTGCTCCCTGCAGTCTCAGGCTCTAATTAGGAAGATTTAGAGTTGTAGAATAATGACATAAGTTTATCATGTATGATATCTAAGTTGTCCTTTAATGCACATATTCGTAGTTATACAAGCATTTATTCAAGAAGTTGCAGACATTTACGCAGTTATAATCTTGTCTGAATTTCAAATGTGCTTTGAACAAATCAACATGCAAACTATATGGCTTCCTATTTTCGATCTTCAGTAAAATACCAAAAATGAATCTATCAATGCACGAAAATCAATAGTAAAGCATGTCTTAAACGAGCCTTCGTGTGGGAAAACCAACAATGTGGTTTCCGCACAGGTCAGACACAAACCAAACTGTACAAGCACAGAAGATGGCTAGTGGCTGGAAATATTGGATTTAGAAAGAAGAGGAATTGTACTATCGGTGTAGCGAAATAAAGGCGCTGATCAGCTTCGCAGTTACTGCTAACTGCGAAGCTGATCTGCGTCTTTGTTTTCACAAATCTCATCTTTGCAATGATTTGCATCCTCCAATGGTTCAAGATTAATTACAGTACAGATTGCTTTAATTTTCTTAAATGTTTTAAAGAGAATTATTTAAACCTCTGGCCTCTATTTGGAATTAAATTTGTCTTCAGTAATCCTAAAAGAGTTATTTTATCCATCACAAAGTGTCTTAAAAATCAACTGCTATGTCCGTACAATTACCAAAAAAGAGCCTTCAAAACAAGTTGATGCTTCAAGATATTTGTTACATCTACATGTATTTTAAACACTGAAATTGAAACCTCCACCACCTCAGACCAATATATCACATTTTTACTTTTCATTTTGAATTAAAATTATCAAAAAATTATTAAAATTATCAAACAGCCCTCTTCACTCGAGCTTGCCATTTCAGCATTTTTTGTGTAAATCAGGTAACCTTTTTATTCTGTTCTAGAGCTGAAAAAATGCCCCGGGTGCCAGGTGTTCTTAAAATCTATTCAGCATTTATCTTTAAAAATTAATGCTGTCACCTCTTCTGATAAAAACATTGTAATTGTTTGGCTAAAGCACATGTTTATTTCAAAATTCTTTGCACAACATAATATCAAATGCATATTAAGGACCCACATTTGAAATAGGATAGGAATAAAAGCATTATCTTATTAATTTTTAAAGTTACCTATTGGTATCTACATGGCCAAAATTCTACATAGTAAGATACAAATTTCACTTGAGCTTGCCATTTTAAAGGTCATTCAGTTTGAAATGGTCACTCTAATCAGCAGATCAATCAATCCAGATTTCTTTGTGGACAGATTTGCATATATTGCTGAAAAGCAACAAATACAGCCCCTTTCACTCGAGTTTGCTGTTTGAGCATTTGCATTACCCAAGAAGACCATGTGTTCTAAAATCTGATTTTCTTTTCATGTTGTCCTCAAAGACATCGTAATTGATTGATCTGCTGATTTGAGTGACAGTTTTTAAAGCCATGAATCTCAACAGAAAATTCTTGATCAGTTTACATTGAAATCTAACAATGTTAACTTTTATTCCAGAACTAAACATATCCTGCTATGATCTTTAAGCAATTTATAACCAGATTTGGCTTTGTTTGGCCAAGCGGTTTCAGAGGAGAAGACTTTTGAATATTATGGAAATATACATGTATATTGCCCCGGGGTGGGGGCACATGAGCCCCTGGGGTCCAATTTTTTTCAGAATCATTAATATCCAGTCCTACTGCCCATTTCCTGCAAGACTTTCACTTTAAATGACATTTTAAAAGTTTTCCCCATTCAAATGCATTGGTGACCTATGTTGACCTTCCCGTAAAATAGGTCAAGGTCATCACAGGTCATGATTTATATACACATTGTAGTGCTTGAGCCATCGATGCTTCGTGCCAAGTTTCGTTGAAATCGGTCAACCGGTTCTGGAGAAGAAGATTTTTGAACGGTTTTTACCATATATGGGCATGGCGGCCATCTTGGTCATGTGACCTGGATTTTTTATATACATATTTGTTACCCCTTCCTATTGATGCTTCACATAAAATTTCGCTTTGATTGGCCGAGCGGTTTCAGAGGAGAAGATGTTTGAATATTATGGAGATATACATGTATATTGCCCCGGGGTGGGGGCGGATGAGCCCCTGGTGCCCAATTTTTTTCAGAATCATTAATATTCAGTCCTACTGCTCATTTTCTGCAAGATTTTTCCTTTAAATGACAATTTAACAATTTTTCCCATTCAAATGCATTCGCGACCTATGTTGACCTTGCCGTAAAATAGGTCAAGGTCATCATAGGGTCATGATTTATATACACATTGTAGTGCTTGAGCCATTAATGTTTCATGCCAAGTTTGGTTGAAATCGGTCCAGTGGTTCCGGAGAAGAAGATTTTTGAAGGGTTTTTACCATATATGGGCATGGCGGCCATCTTGGTCATGTGACCTGGATTATTTATATATACATTGGTTCCCCCTTCCCATAGATGCTTCATGTAAAATTTGGCTTTGATTGGCCAAGCGGTTTCAGAGGAGAAGATCTTTGAAAATGGTGGAAGACGGACGACGGACGACGGACGGACGGACGACGGACGACGGACGGACGACGGAGCATGGGTATACTATAAGCTCACCTTGTGAGCCTGACGGCTCAGGTGAGCTAAAAAGTACAACTGTGGACAAAATAGTGGAGGTGGTGTTGGCATCAATATCTTTATCAGAGTCCTTGCTTGGTTAGCAAATACATGTACCAATCTCATCAGAAATACAGATAAGACACTAGCAGACTTTCAGATAAGATACATGTATAATTTTAATAACTCACCTGAAAAATTGTCAATAACTGATGCAAGATGTTACCAAAAGACCTCTGTTATATACAATGAAACTTTATCTCCAATAAAAATCTTGTGACACATGAATATGGCACAGTGGAAATATATAGAAAATTGTGCTTTCCAGACATCTTTACATCTTTCACAATATGACCACAGTTCTCAGGGGTTTAGAGGACATTCAAATTCCTCTCAGCCAATTTTACCTTTAATCTGGCAGTTCAATGTTTGTGACATGTGAAAGTCTTCAATCAAAAGACTACATTTCCATAAAAAGACTTCAGAAGTCCCCTGATTTCTGCAAATAGCTCTATCAATTTAACAAGGTCTGGGACATGTCTCTTAATCGGAAGTGTCTTCTCTCTTATAGAACACTTAACTCAGATTGTCAACAGGAATGTCAAATATCAAGATTAACATTTAAATTTTGGGCAACATCCAATATGACGAGCATTATTCTCAAGAACTTTTTGTGCCTTTAGATAATTCAGCTGCTGTTTTTTATCTATATAAATTCAGATAAAATAAATAGGGAGTGAACCAGCCTTATATGGTATTGATAGTCAGTTTTTATTGTTTTTCTGTTGACAAGTCATCAAAGCAGAAAGCAAACAAGTTCCTTCCTGTAACACCAAGATAAGACAAATTACAGAGGATAGGCTCAACTGGAAGACACTACATGGTCATTATCTCACAAAATTAGGTCAATAAAACAAATATTAGAGGATGATAAAATAAGAAAACAGTTGCCTATCACCCTCTTAAAAATGACAGTGTTTAAACAGCAAACTGGCACATATGTTACAATATAAGCTGGTTGTTTGTTTATTCCATATGAACTTACATAAGTCTTTATATGGCACTTTATATTGGTTGGACTGGGCAACCTTACCAACAACAAAATATCAAATGAAATTTTACACTGCAGTCAGTGGTCAAGACATTCTTTGCAATTTACAGGCTAAAATCATTGCAAATTAATTTTGCTTGTATAATATAAACATTAACCTCTTGAATCTTACTCAGGGAGCAAATGTTTGATAAGATGTGTGATTTGTTTCTACAAAGTTTTATATTTATAAAGGTAAGTATTATTAAATCAGATAAACAAATTGATTCGATCACTTTTGATACCTGACTTTGCAATTATCTTTTGAATAATACAAGCAAATTAAGAATTGTAATATGATAATGTTGATATCAAATTTTTAGTCACAGTAACTGCAATGAAAATGAATGAAGGGATCCACTAGCAAGCTTTGGTCGTAAAACCGTCCTAGATGAATATTAGTTATCTTGCCAAATAACACTGACATGCTTAGATTTGTATTGTAACAACCGCTTTATCATGAAATTCTAAAATGTATAATGAATGAAAATCAGGATGTAACTTTGTAAATAAAGCTCATAAAGACACCAAATTTTCAGCCGTAGCACAAAAATGGCTATTCTTTCATAATATACAAACAAAATTACCAACCATTTACTATGGTTCCTTGTGCAATCTTTGAAACTCGAATATCCTCGACTTTTTTGTAAATAATTTGGCTCCATATGTTATGTAATCAATTTAGGCATACGGCATCACACGATCTGGAAGTTTTCTATACAGAGCAAATATTTATAGACATACTTAACATATTATATAAACAAATTCATCCAGTTGTCTATTTCTTGCCAGTGACGATTGTTCAAAAACAAGAAAAGTTGTCAATTTATTTGTGAATATTGCAGGGGTATATTAATAAGTGAATGCACCTGTAGTAGTTCTACTTTGTTGAAATTAAAAAAAAAAAAAAACAGCTGACACAAGAATGTTGCATTCCCTTTTCTAAAAGAGTGTGCAGAGTAAAGAATAATTAGCATTAAAATAGGCAGCAGCCAAGATGCCTTGGGCTGTCTAGGTGTTAAAGTGTAATGCCTACATAGCATGAGCTAGTGAGACTTGAGTGTCTAAAACAGAACAGTATGAAGAAATAATTTAAAAATGTATGTGGCAATAGTTTTGAAATATGTGTGACAATATTTTGAATGCTTAAAATGGCAATGACCACTATAGAATGTTTTTATAACCATGCCTGTATAAAAGAGTTCAGAAAATAAAGAAAAATATATCCTATGTCACTATATTCCTTGTTAACACTCAACAATCCCAGGTAGGTACACCTTTTAAGTAATTCATACTTTTTCATACTAAACTTTCATAATTCTCTGATGGTAAATATTTATTTAATCACTGCAATGTGTTTGCTTTACAGCATAATATATCTGCACTACTTCAACATTTATTTGAACACTTAAGAACTCTTGAAGAAAAGAAGCATGCACTACAATCACTACTTCAATAGAATACTTCACTTCACATTTCACTGACTGAAAAATTTTACACTTGTCATAATTAAACTCTTGAATACCTACTGTTACCACACTAAAACCAGTTTGCTTTATGATATCAATAACTACACTATAATCTCCATAGCAAAGGGAAATTTAAAAAGAAAATGTTCTTTTACTATAATGATAATCAGCCTATGAGGAATCTGCTGACAGAAAAATCAAACAATTTAGGCTTTTGCACCATTATGTGAAGAACCTTATCAGTCTATAACTTTTCCAGACAACTGCACCAATCTGAACTCTAAATCCTGCACATGACAAGCTTTTAACATCTACTGTTATAATATGAGCCGCCCCATGGGAAAACCAACAATCTGCATAGGCGAAAACAAAGGCGCAGATCAGCTTCGCGGTAACCGCTAAGCTGATCAGCGCCTTTGTTTTTGCTACATGGATAGTACAATCCCTCTACTTCCAAAATACAAAATTTCATGCTTCTAGCTGTCTTCTGTGACTGCACAGCCTGATTTGTGTCGGACCTGTTCGGAAACCACATTGTTGGTTTTCCCACAAGGCGGCTCATTTATAAAGGTGTTGTATGATATCAATATCTGCATCATCAATATCATGTCTTCATTTCTTACTGAAGAAAATTAATGGTCTTAATCTCCAATATATTCTTCTGAAGCTACAGCATTTCCTTTTCCAGTCATTAAGCAAAGATTTAGTACTAAAAGTACGGCACAAAGTCTTAGCCTGGACACATGTTATGAAATTTTTCTATTGCTAAGTAAAAATTACTCTTTTTTTAATTTTCCCTTAGCACTAAACAAAAAGAAACAGCATTTTCCCCTCTCAATAATGTTGTAAGAAATCAATTCCAGTGAACCAAGCTAGGATTTTTCACCAAATAAATGAAATTTAAAATCTGACTAAATGCCAATGCTGTCAAGAGGAAGTTCTTTATCAGCTTATTTAGAAATCTAACAAAATGCATCTAAAAACCAAAGAACACTACATTGATATATCAGATGAAACCAGCTTCATGGCCGTGCAATCATTCAAAGGGCAAATGAGATCAGCATGTTCATAAAATCTGATCAATACTTTGTTTTTCATTCATAAAATAACATTGTAACTTAAGTTTCAATAATGTTACACAAAGCGCTAAAACAATAGCTGCACTCACTTGTACTAAGAAGAGTTAGAGATTCAAAGTAATTGTTGACATTATTGTTGTTGGTGGTCCTGATGGTGGTGCCGTTTTTTTTCATGACATGGCAAAAATTCAAGTGTTAAACAGAGAGCCTGAAATGGACACTACATCTGAAGTGGTGGCACTAAATGCTTTGTGGCATCAATATCCTTATTAGAGTCATTGCATGGTTTGTAAATACCAATCTCATCAGAAAGACAGATTAGACACAAACAGTATTTCAGATAAGACATAATAGTACCAGCTCAACTGGGAAATTGTCAATAGCTGATCAAGGTCTGCGACATGTCTCTTAATCGGAAGTGTCTTCTCTCTTATAGAACACTTAACTCAGATTGTCGACATCATGATTAACAGTTACATTTTGTGCAATATACAATATGATGAGCATTATTCTCAAGAAAAAAGATGATAAGTGCCTTTGGATAAATGCTATTTAAAGTAGCTGCTATTTTTCTTTATCAAATAGGATCAAATATACAATCAATGTGACAATGTCCTATGGCATGGTTGTTGTTTTTATTGTTGTTCTGTTGACAAGTCGTTAATGCAGAAAGCAAACATTAGCTCCTTCCTGTGTCACCAAGATAAGATAAATTACAAAGGATATAAATATATATATATAGGCTACTGGAAGACACTGCATGGTCATTATCCCACAAAGAAAACCAGGACAACAAAATAAATACAGAAGCTGACAATTGTATAGAAAACAGCATCCCATCATCCTCTTACAAATGGCAATGTTTAAACAGTAAATTGAAAAAAAAATGTTACATTATAGGTTAGCAGCATGTTTGTCCATATTACTTGAATGAGTCTCTGAGTGGCCGCCTATTGGAGAATAGCTGCTCACTCGGCTAACTATACTTTGGAATGGACACTACATCTGTGGAGGTGGCACTAAATGCTTTGTGGCATCAATATCTTTGAGTCATTGCATGGCTTGCAAATACCAATCTCATCAGAAAGACAGATTAGACACAAACATTGACATAATAGTACCAGCTCAACTGAGAAATTGTCAACAGCTGATCTGCAAGATTTTACCAAACAAAATGGAATGTTATCTTCATAAAAATCTTGTGGCATATGAATGTAGAAGAAGAGAAAATGTGAAGCAAAGTTGTTTTCCAGCATCTTTACATCTTTCACAATATGGCCACAATTCTCAGGGGTTTAGAGGACATTCAAATTCCTCACAGCCATTTTTTTTTAATCTGGCAGTTCAAAATTTGTGGCATATGTAAAAGTCTTCAATCAAAAGACAAAATTTCCATAAAATGACTTCACAAGTCCCCTGATTTCTGTAAATAGCTCTATCAATTTCAAAAGGTCTGGGACATGTCTCTTAATCGGAAGTGTCTTCTCTCTTATAGAACACTTAACTCAGATTGCCGACAGGCATGTCAAGTATCAGGATTAACAACTGTATTTTGTGAAACATACAATATGATGAGCATTATTCTCAAGAAAAAAGATGATACGTGCCTTTGGATAAATGCTATTTACAGTAGCTGCTATTTTTCTTTATCAAATAAGATCAAATATACAATCAATGTGACAATGTCCCATGGCATGGTTGTTGTTTTTTATTGTTTTTCTGTTGACAAGTCGTTAATGCAGAAAGCAAACATTAGCTCCTTCCTGTGACACCAAGATAAGACAAATTACAGAGGATAGGCTACTGGAAGACACCACATGCTTATTATCTCACAAACAAAACTAGGACATCAAAACAAATATAGAAGCTGACAATTATCCAGAAAACAGCATCCCATCACCCTTTTACAAATGTTAGTGTTTAAACAGCAAATTGACAAAAATGTTACGATAGGTTAGCAACATGGCGCCCAGGGATCTCCATCGTCGGGCAGCTTACTCAATCTGTGAGTCCTGGTTTTTGATTCATCATAATGTTTATCGTGATTTATTTGTTTGTTCTTGATGATTCATTGACTAGTTAAGAGATTCACCACGAGGACCGAAGAACTAACTAAATGTTATGAACCACTGCAGAAGCTGAGGGTGAGGTTATGGCCATGTAAAACCGGTTTAAGCCCATCAGTAACTTTGTGTTACTGATCGTCCCAAGGCGATGCTTCTGTGGTGGTTCTTTTTGTTTTATGTCTTGGTGTTTAAAATTTTTGTGCTGTTGGCGCCTTATGTATGTTTTCATATTTTTAGTTAAGTTTAGGTAACTGAGTGGCCACCTATTTTGAAAATAGCTGCTCATTCGGCTTACGATATGTTTTCATGGTATAAGTACCCGATTGTTAATTTAGTTTTTTCCCACCTCGGTTTTTGGAGTGGGAATCTTTTTCTGATTGCGCCTTTTCCTGATCTTTGCCTACTTGTACTTTTTTCCAAATTACTTAAATGAGTCTCTGTTTGACCCTTTAAATTGATTGGGCAAAATGTCAAATGAAATTTTACATTCAGCCAGTGGTCAAGACATTATTTGCAATTTACATGTTTAGATCACTGAAAATTACTTTTGACTGAATAAGAAAAGTCTCAGTTATTGTAAACATATCAAATTTAACCTGTTGAACCTAGATATATGTTTGAAAAGAGAAGTGTGATTTGTTTATATATAAGGTTTTATATTCATAAATATTGTTATTATAATCAGATAAACAAATTGATTCGCTTTCTTATACCTTACTTTGTAATTACCTTAGAAAACAACAAGTATCTATCAATGACAGTAAATCAAATTTTGAAACAGTATCGTGTGGTGTTCCCCAGGGGTCTATTTTAGGACCTCTTTTGTTCTTACTTTTTATTAATGATTTACCATTGTATGTTGATAATGTTTTTGCTGATCTTTATGCTGATGATACGACCCTATACGATATTCAATCTTCAATGGAACAGATTGAAGAAAATCTTCAATTAAGTCTAAATAAACTCCATGTCTGGTGTAGAAACAATGGAATGGTACTAAATTCAGCAAAAACCAAAGTAATGCTGATCACCACTAATCAAAAACGCCAACGGTTATACAAAACAAGTTTCAATTTGAAATACAAGAATGATTCCTTGAATATGACATCTAGTGACAAAATTCTGGGAGTATTTGTGGACAACAATCTCCTCTGGGCAGATCATGTTAAGCATATTTGTAAGAAAATATCAACATATATTTGGCTTCTTTCAAAAATTAAATACTTCTTATCTCAGGAACATAGGGTGATGTTTTACAAATCTTACATTCAGCCTCACATAGATTTCTGTAATATTGTTTGGGCCAGCTCATCAATGTCAAATAAAGAGAAGATTTTTAAATTACAAAAACGGGCATGTCGTGTTATTTTAGATTATAATGTTGAAGATTCAAATGAGGCATTACAGTCCCTCAAAATTTTATCAGTTTATGATCGCTTGTTCCTACGAAAAGCAAAATTTATGTTCAAGGTACATCATGGCATAGCACCAGCCTATATTTCAGAAAATTTTGAACTCAGAAATGAAAGGGATACATCAATTAATTTAAGGTCAGCATCTTCAGGATGTTATGTTCCACCTCTTCCAAAGAAAGAATGTTTCAAACAAAGTATGCGCTATTCTGGCTGCCTGGTATGGAATAGTTTACCAACTCATGTTAAAGGGGCAGATACACCCGAAACTTTTCATAGCAGATGTATAAAATGGCTGACACAATAGAATGTCAAAGTGAAAATGATCTCTCAGTCCTGCCATTTCATTTTCTTATGTCCATTTTGTATTTTTGTATTCTTGTGCGTATATATTGTATTACTTGAGCTGTGTCAAAAGAAGGTTAGCCAGCGATTTATCAAGATTGCAGTTCTACTTTTAGTGTAGACTTGTCTGTGTCTGTATTGAAACTTAGTGGACATGTAGACCTTCTTGAGTCAAAGTTCATTTATCTTTTCATTGTTCCATATTCTTTCATTTATCATTTTTATTTTTTTTTTTTTTTTTTTTTTTTTTTTTTTTTTTTTTTTTTTTAATATCTGTATTCTTGATTGTTGTTTGTATATATAACTTGTATATTATTTGAGGGCCTCATGGAAGATTAGTCAATGCTAAATGTTGTTACCCTCTATAAATAAAGTCTTTACTTACTTACTTACTTACTTACTAATAATTCATGTAATAAGAATAGTAACATAAATACTATTATCTCATTAAATTAGTCAAGCACATCAACTGCAATGAAAATGAATTGTAGTAGGTCAACCTTTTTGAAAGAAAAAACAGCTGACACCAGAAAGTCGCACCCCCTCTTCTAAAAGAGTGTGCAGAGTAAAGCATAAAATGAAGTACACTTCAGCCACAATGTCTTGGGCTGTCCAGGTGCTTACAATGGGACTTGTGTTTTAAAACAGAACAGTATGAAAAAATCAATTTAAAACAGTATGTAACAATTATATCTAAGTTTTGAAATATGTGTGACAATATTTTGAATGCTTAAAATGACAATTTATTGATCACTAAAGAATGTTTCTTTATAATCATGCCTGTATGAAAAGGCTAAAGAAAATAAAGAAAAAAAATAAATCCTGCATGAGTCTATCACTCCTTGTTAACACTAAACAAACACAGGTAGGTATCCATTTTCCATTTTAAGTTATTCACACTTTTTCACATCAGTTTACATATAATTTTATATCCTAGACTTTCATAATTCTCTGAGAGTAAATATTTATTTAATCACTGCAATCTGTTTGCTTTACAGCATAATATATCTGCACTACCTCAATATTTATTTGAACAATAGAACTCTTGAAGAAAAGAAGCAGGCACTACAATCTCTTATCCAACATTACTTCAATAGAATACTTCACTTCACATTTCACTGACTGTAAAATTTTACACTTGTCATGATTAAACTCTTGAACACCTACTGTTACCACACTCAAACCAGTTTGCTTTATGATATCAATAACATCACTATCTCCATAGCATAGGAAAATCCAGAAAATACTGGTGCTACTACTATAATCACATTTCAGCGGCTGACAGAAAAATTCAACAATTACGGCTATTGCACAAAGCAAAGACCCTGATCAGTCTGGGAATCTCAAAATTCTGATCAGAATCTTCACTGACTGATGAACTGTTAGTCAAGAGACTTAGCCTTCAGGAAAAATATTGATAATGTGCACACTGGAGGTTGGATTTGGTATATATAGTGGCCAACACTCTTTTTCTCCTAATTTCCTATGGTTCCCACAGTGACAATGCTCTTATACTATTACAAGCCAAGTGATAGTAAACTTTTCTGAAAATGTCCATCAAAAACCAGCCTGCACAACCACAGAACAGGACAAGCTTAGTATTTAATTTTTATTAGGAATTGGCATTATATTAAGGTGCAACATCAGCTGGGTGATGACATCATAAGTGAAGGCTCGCTCTGTTTTTCACACTTAGCAAATTTCCTCCTGAAATGGCTCATATATAAACAAGGTTATGTCTTAATTCTGTACTCAATAACAGGTAAAACACAAAGTATATTCACTTGAAGAAATACTTTTTTCTCTTTATTTACATTTAAGAAGCATTTGACAATTTTGATAAGTCTATGATCTCCACAATGCAAGCTTTTTTTCTAACTTTGTCAATTCCCATTTCTTTTATGCATGATCCCCATTTCATAAAATTAAAGCATTTATTGTCTGCCCATTTCTTGTAAAAAAAAAACAGCATTATTTCAGTCACAAAATTTTAACATTGCGCTAGAGTTTGATCTCCATGATTTCAGCAACTTATTATAATGTTATGCTAGAGTTTAATCTCCATCAATTCAGCCACTTAATAATTTTATGCTATGTTTTCACACATTATCTCCGTGATTTCAGCAACTTATTATAATAATGTTATGTGAGAGTTTTATCTCCATTATTTCAGCCACTTATTATATTGACATGCTAGAGTTTTATCTCCATTATTTCAGCCACTTATTATATTGACATGCTAGAGTTTTATCTCCATTATTTCAGCCACTTATTATATTGACATGCTAGAGTTTTATCTCCATAATTTCAGCCACTTATTATAATGTAATGCTAGAGTTTAATATCTCCATTATTTAAGCCACTTATTATAATGACATGCTAGAGTTTTATCTCCATTATTTCAGCGACTTATTATTATGTAATGCTAGAGTTTAATATCTCCATTATTTCAGCCACTTATTATAATGACATGCTAGAGTTTTATCTCCATTATTTCAGCCACTTATCATAATGTAATGCTAGAGTCTAATATCTCCATTATTTCAGCCACTTATAATAATGACATGCTAGAATTTTATCTCCATTATTTCAGCGACTTATTATAATGTAATGCTAGAGTTTAATATCTCCATTATTTCAGCCACTAATTATAATGACATGCTAGAATTTTATCTCCATTATTTCAGCGACTTATTATTATGTAATGGTAGAGTTTAATTATCTCAATCATTTAATGTAATATAATGCAATGCTAGAGTTTAATATCTCCATCATTTCAGCCACTTATTATAATGACATGCTAGAGTTTTATCTCCATTATTTCAGCCAGTCATTATAATGTTATGTTTTTATCTCCATTATTTTAATCACTTGTTACAATATTATACTAGAGTTTTTATCTCCATTATTTCAGCCACTTGTTATAATGTTATGCTTGAGTTTTTATCTCCATTATTTCAGCCACTTGTTATAATGTTATGCTACAGTTTTTATCTCCATTATTTCAGCCACTTGTTATAATGATATTCTGGAGTTTTATCGCCATTATTTCAGCCACTTATTATAATGTTATGCAAGAGTATTATCACGATTATTTCAGCAAGATTCTTAGGAGTCAGTACTTTGGTATTAGGTGTTATTCCAACGACTGCGACAATCAGAGAATAAACAAACAACACTACACAAAATTCCAGGTCTCATTCACGGATTGATGCAGTGATGATATATTAGGCCATAAAGTATTGACTAAAATAGAAATAAAGAAGGACCTTTAAAAAGATTATTTGTAAAGATAATTCTAAAAGCATCCTACACCTTGCAATTAGCATGAAACATAACCACCAGTAAGATTCTCAGACAAAGATAATCATAATCCATGGTGACAATTCTAGTCACAAATTACTACACTGCTGTGATTTTCATGACTTGTGGTGCATCATGAAAATTTCTTCAGTGTTTTTCTTAAACTGGGCTCATTATAGCTGCACGCAGAACAGGGTTGTAGTGTTTGGGTTATAAAAAAAGAGGGCTATTATGATCTATTAGACAAAGGTGTACCTTGCCTAAAGTGTGATTGCCCTGCCCAGATGCACCATCATATCTTCCACATGTGAAAAGCTAGTTTTTTTTTCTATCTTGTTTATTGGAAATGCCAGTCTCATCAGAGGAACAATTATGACAATGTAGGACAGCCCACCTGATGAGTTATGAATGAAAAATTAGACTTGCATGCCACAATTACATTATGTCATATGCGTGATTCACCATTCATGCCATATTGTTTTGCTTCTTCTGTTTGTATTTTTTCGGGGTGGGTGGGGGTGGGGTGAGGAATGTCAACAAAGTTTCAGTCTACAGTAATATATATATATATATATATATATATATATATATTTCAGGACTGAGTCATCACTTCTTGGTTTTCTTGGTTATTAACCACTGGGAAGTTAATCTGTCTTGCTCAAGGACACAACCCAGTGCCAGTTGGGTTCAAACCCCAGCCTCTCAACCTAGAGGCTAACCTGCACTGGGCAACCACATTCCCCAACATGGCATATTGTGATGAAGATTGAGACTATAAAATGCCTTGATAAATACAACCCCTTTCACTCGAGCTTGCCATTTGAGCATTTGCATTACACAAGAAGACCATGTGTTCTGAAGATCTGAGTTACTTTTCATGTTGTCCACAGAGACATCTGGATTGATCTGCTGATTTGAGTGACTGGTTTGCTGTAAAACTAAATGACCTTTAAAAACAGCAAGCTCAAGTCAAATTTTTATCTTACTATGTGGAAATTTGGCCATGTAGATACTGATAGGTAACTGCTAAAATTAAAGAAATTCTACTTTTGTCCCGATCCTATTTCAAATGTGTGTTCTTAATATGCAATGTATACAGCCCCTTTCACTCGAGTTTGCCGTTTGAGCATTTGCATCACACAAGAAGACCATGTGTACCAAAGATATGAGTTTCTTTTCATGTTGTCCATAAAGACATCTGGATTAATTGATCTGATGATTTGAGTGACAGCTTCAAACTAAATGACCTTTAGAAACATCAAACTCAGTGAAATTTTTAACTTCCTATGTGGAATTTTTGCCATGTAGATACTGATCAGGTAACTGCTTAAATTGATAAAATCCTGCGATTGTCTCTATCCTGTTACAAATGTGTGTTCTTAATATGCATTGTAACTTGTGCAAAGAGTTTTGAAATAAAAATGTGCTTTAATTAAACAATTACAATGTTTTTATAAGAAGAGGTGACATCATTACCTAAAGATAAATGATGAATAGATTTTAAGAACACCTGGCACCTGGGATGCTGTTTCAGTTCTAAAATAGAATAAAAAGTTACCAAATTTAAATACAAACGTGATTGACCTAAATGCTCAAAGGGCAAGATCGAGTGAAAGGGGCTGTATGTGAGTCCAAAGAGTCTAGTTTTCAAACCTGACAAGCGACATAAACTGTATACATATGGACTTCTTCATTCCTACAATGTAACATATTTTAGGTCAACAAATAAAGGTTCTGATAATGTCTAACGAATCCCTGAATTTCTAAAGAAGAAAAATTGCAATCAATGACACTTCAGTGTGGGTGATTCCAACCACTTGGAAGACTGGATTCTCTAAGAAAGCTATAATTTTCAGCTCACAAGTCAACAATAAGACAAATGATGCTCGATATCCACTTTAAGAAAGAACATAGCTTTAGGCATTTCATGCACCTTATTTGGAGAAAAACAAGTTTAACAAGAATTCAACACGCTATTAGCATGGATAGCAACAACTCTATAGACTTGTGTATCTAGATACCTACTTTTGCTTCTTAGATAAAACGGCATGTGGTTCGCTAAACATCAACTTAGCTTGGATGTAATAATGAAACCTGTTTATCACTTGACGAGTCTGTGATTTAAAAAGCATACAGACTGCTCCTTTGGAACTCTGAGACAAGACAAATTGAGTCGCGACTTGAGAAAACTGGTCATCAGGATTTCCGACCAGGTCTGACACAAACTGGCCTATACACCCATAGAAGAAAGCTACAATCTTGAAATTTTGGGTATAAGTAAAGGAGGAATTGTACCATCCGTGTAGCGAAAACAAAGGCACTGATCAGCTGTGCACTTACTGCACAGCTGATCTGCGCCTTTGTTTTCGCCTAGGCAAAATTCTAGTCGCAAATTAGCAAGGATAGGCAGCCATATAAGCTGATAATTTCACAGCAACAGACAATATAATTTGCAGATCATCTTGTAAAACTAACTCGTTTATGACAGTTCAAAAGCCTCAATGGGACAGAACACTTGCTGCTTTTTTAAGTATGTAGACTGTCAGTTGAGACACTATAAAGCTCACTCGAATGAAATAAGTCATACAGTAATACATGTATTTGTCCGGAGTTTTGAAATGTATATAAGAAACTCAGGAGTAGAGATGGTTCCTGAATTGAGCCGTCTCGTGGGAAACCAACAATGTGGTTTCCGAACAGGTCCGACACAAACGGGGCTGTACAAGCACAGAAGATGGCTAGAGACTGGAAATTTTGGATTTAGAAAGTAGAGTAATTGTACTATACGTGTAGCGAAAATAATGGCGCTGATCAGCTTCGCGGTTACCGCGAAGCTGATCTGCGTCTTTGTTTTCGCCTATGCAAATTGTTGGTTTTCTCACGAGGCGGCTCAGTTATTTTAAGTGATGCATGAAAAACTGTAGAAGGCAATTTTCTAGCCAATGACATTCAATTTACCAAAAGGGGACATATGCAAATAGTATAGCCCCAGATGTGATGCAACAGAATGTGATGTTGGATTTGGGGGTATTCTGTTTGCTTGAATAAAATTCAAAATTACTCCTGATGCTCAGGGGGTAACTCGGAGGTAATTTTGGTACGGATGTGCCGCCAGATACTTTAAAACATACCCCATTCATATATCTGGTAATCAAAACCAGAGGACCATTGGTCCTGAGAACGCTCACCTGAAGCATGATCCTGGAGTACATGTATTAAGTCATCATGAAATGACCTTGACCTTGCATACTCACACACCTTTATTGAATTCATAAGTTGTCTGTATCTTCAAGGTTTCAGGTCTCATGCTGCAATAGTTTCCAAACCCAGTGATTTCTGAGAAAACCATAATTCTAATTTTGATATTTAAATGACCTTGGGTCAAGGTCAAGAAATGACCTTGGCCTTCATTAATTACTTACCTTCATTGACTCCATTGGTTGTCTGCATCTAGCAACTTTCAGGTCTCAGACGGCAACAGTGTCCAAAATATCCATTGTTTTCGCCTTTTCCCATGTAAAGCCTATGTTTCCAAATTTGACCTTGCCATAAAATAGGTCAAAGTCATCCTAGGGTCATCATTTCAACAAACTATGATGGGCTGGAGTCCCAAATGCTACATACCAAGTTTCCAAGCCTGCCGGTTCTGGAGAAGAAGATTTTTGAGTAGTTTTTACCATATATGGGCGTGGCTGCCATTTTGGTCATGTGACCTGGATTTTGTGATCAAACTTTCGTCTCCCCTACCCATGGATGCTCCACATAAAATTTCATCTTGATTGGCCCAGCAGTTTCAGAGCAGAAGATCTTTGAAAAGTGTGTATGGACGACAGACTGGCCAAGGTCAAGAGATGACCTTGACATAAATTAATCACATACCTTCATCTACTCCATTAGTTGTTTGCATCTACCACTTTTCAGGCCTCAGACTGCAATAGTTTTCAAAAAATCCATAGTTTTCACTTTTTACCATGTAAAAGCCTATGTTTCCAAAATTGACCTTGCCGTAAAATAGGTCAAGGTCATTCAAGGGTCATCATTTTATCAAACTATGATGGGCTGAAGTCCCCGATGCTACATACCAAGTTTCGTGGAAATCGGCCCACCGGTTCTGGAGAAGAAGATTTTTGAGTAGTTTTTACCATATATGGGCGTGGCGGCCATCTTGGTCATGGGACCTGGATTTTGCGATCAAACTTTCATCTCCCCTACCCATGGATGCTCCACATAAATTTTCAACTTGATTGGCCCAGCAGTTTCAGAGAAGAAGATCTTTGAAAAGTGTGTATGGACGACAGACTGGCCAAGGTCAAGAGATGACCTTGACCTAAATTAATCACATACCTTCATCTACTCCATTAGTTGTTTGCATCTACCACTTTTCAGGCCTCAGGCTGCAATAGTTTTCAAAAAATCCATAGTTTTCACTTTTTCCCATGTAAAAGCCTATGTTTCCAAAATTGACCTTG
Source organism: Rugalucina vietnamica (assembly GCA_964017185.1). Taxonomy (NCBI): domain Eukaryota; kingdom Metazoa; phylum Mollusca; class Bivalvia; order Lucinida; family Lucinidae; genus Rugalucina; species Rugalucina vietnamica. The sequence continues at coordinate 56,405,577 of OZ024873.1, forward strand.
CCTTAAAATAGGTCAAGGTCATCCTATGGTCATCATTTGATCAAACTATGATGGGCTGAATCCCGATGCTACATACCAAGTTTTGTGGAAATCGGCCCACCGGTTCTGGAGAAGAAGATTTTTGAGTAGTTTTTACCATATATGGGCGTGGCAGCCATCTTGGTCATGTGACCTGGATTTCGCGATCAAACTTTAGTCTCCCCTACCCATGGATGCTCAACATAAAATTTCAACTTGATTGGCCAAGCGGTTTCAGAGGAGAAGATCTTTGAAAAGTGTGTATGGACGACAGACTGGTCAAGGTCAAGAGATGACCTTGACATAAATTAATCACATACCTTCATCTACTCCATTAGTTGTTTGCATCTACCACTTTTCAGGCCTCAGGCTGCAATAGTTTTCAAAAAATCCATAGTTTTCCCTTTTTCCCATGTAAAAGCCTATGTTTCCAAAATTGACCTTGCCGTAAAATAGGTCAAGGTCATCCAAGGGTCATCATTTTATCAAACTATGATTGGCTGAAGTCCCCGATGCTACATACCGTTTCGTGGAAATCGGCCCACCGGTTCTGGAGAAGAAGATTTTTGAGTGGTTTTTACCATATATGGGCTTGGCGGCCATCTTGGTCATATGACCTGGATCTCGCGATCAAACTTCAGTTCCCCCTACCCATGGATGCTCCACATAAAATTTCACTTTGATTGGCCAAGCGGTTTCAGAGAAAAAGATCTTTGAAATTGTGGACGACGGACGGACGCCGGACGGACGCCGGATCATGGTCATCCTATAAGCTCACCTTGTGAGCCTTCGGTTCAGGTCAGCTAAAAAGGGACCCATTCATATATCATGCCTTCGAAAAAAGTGACCCATTCATATATTTCCCCCCCCCCCCCCCCCCCCAACGAACCCAAATGATAATGCTCGTCTTAACAGAAAATGTTTCAAGCAGCCATAACAGCCATAAAGAGACTAAATCAGGGTACACAATGTGCATAATAGGACCAGACGGTTTTGAATCAAATAGTGCAAATTGGTTTCGAGCCCACTCTACCCCTCCCTCATTCCCGATTTCACTCTGGGAGTGTCTTATGTTTCATGACTACAGAATATTGCTTAACTTTTAAACACAAGTTTTGATTTTACTTATTGAACTTGAAAATATGTGAGAACCGTAATTATTGCAGATAAATTTTTCTATTCAAGGTTTGATTTTCGATTCCAATTATACCAGGCAGGTACAATCCCTCTTAATTACCATATTCAAAGACTGAGACAAATGATCATACAAAAAAGTCATATGGATTTTGCAATAGAAAGGAAAATTAGTTTCTAGTCTTTTATGACCATAATAAAAATTTAGACAGTAATATGTCTCTCATATTGTGCTTATAATTTGAGCATTTGCACGAGAAAACAAACAATTTGGGCGTCCAACCAGGTCCGACAAACCGGCTTGTACAGTCTCAGAAACAGGCTAGAAGCTTGAAATTTTGGATTTAGGAAGAAGAGGAATTGTGTTATCCCTGTAGCAAATACAAAGGTGCTGATCAGCTGTGCAGGTACTGCACAGCTGATCTTTGCCTTTGTTTTTGCCTATGCATGTTTTTGGTTTTCCCATGCGATGGCTCAAATTATCATCATGATAACACACCTTTGCAATAGGAATCATTGCCATTCTTATGGCCAAGTGGATTCATAATAAGCTCCCTTCATACAGCCCCTTTCACTCAAGTTTGCTATTTGAGCATTTAGGTCAATCAAGATTGTTCACTGAACTGTCCCAGGTTCCAGGTGTTCTTAAAATCTATTCAGCAATTACATTTAGGTAATGATGACACCTCTTCTGATACAAACATTGTAATTGTTTGGTTAAAGCACATTTTTATTTCAAAATTCTTTGCACAACATATACAATGCATATTAAGAAAACACATTTGAAACAGGATAGAGACAAGAACTCCGCGGAGGTCGATATCGCACCTGCATCGGGCAAAATACACATTACTATGCAAGGTTTCACACTCACAGCTATCACTGATGCAGAGAAAACCAAACTTCGACTTAAAAATTAACAAAGTCAATGGACCGTGAAATATAGGTCAAGGTCAGTGGGTCAAGGTGCGTGCTTGAAGGGTATGTCAAGGACAATTACTATGCAAGGTTTCACACTCACAGCTATCACTGATACAGAGAAAACGGAACTTCGACGTAAAAATTAACAAAGTCAATGGACCTTGAAATATAGGTCAAGGTCAGCAGGTCAAGGTGCGTGCTTGAAGGGTATGTCAAGGACAATTACTATGCAAGGTTTCACAATCCTAGCTATCACTGATGCAGAGAAAACGGAACTTCAACGTAAAAATTAACAAAGTCAATGGACCATGAAATATAGATCAAGGGCACCGGGTCAAGGTGCGTGCTTGAAGGGTATGTCAAGGACAACTACTATGCAAGGTTTCACAATCCTAGCTATCACTGATGCAGAGAAAACCAAACTTCGACGTAAAAATTAACAAAGTCAATGGACCGTAAAATATAGGTCAAGGTCAGCGGGTCAAGGTGCGTGCTTGAAGGGTATGTCAAGGACAATTACTATGCAAGGTTTCACACTCACAGCTATCAATGATACAGAGAAAACGGAACTTCGACGTAAAAATTAACAAAGTCAATGGACCGTGAAATATAGGTCAAGGGCACCGGGTCAAGGTGCGTGCTTGAAGGGTATGTCAAGGACAATTACTATGCAAGGTTTCACAATCCTAGCTATCACTTATGTAGAGAAAACCAAACTTCGACGTAAATGTTGACGGACGGACGGACGGACGGACGAACGAACGAACGAACGGATGGACGGACGGAAATTTGGACTCCTATATCGCACCCTGCTATAAGCAGGTGCGATAACAAAAGCAGAATTTTATCAGTTTAAGCAGTTACCTGATCGGTATCTACATGGCCAAAATTCTACATAATAAGTTAAAAATTTCACTAGAGTTTGCAGTTTTAAAGGTCATTTAGTTTGAAACTGTCACTCAAATCAGCAGATCAATCAATCCAGATGTCTTTGTGAACAACATGAAAAGAAACTCAGATCTTCAGAACACATGGTCTTCTTGTGTAATGCAAATGCTCAAACGGCAAACTCGAGTGAAAGGGGTTGTAATTTGATCATCTGGTTGCTGTGGCTTTGAGCCTTGCTCTAAGTAGCATGTGAGACACAACCAATTTTTACATGGGTTCGATCTCAAAGAAAGTATTGATATGAGCTGGATTAAGTTCTATTTCATGGGGTCTAAATTATGTAAGCCTGTTATCATGATTTTAATTCCACAAAATAATGTCAAATTGCCATAGTAATACTGTAATTAATCCTGGTCAGGTCATGTCTAGTTATTACTGATCATTATTTCCATTTAGCTTAGACTGCTCTGCGGCAACAAAGCCAGAATCTCATAAAATTTCACTGTCAATAATTATTTCAGGGACATTAAAATTGTCAACAAACAGTTCTTGAAAAGTTCCAGAAGCTTTGTCCTTGGGCGAGACACATTATGCTCCATTATACACACCAGTACAGTCTTGGGAACAGGCTGCCCAGGAGCGATCAAAGTGGCAAGGTCTCATCAACAAAGGAGCAGCTCATTATGAAGAAAAGAGAATTTGTGAAGCTGAAAGAAGCGCAGAGCACAAAGCCATCAAGACCAATGGGCCACCAACTAACGGACAACAGACAACGGATGGACACCGTTTACCTGCCTATCCTATAGGCTAGCCTATGAGCCTTCGGCTCAGGTGAGCTAAAGAAAATGAATATGGAGATTCTTATGTGAAACTGAATGTAATTTGAGTTCGACCCACAGATTTTGAATCTGGAGTGCCAGGTTGTGGCACGAGACCACCTGACACTCTCCATACATTCATGTAGTGAAAACAAAAAGCAGCTACTTGTTTCCAAAATAATATTACTGTATGTTAAAAACATGTTGTCTATTACATGTAATGCAACTTGCTGCACCAGGTAAAACAGGTGAAGTAATCAATTATCACTGATAAGCCTGATGGCTGATAAGCATGGTGCTGAAACTACCTTTTTGGAATCATGTAAATATTTCCCACTTATCAAGTGATTAGATCAAAAGGGAGATAATTCCTCTGAATCATGAAAACATGTCTCAATGATCCTGTGGGGAAAAATAGGCATGATTTACAATTAGCAACCTCATCCCATTAAATCCCACACAAGGTTATCTGTTGTTGTTGTTTTTTTTTTCAAGTATATTTCAAAGTATAGTCAATTTCTAGTGTGTCAATTTCATTTGTGTAAGGGGAGTGCCATGGCTAATTAGTGGTAGAGCATCAGACTCCTAATCAAGAGGTTCTGGGTTTGATCCCCACTGGCAGCACCATGCTGTGTCTTTGAGCAAGACATATTAACTCCCAAACTCCTGGTTAAAACTAGGAACTGGTGGCTCCATCCTGACATGACAGAAAAATTGTTGACTGGGGCATTAAACCTCAATAGAAATTAACAAATCATTTGTGTAAGAAATTAATCTTTGTATTATTTTTTATAATATTTGGTATTACATGTATATTTATTATACCAACTGACACTAGAGTCATCACAAAACAGTAAAAACGCAAAAGTGCTTCACATGTGCCTTTCTTACGTGGCACTCATATAAAAGACTTAGCCTAATAAATGCTATGCAAGCAGAAACTGTGCCCAAAACTTTGATTTCATATAGCATAATTATGACAGCCCTCATGAGACAAAAACAATCATGTGTTTTCATTGACATCGTAAATGTCACAGTAATTAGTTGCTGTGCTAATTAGACCTGGCATATTACACTGGTACACTGTCAAATAGCATGTCTGCAAATAATGTGTATTCATCATACACGTCTTGAGATCCGCTGCCGCTCATTAATTACAGGATGTGTAGAATGGTTACCAAAAATAAAATGTTTGTTTGTATTAAGGTTTAATGTTCCATGGCCAGTTAACAATTTTTTAGTGATGTCAGGATGGAACCATCACTTCCTGGGTATTAACCTGTATTCTGGGGAGTTAATGTGACTAGCTCAGGGACACAACACAGTGCTATCAAACCCAGGACCTCTCAAGCAATCAGAATAGGTCCCGACCAAAATAACATGAGTTTTCAATTTTCTAAATGAAAACATCTACAAAATTTATTTCATTTCTTTACAATGATCAAATTCAGTTTTTTTTGTCTGGCTTTTGTGCTTTAGGTCCAAAACTGTCTCCGAAGGTCATCTTAAGCGGATAATGAGGACAGGAAAAGAACCAAAATTTGCCGCTAGTATGAGACATTCTAGGAGACGCATCATATCTATCTGTCAACTTGATGTGAAAGCTGTACAAACCAGATCGCAGAACCAATGCATATGAATTAGCAATATAGGCCAGCAAAACTATTACGCTTTCCTAAATTGGTGAATGATACCAATCAAATGCTCAGACAAGATTTGATCAATCGATTCACGCTGCTAGTCTAACCGAGTTAAGTAATTGCTGCATTAAGGATGCAAGTAAGCACTATCATCCGACAGTCCTATTTAGAAATGCCCTGTTTTGCCTGGTAATATACATATACGAAAACACGCCCATGCAATATTCAGAGAATTCTTTTATCTGTAAAATTTGAAAATTTCATTGGAAAAATTTTGATATTTTGAACATTGTTGCTCAAAACATTCATTGTAGGTACACGTTAGAACCGGCTCGCCCAGGCGGTTCTAACGAGTACCCTCGAACTATGTTTTGGATCAAAATAAGAAAAAATGGAATACCCCAGTTTCACTATATAATAGTGGGGTTCAAGGGGGTATACATTACACGGATGAACACAAAGCCCGGCCTTATATTCCTCAATGTAGTGGGGCCATACAATTGACAGGCAAATATAAAGGTAATAAGATACAGATACTTTCTTTAATGTGTTTCACAATTAAGCAGACTGTAGTGAGTGTAGAGCTTTACTTGCGACATTGGAATCCTCTTTCCCATTGGCATACCACCCATTATGCACAAAGTAAAAAAGCCAAAAATGGTTGGTTGTAAGACAGCTTTTTTGGTCTTTTATTTTTTTTTTTTTTTTGCTCTCTAAAAGTTGATTGTGTGTAGAAATCAAAACTTTCTGGCTTCTCCTGTGATACTTGTCTTAAGCAAGGGAGATGCCAGTAAGATTTTAACTATCTTGATATGGTGATCATAGTGCATGCAGCCACAAACCTATAACCTTCGACGTAACCTACCAAAAGCATCGTCTTAAACTAGTGAGATTCAGAACCAGTACAGATGCATTTAGCTAATGAAACTGAACTAGATTGGATCCTTGATTTTCGCAAGGGTAGATTTCCATCTTTAGAAATGAGATCTCAAATTTATTTGACAGTTTCAAGGCAATTTCTTCTCAACTGCACTGACAGGTCTTTTTATGAGCCCAGTCTTTCAAAAATCTGTCTAAGCTAGCTCCACTAAACCCAGCTATTATAGGCAACAAGGCGTCGCTAAATAAAGTTTTTCCTTATTCAACTCCTTTAAGCCACAGTTAGCCACAGAAGGAACCCCATATTCTGCGGCATCCCATCTGGGACTGTGCTGTTTGCCTGTCCTATAAATAGGATTTCAGGCTTAAATGAGTTTAACTGCAGCATAAAATACAATTTGCATGTTATTCAGACAAATTCAGTCTGTTACAAGTATATCAGATTGAAGTTCTATTTCAGCACAAGATTGATTAACTGAATATGCAATCTTGTCAAATGACCTCAAAATGTCTTTTACATTATGCCATTTATGCTGTGTCAAATCAACTTGATGTCTTTAACATTATGCTATTTATGCTGTGTCAAATGACCTCAAAATGTCTTTCACATTATGCCATTTAAGCTGAGTCAAATGACCTCATAATGACCTCAAAATTTATTTTACATTATGCCATTTATGCTGTGTCAAATGACCTCAAAATGTATTTTACATTATGCCATTTATGCTGTGTCAAATGACCTTAAAATATCTTTTACACAATGCCATTAATGCTGTGTCAAATGACCTCAAAATGTCTTTTACATTATGCCATTTATGCTGTGTCAAATGACGCCATTTATGCTGTGTCAAATGACCTCAAATGTTCTTTATATTATGCCATTCAAGCTGTGTCAAATGACCTCAAAATGTCTTTTACATTATGCCATAAGCTGTGTCAAATGACCTCAAACTGTCTTTTACATTATGCCATTTACGCTGTGTCAAATGACCTCAAAATGTCTTTTACACGATGCCATTTATGCTGTGTCAAAATGTCTTCAACACGATGCCATTTATGCTGTGTCCAATGACCTCAAAATGTCTTTTACATTATGCCATTTATGCTGTGTCAAATGACCTCAAAATATCAAAAGGTATATTTCTAAATTTCTAAGCCTTGGGCAAGGCTAGCATCCTGGCAGCTTTGAGAAAATGTTCTGGACTGGGTGGAGCACTTCAGGTTACCTCAGAGTGCCTTTCATTTCATGATAGTTTCTTTTCCTTGTACATTCTTTTCCTTGCACACTGCATGCATTCTTCAAAACCTGATGTAAGAAGTTTCTAGAACTGCATACTGACAGTAAATTGTTTTCTAACTAGGAACAATAGTATTGTTACAGAACAGCCAGTGAAGTTAAGAAGCGAAACATTTTGGATCCACAGAGTACAAGTATTGTGGTATCTATGTATCAATTTAAGTGAAGTCAATTATCATCTGCACCATAACCACACAACTTAAATTGGCAGCTTCAGTTTTTGTCATGGTGAAAAGCCAAGTTTTCTCAAGACTGTTCAGCAGATACAGAAGGTGAGAACTAACGTCATTGGAGCCGCGATGCGAGAAAACAGGTCTTAGGGGTTTCTGACCAAGTCCGACATAAACCTGTCTGTGCGGTCACAGAAGATGGCTAGATGCTTCGAATTTCCAATTCAAGAAGAAGAGGAATTGTACTATCCATGTAGCGAAAATAAAGGCGCTGATCAGCTGTGCAATTACTGCACAGCTGATCAGCGCCTTTGTTTTCGCATAAGCAAAACCCTAGTTTTCTCCTGACGAGGCTCACTGAATTCTGGTGCAGCAGTTAAACAATTATCATCTCCAAGACAACAACATACCAATCAGGTGAAAATGAAAAAATAATGCATAACAATGTGACAGGTAGTTATGCCTTTTTTTTCTTTTGTCTTTTTTTTTTGTCCCATTTTGTTATAAAAGAAAAAAAAATCATTCTTAGAAAGGTGTGTGCCAATTGTTAAACAAGCCAAATTCAGACCATTCCTCTATGGCCCTGATCAGCTTGTTGAAAGAACTGATCTTTTTTTTTTTTTTTTTTTTTTTTTAAATATTTGCATGTTGAATACTTTGAGCGTGCCGCTTAACCTCTGTCAGATATGTAGATGTTGATCAGACAGCTTTAATAACTATGTTCTCAATAATGCGTCTCTATGACGGTAAACAATATATGACCATGTGTTTCACATGACACTGGAAAAATGTGTAAAACAAACAGGTGCCCCTTTTACCATGAGTTCAAGCGGCGCCGTCAAAGTATTTTACCTATAGATGTCGTGAGCCATGCCAGAGAAAACAAGATTGTCACCAAATCAAAAAATACTGAAAATAAACCTTAATGGTGATGTTATTCATACTATTAATGAACCTAGCACAACACAATATCAAAGGACATAATATGGATTATCTTTAGCATGTAGCAAAACATTTCATTTCTTCTCTTTTTTTTTTTAATTTTATTATTTTAGCTCATACAAGATGTGCAAAACAGAAGGTGGGGCGAAAAAAAAGGAAGTACCCCAAGAAAAGACACCTATATAAAAACAACTGAAAGCAGAACTTGATTGTTTGATTTGTAGCTTAGCATCCCAGTTAACAGCGATGGTCATGTTGGGATGTTGCCACCATTTTGTGGAGGGAGCGCGGTGGCCTAGTGGTAGAGCGTCGGACTCCGAATCTAGAGGTCCTGGGTTCGATCCCCACAAGGGTCACCATGTTGTGTCCTTGAGCAAGACACATTAACTCCCTAGAGTACTGGTTAAAACCCAGGAAGCGATGGCTCCATCCCGACATGACTGAAAAACTGTTGACTGGGATGTTAAACCTCAATACAAAAAACAAACAAACAAAACCATTTTATGTGACTTTTACCCAAAATTGAGATGTCATGACATCCAAAAAAGTGCTTCAAATATAACCACCCATTAGTAAACAAACAGGCTTATATGTATGGATAGTTTGGCTTGAACCACTTTTTCCTGGGCAGGATCAGAACATCTGAGTGGTTTACCAGTAATCAGATAGTCAGTCAGTAGTTTATAAGATTGCCTGGAGGCACAAGCAGCCCAAGCCCGATTAATTATGGGTGGGGGCCTGAAAGCAGAACTTGTGTTGTCTCAAATGTGAGCATGGGGCTCAAACTCACACAACCTGACACAAAATTCTGAGGTCAGATGCTCCACCAGGCTTGCATCAAAACTGGTCAGAAACCCTGGAAACGATCAGAAACCAGCTCAGTTATTTCTTAACTCTACACTGTCATTAAATCAAATTGGGCTGGGTAATCATAATATACATGTATCATAATATACATGTAAGACACTCTCTTGTTGATACTCTGGGCTTGTAATGATGAATAAATATACACATGTATTTCTTAGGGTTCAAATTTAATGTCTGTAATTGCCATCTTGTTTTACTTCGTTTCATGGACATGTTTTTCTGATGTCTTCATTACTTTAACAGCAAGGGAAGCAACAAAAACAGTACTGTACATTAACAAACTGATAGAGCCTCAAGATTAAACTGCCTTGGAGAAATGTCTGCAAGGCTTTTCGCAAAAAAAAAAAAAAAAAAAAAAAAAAAAATCGTTAAAAACCAGCTGTTACCCAACAAAAAATTGAAACAAAGGGGATGCCACAAGTGGTTTGCTTTTTGTACAAATTAATAAATTTTCAAGGAATCAAACTTTGAAGGACCAATAGTCCTGTAAATGCTCACCTGAGATCTGAGATAATATACAAACAATAATGGTCATATGCATGTATATAGCCCCAGAACAGAGTCAGAATAACCCTTTGGGTCAATTTCTTGTATGTATATTGCCTTGGTGTGTGGCAGACCAGCCCCTGTGGTCCAAAATTTTTCAGAATCATAAATCTTCAGTCTTTTTGCCCGTTTCCTTCAAGTTTTTCCCTTCAAATGACATTTAGACAATTTTTGACAAGTTCGGACGACAGATGGACGGCAAACCATGGCCATCCAACAAGCTCACCAGTGAGCTAAAAATGTAATAAACACATAAGGATAAAACTATTGCAGTCATATATAGATACAACAAATATGCACTCTGTAGTAGAACAAAACTCTGACCAGCAAAATGCGTCTTAAAATGCCTGCTTTCAGACTTGACGAAATTAAAGTTAAGAAAATGTATATAAAATCGTAACTTACCTATTGATATGCACAGAATCATCAAAACAGCACATGAAAAGAGAAAGAAAACATCATGAGTACACAGAATTATATTAATCAAAGTGCTGTAAGGACTGGCATAAAATATCTGCTATCCTACTGTGGGGTCAGCCACTCTACCACTGAGCCATGCATGCTCCCTTGTATAAAATATATTATCTGGAAAGGCCGAAACTTGGACCTCAAAGTTTTTTGTCTTTCTAGATCTTTTTCTATAATAATTTCAGAAGACTTCATTTATAACCATTGTCATGTGACTGAGAACTCAGCACTTTTAGATGAACTTTCAACTTCTTTATCATTCTGGGCCATACTACTGAGTTCTAAATTGAAAACCCAAGAGTGACAACAAACTCAAGAATACAATATTACCTCTTTAAAACTTTATAATATCTACCCAGCCTGTACCCTATAGACACATTCAAATGTTCCCCTGGTAAATCTCCTAGTGAATTCATCTGTTCTACATAATTAGCATACATAGTTTCTATTTCTTAATTCCAAATTCTGAAATACAATTTTTCGAAAAATTTATTGTCAACTATAGAATATAACCATAATCCTAAAAATTCAAACATGTAACTGGTGTTTCAAATACTCTTGTAACTATTTATTACACATGCATATCAATAAAAAGACATCATCAACCTATAAAAGAGACACAATCGAAAAAATTCTTAAACCATACGATTGCGATTAAAAGAGTCTCTATGAGCCCACAAATTCACATTATGTGAATATGCACCTTTATTTCTAGGCCCTCAAGCTTGTATCAAAATTTTCATGTGTTACTGGCCCCTTACACTTCAGCATGGCTTTGCGTCAGACTTAAACAGAAAGTACACAGACAAATTTTCACCGAACAGGTTAAAATTATTTACAACATAATCTGTTTACACTTTAAGATCTTTTTTTTATATTCCTGAAGTCAGTAAACTTTTCTGACATGGTCATGCAAGCATTCTGGCATCTTACCATCTTAATCTCTAATGATCTATGCCAAATATATTCAAACTTACAAAGGTTAAAGCAATTGAGAATAAGTGTATTATGTTTCAATTTTTAATCCCAAATTTCAAGGGATGGCATATCAAAAAACATTATCCATGTCAATACATGATTATGCTAAAAAGGTACATATCAATGATAAAAATAAATTCTATTTACTATAAACCCAATACAACTTCTAAAAAGAAAAAAATGAATATATTCACACTAATGACATCGAAACATCTTCGCACAGATATGTTTTATGTACCTACAAAAGGCAGTTGCCAGAATGTCTCGTGTTTTGACATGGCAAATATTTTGTGCTTCTTCCCCCTTCCCTCCCAACTCCAGTTAAATGGACGCCTCCCCCCCACCCCCCACCCCCCCCCAACTCCAGATAAATGGAAGGCCTATGGAATACCTCAGTCAAATGAAACATAATATCCTACAAGGCATATAAATGTGTCAAACCATTAGAAAACCAATGTTTCCCAGTTTCCCATACAAATTTGAAATAGACCTCCACCATTAATTTTTGTCCTTAAAAACCTACTGTCACACATAAGTGAAAATCGCTTTATGTAGACTTGCAGTACACACATAAGTGAAAATCGCTTTATGTAGACTTGCAGTGATTTTTGTTTGTTTGATTTATTGTTTTACATTCCTTTTAACAACTAACCTCCCGCCATGACCAAAGCTATTGACTGAGACGTAAAACAATAAATCAAACAAACAAAAACAGATTTTAGCAATTTAACGCAAGTCCGCGTTTATGTGAAATGAGTTCTTGGACAAGAGATTTCATATATCTGGTAACGGTAAACGTAAGCAATGACCAGGAAATGGCGCAATGAGAACGGAAGTCCCATTCCAAAAACAAGTTGGGGAAAAAACTGAATTGGCAATTAATCATGTACAATTACAAAGAGAACACATCATAAAATGAAGCTGTGAGCAGCTATTTCCCTATAGGTGGCCACTCAGTTACCTAGACTTAATTGAATATATGAAAATGTACATAAAAGATCTGTTCCGACATGTTTGCTGAAAAAACTGCTGAATTGGACGTTTAGCAGACAATTCAGCATTAACAAAAACACGTCAGCTCAGCTACAAATAGCCAATGCGAAAAATTGATGTACCTGTTCAAGCCCTGTCATGAAAAAACCTGATATACTCAATGTGAAAACATAGATGCAGTTGATCAGTCTTTGTTTTCCCTATATTTCTGATCTACTTTCTTTATCTGAAAGTTCAAGCTTCTAGCCACATCAGTCTGTGTTTCATAGTAACAGCCTGCCTGACTTGTGGGGACCTGGTTTAGTTTTCACTTGGTCAGAAACCTTCACAAAGACAGGTCTTAATTTTCGTGGCATGGCCCATATGTAATTGACAGGCAATACCTCTATAATTGGTTGCAGTTTTTTTTTCTTGGTTAAAGTGTGCTTTTCCTGTATTACTTCTGGCCGAGACTGAAGAATGACGTCAGTATGAGCTTGTTAAATAAACAGTTAGAAATTAGTCACGGTAAAAGAAAACGGGATTTATGCATATGCGAAAACAAAGACGCAGATCAGCTGTGCAGTAACTGCACAGCTGATCAGCGTCTTTGTTTTCACAACACAGATAGCACAAATATTTCAAGCTTCTAGCCTTTTTCCGTAACTGCACAAGTTGTTTTGTGTCGGACCTTGTACCGATTTTCTGATTTTCTTGTATAGCGGCTCAAACCGTACAGTGTCAGATCTGTGTGAAGATATAACCCAGAAATAAAAGTAATTGATGGAATCAAAAATACTCAAAACAATCTTTAAAACAGACTATATGAGCCACCGCCTGACAAAACCAACAGTCTGGGTTTCCGACCTGGTGAGGTCCAACACATTTAACCAACCTGTACAGTCACAGAAGCAAGCTAGAAGTTTAAGAAGATGAGACATTGTACTATCTATGACGCTAAAACAAAGGTGCTGATCAGCTGTGCAGTTACTGCGAAGCTGAGCGGCGCCTTTGTTTTCGCATATGCAATATGTTAATTTTCTCATGATTTCGCTCAAATGTCTTTAAAACAGACTATATATACTGCTTTCCATGTCATACTAACCAGAGGACAAATGGTCCTGTAAACGCTCACCTGAGATCTGCTTCAAATGACATTTTATCAGTTTTACCAGCATCCATGCTGACCTTGCCCTAAAATAGGTCATCACAGGGTCATGATTTATTGTAGCACTTGAGTCATCATCGATGCTTCGTTGAAATCAGTTAACCAGTTCTGGAGAAGACTTTTGAAGGGTTTTTACCATATATGGGCATATTTGGCGGCCATCTTGGTCATGTTACCTGGATTATTTATGTACATCCTATAGATGCTTCATAAAAAACTTGGCTTTTGATTGGCCAAGCTGTTTCGGAGAAGATGTTGGAATATTATGGTAAAATACATGTATGTTGCCCAGTGGTGGGGGCAGATGTGCCCTGGTGTCCATTTCTTTTCAGAATCATTGATATTCAGTCCTACTACCCATTTCCTGCAAGATTTTACCTTTGAATGACATTCTAACAGTTTTCCCCATTCAAATGCTTAGGCGACCTATGTTGACCTTGCTGAAAAAATAGGTCACAGTCATCACAGGGTCATAATTTATATACACATTGTAGTACTCGAGTCATTCATGCTCCATATGCCATGATTATTGAAATATGTCAATCAATTCTGGAGAAGAAGGGTTTTTACCATATATGGGCATGGCGACCATCTTGGTCATGTGACCTAGATTATTTATATACACTTTCTATAGATGCTTCATGTAAAATTTGCCTTTGATTGGCCAAGCAGTTTAAAAGATGTTTGAATATTATGGTAATATACATGTATATTGCCTTGGGGTGGGGAAAATGAGCCCCTGGGGTCCTTTTTTTTCAGAATCATTAATATTCAGTCTTAATGCACATTTTTTGCACGATTTTCCCTTTAACTGACATTTTAACAGTTTCCCCTATTCAAATGCATAGGCGACCTATGTTGACCTTGTCATAAAACAGGTCAAGGTCATCACAGGGTCATGATTTATATAAACATCGCAATACTTGAATCATTGATGCTTCATGCCAAGTTTTGTTAAAATCGGTCCACCAGTTCCAGAGAAGAAGACTTTTAAATATGGGCATGGTGGCCATCTTGGTCATGTGACCTGCATTATTTATATAAATGTTGGTTCCCCCTTCCTATAGATGCTTTGTATAAAATTTGGCTTTGATTGGCCAAGCAGTTTCAGAGAAGAAGATCTTTGAAAATGGTGGACAAAGAAGGACGACAGACATATGCCGGATGCCTGCCTATCCAATCTTTCCTTTAAAGCTCCAACTCGTCACTCTTCATCATTATCCATCACTTTTTAAATATTGTATCGATTTATGTATGTTTTATCAAATAATGTAATTGAATTCAATTTCATAGCATCCTGCCGTCAATATGAATGTACCTTTTTGCATAATAAATTCATAGATATGAAACCTTTCTATTTCTCTCTGAGCAAGGAAAACCTTTCAAGTTTTACAGCAGGAAAGGCAATCATTCCTGCCTACATCCTGCTTCAATTAGTTATGGTCATAAATTCCTATATTTTACCATCCCTGATTTCCAATCAAATATGAGCCATGTCATAAGAAAACTGGTCTTCCGGGTTTCCGACCAGGTCCGACCTAAACCGAACTGTACAGCACAGAAAATGGTTAAAATATTGAAGTTTCCGATTTAAGAAGAGGAATTGTACTATCCTTGTAGTGGAAACGAAGGCGCTGTTCAGCTGTGCAGTTTCTGCACAGCTGATCTGCGATTTTGTTTTCGCATATGCAAAACTCCAGTTCTCTCATGACGCGGCTCATATTGCTCAGTTCTGTTTTGTTGCCTTATATAGAAGAATAATTTCTGAGAACCAATGAACACAGTGGCCAGAATTATTGGGGTGAAATATCAAAGCAACACTAGTTTTGTTCTTTTTCTTCTCCTAATGATGCTTTATATTATGTGGCATCAAAATGCTCTCAATACACATTAACATGTCATCTCATCTAAATAATGATTTTAAAACAAAGAGCATATTTTTTTGCCTTCAATTTTTCATAGATTGAAGCTGCTGGTACCAGCAGAAATGTTGCTGCTTAATTCTTCAGTAACATGTTATGTACTTGCATGGGTGGTTATATATGAGCCGCATCGTGAGAAAACCGGATTTTTGCCTAGGCGAAAACAAAGGCGCAGATCAGCTTCGCGGTAACCGCGAAGCTGATCAGCGCCTTTGTTTTCGCTACTCGGATAGTACAATTCCTCTTCTACTTAAATCCGAAATTTCAAGCTTCTAGCTCTTTTCTGAGCTTGTACAGGCCGGTTTGTGTTGGACCTGGTCGGAAACCCCGAAGACCGGTTTTCTCGCGTCGAGGCTCATATATCATAGCACATTTGAGATGTGGACTGAAGTCCCATAAAATGGAAGCAACATCCCTACATGATCAAAGCTGTTGACTAGGATGCAAAGCTGCAAAAAATATTCAAAAAATCAAATTTATTTTAGCCTGAGGTCAATTTTAGTAAATCTCAAGAGCGGATCAGTTAATCACACCTCATGACCATCAGCCAATCACATGACCATCAGCCAATCACATGACCATTAGTCAATCACATGACCATCAGTAAATCACATGACCATCAGCCAATCACATTGCCATCAGTCAATCACATGACCATCAGCCAATCCCATGTGCACTGACTAAACAAAGTTTACAAACTGAATATGCTGACAGTAATCAAAGAAACACAACCTCTTGAAGACTGAATGTCTGCGAATTTGTTCGAACAATTACTGTCTACAAGATAAACTCATGTTTGGATTAAGAGAGTAATGAGTTAATGAACCTAGAAAAGACAGGGAATTTGCTCCTTTAATGTATCTTGAAGCAAATATTCTACAGATTTTTGAAGGTGCTAAATGTACAACAATTTCTCAAATCTTCTGAGATATGCTTGCACTGCCTGCCCAATCGTTCATGCAATCGTGGAGGGCCTTTGAATGATAAAGCAATTTGATCCTGGCAGCATTCGAAGGGCCTTTTTCTCCATTTCTTTGCCAACATTATGTAATCAGTTTAGTTCAAGATAAGAATTTTATTTTCAGAAGACATCTAATAGATTCCAAGATAAAGCAATGCCAACCTGGGATGCCAACAATATTTCAGAATACATTGAATGGCAAAGACATACAATAACATTATGGCATAATGACATCACAATTACGCTGCAAATAATGTCATGTGATAATGATTTGACCACCCATTACTACACTTTGATCAACGTGGGTTGGAACTATTCTAACTATATATATATATATACACAACTATATGGTGTAACTAAGGTAACTGTAGTCTGGTACCCGACTTCCCAAAGACCAATCACAGCCATCGTTAGAAACCTCCATCATGAAGATTTTCACCAAAGTAATCTTGGTAGATATCATACCTATAGGCCGGGTGCCTTTGGTAATGGCCATTTCTATCTCCTATACAGAAGAGCTTGACTTTAGTACAAATATATAACTAAAATGAGCATGCTTTTCCGCAGGCGGGGTTTGCTGTGGCTTGGTTCGGCTGTTTGTTACATTATATTGCTTTTACCATGTACATGTAATATTGTTTGTTTGTTTGTTTAGGTTTAACGTCGCTTTCAACATTATCTGTCATATCACCACGGTGTCTGGTTGTGACAGGAAGCTCAGTGCTCACTTTTATAGTGCTGCCTCATTGTGGTATCAGATCCTAGACACTTTTACCTGATACCACCTCCAGTCACATTATACTGACACCGGAGGGACCAGACCTAGCTCTACCCCGAAAATCTCAGTGCCAAGGGGGAGCAACTAGTACCATTGTTAACGACTTTGGTATGTCGCGGCCCGGGATCGAACCTGGTACCTCCCGATCTCGAAGCAAACACTCTACTTACTGAGCTACCGAGGCCGGTGTACATGTAATATGACAGAATTTCACAAAATAATAAGAATCCTTACTGCAGACATGATATGAGCCCCAACACGAGAAAACTGATCATCAGAGTTTTCTGTCTGTGTAGCGAAAAACTGCACAGCTGATCTGCACCTTTGTTTTCTCATAGGTAAAATCAGTTTTTCTCATGACGCGGCTCACATATCAGTGGACTTCTTAGACTGCATTAAAATTGCAGCATGAAGTTATCTAAATTACACATGACATATCTAGTATCTGTCATCTCTTCCAGACAAAAAAATCTCTTTAAAATCCGAGACTTTTATTCCAGTCAAAAGTTGTATCATTTACAAACGCTAAGCTAATTACTAAAAGCGGATGTTGTCTAAATGTGAATGGGTCTGCATCAATGCAGGAATCAATATGCGCTGCACAGAAATGAAGAATGGAAGTTTTGCTTTACAAGACCGACTCCTGAGATAAATTTCGATGAACATAAATCGTGATGGCTGATGCATGTCATCCATAGCAAATACATCACAACCTCTTTATAACACTATTGTTGAGGTTCAAGATAATTCCTGCGTTATCTATCCAATCCGTGTTATAATGAGAGCTGTTCAGTTACCCCACCCATAGAAGTGCTCAGAGTAATCCTTTCACCAGTAAGTAATGAATATAGCAAAAAACTCTAAATTCTTATTACAGCCCCTTTCACTCAAGTTTGCCATTTGAGATCTTGAGAACACATGGTCTTCTTGTGTAATGAAAATGCTCAAATGGCAAACTAGAGGGAAAGGGGCTGTATGGAACTGGAAACTGCAATGCACAATCACAAGCCGATAGACAAACTACAAACTGTTCTTTTCAGGCTTATTTGCAGGTGCAAAAATTATGCGTGAATTGTAGTTAAAAGTCCCAGTCAACAATTCTTTAGTCATGTCAGCACTTAGCCACCACTTCTTGGATGTTAACCTGCAATACTACGAGAGTGAAATGTGTCTTGGTAAAGGACACAACCCTGCCGCTCCACTTGGGATTTGAACCACTGACCTCTCTATCCATACCCTGATGCACTAAAATTCATGTGATCCATCAGGCCAAATAGGGAGATTTGCCTTTCAAAATAGGAAGAATGATTAAACAAAGAAGGAATTTCTTGATTTGAAATAGGGAGATCTTAAATTCCAAATAGGGAGATGTATAAGATATATAAGGAAATTTTGAAATTCCAGATAGGGAGATTTGCTCAAAAATGGGGAGACCCCTCCTAAATAGGGAGATATTACATGTATGTGCACTACCCGCAAGTGTGTCACACTCCCAACATATGCAACAGATTTTATTTCCTAATGCAGAGGCTCAACAAGAACCTAAATCTAACTGAATCAAAATACCAACAATTTGCATATGCGGAAACAAAGACGCAGATCAGCTGTGCAGTAACTGCACAGCTGATCAGCACCTTTGTTTTCACTCAGTGAATAGTACAATACCTCTTCTACTTACATCCAAAGTTTCAATTGTCTAGCTTTCTTCTGTGACTGCACAGGCCAGTTTGTGTCGGGTCTGGTCGGAAACCCAAATTCTTGTCTTTCACATGCGAAGGCTCAAATCTGATTGCTTCTCTTGTTGCGTTGTTTGAGGCCTCTCGGAGACTAAACCCTCCTGTTTTGTCATGCTTGTTGTGGATTAATCTGGCTTATGTCATCTTGTTGTTCCTAAAATGCGCCTACTTGGGAGTGATGGAATTGAAAATTGAGCCACGACAAGCGTTCAAAAACGACAAAGTGGTTTCCAAGCAGGTGCGGCACAAACCGGGCTGTATAGCCACAGAAGATTGCTATAGGCGGGAAATTTCAGATTTAAAAAGTATAGGAATTGTACTATCCCTGTAGCCAAAACAAAGGCAAAACCGAAGCCGATCTGCATATTAGGTTTTCGAATATGCAAAATGTTGTTTTTCTCATATGAAGCTCAAATTACTGCAGCTAATTTCGACAAGCAGCGTAGAATTGTAGAATTGTCATTCTGTCAGCATTTTGGTGTAGAACCGTTCACTGATCACAATAGGCCTTATTAAATGAGCCTTCGCATGAGTAAACCAACGATTTGCATATGCGAAAACAAAGACGCAGATCAGCTGTTGATCAGCGACTTTGTTTTCGCCACATGGATAGTACTATTCATCTTCTACTTACAACCAAAGTTTCAAGCTTCTAGCTTTATTCTGTGACTGTACAGCCTGGTTTGTGTCGGACCTGGTTGGAAATCCAACTTGTTCGTTTTCTCATGCACATTTAATGGAATTTCAAACCAAATGAAATGATGTCATTGTATTGTCAATCCTTTTTGAGTAAGCAAAGAACACCTTCCTTGTGAAGAAATTATTTTTGTCGGTATACAGCTGCAGTAATCAGCTTAAGGTCGGGGTGTTGTAAAACATTGTTGTGCAGTGTTACATGCAACGTTGTTTTGCGACACCAGCAGAACGAGAGTCGGAACGAGAGTCGAAGCTCTTACATCACACATTTTTGAACCAAAGAAACCTGCTTTGCACAAAATAAACTCCTGGGACATCAATTACAAAAACAGGAAAATAATAATCATATCAGAAGTGCACCTTCTGGTCTAATTTTTAATATTGTTGTCTGGGTTCAGTCTGTAAATAGGTGAAATTCTACAGTCTTGTATGTCAAAATATAGATCAGAAAGTACATAAAGCAATGACATGAGAAAACCTGGTTTGGGAACAATAGGGTTTTTTTTTGTTTTTTTTTTTTACCTGGTTTGGGAACAAAAGTTTTTTGTTTTTTGTTTTTTTTGTTTTTTTTTGTTTTTAAATTCAGTTTTATCACCCTTTCAAGATTATTTCAGCTCATATGACAAGGACCAATCACTAGGTGGGACGAAAACGGGAGAACTAAGAAAAACCATCTGGCACACCCGCAAGCAGAACTTGGCTTGTCTCACATTTGGCCATAATGCTGGGCTCTAACTCACACCAGGCACAGCAGTGAAACGATCGAGTGATTAAGATACAGCACTCTAAACGGCTCTGCCACGTAATAGTCGGTAAATAGCTATTCATAGCTAATGTTATATGTTAAACTACCCGACTCAAAATAAATTTTGACTTTGACTTTGACGAATAATAGTGGTAGATAAACTGATGATAATCACTTTTCCCTTGGACTTTTCAATCTGACATTTCTAGCCTCTATTTACAGCTCCTTTCACTCGAGTTTGCCGTTTGAGCATTTGCATCACACAAGAAGACCATGTGTTCCAAAGATCTGAGTTTCTTTTCATGTTGTCCTCAAAGAAATCTGGATTGATTGATCTGCTGATTTGAGTGACAGCTTCAAACTAAATGACCTTTAAAAACGGCAGGCAAACTGGAGTGAAATTTTTAACTTCCTATGTGGAATTTTTGCCATGTAGATACCGATCATGTAACTGCTTAAGTTGATAATTTCTGTTTTTGTCCCTATCCTGTTACAAATGTGTGTTCTTAATATACACTGTATATGTTGTGCAAAGAATTTTGAAATAAAAATGTGCTTTCACCAAGCAATTACAATGTTTTTATCAGAAGAGATGACATCATTACCTAAAGAATGCTGAATTGATTTTAAGAGCACCTGACACCTGGGACATCGTTTCAGTTCTAAAATAGAATAAAAAGTTACCTGATTTACAAACAAACAGCAAACTCGAGTGAACAAATTTGATTGACCTAAATGCTCAAACGGCAAACTCGAGTGAAAGGGGCTGTAATGCAGCTTGCACAAATCAATTTGTATTTTGGTTTCTCATCCCCAGTCATGTCAGGACACAGCCAATGCTTCCTGTGTATTTAACCAGTACATTTACTGTGTGGTGTTGGGAGGTACTGCTCAAGGACAAAACTTGGTGCTATTTGGGCTCTCTATCTGGAGTTTGACACTATATATTGTAACCCCTGTGCCACCAACTACCTGCTGTTGATAGGTAAAGGCTTTATGTTAGCAGCATAATTAAATTGCCCTCTTTTTGTATGCTTCAAAATTTTGTATGCAAAAATGATGCAAATTCACCAGGTAGTTCACTACAATTTCTTCACTGCCTCTGAATTTTGACACTCTACCAAAGTTGTGTCTCAATGACGCCTATAAACCTCAAGTAGAAGTTTTGTTGAAACAAGCCTCACATAAAGAATACAACAATGATGAGTTTGACATATGAGCCGCGACGCGAGAAAACCGGTCTTCGGGGTTTCCGACAAGGTCCGACACAAACCAGCCTGTACAGTCACAGAAGCAGGCTAGAGGCTAGAAATTTTGGCTATAAGTAGAAGAGGAATTGTACTATCCGAGTAGCGAAAACAAAGGTGCTGATCAGCTTCGCGGTTACCGCGAAGCTGATCTGCACCTTTGTTTTCGCATAGGCAAAAATCCGGGTTTCTCACGATGCGGCTCATATTATCATTGCATCAAGTGCAGCAAGAAATTACTTTCCCAGAAATAATGTTTTGAGACCCTGGCATGCTGTCAGATAGATACATGAGCCAAGACACGAGAAAAACGGTCTTTGGGGTTTCCAACAAGGTCTGACATGAACCAACCTGTGTACAGAAGCAGGCTAGAAGCTGGAAATTTTGGATTTAAGAAGAAGAGAAATTGTACTATCTGTGTAGCGAAAACAAAGGCGTGATCAGCTTCGCAGTTACTGCAAAGCTGATCTGCGCCTTTGTTTTCGCATAGGCAAAAATCTGGTTTTCTCATGATACGGCTTACATAATACCCTATATAGTCCAAAAATCACCTGCCAATCAACTTGTCACTTTCTAGGCAAGGCACTATCCGTTTAGCGAAAACAAAGGCGCTTTTAAGCTTCGCAGTTACTGCGAAGCTGATCTGCGCCTTTGTTTTCGCATATGCAAATTGTTGTTTTTCCCATGTGCAGGCTCATATTTTCATGACCATTAAATCATCTTAGAATGTTAAGAATGTAACTGGCATGGGGGGAAGGTTTTTTTTAGAGGGGGGGGGGGGGAGGGGGGGAGGGCTCGATCTCAGGGCCATTTCATTTCACATGCAACCTGCCATGCTGTAACACATGATGGCTGTTGACTGGGACGCTAGACCACGAATCAATCAATCAATGGTTAAGCAGTTCACATTATTTAGAACTTTATAGCAAATACTGTAATAATCAATAAAGATACAAACTTCATCACTCTTCTTGGTAATATAGAGATAGAAAAGATATCAGCAACACATATTTCACCCTAGAAAGTGCAAAGATTTCCTTCCTCATACAATGTACGAGACGTTTCTTGAGAAAAAGCTACAATTTACGTATACAACACAGGCTCATCAGCAGTTAAATCATTACTTGTTTAGAAAGTATGAACTGACTCATCTTGCTTCTTATCTGTATATTTTATTTCATAACTAGCTTAGTAGTGTCTGTGACTGGTTGGGCTGGCTGAGTCTTAATGGCAAACCCAAAGAATTTATTTTCCAGTAATGACACACACAAATGATGTCAGACACCTAATCCTTGCAGGATATGTTGAGACTGATGTTTCTTCCTGGTTTAGTATCCTATTTCTACAGACTAGGGATCGGATTCTAAATGAAGAGTCCAAAATTTAATATGCATCAAACAGTATCAAACTATTCAAACCCTTCAAAACTTGTTTAATCAAATATATCATAAAGGGCATACCTGACATTATCAGGGATCATAAACTGACATAGCCTGGGATCATAAACTGACATAACCCGAGATCATAAACTGACATAACCTAGGATCATTAACGTACATAACCTCCGATCATAAATTGACAAAACCTGGGAACAATCTGAGATCATAAACTGACATAACCTGGGATCATAAACTGACACAACCTGGGATCATAAACTGACATAACATGGGATCAATGGGATCATAAACTGACATTACCTGAGATCATGAACTGACATTACCTGAGATCATAAACTGACATAACCTAGGATCATAAACTGACATTACCTGGGATCATAAACTGAAATAACCTAGGATCATAAACTGACATAACCTGGGGTCATAAACTGACATAAACTGGGATCACAAGTTGACATAAACTGAGATCATAACTGAAATGATCTGGGGTCATAAACTTACATAACCAGGGATCATAAACTGAGATCATTACCTGGGATCATAAACTGACATAACCTGGGATCATAAACTGACATAACCTGGGATCATAAACTGACATAACCTGGGATCATAAACTGACATAACATGGGATCAATGGGATCATAAACTGACATTACCTGAGATCATGAACTGACATTACCTGGGATCATAAACTGACATAACCTAGGATCATAAACTGACATTACCTGGGATCATAAACTGACATAACCTAGGATCATAAACTGACATAACCTGGGGTCATAAACTGACATAAACTGGGATCACAAGTTGACATAAACTGAGATCATAAACTGAAATGATCTGGGGTCATAAACTGACATAACCAGGGATCATAAACTGAGATCATTACCTGGGATCATAAACTGACATTACCTGGGATCATAAACTGACATTACCTGGGATCATAAACTGACATAACCTGGGATCATAAACTGACATAACCTAGGATCATAAACTGACATAACCTGAGATCATAAACTGACATTACCTGGGATCATAAACTGACATTACCTGGGATCATAAACTCACATTACCTGGGATCATAAACTGACATTACCTGGGATCATAAACTGACATTACCTGGGATCATAAACTGATATAACCTAGGATCATAAACTGACATTACCTGGGATCATAAACTGACATAACCTAAGATCATAAACTGACATAACCTAAGATCATAAACTGACATTACCTGGGAACATAAACTGACATTGCCTAGGATCATAAACTGACATTACCTGGGATCATAAACTGACATTACCTGGGATCATAAACAGATATTACCTGGGATCATAAACTGACATAACCTAAGACCATAAACTGACATTACCTGGGATCATAAACTCACATTACCTGGCATCATAAACTGACATAACCTAAGACCATAAACTGACATTACATGGGATCATACCCTCACATTACCTGGGATCATAAACTGACATAACCTAAGATCATAAACTGACATTACCTGGGATCATAAACTGACATAACCTGAGATCATAAACTGACATAACCTTGGATCATAAACTGACATAATTAACCTAGGATCATAAACTGACATTACCTGGGATCATAAACTCACATTACCTGGGATCATAAACTGACATAACCTAAGATCATAAACTGACATTACCTGGGACCATAAACTGACATTACCTAGGATCATAAACTGACATTACCTGGGACCATAAACTGACATAACCTAAGACCATAAACTGACATTACATGGGATCATAAACTCACATTACCTGGAATCATAAACTGACATAACCTAAGATCATAAACTGACATTACCTGGGATCATAAACTGACATAACCTGGGATCATAAACTGACATAACCTGGGATCATAAACTGACATAATTAACCTAGGATCATAAACTGAAATTACCTGGGATCATAAACTGACATAACATGGGATCATAAACTGACATAACCTAGGACCATAAACTGACATTACCTGGGATCATAAACTGACATAACCTAGGATCATAAACTGACAAAACCTGAGATCATAAATTGACATAACCTGGGATCATAAACTGACATAATCTGGGATCATAAACTGACATTACCTGGGATCATAAACTGACATAATCTAGGATCATTAAGTGACATAACCTGGGATCAACCTGGGATCAATCTGGGGTCATAAACTGACATAACCTGTGATAATAAACTGACAAAACATGGGATCATAAACCAATATAACATGGAATCATAAACTGACATAACATGGGATCATAAACTGACATTACCTGAGATCATGAACTGACATTACCTGGGATCATAAACTGACATTACCTGGGATCATAAACTGACATTACCTGGGATCATAAACTGACATAACCTGGGACCATAAACTGACATAATGCACCAGTCATTTGTAACCACGACCCCCACCCCCCCTAGGTCCGGGGAATAGAGGGGACTTTGACTTTTGTTCCAGCAAATCCCTGCTAAAAGCCTTACCCTGCCGGGACTGCTCTTTGGTAAATGTTTTGTAAAACCACTGCTGTTTTCCCCCACAGCCTGCTATCTTTTCATTTCACTGCCCTTTTTGCCTATATAAGGCAAACCCCGGGTATTTCCCCCGCACTGCCGTGGCAACACTTTGGTCAAAGCCCCGCTCATTTCCACGGCTATCCCCCACCCTCCCCCGGGCCTGGGGGGGCCGTGGTTACAAATGACTAGTGGATAACCTAGGATCATAAACTGACATAACATGGGATCATAAACTGACATTACCTGAGATCATGAACTGACATTACCTGGGATCATTAACTGAACCTGGGATCATAAACTGACATAACCTAGGATCACAAACTGACATTACCTGGGATCATAAACTGACATGAACTGGGATCATAAGTTGACATAAACAGAGATCATATACTGAAATGATCTTGGGTCATAAACTTACATAACCAGGGATCATAAACTGACATAACCTGGGATCATAAACTGAGAACATAAACTGGGATAATAAACTGACATTACCTGGGATCATTAACTGACATAACCTGGGATAATTAACTGACATAACCTAGGATCATTAACTTACATTACCTAGGACCATAAACTGACATTACCTGGGATCATAAACTGACATAACCTAAGATCATAAAATGACATTACCTGGGATCATAAACTCACATTACCTGGGATCATAAACTGACAATACCTTAGATCATAAACTGACATTACCTGGGATCATAAACTGACATAACCTGGGATCATAAACTGACATAACCTGGGATAATTAACTGACTTAACCTAGGATCATTAACTTACATTACCTAGGACCATAAACTGACATTACCTGGGATCATAAACTGACATAACCTAAGATCATAAACTGACATAACCTAAGATCATAAACTGACATTACCTGGGATCATAAACTGACATTACCTGGGATCATAAACTGACATTACCTGGGATCATAAACTCACATTACCTGGGATCATAAGCTGACATTACCTGGGACCATAAACTGACATTACCTAGGATCATAAACTGACATTACCTGGGATCATAAACTGACATAACCTAGGATCATAAACTGACATTACCTAGGACCATAAACTGACATTACCTGGGATCATAAACTGACATAACCTAGGACCATAAACTGACATTACCTGGGATCATAAACTCACATTACCTGGGATCATAAACTGACATTACCTGGGACCATAAACTGACATTACATGGGATCATAAACTGGCATAACCTAAAACCATAAACTGACATTACCTGGGATCATAAACTGACATTACCTGGGATCATAAACTGACATTACCTGGGAGCATAAACTGACATAACCTAAGACCATAAACTGACATTACCTGGGATCATAAACTGACATTACCTGGGATCATAAACTGACATTACCTGGGACCATAAACTGACATAACCTGGGATCATAAACTGACATTACCTGGGATCATAAACTGACATTACCTGGGATCATAAACTGACAAAACCTAGGACCATAAACTGACATTACCTGAGATCATAAACTGACATAACCTGGGATCATAAATTGACATAACCCGAGATCATAAACTGACTTTACCTGGGACCATAAACTGACATTACCTGGGATCATAAAATCACATTACCTGGGATCATAAACTGACATAACCTAAGATCATAAACTGACATTACCTGGGACCATAAACTGACATTACCTGGGATCATAAACTGACATTACCTGGGATCATAAACTGACATTTCCTGGGACCATAAACCGACATTACCTAGGATCATAAACTGACATTACCTGGGATCATAAACTGACATTACCTAGGATCATAAACTGACATAACCTAGGACCATAAACTGACATTACTTGGGATCATAAACTGACATTACCTGGGATCATAAACTGACATTACCTGGGATCATAAACTGACATTACCTGGGATCATAAACTGACTTAACCTAGGACCATAAACTGACATTACCTGAGATCAAGAACTGACATTACCTTGGATCATAAACTGACATAACCTAGGTTCATAAACCGACATAACCTGGGGTCATAAACTGACATAACCTGGGATAATAAACTGACATTACCTGAGATCATAAACTGACATTACCTGGGATCATAAAATGACATAACCTGGGGTCATATACTGACATTACCTGAAATCATAAACTGACATAACCTAGGATCACAAACTGACATAACCTGGGGTCATAAACTGACATGAACTGGGATCATAAGTTGACATAAACTGAGATCATATACTGAAATGATCTGGGGTCATAAACTTACATAACCAGGGATCATAAACTGACATAACCTGGGATCATAAACTGAGATCATAAACTGGGATAATAAACTGACATTACCTGAGATCATTAACTGACATAACCTGGGATAATTAACTGACATAACCTAGGATCATTACCTTACATTACCTAGGACCATAAACTGACATTACCTGGGATCATAAACTGACATAACCTAAGATCATAAAATGACATTACCTAGGATCATCCTCATTACCTGGGATCATAAACTGACAATACCTTAGATCATAAACTGACATTACCTGGGATCATAAACTGACATAACCTGGGATCATAAACTGACATAACCTGGGATAATTAACTGACATAACCTAGGATCATTAACTTACATTACCTAGGACCATAAACTGACATTACCTGGGATCATAAACTGACATAAGCTAAGATCATAAACTGACATTACCTGGGATCATAAACTGACATTACCTAGGATCATAAACTGACATAACCTAGGACCATAAACTGACATTACTTGGGATCATAAACTGACATTACCTGGGATCATAAACTGACATTACCTGGGATCATAAACTGACATTACCTGGGATCATAAACTGACTTAACCTAGGACCATAAACTGACATTACCTGAGATCAAGAACTGACATTACCTGGGATCATAAACTGACATAACCTAGGTTCATAAACCGACATAACCTGGGGTCATAAACTGACATAAACTGGGATCATAAACTGACATTACCTGAGATCATAAACTGACATTACCTGGGATCATAAAATGACATAACCTGGGGTCATATACTGACATTACCTGGGATCATAAACTGACATAACCTAGGATCACAAACTGACATAACCTGGGGTCATAAACTGACATGAACTGGGATCATAAGTTGACAGAAACTGAGATCATACACTGAAATGATCTGGGGTCATAAACTTACATAACCAGGGATCATAAACTGACATAACCTGGGATCATAAACTGAGATCATAAACTGGGATAATAAACTGACATTACCTGGGATCATTAACTTACATTACCTAGAACCATAAACTGACATTACCTGGGATCATAAACTGACATAACCTAAGATCATAAAATGACATTATCTGGGATCATAAACTCACATTACCTGGGATCATAAACTGACAATACCTTAGATCATAAACTGACATTACCTGGGATCATAAACTGACATAACCTGGGATCATAAACTGACATAACCTGGGATAATTAACTGACATAACCTAGGATCATTAACTTACATTACCTAGGACCATAAACTGACATTACCTGGGATCATAAACTGACATAACCTATAATCATAAACTGACATTACCTGGGATCATAAACTGACATTACCTGGGATCATAAACTCACATTACCTGGGATCATAAACTGACATTACCTGGGACCATAAACTGACATTACCTAGGATCATAAACTGACATTACCTGAGATCATAAACTGACATAACCTAGGATCATAAACTGACATTACCTAGGACCATAAACTGACATTACCTGGGATCATAAACTGACATAACCTAGGACCATAAACTGACATTACCTGGGATCATAAACTCACATTACCTGGGATCATAAACTCACATTACCTGGAATCATAAACTGACATAACCTAGGACCAATAACTGACATTACCTGGGATCATTAACTCACATTACCTGAGATCATAAACTGACATTACCTGGGATCATAAACTGACATAACCTAAGACCATAAACTGACATTACCTAGGATCATAAACTGACATAACCTGGGATCATAAACTGAGATCATTAACTGGGACAATAAACTGACATTACCTGGGATCATTAACTGACATAACCTAAGATCATAAACTGACATAACCTGAGATCATAAACTGACATAACCTGGGATCATAAACTGACATAATCTGGGAACATAAACTGACATTACCAGGGATCATGAACTGACATAACCTGAGATCAAGAACTGACATTCCCTAGGAACATAAACTGACATTACCTGAGATCATAAACTGACATAACCTGGGGTCATAAACTGACATAAACTGGGATCATAAGTTGACATAAACTGAGATCATAATTATACTGAAAATTTTGGAATGGTCCAACTTGGCCCGCTACATAACCTAGGACCTGGTCCGGTCCAAATCTTGTTCTGATCCTGGTTCGGTACAATTATTCTGTCTAAAGACTTTGTTTCGGCCCAAATAAAATAATGTACAAATGTGCAGTAAATACAACTATGTGGATGCCAATGTATTGGAAACAGCACTGAATATGCTTTGTGTATTTATTTTTATTATTTCATGTTGTTTTTGTTGAAGCAGCACCTACTGAGTGAGGTAGACATTTGTGTTTTACACCTACCTGCACTTCTTTTAAAAATAATATGAATCTGAATGATGTCTGTTGCAGGAGTACATGTATGATTCAACCTTTTTTCTTAGCGAGGTTTTGTGCTATTGAAATACAAATCTGGCGCACTCATTAGAAAATCATGTCAGCTTATCGCATGAGTCATTTGTTACGATCTAAATATTTCAATGTAAACAAGAATAAAGACTTATTCCGGACTAACTTGGACCGGTCCAAGTTGGATCGAACCTGGTTCAAACCCGTCTAAAAAGAGTATTACATAACCAGGGATCATAAACTGAAATCATAAACTGACATAACCCGGGATCATAAACTGAGATCATAAACTGACATAACCTGGGAGCATTAACTGACAAAACCTGGGATCAAAAAATGACATAACCTGGTATAAGAAACTGACAAAAACTGGAATCATAAACTGAGATCATAAACTGATACAATCTGGGATCATAAACTGACATAACCTGGGATCATAGACAGGCATAAACTGGATCATAAACAGACATTTCCATTGATGGACAAGTGTTGTGCACAACATACACAGACTTCATACAGTTGCATAGTAAGCTATATCAAGCTATAAAACTGGAGCTCTGATTTGACAATGCCTATGAAGCACATTCACATCCAAATTGATTTTTCCTTTCAAATATTATTCTCCTGGGTAGTAAAAATTGCACTTACAATTCTAGAATGTCTATGAGGTCTGAGCCATGGTAAGGAGCCAGATTTATAGAAGGAATAAAAGTAAATTTTCTGATAACCTCAATATTTGATCTAAACCCAGAAATTACCACTGTAATTTTTCCAATTTCATGTCAATATATTTTTGTTAGTGCAATGAGTTAGTTTTTCATCTGTTTCAGAGAATGAACTCTGCAGACTTTTTTTAATCCTCAGGGGAGGAAAAAATTAGTCCAAATTCTTGTACTTCATGTTATGTAATTTTTTACACTAAAACCATGTTACAGTAATATGTATCAATTTTGTACTTGGTTTAAGAAAAAATTAAATGAATCTATCACAAGCTTATGTAGAAGATAGGCTTCTGTTCTGCGGTTGCTGTTTGGCATCATAAGGCCCCCCTTATGTCACTTACATGCAAGGGTAGGCAAGACAATGGCTTGAAGACATGTCCTATATATATAATACAAGAAACTTCCTTTTAATAATAAAACTATTACTTCAAGAGTACAGGATATTTGGCACATAACTAGCAGTCTAACATACAGTCCTCAAACACAAGGCCATCATTCCAAACATCACAATAACCCCAAATTTCATATAGGAAAACTGGGGTTTGAAGGGGTATACCTATTTTTCTTATTTTTTTATTCAAAACATAGATCTATGTTTTGAGCAAAATTATTATGAATATCAAAATTTTTCCAATGAAATTTTCAGTTTTTGCATTTGACAAAATTCTCTACATCAGGAAAACATCTCCGCATGAATACCCCCTTAAACCCCACTTTTATATAGAAAAACTGGGGTTTGCAGGGGTATACCTATTTTTCTTATTTTTGCTCTAAAACATAGATTGTGGGTACTCGTTAGAACCGCCTCGGCGAGACGATTCTAACGTGTACCCACAATCTATGTTTTGAGCAAAAATAAGAAAAATATCAAAAATTTTCTTCTGAAAATTTTCAAATTTTACAACTTAAAAAATTTCTGTATTTTGCATGGACATGTTTTCGTAATGTATTATATTGCATATGCATGTTGAAGTATTTACCTAGGTATGGTGGTGGTTTTCTTCCGTTTCTTTGGAATCAGACCCATTTTCTTGAATTTTCTGTACACTGCATTAGCTGCCATTTTCCTCGGAGGTTGCACGATCACTGGTACCAACTCTACGCCCATCGCAATGACGGCAACAGAATTTGTATTCCACACACAATTTTAGCCATATAACTTATCCAAAATTCTTTTCAAGCTGTCATATGTATCTCTAATTAGCAAGAATTCTCAGTCTTGTTATAAGCTTAATTGAATTATTCCGACATTGGTTTTCTTTTGTCTAACACAATTTTTTCCATATTAGGTTAGAATTCAATCAATCAAATGCAAGAAAATATGTAATATGTAAGGCACATGTATTTCTATTATTGAATATCCATTTTTGTACAAACAAATTCAAGTAAGTTTGTAGATTTACAGCCAGCATCTGCCGGTATACAATTGCACTATGACGAAACTAAACAATTAAATGTTCAAAAATAGAAAAATTGTCTTTAAATATTTGGTTGGATGAAATCATAATCAAAAACTTTAATATTCAGATGAAGGTGACAGTTCAAAATCACACTTTTTGATAGAAAATTGAAAAGCTAAGTTTCATTCAAAATACAAAATAATGACTATAATTTTCTCTCTTTCACACAAATGAGTGCCAGGAAAATTATCGAAACTTAAACCACTACTGACTAAACGATTCTGTAACAATGTTATATTGCTACGATTCTGTAACAATGTTATATTGCTACGCTTAACTTTAACAAGGCAATGTACAGTTTTGATGTGTACTTGGCAACTTTCAGTTTCTCGTTATTTATTTCTTTGTTGAACAAGAAAAATCTTGGAACCGATAGCAGTTAGTATGTAAGAAGAAAGATATATATCTCTGCAAAAAGCAAGGAAAGTATATTATGAGCCCCCGCATGGGAAAGCCAACAATCTGCATAGGCGAAAACAAAGACGCAGATCAGCTTTGCGGTAACCGCGAAGTTGATCAGCGCCTATGTTTTCGCTACACGGATAGTACACTTCCTCTTCTTCTTAAATCCGAAATTTCAAGCTTCTAGCCTGCTTCTGTGACTGTACAGGCTGATTTGTGTTGGACCTGTTCGTAAACCACATTGTTGGTTTTCCCACGAGGTGGCTCATATCATATGTCTGATGCAAAGAGCATGCAGCATGTGCATGTGCTTGAAGCTAGTATCTGTTTGTGCTTGCTGCATGCAAAGTACTGTAGATCCGGAAATATTCGTGAGAACTTAATTTTTGCTAATATTCGCGAATTGGTTGCCTCGCGAATTCAAAGTTCTCGCTAATAAAAAGTCACTATATACAATACATGGACACTCACTCGCGAATTCAAGAACTCGCTAATAATTCGGAAATTGAAAATTCGCGAAATAAAAGTCACGTGAAAATTTCCGAATTTACAGTATACTGTAAACCAATTTATTTGTGAGATTTTCGTGTGAAACATGAATACATATATTCACGAAAATAAATTGCCATGAAAATTTCCATTTTGATATATTTTTATCAGATACATTATTCTTGTATGTGCCAATTCAGCACTTGGAGACCACATCAAAAATCTAAATGCCATGAAAATATATACATTACGAAAACATGCCCATGCAATATACGGAGGTTTTTAAAGTTGTAAAAAATGAAAATTTCAGAAGAAAATTTTTGATATTTTTCTTATTTTTGCTCAAAACATAGATTGTGGGTACACGTTAGAACCGCTAATAAGAAAAATAGGTATACCCCTGCGAACCCCAGTTTTTCTATATAAAAGTGGGGTTTAAGGGGGTATTCATTGCACGGACATGTTTTCCTGATGTAAAGTTGGGTTTACAGTACTATTTCAACATCACATCATAAAATCATCTTTATACTGTTCAATACATAATGATACACTTTTACAGGCAGATTTGAGACAATAATTATTAAGGCCAGGTCCGTTACCTATTATATGACTGGAACAAGTCTCCCAGACATGAAGAGTTGATGCTATGCCAAAGTCTGAGAGTGCATTAACCCATCAAAGACTGACCATGGATGCCAGCAAGACAGTATCATTTACGTAATAAAAACATGAATGATCATTATTTATTACGGCTGGCTTGGCGATGTGAATGATGATGCCAGTTGAATGACTGAGCAGATACAAGCAGGAGACAAGCTGGATAGTATACTTCTTGCAACAACGGCTGTCCAGATTGAGACTAACAGAATGAGAAGGCTAGATGGCTGATGGACAGAGAGGTGGAAGGAAAAAAGATATCAAGCAGGGTGTCTGAGAATGGCAGCAGTAGGTCTTGTTGGCTATTATACTAAGGCTTGCTGTTTGGCTTAGTAAACAAGAGGACAAATGGTCCCATAAGCGCTCAACTGAGACCTGGGATATATACCAAAAAAATCTTGACTATTATGGTAATGGGTGACCTATATTGACCTTGCCATAAAATAGGTCAAGGTCATCACAGGGTCATAATTTATGTATACCTTGTAGTACTCTAGTCGCCAATGCTACATGCTAAGTTTTGTTGAAATTGGTCCACCGGTTATGGAGAAGATTTTTGAAGGGTTTTTACCATATATGGATATGGCTGCCATCTTGGTCATGTGACCTGGATTATTTATGCACACATTGGTTCCCCTTTCCTATTGATGCTACATATCAAATTTGGCTTTGATTGGCCGAGCGGTTTCAGAGAAGAAGATCTTTGAATATTATGGTGATATACATGTATATTGCCCTGGGGTGGGGCAGACCAGCCCCTGGGGTCCAATTTTTTTCAGAATCATAAATCTTCAGCCTATTTGCCCATTTGCTTTAAGTTTTTCCTCTTCAAATGACATTTTGACAATTTTCTCCATTCAAATGCATGGGCCACCTATGTTGACCTTGCCATAAAATAGGTCAAGGTCAGCCAAGGGTCTTTGTCGCCATCTTGGTCATGTGACCTAGACCATTTATATACACTTTCGTTCCCCCTTCCTAAGGATGCTCCACATGAAGTTTGGCTTTGATTGGCCAAATGGTTTCAGAGGAGAAGATATTTGAAATTGAAATTGTGGACAATGACGAGGGACAACAGGCCTTCTTGTTCTGGAGACGGAGATTTTTAAAGGTTTTTGTTATTTATAGCCATGGCGACCATCTTGGTCATGAGACCTACACCATTTATATAAACTTTGTTCCCCCTTCCTAAGGATGCTTCTCATGAAGTTTGGCTTTGATTGGTCAAGTGGTTTCAGAGCAGATCTTTGAATATTATGGTAATATACATGTATATTGCTCCAGGGTGGGGGCAGACCAGCCCTTGGGGTCCAAATGTATTCAGAATCATAAATCTTCAGTCCATTTCCTTCAAGTATGCATGGGCCACCTATACTGACTTTGCCGTAAAATAGGTCAAGGTCATCCCAGGGTCATAATTCATACAACTTTGTAGAGCTCCTCTCCTGGATGCTTCATGCCAAGTTTCAAAATCACAGGCCTTCTGTTTCTGGAGAAGAATATTTTTTAAAGGTTTTTGCTATTTATAGCCATGGTGGCCATCTTGGTCATGTGACCTAGACCATTTATATAAACTTTCGTTCCCCTTTCCTAAGGATGCTCCACATGAAGGTTGGCTTTGATTGGCCAAGTGGTTTCAGAGGAGATCTTTGAAATTAAAATTGTCACATGACGATGGACAACAGAGCTTGGCCATCCTATAAGCTTTGGCTCAGGTGAGCTAAAAATGGGTATAGGTAAGGAGGTGGGATGAAAGGTTCTGCATCAGGAATTCCATGACAATACTAACTAACTCAATCAGTGACCCTGAGGTCCAAAAAGCAATTAATTTATAAATGACAGTGGTCACATTTGGTGGTAATCAAAACTCTATATTCCCAAGAAACAGAAATGGAACGAATGGACCCCAGAAAGAGATCTAGCATCCAAAGAAAACGAGAAAGTTTCCAAACACTTATTATTCCAAGATTATTATTCCATGCAGGTAAAAGTGAATTATTCCATCATATACCAGTAATCAATCTTTTAACTTAATATTCATTACAATACATCCTAGAGAAACAATATCTTATAACTGACACTTCCAATCAGCTTCCATCACTTGGTAATCGAGCCGCAGGGTAAGAAAACCAACAAAGTGCTTAGGCGAAAACAAAGGCGCAGATCAGCTTCACAGTAACTGCGAAGCTGATCAGCACCTTTGGTTTCGCCACACGGATAGTACAATTCCTCTACTTTCTAAATCCAAATTTTTCAGCCTCTAACCATCTTTTGTGCTTGTCCAGCCCGGTTTGTGTCAGACCTGGTTGGAAACCCAAATTGTTGGTTTTCTCATGCACAGGCTCAGTTATCCTTGTATGCACTGCAGTACTGACGTCTAGTATTTCTAAACTTCTTGCAATATCCAAAACAGTTAACAACAAAGATCCAACATGAATTGAACGTGTCATGAGGAAACCAGATTTTTGCCTAAGCGAAAACAAAGGCGCAGATCAGCTGTGCAGTAACTGCACAGCTAATCAGCGACATCGTTTTCGCTACTCAGATAGTGCAACTCCTCTTCTAAAATTTCAAGCTTCTAGCCTTCTTCTTTAACTGTACAGGTTGGTTTGTGTGAGATCTGGTCGGAAACTCTGAAAACCTGTTTTCTGGCACCGCAGCTAAAATACTGTGCATTCTTACATGAACAAAACTTCCCAATCACTCGGGGAAAACTAGACAAATCGGAGATACCACAAATTACGGATTCAACATACGAATCTGCATAATGATTTTGGCAACTGTTTTCCTGTGAAGATTTTTATCAAAAACATACAAGCAAATCCGAAAGCTTTCATTTGCAACACACAGTCAGAAATGCCTCATCATACCTCATGGAATAAATGATGACCAGGCTGTGTGAGTCTTCAAGGCAATTATAGCTTTTGTCACTGCCAAGACAAGTAATTTTTGCCAATGCTTGACTAATCTGATCAGCCACAGCATGGGATAACAAGCTTTACGAAATGCAGGTAAGTTACAGATTGGCCTGTAAATCCGTAGAGTTGGACGCCGCTGCTGCACAAGTATACAAACTTCAGGGCTTTTGTATGGCCACCATAATTTCAAGCCTCTACCTGAGAGTATGAAGACTTGTAAGATGCTATCACATCCCCGTGAATATTCCTGTTTAGTCAGGTCTTCCCACAGCAAGACTTAGATTATCTCAAGCCAAACTTTTTAACTCATATAAGCCTGGCGTCCCTTTTGTGGGACATAGGCAAACAGTATAGCCCCAGATGTGACGCCGCAGAACGCGGCGTCCCATCTGGGGCTATTCTGTTTGCACAAAGAAATTTCATCGAAAAAAGAGATAAAAAATAAAAATCACTCCTAACACCCCTAAAAATGAAAGTGGACACATCCAATTGATAATGATGGGCAAATCCATTCGTCAAATATGGGTTAAGCAAGGGCTTATCAGACCAGTGGGATGAGAAACTAATGGTAAATGGCAGACTTGGATACTGTTCCTGACAATAACTTCTACATGGAAACTTCTCTCCAAAAAACTTTGTACCACACAAACAACAATAATTCATCATGAAGAATTTTGATGTTACATGATACATTCATGAAACTCAATTTTTCTTTATAATTCCTAAATTTGTTGTATTGCTTGTATACATTTTGTTGTAAATTTATAAACATGATATCATACATTCTGTTATGTACATGATTTCTCAAGTTTGTTATGGTTGTGTAAGTTTATAATGGGTGATAATGCAGTGATAATGTTACGTGGATGCAAACATGTCCTCTGCGGTCATTTTCCTGAGGTTATTATAAAAGGAGGTAAATCAAATGGTACTTTTTAACCACTCTGCAAAAATCACTTAGTATCATACTTACGGCTGTCGATGATATGCTCTGATGACAGCAGGGTTTTGCATGTGATGGTCTATGACTTGGACGACGGCAGCGAAGCATTATTTGATTCAACCCTGTGTGATGGGAAATATACATTTCACTACAAAAAAGTTAATGAAAACTTTGAAGAAAGACTAAACCTTGACCTGATCTTCTCACGATACAAGTTTGGTCAAACTCCCAAACTGAAAGACAATGACTCCTATAGAGGAGTCCCCTCACAATGCAAGTTTGGTCAAAATCTCAAACTGAAAGACAATGACTCCAATAGAGAAGGGAATCCCCTACAATGTAAGTTTGGTCAAATTCCCAAACTGGAAGACAACGAGTCCCCTCACAATGCAAGTTTGGGTCAAAATCCCAAACTGAAAGACAATGACTCCAAACAATGCAAGTTTGGTCAAAATCCCAAACTGAAAGACAATGACTCCTATAGAGGAGTCCCTTCACGATGCAAGTTTGGTCAAAATCCCAAACTGAAAGACAATGACTCCTATAGAGGAGTCCCTTCACGATGCAAGTTTGGTCAAAATCCCAAACTGAAAGACAATGACTCCTATAGAGGAGTCCCTTCACAATGCAAATTTGGTCAAAATCACAAACTGAAAGACAATGACTCCTATAGAGGAGTCCCCTCACAATGCAAGTTTGGTCAAAATCACAAACTGAAAGACAATGACTCCTATAGAGGAGTCCCCTCACAATGCAAGTTTGGTCAAAATCCCAAACTGAAAGACAATGACTCCTATAGAGGAGTCCCCTCACAATGCAAGTTTGGTCAAAATCCCAAACTGAAAGACAACTAGAAGGAGTTTTCAGAGGAAAACAGATGTCCCCCTTCTCTGCCCCAACCCACTTTTAATTTTGTAAATTTTTACATATAACCATGAAAAATATATACCAACAGACATTTTAAATTAAAACAATAAAACTGTTCTTACATTATTATTAATAGAATGATCTGAAAGCCTGAAAGTTGTAAAAAGTAATGGACCACCTCGGCCCCAACCCTAAATTTTTACAAAAAATGCAATTTTTGAACATAAATCAAGGGCCATAACTGTAAGGTCGTTTCACGAAATTTACCCATCTACAATCCCAAACCAATCCTTGCCGGTATCAACTAATATGCAAAGTTTGAAGAAAATCGGTAAAAAACTACTCCAAGTTAGAGAGCGTAAACGAAAAAAAATGCAATTTTTAACCTCAATCAAGGGCCATAACTCGGAGGTCATTTGATGAAATTTACCCATCTACAATCCCAAACCACTCCTTGTCGGTATCAACTAATATGCAAAGTTTGAAGAAAATCAGTCAAAAACTACTCAAGTTAGAGAGCGGAAACAAACAAAATGCAACTTTTAACATCAATCAAGGGCCATAACTCTGAGGTCGTTTGACAAAATTTATCAATCTACAATCCCAAACCACTCCTTGTCGGTATCAACTCATATGCAAAGTTTGAAGAAAATCGGTCAAAAATCACTCAAGTAAGAGAGCGGAAACGAAAAAAATGCAATTTTTAACCTCAATCAAGGGCCATAAGTCTAAGGTTGTTTGACGAAATTTACCCATCTACAATCCCAAACCACTCCTTGTCAATATCAACACATATGCAAAGTTTGAAGAAAATCGGTCAAAAATTACTCAAGTTAGAGAGCGGAAACGAAAAAAATGCAATTTTTAACCTCAATCAAGGGCCATAACTCTAAGGTCGTTTGACGAAATTTACCCATCTACAATCCCAAACCACTCCTTGCCGGTATCAACTAATATGCAAAGTTTGAAGAAAATCGGTCAAAAACTACTCAAGTTAGAGAGCGGCAACGAATGGAGACACCTGGATTTTCAAACAGTTAATTGACCTTTGTGACCTTGAAAATTAGGTCAAGGTCACCAAATCTAATCACTCCATTTGGCTGTCCCAATGAAGTTTCTGTGCCAGTTTGGTCTAAATCCATCCAGTGGTTCAGGAGATATCGTGCAGACAAAAAGCTACGCCGCCGCCGCCGCCGACGGGATCCACACCAAAAACAATATGTCCCCCACCCCTTCGGAGCGGGGACATAATGACTCCTATAAAGGAGTCCCCTCACTATGCAAATTTGGTCAAAATCCCAAACTGAAAGACAATGACTCCTATAGAGGAGTCCCCTCACAATGCAAGTTTGGTCAAAATCCCAAACTGAAAGCCAATGACTCTTAGAGAAGACATCTTAAATCACATTCATCATTTGAAACAAAGCTGATTAAGTTTCCCAATGCAAATCCACCAAGATCTGATTGATGAAAACGGATGATTGCAAAATAATCTTCCTTCTTGAACGACTCTCTCCCTAGGGACCATGGGACACTATTCTTTCTGTTTGTAAATATTCTAACAGTTTGTCTATCAAAAATCGTTATTTCTCAAAAAAGGACACCAAAAAACTAAAAGTTTGCAAATAATTAAAAATGAAGGCAATTTACATGTATCAGAAACCTTTTAAAAAAATTCATTTTCTTTGGCTAACATGTTAGGCAAAACACTGGGAGTGAATAAGCTGCTTTTGGTCATCAAGTATATGTTATCATGCAGTAAGAAGTTTATGGTCATCAGCTGTGTTTAAAGCCAGCCAGAAATTCATGGGCATCAAAAATGTTATCATGCAGAAAGATATCCATGGTTAACAGTTGCGAGAAATTCATGGGTATTGAATATCATACAATGCACAAAGAAGTTCATGGTCGTCAGTGGCGAGAGATTCTTGGGCATCAAAAATCATACTAGAGGACCATTGGTCCTGTAGCTCACCTGAGAGATTCAAATAATCACATTGTAAGCTCATGAGATTTAAATTAATTGAGAATCGACCAATGAAAGTCTATGCATGGACACTATTGACCCCCGGGGCATGGCCGAATTTGACCCAG
This sequence comes from Rugalucina vietnamica, assembly GCA_964017185.1. NCBI lineage: Eukaryota > Metazoa > Mollusca > Bivalvia > Lucinida > Lucinidae > Rugalucina > Rugalucina vietnamica. The sequence goes on from OZ024873.1 coordinate 56,446,571, forward strand.
GGGCATGACTGGCACAATTTATAATGGGGACTACCTAACATTGATACATACAAAATATAGAAGCTCTGGGCCTTTTGGTTTCAGAGAAGAAGATTTTTTTAGTTTTTCCCATTGTAAGTCTATGGAGACTATCTACCCCCAGGGTGTGGCCAAATTTGACCCCAGGGGCATGGCTGGCACAATTTATGTAGAGGACCATTAGCCATTGCCACATACAAAATATCAAAGCTGTGTGCCCTGTGGTTTCAGAGAAGAAATTTTTTTTAATTTTTTCCCATAGCTAGTCTATTGAGACTATCAACCTCCGGGGCCTGGCCAAATTTGACCCCAGGGGCATGAATGGCACAATTTATGTAGAGGACCATTAGCCATTGCTACATACCAAATAACAAAGCTGTGGGCCTAGTGGTTTCAGAGAAGAAGATTTTTTTAGTTTTTCCTATTGTAGGTCTATGGAGACTATCTACCCCCGGGGCGTGGCCAATTTTGACCCCGGGGACATGATTGGCACAATTTATGTAGAGGACCATTAGCCATTGCCACATACAAAAAATCAAAGCTGTGGACCCTGTGGTTTCAGAGAAGAAGATTTTTTTAGTTTTTTCCTATTGTAGGTCTATGGAGACTATCGATCCCCGGGGCGTGGCCAAATTTGACCCCAGGGGCATGATTGGCACAATTTATGTAGAGGACCATTAGCCATTGCCACATACAAAATATCAAAGCTGTGGGCCCTGTGGTTTCAGAGAAGAAGATTTTTTAATTTTTTTCCCATAGTAAGTCTATGGAGACTATCAACCCCTGGGTCGTGGCCAAATTTGACCCCAGGGGCATGAATGGCACAATTTATGTAGAGGACCATTAGCCATTGCTACATACCAAATATCAAATCTGTGGGCCTAGTGGTTTCAGAGAAGAAGATTTTTTTAGTTTTTCCAATTGTAAGTCTATGGAAACTATCCACCCCCGGTGCGTGGCCAAATTTGACCCCAGGGGCATGGCTGGCACAATTTATGTAGAGGACCATTAGCCATTGCCACATACCAAATATCAAAGCTGTGGGCCCTGTGGTTTCAGAGAAGAAGATTTTTTTAGTTTTTTCCTATTGTAGGTCTATGGAGACTATCCACCCCCGGGGCGTGGCCAAATTTGACCCCAGGGGCACGATTGGCACAATTTATGTAGAGGACCATTAGCCATTGCCACATACAAAATATCAAAGCTGTGGGCCCTGTGGTTTCAGAGAAGAAGAGTTTTTAATTTTTTTCCCATAGTAAGTCTATGGAGACAATCAACCCCTGGGGCGTGGCCAAATTTGACCCCAGGGGCATGAATGGCACAATTTATGTAGAGGACCATTAGCCATTGCTACATACCAAATATCAAAGCTGTGGGCCTAGTGGTTTCAGAGAAGAAGATTTTTTTAGTTTTTTCCTATTGTAGGTCTATGGAGACTATCGACCCCCGGGGCGTGGCCAAATTTGACCCCAGGGGCATGAATGGCACAATTTATGTAGAGGACCATTAGCCATTGCCACATACAAAATATCAAAGCTGTGGGCCCTGTGGTTTCAGAGAAGAAGATTTTTTAATTTTTTTCCCATAGTAAGTCTATGGAGACTATCAACCCCTGGGGCGTGGCCAAATTTGACCCCAGGGGCATGAATGGCACAATTTATGTAGAGGACCATTAGCCATTGCTACATACCAAATATCAAAGCTGTGGGCCTAGTGGTTTCAGAGAAGAAGATTTTTTTAGTTTTTCCGATTGTAAGTCTATGGAAACTATCCACCCCCGGGGCGTGGCCAAATTTGACCCCAGGGGCATGGCTGGCACAATTTATGTAGAGGTCCATTAGCCATTGCCACATACCAAATATCAAAGCTGTGGGCCCTGTGGTTTCAGAGAAGAAGATTTTTTAATTTTTTTCCCATAGTAAGTCTATGGAGACTATCGATCCCCCGGGGCGTGGCCAAATTTGACCCCAGGGGCATGAATGGCACAATTTACGTAGAGGACCATTAGCCATTGCGTAACATACCAAATATCAAAGCTGTGGGCCTAGTGGTTTCAGATAAGAAGATTTTTTTAGTTTTTCCCATTGTAAGTCTATGGGACCTATCTGTTGCCATGGAAACCACAATTTTGATACAATCTGCTCCAAAACCTAATGCCATCAATCCCCCAACCCAATTATGGTTCACATTAAATTTGATCAAGATCGGCCTACTAGCTTCAGAAATATTCTTCTTTGAAATTGTGGACGGACGACGACGGATGACGACGGATGACGACGGACGACGGACGACGACGACGGACGCCGGATGCCTGCCTATCCTATAAGCTCACCTGTGAGCCTTCGGCTCAGGTGAGCTAATAATCCAGACTGAAATTCATGGGCATCATTTATCGAAAATTCATGGGCATCAAAAAATGCTATCATGCAGAATGAAATACATGGTCATCAGCTGTGGGAAATTCATGGGCATCAAATATGTTATCACGCAGAATGAAATCTATGGTCATCCGCTGTGGGAAATTCATGGGCATAAAAAATGTCATCATGCAGAAAGAATTTTTGTTAATTCATGGGAATTAAAAATGCTATCATGCAAAATGAAATACATGTCCATCCGTTAAAAAAAAAGGTTATCATGCAGAAAGAAATTCATGGCCATCAGTTGTGGGAAATTCAAGGGTATAAAAATACCATGCAGAAAGAAATTAATGGGCATCGGCTGTGGGAATTTCATGGACATAAAAATGTTATCATGCAGAATGAAATACATGGTCATCAGCTGTGGGAAATTCATGGGTATTGAAAATGCTATCAGGCAAAATGAAGTAAGTCAGCAAGAAATTCATGTTTGTCAAAAATGTTATCATGCAGATGCAGCGAATTCATTGTCATTGTGAAGGTGCAGTAAAGAAGTGAAGTAAAATTATGTTATGTACATGCTGATGCAGAGACAAATAATTCTTAATGATATGTAATTAAAATAGAACAGTTCATGGGCATCAAGCATGAAGAAAAAAAAACTGTTTCACAATGGTCATACATATTGCTGTAACGTGACAGCACTGGAAACTACAGAGTCCAGTGACCGCAAAGAAAGTCGATCACCCTAAACTAGGCTGCAGACTTTTTCACAAATTAAAATCCATCATTATTCCTCAGAATTCACACTATTATCCAATTATATGCTGTGTTCAAAAGTGACAAAATAATTCTCCAAAAGTGAAGCACTCTCCATCTAGGAAGCAAAACTCAGAATTGATGACTTTTGCAAAGATTTAAGACACTTAATTTCTGAAAGGCATCAAATTAAAGTCAATAAAAATAATCAAGTGTTGAATTTCATCTTTTGCATCACTCTGATGAACCCAACCTTATTTTACTTCTCTTGAAAATTCAGAAATTCCACAATAATGTTCTAATTCCAGATTGAAGCACACTGAAACATGAATGAAGTCAAGTCAGTGTATTTTAGACAAAACCTAACAGAATGAGCATTCCAACTATATCTGAGCCACCTCGTGGAAAAACAAACAATGTGGTTTCCGAACAGGTCTGACACAAACCGGCCTGTACAGCTACAGAAGCAGGCTAGAAGCTTGAAATTTTGGAGTTAAGTAGAGGAGGAATTGTACTATCCCAGTAGCGAAAACAAAGGCGCTGATCAGCTTCGCGGTTACCGCGAAGCTGATCTGCGCCTTTGTTTTCACCAATGCAGATTGCTGGTTTTCCCATGGGGCGGCTCAATCTTATCACTCACAGACTTGCTGATAAAAACATAATTTGTTCTGAAAATATAATTTCCAGTGAAGAAAACATTAGCAACACAAAGAGATCCGTACTTCCAATATTGAAAAAAATCAGCAAAATTATTCTAAAGCATTTCAGAAGTCAAGCACTGGCATTATGATGGCCAGCAGCCTAGTTAGCTCAATCAATGTCGTCCATGTGTCGCCCTATTACGTTAATTTGTCCATGCAATTTGCTACATTAAAAGACAATTTTCAGAATACCATAGAGACTCACGCTAAAAGTTTGAAAAAGTGGGCGGGATTTTTCCTATACCTCATGTTGTAGTTTTACTAGATGCTAGTAACTGATAAGCCCTGAGTCCTATAGGTAAGAAGAAATATTGGAATATTTTGAACATATGCAACAACTATTTTGTTTGTTTTGCAGTTAAATGACCCAGTCAACAATTTTTCAGCCATGTTGGGGCAGAGACACCACATCCTGGGTCTTAATCAGTACTGCAGGAGAAGATAAATATGTCTTGCCAGTGGGGTTAAAACCCATGACCTCACCATGCAGGGTGCAATGCTCTACCACTAGACCACCACGCTTCCCTGAAAATACTCTTTAAAACTGTCTAATCGAATTGAGCAGTAGCAACAATCATTGTGGTCATGGACGCTGATTTCAGCAATCTTCCATTATATCATTTCATCACAGTGGGTTAATTCAAGCCCAATTCAGAATCTAAGTTCTGCTTGCACTGTTGCGTCAGGTGGAACTCCCGTTTTTACCAGCCTAACATTTTTTATCTCAGTATGAGTGAAATAATCTTGAAAATGAAGTAAAACAGAATAAAAAAAAATAAAATAAAATAAACTTTGCTTAAAGTTAGGCTTAAAAGGTCTATACAGCATAACTGTGTTAGCATGTTGGTTCACTGTCACCTACTGATGTAAGAAATAAGTAAATCGACCATATACATATATTGCATACAACCTCCAGAGTTAAGGATGAAAGCTTATAGGCCGCAAAGATCGGACTGCACAAAATGGCTGTTTAATATTAGCACCATTACAATCCTATTATGTAACTTTCTTTTTTTCAGCATAGTTCTGATTCAAAATCAAAAGACAATACATGTAATTGGTTTAGTTTGTTTGTATAAGCTTTCACTTCCCAGTCAAAAATTTCTCAGTCATGTTGAGACAAAGCCAATGCTTCCTGGGTGCTTATCCAATACTATGGCTACTTAAAATGTCTCGCTCAAGGACACAACCCGAGGATGGCAAGGTTCCAACCCAGGACCTCTCCATTCAGAGTTGACACAGTACCACTAGTTCCCCAAATACTACTTGGCACCAATTCTCTTCACTGACATGTAAACTGTGTCAAATTTACAGTTTAGACCAGATCGGACACAAACGGGCCTATACAGTCATAGAAGCAGGCTAGAAGCTTAAATCTAGATTTTATTTACAAAGACTAGATATTGTACAATATCCATGAAGCGAAATAAGGTCTGGATCATCTCAGAAAATCGCGATCGAAATTATCGCGCAGATGCGCCACGGCGCCATATATTTACTGGCAGTAAAGGAGGTTACATATTTCAATAGAAATGAGACAATTTTATTGCGGTTCTGCGCGATTGAAAGCTCATACGATTGCTATCATTTAGCCTGGTTTTCGACAATTCGGCTTGGCTTTTTTCGGATGTGATCGGACCACGTGGAGGGAAACTACAGAGGTATGCAGATGAAAATTTTGCAAAACGAACTAGAATTTCAATCAACTGCCGACAGAATCACAGAATTTTTTTACTAACCATTTTTACATCATTTTGCTCTCTGATCTTTGAAAGAGTTTCAGAAAGTAAAATATTTGTTTGTAATCTTTTATTTCAGGGTTGTAATCTTTTTTGAAGAGGGGGACCTTACTGCTGGAGCCCACGCCTCAAGTATCAAAGATTGCACATAATTGCGCGATCAGCCATTTCCGATGCGTCTCATTCTTTAGTCTCAATTCGTTTCATTATTTAGTCAGAATTATTGGTTTGGAGTGATTCCCCTTGATAAGGAGAATTAAATGTTGCGTATATACGCGATAATTTCGATCACGATTTTCCGAGATGATCCAGACCTGGAAATAGAAAGTGCTGATTATCTCATGATGTGGCTCATCTCCTATGACATCGCTCAAGTTTCCAGGTAATCAAATAATGAAAAAGCAAAAAATGCAAGAATTTCATTTTTTTCTTTCTTCTATACATCTGAGACATAATTACAAATAAGCTGCCACACAAGAAAACCAACAACATGCACAGGTGATAAAAGGTGCAGATCAGCTGTGCAGTAACTGCACACCCAATCAGCATCTTTGTTGTCGCTACACAGATAGTACAATATCCCTCTTCTTCTTTAAAGCGAAATTTCAAGCTTCTAGCCTGCTTCTGTGTCTAGTGGTTCATGTCAGACCTGATTGGAAACCAAAACTGTGGTTTTCTCAGGCAAAGACTCAACGATTCCTATGTCTCATATCATCACAATGCTGTCAGCAAATCTAGGAGCTTAAGCCTTTATTGTTGTTTCGCAACAACCCCCTTAGAACTGTCTACAAATCTACATTTTTAAAGCTAGAAAAAGTCACTGCAGTTAAGCCAAAGTCTAAAGGAAAAGTTTTTTGATGTCAAGACTCCCAGAGTAATAATTCTTATTACTGATAGTTCTAGTGTAACTTCTAGGGTGCACTATCTTAATCCATATTTGACGAATGGATTCTCCCATCATTATCAATTGGGTGAGTCCACCTTCATTTTAAGGAGCGTTAGGAGTGATTTTTAAATTTTATTCTGCGGCGTCACATCTGGGGCTATTCTGTTTGCCTATGTCCCATAAAAGGGACGCCAGGCTTAAATGAGTTAATAGGCTCGAATGACGTCAGTCATACTACAATAAGCCTCAGTTTGAGAGACAGTAATTTCCCTTAGCTCATTTATCACAAAATTATGTCTTTAAGGATAATTATCAAGATCTCTCAAAATGTTCAATGTCATTGAGTAGGTAATTATGTAAGAATCTTGCATGATTCTGCAGTATTTCAATATTTTATTTGCTTTGCGGTGATGTCAAAGTCAACAAATTTTCAGTGATGTTGGGACAGTGTCGCTGCTTCAAATCTTTGGTATAAACCAGTACTATGCAAGTTAATGTTTCTTGCACAAGGACACACACAACCCAGTGGGGTCAAACCCAGGACCACTTATTTATAGTCTATCTCATGTTGCATTCAACATATGAGCCGCCTCGTCGGAAAACCAACAATGTGGTTTCCGGACAGGTCCGACACAAACCGACCTGTACAAGTACTGAAAAGAGCTAGAAGCTTGAAATTTTGGATTTAAGTAGAAGAGGAATTGTACTATCCGAGTAGCGAAAACAAAGGCGCTGATCAGCTTCGCGGTTGCCGCGAAGCTGATCTGCGTCTTTGTTTTCACCTATGCAGATTGTTGGTTTTCCCATGAGGCGGCTCATATGCAGTACCATTTACAGTATTTTACCCATGTGTTGGCCACCAGGATCCCAATTTACTGTTCAAATAATGGTTGTGGTGAACTTTTTTTTCATGTGATGCTGAATATATGTAGGCATACAGTGTAGAAACCGACCTTACATGGTGGATTAAGCCTGAACAATGACCTTTGACTAAGGACAAAGGGTGTTTTCAGTTCATTGGTAACAGCTTGTAGGTTCAAGTTGTCAACTTTACCTTTCTGTTACCTTATTGCTCATAAGTTTTCTCTTTTTTTATTTTTCATATGAGACGGATCAATCAGTAGGTTGGTCGAAAACAGGACAACTCGGAGAAAAAAAAAACACAACTGGCACACCCACAAGCAGAACTTGGTTTGTCTCATATGTGTTCTGTATGGGGCTCAAACCAACACCCGAGACATAGCAGTGAGATGATTGAATAGTTAAGCGTGGTAATGAAATATCAGCGCTCCTAACCACTCGGCCATGGGGGCTGCCATATATTTTCAGACAGCAGTGAAAACTAAATACGGAATTCCTGGTGGCCTAGTGGCTTCACTTCAGATCCAGCAGTTGAAGGTTTGAATCCCACCAGAACCGGTATGTGTCCTTCAGCAAGACTAAATACTAGTAAATACCCTCAAAGCGCCGAAGGCATCCCTACATGACTAAAAAATTGTTGCCAACATAAACAACCAAAGCACTAAAATATGGAAAAAGCACACTCTGCAGTCCATCTACACATTATGAAAACTTGCCCATAGAGTATACAGAGAATTTTTTCAGCATTAAAAATAAAAAATTTCATTGGAAAAAAAAAACATTTTTGTAATATTTTTGCTCAAAACATACATTGTGGGTACACGATAGAACCGCCTCGCAAAGGCGGTTCTTGAACGAGTACCCAAAATGTATGTTTTGGATCAAAAATAAGAAAATTAGGTACCCCCCCTCCCCCGCCACAAACCCCACTTTTTTTCTAAATAAAAGTGGGGTTTAAGGGGGTATACCTGTCATGGACATGTTTCCCAGATGTATACAGACAATCAAAGTGAATGTATGACACAAAACTGGTAAAAAAATGACAAAACAAGAATTTTACATGGATTTCCGGAAGCTAAACTTTCGCTTCAATCATCTGAGAAATTACAGGGGCTGTATTGATTGCGAAAGCATAAAACTGAGCAGGACATTTAATTGCTACACTGTAGGCATTAATAAAAGATATAGACTGAATATAATTGGCGTCCTTGTCTGAACTATATTTGAGCCGCCGCATGGGAAAACCAACAATCTGCATAGGCGAAAACAAAAGCGCAGATCAGCTTCGCAGTAACTGCGAAGCTGATCAGCGCCTATGTTTTCGCTATACGGATAGTACAATTTCTTCTTCTTCTTATATTCGAAATTTCAAGCTTCTAACCTTCTTCTGTGATTGTACAGCTCGGTTTGTGTCGGACCAGCCTTAAGTGGTCGGAACCCAAATTGTTGGTTTTCTCACGCAAAGGCTCATTTAACAGTTTGTGTGGGACCTTTGGTTCCAAACCAGTGGACAAATGCAAGGGAAGAAAATATGACAATCCATCATGAATATGGACAGATATATGCCTCCCTGGCATTTTAATTTAGAGTTAGTTGCCTAGAGGATTTTAAGAGTATCATTAGAGCTGCGTCATGAGAAAACCAGATTTTTGCCAATGCGAAAACAAAGACGCAGATCAGCTGTGCAGTAATGCACAGCTGATCAGCCCCTTTGCTTTCGCTACTCGGATAGAACCATCCCTCTTCTACTTATATCCAAAATTTCAAGCTACTAGTCATCTTCTGTGACTGCACAGGCCGATTTGTGTCGCACCTTGTCGTAAATCCCGAAGACCGGTTTTCTCCCATCGAGGCTCATTATGGTATGGTTTCTCTACCAATACAGACATGTATTCATGGAAGAGACAACGCAAAAGCAAATCACAGCTGCATTGTTAAAAAAAAAAAGTCTCTTGCAACATTAACTGCGTAATGCAGTATGGTGACGTACCAAAATCAGAGAAACATATGTGGCATGATGATATATATCCCAGACATATTCTATATCAATGCTACGATACTTCCACTGTGTTTTAGATTCTAAGTCTTAAACGCAGGACATCAGCAAAGCTAGCTGTCATGCCAAATATAGCCACTTGGTATTTGCTTTGGTTAATATCCCAGTAAACAATTTTTCAGTCAAGTCTGGAGAACGCTTAACACTTCCAGAGTATTAACCAGTACTATTTCTTGCTCAAGGACACTACACTGCGAGGATAGGTATTGACCCAGCGCACACATGACGTCAAAATGACGTCATATCTACGTCGATGCGACGTATAGACGTCGATCTGACGTCAGAATGTGCCTGCTGGGGAACCAAGGACCTTTCACTCAGGAATTATGTACTCTACCACGGGGGCACCATGCCACCACATTTCCCTGTTTAGGATTTGAATCCAGCCTAAGACTCATCAGAATCTACCCTGTCTACATGCTTTGTTATGTCTGTTTGTTTTTGTTATTGTTTTACATCAATCGCTGATCAGTTATCCATATATTAACCCTTTTCCTGGGCAAGCCACACAGAGGCAGATTACCAATACTTAGTGCCCATTTCATATAGGCACAAAGATCAATTATATATGAGCCGCCTCGTGGGAAAACCAATGTGGTTTCCGAACAGGTCCCACACAAACCGGGCTGTACAAGCACAGAAGATGGCTAGAGACTGGAAATTTTGGATTTAGAAAGTAGAGGAATTGTGCTACCAGTGAAGCGAAAACAAAGGCGCTGATCAGCTTCGTGGTTACCGCAAAGCTGATCTGCGCCTTTGTTTTCGCATATGCAGATTGTTGGTTTTCCCATGAGCCAGCTCATGGCTAGCTGTTCCCTGTTAAAAATATAAGCAAAAACAAACATTTCCGAGGTCAAAACAATTCCAAATTGATCAGTTTCTGATTTAATATGTCTATCAAGTATAAAAGACAAATTGCATTTAATTAGGTAATAAACTCTCGAGAATTAATGGCCAATATTAACATGTTATGGATTTCTGTTGTAACAGGAGATAGAGCCTGGTAACTCTGTAGCTGTTGGGCATAGCCACTTTGCAAGAAAAACAATCTTTTTGATTACTTACCATATATAGACTTACACCAAGAGACATGATGTTCCCTATACTTCATGTTGAGATTTTACTAGATTCTAGTAACTGACTATGGGTACGTATACTATTATATTGTGGTGTAAGTCAACATAATTTCTTCCAAGTGGGGTGTTTTTCCCAGTCATACCAGTATAACTGTTGGGAGTTATTGTCATGCTTGAGGACACAACCTGGTGCTACATGGGCTTCGAACCCCTGACCTCAGGATTCAGGTCTGACAGTGAGTGTACCACTCATGCTCCCCATTCTAGTAACTTATATGTGAAATAATGTCCTAAAACGTTCAAATTCCGACGCTGAAACACCTTTTTTTTTTCATTCAGTTTTTGCACAGCTGATCAGTGCCTTTGTTTTCATTTCATGGATAGAACAATCCCTCCTCTTCTTAAATCTGGTATTTCAAGCTTCTAGCATTCTTTTGTGAGTGCCCAGGCCAGTTAGTGTTGGATCTGTTCGGTTACTTCGAAGATTAAATTTCTTATGTCATGGCTCATATAGTTTGTGTGTCTGAAAGGATGGGGGAGAAATCTTTAAACACTTTCCATTTAGGCAACTACTGCTTATCTAACCTAAATGAATATTTTTTCATGAGAACTTATATTGGGCACCCGAAATCAGTAAAACCTGGCTGATGATGCCTTCAAGCAAGTTATGACTTTTAATCTAGCCCGGTACTTGACTTGGTACATAGCATGACTGTATTTGTACCCTTATATACTGTAGATCCGGAAATATTCGCGAGAACTTAATTTTCGCTAATATTCGCGAATTGGTTGCCTCGCGAATTCTAAGTTCTCGCTAATAAAGAGTCACAATAAACTCTATAGAATACATGGACACTCACTCGCGAATTCAAGAACTCGCTAATAATTCGGAAGTAGAAAATTCGCGAAATAAAAGTCACGCGAAAATTTCCGAATTTACAGTAATACATCAACATTTTTTCAATTATGTCTGGACAGACATAGGTTTTAAAACCCAAGACCTCTTGCTCTCCTCCACTCAGTCACCACATTCCCCTTAAGTCCAATTCGCATGCGCCAAAAATACACACGTGTAAATATACTCCGGTGTGCAAATTTTGCTCGGGGTAAGTAAAAGGTGCATGCGAACGCAAATACACACCGGAGTATATTTACATATGGGTAAATTTAGTCCTGGGTCTGACCAGATGCAAATTTTATTTTTACAAATACACACGTGTAAATTTACTATTATGTGCCATGCGAACGCAAAGTAAAATTTACCCATGAGTATTTTTATTTCAAGTCAATATTTTGCTTTTAGATAACGAATTTTCACATTTTTGTTCCTAACTGATTATATGACAGTTGCTGAAACTGTGCACATTGTTGCTAAGAGTTTATTGCCATTCATAACATTTTAGATCATATGGAGTGCAAACAGCTACACTATTTCTTCATTGATTCTTGGTTAGGATTCTTGGGGCATTTTAACAGTAATTCCTTTTAAAGGATGAAAAAAGGGAACTGTGTAACTGCTAAGGTTATGCCTGACCATTACATGATTCCCCTCTGCTGCCAAAGTCTACATGAACACCTTGAAGCAGCCTCTTCTTGTTTTGCAAATACAGAAAACTTAAATGAATAGGTTTTAATCCAGAAATGATAAATTTACATACAAAAATACTCCTGGCGATAAAACCCATGCGAACGCAATTTAAATTTACTCTCAGGTTGATTTGCACACCGGAGTATAAATACACACCGGAGTATATTTACACGCGTGTATTTTTTGCGCATGCGAATTGGACTTTAGACAGACTGTAAACACATATACTTGATTCTAACACCACCTTATCATCTTTCCCCATTGAACCTAATGGAAACATCCCCATTTGCAAATTTATAACAATAATTCTCTGTACAAAAAATTATGCGTGTATATTAAATTAGGTTGTGTTTTTGTGACATCGCACATAAACATTCATGTCCGCGGAGAATGAGCATTCATATATAATCCTTGCATTGTTGATTGTCACCTCCCCTTGACCAACTTTGTCCCGTTCACCTGTTACAGGTGAACGGGACAAAGTTGGTCAAGGGGAGGTGACAATACAATAGTAATACCGGTACTTGTAAGTTAACGGAACACGAAACCAAAGTGACCTTTGCCACGACATATATACAAAATGGGATTGCACACTTTTAATATTAATAATAGTGCAAATACCACACAGTTAATTCTATAACTGGCAGTTGTATTCTATAACTGGCAGTTGTATCCAAATTCTGTGGAAGTTTATCCATAAGGAACCATGCATGACTATAAGAATGGATTACCTGTCTTGATTTACAAATTGAAATGTTATGAAATATGGACATAAAGAACAACTTACCTGTTTTCGTACATCAAGGACAGCATATGAAAAAGAAAAGAAAAAAAAATGCATTAGTTCAATACAATAGAAAACTTACAGGCACAATGAACTGTAACAGTGCACTGTACGTTTACATGGAAATTTTCTTGGCAATTCATTTTTCATGTCAATGTCAGGTAGAAGTCCCATAAAATGAAGGCAAAGTCCCGACATGACCATGACTGTTGACTGGGATTAAAGCAACAAATCAAACAAGCAATAAACTTGCTTTCACTCAAGGCAAATTTGGTCCCATTCTATCGTGTGCAGTATCTAATAGGTCTGGAATACATATAATGTTACAAACCTTTTTCCTGATTTGTAAGGTTTATCTCCAGTATGTAATTGCAAACAAATGGGTAGTGATATAACAAAAAATAATGAGTTTTATTACATGTGGTTCTGTTATAGTCCAGTATAGTTTCTGAAAAAATTATTGTTTTCATTTTTGTCATTTACATACAAGAAAATGTTCCCCACCAGGGACGGACTGAGTCAGTTGCATACCGTGTCAGTTGTATACAATACTGAGGCAACAGGGTATATACTGAGAGCCCTACAGTATTCAATTGGCTGTAGACTGAGACATGATAATGCACCAGTCATGTGTAACCATGCACCAGTCATGTGTAACCATGCACCAGTCATGTGTAACCATATCCCCCAGTCCCAGGAAAAGCAAGGACTTTAAGACGATCCAGCAAACCACTGCTAAAACTCTGCATTACTTAGACACCCATTTGGTAAATAAAAAGTAAAACTGAGTTCCTTTAAGAGCAGGGATAACGTTAATGAGAAAGCGGATGGGCCATACCGCGGTTTCGGCTACTTAAAACCCCTGCTTATTTCCCCTGCACTCTACTGCTGTTTTTGCAAATATAATGCAAACCCCCGGTAGTTCCCCTTCACCCATGGAGAACAAATCCAAGATAAAATCCTCCCTCATTTCCACTGCTGTTCCTGGCCCTCCCCCAGGACTTGGGAGTGGGGCTTACAAATGACCAGTGCATGCATAACTATTATGGCTGCTGAAATCCTTGTAAAACAGCAGATTCAGGTTTCATAGATTTAAACTGGAGCACAGACCATGTTTATCACCAACACAAAGCAACAACACAAATAAATCATTCGAGTATGAAAATGGTTATACTAATTGATAAACAAAACTTTATGAGCAATTACAGTTGTACTGTCAACATGCATTTTCTTTCATGTTCAGCTGAAGGACCACACCAAAAGGTAGTTGACAACCATAGAAAACTATTTTGAGCCTGTGCATGAGAAAACCAACAATTTGGGTTACGACCAAGTCTGACACAAACTGGGCTGTACAGTCACAGAAGCAGGCTAGAAGCTTGAAATTTCGGATTTAAGAAGAAGAGAAATTGTACTATCTGTGTAGCGGAAACAAAGGCGCTGATCAGCTTCGCGGTTACCGCCTGATCAGCTTCGTGGTTACCGCGAAGCTGATCTGCGGCTTTGTTTTTGTCTATGCAAATTGTTGGCTTTCTCATGCACAGAATCACATTAGTATGAACCGCTTAGAAAATACTATAAAACTGTAAGCTTTTAGTATATTTGTGATAAAGATGACACATTTTTATTTTTTACTAGGTTTAACTAATTAAATCAACAAATTAAATTTATCTGTTAAATATATCTCAAAGGAGCTAAAAACAGCCTGTGTCAGTTGATTTGGTTGGTTGATTTAAGGTTAAACATCCTACCAACAGCTAAGGTCATATTGTAATGGGACCTTGGTTTATATCTTGACTGACACACTGGATAAATAAAGCCTAGAATCAAACCTGCAACCCTGGTTTTCAAAGGCAAGTGACTTAACCACTGATACACGGATGCTTCCCAGTGTCAGTTGAACTGGTGATACACACCGAAAACTGGTCAACTGCCTCACAGGTGCTTGGCCAGCAGTACTGACCCATTTTTACATGACCTATTAAAGTTGTTTTAAGAAGGGGCTTAAAGCACCAAAGGATCATATTTAGGACAAAAGCATCATATTTCATCTTGATAGCTATTTCTTTTGTTTCTAACTTTCATTGATGCATATTGAACTCAAAACTGGACTACAAAAAGGTTGGTTGGTATATAGATATGAGCCGCCTCGTGGGAAAACCAACAATGTGGTTTCCGAACAGGTCCGACACAAACCAGCCTGTACAGTCACAGAAGCAGGCTAGAAGCTTGAAATTTCGGATTTAAGAAGAAGAGGAACTGTACTATCCTTGTAGCGAAAACAAAGGCGCTGATCAGCTTCGCGGTTACCGCGAAGCTGATCTGCGTCTTTGTTTTCGCCTATGCACATTGTTGGTTTTCCCACGAGGCGGCTCATATAGTATTGGTGTTTTACATCCCCGCTAAACAGCTCAGGTCATATGTAAATGGGACCTCTGTTTAAGTATTATTCAAAGAACTGAAGCAGGCAGGACAGAACTCATGAGCTCTTTCAAGAAGGTTGGACATGTATACCGTCATCAGGAAACATGTCCATGAAACGTATACCCTCATGAACCCCACTTTTACACAGTAAAACTGGGATTTACAGGGAGATATATCTATTTTCTTATTCTTAATCCAAAACACAGATTGTGGGTACTTGTTAGAACCAGCGAGGCGGTAGCATAGCAAGGCGGTTCTAACATGTACCCACAATCAATATTTGGAAACAAATATATTAAAAATATCAATTTTTCCAATGAAATTTTTAATTATCTGATAAAAAATCTACGTATATTGCAGTGGCAAGTTTTCTTTAAGTTTTCATGGGCAGTTTTCATAATACAGAACAACTGGACCTACTCTAGTCTCCTCTCTCGTGCTGTACGTATCAGCCTCTCGTCAAACGACATCAGTCGGTGAAAACTGAGCCGGCGTTTGTAATGACCCAAGTCTATTTTCGATTCTGACTGTACTGACGCCATGTTCTTTATATCCGAATCCATATTCACGTTAATACTTGTATATATCAATGTCCTGCAGTTTACTCGAATTTATGTAGCACTAATGTTGAAACATCAGCATATACAAAACAGCATTTATGACAAAATTTCACACGCAAGGTGACTGGTGCTTACAGTATATAGGTCAATTCAAACCAACAATTTCACCATGATTTCTTAATCAGTTGGGTGTATTATATTCCTTTTCTCTGGTATGAATGAAAGTTGGTCCAAGGTCACTATCACTACAGAGCAGCTTATCTTCCTGATCTCCCAAAACAACCATATAAAGGGATGTCACTTGTCACATAATCCTAATTCACTACAAACTTAACTATCCAATCCAGCATTGTTTTCAATGAGCAAAAATGAATTTTCAGCCATTCCAAAATATATCACACTGATTAATTTAGAACGTTAATTGTGTTAATCACATCTCCCTGATGACTTTAGCATATTGTAATCATGAATTCACCTGTTCTTAATATAAAACCAGATATAAATATATGTCTCTCTTTTTTTTTCTTCTTTTTTCCACCTTGCTTATCTCACTTATACAACACTGAAGTAAAGCAGGTATAAATTTACTATCAAAAAGAATGAATCAAAAGGATTTATGTGTATATCTTGCAGTTCATTATCATTTTATCAACATATCATTCATTATAATATAAAAGCTCAAAAATGTAACAAATTAATATACAAAAAATTAGGGCTAAATTCCTCCAAATATTTGTCACAGTGAATTTAGACAACTGATGTAATGGAATGGAGGTTATCTCCCTTTATGCACCATTCATTTGTAATCACTGCTCCCCCACCTGCGGGGAAGGGTGGGGATTATGATTTTACAGCTTTCAGTGCCCTGCTGTTAGCCCCACCCCCAGGGGACAAACTGGAGGTCACATCTTTGATCCGTTTGCCCTGCCCTTCGCAATAGAAAATCTCCCTGGGGTATTGATCCTTATGTCAAAACCCCATTATTTCCCCTGTACTGCAGGGAAACTCAAACAGTAGTTGCCCCGCACTTTAGCCCGGTTATCCCCCACCCTTCCCCGAAGACTTGGGGGAAGGGGGGGGGGGGCATGTTTACAAATGACTGGTGCATTAGAAAATGTACTTTTAAAAGTAGAAATTTTTCTTTCCCTTGCTCAATTATAACTTTGAATCGGATGACCATCAAAATAATATAATAATTTGTCTTTATCGAATATATGTGACATATATATGGTAATTATGGATCGTTTTTCAGTAAACCAACTGTGCAATGTGTCAATGACTTTATTAAAGGAATGACCTGCTGCGGAACACAATTAAGTGTATTATAATCTTTACAAAAATAATAGTCTTATACAAACTCGACATGTAACATGTTTGACACAACTTCAGATATACGATCTGATATATTTCAGAAAGCTTTTTTAGATCCGATATCTTTCAGTAAGCTTTTTTAAGATCACGACTATTTTGGAATCACAATGACTATACTGATCAGAAAACGAAATGCACCATAACCAGTGTTGTATTTAAAGTATTAGTGGCAAATAATCAAAATTTAATAAATCCTAACAAACACAATAAATAAATATCCCATACAAGAGAAACCGTCAAAACAACAACGAAAAAATACATTATTATGCTTAGTCAGTATACCAAAATATATGATAACTAGAAACTGTGTTAATGAAACCTTACTCCCTTGAGCAACTGGTGTACTTATAGGTCAACTTAAAAATATGAGCCACCTCATGGGAAAACCAACAATCTGCATTGGCGAAAACAAAGACGCAGATCAGCTTCGCGGTGACCGCGAAGCTGATCAGCGCCTTTGTTTTCGCTACTCGGATAGTACAATTCCTTTTCTACTTAAATCTGAAATTTCAAGCTTCTAGCTCTTTTCTGTGCTTGTACAGGCCGGTTTGTGTCGGACCTGTTCGGAAACCACATTGTTGGTTTTCCGAGGCGGCTCATATATTGAATGCATCACAAAATTTAATATCATTTTTTTTTTTTTAACTTAGCATCATTACTATAGTTATATGTATTCATTACTTATAAACCATTCACTGTAATAACTATGTGATGGCGATTCAAGCTGATTAAGTTGTAGGCTACTTGCAAAAGAATAGTCATTAACTTTTGGTAAACTGCCTCCAGGAGGCTTCAATAACCAAGGAGCAGCGTAGTTAAAAATGACTTTCCATAGACCTTGTTTACATCAGATGCAAACCAGCCAATCAAACAATAAGTTGATAATCTATCTGGTCCATCGCCAAAATAAAAACAAAAATAAAAACTAAAGTCATCCCCCGACACGAAAAGATATACTAATGAGGTCATCCAGACCTGCTATGAATTTTTAATACTTAAAGTGACAGTAGCATATCATAGCTTAACCCATAATTATGCTCAGTTTGAAAGTTTGCTCATAAGAAAGCCAACAAAATGTTTGGGGAAAACAAAGGCGCAGATCAGCTTCGCAGTTACTGCGAAGCTGATCAGCGCCTTTGTTTTCGCTACATGGATAGTACAATCCCTCTTCTTCTTAAATCCGAAATTTCAAGCTTATAGCCTGCGACAGTGGCTGTACAGGCTGGTTTGTGTCTGACCTGGTCAGAACCCAAATTGTTGGTTTTCTCACAAAAACACTAATTAATCCGAAGTTCAAAGCTGAATCGAGCACAGGTACAGATGTATCACAGTTTCCTCATTTGCAACTACTCTTGAAAACTGTATGTTTGTGCCAGGTTTCTTTCCAATTCCTCCTAACCATAATGTTTTTCACATACATTGCACTACAAACTCCATGGTATTTAAACTTGGTCACTGACATACGAGATATAATATATATGGACCACAGGTTTGGGAAATAATAAGGTATTCAGAAAACAATTTAAAATGAATGTATGGGCTATACTGCTCACCTGAGCTTAAAACAGCTCTTACAGCTCAGCTAATTGGTCAACAAACACAATTGAATGTGCGTGAAAAAACAAACAATTTGTGTTCCGACCAGGTTGGACTCAAACCGGGTTGTACAGTCAGAGAAGATGGCTAGATGGCTTGAAATTTTGGATTGAAGTAGAAGAGGGATTCGACTACATTGTATCTGTGTAGCGAAAACAAAGGGCTGATCAGCTTAGTGGTTATGCAGATTCTTGGTTTTCTCAAGCGGCGGCTCAATTGATATCCAACAAGTAGACCTTGTTGCAGAAAGGTGAAGGTCAACAAATGAGCCGTCTCATGGGAAAACCAACAATCTGCATATGCAGGCCTCCTAGTAGCCCACTTGAAAAATATAGGTTTTTATACAGGTTCCTTTTAACCAAAATATAGGTTCTTTTATAGGTTTTTCACCAAAAATATAGGCTATTTTAAGGTCTTTTATCTCACTTCCATCATAATTTTAGCAGCTAATCAGGCCGGCGCTCAAGAGTTACTATACAAAAGAACGAGAAAGCCCACACATGAGCAAGAAAATTTTGTGAGGAATGAAATAGCTCTCATGCTATCAGATTTGTTTCTAGAGAGAATTTTACACAATAAAACCTGATAATTTTCACAGAAAACAGGTTTAATTTGTGAAAATGAAATAGATTCCAAGCTTTCGGAGGGCATTCCAGAGAGGAAGATGATTTTACAAAATAAATCCTGCTTTTTCTCAAGTTCAGAAAACATGTAAATGACAAACTCATTATCTGTATATATTTCTAATTATGTGAAATATTGTGAAGCTGTATATGTATCGCCACCTTGGTCTGAAAGAAATGTAAGCCTGTGTTTAATAATGATAACCCATTTTTATATGAATTTAAATTTTCTGCTTAATAAGCTAGCCTGGAGTCTTTAATAGATCTGACTTGAGCAGATTTTGCCAAATCTTGTGAATTGATATTGCAAACAAAATAAAATGAATATACCTGTCAGCAGCAAAACTGCAAAACTCAAAAGAAAAACAAAATCATGAACAGCTGTTCAAAGAATGCATCTTCAAAACATTTACAAGCACCAGAAAACAAACACTGATCTTAAAATGATTCATCTTGCTTTTCCGCAAAAAAAAATATAGGCTTTTGTAGAAAAATATAGGTTATTTATAGGTTTTTAGCCATTTTTGGGGCAAAATAAAGGTTATATAAGTTTTTACTAATTTGACAATAAAATTATAGGTTTTTACAGGTTTTATAGGTTTCGCTAGGAGGCCTGCATATGCGAAAACAAAGAGGCAGATCAGATTCGCGGTCACCGCAAAGCTGATCAGGGCCTTTGTTTTCGCTACACTGATAGTACAATTCTTCTACTATCTAAATCCAAAATTTCCAGTCTCTAACCATCTGTGACTGTACAGCCTGATTTGTATCAGACCTGTTCGGAAACCACATTGTTGGTTTTCCCACGAGACGGCTCAAATGGTTAATACATGTACAGTACAGTTGTCGCGATGCTTTGAGCGATCGCGCAACGCGCACAAAATTTTAATCCCTTCTAAAAACATTTTGCGAGTGACACTCGCGAGTGACGTGCAAGTTTTTCGTAATACAGTTTGCGAGTGACGCGCAAAGTTCCTTTGGTTTGTCGCGCATCGTGCATGGATCTTTGCTTGATGCGCGACGTGATTCATCGCACTATAACATTCAAGTACACGTACTTATAAAAAGTATTTGTAAATTACTACTTTTTTGCTTGGTTTCAACGCGTTTTTTGTGAATGACGCTCAATTTAACTACAACTACATGTACGTTTGGCTATTAATCAATTGTTTTGCCTATTATGTTTGCGACTAAATTAAACCACAGCCCACCGCGTAAAATTGCATTCGCGCAAAAAAGTTTTGACTAGTATTCACTTATGAACTTGATGGAGTTTTATTTATATTTTCCAGTTTTTTGTAATTTTTGTTTTTCGTGTAACTTGAATTGTTAATCGGGACGTAAAACCACAAATCAAAATAACACAGGTTTATGTTGTAACAAGTTGGTTTTACAGCTGCATATAGATATACATACACGACATACTGTACATGTTTGTGTGTTTAAATTCAATGGTGTTTAGAGATTCACCACGAGCACCGAACAACTACAATGTAACTAATTTATGCACATTTTTATAGTCATTACTGATTTTTCCAAAGTTGTAAAAATTGAAAATTTTCTGTAGATTTTGTTTACTTTTCTTATTTTTACTCAAAACATAGAATGTAGGTACACGTTAGAACCACCTCCGCGAGGTGAGGAGGTTCTAACGAATATCCACGATCTATGTTTGGAGCAAAAATAAGAAAATTAGGTAAACCCCTGTATAGCCCAGTTTTGCTATTAGAAAAGTGGGATTCAAGTGAGTATACATTACACTGAAATGTTTTCGTGATGTTAAGTTCGAGTAACTGAGGGGCCTTCTAATGGGAAGTAGCTGCTCACTCGGCTTACGATATGTTCTCTGAGTATAAGTACCTAATTGTCATTTGTTTTTCCCACCTCGGTTTTTGGAGTAAGAATTTCTTTTTGATTGCGCCCTTTCCTGATCATTGCCTACTTGTATCTGTTAAATTACCAAGATTGAAAAAAAGAATGCTTGGTTTAATAGAAAAATTCTTCTCCATACGTGTATTTGGGATAGCTAAGGTATGTGACGGGGCTTACCACAGACCTTCTGTTTACACTATTTTCTTCTCATTATTTAGATAGAAAATATACAGTGTATCAATTTTCCTTCGGGTCAGACGAATATTCTACATGTACATGTATCTCTAGCCTAAGTCGCTTTGTTGTACCTTTGTACGAAGCATTTCTACATGTATTAAGTATGAATACTTGGAGGGACCATGCAGTAATCAATGCAATCAAATTTGACATACATGTTGACATCAGGCAGGCATGAAAATTCAACATGAAACATTTTATTACAACACACCTTACGAGCAAGATTGTTTAAATTGTATAAATCGCGCATATCTGATTCACGTCGCGCGTGTTTGACAAATGGTTTTGCGTGTTTGCGAGATGATTGCGCAAGATTGCGCGAAGTTTGCGAGTGACTCGCGAGTCACTCGCGAGTAAAGATAATCCCCTATGCGCAACCACACGCAACACGCAAATGCGCGTACGCTCAAAGCATCGCGACAACTGTACTGTACTTGAAAAAAATGTGATAAGCTCAAAGCCCATTTTTTATTGCTGTAAAATGTATAATAAGCCACCAGCTCATAATCAAAAGAATGGGTTATCATATGAACAAGCAAATTCAGAGAATTTATGTCCCCCGCCTTAATTGTTTAGTTACACAAATATATCTGACAATAATGTATATCCAAATCACATGCATTTACTTCATGTCACAGTGTCAAACATTAATCTGAGGATTATATTCAAACCACATGCAAATCTTCAAATCATGGTCAGGACATCTGTACAGTTTGAAAAGAATCAGAATAAAACTGAGGGAGAAGTTTGCACACAAGGTACACAATGTCCATTCACTTTCATTGTATAAATGCCTGAAAAACGACTAAGTTCAAATTGCGAAAAAGTGTCAAAAATGAACCTGAGGATTATATCCAAAGCACATGCATATCTTCAAAGCATCATCAAGACATCTCTAAAGTTTCAAAAGAATCTGAATTAAAAACTGAAGGAGGAGTTGCACACACAAGGCACCCACTGTCCATTCACTTTCATTGTCAAAATACCGAAAAACGACTAAGTTCAAATTGCAAAAAAAGTGTCAAAAATTAATCTGAGGATTATATCCAAACCACATGCACATCTTCAAAGTATGATGAAGACATCTGTAAAGTTTCAAAATAATCGGAATAAAACTGTAGGAGGAGTTGCGCACACAAGGTACCCTTTGTCTATTCACTTTCATTATCAAAATGCCCGAAAAATGACTAAGTTCATATTGCAAAAAAAGTGTCAAAAATTAATCTGAGGATTATATCCAAACCACATGCACATCTTCAAAGCATGACGAAGTCATCTGTAAAGTTTCAAAAGAATTGGAATAAAACTGTAGGAGGAGTTGCGCACACAAGGTACCCACTGTCTATTCACTTTCATTATCAAAATGCCCGAAAAATGACTAAGTTCAAATTGCGAAAAAAGTGTCAAAAATTAATCTGAGGATTATATTCAAACCACATGCACATCTTCAAAGCATGATGAATACATCTGTAAAGTTTCAAAAGAATCGGAATAACACTGTAGGAGGAGTTGCGCACACAAGGTACATACTCCTATAGGGGGACGGAAGGACGGACGGAAGGACGGAAGGACGGAAGGACGGACGGAAGGATGGAAAGCCAAAAACTATGTCCCTCCGCTTTTCTTCGAAAAGGCGGGGGACAATAACCATTGTTTTGTGCCATGCCCAGTCATTCTACCTGTAGAGCAAATTCAAATAATTAAATCATGAGTACCTGGTCATGTGACCCAGAACATTTACATAAAATTGTGCTACAGATAAAAGGCCATCATTTCAGAAGCATCAATTTAATGAATTAATAACTACTATGAAGAATTTTCTGTTTGCTCAGGTGAGCCAACAATGAATTAGCATTTTTAACCAAATATTTCTTCTTCATTGTTTTACTATTACAAACTAAATTGAGGCAGCCCCTCTTTGGTCATTCATCACTTAGCCTTCCAGTAAAAATTGGTTTGGGCTACTTGGGAGTAATTAATAGTTGGTCACAATTGTGGCCATTATCATTATATAAATGACACGAAAATGTAAAATGTCTTAAATAACAAAGGGGGGTTACATATCTTGTTTTTGTATAGTCACACTGTCTTTGCTCGCCAAAAGTACAGTAATCCAAAGAACATGACACTAAATCTGATTAATCCAAGATATGAATTCACAAATTGAGCCTGTGCGTGAGAAAACCAACAATTTGGGTTTCCGACCAGGTCCGACACAAACCAGCCTGTACAGTCACACAAGCCGGCTATGAGCTTGAAATTTCGGATTTAAGAAGAAGGATTGTACTATCCGTGTAGCAAAAACAAAGGCGCTGATCAGCTGTGCAGTTACTGCACAGCTGATCTGCGGCTTTGTTTTTGCATATGCAAATTGTTGGTTTTCTCATGCAATGGCTCAATTAGTACATGTACATTATAAAACTGACACCACAAAAAATACAGCACATCTTGGAAAACCAGAGGACCACAGCACATCTTAGAAAACCAGAGGACCACTGGTCCTGAGAACGCTCACCTGAAGCCTGATCTTGGATCATTTAGTCATCATGAAATGACCTTGAATACTCATATACCTTTATTGACTTCATTAGTTGTCTGCATCTGCCAGGCGCTACAATAGTTTTCAAAAGATCCATTGTTTTCACATTTTCCCATGTACAAGCCTAAGTTTCCAAAACTGACCTTGCTGTAAAATTGGTCAAGGTCATCCTGGGGCCATAATTTGAACAAACTATGTTGGGCTACTACATACCAGGTTTCGTGAAAATCGGCCCACCGGTTCTGGAGAAGAAGATTTTTGAGCATTTTTGATCATTTGTGAGCATGGCGGCCATGTTGAGCTTTTGACCCACATTTTGCGTACAAACTTTTGTTCCCCCTTCGCATGGAGGCTCCACATAAAATTTCACTTTCATAGGCCCAGTGATTTCATTTGAGCAAACTATGATGGGCTGGAGTCCCACATGGAGTATGCTACATACCAAGTTTCGTGGAAATCTGCTTGCCGGTTCTGGAGAAGATTTTTGAAGGCTTTTACCATATATGGGCATGGAGGCCATCTTGGTCATGTGACCAAGATATCGCGAACAATATTTCAATGCCACTACCCAAGGAGGCTCCACATAAAATTTCAACTTGATTGGCACAGCGGTTTCAGAGAAGAAGATCTTTGAAATTATGGACGACGGACGGACGGACGGACGCCGGATCATGGCCATCCTATAAGCTCACCTTCTGAGCCTTTGTCTCAGGTAAGCTAAAAATGTACAACAGTGTGTAGTTTTAAACTTTTGCATAGCATGCACCATACAAGTGATGTACTCTTGTCCTTATATCGTTATCCAAATTCAAAAGCACTTCAAAATATCACAGCAACAGTAAATGGAACAAACTAAAAGACACGCATATGGTGATTTACAATAATCCACCACATAAGAAGAGAAATAATTGCTTTCTGAACAAAATTATCAAGCTTAAAGTGTTCATTAATATTCATTAGCAATCAGAAGGAAAAATGCAATCTTAATCTAGCCATTCTTTCATCATGAAGAATAGAAACTGCTGCTTAAAATTTGATCTTAAATTTATCACTTTTATATGAGCCGCATCGTGAGAAAACCGGAATTTTGCCTATGCTAAAACAAAGGTGCAGATCAGCTTCGCGAAAACAAAGGCGCTGATCAGCTTCGCGGTGACCGCGAAGCTGATCTGCATCTTTGTTTTCGCATATGCAGATTGTTGGTTTTCCCATGAGACGGCTCATTTGTTGATCTTCACCTTTCTGCAACAAGGTCTACTTGGATGGATATCAATTGAGCCGCCACATGAGAAAACCAAGAATCTGCATAACCACAAAGCTGATCAGCGCCTTTGTTTTCGCTACACAGATACAATGTAGTCGAATCCCTCTTCTACTTCAATCCAAAATTTCAAGCTTCTA
The DNA here is from genome assembly GCA_964017185.1 of Rugalucina vietnamica. NCBI lineage: Eukaryota > Metazoa > Mollusca > Bivalvia > Lucinida > Lucinidae > Rugalucina > Rugalucina vietnamica. The sequence goes on from OZ024873.1 coordinate 56,472,022, forward strand.
GCCATCTTCTGTGACTGTACAACCCGGTTTGAGTCCAACCTGGTCGGAACACAAATTGTTTGTTTTCTCACGCACAGGCTCAATTGTGTTTGTTGACCAATTAGCTGAGCTGTAAGAGCTGTTTTAAGCTCAGGTGAGCAGTATGGCCCACACATTCATTTTAAATTGTTTCCTGTATTATAACTTCAAAACGACAATTTCCCTTCTTCTTAAATCTGAAATTTCAAGCTTCTAGCCTGCTTCTGTGACTGTACAGGTCGGTTTGTGTCAGACCTGGTTGGAAACCCCGAAGACCGGTTTTCTCGCATCGCAGCTCATATGAAAGGCCGCATCATCAGAAAATCTGCTTTTTTCCATATGCAAAAAGAAAGCAATTAAGAATTCAGCTGCCGAGTTATTTCAGCACAGCTTTACTTTTGTCAAATACAATCCCTGTGCTATCTTAATCCAAAACTTTAAAGTACTGAGGCCAGTCCACTTTGTGTCAGGTCTGGTAGTAAACCCAAAGACAGGAGGTGGTTCAACTATGACAGAGAAAAATTCCTTAGCACATATATAGAACAAATTAGGTGATACATAATAATACATGTAATTTGGGCCTCGTCACAAGAAAACAAGATTTTTGCCTATGCGAAAACAAAGGAGCAATTCAGCGATCAGTTGTGCAGTAACTGCACAGTTGATCAGCCCCCTTTTTTTCGGTACAATAATCCGAAATTTCAAGCTTCTAGCTTTTCCGTTTTTTTTCGGTTTGAATCGTACTCACAGTTTGTATCATGCTCACTCACTCAGGGTGGGATAAAATGAGCCTGTGCGTGAGAAAACCAACAATTTGGGTTCCAACCAGGTCTGATACAAACCAGCCTGTACAGTCTCAGAAGCTTGAAATTTTGTATTTAAAAAGATGAGGGATTGTACTATATGTGTAGCGATCTGGGCCTTTGTTTTTGCCCAAGCATTTAGTTGGTTTTCTTATGCAATGGCTCAAATTGCAAATGTATACATGGAGACATAAGCTTATTCATTCATTCCGATTTTGGCACTTTCTAGTAGGCTAGGGATGTCATTCGGGGTCAGATTTAAGGTTCGGACGTTTGGAAACAAACAGCCGGATGGTTCGAACGTTCGCAGTCATAATATTACATGTACATTTACATTTGTGTTACTCAAGTATTCCCTTGAAGAACATTCATAATCATGAGTTTCTGAGCTTGTTTCTGTTGATGTGACGCAGAAACGAAACGCCATGCAATTTAGGAAAATTCATTTACATTTAGAAAAGTAACAAACATCACGCTAAAACAGCATTACTAAAAACTAACTCTATAAATATAATGAGGTCTATAAATTAAATTATGCCATTATCAAAAATTCACGAACATTCACCAAGTTCCCATTTTGTCGAAATGGCGCCTCAGCAAACAAATTCAATTTAGTCACATTATACATGTAGAAAATTGTATAGTATTCTGAATTTGTTTCTTCTTTCCGCCTATTTGATTTGTCAAATTAAGATCATAGTAAGCATACTAATGTTTTGTTTAATCCCAAAATATATCTGTCAATCATCTGACATGTTGTTTTGCTGGGCGATGGTCTGTATGATTATTATTTTTAAAACTTGATAAGTGTGAATCACATCGTTTTTCAAAAGGAAACAAAAGAGGCCAATTATCATCTTTTAATCCTTCTTTTGTTTATTATCCCTTCGCCTTGACCTGCATTGTCTCGTTAATTTGTTACAGTGACCTTAGTGACCTTTGACAAGTCACATGTCTAGAAATTCGTATTAAATACCTTGTTTCCTATTCTGCTGTATTTTTTGTTAAACATTAATGGAAATTTACCTAAATATTGGACATGTTGATTTTTTAGCGAACGTCCGGATGGTAAAATTTGGATCCGAACTTCGGTACGGGATCCGAAGTCCGAACGTTCGGACTCCGGTTGACATCCCTACTTTCTAGTTGCAGTTACCAAGATACAGTTTTATCTCTCCTAGATGCATAGTTTTACTGAAATTTAATACTAAAATTGAGCCACCACATAAGAAAACAAACAACATGCATTGGCAGAAACAAAGGCGCTCATCAGCTGTGCAGTGCAGTACAGCACCTTTGTTTTTGCTATAAGGATAGTACAATCCTCTTCTACTTATGTACAAAATTTCAAGCTTCTTGACTTTTTCTATGACTGCACAGAACGGTTTGTGTCCGACCTGGTCGACCTGGTCGGAAAACAAAATTGTTGGTTTTTTCAATTATTGTGAAGAATAGCCCAAACAGCCTAAGCCCAAATTGTGAAGGCTAAAATGTAATACAAGTATAAGCTTTAACAAAAAGCTTGGTCTACGCTTCGCATATATAAACTAGAATGTCAAAGAATCTGACCGTACTCCCATTTCATCGTGGTGCATTTGACTGAACAGAAATAAAACGCTGTGCGGTGAAAGCATTCGACCGTCACGATACTGTCGGTTCATTTCATTCCGTTGTGGCTTGGATAGAATGTAATTGGCTACACGGCAGGTGGGGCGCGGTCAAAGCTTTCATACCTGACCATATAGCGTCACAATACCGTCGGTTCATTTCATTCCGTTGTTGCTTAGATAGAATGCAATCATGCACCAGTTCCACGAATTTAACAATTTGCCCCATTTTGGTACCTACTGCATCATTGTTACAAATGTTACCAACCAAAGGGAGGTTTGCATGGGTGTTTGGGGGTGTTTACACGGTCCTTCACGAAACGACCCGGAATCCTACCAACACGATGGTCAAGCCACTAGACTCAAACGTGCAGTTGCAGTTGTAGAGAGGTGTACGAGTTGTCTTGTAAGTAGGTCAATCTCAAACCTTAGACTAGTCTACGCGCTGGCGCGTAGACAATGAGCTTTATTATGACAAAGCCTATATTCAGTGTTTGGACCTGGATGGACACAAACCCACCATCTGTGACCACTAGTGATGACATAAGACTTGAGGTAGTAACCAGTGGCATTGAAAAAAAGAGGCTGGCCCTATAGCTAGTTATTTTTTTCATGCTCCGCTCAGTTGAGACTAAAATTCTACCTGCTCATAAGTCCAAAATGCCAACAATTGATAGCATTATAACATTTAAGATAAATTACAAACTTTGGTGATCTAAACCTGAAATTTCCATTTATTTGGGCTATTTCAGTATATGAGCAGTTTAAATTTTATGCTCAGCTGAGTTGAGCATGAAAAACGTTTCATAACCTTGGGACCAGATCTTCCCTTCGAATAACTTGCACATCACACAGTGACTTATGCACAACTCAGGTTTTCTCATGACATGGCTTATTTGTCATCTTTTTAGATGGGCCACGACGCGAGAAAACCGGTTTTCGGAAGTTCCAACCCGGTCCAACACAAAACTGGCCTAGGTTAGAAGCGTGAAGTTTCGGATTTAGTATAAGAGGAATTGTACTGTTAGTGTAGTGAAAACAAAGGCGCTGATCAGCTGTGCAGTTACTGCACAGCTGATCTGCACCTTTGTTTTTTCATAGGCGAAGATCTGTTTTCTCATGATGCGGCTCAGATGATATATGAGAAGAAATTAAAATATGTGCGCAGAATAATAAAAACAAATTAAATTGCATTTTTGTCAAAGTTTCTACTTTATGCTCATGCAAGTAGCTTATGTCTCATATGCTCTTGGTTCATGTTAAAACAGCTGAGGCTTAGAAGTGTCTGTAATGCACCAGTCATTTGTAACCACTGACCCCCGCCCCCCACCCACCTACGGGGAAGGGTAAGGTAGCCGGGGTAAAGTGCAGGGCAATTACTTTTTGACTCTCCTCTCGTTGCAGGGGAAATGATATTAGGATCCTTATCCAGGGAAATTTTCTATTGCAAAGGGCAGGGCAAAGAGCAACAAAGTTTTGCCCTCCTGTTTGCCCCCTGGGGGTGGGGCTCATAGCAGGGCACTGAAAGCTGAAAAGTCATAATCCCCCCCCCCCTTCCCCGTAGGTGTGGGAGCCGTGGTTACAAATGACTGGTGCATAATGTTATAAAGAAACTGTTTGTTTGCCTCCAGAAGGTAGTTTACCACCACTTTGTGCCATCTTTTTAATCATCACATTGAAAAGTAACATATATGAGCCGCGTCACAAGAAAAACGGATATTTGCCTATGTGAAAACAAAAATGCAGATCAGCTTCGAAGTGACTGTGTCGAAGTGACTGTGAAGCTGATTGGTGCCTTTGTTTTCGCCATACGGATAGTGCAATTTCTTGTCTTCCTAAATCCAAAATTTCAAGCTTCTAACCATTTTCTGTGAGTGTACAGGCCGGTTTGTGTCGGACCCAGTCGCAAATCCCGAAGACCGGTTTTCTTGTGTCGCAGCTCATATTAAACTTGGCACAAAGATCACACACATTAATGAGCCGCCTCATGAGAAAACCAACAATCTGCATATGCGAATACAAAGGCGCAAATCAGGTCCGCGAAGCTGATCAGCGCCTTTGTTTTCGCTACATAGATAGTACACTTCCTCTTCTTCTTAAATCCAAAATTTCAAGCTTCTAGCTGCCTTCTGTGCTTGTACAGCCCGGTTTGTGTTGGACCTGTTTGAAAACCACATTGTTGGTTTTTCCCAAGGGACGGCTCATTTGTGAAAATCAATTTATCTTTTGCAATGTCACAAATACATGTATCAAACATTCAATTAAACTAATTCCTAGCTATCACACAGCTCAAATAATCCAAGATGCAAATTGCTTTAAACCCTGTCCAAAATTGACCTAACACTGTCTGGACTTCTTATCAATTTGTGCCAATATCATATTGTAGTAACAACAATATAAACGCTTTCTAGGAAATTTCAATACAAGTATTGACCATTTCTTTCCTAAATGTGCAGAAAATAACCAACTAGGTGCTTAAATCCATCCTTTTGTGCCCAATTTGTCCAGCAAAGAGCTCCAATTAAGGCAGTTTATTAGTTTTACCAGACTCAATAGACTTTATATGGCTTCAATTCAATATAAATGGAGTGGAGGATTTCAAGAACTGGACACATTTTTTCTCTAGTAACACAACTCTTGTATTCATGTGGATTGAATTTTGAGGACTACATTGAGCCACATCGTGAGACAAGTAGCCCAAGGGCAATGATCGCTCAACTATCTCGGTCATGTTTCAGGTCTATGGCTGCAATAGCATCCATATGATCCTGAAAACGCTTACCTGAGTTTACCATGTTTCCATGTTTGCCTATGTTTCCAAAATTGACCTTGGCCTAAATAAATTATATACCTTCATCTACTCTATTAGTTGTTTACATCTACCACTTTTCAGGTTTCAGGCTGCAATAGTTTTCAAAAAATCCATAGTTTTCACTTTTTCCCATGTAAAAGCCTATGTTTCCGAAATTGACCTTGCTGTAAAATAGTCAAGGTCATCCAAGGGTCATCATTTGATCAAAATATGATGGGCTGGAGTCCCAAATGCTACATACCAAGTTTCGTGAAAATCGGCCTGCCAGTTCTGGAGAAGAAAATTTTTGAATGTTTTTTACCACATATGGATGTGGTGGCCACCCGGATTTTGCAATCAAACTTTCATTCCCCTACCAATGGATGCTCCACATAAAATTTCAGTTTGATTGGGCAAGCGGTTTTAGAGAAGATCTTTGAAAAGTCTGTATGGATGACAGACAGGCCAAGATCAAGAGATGACCTTGACCTAAATTAATCACATACCTTCATTGACTCCATTAGTTGTTTTGCATCTACCACTTTTCAGGTCTCAGGCTGCAATAGTTTTCAAAAAAAAAAAACATAGTTTTCACTTTTTCCCATGTAAAAGCCTATGTTTCCAAATTGACCTTGCTTCAAAATAGGTCAAGGTAATCCTAGGGTCATCATTTGATCCAACTATGATGGGCTGGAGTCCCTAATGCTACATACCAAGTTTCATGAAAATCGGCCAGCCGGTTCTGGAGAAGCAGACTTTTGAGTGGTTTTTACCATATATGGGCGTGGCGGCCATCTTGGTTATGTGACTTGGATTTTGTGATCAAACTTTCGTTCCCCCTACCCATGGATGCTCCACATAAAATTTCACTTTGATTGGCCATGCAGGTTCAGAGAAGAAGATCTTTGAAAAGTGTGTACGGATGACAGACTGGTCAAGGTCAAGAGATTACCTTGACCTAAATTAATCACATACCTTTATCAACTCCATTTGTTGTTTTGCATCTCCCACTTTTCAGGTCTCAGGCTGCAATAGTTTTCAAAAAATCCATAGTTTTCACTTTTTCCCATGTAAAAACCTATAATTCCAAAATTGACCTTGCTGTAAAATAGGTCAAGGTCATCCTAGGGTCATCATTTGATCAACCTATGATGGGCTGGAGTACCAAATGCTACATACCAAGTTTCGTGAAAATCGGCCTGCCGGTTCTGGAGAAGAAGATCTTTGAGTGGTTTTTACCATATATGGGCATAGCGGCCACCTTTGTCATGTGACCCCAATTTCGCGATCAAACTTTCATTCCCCCTTATCAAGGATGCTCCACATATAATTTCACTTTGATTGGCCAAGCGGTTTCAGAGAAGAAGGTCTTTGAAAAGTGTGTATGGATAACAGACCGGTCAAGGTCAAGAGATGACCTTGACCTAAATTAATCACATGCCTTCATCTACTCCGTTAGTTGTTTGCATCTACCACTTTTCAGGTCTCAGGCTGCAATAGCTTTCAAAAAATCCATAGTTTTCATTTTTTTCCCATGTAAAAGCCTATGTTTCCAAAACTGACCTTGCCGTAAAATAGGTCAAGGTCATCCCAGGGTCATCATTTGCGTAAACTATGATGGGCTGGAGTCCCCGATGCTGCATACTAAGTTTGGTGGAAATCAACCCGCCGGCTCTGGAGAATGGGATTTTTTAGTGGTTTTTACCATATATGGGCATGGCGGCCATCTTGGTCATGTGACCAAGATCCTGCGAACAAGCTTTCGTTCCCCCTACCCATGGTGGATGCTCCACATAAAATTTCACTTTGATTGGCCAAGCAGTTTCAGAGAAGATCTTTGAAATTGTGGACGATGGACGACAGACGGATGGACGGACGGACTGATTGGTATACTATAAGCTCACCTTGTGAGCCTTCGGCTCAGGTGAGCTAAAAAAAACAACACATATGCACATGCCAAAACAAAGACGCAGATCAGCTGTGCAGTAACTGCGAAGCTAATCAGCGCCTTTGTTTTCCCTACACGGATAGTACACTTCCTCATCTTCTTAAATCCAAAATTTTAAGCTTCTAGCCTGCTTCTTTGACTGTACAGCCTGATTTGTATCCGACATGTTTGGAAACCACACTGTTGGTTTTCTCACGAGACGGCTCATTTTGTCTAGTGTGAATGAAAACTTAACTTAGGACTTAATGGCTTTTATCAGTTGCTAGAATCTAGTAAAACCACAGCATAAAAACTCTGCTGACCTTTACAAACTCTTCCCAGGAGTTAAATATTGAATCAAGTTAAACAAGATCTGTCCTTGGTCTTATGCTGCATCATGAGAAAACCGGCGTTTTGCTCAAACAAAAATCTTTGCACTTTAGTTCAAACAAAGATACAGATTATCTGTACAGTAACCGGAAAGGTGCATAGTAACTGCACAGCTGATCATCCCTTGGTTTTTGCTATACTGATAGTACAATCCCTCATCTTGTTAATCCGAAACTTTGAGTTTCTTAGTAACCCCTCTTCTGTTACAGCACAGACCGGTTTGTGTCGTACATGGTAAAAAACAATCCTGTAACCCCTATCGTTTATTTCAAATTTCAAATGGCAACATTTCCTATCTTTTGGTGTAATTCAATCAAAATGAGAGAGATATGCGTAGTTGGAGATATCGCAAAAATGTGTTCTTTTGACTTTGAAAAAATGACAGAAAAGTTAATTTTGCTCGTAATCCCTTTAATTTAAGAGCAAAAAAGTATGAAAATATAAGAAAATAATATACATCGCGTGTTTAAGCTGTTTTTTGCAGTATTAACATAATGTGTAAAAACATGTCCGCTTGTGACGAGTGCGTTTTTCTGAAATGCAACAGAAACATCCGAAAAGTTTGATACCATGGAAACAAGGCATGTGACGTACCCCCCATTTCTATTTCCATTTTAGTCCTAGAATACAATTATCTTGAAGCATCTTGAAGCATGTGAAGTTTCATGAAGATGATATGCAGGAATCAGATGGTTATGTTTCCCAGGGAAGTAATTAGTTGTGGCACACTTATCAGTCATACACTTATTAACTACCATTCTAATGCTGCTTACTATTAGGTCCATCTCCAATATGTATCTTTTTGAACAAAAATTAAAAAGATAGCCAAGTTTTAACTTTTCAAAAAGCTTGAGATCTCCCACTGCTATTTTCAGTGTATGATCATGTGTAAAACATACTGGTAGTTGCTAACTAAAGACCGAAAACAACCTACATGTAGAGATTTTAATTCAGCCACGTACCGCATGGAAAAACCAACAATTTGCATAGGCGAAAACAAAGGTGCAGATCAGCTTCGCAGAAACTGCAAAGCTGATCAGCACCTTTGTTTTAGCTACACTGACAGTACAATTCTTCTACTTTCTAAATCCAAAATTTCCTGCCTCTAACCATCTTCTGTGACTGTACAGCCCGGTTTGTGTTGGACCTTGTCGGAACCCAAATTGTTGGTTTTCTCACGCACAGGCTCAATTTAGATGGGTGTCAAGGCAGGCATGACACTGTAGCTACATACATATGCAGATCTAAATAACAACCATGTGTGATTATTTGTAATTGGACTTAGAAGACTGAATATCCTCAGGTGTTCTATTGATTTTAGGTTCCAACATAGACTGGCATTCAGGCCATGTATTTAGATATATTTGACTCTTAAGTCTAGTTCCAACACTGTTCACCCAAATCTCTCACTCTGGAGTCTGACACACTATCACTTAGCCACCATAATCTCCTACTCTTTTCATAGAGTAACTGTCAAGCATTACAAAAACCTGCCCATGTGATATACAGAGATTTTTTTCATCTGTAAAAACTGGAAATTTTATTGGAAAAAAATTGCTCAAAACATTGATTGTGGGTACACGTTAGATTACCCACAATCTATGTTTTGGCTCAAAAATAAGAAAAATATGTATACCCCTATATCCCTGCAAACCTGTTATATCATATAACTGGGGTTTGGGGGATTCATTGCACGGACATGTTTTCCTGATGATTAAGTGCTAACATAAAGGAGAAGCATAAAGGCCATGCTGTTTACAAGACAGTGACTCTTCATGAACTCCCGAAATCTTGAGATTTTCTGGTAGTGCTTTATTGTTTTTGTTTTTTTTACACAAAGCAACAATAACTGCCTCATTTCTTTATGATTGGTGCTAAATGATGTGATTAGTAACAGACAACAAGAGAGCCCTGTCATGAGAAATCCGGACTTTTGCATATGCGAAAACAAAGGTGCAAATCAACTTGGCAGTAACTGCGAAGCTGATCAGCGTCTTTGTTTCCCCTTACAGGCCCTACGTAGGGATAGTACAATTCCTCTGCTTTCTAAATCCAAAATTTTTATCCCCCAGCCTGCTAAAAATATATGACTGTACAGGCCAGTTTGTGTCGGACATGTTCAGAAACCACATCGTTGGTTTTCTCATGACGCTGCTCAATACTGTATACATACACTGTCCCTCGAGTGAATCTGCTTTATTCATATGCGATAAAGCACTGATCAACTGTGCAATTATTGTGCAGCTAATTTTCCTACAAAGATAAAACTACAATTCCTCTTCTTTCTATGTCCCAAACATCAAGCATCTAGCCCTGGTCTGAGACTTTACAACCTTTGTTTGTGTTCATACCTGTTCAGATACACCTACAAAAGGTTTTATTCGTGCTAAGGCTTCATCAGGAAAACATGTCCTTGACACGTATACCCCCTTGAACCCCACTTTTATATAGCAAAACTGGGGTTTGCAGGGGTATACCTATATGCGCATTTTTCTTATTTTTGCTCCAAAACATAGACTGTGGGTACTCGTTAGAACCGCTTCGCTGAGGCGGTTCGAACGTGTACCCACAATCTATGTTTTGAGCAAAAATAAGAAAAATATCAAATTTTTTCTCTGAAAATTATCCATTTTTGACCTGAAAAAAAATTACTGTATATCATATAGGCATGTTTTCGTAATGCTTTGCTTTATTCTCAAGAGAGAATTCCACTTAAAAAAAAAAACCGGCAACAACATAACAAGCATCTGGCTTTGTTTGCTTATTTGCTTTTTTCCTTTATGTCCCAAACAGCTGAGAACATGGTGGGACCATACTAATAAGGCATTCTCCTGAGCATCCTTATATCAAGCTGTTACTCACTTCTCGGTGCCAATCTTTTCATTAGTTTTGTTTGTTGTCTTACATCCTAGTCAACAGCTATGGTCATTTCTGGATGTTGCCTCCATTTTATCGAACACCCAACATTCTTAATTGTGCTTTAAATATTATCACCCAAGTAAACAACTAGGATGGTTTGATTGAAACCTTTTTCTTGGGCATGCTCGGACCTCATAAGCGAGTTAACAGTAGTCAGGTGGTCGCTTATTATAAGTTTAGCAGCCAATCTATTTCTCATGGTCCGTGAATGGGTGGGAGCCCCAAGGAAGAACCGCTGGCTAATCCTGTGAGGGCTTAACAAGCTACAGTGCCTAAACCTATCAAGATAGACTGCCAAGAGAAGCCCCAGGCTGCATCAATGGCTAGTCTGCTCATTTTAAAGATGTAAATCTTAATTCTCAAAACATAGCACTATATATATTTATTTCTTAGCATATTGATCTTTTAAATTAAGGCATTTTCTGATATTCCACACCTTCTTGGTCAATATACAATATTCTCAGACACATACTACATGACCTTCTGAGTCAATACAAGACCTTTTATCTGAATGCATGGTCTTTTTAGTTAATGCATTATTTTCAATGTTTTGCTGGATTATCTATCATTTTCAGGCGTCAGAATACAGATAATCTCATCCCACACAAATTTCAAGCAACAAACATTGTCAGGCATCTTTTGAGCCGCTTCATGAGAAAAACCAACAAAGTGGTTTCTGAACATGTCCTACACCAACTGAGCTGTACAAGCACAGAAAATGGCTAGCGGCTGAAAATTTTGGTTTTAGAAAGTAGAAGAATTTTACTATCCATGTAGCAAAAACAAAGGTGCTGATCAGCTTCCCGGTTGCTGTGAAGCTGATCTGCGCCTTTGTTTTCGTATATCCAAAATGTTAGTTTTCTCATGACATGGCTCAATTATTGTCTTGTCATACTAAAATGATTGATTCTTTGCAATTCTTCTGCAGGAAATGGGAATTATGTAATACTGCAATAAGGCTATGTTTTATTGCTTAGATTAGACATTGAGTTGTTGCAATATAACACAATCAATCCAACTCAACAATACAATCTTGTCTCTGTTTTCATTTTGTTACATAATATGAAATCTCATTCTGCAAGAGGCAACATTATGGCAGAAAATGACAAAATAAAGCAAATTATCAAAACAGTAAGATCATCAGGAAAACATGTCCATGAAAAGTATACCCCCTTGAACCCTACATTTATATAGTAAAACTAAGTTTTGATCCAAAACATAGATAATGGGTACCCTTGTCAAAACCGCATCACTGAGGCGGTTCTTACGTGTACCCACAATAAATGTTTTGAACAAACATATAAAAATTGTCAATTTTTTTCCAATGAAATTTTCAATTTTAATACTGGAAAAATTCTACTATATTTGCCCAGGCAAGTTTTCATAATGTTATGGTATTGTTCCCTTGATTAGATGGCCAAATATCACATAATAGTGACCTATGGCTCTTTCTTTCAAATGGCCAAATTTCAGCTAGGGTGCTCTTTACCAATTTCCAAATTTCAGCTATGGTTCTCTTAATCAATGGCCAAATAAATTCAACAACCATTCTCTTTATCAATGGCCAAATTTCAGATATGGCTCTCTTCATCAATGGCCAATTTTCAGCTATGGTTCTCTTTATCAATGGCCAAATTTCAGCTAGGGTTCTCTTTATCAATGGCAAATTTCAGCTATGGTTCTCTTTATCAATGGCCAAATTTCAGCTAAGGCTCTCTTTATCAATGGCCAAACTTCAGATATGGCTCTCTTTATTAATGGCCAAATTTCAGCTACAGTTCTCTTTATCAATGGCCAAATTTCAGCTACAATTCTCTTTATCAATGGCTAAATTTCAGCTATGATTCTCTTCATCAATGGCCAAATTTCAGCTACGGTTCTCTTCATCAATGGCCAAATTTCAGATATGGCTCTCTTTATCAATGGCCAAATTTCAGCTACTGTTCTCTTTATCAATGGCCAAATTCCAGCGACAGTTCACTTTATCAATGGCCAAATTTTAGCTACAGTTCTCTTTATCAATGGCTAAATTTCAGCTATAGTTCTCTTTATCAATGGCCAAATTTCAGCTACAGTTCTCTTTATCAATGACCAAATTTCAGATATGGCTCTCTTTATCAAATGGCTGAATTTGAACTATGGTTTTCTTATGGCCAAATTTCAATTCTTCTATTTATCAAATGGCCAAATTTCAGATATAGTTCACTTTATCAAGTGACTTAACACAGATATGGTTCTTTCGATAAAATTACCAAATTCCAGCTATGTTTCTCTTGGTCCAGAATTCCGGTTTAGTTATTTGATCAAATGATCAAATTTCAGCGATGGTTTCTCTTGGCTAAATTTCAGTTTATTCTCTTTATCAAATGAACAAATTCTGTTATGGTAAAAAATTCTCCTGGTCAAATGTCCAAATTTTAGCTATGGTTCTCTCGGCCAAAGTTTCAGGTATGGTTCTCTTGATCAAATGGTCAAATTTCACATATGGTTTCATGTTCTCATTTTTGTTGGTAAACAGAAAACAAACATGTTTTTAAAATTTGTCCAATAATTTCTCATCATAAAATGACCAATCAAATATCAGCTTTGGTTCTCTTGGAAAAATGGTCGAATTTCAGCTTTGGTTCTCTTGGTAAAATGGCCAAATTCCAGCTTTGTTCATCTTGATCAAATGGCCAAATTTCAGCTTTGTTTCTCTATCAAATAGCCAACATTGGGCTATGGTTCTCTTGGCCCATCTTTCAGGTTTGGTTCTCTTGATCAAAAAGACTATGGTTTCTTTTGATGAATGGCCAAATTTCATCTATGGTTTCTTATGATCAAATGACCAAATTTCATCCATGGTTTCAGGTACTTTTTGGTCGGTAAACACCAAGCAAATATATTTTTAATTTCTCTTCATGAAATGGCCAAACATCAGCATTGATTCTCTTTGTCAAATGGCCAAATTTTTGTAATGTGTTGTGTGGATCAAATGGCGTTTCTCTCAATGAAATGGCATAATTTCAGCTATGGGATCTCTTGATCAAAGGCTTTTCAGCCATGGTTCATCATGATCAAAAGGCCAATTTTCAAGTATTATGGTTTCTCTTGATCAAATGGCCAATGTTCAGTATGGTTTTACTTGAACAAATTAAGGCAAACCGTCCATATTTTCAAGTCTGCAGTTAATAACAGGATTATTTCAGGACAAGCTGTTTTGGTGGTGATGCCAATGTGAGCTTAAGTTCGTTTCAGTTGTTGTCTGCTAGAACTATTAACTTGACAGACTGCTGGAAGCAAATAGTTTTTGAACACACTGATTGTCACCTTATAATCCATACAAACACTTGACTGAGTAAAGTCCACTTGGCCTTGCTTCCAGGTTATAAAACTTTTTTCATGCTCAGCTCAGCTGAGAATAACATTTAGTCTGCTCATAAATGTTAAAATGACAACAAATGTTCAAGTTGGCATTTTAACACTTATATGAAGCAGGATAAATTAAAAGCTTTAGTGATCCTAACCTGAAATTTCAATTTATTGATTTGGGCTATTTCATCATTAATGTGTAGTTCAAATTTCATGCTCAGCTGAGTTGAGCATGAAAAAAGTTATAACCTTGAGGCCTGATGAAAACTTTGATCATAGACATTTGTAACTTCTTAAAATCTCCTATTGAACTTTGTCTTTGATTGGCTGAGGGGTTTTGGAAATGGGTTTTGAAACTGGTAAACAAGGAACAAAACACAGTCACTGAATCATGGGACACTTAAAGTAAGTACAAAGCTGCCATGTTATGTCTGTGGTTGAGACGAGCTTATGAAATCAGCCTTACCCTAGAAAATAAATGCCACAAATTGTTCCGTGCTAAGAGAACACAGATATTACAAATACTTGTTCATGCAATAAACAGAGATTTTTTAAGTTGTAAAAATGAAAATTTTCTGTAGAATTTTTTTTTATATTTTTCTCATTTTTGCTCAAAACATAGATTGTGTGTACACGTCAGAACCCCCTAATCCAGGCAGTTCTAACATGTACCCACAATCTATGTTTTGAGCAAAAATAAGAAACATATCATTTTTTGTTTTTCGCTGAAAATTTTCGATTTTTGAGCTGAAAAAATCAATATATATCACATGTTTTCGTAATGTTTCCTAACCGTGACTGAGACTCATTAACATGAAAAGCACCGTCACATGGAATTAATGTTGATTTATCTTCTCTTTGATATTTTATAATTCATAACTTCCACTGGCAGGCAATTCTAGGAAAATTCTAAGAAAATACTATCTAGGCAAACCGTCTGGGCAGTTTTCAGTCATTTATCTTTTTTCGTCTGCATCTAAATGCTTTGAGATTAAACTGGAATGAGTAATGTTTATCACAAATTCAACTCTTTACACAAAATTTGCAGCAATGCTGATCCCACAAGTATTGCCATTTATAAAATGTTTTGTCTATATATCGTAATTGCAATAAAATCTCAGATCACACTCGACATCATGGTAAATTGAAAGGAAGACGACATTCCACAAGTTAACTCACTGTGAGCCCGGCGCCCTTTTTGTGGGACATAGGCAAACAGTCTAGCCCCAGATGTGACATTGCTGCAGAACATGGTGTCCCATCTGGGACTATTCTGTTCGCTAAGAGGAATTTAATCCAAAAATGAAATAAAGAGTGAAAATGACTCTTGATGCCCCCAAAAATGAAAGTGGACTTGTCCAAATGATAACAATGGGAAAGTCCATTCATCACTAATGGGTTAAAAACATCCATGCAACTGACAACAAAGGACACTGCTAACTCTGTAAAGGGGAACAACCTAAGAATGAAAACAGCAGACTCAATTTTATTTCCTCTGTTCATTAAAGGTGATGTGGCATGCAATGTCCACCTTGCTGCCTTATCAACCCCAGTTTAAGGGCGTAACTCTGCCCTTAAAAAAATCCTGATGTTGTGAAACCTTACCGTCTGAAATATGTAATCTGCTGAGATCCTAGTGGTAGATCTTTAGCTTCAGGAAAACAAATGTAGAAAAAAAAGTCACAGGAAAAAAGTCATGGAAAAAAAGTCACAGATTTGGGTAGGAAAAAAAGTCACAGGAAAAAAAGTCACAAACATAAAATCTTTTTTTTTTCTACATGATGTTAGAAATTGACATTATTTTTATTATTACTTACATAATGAAAAATATTTTTGTTTGGGTTTGTGTTTTACATCCCAATTATCATTTTTCAGTCATGCCGGGATGGAGCTAATGCTTTCCGAGTACCAAACCAGTTCTCTGGGAGCTTATTAGAGGCTTGTTCAAGTGCACAACATGTATATATTGCAGCATTAGGTTTCCATACCCCTTTCCTCTGGCTCCATGGTTTACCATTGTACCACCTTGCCCCATATACTAGGATGGTTCCCATCATTTATTTGTTTCAGTTATTTTCAATTTCTAGATTAGGAATTTAGTTTTAATTATGAAAGTTCCTCATCATTTATTACTTTAAACATGAAAATTATATCCTACTTCATTTATATGTACATATTATATGTATTTTCTTTTAGTATTTAATTTTGTGACATTTTTCTTGTGACTTTTTTTCCGTCCACCAGGAAAACATGCCCCTGAAATGTATACCCCCCTTAAACCCCACTTTTATACAGCAAAACTGGGGTATGCAGGGGTATACCCCCCCCCCCCCATTTTTCTTATTTTTGCTCCAAAACATAGATTGTGGGTATTCGCAAAGGTGGTTCTAACGTGTACCCACAGTCAATGTTTTGAGCAAAAATATTATTATAATAATATCAAAATTTTTCCAATGACATTTTCAATTTTTGCTTCCGAAAAAAATCTCTGTATATTGCATAGGCAAGTTTCGAAATGGCACGCTGGGCCAGTACAACTTCTCAATGAGCTACCCAAAAGCAATCAGAACAACGCACAACGACACTTAAGTTGACACTTGAGTAACAAATGAGCAAGATGGGAATTATTCACAGACAAGTAAGAAATCTGGCCTGTTGTTTTAAATTCTGTCTCTGTAGTCTCATAGGGTTGAGAAATGAGCCGCCTTGTGGGAAAACCAACAATGTGGTTTCCGAACAGGTTCGACACAAACCGGGCTGTACAATCACAGAAGATGGCTAGAGACTGGAAATTTTGGATTTAGAAAGTAGAGAAATTGTACTATCCGTGTAGCGAAAACAAAGGCGCTGATCAGCTTCGCAGTTACTGCGAAGCTAATCTGCGCCTTTGTTTTCGCATATGCAAATTGTTGGTTTTCCCATGGGGTGGCTCAAATGTTGTCTAGGATTAATGAAGCAATGATAAGAACAGAATAAGACCAAATAGATTGGTTCAATGTTCTGTAAAGCTGCTAATCGAATATATGAGTGACATTAGAAAGGTTTTTGGGAGATGCAATAACAGCTAAAAAGTGCTTTTTTTTAAAAAAAAGATTAAAAAAAATCTAGCTAAGCAACGGAAACCTGCATATTTAAGCCGCGATTTGCATACACATGTATTGCATAACCAACTTTTCACGATATTATGTAGCGTTTACACTAGGTTCCCGGTGTTCACGTCAGCCACATTTTAGACAACCATGATCAAAACGGGATAAACGTGAGGCAATGTAAAAAATCTGCCATCAGTCACAGAAATGAGAAACGTAATAGGTTGTGATAAAACGGGCTGACATAACACGCTGTGACTGTACGTAGGGAATAATGCCATTGAAGAAGAAATAAAATATTAATCCTGAACTTTCTTAATCAACTCTGCAATCGGTTGTTGAGGAGTGTGGTTGTTATTATTTCAAAGGGCTTATTCTTATATAAAAGGCACAAAAAAGGCTGTAATAGAACATGCTAATAATCATGAAAGATCATGGATAACCGTAACGTACCTTAGCGCCTCCGTGTCACACCGGCTTATCACTACCATGGCTTGTTACGGATATCGTAATACAACGTAAGAAAACTTAACAAGATAAGTAATAGATCTTGAAAACAGATCTTCAAAACAGAGAAATATATGACCAAAATTTCACAGCACGCTACGTTTCCAGCAAACAGGGCTGCCCAGGGGCGGCCGGGAACATAGTGTAAACCCAGTATTACATCTACCACATACATGCAGTTACCTTCCTACATACATGTACAATTCCTACATACATGTACAATGTATTTAGCAAGGTAACTGCATGTATGTGGTAGATGTAATAGCATGAAAAGTTGTTTACGTAAATGTTGTGGTAGAATTAAAACACTTTGTGACAGACAGTGATAAAAGCTTAAACAAGTTGTGCTATGCACTTCAAAGAGAACTTTGAACATTTAAACTAAGTGGAAGACATGAAGAAACCCCTTGCACATTAATTAGACTTGGGTTGTGCAGCCTGCATCAGGCCAGCTGCTGAATTGGGTACACCTTAGTAAGGGTAAACTCGGACAATCTCCAAGTGCTCCAACCCAACCCCAGTGGAATATGCATCTTAAAGAAACCTCCATTTTCCATCACATGGCCTCTGAAGGGTTTTAACTCATATAAGCCCGGCGTCCCTTTTGTGGGACATAGGCAAACAGTATAGCCCCAGATGAGACGCCGCAGAACGCGGCGTCCCATCTGGGGCTATTCTGTTTGCTTACAAGAATTTCATCGAAAAATGAGATGAAAAATAAAAATCACTCCTAACACCCCTAAAAATGAACCTGGACTCACCCAATTGATAACGATGGGAGAATCCATTTGTCAAATATGGGTTAAACCACTCACTTCAACAGCACTGCAGTAATATAAAGGAAACAATGCCGCCTCAATTCCTTTTATAACCAAATTTAAGTGCAGTACAAGTCTTGTAAAGCATTAAAACTTAAGATCATTGATGATTCGTAGCTAACTCTAACATTTAGCCATTTAAAAGACTTCAGATCTAAAACAAAAGTTTGCACATTTGGCAGAAACAACTAAGGTTTATCTGTATGGATGGTTTGACTAAACCACTATTCCTGGGCAGGCTTAGACATTCTTAACTGTTAGCAATCAGGCCCCAGTTGTTCAAAATTAACGACATCGTTAATTAACGATTTGTTAAAATTTCAAACATGAATAGTAATGCAAAGGATTCTCACATTTTTTCAACAAAAAATAACAGTGTATTTCCTTATGTAGTCGGCATTTACTTAACGAGTCGAGATCTTAACAATGACATTAAGCTAACAAAGTTTTGAACAACTGGGCCCAGGTGGTTGGTTTTTTCTGTTATAATCTTTACCTGCCCGAGGCCTATGCAGCCCATCTATATTTCCCCCAGTCCCTATGGGCAGGGTCCCATATTTTTTATTCAATATTTTTTCTCAAAGAGAAAAATCATTGAATGCTACTCTCTATGTAATGTAATTCCTTGGAGCCCATTGCCATGGAAAGTGAAATAAAAATCATAAAAGTTAAAGATATTTAGCTTTTTTTCCCTCCCAAACGGTATTACCAACAATCATTGCCACAACAAATATAGTTAGCCCAATTGTGACAAATGGATTTTCCTATCATTGTCATACAGTCATTTTAGGGGCATTGGTAGTGATTTTGATTTTTTTCTCCATTTTTTGACGAAATTCCTCTAAGCCAACAGAATAGCCCCAGATGGGACGCCACGTTCTGCACATCTGGGGCTATACTGTTTGCATATGTCCCATAAAAAGTATGCCAGGCTTAAATGAGTTAAGTTCAGACGAAGCAGTAATTTACACAATTCAGAAAGTTCTGAACAGGGAATTCTTGTTGCTTTTATTATTAGTGTAGTGTCTTTAGGCAATTGTACCGTTTCCATTAACCATGAATGGAAGAATCGCTCTTGTTTTTATGGCGGTTTATATGTCTAAGGGCAACTAAATTATAGTTCCAACAATATGGGCGCCATTAAAGTACAAGGATAATTGCAGCAGTTTATTAAAGAGATGCTATAATATTCAAGAATAAGAACAATATGGTTCATTTTATTGCAGTCACTGGCATAAAACTGAATTCAAATATTGCATATGTCACATGAAAACTAGTGTATATTGGAACAGATCACGTGAGTGAGAAAATGGTTTATAATGATGCAAGGCTTCCAACGTCATCTAACTAATTTTGCACATATTGGCATTTCTCTTTTGATACCATCTATCAAGTTTATTTTGACATGAAAAAAAAAAAAAAAAAAAAAAAAAAAAAAAAAATGAAAAAAAAACAACAAAAAAACAAAAAAAACAATAAATAAATAAATAAATGAAAAAAAAAAACAAACAAACAAAAAACAGTGAACATTTTTACCATTAATTTTAATGACTTTGTAACATTTTGACAACATTAAAATGAACAAATTTGAATTGCTGTAAAACAGGTCAAGGTGATCCCAAGGTCATCCTTTACTATTATCCTAGTACACATAGTTTCATTTAAACTTCAAAGACAATAGGACTTTAGGTTCTGGAGATCATTTTTACCATAAATGGGCATTAGTCTTGCAAACACAAAGATCAATAGATGTCCTGTGTATGAAAGATTGTGACTGTGGACTCAGTTCTAAGATGCACCCACAATCAATGTTTTGAACACAAAAGAAAGAAAATTTCAAAAGTTTTTCATTGAAAAAGTATCCTTTCTCACAGATGAAAAATTAACTGGATAGACATATTTCTGTCATGTATAAAGACAAGAGAAACAAACAAAATAACAACTTACCAGACCCAGGAATGTCTCCGTTGATTCGGAAGAATCAGCGTCGGTGGGACCAGGAGAGACGATGGAGGGACAGCTAAAGATGTCATAGTAATCCTTATTTTGTAGTACGTAATCCAGATAGTGAAATATATAATATCTTTATCACTGTTATCCAAACATTGCTTTGTTTATAGTTAAGAAAAAATGGGTGACAATCTTTTCTACAAGTGTAATTCTTTTTTTTTTTTTCTTTTTTTTTTCTAAACAATGTGAAGATCTAAGCTGCCACCGTAATCCAATAACTGTTGTGTTGATGTGCAATCAGATTATACCTAATCTGACATGTGCAGATGTGCACAAAAATCACATACACTCCAGAAAATAATCTTTAGTATCACATGACGTCGCTGTTTTCCAGTGGATAACGTCATGTCATAAAAATCGTATGACCACACGTGTATTAACACTTTTGCGGGAATACGTAACGTCATTGACAACGTCCGTAACAACAATGTAAATTTTCATTGAAAATATGTCCACTTCGAAGGCGATAAAATCCTGTTTTAAAAGTCATATGATAAAACGAATCTTACACAAGTGGTCATTTCATATGAAATTTATTAAACTCGCCAAAGGCTTGTTTAATAAATTTCATATGAAATGACCACTCGTGTAAGATCCTCTATGTAGTATCCTTTCCTTCATGAATTATCATTTATAAACAACACAGCTCTCTTTTTAAATATTTTACATTCACTTTATAACATACCAAGACATCTAAACACCAATATTTTCACAGAGAGTTAAGATTCCTTTACAAATGTCCACCCCATTAAACTGCTTAATCATAACTAAAAGTCAAAAAGTTTACAAAACTTGGTTATTTTTAACAAATTATTTGCATATCCTGCAATACCCTTCCTTTGATATTCATTTTTCCTCCAGGAAACTGTGATTTTAAACTGTTTGTAACTGACACACAATTCCTTTTGAAAGGTTCAAACTATTATCAATTCAAAGGAAATGTTAGAAAGAACGAAGGAAACATACTACTTAGTGACGTCATTCCGTCATTCCAATATAGGTGACTTTATATTAAAAGCATTGAGTCAATCTCGGATGTTTGATTTTCTCCCGGAAGGCAATAAGTCGCCCCAAGAACCACATGAACCAGCTGTGGATCACTATTACAATTGATTGATTTTGTTTGTTCTGTTAGTTATTGCGAATTATTCACGTTTTGCGGATCATAAAACTTGTCTTATTGGATTCTGCACACGGAATAATAAAACCATGATTCTTAGTTCTTAGAGCACAAAAAGCATAATCCATAAAGTTAATGAGTTAATAGGAGCCACAACACGAGAAAAACAACAATGTGGTTTCCAACCAGGTCTGACACAAACCAATCTGTGCAGTCACAGAAGATGGCTGAGAAGCTTGAAATTTTGCATTTAGAAAGATTAGAGGAATTGTACTATCAATGTAGCGAAAATAAAGGCGATGATGCGTCTTTGTTTTCGCATTTATGCAAAATCTTGGTTTTCTCATGACAGGGCTCATAGTATTCTAGAAAAAGATGGAACGAGTCTCATATCGAGTTCTCGAGTTTTGATAAGAATTCAGTTCCTTTTAAAGGAATAAAAGATCATTTTTTTCGGCAACAAGATGCATATTAGACGAGTATGCCTTAATTATCAAACATGCACAGCATGAGAGTATCTAAAGTATCTAAATGTCCTAATCATACATTTTATTAAATTTATTTAAGTTCCTTCTCTGATCAAAGTCAAGTTATGTAGGATTTTTAGAATTATAATTTTCACCAAAGTTTTCTGTCAAAAAGGCTTAAATGGAAAACATTACTTGCTGTTCAGTAAAAAATCATATTTTTGTTGTATAGGTAACCAGGAATGTTATTTCTTCTCATTTTTCGACTGTAACACGTACAGAAGATACTATGCATAATATAGAAGAAACTATGCATATAAATCTCTATGATGATTCCATTATCCTTCTTGTCATTCCTTACATATCAAAAGTTTCATACAAATCCTTTCAGTATTGCACATGATCACACTGGTTATCTAGAGGCAACCAACTTCCTTACGTATCACAAGTTTCATACAAATCCTTTCAGTACTGCACATAATCACACTGGTTATCTAGAGGCAACCAACTTCCTTACATATCAAAAGTTTCATACAAATCCTTTCAGTACTGCACATAATCACACTGGTTATCTAGAGGCAACCAAGTTCCTTACACATCAAAAGTTTCATACAAATCCTTTCAGTACTGCACATAATCACACTGGTTATCTAGAGGCAACCAACTTCCCTACACATCAAAAGTTTCATACTAATCCTTTCAGTATTACACACCATCACACTGGTTATCTAGAGGCAACCAAGTTCCTTACACATCAAAAGTTTCATACAAATCCTTTCAGTACTGCACATAATCACACTGGTTATCTAGAGGCAACCAAGTTCCTTACACATCAAAAGTTTCATACTAATCCTTTCAGTATTGCACACCATCACACTGGTTATCTAGAGGCAACCAAGTTCCTTACACATCAAAAGTTTCATACAAATCCTTTCAGTATTGCACATAATCACACTGGTTATCTAGAGGCAACCAAGTTCCTTACATATCACAAGTTTCATACTAATCCTTTCAGTATTGTACACTATCACACTGGTTATCTAGAGGCGACCAACTTCCTTACGTATCACAAGTTTCATACAAATCCTTTCAGTACTGCACATGATCACACTGGTTATCTAGAGGCAACCAAGTTCCTTACACATCAAAAGTTTCATACAAATCCTTTCAGTACTGCACATAATCACACTGGTTATCTAGAGGCAACCAAGTTCCTTACACATCAAAAGTTTCATACTAATCCTTTCAGTATTGCACACCATCACACTGGTTATCTAGAGGCAACCAAGTTCCTTACACATCAAAAGTTTCATACAAATCCTTTCAGTACTGCACATAATCACACTGGTTATCTAGAGGCAACCAACTTCCTTACACATCACAAGTTTGAAATCCTTTCAGTACTGCACATAATCACACTGGTTATCTAGAGGCAACCAACTTCCTTACACATCAAAAGTTTCATACTAATCCTTTCAATGTAGCATAATCACAATGGTTAACCAGGGATAACCAACGTGACTGAGTACATTCCTTACATATCACAAGTTTCTGATCACACTGGTTATCTAGACACAACTAATGTGGCCGAGTACAACCGATGCAGAGAAAATCAATTTAAGGTTGTACGGGGCAGAATGCGAATACCTGCATCATGCATGGGAACAACTTAACATTACAATGATCTGTGGCAAGTTGTTCCCAGAGAGCTATTCACATCCGATTTTTGCTTAATTCCTTAATTCCTGGCATCCTTTTGATATAACATAGGCAGAACGCAGTCCCATCTAGGGCTATTCTGTTTGCTAAGAAATTTCATTGAAAAATTGAATAAAATTTAAAATCACACCTGATTTCCCACCCTAAAATTCAAAGTGGACTCTGGCAAATGATAATGACAGGTGAATCCATTTGTTATGTATGAATTAATGATTTCATCTGCACTGGGTGTACCTGGTCACATTGGTTCTCCCTGGATATCAGGTGTGATAATACTGGGGATGAAAAACAGTAAATCACTACAAGAGGCATCCACACATTTTTTTCCTCATACATAATCCCTTCATATCCTAAATCATTTCATAATGCAATGACTGCCAAAATGCAGATTATTTGGCTTTTAAATAGCTTTAAATTTTTAACAAAAATTCAATGAAAAAACATTTCACAATTTGATTCACATCAGCAAGTAATAATACAGTTTAAGTATCATTCTGTACAAAAATTTGAAACCAAGCGTAGTGACGTAAATAAATAAAATATTGTAATTTCAGCGCAATTTACATCTGGGATCAAAAGGTAAAATCTTTAATAAAATCTTCGATAACTACTTTAAGACAACAATAATTCTTCCCAGCACTTTGCTCTAAACCAAAACTGACCAATACGAGACGTGACATGAGAAATTAATATGACACAATGGTCAATATATTCCATTGACAGAAGAATTTTGAACTGACAGGCTGTATTATTAAAAGCACAGCTTAGATCTCTTCATATTGTGGCTCCCCTCATACAGAGTACATCCCACTGTTCAAATTGTTTGCAAATTTACCATAATATGTAAATCTATTCATCAGAATCACTAAAAGCTCCAAGAAGAAAAAGATCTATAGCTCCTAAACACAGAACACTAATTCGGTAAATGAATCTACAGACTATATTAGTAGTTTCACGTCCTAAGCAGCGCAGTAAATCAGTTTGGACAGTGTTAAGAGCGTCATGTCAAGTGAGCTATCTGGACAAATGAAGCAATAAGGACGATTGCTGACATACAGGGACACAGGGAACTGGAGCCCTGTCAACAAATATAAGGAGGAGACAAGACAGAGAACACTTTATTACTTTATTACTGAAAGTTCTAAATATCTGGACAATGAAATACAGTTGTAATAGCTCTAAAACTCAAAACACACATGACATTTTGTATATAAAAGAATACCTCCTAAAATGGTTAACAGTGACTTCACCATCTAATCCAACAGAAATCTGAGTCTGTGCTGTTTATACTGTTTTTCTGGGCCCATTTGTCCAATTAAGTAAGAAAATTATATATATAATCCTTCAGCAAGCTCAACATAAACTCGTCAAGTAGACTTTGAACCGAACAAGTAGACTTAATGGGTCAGAATCAGACTAGACAAATAGACTTTGGTCTGCACCAAGCAGGACAAGTAGACTTTGAACTTCAACAGGTTAAGACAAGTAGACTTAACAGGTAAGACAAGTAGACATAACAGGTAAGACAAGTAGACTTTGAACTACAACCAGGTCGAAAAGAAGACATGGAATTACAAAAAGGTGGACAAGTTGACTCTGAGCTGCCACAAGGTGGACAAGTAGACTTTGCTGAACTGCAACAAGGTGGACAAGTAGACTTTGAACTGCAACCAGGTGGACAAGTAGACTTTGAACTGCAGCAAGGTGGACAAGTAGACTTTGAACTGTAACAAGGTGGACAAGTAGACTTTGAACTATAACCAGGTGGACTTTGAACTACAACAAAGAATTACAAAAAGGTGGACAAGACTTTGAACTACAACAAAGTGGAAAAGTAGACTTTGTTTTAACTACAACAAAAAGAACAAGTAGACTTTGAACTACAACAAAATGGACAAGTAGACTTTGAACTGCAACAAGGTGGACTAGTAAACTGTAAACTACAACAAGCTGGACAAGTAGACTTCGAACTGCATCAAGGTGGACAAGTAGACTTCGAACTGCAACAATCTAGGCAAGTAGACTTTGTAAACAAGCTAAAAAAGTAGACTTTGAACTGCAACAAGGTGGACAAGTAGACTATGGACTACAACAAGGTGGACAAGTAGACTTTGTCCTAAAACAAGGTGGACAAGTAGACCATGACCTGTAACAAGGTGGACAAGAAGATTTTGAGCTACAATAAAGTGGACATTAGACTTTGTCTCCACTACAACAAAGTGGATCAGTAGACTTTGACCTACAACCAGCTGGACAAGTAGACTTTGAACTAAAACAAGGTGGACAAGTAGACTGACTAAAACAAGCTATACAAGTAGACTGACTAAAACAAGCTATACAAGTAGACTTTGGACTACAACAAGCTAGACAAGTAGACTAAAATGAACTAAACAAGGTGGACAAGCAGACTTTGACTACTAAAGTGCATCAATGTGCACAAATCTCTTTCAAACAGTATATCTAAGTGGACAAACAGCTTTCAAACTGCACTTATTAAAATGTACATGTAGTTAATTTCAAACTGCCCCATTGCAGACATGCACCTTTCGAAATGCACCAAACTGGACAAAATGTAACAGCGCAATTGTGGTCAAATTGTCTAACACTTGGCAATGGGAGTAAAAGTATACATGATAACCAGGAGAACCATATTTCACAAGATAGCAATTCCACATAATAGCAATTCCACATATCCCTGTAAAGCAATTAATGTCACATGGGTTTAACTATTTATATGAGGACAATGAGCCATCAGAAATAATGTGAAAGCTAAAGATGCGCATCAGCAGATTTTTGGTTTAATCTTATGCTTTGAAAATCAGACTGATGTTTTCATTGAAAATACAGGAAATCTAATATGCCATTTATGGATTTTGGTTGTATTTTTGTTTTTATTGAAGAAAAGGATAAAAACAGTTCCAGACAGATTCAATATATTATCAAAAGCAGTAGACCTAAACCATTTTACCCTTCACTATAAGAGCCACCTCATGGGAAAACCAACAATCTGCATAGGCGAAAACAAAGACGCAGATCAGCTTCGCGGTAACCGCGAAGCTGATCAGCGCCTTTGTTTTCGCTACTCGTATAGTACAATTCCTCTTCTACTTAAATCCGAAATTTCAAGCTTCTAGCTCTTTTCTGTGCTTGTACAGGTCGGACCTGTTCGGAAACCACATTGTTGGTTTTCCCACGAGGTGGCTCATAAGTTATAGAATGAGAAAACTTACTGTAGTGCTTGAGCATCAGATTAAAAGGTGTGCTAAGGGGAGTATTAATGGCTCAGTGGCTTAACTTTACACCAATTCACTTGGACTCAGAAAGTGTGCATTATATCCTTTGTGACCATGATGGCCAGAAATTCATCAAGTTAACAAATGTGCATGAGCAGACAATCCAGAGGAAAGCAGAAATACAGGATTAAAGCTATTGTCAGACCACAAGAGATGAGCCTTTGTATGACAAAACCAACAATTTGGTTTTCCGTCCAGATCCGACACAAACCGGTATGTACAGTCACAAAAGCAGACTAGAAGCTTGACATTTCGGATGTACTAGTCATGCAGCGAAAACAAAGGCGCTGATCAGCTGTGCAGTTACTGCACAGCTGATCTGCGCCTTTGGTTTCGCATATGCAGATTGTTGGTTTTCTTATGCGACAGCTCAGATTATCAGAATGATCTGCAATACCATCAAAATTCAGAACATCACTTGGCCATTATACTTGTAACAGCTCTGATGCAAGATGGTAGTTTCACAATCTGCTTTATGATGCAAATGATCATACTTTCATATTCAGTCAATGCATCATATTACCTAATGTGCTACTTGATTACGTACAATGCTCGTATGAAGCTTTGCTGTGACGTCATTTTATCACCTTTATGTTGGAGAAGAAAAATAAGACAATGCAATATTCTGCATGCAATGCTCGTACGGAGCATTTAACTATGACGTCGTTTTGTCACATTTTTCTTGGAGAAGAAAAGTGAATTTAATCAAGGGACAAATCTTATTGCGGGAAAATGAGAGTACGACATCTGTACAAGAGAATATCCTACAGGCAGCGATACTAAATCACCATCTAGATGAACCATGTCATGAGAAAACCAGACTTTTGCCTATGCAAAAACAAAGGCGCAGATCAGCTGTGCAGTAACTGCACAGCTGATCAACGTCTTTGATTTCGCATCTCGGATAGTACAATCCTTCTATTTAAATCCGAAATTTCAAGCTTCTAGCTTTCTTCTGTGACTTACATGCCTGTTTGCATCAGACCTGGTCGGAAACCCGCGAAGGCTGGTTTTCTTGCTTTGTGGCTCAGATGATAGATGACCATCCCCCAGGGGTAACAATTTGAACCAATGCCTCTGTATACAAGCTTCATTTCTCAAACAAGACAGAAACAGGCCTACAATGGATTTGGAGGGCGAGCAAACATTAAAGGCACCAAAACATATCAGACACTAAAGCAAACATAGATCGGAAACTTATTTATTGTCTGCAGTCCGCACAGGCTTAAAATAAACAGGCATTTCTGATCACACCGGTTATCAGGAGACAACTACATGACAAAGAACATCCAACATAGAGGAAATAAATAAGCCACAATAGGGAATTTAATACAAGGTCCTGTCTGGGAACAACTTACTATTAGAATCCTGACATGTGGAATGTTGTTCCCATACAGGTATTTGTTTGTTTGTTTGAACTGATGCTTTACATCCCAGTCAACAGCAATGGTCATATCGGGTTGCCTCCATTTTATGGGACTTTTACCCAACATTAGGATGTCATGACACTCAAAATGTGCTTCATAAATATAACCACCCAACTAAGCGGTTAACCAGTAATCAGATGGTCGGTCAGTAGATTAGAAGCTTTGCCTGGAGCCCTAGACGGAATCTTTCCATCGGTATTCCGTTAAACCTCTCCATACTGACGGAAATGGGATATCTTCAGTCCTTGGTCGAAAATGAAAATTCAGCAAAACTGTGTTATTCTAACTTACGTTATGTCTATTCTTGCATATATGACATAGATTATAAACGTTCTAGTTGCTAAAGTATGCAGAATCATAAAATAACTCATATTTTCATATTTTCTATGAAAAATTTCAAAGTTGTCTATAAATAGATCAGGGGAGACTACAGTAACTGTAGAATAAGCGACTCATAGTCGAAAATCGTTTGTTTTCCTCCATAAATTTTATACGTTAAAGGCAATTTTATGTGTTTTCTGGAAGGTTTTTGGCACTGCAGGTACAAAAACATAACAAAACAATGCGATTAATAGCAAAATATCATAGCTGCAAGTCGCTTTCGAAATCCGCAATCAGTTCGACATTGGTTTAAATGCAACCTATGCTAAGCTGTCAGGGAAGTGTAACGAGGTACTGAAGTGGAGCGAAGTGACAGTTAGCCAGCTGATCTAAAGCAGCCCATACAGGTATTTGCATCCTACAGCCCTTTACAGCCCCTTTCACTCGAGTTTGCCATTTGAGCATTTGTATTACACAAGAAGACAATGTGTTCTGAAGATCTGAATTTCTTTTCATGTTGTTCACAGAGACATCTGGATTGATTGATCTGCTGATTGGAGTGACAGTTTCAAATTAACTGACCTTTGAAAACGGCAAACTCAAGTGAAATCTTTATTTTACTATGCGGAATTTTGGCCATGTAGATACCAATAGGTAACTGCTAAAATTAATAAATTCTGCTTTTGTTCTTATCCTATTTCAAATGTGTTCTTAATATGCATTGTACATGTTTTGCAAAGATTTTTGAAATACCAAACAATTACAATGTTTTTATCAGAAGAGGTTACAGCATTACCTAAATGTAAAAGATGAATAGACTTTAAGAACACATGGCACCTGGGACACTGTTTTAATTCTAAAATAGAATAAAAAGGTTACCTATCTATACAAAAACTTAAATGGCCTAAATGCTGAAACGGCAAACTCTATAGAAAGGGGTTGTATTTATTTTGTCAGCATTGATTGTTCTCAGTTGAGTTGCATGTCGTTTGTCTTGGATAACTGGTGTGTGAAATCTCTTAATGCCAATAAGCCTTCACACTTTGGTTAATCTCCCACGTATATAGATAGAAGTTCCCAAAATATATTTTTAACTTATGTACCAGACTTACCACAGTCTCATCAAATTAAAAATCGACAGCTTCTGGCTATTATTCAATCACTCTTTGTTCCAAAGGTGAGCCACGCCATGAGAAAACTCAGATTTACCACCACATATATAAACCAGAGGACCAATGGTCCTGTAAACGCTCACCTGAGATCAGCTGCATATACCAATAAACATGTTTGAATATTATGGTATTTAACTCCAGTACAGGGGCAGATAAGCCCTTGGGCCATTTTCTTTTTTCAGAATCTTCAATATTCTGTCCATTTGCCAATTTCCTGTTGGCTTTTTCCTTCAAATGACATTTTAACAGTTTTCCCAATTCAGATGCACAGGCAACCCATGTTGACCTTGCCATAAACTTGGTCAAGGTCATCAAAGGGTCATGATTTATATATACATTGGAGTACTTTAGCCATCGATGCCTCACGCCAAGTTTCCTTGAAATCAGTCTATTGGTTTCAGAGAAGATGATTTTTGATGGGTTTTTACCATATATGGGCATGGCGGCCATCTTGGTCATGTGACCTAGATTATTTATATACACATTGATTCCCCCATTCTATAGATGCTTCACTTAAAATTTGGCTTTGTTTGGCCAAGCGGTTTCAGAGGAGAAGACATTTGAATATTATGGAAATATACATGTATATTGCCCCGGGGTGGGGGCACATGAGCCCCTGGGGTCCAATTTTTTTCAGAATCATTAATATCCAGTCCTACTGCCCATTTCCTGCAAGACTTTCACTTTAAATGACATTTTAAAAGTTTTCCCCATTCAAATGCATTGGTGACCTATGTTGACCTTCCCGTAAAATAGGTCAAGGTCATCACAGGGTCATGATTTATATACACATTGTAGTGCTTGAGCCATCGATGCTTCGTGCCAAGTTTTGTTGAAATCGGTCAACCGGTTCTGGAGAAGAAGATTTTTGAACGTTTTTTACCATATATGGGCATGGCGGCCATCTTGGTCATGTGACCTGGATTTTTTATATACACATTAATTCCCCAATTCCATAGATGCTTCACATAAAATTTCGCTTTGACTGGCCAAGCGGTTTCAGAGGAGAAGATGTTTGAATATTATGGAGATATACATGTATATTGCCCCGGGGTGGGGGCGGATGAGCCCCTGGTGCCCAATTTTTTTCAGAATCATTAATATTCAGTCCTACTGCTCATTTTCTGCAAGATTTTTCCTTTAAATGACAATTTAACAATTTTTCCCATTCAAATGCATTCGCGACCTATGTTGACCTTGCCGTAAAATAGGTCAAAATCATCATAGGGTCATGATTTATATACACATTGTAGTGCTTGAGCCATTAATGCTTCATGCCAAGTTTGGTTGAAATCGGTCCAGTGGTTCCGGAGAAGAAGATTTTTGAAGGGTTTTTACCATATATGGGCATGGCGGCCATCTTGGTCATGTGACCTGGATTATTTATATACACATTGGTTCCCCCTTCCCATAGATGCTTCATGTAAAATTTGGCTTTGATTGGCCAAGCGGTTTCAGAGGAGAAGATCTTTGAAAAGTGTGGACGACGGACGACGGACGACGGACGGACGGACGGACGCCGGAGCATGGGTATACTATAAGCTCACCTTGTGAGCCTGACGGCTCAGGTGAGCTAATTATGATGTATAAAATGATTTATGATGGGCCCCTGCCCATGGGGGGGGGGGGGGGCTAAAGAAATAGATGGGCTGCTTGTGCCGTCAGGCAAAGCTTATGTACTACGCACTGACCATCTGAATACTGGTTAACTGTTCGGAGACTGAGCCTGCCCAGGAAATATGGTTTCAAGTCAAATCATCCATATCATCCTTATTTGCTTACTTGGGTGGTTATAAATGAAGCACTTTTTGGATGTCATGCTCATTTTGGGTAAAAGTCCCATAAAATGGAGGCAACATCCCCACATGCGTGGTTATAATTGAAGCACTTTTTGCATGTCATGACATCCTAATTTTGGGTAAAAGTCCCATAAAACGGAGGCAATGATCCAACATGACCATAGCTGTTGACTGGCATGTCAAGCATAAATTCAAACAAACACATAACAATATACAGAGATTTTTTTTCAGAAGCAAAAATTGAATATTTCATTGAAAAAATTTGAGTTTTGTAATATTTTCGCTCAAAACATTCATTGTGGGCACACGTTAGAACCGCCTCGCCGAGGCGGTTCTAACAAGTACCCACAATGTATGTTTAATATTGGATCAAAAATAAGAAAATAAGGTATACCCCTTTGCAAACCCCAGTTTTTCTATATAAATGTGGGGTTTAAGGGGGTATGAATGCCAGGGACATGTTTTCCTGATGAAACAAAATGATGAGTGGAAGGCTAGACTGGCTTGCAAGTTCTCATTTTTAGAAAATACAGCCCCTTTCACTTGAGTTTGCCGTTTGAGCATTTAGGTCAATCAAGTTTGTGTGTAAATCAGGTAATTTTTTATTCTATCAGTGACCCACGTGCCAGGTGTTCTTAAAATCTATTCAGCATTCATGATCTTTAGGTAATGATGTCACCTCTTTTGATAAAAACATTGTAATTGTTTGGCAAAAGCACATTTTTTTTTTTTTTTTCAAAATTCTTCACACGGCACATACAATGCATAATTTTATTAAGAACACACATTTGAAATAGGATAGGGAAAAAAGCAGAATTTTATCAATTTTAGCAGTTACCTGTCGGTATCTACATGGCCAAAATTCCACATAGTAAGATAAAAATTTCGCTTGAGTTTGCGTTTTTAAACTGTCACTCAAATCAGCAGTCAATGAATCCAGATGTCTTAATGGACAACATGAAAAGAAACTCAGATCTTCAGAACACATAGTCTTCTTATGTTATGCAAATGCTCAAACAGCAAACTCGAGTGAAAGGGGCCGTAAGAGAGTCTCAAGATACTGCACAGATGTACTGACAATATTCTGTACCTTTTTCACATTATTCAAAATCTGGTTTTCTTATGGCTCAAGTGTCATTAGGTCTGTTGCAAAGTCATTACCATTATGTATATATTTATCTATTCTGAGAATAAAAGAATATCAGGCTGTAACACAAACATGATCACCAAGTTTGATTGTTTCAACAATTAATAATATGACAGCTGTTCATTTTTGCTGTCAGCGACTAAAATAAAACATAAAAGGCATAGATGCAATTGCCAATCAAACTCTGCCATATTAAGATCTTATCAATATAATGAAATAAGAATAGAGGGACCAGGAATCAATACAATTAAATTTCAAGTCCCAACATAGACACCAGGTGGGAAAGAAAATATATAAAACATAACAAAAATTTTTTCCAACAACACACACAAAGAGCAGAACGACTAGCTCTTTCTCAACAAGGTAGCCATCTGGCTTAGTTTCAACCAAAACGAAAGGCAACAAAAGGCAACAAGCATGACAGAGAGGCAGGCATAATAAACAGTCGTAAAATGAAGATAAACCACTTTTCCTGGGACACCAACTCACACCGATTACCATTTTTACTGGGGACAACACAGAAAACCATTTTTCCTCAAACTTATAAAGAAGCAAAATTAAATAAAAACATACTTAGTGTTCAGGTGGCGAACACATGCAACAAAAACTTTTGATGTAATTAAGTTAAAATCCCAACCAAAGACACCAAAAATACAGAGATTATTATCATCAATAATAAAACCATTTTTACTAGTTATGACATGCTCAAAGACAGAAAAGAATAGTGGAATCATTTTTATAAAGCTCAGATTTTTTTCTTTTAAATTAAGTTGTTTTTAAGATGAGCAATTTCAATCAATGCATGCATCTAGCATGCAAGAGAAAATCTCGCACAAATGATTATTGCCTTAATCATTTTTGTCTCAGTTTTGTTTTAAACAGTTTACAGAAATAAAATAAGAAATGATATTAAATAAATATTCATTACAACCGTTTTAAACCTATAGATTCATGCACACGAATTCACATACTGAAACACAATTTATCCTGTATGTCACAAATCAGCTGTTTAAAACAATATACACTTGTCAATGTGCTTGTTAAATGTATTCCATCTCTTTTGTCCATGATCATAATATGAATAATAATTACGGCCAATTATTACCACACTACACTGTATTATTTTTATTTGCATCCTGTTACAAGCCTGACCTGGTCTATTGATCACTATGACACATGAGCCTCAGCCACAGAAAACACGATATCCGACGTCCCACTTATTACCATTGAATGTTTTAACTGATAGGGCTAATAGTTAGGATTCAGAACTAGATGGATCTTTAAATTTAATTACTATCATGCAGTGAAAGAAAAATGTTTCTCCGTTTCTGCCATATATAGTGCTACTGATCTGCAATTCGTGATTAGAAAGTGGGTTCTCTCACAATGAGACTTGTATAATATCCCAGCAAATCTCACAATTTCTTGTTTTATTGTTTTTCCGATAGTTTTGAGTAATAATACTATTAATCTCTTAAAAAATTCAGACAAGCAATAGAATCCATTCATGTAAATGAATTCCTGGAGGAACACTTTTTGTCTTCGGAGCAGGCGTAGATATCCTAAAATTCAGGGCAACAAAATTATTTTAACTTTCCAAGGTATAATTACAATACAAGCAAAAATGTGTTAGAAGTTATCAATTTGGCCAAGGTGTAGAATTTAATTAGTTTGCCTCCCTTTGAGAATTATTTACCTTTGTCAGTCAAATTATATCTGTGGTTCTTCAAAGCATTTAATTCTTCTTTTTTTAATGTGCGTCCAGAATATTATAATCGTTACAGTAATTCATTAATATCAGTACAAAAGGTTTAATCACATTTCTCCATCCCCACTTCAAACTCACTTGAATTGATTTTCAGATATCTATCTCTTTAATAAATGAGAAAATCTACTGTTTAAAAAGGTGCGAATGAGCTGCGCAAAAACAGGGGAGGATCTGTGCAAAAACGGTGTAAATAATCAGTGCCTTTGTTTTCCCTATACAGACAGTTAAAAACTTCCTCATACATCTTCCAAAAACCATTATTTCAAACCTCTACTGTTGCTCATCTAGCATAAATTGTAGAACCTGGTTAAAACCCGAACCCAAGTTTTCTGGCAACTTGAAATTAAATTCTATTCCCAGGTTAATCAATGGTGACCTGATAACAATTTACAATATTGACAGGATATGCATAAAATTACAAATTGATTAGAAACAAATTCCTGTGAAATATTGGTTTGTTTGATTCTTGTCTGACCCATCAAAACAAATCATTTATGAATTTTACATTACATGATTGTCAAAGTATTTGGCATATCAACAAAATTAATAATAAGAGACTTTCAGACTAGACTGAATTTATAGAATCTTTCTACTACGTAGTATTTCCTACAAACTAGACTCTCATATGGAGATGGCACCTGAAGTTTACAGTTTAAATCCAAGACTGGAAAAGTGACTGTCCAAAATATACACAAATTCTTCAGTAGAAGGTATTTACAGCCCCTTTCACTTGAGTTTGCCGTTTGAGCATTTTCATTACACATGAAGACCATGTGTTCTGAAGATCTGAGTTTCTTTTCATGTTGTCCATAAAGACATCTGGATTGATTGGTCTGCTGATTAAAATGATTGACAGTTTCATACTAAATGACCTTTAAAACGGCAAACTCAAGTTAAATTTTTATCTTACTATGTGGAATTCTGGCCATGTAGACACTGATAGGTAACTGCTAAAATTGATAAAATTCTGCTTTTTTCCCTATCCTATTTCAAATGTGCGTTCTTAATATGCATTGTATATGTTGTGCAAAGGATTTTGAAATAAAAATGTGATTTAAACAAACAATTACAATGTTTTTATCATAAGAGGTGACATCACTGCCAAAGATAAATGCTGAATAGACTTTAAGAACACCTGGCACCTGGGACACTGTTTCGGTTCTAAAATAGAGTAAAAAGTAACCTGATTTACAATGATGAAGCGGCAAACTCGAGTGAGAGGGGCTGTATTATATAGGACACCAGCTTATCAAAAGTGAAAACCTTTTAATGTCAACATTTTGCTGTGCATCCCATGATCAAATAAGTATTATATTTACTTATTTAGAATTGCAATATTCTAGTGAATGTGATCATATTTCACAGTGAATGAAATTGCAGAATCATCAAGAACCACAAAGAAACTAAGGAGATAAAAAGTTGCAGGTTGTGATTTATTTGCTGAAACACTTCAAAATGGATTTTTGCACAAGACCCCATAGCATCCTCTTCTATTATGCACTTTTTTAATTATCACAGAACACCATAAATGAGTAATCTTTGCTTAATTAATCCATTATTCTGTATCACTGAGCATTCATCGCAGCTCATTTCTGACTTTTATTTCCATTGATTTAAATTGATTCTTGCCTAATAACAGTATACTGTATATATAGTTAGAATAGAATCCAATATAAATTTCATCCAAGTTGTTTGATCATATACTTTGTGAATATCATACAGCCCCTTTCACTTGAGTTTGCCGTTTGAGCATAATAGGTCAGTCAAGTTTGTGTGTAAATCAGGTAACTTTAGATCCTATCTTAGAACTTAAACAGTGTCCCAGGTGCCAGGTGTTCTTAAAATATATTCAGCATTTATCTTTAGGCAATGATGTCACCTCTTCTGATAAAAAACATTGTAATTGTCTGGTTAAATCACATTTTTATTTAAAATTCTTTGAACAACATTTTTATTTCAAAATTCTTTGCACAACATATACAATGGATATGAAGAACACACATTTGAAATAGGATAAGGACAAAAGCAGAATTTTATCAATTTTAGCAGTTACCTATCAGTATCTACATGGCCAAAATTCCACAAAGTAAGATAAAACTTTCACTTGAGTTTGCCATTTTAAAGGCCATTTAGTTAGAAACTGTCACTCAAATCAGCAGATCAATCAATCTATGTGTCTTTGTGGACAACATGAAAAGAAAATCAGATCTTCAGATCACAATATAAAAATTGGTCTTCTTGTGTTATGCAAATGCTCAAATGGCAAAAGCGAGTGAAAGGGGCTGTAAACTCAGCAATTACATAAACTAAGATAATTCCTAGGGTTCAAACAATATGATTTCATGAAGAAATATTTAAATGACCAAAATTCACCCAAAATTAAATATGCATCATTTAAAAAACACTGTTGATTGGGGGGGGGGGGGGGGGAGGGTTCCAGAAGGCTTGACAAAAAGCAGACTACTGCAGAAGCTGACTATATTCTGCATAGGCGAAAACAAAGGCGCAGATCAGCTTCGCAGTAACTGATCAGCGCCTTTGTTTTCTTTACATGGATAGTACAATTCCTCTACTTTCTAAATCCAAAGTTTCCAGCCTCTAACCATCTTCTGTGACTGTACAGCCTGGTTTGTGTCGGACCTGGTCGGAAGCAGGCTCCTGTATTTAGAAACCAAAGGCAATGTACATGTACTTTTATATATATCTATTAAACCAAAAAACTATGCAGTTCACTTATGTTTTTTTTCCTCACCACATGGTCAGGTCAGGATTTATCTTTTCTAGATTGGTTCTGCTACTGGTAAACATGTAATCCGGTACAACCTGCTCATGTGGGTAGATGGGGCTCATTAGCCTTGGAAGGTAATCCATTTAGGAGTTTTAGTCTGGTCTCTACAAAAAACTAGAAATTGGCTGCTATGCCATAAACTAGCCTGTCACAACCTGGGTGACAGTAGCTTCTGCAGTGGAAGTCGACATACTGGCTTCCCAGTGTTGCAGCAGTGGCTTCTGCAGCGGAAGTCGACATACTGGCTTTCCAGTGTTAAAGCAGTGGTCCAGCGGAGGAGCACATTCACATGGTGCCAACAGTGGAGCACACAGCACAAGTCAGTAGGGAACGGCGGCGCTCTTGGACTGCCGAATAGTGTCCGAGTTGGTGAAAGGAAGGGCATCCTACTATAAAATCTTGCTACAAATAATCATGACAAGTCAAAATAAAGGAAAAAGCTCAGGCGGTGCCGGCAACCATAGAGTAGTCGGTGGTGTCTCCGGCTTGGTGGCTCGGGGGCGTGGAGCTGCAGGGTCGGGCCCTAGTGGCGAATCCAGCGAATGCCCAAAGTCCTTCCGTGTTGGCACACTCAATGTGGGCACGATGTGGGGGGGGGGGGGGAAATCTAATGAAGTGGTGGAGACTGTGTCGGGGAGAAGAGTAGACCTGTGCTGTCTCCAAGAGACTAGGTGGAAAAGAGAAGGCTAATAAAGCAGATAGTCAGCAAAGATTCTCACTTCAAACTCATTTGGTCTGGAAATGACAAGGGCACTGATGGTGTTGGAATTCTGCTTGCAGAGAAATGGAGGAGAATGTATTTGAGGTTGTCCGAGTCTCAGACAGGATCATTCTCATTCAAATGACCATTGGCAAGACAGTTTTTGTCTTTGTGTGTGTGTATGCACCACAAGCTAACCTGAGTGACTTTGAGAAGGACCGTTTCTACCAGAAGCTGCAATCCACGGTAGCTAAAATCCCAGCCTCAGAACAACTTCTTGTCTACAGAGACTGGAATGGGCACCTTGGCTACCAGTCCACTGGGTTTGAAGAGGTACATGGCGGACAAGCCATTGGAAAGAGGAATAGTAAAGGAGAGAGAATATTAGAGTTTGCATTTGCTAACGACCTTCTGGTTGGTAACACCTGGTTTAAGAAGAAACAAGAACATCTGGTCACCTACCAGTCTGGGGTAGCTGCTACCCAGATAGACTTCATCCTGTACCGGCGCAGCCACAACATAGGCTGTTGATTGGAGACTTCAAAGTTTCTATCCCTCCTCAACCCAAGCGCAAGTTTGTGCCACGCATCAAGGTGTGGAAGCTAAAAGACCCAGA
Organism: Rugalucina vietnamica; assembly: GCA_964017185.1. Taxonomy (NCBI): domain Eukaryota; kingdom Metazoa; phylum Mollusca; class Bivalvia; order Lucinida; family Lucinidae; genus Rugalucina; species Rugalucina vietnamica. The sequence continues at coordinate 56,510,589 of OZ024873.1, forward strand.
GAAGCGAGCAGAGCTCTCTGAAGTGTTCAAAGCAAAAACACAAGAAAGACAGCTGTCACAGACATGCACAGTAAATGAGCGTTGGACTTCTCTGAAGGACAATCTTCTGCAGGCTACAAAGGAAGTATGTGGTGTTTCCTCGAATCACCCATGGAGAAAGCAGACTTGGTGGAACAAGCAGGTGGAGGAAGCAGTTAAGAAGAAGCGTAGGTGCTTCAAGTTGTGGAAAGCTGGTGGCAGTCGGGCTGCATACAACTCAGCCAAGCGTGCGTCCAACCGTGCAGTGTACCATGCCAAGAATGAGGCTGAGAAGGTTGCTCTCCAGAAAATAGACCCAAGACCTGCAGATGTATATCTTCTGGCCAAGCAAATGAAATGTGACAACCAGGATGTCATAGGAGAGAAACCTGTAAAGAATGATGAAGGCCTACTGTCACTAGATGAGGATGCAAAGAAAGAGGCTTGGAAAGAGCATGATGAGCGTCTCCTCAATGTCAAATTCCCATAGAATCAAGAGGACCTGTCAGTGGAAAGCCCAGTTGAAGGCCAAAGCGAGCCGATCACCTTGGAGATGATCACATAGGCCATCAACAAGATGGCCTCTGGCAAAGCAGCTGGACCATCAGGTATCGTTGCTTCGAGTGAACATGGGGAAGACAAAGATCATGGTCTCTGGCCCCAATCTGGACCTTCTGGAAAATCTGGAAAGGATCCCTGTGGCGTATGTCAGACAGGTGTAGGAAGAAATGCTATCTTCTGTGGTGGCTGCTTGTCCTGGATCCACAAGAAATGCAGTGGAATCAAAGGCCCCTTACGCCCTGATCCTGATTTCAGATGTGCTCGCTGTCTGGGAAAGGCACGTCCAATTGATGGAAGACTTGTGAAGGAGATTCAGGTTGATGACGAAACAGTTGAGGCTGTTCCAGAGTTCTGTTATCTAGGAGACATGCTTTCTGCTGGTGGTGGTTGTGAACTGGCTGCAGTTACGCTTTGCAAATCCGCTTGGGGCAAGTTCAGACAGCTACTCTCCCTCCTTACCAACCGCAATCTGCCACTTTTGACTAGAGGTCGAGTGTATTCAACTTGCGTGAGAAGTGTAATGCTGCATGCGGCAGAAACATGGGCCATGACTGTGGCTACACTTAACCGCCTACGGCGCAATGACCGTGCGATGATCCGCTGGATCTGTAATGTCAAGGCGAATGATGAAGTAAGCTCAGACTCCCTTCTCTCAAAGCTTGGACTCCAGGATATAGATGTGGTGCTTCGCTCCAGCAGAATGAGACGGTATGGACACGTAGAGCGCAGCAAAGGTTGGATTGCTCAAGTACGCAAGCTAAACATAGTTGCACAGAAAAGATCTGGCAAGCCAAGGAAATCATGGGATGAAGTGTTGTTAGACGACAGAAAAAAGCTAGGAATGGTTACTGCTGATCCTCAGAATCGCTGAGAGTCAGAGGTCGTCTAAGAAAAGGACTTGTCAAACAAGTCCAACCCTCAGTAGAGGACAACAGACTATAAAACGGATATGATGATGATAGCTAAAGTTATAAGAGCCTGTGCAATTTAAGAAAACCAACAATTTGGTGTTCAGACCAGGTCTGACATAAACCGGACTGTACAGTCACAGAAGATGGTTAGAAGCTGGAAATTTGGATTTAGAAAGTAGAGGAATTGTACTATCTGTGTAGCGAAAACAAAGGTGCTGATCAGCTTTGCAGCTACTGCGAAACTGATCTGGGCCTTTGTTTTCGCCTATGCAGATAGTTGGTTTTCCCATGCGGCAGCTCATATTCCTTATCTGGTTTTCAGTAATAATGGAAGCTAAGGTTGCCTACTATAGACAAAGTTCAATTTGTTTCTCTTTAATCCCAGTTTTATTGAGCCTGTCACTCAATAATTCAGTTTCTAGCAATGATTATTTGCATTATTTAACCTCTGTAAACAGTTTCTGCAACAGCAGACTATAAATCTGTACTGAGTGCTATAAAATCAAATGAAAACTTCAATACTTGACAAGAAATGCCATCAAAAAAGATTTAAACTGTTTATCTTATGTATGTAGAATGAAAGAAAAAGATGAGTTGATTTTTTTTTATATGTGACATTGTGTTTTCCATTTTTTGCCACTTTTATACAAAGCTTAACACTGATACAATAATAATCATGTAGAAGACAAGAGTAAATCTTGCTCTTCCATCAAGTCAACCAAAAAAGGGCAAATAATTATTAACCATTGCATAAAAGATGAAAGAAACTTGTAACAGTGATAAATCCTGTCAGACAAGTTACACCCCCCTTCACTCGAGTTTGCCGTTTCAGCATTTGTATTGCACAAGAAGACCAAGTGTTCTAAAGATCTGAGTTTCTTTTCATTTTGTCTACAAAGACATCTGGATTGATCTGCTGATTTGAGTGACAGTTTGAATCTAAATGACCTTTAAAATGGCAAACTCAAGTGAAATTTTTATCTTATTCATACTAAGTGGAATTTTGGCCATGCAGATACTGATAGGTAACTGCCAAAATTGATAAAATTCTGCATTTGTCCCTATCCTATTTCAAATCAGTGTTCTTAATATGCATTGTATATGTTGTGCGAAGAATTTTTGAAAAAAAAAAAAAAAAAAAAAAATGTGCTTTAACCAAAGAATCAGAAGAGGTGACATCATTTTCTAAAGATAACTGCTGAATAGACTTTAAGAGCACCTGGCACCAGGGACACTGTTTCAGTTCTAAAATAGAATAAAAAGTTACCCGATTTATACAAAAATTGATTGTGTAAATGCTGAAATGGCAAACTCGAGTGAAAGGGGGTGTAAGGTTGGGTAGTATTTTTGCTTAGTGTACTACTCTCGATTGCCAATTTAGGTTCGATTTTAAGTGTTTTTTTTTTTTTTTGAAGCCTATAAGCTTAAGGCGTGTTGACAAAAATGTAAAACTCAACATACGCCAGGAGCACGTCGGAGACATGCGCATTTTATACACTTGGTGTACGTTGATATACATTGCTAAAGGTTGATGCGCGCTCCAAGGGCCTTTGGGCTCAAAAAAATTTTAAACATGCTTAAATATTTTCTAGAAGCTCAGCGTGTCTCGGACATGTGTCCGAATATATGTTTCTAATAAGTTCCACATGCGTTACAGGCGCATTGAATACGCTATAATACCTTTGGCGCAGGTTTTAGGCACGCCAGTGTACACTACATGCGCATTTTGATTTTTTGAGGTATTGCTTCAGTAGTGTGCCTCAAGCGTGTGTGAGACGCACGTTGAACGTTTGCTGCATGCATGTAGCACATGCTTAGCATGTCTGGGACAACACATACATACTCCAAAACTTTGAGATTTTTTGTACGTCCGGCACACGCTCAGTCACGGGCTAATGTGTGACTGCTGAAGCGAGTTAAACGGATAAATTAATTCTAAACGCCCAAAATCTTCAGCGTGTTGAGATTTTTCATAAGCCCGGCGCATGTTTTGGTTATGAGCTAATGTGTGACTGCTGTTTTAGATTGAGTAGTATTTTTTGCTAAGTGTACTGCTCTTACAGCCCCTTTCACTCGAGTTTGCCGTTTGAGCATTTGCATCACACAAGAAGACCATGTGTTCCGAAGATCTGAGTTTCTTTTCATGTTGTCCTCAAAGACATCTGGATTGACTGATCTGCTGATCTGGGTGACAGCTTCAAACTAAATGACCTTTAAAAACGGCAAACTCGAGTGAAATTTTGAAGTTACTATGTGGAATTTTTGCCATGTAGATACCGATCAGGTAACTGCTTAAATTGATAAAATTCTGCTTTTGTCTCTATCCTGTTACAAATGTGTGTTCTTAATATGCATTGTATATGTTATGCAAAGAATTTTGAAATAAAAATGTGCTTTAATCAAGCAATTACAATGTTTTTATCAGAAGAGGTGACATCATTACCTAAAGATAAATGCTGAATAGATTTTAAGAACACCTGGCACCTCGGACACTGTTTCAGTTCTAAAATAGAACCAGAGGACCAATGGTCCTGTAAACGCTCACCTAAGTCTGCTGCATATACCAATAAACATGTTTGAATATTATGGTATTTAACCCCAGTGCAGGGGCTTATGAAGACCCTGGGCCGTTTTTCTTTTTTCAGAATAATCAATATTCTGTCCATTTGCCAATTTCTTGCTGGTTTTTCCCTTCAAATGACATTTTAACAGTTTTTCCCATTCAAATGCATGGGCAACCCATGTTGACCTTGCCATAAACTTGGTCAAGGTCATCACAGGGTCATGATTTATATATTTATTGTAGTACTTTAGCCATGGATGCTTCACGCCAAGTTTCGTTGAAATCAATCTATTGGTTTCAGAGAAGAAGATATTTGAAGGGTTTTTACATATATGGGCATGGCCTCCCTCTTGGTCATGTGACCTATATTATTAATATATACATTGGTTCCCCCATCCTATAGATGCCTCACATAAAATTTGGTTTCAATTGGCCAAGTGGTTTCAGAGGAGAAGATGTTTGAATATTATGGTAATATACATGTATATTGGCCCAGGGTGTGGGCATATGAGCCCTAAGGTCCAATTTGTTTTTCAGAATCATTAATATTTAGTCCTACTACCCATTTCCTGCAAGATTTTCACCTCAAATGACTTTTTAAAAGTTTTCCCCATTCCAATGCATTGGCGACCTATGATGACCTTGTCGTAAAATAGGTCAAGGTCACCACAGGGTCATGATTTATATATACATTGTAGTACTTCAGCCATTGGTGCTTCATGCCAAGTTTCTTTGAAATCGGTCCACCAGATTCGGAGAAGAAGATTTTTGAAGGGTTTTTACCATATATGGGCATGGCAGCCATCTTGGTCATGTGAACTAGATAATATTGATATATACATTAATTCCCCCATTCCATAGATGCTTCACATAAAATTTAGCTTTGATTCGCCAAGCGGTTTCAGAGGAGAAGATGTTTGAATATTATGGTAATATACATGTATATTGCCCCGGGGTGGGGGCAGATGAGCCCCTGGGGTCCAATTTTTGTCAAAATCATTAATATTCAGTCCTACTGCCCATTTCCTGCAAGACTATCACTTTAATTGACATTTTAAAAGTTTTTACTATATATTCAAATGCATTTGCAACCTATGTTGACCTTGCCGTAAAAAAGGTCAAGGTCATCACAGGGTCAGGATTTATATACACATTGTAGTACTTGAGCCATCGATGCTTCATGCCAAGTTTCTTTGAAATCGATCCACTGATTCTGGAGAAGAAGATTTTTGAAGGGTTTTTACCATATATGGGCATTGCGGCCATCTTGGTCATGTGACCTGGATTATTTATATGTACATTAATAACCTCTTCCTATTGATGCTTCACATAAAATTTGGCTTTGATTGGCCAAGCGGTTTCAAAGGAGATGATGTTTGAATACTATGGTAATATACATGTATATTGCCCCGGGGTGGGGGCATATGAGCCCCTGGGGTCTAATTTTTTTACAGAATCATTAATATTCAGTCCTACTGCCCATTTCCTGCAAGACTTTGACTTTAAATGACATTTTAAAAGTTTTCCCCATTCAAATGCATTGGCGACCTATGTTGACCTTGCCGTAAAACAGGTCAAGGTCATCACAGGGTCATGATTTATATATACATTGTAGTGCTTGAGCCATCAATGCTTCATGCCAAGTTTCGTTGAAATCAGTCCACTGGTTCTAGAGAAGAAGATTTTTGCAGGGGTTTTACCACATATGGGCATGGCGGCCATCTTGGTCATGTGACCTGGATTATTTATATATACATTAATTACCTCTTCCTATTGATGCTTCACATAAAATTTGGCTTTGATTGGCTAAGCAGTTTCAGAGGAGATGATGTTTGAATATTATGGTAATATACATGTATATTGCCCCGGGGTGGGGGCATATGAGCCCCTGGGGTCCAATGTTTTTCAGAATCATTAATATTCAGTCCTACTGCCCATTTCCTGCAAGACTTTGACTTTAAATGACATTTTAAAAGTTTTCCCCATTCAAATGCATTGGCGACCTACATTGACATTGCCGTAAAACAGGTCAAGGTCATCCCAGGGTCATGATTTATATACACATTGAAGTGCTTGAGCCATTGATGCTTCATGCCAAGTTTCGTTGAAATCAGTCCACCGGTTCTGGAGAAGAAAATTTTGGAAGGGTTTTTACCATATATGGGCATGGCGGCCATCTTGGGTCATGTGACCTGGATTTCTTATATACACATTGGTTCCCCCTTCCTATTGATGCATTGGTTCCCCCTTAGATGCTTCATATAAAATTTGGCTTTGGTTGGCCAAGCGGTTTTAGAGAAGATGATCTTTGAAATTGTGGACGGACGGACGGACGGACGCCGGACGGACGGACGCCGGATCATGGCCATCCTATAAGCTCACCTTGTGAGCCTAACGGCTCAGGTGAGCTAATAAAAAGTTACCTGATTTACAAACAAACGGCAAACTCGAGTGAACAAATTTGATTGACCTAAATGCTCAAACGGCAAACTCGAGTGAAAGGGGCTGTAATTGCAAGTTTAGATTGTGAATTATTTTTCGCTAAATTGGAAATTTAGGTTGCAGGTAAGTCTTTTTCACTAAGTGTTCTTTGAGAAAAAATAATGGTACAATATCTTGTCACTGAATAGATTACTTCATAATCTCTTGAAATGTCACACAGTAGCAGGGGAATACAATATAGCACTCTAGCAGGAATCATTGAATAACACTATCACAATGATTGCATATCATATCATGATCTTGAAATGGATCCATGCTTATCACTGACAGTGACTTGCACTTCAGAACAATTCATATATGTAATTTATTACAATTAAGCAGGTTTGGACTAATGCATTCCCTCATTCAACAGTACCAACTGTGTTCATTTCAAATGTACAGACTTAGTGTAACCTTCAAGTTTCAACTTAATTAAGGCAGTAATTTATAGAATAATATTTATTCACAGCTGTTAATCAAAGGCAAGATCTTAGCCTGATCATAGATTTTTTTATCACAGATGGCTGACCAGTCTGATAATTAAAAAAAAAAGCTAGAAAAATAAAGTTGCTTTTCAACAACAAAAATGAAAAAAAAAATAAACCAGAGGACCAATGGTCCTGTAAACGCTCACCTGAGATCTGCTGCATATACCAATAAACATGTTTGAATATTATGGTATTTAACTCCAGTGCAGGGGCAGATGAAGCCCTTGGGCCATTTTCTTTCTTCAGACAATATTCTGTCCATTTGCCAATTTCCTGCTGGCTTTTCCCTTCAAATGACATTTTAACAGTTTTCCCAATTCAAATGCATAGGCAACCCATGTTGACTTTGCCATAAACTTGGTCAAGGTCATCACAGGGTCTTGATCTATATATACATTGGAGTACTTTAGCCATCGATGCTTCACGCCAAGTTTCCTTGAAATCAGTTTATTGGTTTCAGAGAAGAAGAATTTTGATGGGTTTTTACCATATATAGGCATGGCGGCCATCTTTGTCATGTGACCTAGATTATTTATTTATACATTGATTCCCCAATTTTATAGATGCATCACATAAAATTTGGCTTTGATTGGCCAAGCGGTTTCAGAGGAGAAGACGTTTGAATATTATGGAAATATACATGTATATTGCCCCGGGGTGGGGGCACATGAGCCCCTGGGGTCCAATTTTTTCAGAATCATTAATATTCAGTCCTACTTCCCATTTCCTGCAAGACTTTCACTTTAAATGACATTTTAAAATGTTTCCCCATTCAAATGCATTGGCGACCTATGTTGACCTTGCCGTAAAATAGGTCAAGGTCATCACAGGGTCATGATTTATATATACATTGTAGTGCTTGAGCCATCGATGCTTCATGCCAAGTTTCGCTGAAATCGGTCAACCGGTTCTGGAGAAGAAGATTTTTGAAGGGTTTTTACCATATATGGGCATGGCGGCCATCTTGGTCATGTGACCTGGATTTTTTATCTACATATTTGTTACCCCTTCCTATTAATGCTTCACATAAAATTTGGCTTTGATTGGCCAAGTGGTTTCAGAGGAGAAGACGTTTGAATATTATGGAGATATACATGTATATTGCCCCGGGGTGGGGACACATGAGCCCCTGGGGTCCAATTTTTTTCAGAATCATTAATTTACAGTCCTACTGCCCATTTCCTGCAAGACTTTCACTTTAAATGACATTTTAAAAGCTTTCCCCATTCAAATGCATTGGCGACCTATGTTGACCTTGCCGTAAAATAGGTCAAGGTCATCACAGGGTCATGATTTATAAATACATTGTAGTGCTTGAGCCATTGATGCTTCATGCCAAGTTTCGTTGAAATCGGTCCACCGGTTCTGGAGAAGAAGATTTTTGAAGGGTTTTTACCATATATGGACATGGCGGCCGTCTTGGACATGTGACCTGGATTTCTTATATACACATTGGTTCCCCCTTCCTATTGATGCTTCATATAAAATTTGGCTTTGATTGGCCAAGCGGTTTCAGAGGAGAAGATCTTTGAAATTGTGGACGGACGGACGACGGACGGACGGACGACGGACGGACGGACGGACGACGGATCATGGCCATCCTATAAGCTCACCTTGTGAGCCTAACGGCTCAGGTGAGCTAATAAATAAATACATGTAAATAAGAAATAAATAAAAGAACCAGAGGACCAATGGTCCTGTAAACGCTCACCTGAGATCTGTTGTACGTACATGTATATACCAATAAACATGTTTGCATATTATGGAAAAAAGCCCCAGTAAAGGGGTAGATGATTCCCTGGTGTCCATTATTTTTCTTCATAATAATCAAAATCCTGTCCATTTGCCAATTTCCTGCAAGTCTTTCCCTTCAACCGACAAATAACAGTTATCCCCATTCAAAGGCATAGGCAACCTATGTTGACCTTGTCGTAAAATAGGTCAGGGTCATCACAGGGCCATGATTTATATATACATTGTAGTACTTAAGCCATTGATGTTTCATGCCAAGTTTTGTTGAAATCGGTCCACCGGTTCCAGAGAAGAAGATTTTGGAAGGGTTTTTACCATATATGGGCATGGTGGCCATCTTGGTCATGTGACCTGGATCATTTATATACACATTGGTTCCCTCATTCTATAAATGCTTCACATAAAATTTGGCTTTGATTGGCCAAGCGGTTTCAGAGAAGAAGATGTTTGAATATTTTGGTAATATACATGTATATTGCCCCGGGGTGGGGGCATATGAGCCCCTTGGGTCCATTTTTTTCAGAATCATTAATATTCAGTCAAACTACCCATTCCTGCAAGATTTTCACCTCAAATTACTTTTTAAAATTTTCCCCATTCAAATGCATAGGCGACCTATGTTGACCTTGCCATAAAAAAGGTCAAGGTCATCACAGGGTCATGATTTATATACACATTGTAGTACTTGAGCCATCAATGCTCCATGCCAAGTTTCTTTGAAATCAGTGTACCGGTTCCGGAGAAGAAGATTTTGGAAGGGTTTTTACCATATATGGGCATGGCGGCCATTTTGGTTATGTGACCTTGATTATTTATATACACATTGGTTACCCCTTCCCATTGATGCTTCACATAAAATTTGGCTTTAATTGGCCAAGCGGTTTCAGAGGAGACGATGTTTGAATATTATGGTAATATACATGTATATTGCCCCGGGGTGGGGGCGGATGAGCCCCTGGTGCCCAATTTTTTTTCAGAATCATTAATATTCAGTCCTACTGCTCATTTTCTGCAAGATTTTTCCTTTAAATGACAATTTAACAATTTTTCCCATTCAAATGCAAAGGCGACCTATGTTGACCTTGCCGTAAAATAGGTCAAGGTCACCGCAAGGTCATGATTTATATATACATTGTAGTACTTGAGTCATCGATGCTTCATGCCAAGTTTGGTTGAAATCAGTCCAGTGGTTCCGGAGAAGAAGATTTTTGAAGGGTTTTTACCATATATGGGCATGGCGGCCATCTTGGTCATGTGACCTGGATTATTTATATACACATTGGTTCCCCCTTCCCATAGATGCTTCATGTAAAATTTGGCTTTGATTGGCCAAGCTGTTTCAGAGAAGAAGATCTTTGAAAATGGTGGACGACGGACGACGGACGGACGGACGGACGGACGACGGAGCATGGGTATACTATAAGCTCACCTTGTGAGCCTGACGGCTCAGGTGAGCTAAAAAGCTTATAAATATTAGTAGGCTGTATGAAAATATTATTGTCTGCTTATATTTGAGGTAACGTCCCAGTCAAAAATTTTGCTGTCATGTCGGTTGGTTGGTTGGTTGTGGGTTTTTAAACGTCCCACCAACACAACAGCTAATGTCATATGGAGACTGGACCTCGGTTTATAGTCTCATCTGACAGACTGGAGATTACTAAGTCCCAGATCAAACCTGCAACCCCTGGTTTACAAGGCGAGTGACATAACCACTGCGCCATGAAGGCTTCTTATAGTCGTGGCAGGATGGAGCCAATGCTTCCTGGGTTGCATGAAAATTGACAGAAAATATTTGAATGTAGCGAAGATTTCTAAATAGTCCCAGACAATTTCCAGACAAATTGGACAGATATACAGGACCTAGACTCAAGGGAGAAATTTGCCTTCAAAACAGCATAACTAGATTCATAGACAGAATTTAATTATGCACAAAAACAGACAAATAGATTCATGGGTGGAATTTCATTATGCACAATCTTCTCAGCATTGGTTCTCAGAAGTGCGCCCCAGCAATATTTTCCCTTCCATTCCAGAGCAAATATTTGTGACAAATCGTAATCAAGACAATATATGTGACAATCAACTGCATACAAGTTTAAGCTTTTTCTAAAATTTACTTCCTTTTAAAAATTTTACAGTAATAGTCATGATTAATAAATGGCAATACCCTATGTTTGTGAAGATGTCTGACATCAATTCCTTAATTTGAGCTAAAATTACAGTCATATCCTTGCAAAATAATTGAGCCTTTGTATGAGAAAACCGGATATTTGCCTATGCAAACACAAAGGCACAGATCAGCTGTGCAGTAAATTCACAGCTGATCAGCGCCTTTGTTTTCGCCACACGGATAGTAGGATTCCTCTTCTACATATATCCAAAGTTTCAAGCTTCCAGCTTTATTCTGTGACTGTACAGCCTGGTTTGTGTCGGACTTGGTCGTAAACCCAAATTGTTGGTTTTCTCATGCACAGGCTCAATTACAGATCAAGATAACATGCAGAATCTTGTCAATTTCTGCTGAAAATTAGCAAGAATTGTCATTTATCAGTGGAATTTTAATCAAAGAACCCTTATCATGACAAAAGATTAGATTATTTGCACAAGATAATGCAAAATGCACAATTCTCGTAACAAGGGTGGGCAATGTAAATAGTCTTAGTAGTCAAAAAACTTTTTTTATTGATACTGCTGTAGTAATCGTTACATGTATTTGCCTGCATCATGGTTAGGAGAAGAAATATAGTCTTACATTATGCACTATCGTTAAACAGCATCCGATATTTATCATATCAAGGGTATCAAAGACTAAAAGGCTTACACCCCCTTTCACTCGAGTTTGCCGTTTGAGCCGTATTGTGTAAATCAGGTAACGTTTTATTCTATTTTAGAACTGAAACAGTGTCCAAGGTACCAGTTGTTCTTAAAATCTTTTCAGCATTTATCTTTAGGTAATGATGTGACCTCTTCTGATAAAAAAAACAACATTGTAATTGTTTTGTTAAAGCACATTTTTTATTTCAAAATTCTTTGCACAACATATACAATGCATATTTAGAACACACATTTGAAATAGAATAGGGACAAAAGCAGAATTTTATCAATTTTAGCAGTTTCCTATCAGCATCTACATGGCCAAATTTCCACATGGTAAGATGAAAATTTCACTCGAGTTTGCCGTTTTAAAGGTCATTTAGTTTGCAACTGTCACTCAGCAGATCAATCAATCCAGATGTCTTTGTGGACAACATGAAAAGAAACTCAGATCTTCAGAACACATGGTCTTTTTGTGTAATGCAAATGCTCAAATGACAAACTCGAGTGAAAGCCGGTGTATATATGTTTTCATTTACATATATACATGTATTTAATTCAGTTTGAGTAACTGAGTGACTGCCTATTGGGAAATAGCTGCTCATTCGGCTTATTGTCAATTTAGTTTTTTTCCCACCTCAGTTTTTTGGAGTGGGAATGTCTTTCCTGATCATTGCCTACTTTCAATACATGTAATTTCCATATTATGCACTTACACTAATATGCACTCAGGTCCCAAGGTTATAAAACTTATTTCATGCTCAACTCAGCTGAGCTTGAAATTTCAATTCCTCATAAATACTGAAATAGTCCAAATATATTGCAACTGAAGGTTTAGAACTCCAAAGCTTGTAATTTATCCTGCTAAGAAATGTTAAAATGCCAACAGGACAAATTTTAGTCTCAGCTGAGCTGAGCATAAAAAAGTTGTATAACCTTGGGACCAGGAGTGACAATTCAAACTGTTTATCTTGCACCCCCTGTAACTCCCACGCTATCAGGTTTCCTAAATTAAGGTTTACCATTTTCAGTTTTATTTGAGCCGCCTCATGGGAAAACCAACAATCTGCATAGGCAAAAACAAAGACGCAGATCAGCTTCGCGGTAACCGCGAAGCTGATCAGCGCCTTTGTTTTCGCTATACGGATAGTACAATTCCTCTACTTTCTAAATCCAAAATTTCCAGTCTCTAGCCATCTTCTGTGACTGTACAGGCCGGTTTGTGTCGGACCTGTTCGGAAACCCCGAAGACCGTTTTTCTTGCTTCGCGGCTCATTTCATGTGCATGCATGCAACAATATGATTCTTTATTTGTGCCATGTCATGAAAGAACCTGTATTTCACATTTTATAAAAATAAAGCTCCAGACTCGGCAACAGTATGATGAACACAACTGATCACTAGGGGCCAATGTTTTCAATACAAATTACTCCAGAATTTTCAAAACCTCTTTTATCGCTGTACAGTCTGGTTTGTGACAGATCTGGTTGGAAATAAATGATTGTTTGAACAAGACAGCTGTAAATTTGATATTCATTTTAAGGAGGCATTTATGAATATTCATTCAGTGTTTTTACCTTAAACAGCTAATTGACAGAATCATGAATTGAAGACCAAAGTCTGAGAGTTACATTTTTTGTTCAATGGATTGTTTCATTTAAGCGTGCATAGACAAAGCAACTGTGTGTCGCACTAGACATGTAAATTCAATTCAATACCATTCTCCAACAGTCTGTTTTGTTTTGTATAAGGAAAGGTATAGCAGTATAAGTAGGCGAAACCCCAATAATGTAGTTTAAAAACCTCTTAAATTAACAAAGCTGGGCCCAGTTGTTCAAAATTAACAACATCGTTAGTTAAAGATTCGATTCACTAAAATTTCAAACATGAATATGACACATACACTCTTATTTTTATTGATAAACAAAAAATAACAGTGTATTTGCTTATGTAGTCGGCATTTACGTAAGAAATGAATTTCATTTTTCTGGTGTTCATGGAGCTATGAACCTGCAAAGTGAATGAACCCCGAAGGGGTTCATGTAAGCTTTGCTAGCGACCCACTGCGGTTCATAGCTCCATGAACAACAGAAAAATTAAACTCATTGCTTATATTTACATTTATTTCTCTCTATCGCTTGTTGAAAAATCACAAAGGCGGTCACATTTACCAGCAAACAGAGAATCTACACACAGTGTGTGTTCAAACAGCGGAACGGCGTCGACGTTTACAACGTCCAATCAGATTGGCGAGATTCATGTTTTTTGACGTCAAGTTTGGATTACGTCACATCGCATGACACACTGTTGTTCATGGAAGTATGAACACAGATGAACATCTAATGGTTCATCTAAGGAGGTTTTAGAAAAATGTAAATATTTACAATGAGGTCTTAACAATGAGACGTTAAGCTAACGAAGTTTTTGAACAACTCCAGGCCCCTGGTCAAGAAAAGCACTACTCAACTGAACCTTCAAAGTACAAGTTTTATATCCTTTCTCAATCATATTCTGGTTTTGCATATATCATGGATACCTATTTAATTTTCTAATATATGCATCATTTGAATTCACAAAATAAACACATATCTTATGATAATAACAATTTTACATCCTTGTGAGTATGTGACCCCAATAAACTCAGGTTTAAACACACTTTGCAATATTTAAAGAGACAAATTGTAGTTATATTATCACTATAGGTCAGAATTCGAGTCTTTAACCCAAGTTTTACTCCGTGACCACATTTTTTTTTATATTTAAGTAACAAAATTAAAAGATGAAATAACCGTATCTCAGGAAAACATATCGTGCAATGAATACCCCCATAAACCCCACTTTTATATAGTAAAACTGGGGTTTTGTAGGGGTATACCTATGTCTCTTATTTTTGATCCAAAACATAGATTGTGTGTACTCGTTAGAACCGCCTCGCCGAGACGGTTCTTATGTGTACCCGCAATCTATGTTTTGAGCAAAAACAAGAAAAATATTAAAATTTTTCCAGTGAAAATTTCCACTTTCACATCCAAAAATTTTCTGTATATTGCATGGGTGTGTTTTCATAATTACGATAATGGTACCATTTTTTAAATCCAAACTTGTTCACTTTTTAAGGAATATGTGGTAGGTAGTACACATACTTTTATCTTGTATCTTCATCTAATTTAAAACATTCTATTCATACTTTTGTGATTTTCTGTTCAATGGTCTATGTAATATTTGTGTTTGCATTTTTCTCAGTTATTTGATTAATAGTTAAGTATGGTAAAACAAGCAAGTACAACTTTGGACCATCATGGATAATACATGCACAGATATTTTACATTCCATCTTCCTCCTAAATATATTCTTTTTTTTTTTCTTTTTTTTTTTCAAATATTTACAGCATAAAAATTGTCAGACAGTATAGGTATAAATTCAGTATGTTTCTGTCTAGACATACAGCTGAAATCACAGGCAGTATGAAATAATGGCCACAGCACTTGAGTAAGAAATAAAGATCACATCACTGGCGGTATGAAATAAGGGTCACGACACTAAAGTATGAAATAAAGGTCACAACACTGGAGTATGTCCAATAAAGGTCACATCTCTAGTGGTATAAAATAAAGGTCATGTCACTGGAGCATGAAATAAAGGTCACATCACTGGAGTATGAAATAAAGGTCACATCACTGGTGGTATGAAATAAAGGTCACATCACTGGTAGTATGAAATAAAGGTCACATCACTGGAGTATGAAATAAAGGTCACATCACTGGAGCATGAAATAAAGGTCACATCACTGGAGTATGAAATAAAGGTCACATCACTGGTGGTATAAAATAAAGGTCACATCACTGGAGTATGAAATAAAGGTCACATCACTGGTGGTATGAAATAAAGGTCACATCACTGGAGTATGAAATAAAGGTCACATCACTGGGTAGTATGAAATAAAGGTCACATCACTGGTGGTATGAAATAAAGGTCACATCACTGGAGTATGAAATAAAGGTCACATCACTGGGTAGTATGAAATAAAGGTCACATCACTGGTGGTATGAAATAAAGGTCACATCACTGGAGTATGAAATAAAGGTCACATCACTGGAGTATGAAATAAAGGTCACATCACTGGAGTATGAAATAAAGGTCATATCACTGGAGCATGAAATAAAGATCACATCACTTGAGTATGAAATAAAGGTCACATCACTAGTGTATGAAATAAAGATCGCATCACTGGAGTATGAAGTAAAGGTCACATCACTGGAGTGTGAAATAAAGATCACATCACTGGAGTATGACATAGAGGTCACATCACTGGAATATAAAAAGGAGGTCATCACATCACTGGAATATAAAATAGAGGTCATATCACTGGAGTATGAAATAAAGGTCTCATCACTGGAGTATAAAATAAAGGTCATATCATTAGATAGGCCCCAATGGGTAAGAAATAGATTGGCTGCTTGTGCCTCCATGCAAAGCTTTTATGCTACTGACTGATCATCTGATTACTGGTTACACACTCAAGTCTGAGTCTGCCCAAGAAAAGTGGTTCAAGTCAAAGCATCCATACATATAAGCCTTAGAAGCTTACTTGGATGGTTATATTTGAAGCACTGTTTGGATGTCATGACATCCTACTTTTGGGTAAAAGTCCAATAAAATGGAGGCAATGTCCCGACATGACCATAGCTGTTGACTGGGACATTAAGCATCAATTCAAACAAACAAACAAACAAACATTAGAGTATGAAATAAAGGTCACATGACTGGGCAGTATGAAATAAAGGACACATCACTGGGTAGTATGAAAAAGATGTCACATCACTGGGTAGTATGAAATAGAGGTCACATCACTGGGTAGTATGAAAAAAGGTCAGATCACTGGAGTATGAAATAAAGTTCACATGACTGATTAGAATGAAATAAAGGTCACATTGCTGGAGTATGAAATAAAAGTCACATCACTGCAGTATGAAATAAAGGTCACATCACTGGAGTATGAAATAAAGGTCACATCACTGGAGAATGAAATAAAGGTCACATCACTGCAGTATGAAATAAAGGTCACATCACTGCAGTATGAAATAAAGGTCACATCACTGCAGTATGAAATAAAGGTCACATCACTGCAGTATGAAATAAAGGTCACATCACTGGAGAATGAAATAAAGGTCACATCACTGCAGTATGAAATAAAGGTCACATCACTGCAGTATGAAATAAAGGTCACATCACTGCAGTATGAAATAAAGGCCACACTTGCCAACAGTCACTTGGTACGCAATTATATGTACCTGTGCATGCTTGGGTGTATGCATGTATGTGTGTCTGGATGTGTGCAAATTTGTGCTATCTGTTTAAGCAGCTGGTGGGGCTATAATAAATAATTTGATCTATTTGATTAACAACATGGTATAAACAATAATTACCAAATCTCTATAGGTAGTAAAAGTAACAATCATGTGAGCCTCCTCGTGGGAAAACCAACAATATGGTTTCCGAACAGGTCCGACAAAAACTCAGCTGTACAAGCACAGAAGATGGCTAGAGACTGGAAATTTTAGATGTAGAAAGTAGAGGAAATGTACTATCCGTGTAGTGAAAACAAAGGCGCTGATCAGCTTCGCAGGTACCGTGAAGCTGATCTGCGTCTTTGTTTTCGCATATGAAAATTGTTGGTTTTCCTATGGGGTGGCTCAAGTAACCTGGTCAACAACCTGAAAACTAATTGAAAGTTATCAGGACCTAAACTGCAAGAGCTGACTTAATGATTTTTACCACACAATAATAAACTGTTCCATAAAGCATTTATTTGAGCTGCATAAAAAACCTGTTTTTTTTTTTTTACATATTTGAAAAAAGTACCTGCACAGCTGATACGTGCCTTAGTTTTCAATTCAAGGATAGAGCAACGCCATCTTCTTTTTATATCCAAAATTTCAAGCTTCTGATCTTCTTCTGTGACTATGCGTACCAGTTTGTGTCGGATACAGTTGGAAACTCCAAAGACAGGTTTCGTTTGTGACGTTGCTCATTTGGTTCAGCTTCCTATCAATAATCTGTAATCAATGCCTGCACCTTTGATCATATATTACCCTATAAGGACGTCACCAGAAAACTGGCATTTTGCTTGTGTGAAAACAAAGATGCAGATTAGTAGCCCCGTTGTTTTTACTACACAGATAGTACAATACCTGTTCTTCTTAAACCTGAAGTTTTAAGCTTCTAGCCTTCTTCTGTGACTGTACCAGCCTGTTTGTGTCTGTCCTGGCCGGAAATCCCCAATACCCTTTTTCTTGCATCACTGCTGTATAAGGGTGTCACCAGAAAATCCTGGCATTAGTATTTCTGACTTGGTTGACCTACAAGTACAGATGCTGTGGCTTATAACAGGCCTGACTTTTTTGGCAAAGAAACAAAGGTAGTGATAAAAATAAATTGACGACTTGGTGTCATGTGTGTAATATGAATTGAAAGTTGCCTATCTTTAAGTCCACATATGTCTAAAGTAGAGTTTTAAATGACAAGGCTAATATTAAATGGCAGGAAGCTCTTTAAAACCCACAGCCATTATAATAATTCTGCAAGCAAAACTCCTCTTTATAACATAAATGTCTACAAAAACAGCCAATGGTCAAGTGTTATCTACTAAAATAAGCTCATGGTCATTAGGGCAGCTATGATATTATGCCATTTTCAAGGCTACTATCAAGACAGCTTTTTAAACATGACTTTCACAGAAACTACACTGCACAGTGGCAAGTCAAGACTGTTCATTAGGGCACCATGAAGTCAATTTTTCATTCAAGAGACTTCGTCAAAACAGCTTTTATTCAAGCGGTTATCACCGGGTCAGCTTTTATTCAACAGGTGTCCATCAAGTCAGCTTAGATTCAAGTGGCCTCCATCAAGAAAGCTTTTAAGGGACCTCCATCAAGAAAGCTTTTATCCAAATGGCCTCCATTCAACCTCCTTTTATTTAAATTGCCTCCATCAAGTCAGCTCTTATTCAAATACCTTCCTTCAAACACCTTTTATTCAAATACCTTCCTTCAAGTCAGCATTTATTCAAGTGGCCACCATCAAGTCAACTTTTATTTATGTAGCCTCCAACAAGACAGCTTTTATTCAACAGGCCTCCAACAAGACAGCTTTTGTTCAAGAGGCCTCCATCAAGACAGCTTTTATTCAAGTGACCTCCATCAAGAAAGATTTTATTTATGTGGCCTCCATCAAGACAGCTTTTATTCAAGTGGCCTCAATAAAGTCAGCTTCTATTCAAGTGGCCACCATCAGGTCATCTTTTATTCAAGTGGCCACCATCAGGTCATCTTTTATTCAAGTGGCTACCATCAAGTCAGCTTTTATTCGTGTCCTACATCAAGACAGCTTTAATTCATGTGGCCACCATCAAGTCATCTTTTATTCAAGTGGCCACCATCAGGTCATCTTTTATTCAAGTGGCCACCATCAGGTCCTCTTTTATTCAAGTGGCCACCATCAGGTCCTCTTTTATTCAAGTGGCCACCATCAAGTCAGCTTTTATTCAAGTGGTCTTCATCAAGACAGCTTTTATTCAAGTGGCCTCCATCAAAACAGATTTTATTCAAGTGGCCTCCATCAAAACAGCTTTTATTAAGTGGCCTCCATCAAAACAGATTTTATTCAAGTGGCCTCCATCAAAACAGCTTTTATTCAAGTGGCCTCCATCGAAACAGCTTTTATTCAAGTGGCCTCCATCAAAACAGCTTTTATTCAAGTGGCCTCCATCAAAACAGATTTTATTCAAGTGACCTCCATCAAGACAGATTTTATTCAAGTGGCCTCCATCAAAACAGCTTTTATTCAAGTGGCCTCCATCAAGACAGCTTTTATTCAAGTGGCCTCCATCAAAACAGATTTTATTCAAGTGACCTCCATCAAGACAGCTTTTATTCAAGTGGCCTCCATCAAATCAGCTTTTATTCAAGTCGCCTCAATCAATACAGCTTTTATTCAAGCGGCCACCAACTTTTATTTAAGTAACCTCCATTAAGAAAGCTTTTATTCATGTGACCACCATCAAGTCATCTTTTATTCGACTGGCCACCATCAAAACAGTTTTTATTCATGTGGCACCCATCAAGACAGCTTTATTCAAGCGATCACCATCAAGACAGCTTTTATTCAAGTGGTCACCTGGCCACCATCAAAACAGTTTTTATTCAAGTGGCACCCATCAAGACAGCTTTATTCAAGCGACCACCATCAAGACAGCTTTTATTCAAGTGGTCACCATCAAGTCATCTTTAATTCTAGTGGCCACCATCAAAACAGCTTTTATTCAAATGGCCACCATCAAGACAGCTTTTATTCTTATCAAGTGACCACCATCAAGAAAGATTTTATTCAAGTGACCACCATCAAGACAGCTTTTATTCAAATGGCCACCATCAAGACAGCTTTTATTCAAGTGGCCACCATCATTAAGGCAGCTTTTATTCAAGTGACCACCATCAAGACAGCTTTTATTCAATTGGCTTCCATCAAGGCAGCTTTTATTCAAGTGGCCTCCATTGAGACTGCTTAAATTTGTGGAGTCCATCAAGACCAGGCTTTATTTCAAAGTAATTTTTATTACACCTTGATTCTAATTGTAGAACCCACACAGTGGACATGAAACCATAGATATACAGCCTCATAACCCTTGGAATTGGCATTTTTACTGTTTTTGTCCAACTTTATTTCTGGCTGTCTGTCAAGTTTGACAATTCTGTTATTATGCAAGCTCTCCAGTCCCAAAATTATCATGAACATGTCTAAAAATCACAGAATTAACTATGGAAAACATCATTATGTGTCTGCCTAGAACAATAATTTGCCAAAATAATCAAATGCTGGCACATATTGTCAAATGAAACCAAGTTCAACTACATCTTGGCATACTTACACACATTGAAGCTATAGGTTTAAGCTTGAAACACAACATCTGTAGTATTCAACATCAGGAAAACATGTCCGTGCAATCAATACCCCCTTGAACCCCACTTTTATATAGTAAAACTGGGGTTTGCAGTTGTATACCTATTTTTCTTATTTTTGCTCCAAAACACAGATTGTGGGTACTCGTTAGAACGAGTACCCACAATCTGTTTTGAGCAAAAATAAGAAAAATATCAAAAATTTTCCTCTGAAAATTATTGATTTTTGACCTGAAAAAAATTACTGTATATCATATGGGCATGTTTTCGTAATGAAATGTACATTTTTCACCTTTTTGAAAGTGGCAATGTAAGTGAAAGGAACAGGTTTTCTGTTCAGAAAATGTCAAGTAGAGGTGATGAAGCAACTGATTGGGTGGGTGCCCAAGCTTACCTACACTATTAGTGTGTGCTTAGGCAAAGTTAAAATTAAGCAAATATCAGGAAAATGCGCAAACACAACGGAAGTCCTAAGCAGGTTTCCTAAAGGTCCTATCCTTGGTGTATGAGAACTTCAGAAGCACATTATGAAGTACATTATATAAATTAACTGTATTATGAAGTACATTATATAAATTAACTTTTTCTGAGACCAATATCTATTACAGATCCAATGTCATAAAACCTGAGTTCCTATGAAATGGATGTTATAGTAACCTTTTAATGCTGTCAGAAAACAATCTTGATTCAATTATTGTGTATTGATTGATTTTCTCCTGCATCTGTAGAGATATGGTATTAGAGAGATGCCTTGTGGAGCACCTATTGCTAGACAGCTTCTTGATTGGATAATGGAATGTATCAAAGAGACGATTCCAGGCATAGACTAGTTCCAACACAGGCTCTCTTCCCCATATATACCAAATGTTTATCTTAGCTTGGCTGTGGACAAAGAGCTGTCGCCAGACAGCATAGCTCACCTGAATCTTGCTTAGCCATTGAAACTACCTCAATCTAATTCCAAACTCCATGGCCTTGACCTCAATTTCTCAAGGTCACTTAAGTGTGTCAGTATGGTACAGCATAAAACTTGCATGGCAGCCATCTTGGTCATGTGACCTGTATTTTTCATATACACATTGGTTCCCCTTTCCTATAGATGCTTCAAGCTAGTATCTCACTGGCATGCAAACTTCTATTAAGTCGCTGACTTTCACATGAATGTCCCGAGAGTGTCGTGAGAATTTTCATGTGTCCCGAACTAGTCGTGAAGGTTTTAAACATGTTTAAAACATTTATGCAAATTTTTTCGCCAAAATATGTTGCACAACTGTCCTGCGACAGTCATGCAAGTGTCGATATCCTGTCGCCACGAAATTTTGGCAAATTTACCATGCAAAAAATTCGCAACACTCGTACAGTCTTGAGAAAACACCTCGGGACTGCCTGGTGAGGAAATAAAAAAACAAAGCGACATTCGTTCGGTTCCAGAGAAGAAGATTTTTGAAGGGATTATACCATATAATGTATGGCGGCAATCTTGGTAATGTGACCTGGATTATCTATAGATATATTGGTTCCCCCTTCCTATAGATGCTCCATATAAAATTTGGCTTTGACTGGCCAAGCAGTTTCAGGAGAAAATTACCTGGAAAATGTGAATGCATGGACGCCGGCTCGAGTATAATACTATAGCTCACCATGAGCCTTCGGCTCAGATGAGCTAAAAATGACAATGGAGAAATGAAATTGATAGACTTAAATTTGTCAAAAGAATAATGTACAAATCTTTGCCTGTGAAAATCTGTACAGCATACACAACATTAAACAGCGAAACTGTCATACAACATGTAATGATTGTCACATGATTTTTTATGTGTCGCAAATTCACGAAAAAATTTTAAGTTTTAAACATGTTTAAAAATCTCATGCAAATTTATTTGTCAAAATATTTGCAAAGCCATCGCGAACCTGTCACATGACAGTCGTACGAAATTCGTGCAAGTGTCGACGCAAAATTTTGGCAAATTTACAATGCAACAAATTCGTGATACATGCACAAAGGTGGCGACTGCCATACGAGTGAAAATGAAACTAAGCAATATTTGTGAGACATAATATACAAAAAGGCCAAAATTCACAAAACTGTCGCATAAATGTCCATTCAATGAGACTGCAACATGAAAGTTGCATTTGTATTGTTAATCTTTGTCGCCAACTAGTCTCCAGTAGATGCATTCCAGTGAGATACAGGCTTTACACATTCTTTTTACTATACCATGGCTTTTACAGGCAACAGTTAGCTTGCTGCTTTGGCTTAATGAAATTTTATGAAGCATCATGTAATTATCAAACTCAATAGGTCCTGATAAAAAATCAATGGTTTCACTATCAGAAATGATAGGTTTCATAAAAACATCCAAACATCATTAATGACTCCCATTACATCAGGAACAACAATGTCATGTGTGCCCAGCTAAGACTTAGATCAGACTAGCTATGTATTTTGAATGATCTTCCAGGAGAGCTTGAAGACTGCAATTGCACAAAGCTTTGTAGTGAAGATACTGATCAGACAGACTTAATGTGCATGCCATGGCTAACCCATGTCTTTGCTGGGGGCTCGTGTTATATTTGTCCTCGGGAGGCCTGATTTCTCTAATGGAAAACCTGAGTGATTTCCATAGCCTATCATTTGAGCTGCTTCATGAAAAAACCAGATTTTTGGATATGCGAAAACAAAGACACAGATCAGCTGTGCAGTAACTGCACAGCTGATCAGCATCTTTGTTTTCGCTTCATGGATAGTACAATTCTTCACCTTTTTAAATCTAAAATTTCCAGCCTCTAGCCATCTTCTGTGCTTGTACAGCTCGGTTTGTGTCAGGCCTATTTGGAAACCACATTGCTGGTTTTCTCATGGCCTGCCTAAGTCTATCGTTTTACACAATCATGCTCTCATAATCAAAGCAAACATACAGCATATTCCCATTCTGGCACTGAACATAATCTCCTCACCAAAGGCAAACAAATTACACATATACAAATATGATTTTCATTTCCAGTGAAAATGTTCAGACACAAATTTGGCCTTAATCAACACTTCAAGGCCTCGTCATACATAAGAGAAAGTCCTGCAAAGTAGACTTGTGTGTTTATTTGCGAAAAATTTAGTTCTTGTGTGTTTGATTCATTACTTCAAGTACCGGTCCACAGATTTGGCCATCACAGTTGCATTATGAAAACTTGCCCATGCAATAATATACAGAGATTTTTTGAGCTTTAAAAATTGAAAATTTTCAGCTGAAAAATTTTGATATTTTTCTTGTTTTTGTTCGAAAACATAAATTGTGGGTACACGCTAGAACCGCCTCGGCAAGGTTCTAACGAGTACCCACAATCTATGTTTTGGAGCAAAAATAAGAACAAGAGGACCAATGGTCCTGTAAACACTCACCCGAGACCTGAGATATGTACAAATAAACTTGTTTGACTACAATTGTAATATCATGTTCAGAACCCCAGGGCAGGGTAAGAATAACCCCTGGAGTAAAAAAATGTCTTTTCAAATCATGAAAATTCAGTCCATTTGCCAATTTACTTCAAGTTTTGCCCTTCAATTGAAATTTAAACTATTTTCCCCATTCAAATGCATGGGCGATCTAAGCTGACCTTGCCGTAAAATAGGTCAAGGTCATCCCAGGGTCATGATTTATATACATTTTGAAGACTTCCATTCCTTGATGCTTCATGCCAAGTTTCAAAATCATAGGCCTTCTGGTTCTGAAGAAGACGATTTTTAAAGGTTTTTGTTATTTATAGCCATGGTGGCCATCTTGGTCATGTGACCTTGACTATCTATGCAGGGCTTTTTCTCTATACAAAACTGGGTCCGGTTTCCGGTACCAAATTTTTTCCCAATTGGCTGAAAAAATTCCCAATTGACCTGGGACATTCCCAATTAGCAGAAAAATCCCAATTTAAAAGGTTAACTTTCCCAATTTTGCTAAAAATTGCACTATTTTTTCCCATAACCATCATATTTTTTCCCAAAATCACACAATTTTTTCCCAATTTCATTGGTACCAAAAATTTCCCCAAAAGGTCAGAAAAAGCCCTGTTATGCAAACTTTTATTCACTCTAACTAAGGATGCTCCACATAAAGTTTGGCTTTGATTGGCCAAGTGGTTTCAGAGAAGATGATGTTTGAATACTTTGGTCATATACATGTATATAGCCCCGAGGCAGGGGCAGACAACCCCCTAGGCCTAAAATATTATCATAAGCATAAATCTTCTGTCCATTTGCTCATTCCAGCAAGTTTTCTGCCATTAAATGACATTTTCCTATTTTTCCCCATTCAAATGCATGGGCGACCTAAGTTGACCTTGCCGTAAAATGGGTCATGGTCATCCCAGGGTCATGATTTATACAAACATAGAAGAGCTCCAGTCCCAGATGCATCATACCAAGTTTCAAAATCATAGGCCTTCTGGTTCTGAAGAAGTTTTTGCTATTCAAAGCCATGGCGGCCATCTTGGTCATGTCACCTTGACCATTTATACAAACTTTCATTCCCTCTTCCTAAGGATGCTCCACATAAAGTTTGGCTTTGATTAATATTGGCCAAGGGGTTTAAGAGAAGAAGAGGTTTGAATATTTTGGTCATAAACATATATATAGCCCCGTGGCAGGGGCAGACAACCACAACTGGGCCCAAAATACAGCCCCTTTCACTTGAGTTTGGCGTTTGAGCATTTAGGTCAATCAAGTTTGTTCACTCCAGTTTGCCATATAATTGTAAATCAGGTTACTTTTTTTATTCTATTTTAGAACTGAAACAGTGTCCCAGGTGTCAGATTTCAGCATTTATCTTTAGGTAATGATGTTACCTCTTCTGATAAAAACATTGTAATTGTTTGGTTAAAGCACATTTTTATTTCAAAATTCTTTGTACGCCATATACAATGCATATTAAGAACACATAATTATTTGAAACAGGATACAGACAAAAGCAAAATTTTATTTTCAATTTAAGCAGTTACCTGATCGGTATCTACATGGCCAAAATTCTACTAAGTAAGTTAAAAATTTCACTGAGTTTGGGGTTTTAAAGGTCATTTAGTTTGAAACTGTCAATCCAATCAGCAGATCAATCAATCCAGATGTCTTTGTGGACAACATGAAAAGAAACTCAGATCTTCAAAACACATGGTCTTCTTGTGTAATGCAAATGCTCAAACGGCAAACTCGAGTGAAAAGGGGTGTATTTTCATAAACATAAATCTTCTGTCCATTTGCTCATTCCTAGCAAGTTTTCTGCCATCAAATGACATTTTCCTATTTTTTCCCATTCAAATGCATGGGCGACCTAAGTTGACCTTGCCGTAAAAACGGTCAAGGTCATCCCAGGGTCATGATTTATATAAACTTTGTAGAGCTTCATTGCCTGATGCTTCATGCCAAGTTTCAAAATCATAGGCCTTCTGGTTCTGGAGGAGAAGATTTTTAATGGTTTTTGCTATTTATAGCCATGGCGGCCATCTTGGTCATGTGACCTGGACCATTTATACAAACTTTCCTTCCCCTTTCCTAAGGACGCTCCACATGAAGTTTGGCTTTGATTGGCCAAGCAGTTTCAGAGGAGAAGATCTTTGAAATTGTGAACGACAGACGACGATGGGCGGACGACGGACGGATGATGGACGGCGGAGCATGGGTATACTACAGGCTCACCTGTGAGCCTTCGGCTCAGGTTAGCTAAAAATAGGTATACCCCAGCATACCCCAGTTTTGCTATATAAAAGTGAGGTTCAAGGGGGTATACATTACACTGACATGTTTTTGTGATGCAAAGTTAGCTGTTGACTGAGATGTAAAACAGTAAATCAAATCAATCAAACGAAGCAATTAAACACATATCTACTGCCTGGGACTTAAGATGTAATATGTACTTTTAACCCATCATTTTCCAACTACATGTACATGTATCTAAGGAGAAATATACCATTATAATTATAGACATGGGGGATTCTGTCTATACTTTACCAGAGTTTGAACCCAGTCTTCTTCTTACAAAACCCTTTGTTGATTTGAGCTTAGCTGAGCAAATTTACAGAGTAAGCATTAGTAGAGGGTAACGTTATACATAAATACTATGATTTTTGAGAGAATCCTTTTTGTGGTGTCAAACTGTATGTACGTGTGTATAAACATACATGTAGCTACGCCCCTGGTTGAATACATTTAAGCTTGTAAAGATTAAAAAGGACTTACCTACATACGTCGAGACGGCCCAACAGATTCAGCATATGAAAATAGAAGAAAACAACAAAAATGTTAGTCAAAACAAAACAACAACATACATCACATGATGATGATGATGATGATGATGATGATGATGATGATGATGATGATGATGATGATGATGATGATGATGATGATGACCACATTCTTTTTTTTCTATCATTATTTTTATTTTTAAATTTATTCAATCATACACAGATCATTTTTTTTTTTTGTAGACTTAACATTTGAAATAAGAAATAATGAGTAACAACTAGCAACTGATAATCAAGTTTTCTAAAACAGACTATTGAACTTCTCCAATATTCATACTAGAGAATCTTCATGTCCTGCTATTCATGCTGGAAAAAAATAGACTGTCAGTCGTTTATTTTGTTAGTAGCTTTTTTGTAATAAGCGTAAAACACTATAAAAAAAAGAAAAAAAAAAAAAGATGAATAAACATTTTCAGATGAGGAGCCTAGACTCACTGATTTATTCACTTTATAACAAATACAGGTCAACCTCACTATAACACTATCTTTGGGGTCCATGAAAACAGACCGTGTTTTAAGTGAACCGTGTTATAATGAGGTTATTTACAATAGACATATAGCAAAATAAATAATTTGGGAGCCATGACATGGCCGCATTATATTGAAAACCGCACTATAGTGAGGCGTGTTATAATGAGGTTGAACTGTAATAATTTTCTGCCATAGTGTGTTTTTGTCAACTGCAGACAGTAACAAAGCAAGGTCGATAAACTTTCCTGGAGCAAAAGAAAAGAACTTTGAAGAGTTATCCATCCATGAGGACCGGATTGCAAGTTGCATCACCAATAGGCCAGAGATTCTCATTCAAATGCTGAGAAATTTTGAGGTGGTTGCGTAACTTATTTTTAACTTATTTTTATTTTTCCTTTAGGGACATCCAGTTTGACTGTGCTGTAAGGCTAGATTATGAGACATTTTGTGTATTTTCTATACTAAAATTCTGTACTAAAAAAAGGTAATAAATAAGTAAAAAAAATATTATTGATCTTTACTTTTTATCCAAAATATTATTTTACACCATTCTGACCCCAAATGAAAAATATTGGGGTTGAACCTGGGGTTGTGGACAGGGGTTGGTGGCAATGAGAATCTAAAGATTAATTTTCTGTGGCCTAACAGAGTTACGCATTATTACCCTCCAATTTAAATTATAAGCTTCAGCCAATCAATAATACTGCGTTTACACTATGTTCCCGGCAGTCACGGCGGCCACGTTTCAGACAACCGGGATCAAAACGGGATAAACATGAGGCAAAGCAGGGGAACGGTATAGGCAGGCCGTGATAACGGTGGACACCGTGACAAATTTTTTGACAGTTTAAAAATCTGCCACGTCAGTCACTGCGGAAATGAGAAACGTAATGGGCGTGATAAAACGGGCCGAACGTAACACACCGTGACAGAATGTAACAGTATGTAGTGAAATTTGGAGGTGGTCGGTAGTGCAACGGGAAGCTAGTGAATAGCCCGGCAAGCTACGGATCTTCCACCTTCTGCTGCCTTTGATCACGGTCGTCTCACGTCCCGTCCCATTTCCTACAGAATACTCAACACGTTTTGTTGCGTTAAGTTATGGTGCATTGCGGTCTTTAACGGTGTTCACCCCGTTCTACCCTTATGTCACGTTATGTTATGGTTACCACGGCGCGTGAAGTTTATAGATATAAAATGGCATATCATGGAGACAAGTTCCTTCATATTGGAGCAGTCACTATAGTGAACAACAGAGACCATACGCTGTACTATGACAATGTAGAAGAAATACAATCCCGAATTTTCTTAATCAACTCTGCAGTCGGTTGTTGAGGAGCGCGGTTGTTATTATTTCAAATGACTTATTCGTATATAAAATGCACAAAAATGTTTTAAATTGTATGGTGTCTGACCTTGACAGAACGAAAAAACGTGTTACGCCTTGGTCGAAATGAAACTGACCGCATAAGAACGTAACAGGCCGTAATAGAACGTGCTAATAATCATGATAGACCGTGGATAACCGTAACATACCTTAGCGGCTCCGTGACACACCAGCTTATCACTACCACCACTTGTTACAGATATCGTAATACAATGTAAGACCAGAGGACCATTGGTCCTGAGAACGCTTACCTGAAGCTGATCGTGGAGTATTAAGTTATCATGAAATGACCTTGACCTTGAATACTCACACACCTTTATTGACTTCATTAGTTGTCTCTAGGTCTCAGGCTGCAATAGTTTCCAAACCCAGTGATTTCTGAGAAAACCATAATTTTAATTTTGGTATTTAAATGACCTTGGGTCAAGGTCAAGAAATGACATTGGCCTTTATAATTACTAACCTTCATTGACTCCATTAGTAAACTGTTGTCTGCATCCAGCAACTTTCAGATCTCAGGCTGCAACAGTTTCCAAAATATCCATTGTTTTCGCCTTTTCCCATGTAAAAGCCTATGTTTCCAAAATTGACCTTGCCGTAAAATAGGTCAAGGTCATCCTAGGGTCATCATTTCAACAAACTACGATGGGCTGGAGTCCCAAATGCTACATACCAAGTTTCGCGTAAATCGGCCAGCCGGTTCTGGAGAAGAAGATTTTTGAGTGGTTTTTACCATAGTTGGGCATGGCGGCCATCTTGGTCATGTGACACAAATTTCTCGATCAAACTTTCGTTCCCCCTATCCATGGACGCTCCACACAAAATTTCACTTTGATTGGCCAAGCAGTTTCAGAGAAGAAGATTTTTGAAAAGTGTGTATGGACAACAGACTGGCCAAGGTCAAGAGATGACCTTGACCTAAATTAATCACATACCTTCATCTACTCCATTAGTTGTTTGCATCTACCACTTTTCAGGTCTCAGGCTGCAACAGTTTTCAAAAAATCCATAGTTTTCACTTTTCCCATGTAAAAGCCTATGTTTCCAAAATTGACATTGCCGTAAAATAGGTCAAGCTCATCCCAGGGTCATCATTTGATCAAACTATGATGGGCTGGAGTCCCAAATGCTACATACCAAGTTTCATGAAAATCAGCCTGCCGGTTCTGGAGAAGAAGATTTTTGAGTGGTTTTTACCATATATGGGCGTGGCGGCCATCTTGGTCATGTGACCTGGATTTCGCGATCAAACTTTCATCTCCCCTACCCATGGATGCTCCACATAAAATTTCACTTTGATTGGCCAAGCAGTTTGAGAGAAGGAGATCTTTGAAAAGTGTGTATGGACGACAGACTGGCCAAGGTCAAGAGATGACCCTGACCTAAATTAACCACATACCTTCATCTACTCCATTAGTTGTTTGCATCTACCACTTTTCAGGCCTCAGGCTGCATTAGTTTTAAACCAGAGGACCAATGGTCCTGTAATCGCTCACCTGAGACCTGAGATATATACATGTACCAATAAACGTGTTTGATTAGAATGGTAATACACATGTATATAACCCCAGGGCAGGGTCAGGGCAACCTCTGGAGTAAATTTCTTTAATAAATCATAAAGATTCAGTCATTTGCAAATTTACTGCAAGTTTTGCCCTTCAAATGACATTATAACAATTTTCCCCATTCAAATGCTTAGGCAACCTAAGTTGACCTTGCCATAAAAAAGGTCAAGGTCATCCCAGGGTCATGATTTATATAAACTTTGAAGAGCTCCATTGCTTGATGCTTCATGCCAAGTTTCAAAATCATAGGCCTTCTAGTACTGGAGAAGAAGATTTTTAAGGGTTTTTGCTATTTATAGCCATGGCGGCCATCTTGGTCATGTGACCTTGACCATTTATACAAACTTTCATTCACTCTTCCTAAGAATGTTCCACAAAAAGTTTGGCTTTGATTAGTCAAGCGGTTTCAGAGAAGATGTTTCAATATTATGGTCATACACATGTATATAGCCCCGGGGCAGGGGCAGACAACCCTCTGGGCCCAAATTATTTTCATAAACATAAATATTCTGTCCATTTGCTCATTCCTAGCAAGTTTTTTGCCATTAAATGACATTTTCCTATTTTTTTCCCATTCAAATGCATGGGCGGCCTAAGTTGACCTTGCCGGAAAAAAAGGTCAAGGTCATCCCAGGGTCATGATTTATACAAACTTTGTAGAGCTCCATTGCCTGATGCTTCAAGCCAAGTTTCAAAATCATAGGCCTTCTGGTTCTGAAGAAGAAGATTTTGAAGGGTTTTTGCTATTTATAGCCATGGCGGCCATCTTGGTCATGTGACCTTGACCATTTATACACACTATCATTCACTCTTCCTAAGAATGCTCCACATAAAGTTTGGCTTTGATTGGCCAAGCAGTTTCAGAGAAGAAGATCTTTGAATATCACTGTAATATACATGTATATTGCCCCGGGGTGGGGGCAGACAGACCCCTGGGTTCCAAATTTTTTTCAGAATCATCAATCTTAAGTCCATTTGCCCATTTCCTGCAAGTTTTTCCCTACAAATGACATTTTAACACTTTTCCCCATTCAAATGCATGAACGACCTATGTTGACCTTGCCGTAAAATAGGTCAAGGTCATCCCAGGGTCACGATTTATATAAACTTGGTAGAGCTCCAGTCACTGATGCTTCACACCAAGTTTCAAAATCATTGGCCTTCTGGTTCTGGAGAAGAAGATTTTTAAAGGTTTTTCTATTTATAGCCATGGCAGCCATCTTGGTCATGTGACCTTGACCATTTATATAAACTTTCTTTCCCCCTTCCCAAGGATGCTCCATATGAAGTTTGGCTTTGATTGGCCAAGCGGTTTCAGGGGAGAAGATGTTTCATTATTATGGAAATATACATGTATATAGCCCCGGGGCAGGGGCAGACAACCCCCCAGGGGCTAAAATTGTCCATTAACATTAATCTTCTGTCCATTTGCCTATTCCCAGTAAGTTTTACCCATTAAATAGCATTTTACCATTTTTTCCCATTCAAATGCATTGGCGACCTAAGTTGACCTTGCATAAAATAGGTCAAGGTCATCCTAGGGTCATGATTTATATAAACTATGATGGGCCCGCGTCCCCGATGCTACATACCAAGTTTCGTGGAAATCAGCCCTCTGGTTCTGGAGAAGAAGATTTTTAAAGGTTTTTGCTATTTATAGCCATGGCGGCCATCTTGGTCATGTGACCTGGACCATTTATATAAACTTTCTTTCCCCCTTCCTAAGGATGCTCCACAGGAAGTTTGGCTTTGATTGGCCAAGCGGTTTCAGAGGAGATCTTTGAAATTGTGGACGACGGACGACGGACGACGACGGAGCATGGGTATACTATAAGCTCACCTGTGAGCCTTTGCTTCAGGTGAGCTAAAAAATCCATTGTTTTCACTTTTTCCCATGTAAAAGCCTATGTTTACAAAATTGACCTTGCCGTAAAATAGGTCAAGGTCATCCTAGGGTCATCATTTTAGCAAACTATGATGGGCTGTAGTCCCAAATGCTACATACCAAGTTTCGTAAAAATCAGCCTGCCGGTTCTGGAGAAGAAGATTTTTGAGTGGTTTTTACCATATATGGGCGTGGCGGCCATCTTGGTCATGTGACCTGGATTTTGCGATCAAACTTTCGTCTCCCTTACCCATGGATGCTCCATATAAAATTTCACTTTGATTGGCCAAGCGGTTTCAGAGGAGAAGATCTTTGAAAAGTGTGTATGGACTACAGACTGGCCAAGGTCAAGAGATGACCTTGACCTTAATTAATCATATACCTTCATATCTACTCCATTAGTTGTTTTCATCTACCACTTTTCAGGCCTCAGGCTGCAATAGTTTTCAAAAAATCCATAGTTTTCCCTTTTTCCCATGTAAAAGCCTATGTTTCCAAAACTGACCTTGCGGTAAAATAGGTCAAGGTCAACCCAGGGTCATCATTTTAGCAAATTATGATGGGGTGGAGTCCCGGATGCTACATACCAAGTTTCGTGGAAATCGGCTCACCGGTTCTGGAGGAGAAGATTTTTGAAGGGTTTTTACCATATTTGGTCATGTGACCAAAATATCGCGAACAAAATTTCAATGCCACTACGCAAGGAGGCTCCACGTAAAATTTCAACTTGATTGGCCAAGTGGTTTCAGAGAAGAAGATCTTTGAAATTGTGGGCGACGATGGACAGACGGACGGACGACGGACGGACGGACGCCGGATCATGGGTATACTATAAGCTCACCTGTGAGCCTTCGGCTCAGGTGAGCTAAAAACTTAACAAGACGTAATAGATCTTGAAAACAGAGAAATATATGACCAAAATTCCACGGCAAGCTACGGTTCGAGCAAACGGGGCTGCAGGGGCAGCCGGGAACATAGTGTAAACGCAGTATGATGATGCCCTTAAACTGGCTTTATCTGAGTGTTTTTTGTTCCCTTTTAGGCTGAATCAGAGTAGCGCCATTTGATCTCAATACTTCTTTGACCTACCCATAATTCTTAGCTCAAAAGCAATTCATGAACAGGTATTGAAAAAATGTCTCCATATGTTCAAGATGGATTTATTGAGAACATTGAACTGTCTTTCAAATATCCAAAGCTATACTTTATAGCTAGGAAAGTGATGAAACTAATGGAAGCAGTGACATTTTCAATTCACAGCCAAAATTCATTAATTTTACATCCACACTGCAGACAACTTAATGCACAAGCTAATGCCTCAATAGCATATCTTCTGCATATTCATTAAAAGGACAAAAACCTTGAGGAACGCAAAATCGCTTTCTCTGATATTAAATGAAACCATGCTGTCAATACTTGCACAGATAAATGAAGTCATGATTTTAAGAAGCTGGAAATTTTGGATTCAGAAAGTAGAAGAATTGTGCTATCCCCATTATAGCAAAAACAAAGGCACTGATCAGCTTCGCGGTAACTGCGAAGCTGATCTGTGTCTTAGTTTTCGCCTATGCAAATTGTTGGTTTTCTCATGAGGCGGCTCATAACTTTGACAGAAACTCATGCACTGCTTTTTAACATGAATGAGCTCGCACAGCCTCAGTCGCTCTTTTGTAATTTAACGCTTGCTTGATTGTGAAGGTGAATCATACGTCACGGCTGTCTTCCATATAATAGCGCAGTGACGCAGTTTGAATTTATAGGGCATGATGTCAATCATATACAAGAATATTTGAGCCGCGACGCAAGAAAACCGGTCTTCGGGATTTCCAACCAGGTCTGACACAAACCGGCCTGTGCAGTCTCTGAAGCAGGCTAGAGGCTTGAAATTTTGGGTATAAGTACAGGAGGAATTGTTCTATCTGTGTACCGAAAACAAAGGCGCTGATCACCTTCCCAGTTACTGCTTAGGCATTTTTTCCTTACTAAGATGCTTATCAAAAACATGGTGACGCAATATAAGGGCAATACCCTAAAGATCAAATACAAACTGAATGAGTTGCTGTGTGACAAAACTTACATCAAACCAAATTTCAAATAAACTGTACTCTCACATTATGTGCCTACTAACATTGCTGCTTAAGTACTGCAATCGATTCTAATATTTTCATTAGGTATTATGCAGCTCTTGGAAAACCTTCAAGATTTCTCACATTTAGAGGCAAATGATATATTTCACGTTTCTTTACCATGAATAAGACTTTTTTGTTTGTTGTCTTTTTAGCTACTGGTCAGCTGTTAGAGATACAATAATTTGTGGTATGCCGATACATATACCAAAGCATGTGGTCAACTGTAACAGAAAACACAGCTTGTGGTCAACTGTTACAGAAACCAAAGCTTGTGGTCAACTTTAACCTAAACCAAAGCTTGTGGTCAACTGTCACATAAACCAAAACTTGTGGTTATAAACTGTCACACAAACCAAAACTTGTGGTTAACTGTCACATAAACCAAAGCTTGTGACCAACTGTAACAGAAACCAAAGCTTGTGACCAACTGTCACACAAACCAAAGGTTGTGGCCAACTGTTTTAGCTGATAGTCAACTGTTACAGATACAAAAATTTATGGTAAGCCGATACATATACCAAAGCTTGTGGTCAACTGTTACAGAAACCAAAGCTTGTGGTCAACTGTCACACAAACCAAAGCTTGTGGCCAACTGTCACACAAACCAAAGCTTGTGGCCAATTGTCACACAAACCAAAGTTTGTGGTCAACTCTCGAACAAATTAAAGCTTGTGGCCAACTGTCTCACAAACCAATGCTTGTGGCCAACTGTCACACAAACCAAAGCTTGTGGCCAACTGTCACACAAACCAAAGTTTGTGGTCAACTGTCGAACAAATTAAAGCTTGTGGCCAACTGTCTCACAAACCAATGCTTGTGGCCAACTGTCACACAAACCAAAGCTTGTGGCCAACTGTCACACAAACCAAAGCTTGAGGTTAACTGCTTGTGGCCAACTGTAACAAAAACCAAAGCTTGTGGTCAACTGTAACAGAAACCGAAACTTGTGGTCAACTGTCACACAAACCAAAGTTTGTGGTCAACTGTAACAGAAACCAAAACTTGTGGACAAACCAAAGTTTGTGGTCAACTGTAACAGAAACCAAAACTTGTGGTCAACTGTTACACAAACCAAAGCTTGAGGTCAACTGCTTGTGGCCAACTGTAACAGAAACCAAAGTTTGTGGTCAATTTTAACAGAAACCAAAACTTGTGGTCAGCTGTCTCAGAAACCAAAGCTTGTGGTCAACTGTCACAGAAACCAAAGCTTGTGGCCGACTGTCACACAAACCAAACCTTTTGGTCAACTTAACAGAATCCTAAGCTTGTGGCCAACTGTCACACAAACCAAAGCTTGTGGTCAACTGTCACACAAACCAAAGCTTGTGGCCAACTGTCACACAAACCAAAGCTTGTGGCCAACTGTCACACAACCAAAAGCTTGTGGTCAACAGTCACACAAACCAAAGCTTGTGGCCAACTGTCACACAAACCAGAGTTTGTGGTCAACTGTCACATAAACCAAAGCTTATGACCAAGTGTCATACAAACCAAACCTTGCTGTCAACTGTCACAAAAACCAAAGCTTGTGGACAACTGTCACACAAACCAAAGCTTGTGGCCAACTGTCACACAAACCAAAGCTTGTGGTCAACTGTCACACAAACCAAAGCTTGTGGTCAACTGTCACACAAACCAAAGCTTGTGGTCAACTGTAACAGAAACAAAAACTTACGGTCAACTGTCACACAAACCAAAGTTTGTTGCCAACTGTCACAGAAACCAAAGCTTGTGGTCAACTGTAACAGAAACCAAAACATGGTCAACTGTCACACAAACCAAAGTTTGTGGCCAACTGTCACACAAACCAAAGCTTGTGGTCAACTGTCACACAAACCAAAACTTGTGGCCAACTGTCACACAAACTAAACCTTGTGGTCAACTGTCACACAAACAAAACCTTGTGGTCAACAGTTATAGATACAATTGCTTATGGTCAACTGTAACAGATACCAAAGCTTGTGGTCAACTGTCACATAAACCAAACCTTGTGACCAACTGTCATACAAACCAAACCTTGTGGTCAACTGTCACAAAAACCAAAGCTTGTGGCCGACTGTCACACAAACCAAAGCTTGTGGCCAACTGTAACAGAAACCAAAGCTTGTGGTCAACTGTAACAGAAACCAAAACTTATGGCAAACTGTCACACAAACCAAAGCTTGTGGCAAACTGTAACAGAAACCAAAGCTTGTGGTCAACTGTAACAGAAACCAAAACTTATGGCAAACTGTCACACAAACCAAAGCTTGAGGTCAACTATCACACAAACCAAAGCTTGTGGTCAACTGTTACAGATACCAAAGCTTGTAGTCAACTGTTACAGATACCAAACCCTGTGGACCAACAGTTACAGATACCAAAACTTGTGGTCATCTGTTACAGATACCAAAGTTTGTGGTAAACTATTACAGAAACCAAAGATATCAAAGCTTGTAGTCAACTACGAGGGTCATTCAATAAGTAATGCAATATTGATCATAAGTTTTTGTCTGAACATGTTATAAAAGTTTGATTTAACTTTCTTGAAAGATAAATTCAAATCACCCTCTGCGAGACAGTTCAACACCTAGTCACATGCTCGACCTCCTGTTGCCTAGCAACAATAGAACACTGTGTAAAGGCACTTGGCCATGACTCTTAAAACCGTTGCCATGGTGACAGGAAAACCAAAATAAACTTATTCACTTAATTTTCTTTCACCGAACTTAAAATAGTTGCATTTAATGTTCAAGGTAATGTAATCTGATTGATATAGTTTAAATGACACCCTATCAAAGTTGAAAAAATGGCTAAAATTTCTCGATCGATGGGTGAAAAATGGGGGTAGAGATACAATTTCTGCTACAATTTGACACCTAGTTTGTTTAATCATATATTTATATGCCTATTTGTATCTGCTATTGACGCTTTGTAAACTATGTGCTATAAAATGCAAATCTCAGATGACACATTTCGTTGCCTAGCAACCAAAATCTATGGAAAATGCATAAAACCGAAATTGCATAGGTTCTGGCGTTGCTAAGCAACAGCTGACACGTATGGGGCTGTATGAACATTGCAGTTGCCTAGAAAGTTCTGGCTAAGGTGATATTACACAAACATATATATAGATAGCTATTTAAAACACCGCCAAAGAAATACCACAGCTTAATGTTTATTTATTTAATTTTAGAAAAGTGGTTTTCGCGGCCACGACACCTTCGCTGCCATTCTATGGTTGCTAAGCAACATAAAGTGTATGGTCCGATTTAGTTGATGTTTATTTTCCTGAATGCAGATTGAATCAAACTTTCAAAAATTAAAAACATTACCTCTGTCAGATAAAGATACACAAAAATATGCTACATATTGCATTACTTTTTGAATGACCTACGTATTACAGATACCAAAGCTTTTGGTAAACTGTTATAGATACCAAAGCTTGTGGTCATTTGTTACAGATACCAAAGCTTGTGGTCATTTGTTACAGATACCAAAGCTTGTGGTCATTTGTTACAGATACCAAAGCTTGCTGGCAACTGTTACAGATACCAAAGCTTGTTGTCAACTGTAACAAACACCAAAGCTTCTAGTCAACTGTTACAGATACCAAAGCTTGTGGCCTACAGTGACAGTTACTTAAGCCTGTGGTACAATTAGTCATACTGAAGCTTGAGGTAAATCACATTTGTGATTTTTTGTTCTCCCAACTTAAGTAGCTAGGCTATATTCAAAAGACATTTCCAGACAGCTCTGACTATATATTGGTGATTTTTATGACAATGATAATAGATCAAACACATTTCAAACTGATTAAAGAGTTCCAGAGACATACTGTCAATGTGGAGACCAATAAAATTTCTAGTATTGGCAGCAATTGTCAATGACAGATAATGAAGAACTTGCCATAAAAATCCTTGTATGATCCACATCATGAGGAAACCAGATTTTTGCATATAAGTGAAAACAAAGGTGCAGATCAGCTGTGCAGTAACAATTCCTCTTTTACAATTCCTCTTTTACCTATAGCAAAACTTTCAAGCCTCTAGCCATTTTCCGAGTCAGTCCAGGCCTGTTTGTGTCCGACCTGGTCGGATATCCCAATAACCATTTTTTTCTCGTCACAGCTTATATGATGGGTTTCTGGAAACAGATTTAGCGGCAGTGAAGTACTCTTGGGTGTTCTTTATGGCTGCATCTACATCTGTGCTCCTGAATTTATACTAATTTAATGTCTTGCAATTTTTGCAGTTTGCTATTATAGAGATGTTCTGAGCTGCATATAGAGCATGACACAAATCACATTGTGAAAAATGCAGATGTGCTAAAATAAAGTGTATGAGAAAACCCGATTTTCACCTATGCATAAACAAAGGCGCAAGAATAACTGTGCAGTTACTGCACAGCTGATCAGCATCATTGTTTTCGCTGCTCGGATAGTACAATTTCTCCTCTTCCTAAATCCAAAATTTCAAGCTTCTAGCCACCTTCTATGCTGCACAGGCCGGTGAGTGTCAGACCTGGTCCGAAAGTCCGAAAACTGGTTTACTCCTGTCAGGGTTCAAAATTCAAGATGCAATTGTACAGAATTAAGTTTGATCTAATAACTTCTGAAAAGGTACCATTACACAAAAATCATTTGTGACTGGAAAAATCATCACCTGCTATTAATGTAACAGTTCAGTGCATAAATAGTTCACAAGAACCTGCAAATAGCAGGAATCTAAAAGCACCAAACACTTCTTAGGTTTTCATTTTCTTTTATCAGTTTAACTTTTATTTCAGGTTTATATCACTCTTTTGCAACAAGACTGGCCATTCAAGACCCATTCAATATGTATACATCTGGTATGAGAAAGGGGTTTCCCAGAAAAACAAAAAAAAAAACAATGCCTGAAGTGTTACCGCAAGAATTTGTGCCCACAATGAATACATGCGGACCTCGACAGGTCTGCTTCTTTACAAAATGGACACACTACAGACCTAGGGCTGCTTCTCCTGCATGAGGTGGTGAATCTAAATTTCTTTTGGTAAACTTCCATAAATTCCATTTTTCATCAGACCCAATGAATGAGATGAGCCACATCATGAGAAGACCCGCCTTTTAGTGCCGATGCAAAAACAAAGACACAGATCAGCAGTGCAGAAACTGTAGTACAATTACTCGTCTACCAAATCAATAACTTTCAAGCTTCTAGCCTTCTTCTGTGTTCGTGTCCACCAGTTTTCTCACAAAGCGACTCAAATGGTAAATTTCTTAGCACTGTCACCAACTAATAAAGTTCTCATAATATTCTTGTAACTTCAAACTAATATAAGCCTTCTTCTGTGACTGCAGAGCCTGGTTTGTGTCAGACCTAGTCTGAAACCCGAAGACCCGTTCTCTCACAACAGCACTCAAATGGTAAATTTCTTAGCACTGTCACCAAGTTCTCATAATATTCTTTTAACTTCAAACTAAGCCTTCTTCTGTGACTGCAAAGCCTGGTTCGTGTCGGACCTTCTCTGAAACCCTGAAGACTCGCGACTCAAATGGTAAATTTCTTAGCACTGTCACCACGAACTAATAAAGTTCTCATAATATTCTTGTAATCTGTTGAATCAATCAGATGTAATCTGTCTCTGCATTGATCTTATAACAAATCCTTTTGATTGAACTACAGACTTAAACATCATGATAGCATTTGAGTCACCTCGTGGGAAACCCAACAATGTGGTTTCCAAACAGGTCTGACACAAACCGGCCTTTACAGCTTCAGAAGCAGGCTAGAAGCTTGAAATTTTGGAGTTAAGTAGAGGAGGAATTTTACTATCCGAGTAGCGAAAACAAAGACGCTGATCAGCTTCGCGGTTACCGCGAAGCTGATCTGCGCCTTTGTTTTCGCCTATGCAGATTGTTGGTTTTCCCATGAGGCGGCTCATTTGTGTTGCAGAATAAGCTATTGCAAAATAAGCGCTCAAAACAATTCAGTCGCTCAGTGACTGATAGAGTTTTGAACTTTGGATCGAGAGGTTTGGATTTCACTACACGGATAGTGGAATCCCCCTTCTTCTTAAATGAAATTTCAAGCGTCTAGCCTAGTTCTGTGACTGTACAGGATGGATTGTGTTGGACCGGGTCGGAAACACAAATTGTTGGTTTTCTCATGCAAAGGCTCATTTGGTATAGCCATACACTCAAAGTTCCAAGTTAACTGCCAATTCTAACACACCTCGCCTATATAGCCAATGGTAAAAAACGTGTTATATTGTGCAACAATTTCACTGGCCGGCGAATAAGCGTGACGTTACTTTGCGGCATTTGTGACATCAGCTATCCCACAAAGCAGCGTTAGACGGTGAAACGTCGTTTTAGCGCACAACAAACTTAATAAGTGTGTGTAAATACCAGTATTACAGTCAAATATTTGGCGGGATATCTGCAATGCAATGGCGGAAAGCTGAACGATATCGACGGTTTCAGCAACATTTATTCTGTTTATTGTGTGTTAGAATCGAAATAGATCAGCTCAAGTGCGTGAATTGTTGAGTAATAATTCACTGTTTGTCGGTCAGTTGTAAGAAGATAAATCACTCGCGCTACGCGCTCATGATTTGATCTTCTTTACAACTGACCTCCAAACAGTGAATTATTACTCAACAATTCACTGCTAGAGCTGATCTATTTCTTAAACCAAGCATCAACTGAATTTTCACTGTGATTAGAGATCATTAGAGCAGACCTTTAAAAAGAGTGTGCCACATACGGCAATTGACAACTGTAAAATACATGAAAACCGGCAAAACGCTTCTCTTTTCGGTAACACCTCAGTGGCAAAAACACATCCATGTCAACAGGTCCTGGGTTCGATCCCCACAGGCGTCAATGTGTTGTGTCCTTGAGCAAGACACATTAACTCCCTCCAGTACTGGTCAAACCAATGAAGAGTTGGCTCCGTCCCGACATGACTGAAAAATTTTTGACTGGGACGTTAAGCCTCAATCCAAACAAACAAACTTACTACTCACGAGTGCAAATAGGTTCCACTCGTAAATACTTATGAACGGAAAGGAAGAAATTCTAAAAAGGCTGTAAACAAGGTGTTAGGACATCAAAGCCAATTTGTGATTGCCATTGCTGACATAGTCATAATCCTATGAAAGCACTTACTGCCCATTTTATAGACATTCACAGACAGCTTTTGTTTCATCAGAAAACTGCTTATTACTTCTTCTTTTAGCAGTTATATAATCCGCATCATGAGAAAACCGGATTTTTGCCTATGTAAAACAAGGTGCAGATCAGCTTCGAAGTAACTGCGAAGCTGATCAGCCCTTAATGTTTTC
The DNA here is from genome assembly GCA_964017185.1 of Rugalucina vietnamica. Taxonomy (NCBI): domain Eukaryota; kingdom Metazoa; phylum Mollusca; class Bivalvia; order Lucinida; family Lucinidae; genus Rugalucina; species Rugalucina vietnamica. The sequence goes on from OZ024873.1 coordinate 56,552,161, forward strand.
ACTACACCGATAGTACAGTTCCCCTATTTTCTATACCCAAAGTTTCCAGCCTCTAGCCATCTTCTGTGACTGCACAGGCCGGTTTGTCGGACCTCGTTAGAAACCCCAAAGACCGGCTTTCTCGCGTCGCGGCTCATATAATGACAGTGATACAAAACTGAGCCATTAAGATAACAAGAAAGAATCTGTATTAGTTTTGTGATATGTGAAACTTGATGATCATCGGCCCTTTGAGACAAGTGGGGCCATCTGAGCAATTTCACTGTAACAATTCCAAAACAGGCGCATAGAAATGAATACAAAGATTTTTGTTAAAGCTGGAGAAAAAGAAAATTTTGTGATGAAAATTGTTCATAATTTTTACCTATTTATTTATCTATTTTTCTGAATAGACTGCCTTGCCGATGTGGTTCTAATGAGTACCCACAATCTAGGTTTTGGTGCAAAATTAAGAAAATTGAATACCCCTGTAGACCCCAGTTTTACTAGATAAAGTGGGGTACAAGGGGTATAGATCACTCTGAAACCGGACAATATACCTTATGCCTTATATATCTGCAGCTCTTGTGACAAACTGGTTTTAGTTGAGGCTTAATGTCCTAATGTCTATTTAACAGAGCCTCTGCACTCCCCTATGATGACTCTAAAGTACAACATATTTAAAATTGTAAAATAAGAATCCTCTAGTTCCCGTAGGTCTGTCTGACCTGTCAACTTCCCTAACGGTGGCTTCAACTACTGCTTGAACAATAACTTCCACAGTGACATCATCATCATGATCAACTACAGGGTTACATATAAATAAAATCCATCATGGGTGGTCAGTGGAGATAGGAAAATCTCAACCCGAGGGTCCATCCGTTCCAGTTGGAAACGAGGCTCGCCGAGTTTCCCACTGGAACGATGGACCCGAGAGTTGAGATTTTCCTTTCTCCACTGAACACCACTGATGGATTCTTTTTCTTACATACCCTGATTAGGCCTAAATTCATTTTACCGGTAAAGCAACCTGGTACCGTGCTTTAACTCTGATGACGTAGTGTTTATTACGGATATGACGTCAAATGTAAATAAATCGTTGTCAAAGTCAAAAGAGATGCATTTTTGATTTGTTTTTCGTTGAAAACGAGCGTAAATCAAGATTATACCCAATGAAATCACACCAATTTAGTCTAGTTTTGTTGAACATTATTGCTACAGGCAGCTGCTTTGGGCTAGGAACGATCGAATTTAGTCGCGTGCTTTTCTTATCTTGTATGAGCAACCAAACCAGCAGTGTAAGATCGATTTATCTACCACCACTAAAATACCGGAATTTTTCTATCTTTGTGATAGAGGTTACATGTAAGAAAATTATCCCATTTTGTTTGTTCATTAGTTACACCATACCTTTTGCAATCTGGGTTACTGTAACACTCTACCACTGAGCCATTGCGCTCTCCTTGGTCAGCACTGATTCCCTTTGTTTGCTTGTCACCGTAACAATTTTTAACTCATCAGGATAACATACGATGTTATGTATACAACCCTCTTTAGACAGTAAAACTGGGGTGATCAGGGATATTCACTTTTTCTTATTTTTGATCCAAAACATAGACAGTGAGTACTTGGTGGTTATAACATGTACCCACTGGTGGTTCTAACATGTATCCACAATCTATGAATTGAGCAAAAGTAACATTCTTTTTTTCTTTTCAATTTAAATGTTCATATTTTACATCTGTAAAAATAGCTGTGCATTTCATAGGTGTATTTGTAACACTGAACTAAGTATACCTGTCTAGATCCTCGAGTTCATCTAGTTCCCGTAGGTCTGTCTGACCTGTCAACTTCCCTCGCAGTGGCTTCAACTTCTGCTTGAACAATAACTTCCACAGTGACATGATCAACTATTGGGTAAAATATAATCCAATTTCTTGAATGTTATCCCTTTTCGTTTGTTCAATGGTTACACCATAGCTTTTGCAATCTTTGTTTGGTATCTCAATATCCTTTGCATCAGTACATGTACTTCCTATTCTGTCTTAATATCCAAATCACATTAAATGAGCCTCGACGCGAGAAAACCGGTCTTCGGGGTTTCCGACCAGGTCCGACACAAACCGGCCTGTACAAGCTCAGAAAAGAGCTAGAAGCTTGAAATTTCGGATTTAAGTAGAAGAGGAATTGTACTATCCGAGTAGCGAAAACAAAGGCGCTGATCAGCTTCGCGGTTACCGCGAAGCTGATCTGCGCCTTTGTTTTCGCCTAGGCAAAAATCCGGTTTTCTCACGATGCGGCTCAAATCACACCTTGTTTCATTCAATCTCTTAACTATTTTGTTGCTGTTGTTTTTTTAGTAATATCAATAAGTTCATTGGTTAGTAAAGCCAATACATATTGACTGTGTTGAATGCTGTCAACAATCTCAATATTATTTTCTGTATAATCAGTCACACAATTCTGTAAAACTCCTTCCTAGAAATGTTAAAATTTCTACACAATATTGTGTTTGTTGCTCTATTATCAGCTGGGTTGTTTTGACTATGTAATCAACCACTGTATCGAAAGTATCATCAGAGTATATTCAATCTAATTATCCAGTTCACTTAATTGTGTCACTTTGTGCACTACCGTCTACGCCAACAAATTGGTTGGGATGTATTGTATTTCATTCAACATACATTGAAAAGTTTCAGTTCACCTCCTTATTTTTTTTTTCTGAGTCATCATTTATTTATTTATTTTTTATTTGATGCCAACTTCATAATAAGGCTTTGAAAATCATAGCTACAATATGATTTCATGGAGAAATGTAAAAAATGCCTGGTAAAACAAAATTGGCAACGTTTTTTCACAAAAGCCCTGGGGCTAGTAACTCAAAGGCATCGTAAGTTCCCCAACTTACGAAGTTCCCCAACTTACGACATACTTACGATGATCTCAAGATGACAACCTTAAAATTTACGCCCATGCTATTCAAGTGACTCTAAACTATTGTAACTTTTTGAATTGTAAGGTGCAACTTCATAAGATACTACAATGCTACGGTGAGCTTGAGTTGAACATAAATTTTAATGCTGTTAAGTTATCACATAACTTAAGACCCTTTTCAATTATTCACCATAATCCCTAAGGGATACTTAAGTTGGTCGTAAGTTGTTCTTAAACTTAAGATAGCTTTGAGTTACTACCAACCCCTGTTCTATAAATTCAAAATGGCCTAATGTTTTAACATTATAAATGTTAATTAGATTGTTTTATGCACAATATAAATCAAATTTGTAGAAAGTAACACTTATAATAATTCCTTCAGACTTAGAAAACCTAATTTTATGTGACACTTTTTTTGCACTTTTAAAAATGCAATGTACTTAGATTTTGCAGATCAACAAAATTGCATTTCTTTGTTATTATGGCACCAATAGTGATCAAACATGATTTTGTCACTGTTTAAAATTCACAAGGTCCCTCATTTAATAGTGAGGAAGCGATAAAAAACCTTGGGTTCCACCCTCAGTTTTCTGCACTTCTCTCCAGACCATGTGAATGTTGTGTTATGTTATGTTATGTTATGACTGTACAATCACCTTTGATATTCCCCCATGCTAATTTGAATTAAAAACATAAACAGATTCTCAACTTAAGTCCAATGAAAATCACTACGAAATTAATCAGTTCGACCTGTTTGTGTCCTGCATCAATACCCAATTAAGACTTGATCTGACAGAAAAATTTAATTAGCCTTATCATGTGCCAAATTACACAAAAAAATAATCATGTCTGGAAAAATTATTGAATTAACAGCAGCCATTTTAGAAACTGAGAAACACTGGTTCATGTAAATGTGACTTTAGCATTCTTAGGTCTTTTAAAATTCTTCATATGTTCCTCACCCCCCACCCCCATCCAGTGATAAGAAAAACAGGTATCCAAATGATCATACAGCCCCTTTCACTTGAGTTTGCTGTTTGAGCATTTGCATTACACAAGAAGACCATGTGTTCAGAAGACTTGAGTTTTTTTTTTTTTTCATGTTGTCCACAAAGACATCTGAATTGATTGATCTACTGAATTGAGTGACAGATTCAAACTAAATGACCTTTAAAACGGCAAACTCAAGTGAAATTTTTTATCTTACTATGTGGAAATTTGGCCATGTAGATACAGATAGGTAACTGCTAAAATTGATAAAATTCTGCTTTTGTCCCTATCCAATTTCAAATGTGTGTTCTTAAAATGCATTGTATATGTTGTGCAAAGAATTTTGAAAAAAAAAAAGTGTTTTAACCAAACAATTACAATGTTTTCACCAGAAGAGGTGACAGCATTACCAAAAGATAAATGTTGAATAGATTTTAACCTTTAGCATGCTGAGCAATATAGTGAAATCGATATCGCAGCCCACTGACGTTTTTTCCAATTTTTTTCCGTGTTTTCTTAATTTTTGAGCCATAAAAACTGCTGAATAAATTCAACAAACGCAGTAAACAAATCTACTTTCGGTTTCGGAAGTCTTTGTTACGCCGATTTCTAGCGTAAAAATTCATCATACGTACCGTTACGATGTCATATTTCGGGTGTAAATGCACCCAATTTTCCATTTACCAGCGAAAAAAGCGCTGAAAATGCATTTCTAATGCAAAAATAACGAAAATCCGATCAAAATCGGCCGACAAATCGGTCCCAAAACCACAAGCCGCCATGTTGTTTTATGCGCAACTGTCTGGGCATCGCTCATTAATATTCATAAGTAGGCAGTGGGCGAAAAGTGCGGGAAATTTGAAAGCGGTTTTTCTTGTCGACCGCAGTCGCCTCTAGTTGGCACAGATAGGTACACCTGACACATGGGACACTGTTTCAGTTGTAAAATAGAATTGAAACGTTACCTGATTTACACAATAAGAGCTGTCGCAGGACAGCGCACTCGACTGCTTCTAACCTTTGTCAAACATAAGGCCAAACCCGACCAAAGCATTATGCTCATACATCTTTTTGCCTTGATGCAATAAGGAAAAGTCATTGAACCATGAAAGTTAACTATAACTACCTAAGATTTAAAGGTCTCACTCATATTGTGAAAGAAGTGTGTTCATATACCAACAGAGTGCCAAGATACAAGGCAAAATCACTGAACCGTGAAATAAGGTCGCACTGACTTATAAATACGTTGGGGTCAAAGGTCTAGTCATACTTACTCATAATGTGAAAGAAATATGATCATATATCCATTGAGTGTTGAGATATAAAGCAAAATCACTGAACCATGAAATAAGGTCATTGTGACCTATAAGAAGTATGCTAGGGTAAAAGGTCTGGTCATACTCTTTCATAATCAGAAAGAAGTATAAAAAAATACCAACTGAGTGTCCAGATATAAGGCAAAATCACTGAACCATGAAATTAGGTCACAGTGACCCAGGAATACTTTATGGTCAAAGGTCTTGTCATACGCAAACATATCGTGAAAGAAGTATGTTCATATACCAATTGAGTGACGAGATATAAGGCAAAATCACTGAACCGTGAAATTAGGTCATAATGACCTATAAGTACTTAAGGGTCAAAGGTCTTGTCTTACGCAAAGATAGTGTGAAAGAAGTTTGTTCATAAACAAATTGAGTGCTGAGATATAAGGCAAAATCACTGAACCATGCAATTAGGTCATAGTGACCTATAAGTATGTTTGGTTAAAGGTCTGGTCATACTCAATCATAATCTGAAAAAAGCAAGAAAAAATACCAACTGAGTGTCGAGATACAAGGCAAAATCACTGAACCACGAAATTAGGTCACAGTGACCTAGGAATACTTCAGGGTCAAAAGTCTTGTCATACGCAAACTTGTCGTGAAAACAGTATGTTCATATACCAATTGAGTGCTGAGATATAAGGCAAAATCACTGAACCCTGAAATTAGGTCGTAATGACCTAGGACTACTTTAGGGTCAAAGGTCTTGTCATACGCAAACAAAGTGTGAAAGAAGTTTATTCATAAACCAATTGAGTGCCTAGATTTAAGGCAAAATCACAGAACCTTGAAATTAGGTAACAGTGACCTATCAGTATATTGGGGTCAAAGGTCTGGTAATACCCACTCATAATCTGAAAGAAGTATGAAAATATACTAATTGAGTGTCGAGATATAAGGCAAAATCACTGAACTGTGAAATTACGTCACAGTGACCTATAAGTATATTGGGGTCAAAGGTCTGGTCATATTCACTCATAATCTGAAAGAAGTATGAAAATATACTAATTGGGTGTCAAGATACTAGAGGACCATTGGTCCTGTAGCTCACCTGAGAGATTATCACATTGTAAGCTCATGAGATTTAAATTAATTGAGAATCGACCAATGAAAGTCTATGCATGGACACTATTGACCCCCGGGGCATGGCCAAATTTGACCAAGGGGCATGACTGGCACAATTTATAATGGGGACTACCAAACATTGCTACATACAAAATATAGAAGCTCTGGGCCTTTTGGTTTCAGAGAAGAAGATTTTTGTTAGTTTTTCCCATTGTAAGTCTATGGAGACTATCTACCCCCGGGGCGTGGCCAAATTTGACCCCAGGGGCATGGCTGACACAATTTATGTAGAGGACCATTAGCAATTGCCACATACAAAATATCAAAGCTGTGTGTCCTGTGGTTTCAGAGAAGAAGATTTTTGATTTTTTTTCCCATAGCAAGTCTATTGAGACTATCAACCTCCGGGGCCTGGCCAAATTTGACCCCAGGGGCATGAATGGCACAATTTATGTAGAGGACCATTAGCCATTGCTACATACCAAATATCAAAGCTGTGGGCCTAGTGGTTTCAGAGAAGAAGATTTTTTAATTTTTTTCCAATAGTAAGTCTATGGAGACTATCGACCCCCGGGGCGTGGCCAAATTTGACCCCATGGGCATGATTGGCACAATTTATGTAGAGGACCATTAGCCATTGCCACCTACAAAATATCAAAGCTGTGGGCCCTGTGGTTTCAGAGAAGAAGATTTTTTAATATTTTCCCATACATAGTAAGTCTATGGAGACTATCAAACCTGGGGCGTGGCCAAATTTGACCCCAGGGGCACCCTTATGAAAATTAGGTGTATTACCAGTCCATTGCAAGTCCATTACCAGTCTATTACCAGTTTATTGCCAATCTGTTGCCAGTGTATTACCACATTATTGTCAGATGATTACCAGATTGCCAGCTTGTTACCAGAGTGTTGCCAGTTATGTACCAGTTTATTGCCAGGGTTGGACGATGCTGGTTATATGCTGGCAATACACTGGTAATAGACTGTCGTTGATAAAACTTGAGGTTTTTTATCTTTCCAAAAAAATATATTTTAGTTATAACTAGCTGGTAACAGACTGTCAACAGGCTGGCAATAGGCGGAAAATCTGGCAATAGTCTGGCAACAGTCTGGCAATAGGCTGGATAACTGGCAATAGGCTGGTAGTACTATGGTAATAGACTGTATTTGGTATTTTCCAGCCTATTACCATAGTATTGCCAGCTTTTTTGGGGGCTGGTAGATATCCGGTAATAGACTGGTATTAAAGGGGTCTGGCAATACACTGGCAATAAAAATCCATAAAGGTTTATTGCCAGTGTATTGCCATCATGTTACCAGCTGGCTTCCAGTGTATTACCAGTTTGCTTCTAGTCTATTGCAAGCGTTACCAGAATGTAGTATTTGACACCAGTCTATTGTCAGTGTGTTACCAGTTGTCTCCCAGTGTATTACCAGTTTGTTTCCAGTATACTCCCAGTGTATTACCAGTTATCTTTTGTGTATTACCAGTTTGTTTCCACCCAGGTGAAAAAGGTGCTGTAATTTCAGTGGAATTTCACTGAAATTCTGCTAAAATATCATCCAAATTATTACTGTAATTACAGTGTAATTCCAGCAGAATTTCACCGAAATTCTGCTAAAATATTGACTAATTTATCACTGTAATTTCGGTGAAATTTCACCAAAAATCACACTGAAATTTCAGTGAAATAGCACTGGTATTTCAGCAAAATTTCAGAAAAAAATGCATTATTATGATCAATTTGATCATTGAAATTTCTACCAAATTACAGATTTTTTCAGAATCACATATCTTCAGTCCATTTGCCCATTTCCTGCAATTTTTTCCTTTCAGATGACATTTTAACAATTTTACCCATTCAAAGGCATGTGTGACCTATGTTGACCTTCCCATAAAATAGGTCAAGGTCATCCAAAGGTCATAATTTATAAACACATTGTAGTACTCCAGTTCCCGATGCTTCATGCCAAGTTTCTTTGAAATCTGTCCAGCGGTTCTGGAGAAGAATTTTGAAGGGTTTTACCATATATCGGCGTGGTGGCCATCTTGGTCATGTGACCTGGATTATTTATAAACACATTGGTTCCCCCTTCCCATAGATGCTTCATATAAAATTTGGCTTTGATCGGCCAAGGGGTTTCAGAGAAGATCTTTGAAAATGGTGGACGACGACAGATCATGGCCATCCTATAAGCTCACCTTGTGAGCCTAACGGCTCAGGTGAGCTAAAAACATTGTCATTTGAAAGCCGTTCATGAAAATTTACTGTAACTTATGATTTTCATGACATATTCATAGAGAACATAACTAATCTTGATGAACATGACTGAACATTTGAATGTAATTTTTGTTTTTGTGGAGATCTCTGACCGTTAAGGCGTTAACAGTGCAGTTCAGTTTCATAATTTGGTTTTCGTTAACACTGGTAATACAATATAAATAACTACAAGCTTTATAGGTGCATTTACCTTTATATGAAAACTTCAAAGAACTAAACTTTTGAAACAACAATAATCAATAAGTGAACAGATGGATGGACGACAGACGCCGGATCCTTACCTATATACTAATACTCACCAAGTGCTGATAAAGGCAAACTAAAACAGTTGTTCACTTTCGTCTAAGAACCTTTTGGAAATTCTCAAATTTTTATGGGACATTCCCTTGTCATAAATTGTAAATGCTGTTCAGCAATGGCAAACAACTGTTTCAGTTTGCCCCTATCTAGAGGGGGCCTTGCACCGCCTTCCCCACACTTGGTAGTTGTTTTTCCCGTTGGGCTGCAGAACTTAAGTTCCTCTTCAGTAAATATTGCCTTGCAAAGGCCTTGAAATCTCTTTACAGGATCTGTCTTGTCATTGACGATTGCATTAATGTCTTTTTCAGCCAAACATTCTGTTTCCGTTTCATCAAATCCTTCCAAAGGTATTTCCCCTTTTATTTCTTTGATTGATTGTGACAGTGTGGTTTTGGGTTCATTGAGCGCTCATGCATGGGGCCTCTGTTTTTGCTGTCTTTTCATCGAACTTTTCTTCCAGCCTCCTACACTTCTTGGTCATCCTCCTTAAATCATCCTTAAGGGTCTTTACGTCCTCTTCAAGTTTCCGGATTCGTTCTCTTCTGAATTATGAAACACAGTTGAGCCGCGTCAACAGAAAACCAATGTTATGGTTTCTGCCCAGGTCTGATAGAAGCCATGGGCTGTACAGCCACAAAAGATGGCTAGAGGCTGGAAGTTTTGGACATAGAAAGTAGAATTGTACTATCCATGTAGGGAAAAAATAGGGGCTGATCAGCTTCGCAGTAATCACGAAGCTGATCTGCACCTTAATTTTCGCATATATAAAACATTGTTTTCTCATGATGCGTCTCATCAAGGAGCATATATTGGAAGAATTTCTGTAGAATGACCCTGGTCTCGTATATATGTATATATCGTGTATTATAAACAGATCTATGAATAATTAATTCATTTAACTTAACAGCATTTTAAGATCTGAAATTAAGATCTATGTGAAAATGTCAGAACAATTTTACACTTATTTAAAATATTTCTTCTGCTCATAGATTATAACCACTTGTTGAGGATGGGTGAAATTGTTCAACAGCCTTTAACTATTGCTGTTGGAGAACTCTTCAGACCCAGATCAGGGTCCCCACTGTTGCCTTTTACTGTGCAAATTAAAAAGAAAATTTTACTGTGTTTTCAAAATCAAATTAAACTAAACATTATGAAAATTTGCCCATGTAATAAACAGAGATTTTTATTAGTTGTAAAAAATGAAAATTTCATCAGAAAAATCTTGATATTTTTTTTATTTTTGCTCAAAACATAGATTGTGGGTACACGCTATAACCGCCTCGCCCGTTAGAACCGCCTCGGCGAGGTGGTTCTAACGAGTACCCACAATCTATGTTTAGAAGCAAAAATAAGACCAGAGGACCAATGGTCCTGTAAACGCTCACCTGAGATCTGCTGCATATACCAATAAACATGTTTGAATATTATGGTATTTAACTCCAGTGCAGGGGCAGATGAAGCCCTTGGGCCATTTTCTTTCTTCAGACAATATTCTGTCCATTTGCCAATTTCCTCCTGGCTTTTCCCTTCAAATGACATTTTAACAGTTTTCCCAATTCAAATGCATAGGCAACCCATGTTGACCTTGCCATAAACTTGGTCAAGGTCATCACAGGGTCTTGATCTATATATACATTGGATATATACATTGGAGTACTTTAGCCATCGATGCTTCACGCCAAGTCTCCTTGAAATCAGTTTATTGGTTTCAGAGAAGAAGAATTTTGATGGGTTTTTACCATATATGGGCATGGCGACCATCTTTGTCATGTGACCTGGATTAATTTATTTATACACACATTGATTCCCCAATTTTATAGATGCATCACATAAAATTTGGCTTTGATTGGCCAAGCGGTTTCAGAGGAGAAGACGTTTGAATATTATGGAAATATACATGTATATTGCCGCGGGGTGGGGGCACATGAGCCCCTGGGGTCCAATTTTTTCAGAGTCATTAATATTCAGTCCTACTTCCCATTTCCTGCAAGACTTTCACTTTAAATGACATTTTAAAAGTTTTCCCCATTCAAATGCATTGGCGACCTATGTTGACCTTGCCGTAAAATAGGTCACGGTCATCACAGGGTCATGATTTATATACACATTGTAGTGCTTGAGCCATCGATGCTTCATGTCTGAAATCGGTCAACCGGTTCTGGAGAAGAAGATTTTTGAAGGGTTCTTACCATATATGGGCATGGCGGCCATCTTGGTCATGTGACCTGGATTTTTTATCTACATATTTGTTACCCCTTCCTATTAATGCTTCACATACAATTTGGCTTTGATTGGCCAAGTGGTTTCAGAGGAGAAGATGTTTGAATATTATGGAGATATGCATGTATATTGCCCCGGGGTGGGGGCACATGAGCCCCTGGGGTCCAATTTTTTTCAGAATCATTAATTTACGGTCCTACTGCCCATTTCCTGCAAGACTTTAACTTTAAATGACATTTTAAAAGCTTTCCCCATTCAAATGCATTGGTGACCTATGTTGACCTTGCCGTAAAATAGGTCAAGGTGACTGGTCATCACAGGGTCATGATTTACAGGGATTTTCCTGAGCTGATTTTGGGGCCCATTATGGGCCCCTTTCCCAATTGAAAAAATGTGTAAAATTTCCCAATTTTCAGGTAAAAAATCCCCCAAAAATAAATAAATCCTTGTACATTTGTTGTGGATACGTAGATCATATCCTCAAAATATTTGTTTTTGAGAAATATCCTCAAATTAACACCAAACATGCATATTATCCCCTGTTCTGGTGTGTATCAATTTTCCCAATTTGACTGATATACGTATTATTTTTCCCAAAATCATTGGTCCCGGGTCCCTGTTTTGAAAAGGTAGGAAAATCCCTGATTTATATATACATTGTAGTGCTTGAGCCATTGATGCTTCATGCCAAGTTTCGTTGAAATCGGTCCACCGGTTCTGGAGAAGAAGATTTTTGAAGGGTTTTTACCATATATGGGCATGGCGGCCATCTTGGTCATGTGACCTGGATTTTTATCTACATATTTGTTACCCCTTCCTATTAATGCTTCACATAAAATTTGGCTTTGATTGGCCAAGTGGTTTCAGAGGAGAAGATGTTTGAATATTATGGAGATATACATGTATATTGCCCCGGGGTGGGGGCACATGAGCCCCTGGGGTCCAATTTTTTTCAGAATCATTAATTTACTGTCCTACTGCCCATTTCCTGCAAGACTTTAAATGACATTTTAAAAGCTTTCCCCATTCAAATGCATTGGTGACCTATGTTGACCTTGCCGTAAAATAGGTCAAGGTCATCACAGGGTCATGATTTATATATACATTGTAGTGCTTGAGCCATTGATGCTTCATGCCAAGTTTCGTTGAAATCGGTCCACCGGTTCTGGAGAAGAAGATTTTTGAAGGGTTTTTACCATATATGGGCATGGCGGCCATCTTGGTCATGTGACCTGGATTTTTTATCTACATATTTGTTACCCCTTCCTATTAATGCTTCACATACAATTTGGCTTTGATTGGCCAAGTGGTTTCAGAGGAGAAAATGTTTTGAATATTATGGAGATATACATGTATATTGCCCCGGGGTGGGGGCACATGAGCCCCTGGGGTCCAATTTTTTTCAGAATCATTAATTTACTGTCCTACTGCCCATTTCCTGCAAGACTTTAACTTTAAATGACATTTTAAAACCTTTCCCCATTCAAATGCATTGGTGACCTATGTTGACCTTGCTGTAAAATAGGTCAAGGTCATCACAGGGTCATGATTTATATACACATTGTAGTGCTTGAGCCATTGATGCTTCATGCCAAGTTTCGTTGAAATCAGTCCACCGGTTCTGGAGAAGAAGATTTTTGAAGGGTTTTTACCATATATGGGCATGGCGGCCATCTTGGTCATGTGACCTGGATTTCTTATATACACATTGGTTCCCCCTTCCTATTGATGCTTCATATAAAATTTGGCTTTGATTGGCCAAGCGGTTTCAGAGGAGAAGATCTTTGAAATTGTGGACGGACGACGGATCATGGCCATCCTATAAGCTCACCTTGTGAGCCTAACGGCTCAGGTGAGCTAAAAAATAGGTATACCCCTGCAAACCCCAGTTTTACTATATGAAAGTGGGGTTTAAGGGGGTATATATTGCACAGTTTTGTTTTCCTGATGAATTACACCTAGCACCCCTAAAATCAGGAATGGACTCTACCAATATTTAAGGATGGAAGAGTTCATTAGATGGGAATCCGTGGGTTAATCATAGTGACACCATATTATCCCTCACACAAGTGTTTAAAAATGCTATTACCTTGGAGTTTTCTGTTGCAAGTACTGTTTGTTTTCTTCTGACTCTGAGACTGAAACAACAAAATTAATTTATGCAAGTGTGGACAGCATGGACTGTTAGCCCATTTTAAAATATAAAGATTTTTTTTTCCTGCATTACCTTGGTCGGACTATTTTCTAAGTGAATTCTTGCTTTACCAGGTGCGATAGCTAATTAGTAGCATGACCAAGTTGTAATGAAGTGGACCTGAGATCAACTCTTATGTATATTGCTTTAATTTTGTTAGGTTGGTAAATTGTTATATTCTGAGTCACTACTTATTTGGGAAAGGACTGCTGACTCAGTTTGCTTCATTGTGAGATTTTTTGTAAGTTGTACTTTCCCTTAAAGATGTAATGTTGTGTATGAAGCTTGGATTGTATCTCCTTATAAAATAAGAATAACTTACCCAGTTTTGTGGAAGACTTGAAAGGGGTGACTTCGGTTGCTGTTACTTTGTTTGGTTGCCCTGAGAAAAGAGAATCATCATTGGTCAGTTTTTGCAAAACATACAGCCGCACCATATGTATCAATTTTCAATGTCTTACAGCCACAGCATAAATTATGTATCAATTTCCAATGTCTTGAAAAACATTCATATGTAGCGCTGGTTAATCGATGCCCAAAGTGATAATCGATAATATGATTAGGCCAAAATTAAAATTTTTATTTGTTTCCCCATACTCGACCGACACTAGAAAAATGGCCCTACCCAAAAAATTTTATTAATTAATGATCTTCAAAATCAAAAACTTTTTTCCCCTCGAAACCAATAATATTAGTTTTCCTTCAATAATTTGCTATTTTTTCATCATGTTCATTATGATTCGACTTTCAAATTCTTAACTGAACATTGTTTTGAATTTGCATAAATTTGTTGTTTTATGTATTTTTGATAATAAATTTGATTTCATTTGTTGTCATTCTTTTGGATAGAAAAAAATAATTACTGACTACAGTTTATTTATTTTTATTTATTTTTTTTTTTTTTGGATTCAGTTTTACATCCCTTTCAAGCTTTTTCACTCATATCGAGACAAATCAATCGGTAGGTGGGTCGAAAACCGGAGTACCCGGTGAAAAACCAACTGACACACTCGCAAGCAGAACTTGGTTTGTCCCACATGTGACTCGTGCCCCGAGCAAGATGCGAATTTAACCCACAGCTCTAGGTAAAATGATCGAATGATCAAGTGCACTGAAGTCAGCGACCTTAACCACTCGGCCACGGGGGCCACCCCGTACAGTTTATTGTCAGAGGATGGCGATGCATTTTAAGATTTATTTTCAAGGAGAATAGACTTAAACAATTTTGAGACTGAAATTTTTGTCACAAGACTCACCCTAATAGGTATAGGATGTTCAAACTTGATCTCCGCTATATCATTAACACAGTGAGTCATCCTGTCCGTACGATCCATTCACTATCTCCAGACTGTTCCAACGCTGGGTATGGGATGGGTCATTCTGACAATCACTGCTAGGCTATAGAATTATGAATAAAATGTTTCAAATCAGTAACTCTTTAATTAGCTTGTTTCAAATCAGAAGTTCTTTCACCACTAAATAAACAATTGAATGTCATTTTATGCTCAGATTTCAGATGTTCAGAAATTAAGTTAAAAGAACATTCAAAGTAGTGAGCAGAAAACTTGATCTGAGGTGCAAGAAAATGGTATTCATACATCGGTCATACATACGGGAGCAACCATTTTATTTTTACCTTGTCCCAGGCTTGTGGTAGAATAGGCAATAGCGAGAAGTGCATTTTGGCTTTTAAAGTAAGAACATAGAGCCCAGGATTTGGTTTTTCCCACATAGGTTGTAGGCTGGGACTTGGTTCTAATCACGCCAGTTCCTGATCATTGCTTATGCACCTATCAATGTTTTCAATTTATAAATCCCAACCCCTGAAAATTAAGCACTACTGTCAATGTTTTCAACTTATAAATCCCAACCCCTGAGAATTAAGCACTACTGTAGTCATTTGTAACCCCGGCAGCACCCCCCCCCCCCCAGACAGGTAGCGGGGTATAGCGGCTTTAGCCGTGGAAATGAGCGGGGTTTTTACCAAAGCTTAGCCCTGGCAGTGCGGGGGAACTATCCGGTGTTTGCATTATAGTCAAAGAGGGCAGTGAAATGAAAAGATAGTGGACAGCGGGGGAAATTAGCCATGGTTTTACCAATCAGCTGTCCCCGGGGATTCACTATTCCCCCGGGGGTGGGGTGGGGCGAGATTACCAATGACTAGTGCGTTAGACAGAACATCATGACCTAGGGATGGGGAATTAGATTACTTCACCAGAATCGGCCAAATGTAATCTAGACTACTGTCTGCACAGCATCTTCCAGAAACTGCATTTTTCAAAATCTCACTTTTCTGAAAGACCTCAAGAAATATATTACCACGCCACCATTTTGCATTCCAAAAGTCTTAAAAAGTGCCACATAAATTTTGAAAATCGGTTAACAAATGAAAATTTTATGCCAGAAAATGTTTTTGAATAGGGCTTTTTCCATTGTAAAAATGTCAGCAAGGGAAGTAACTATTTTCCCGGAAAAAATCTAAATTGGTTATTTTTCATTAAAAAAGCACCAAACCAAAACAAAAAATTCTATTGTATGGATAGCTGTGTGCTAAACTCTTAAAATTATTCCACAGATCTGCTTGATTTTCATTTTTAAGGCATTTGGATTACCTCCCTTGCACGTACAAAAGGCCTATTCAAAATAATTTTTGGGCATAATTATTTTATTCGTGAACCGATTTTCAAAATTTTTGCGGCACTTTTTAGGACTTTTGGAATGTAAGATGGTGACATGGTAATATTTTTCTTGTGGTGTTTCAGAAAAGTGAAATTTTGAAAAATGCAGTTTCTGAAAGATGGTGTGCAGACAGTAGAAAGTGCAATCTAGCCGAATTAGACCACATTGTCAAATTTGCCCATTAAATTCCCCCTGGGTATCCCAATGGGCAAATCCAGATCGGGGGACAGTCCGACAGGGGGTCCGGATTTATCCTTGGATAATTTTTGCCATGTTGAGAAATTTTCCGTCATACCCCTTCTGGGAATTTGGACCCCCCCCCCCTCCTCCCCCCACCCCAGCCTGAGAAAATTTTCTGGATCCGCGCATGATCCCGCCATCCTGGTGCATTATATCTACCTTTACCTTTTGTACTGAAAATCAGCTTACCAGTTACCACCAAGCTGGAAAATTTCGAAAGTTCTGTCTCCAGGTCTCTGTCGCCTGGCCTGCGTCTCCAATCTCATATTCATTGCAGGGTGTTTTTTTTTTTTTTTTTCGGTTCTTTCACGTGTTTAAGATGTTGTGGTGAGAGTTTGTTACCGTTATTTGTCCATTTCATTACCGCATATTGGAGACGCCTCGCTCGCAGGTCAAATTTTGGCGCCTACGAACTGTGACGTCACATCCGCCGCGCGGCCACATGGCACGAAGCCATCGGAATCTACCGAACTATTACGGACACGAAATATTTAGCTTAATTATTCTAACTACTGTGATACTGCTCATTTTTGATTGAATTAACAAAAGATAGGACAAAATAGTTTTGAAAGAAAACATTTAAAGTTATCGAAAGTGGCAAATTTCAATATTGAAATTGTGTATTTACTCTATACGGAAATGCACGATCATATTCCGACAGAATAGAATAGAACAGAATGAAAATTTAATAACAATTATGGGCCACTGCATGGTAGCATAATTTAT
This sequence comes from Rugalucina vietnamica, assembly GCA_964017185.1. Taxonomy (NCBI): domain Eukaryota; kingdom Metazoa; phylum Mollusca; class Bivalvia; order Lucinida; family Lucinidae; genus Rugalucina; species Rugalucina vietnamica. The sequence continues at coordinate 56,569,098 of OZ024873.1, forward strand.
AAAATCAATAAATTCAAAAACAATTCTCTGTTTATGTTAAAAATAGGCATGAAACGTGTGTCATGTTACTATCTAGTAGGGTTTAGGACAACTCGGCCCAAAGACAACTCGACCCTGGACAACTCTGCCCAGTAAAATCTCGGATTAAGACAACTCGACCCAATTCATAAAAGACAACTCGGCCCAGTCTCAAAGGACCGAAGAAAAAATATAATCTGATGCTAAAATCATAGATGTTTATGCCAGCACGTGCATTTTGCGGGGTAGGTTTTTTTTTTTTTTTTTTTATTTCAGTTTTAATGGCCCATGCACCCCAAATGTTTTTCCCCCGTTGACTAAATTCTATATTAAGCCACCCACCCTACACCTGAGGTGATGATCAGAGATTGATCGACTCGGTATCAGAAGATAGATAGATAGGGGTTGAAACGAGGTGCGTCGATAAGTCAACGGCGGAACACTACGAAACATAGCATACGGCCGGTAACATTTTACTGCTGCGAGTTTGCAATATAAAATTGGCTAAAAATCGCTATTTAAGAGGAGACGATTCAATCAACATTTGAGATTGAACAAAGTTGTTGTTTTGGAATTAATGCTAATAAGAAATGCTAGCAACAGCACGCACAGCGTGTTGCAAGATAACCCGGCTGATCCAGTCGTCTTATTACGTCGATCATGTCTGTCCTCCCTGGAGCCTCTGCCTGTCGATAGAGGGCGTGATATATCGCGTTAGTTGCAGGACGATTTTTTTCGACAAAAAATATATGACAAGTAACGACTTTTCGAAAGAGCTGAATTGCGTGTTTCTATTTTTGCTAGCAGTAATCAGCTCATATTATAAACAAACTAGAACCAGCTTGCTGACAGTAGACTGGGGAGACACACAAACAGGATTCTACACCATGCCACGCTTTGTACATAGTACAGGTGACTGATTTTTTCATTATTAAGCGGGGTCTAGAGGATCTACACATAAGTGGATCGACTCGTGGCTCTCTGAGCGCTCTCAAAAAGTGGTATTAGATGGCCGTGCCTCAGATCCAGTCCCGGTTCTTTCTGGTGTCCCACAAGGATCGGTCTTAGGACCGGTCCTATTTCTTATTTTCATTAATGATCTTCCTGACAACATCAGGTCATCTGTTCGGCTATTTGCTGATGATTGTGTTTTATACAGAAATGTCAAGTCACCATTGGATTGTCAAATTTTACAAGATGACCTGAATAGCTTGGCCAAATGGGAAATGGATTGGCAAATGAAATTCAATGTTAGCAAATGTCATTCAATGAGGGTGACGCGGCTACATCCAAGCAGGCATATAGATTTCAATTACACACTGCATCAGCAAACATTAGAACAGGTTCAGTCCGCTAAATACCTCGGTTTAACTATCACAGATGATCTTGATTGGGGTCAACACATTTCTGAAATTACATGCAAGGCAACTAAGACTTTGGGTTTTCTTCGGCGCAATTTGGCACTGGCACCTAGGCATACTAAGGAAGTTGCATACAAAACATTGGTTCGGCCTCAACTTGAGTATGCAGCTCCTATTTGGCATCCCTATCATGAAACTCAGATTGAGATGGTGGAGAAGGTGCAGAGGACTGCTGCCCGGTGGACCTGCAGGCGATGGAGGAACACCAGTAGCGTCGGTGAAATGCTAGACGAACTTGAGTGGCCATCCCTGGAGTCTCGCAGGGAGCGGTCCTCCTTAACCTTCTTCTACAAGATACACTACGGTACAGTGTCTCTTGATAAAGACAAATACCTGACCCCGGCACCCAATCTAAGGCATACTCGGGCATCACATGAATCACAATACACAAGACCATTTGCCTATAGTGATGCCCTGAAAAATTCCTTTTTTCCCAGAACTATTCCGGTTTGGAATAGTCTCCCTTCTTCAGTGGTCCTATCTAAGACCATTGAGGAATTTAAGGCTTCTATTTAAATCATTAGCCCAGAGGCATGCGTTTTAGTATGCCTCTCATCTATATCTTGTAAATAGTTTTAATGGTCCACCCCAAATGTTTTATTTTCCCTTGACTAAATTCTAAATTTAGCCACCCACCCCACACCTGAGGTGATGATCAGAAATTGATCGACTCAGTATCAGAAGATAGATAGATAGATAGGGTAGCTCAGTGGTTAGGGCGATGGCCTCGGGTGCTAGAGCTCCCAGGTTCGATCATAGTCTGCGGGGAGGAAAAATCGGTGTACGCACACGCTTTTCTTCGTGTCGTTTGCAGGGATGACATGACTCAGTGCACCGTCCTTTGGATCTGGACGTTACCTGGAGGACCCCTTTGCAGGGACAGTCCCTGTGCAGGTTAAAGATCGATCCTACACAGGTTCTATCCTATCTTCGTATACTGATTCGATCAATTTCTATACATGACACGCGGCAGATTAGCACCACAAATCGTGACTGTACTAAAACTGTACATTTTCAGTTCAAATTATCATTCCTCTCAGATTTGAAACCCCCATGGTGCAGTTTTCTGACAGTTTCTCTTTATGGTACAAAAATAAAAGAAGAAGAAAAAAAGATCGTTTGTCAAGGCGAAGTTTCCTTACCGTTTCCGTTTATGGCACTATGAGAAAAGAAGAAAAAGAAAGAAAAAAAGAGAGATTGTATGCCAATGTGTAGTTTTCTTACCGTTTCTCTTTGGTACTATGAGAAAAAAGCCAGGCTTTCGCCAAGGTGCCGTTTTCTTACAGTTTCTCTTTGTGGTACTATGTGAAAAAAATGTTTGCCTATAGGCATTCGCCAAGGTGCCGTTTCCTTGCAGTTTGTCTTTATGCTACTAGGAGATGAAGTAATTTTAATTACCTTTTGCATATTAAAAACTGAATGATCATGTTTCCTTACAGAAAGCATAATGTGTGTATGAACCGTATCGGCTGCCTAAACAGCTTATGTATTCACAAGTGATAATCGTCATTTTTGACAACACAGTTCATTGCTCGCGAAGCGTGAACCATAAAAGTTGTGAAAATAAGTCAAGCAATGCACAATATCCCGCTAGGGGATTATCCATAAACCATAACGTGACCGTAAACAAAGATTGCTGAAGGCTATTAATGACACGTATTACGCAACGTTGCTCCATGTTTTGAGTAGGTGATTACTGAAGTCAAAAAATTGGGACACCTAAATCTTGTATTATTCTACCGTTCAGATAATGTACTTCTACGTTCGCAATAACGAACGGCGCACTGTAAATACAGTAAGTAGTTCAAGTCCGGGTGCGCCGAAAAGTCAAAGGAGGAGCTCTACGAAACAACAAAACGCTGAGTTACCAAACGACGTGCTCGAAAGAGACAGCAACGTTTCCTGGAGAAGAAGGCTGCTGAAAAAGCTACCTCACCGAAACTTGCTACTTCTGAAGCCGTTCCTAAGGAACCGGAATCCGTTCCCAAAGAACTGGACCTTTCATCGGAGATCAGATATCAGGAGAGAACCGATCAATATGTGCTGGTGGAATCTGAACCCAGTAGCCCGACAAGCAGCTCCACGCATTCTGATAGCCAGGTGTCGAGTGTTGCCCTTCCGGCTACTTTACATGAGGAACAGGCCATCCTAAAGGACTTCCTAGCTTCTAATAGCAACATTGACAGTGACGACGATTTCGGTGATACAGGAGTGTGTGCTAACTGTAGAGGGAACTGAACTCAAGCGCTGTGCCCGCTGTCACATCACTAGATTTTGCAGCACAGACTGTCAAAGGAAGGACTGGGGCTTTTACAAATTTGCCTGCTCTGTTGTTGCCAAAAGGGCTTCAACCAAGACTTAGCTACTCGGTGATTGTCAATATAACTTTTTTTAAGTGTATATATACAGTGGATTTTACTGTGTAAACTTCATTTGTGATTTTTTTCTGAAGGTTTGTGTGACAGTGAAGTGTGACTTCTTGTATCTTATTTATTTTATATGACTTAAATTTTACTCCGCAAGGAGGTGCTCCTACAGGTGGGATTTACGAACAGAACAGTTACCTTTCTTACAAAATGGAGGCCAATTTAACCAGAAAACATCTTGGCACGTACAAAATATACAAACACCGTGATTCTAGTGAGTAACAAACAGGGAAAAGCTTGGAAACAAAATGGTTTCTACGTTTTCTCACTTCGTTTGGCCTTTGTATGCATTTCGAAGTTCATCATCAACCATTTTAGCTATTGTCATGAGTTATACTCAAATAACTTTATATCTTAGTCACCCGGCACGTGCCAGATAAAGAAGTTAATTGAGCAGTTACGGTTCATTAATCGAAGCAGTAATGAATCATTAAGCACACGATCTATCTATCTATCTATCTATCTATCTATCTATCTATCTATCTATCTATCTATCTATCTATCTATCTGTCTGTCTGTCTGCCTGCCAACCCAAGTTAGAATTGAGACCCAAAATCGAAGAAAAAAATTTTATTTTTTTTTGCTCGATGTATTTCAACCCAAAATGTTTTTCCCCTTGACTAAGTTCTAAATTTAGCATGAGACTGATCGACTCAACATCAGAAGATAAACTCGATAGCGTCTCCGTTTACAGACTATGGCCTACGCTGCGCCGATAACGACGTATTACATTCTTAATTAAACGAGTTCGCCTATTGATTATTTCCGGTCTATAAAATGAAAAAGTTTTTGTACGCGCGACAATTTAGAAATTTCCAGAATGTCACAACAGAAACTAGACAAGTACTTTGCTAAATAAACTGGTAAGAGTCTGATGAAATGAAGACAGTTGAGCTTAAAATGAGCCGACCCGAAACAGTGAAAGGGTTTTGGCCTGCTCCTGTCGTCCAAAAAGTTTTGATTAGTGGGTGGGGCAACTTGAATTTTACGAACTCACTATGAGGGGAAACCACCAGCTTGGTGACATTGTACAGTAGGGCTGGTTTGTGTGTGTGGTGGGGTCTCTCTGAAATTTTGCCAAATGTTGTCCCAACCTCTGTATCCCCCCCCTCCCCCCCCCCAAAAAAAAAAAATGCCTACCCGCACAAATAATAATATAAAGTGTGTTTCCCAGTATATAACTGAAATTGTAGCCTCCGCACATATAAAAAAAAATATATTAATAATTAAACATTTGTAACACCTGTGTGGCTGGAGAAAACTGGCACCATAGCCTGGCTTAAAGTGCCAGGATTTAATCATCATTTTGGATCATTCATCAGTAAACTGTTCAGATCCAATGGGTCCCGGCAGTCCTGTGTAGGGATCTTTAACCTGCACAGGGTCCGATGACTGTACATCTATGGAAAAAGTCTGAAATTTGGTGTTCTTATATAAAATATGCACCAAATTTTGTACACCACATTCTGAGCAAAAAAACTGCATGTTACACTCGTGTGAATAGGGTAAATTAAATTTAAAATCCCAACACAGACACCAGGCAGTAAAACTATACAATTAAAAAAATCACAAAAATGTTACAACATGCAAGAAAAAGCAAGATGACTAGCTGTATCCCAACAAGGTAGCCATCCGGCTATCCTCACATGAATCCCTCGATTCACATTCGACGTACAAGCTTGTTTTGTTGTATTCGTGCTTTAGCAGTCATCAGTATGATTTAATTTGTTCATTTCCAGATAAATACTATGGCATACTATGAAGTATGCAGATAAATGCACCAACCGAAAAGAAGTCACAATTGCCTTCCACTAAAAGACAGCGACCTCTGCAGAAACAAGAGCGTGCGACAACACGGGGCCATGGCATGTAGCTCTAAAAGGTATTTCTTATCAGTCAGGTATTTTTGCTCAGAAGTATTTAGTTAAGTGCACAATGACTCATTGGGTGGCATTTATATTGCCATTCTTCTTCTACTGATTCAAGAACAGCTAGTGGTGAAAAAATGAGCATAAAATACTGGCAATCTGCCTCTGTGGGGCTTGCCCTAGAAATGATTTTACAAGGGTAATAGCTGTCCGCCCCAAGTTCCCAACATAACCTTAGTTATAGGCTTTGGACTAAATTAATCAGTCATTGCAGAGGCTTACAGTGTCAGTGAAAATTCAAGCCAAATTTTATGCTCAGCTGTGTGGAGCATGAAGAAAGTTTTATAATCTTAATTATGATCAAATGAACCAAATTAGCTTTGTTATTCAGAGTAAGTATAATTCATTTCATATTATTATTACATGTATTTTTTTTTTTTTTTTTCAGAAATTGGTCATGAATCCATTGTGAATGTGGAGGGACTTCCTGACAGTGTTGTGAGAGGGACCAGTAATTCCCACAGGAACCCCAACCTTTATTGACCTTTGCCATATGTTAAGACATTTCTTGCCAGTGTGTTGCCAGACACAGTCTCTTGAAAAGTTAAAGACATTTCTTGCCAGTGTGTTACCAGGCTCAAATTTATCTTCAAAAGTTTAAGTTATTTCTTGCCAGTGTGTTACCAGTGTGTTGCCAGATGCTTATCTTGTCAAAACATAAAAGATTTTTCTTGCCAGTGTATTACCAGGTGTTTTTCATTTTTTAATACCTTGTGTATCCAGCTGCAAACAAGATTGAAGAAACTGCATTTACTACCAGCAACTGGCAATAGACTGGCAATATTGCCAATGTGTTGCCATTGTATTACCAGTCTGTAAACAGCCTAATACCAGTCTGTCAGGTGGCTGGTAATAGCTGGTAATTGTTGCCAGTATATTACCATATGTCATATTTTTATTAACAACCTATCACCAGTGTATTGCCATTGTGTTGCCAGTCACTCCAGTGTATTACCAGACTATAGCCAGTGTATTGCCAGTTTATTACCAGTGTATTGCCAGAAACCTGTTTCGTAAGGGCATGAATGGCATAATTTATGTAGAGGACCATTAGCCATTGCTACATACCAAATATCAAAGCTGTGGGCTTAGTGGTTTCAGAGAAGAAGATTTTTTTAGTTTTTCCAATTGTAAGTCTATGGAGACTATCGACCCCCGGGGCGTGACCAAATTTGACCCCAGGAGCATGGCTGGCACAATTTATGTAGAGGACCATTAGCCATTGCCACATACAAAATAGCCTTGTCCAATAACGTGAGTAGCCTCCCCTGCGACGAGTCGCGTCCCTTAGTTATTGATCGATTTTCAACTTCCGGTGTGTATTGATTTCCAATATGGCGTCGAACAAAGAGAACAAAGAGAATGTGTGCGATAAAAATCTTGAATTTGACAAGTTGACTGTAGTGCAGTTGAAGAATTATTTACGTAGCCGTGGGGAATATGTTAGTGGTAATAAAGAGGAATTATTGAAGCGTGCTAAAGGTGCTCAGTTATTGAATAAGAAGCCTCTTAGGGAGATTCAGTTAGCGGATCAGATTTGTGATGAACAAAGACGTGTTGAAAGATTTGTGACCCCTTTGGGTGAAAAGTTACCTGATCCGAAGACCTTAAAAACCGGATGGACAAGTGATTTAAAGGTCATTCCAAACTTCCAGTACAGTGAACTCTATAACTACATGGTTTTGAGCAAGAAAAGGTGCATAGACAATGAAAGTAACCAAGCCAACAGACAGACTGTGAAATCAAAAGTGTTCCAGAATGACAGACACTTGTATGATGTTTATGTGAATCCTTTGAGTGATGACACTTCTCATTGCTTCGTGAGAGCAAAATGCATCAAATCACTTCCTGGTGACAAGATACCGGATTATATCGTGTGGGTCTGTCTATCCAAAATCACTGGGCGGGTACACTCAGCCGGGTGTGACTGTGACGCTGGGTGAGTAATTATATTTAGTTTACATCATTGATGGGTAGGGGCAGGGGCTTGGTAACGTCTCCAATCTTGTCCACTAAATTTGACTAAACTAAGCAACATGATTTTCTCGTGTTAGAATGTATTGACCCGGTCGGCAAGCTCCTCCTTCCTGAGAACAAAACAAGTTAACTGGACATTTCGACCCTTAACCATTTTGGACCTGGCAATTTTGGCCCATAACCATTTCAACCCATGACCATTTCGGCCCATAAGTATACTACCAATATCATGAATTTTTAATTGTTTGGATGTTTGTTATTGTTCATATTATATGTAATTTTTTGGCTCTTTAAAAGAAAAGTTTGGCCCTGCCAACTGAAGTTATATTTCAAAAATCGTTTGCTCGGGGTAATCTTTTACACTACACACATAAAACTTACAGTTGTATAACAGTCTGGAGCTTAAAATGCCGGGTATGTGCACTTTACTGCATAAAATTTCATCCAGTTTAAAGAAAGTTATGACTTTCTTTCTGAATACTAGTAGAAAATATACAATACCATACAATATTTGTCATGTGATTGTCCACCTTGAAACATTACATGGTTCAAACCTTGAACTGAACAAATAACAAAGATCTAAAAATGTATGCAGAACGTTTATAAAAATTAATATTTTGTTTTCATATAATATTTTCTGCATCTCATAAGCCGAGTCAGCAGCTATTTCCCAATAGGCGGCCACTCGGTTTTACTTACTTTAAATATATGAAAATTTACATACATGTAAGTTGCTCAAAAATTTTGACACCAAAATAAAACAATTAGAATAACAAGCTTTAGAACAATCAGTATTAGTACTCTCGAATAGAATTATATAAATATAAAATGATAGAAAAAGTATTTTTGTTAGTTTTTCAACCATTAGGAAATGACAACCCATGTATATATATAGACCCCACTTTTATATATAGTATAGTGAAACTGGGGTTTACGGAATGCAATTTTTCTTGTTTTTGCTCCAAAACATAGATTGTGGGGACTCGGTAGAAACGCCTCGACGAGGCGGTTCTAATGCATACCCACAATCATTGTTTTGAGCAAAAGTATTAAAATACATTTGTTCCAATGAAATTTATAATTTTTACTTTGCTGAAAAAAATCTCCACATATTGTATGGGCAAGTTTTGTAATGTTTTTGGTGTGTTCTTTTTTTTTTTTCAACTTTTTGGTACTGCTTATAGCCACTTTGTGTAGCTGATTCATATTTCAATCTTTTCACTTTAAAGATTTATTTATAGATTTACTGATTTAAGTACGCAATGGCGAGTGGCTCATTTAAAAATGAAAAGCAGTCAGGTACTAAAACATTATTTTAACAGCTGATAGGCTTTCACCATCCCCAGCATTAAGACCCGAGAAGTTTGGATGACCTCTGTAGTTATGCAGTGCTGGTTATGTCTGACCCAGCCCGTCACACGGTCACAGCGACTGAAATTATATATTTTTCAACTTTTTTTTTTTAAACCCCTAAGACTGGTTTTCTTGTGTGTTTATTAAGATTCTCATGTGAGCGACATCATAAGAAAACTTGATTTCAGCGTTTCAGGCCAGTTCTGATGCAAACTGGCATAAAGAGCTACAAAAGAAAGCGAGGCATGCCATTTCAGATTTAATATACATGTAGAGGTTCATCTACATGTATGAAGAGAAGAAAATTTCAGTTATATCACAGCAAATCTGATCCTTTATCTCTTGCTTCTCTTTCTTATGACACAGCACCTTTTAGTCTTAATCAATACAGAGGTCAAAATGAGGCTAGTGTGTTCTTCTTTTCCATGGAGACTTGAGAAAAAGTTTTGAATATATTAGAATCTGGGCGTTTATAATAGAATTTTATGTTGCATGTACATGTATATATAATTTTTCAATTGATTACACTCTTCATCTTTAGGAAGATCACTGCTATATGACCTTTGTGGGTGTAAGCATCACTGACATGTCAAACGTACTATTCGCAGGTGTGTCAGATGGGTTTTTTTATGCAAAACAATTTTTCTTTTTTTCCCAAATCTTGATTGTTTGTTTGATGAACAAATAGCTGTAGCATTATCATAACAGGCCAGGCCCAATAATAAAATGGTTGTGCTTAGGGCTTTCAGCTTAAAAATGACTGGGTATGTTCATATTTTCCCAGATGATACACATGCTTCTGCATATTGCAGGGGGGCTAAGGAAAAGACCAGTAATATCTGAGCCGCCACATGGGAAAACAAACAATCTGCATAGGCAAAAACAAAGGCGCAGATCAGCTTTGCAGTAACTGCGAAGCTGATCAGCGCCTCTGTTTTCGCTACGGGATAGTACATTTCCTCTTCTACTTCAATCTAAAATTTCTAGCTTCTAGCTCTTTTTAAGTGCTTGTACAGGTTGGTTTGTGTCTGACCTGGTCGGAAAGCACATTGTTGGTTTTCCCACGAGGCAGCTTATCTTAAGACTAGTGTTTTTGTTTATTTTGTTTTTTTTTTTTTTTTGTACTTTATTATAAATTTATGATGTAGTTCATTTTCTTTTGAAAATCACATTTATTCTAGCCTATATAGGTCCACATTTTGAGCCACAACAACTAGGGTTAGGGTAAAGGTCTTGGCATGGGGACACTTTCGACAAATGTAATTTTCCACAAATTGTCCCGATAGCAAATTTAAGCTAGAAATGGGAAATCCTATGCACAACTATTATTTATTAGGCCCAATTAAGCAAAATTTTAAGATTTTCATAATAATGTTACACAAATTTTCTGTTTCAGAGAAGGAGAGGACTGCAACCACGTCTCTGCCTTGCTGCATACCCTGGTTGACATCAGCAAAGAGAAAGAAGATGGCCTCCATTCATCAACATCCAAGCAGTGTAAATGGAACATGCCAAGAAAGCGGAAACTAAGTCCTAAGAAACTAGATGATATTGAGTTTGTGAAGTTCAAACGTGTTGGAGAGGACATTGTTAAGGGTGAAAGAAGGCCATCCGTATCAAAACAGACAACAGGACTGAATATCAAACCTGTGGATGAAAACTCTTTTGCAGAGAAACTGAAAAAGTGTGCTCCGCGAGCAGCATGGCTATTTACTCGTGACGATGCTACAAAATCGGAACCATCTGTTAGTATTCCAAAACTACATAATGTTGACAGGAACTATCGTGATAGTGAAGATATTGCTAGTGAAGAGTACAGTGACAAATTCAAGAGTTATTTCGAGTCGTTGTCGGTAACTGAAGATGAGTGTGCAGATATTGAAAAAAATACACGTGGACAGGCAAAAAATAAATTGTGGAAGAGAGCGAGACATGGTCGGTTAACCAGTTCTAACTTCGGACTAGTGTGTAAACGAAAGAAGGACTCATATGATGGTGCACTTAAAACAGTGATGGACTATAGTCATTTTGAAAATGAATATGTGAAATGGGGACGCTCACATGAGCCAGCGGCAAGACGTAAATATACCTTGCAGACGAAACAAACTGTGTCAACATGTGGACTGTACGTAAATAAGGATTACCCTCACCTGGCTGCTAGTCCAGATGGCATTGTTCATTCCAGTAGTGGAAAGGGCTTATTGGAAATAAAATGCCCATATAAGTGGAGAGACTGTACTCCTGAAGAAGCTGCGAAGGACTCTCAGTTTTGCTGTAAAATTGTGAATGGGAACTTAAAATTGAAAGAAAATCACTCATATTTTTATCAAATTCAAGGACAGCTGGCCATTAGTCAGTTTCAGTGGTGTGACTTTTTCATATGGACATTAAAAGGTACACATGTAGAACGGATACAATTCAACCCTAAGTTTTGGCAGGATGCTTTACTAAATTTGAACCAGTTCTATGTTAAGGCAGTTATACCAGAACTATTCACAACAAGAGTAAAGCGTGGAAAGAGTCTGTACTAGACTGTGATGGTGGTTAGGTTCTGAAACTGAGCTTCATAGCTACAAGAACTGTATACATTGCTTGACCAAATCAGACACAACCCATCTCTTGACCTTAGTCAATAGTGACTGCATAGAGTTAAGCCCAAGATTAGTTTTTCCATACGCATAAAAGTGTTGAAACATATCATTGTGTTACAATTATTATAATGTCAGACTTACTGACAGTTTGTTATATACATGTATATATATAATATATAAGAAATGTATATGAGCCTGTGCATGAGAAAACCAACAATTTGGGTTTCCGACCAGGTCCGACACACAAACCAAGCTGTACTACCAAAGAGGATAGCCAGAAGCTTGAATTTTCAGATAAAGGAAAAAAAGGGATTGTACTATCCATGTAGCGAAAACTGCGAAGCTGGTCTGCGCCTTTGTTTTCGGCTTTTCTCATATATGCAGATTGTTTATTTTCTTATGCAGTGGCTCATATGGCGTCCACTTTTGAAATTGGGACAAATTTCTTTTTTGCACAGTATGGTGGCTTCGTGGTAGAATACAGGACTCCTGTGCCAGAGATCATGCGTTTGAGGAAGACACTTAACTCTCTCAGCAGTACTGGTTAATATACCCACAAAGTGTTGGCTTTCAACTTGACTGAAAAATTGTTGACCAGGACGTAAAACAATATTCTCAAATGAGTTCATTTTTTACCAGATTTTGCATTCCTTCATGATAAGATATGCTCAAATACATGCACACTGACACACATTTGAGTGTATGGTCAGTATTTCAATTTACATGTACATGTATATGATCTTATATTGCAGCATAAACCTAACATGCCAGTTCCTTGCCATTGCTCATTTATATTTGCAGCATATAATTCATATAAATCCTAATATGCCAGTTCCTAGTCATTGCATACATGAAGATATTTTCTATAATATCAAATTGGAAACATAGATGTATCATAGATGTGTCTCTATTTGCCAATAATCTTGTTTTCTTTTGTGAGCTGGGTGTAAATAAATGAGGAAATACATGTATCATATGTTTTATTGTTTATCTTCATCCTGATTACTACTAAATATTCAGATATTCATCATGCATTGGTGGTCCTGGTGGCACAGTGGTGAAAGATGGTTGATTTCTGATATTTGATCCATGCTCTGATCAAATGTGGAACAGTTTAAGATAGCTCCATTTTCATCTGCGTCAATGTCGTGATTTGAGTGAAATAACTATGAAAGGGACATAAACCAGAATACACCAAAAGGAAATACATAAAGGATACATAAATATCAATGAGAAAAATAAGAATCTACAGTGTATAAACATGAGTACTAAAGTCTTTAAAATAAAATGTACATGTTCTGGAAGATAAATGAGCCACCTCATGGGAAAACCAACAGACTGCATATGCAAAACCAAAGGCGCAGATAGCTTCTCAGTAACTGTGAAGCTGATCAGCGCCTTTGTTTTCGCTACACAGATAGAACAATTCCTCTACTTTCTAAATCCAAAATTTTCAGCGTCTAGCCACCTTCTGTGCCCAAACAGCTTGGTTTGTGTCGAACCTGTTCGGAAACCACATTGTTTGTTTTCCCACGAGGCGGCTCAATGGAACAGACTCGGGATTTCCAATAATGTCTGGCACGTTTCTGTCATGAAGATTTGGTCATGAAAATCTTTTGCCAACCGATTGTCTTGATGTATCTTTTTTGTGAGTGAAACCACCATGAAAGGGATATAATAAACCTGAATACAGCTACATAAAATAAAAGATTGATACACATACAATCAAACAACAATGAAAAATTACCACACTGTATAGGCGGCAATGTGGAACGTGATTTTATACAAAACTGTTTCCAACTGCAAAAAAAGGTGTTTTAGATTGCATGTACGAGTATATATGAGCCGCGACATGAGAAAACCATATTTTTGCCTGTGCGAAAACAAAGGCGCAGATCAGCTTCGCAGTAACTGCGAAGCTGATCAGCACCTTTGTTTTCGCTACTCAGATAGTACAATTTCTTTTCCCCCTAAATCCGAAATTTCAAGCTTCTAGTCATCTTCTGTTCTTGTACAGCTCGGTTTGTGTCAGACCTGGTCGGAAACCCCGAAGACCGGTTTTCTCGTGTCGCGGCTCATATAGATATACATGTACTGTGAAGTAGACCTGAGATTGATTCTGTCTGGCACATGTCTTTCAAATGAAGATTTTGTCATGAAAATATTTATTTGACAGTTGTCATGACTGAAAGATAGTTGACATAGAGTAAATGCTCAATAATTGATTTGAGTGTAAAAATATTAATAACATGACCATGTTGCATCATGCACAAAAAAAACACATGATTTATAGGGAAACATCATCTTAGATTTCACAAATACATGCTTATAAGTGCCACTAACACATGCTGTTAATGCTAGGCATCTGGTCCTTTGTATAGATTTCTTTTGTCATTTTTATCACATGTCATCATTTACATCATCATGAACCAGGGGATTTTGCAAATTGCTAAGTCCTGCACAGATTTTGAATGTTTTGGATGTTTTCTTGGAGAGAGTTATTGGTATAACACCACTCAAAATTCGAAAGTTCTTAACTCGCTCCATGGCCCGCTCCACGTCTATTCGCAAGTTTGCTATTCTGCGTGTCTCTTCAATCTCCCTTCTTGTGAACCGCTTTGTTTTGAAGGGAGGTATAATCAGTTTAATGCCCCTTGGGGTTGTCAAGTCAGAAATGAGGAATCCCTTATCAGCCATTATGGCATCACCCGGTTCACATAAATCCAAAAGGCCACTTAATTTAGTAATCTGTTTGTCACTAGTACTTCCAGCCCACAAATCTGAAACAAACGTAATGACACCAGAAGGACTTATTCCAAGTAGCACTTTGTATGTCATGTGTGACTTATAATGGGAATACAGCAGAGATTTGTTGATGAGAGATTGAGGTGTTTCTGTATAAATCTCTGTGCAGTCTATGATCACTCTACAGTCTGGGTACTTCCTCCTGAATTTATTTGGCATTGTATTCATAATCACACTTTTTGATGGCCATGTCACAAGAAATGAAAATTTCACATGAAGATAGTCCAACCACTTATCAACAATGTTACCACAGGTTGACTTGGCAATGAAGAATCTGTCTGCTAAATCCTCTAGTAAGAGTCCAAGTCTCAATCTCATAAGCACAAGAAAAAACTCATCAATCAGCCGAAGGCGACGCGGCCTGCCTCCGGATTCACTATATGTTCTGTCACGGGGATTGTCATTACACTCACTATTTGTCCTATTCCTGGTTGTGTTTTCATTCACATCTGTCATTTCATCAAATAATGCGTACAGAATCTTTGCATTTGGAACACCTGTGTAGAACATACACTTTTCATTTGAATTCTCAATGTCCTCAATTGTCTTTGGAGGTTTTTCACATTGTACACTAAAGTCCTTCATCACTGGTTGAGAATTGAAGTGATCTCGATTTTCCTCTGGTTTATATGACGAAACATACACAAAGTCTGTTTGAGTTCCAGTGTCAACAGTTACTCTGGTGGAGGTCTGGGAAGAAGTGTCTGTTGAAAAAGTCATTTCAGTCTGTTCAGCTTTGTCAACTAATCGTGAAATGGTACACACGGAGCCGCCGAGATAATCATGTGTCAGAACTGACATCTCCAATGCTGTTTCTGACACGACTGGTGTTTGGGGACCGGTCTCTTCTTCCTCGGTAGCAAACCCCTCATCTTGGATGTCAACTGCTGTGGAATCAATGTCACCGTCGTAGGTTGCTGTAGAACTCTGATCTGTGTCATTCAGCTGAAAAATAAACAAATAAAACCATTAACATCATTCAAAAATGATATCAATACATGATATGAGTTTGTATATTCCATTAATATAAGAGCCCTCCATGGGCAGGTGGTTAAGAGCCCTGATTTTAATAACGTGCTTAATCATTTGACCATACTACCACTGTCTGGTGTGGATTCAGCCCCACACCATACACGTGAGACAAGCCACATTATATGCTTTTGGTTGTGCCGGGTGTTTTTTCTCAGGGTTCTCCCATCTTAGCCTCACCTACTGATTAGCCCATCTCATATAATCTTGAAAGGGACAATATAACTGTATACTGAATAAAAAAAATCCATTAACAAAAGAAACAAAGAGTAACCGAGTTACAACACCTCCCTGGTGAAATCCAAACTCCCTGGTGAAAACCAAAAATATGAAATTTCACAAATAATTTTAAATTTATTTCTAATATATGGGGGTTTTCATTTTCTTTTTTAATTCAGTTTTACATCCCGTTCAAGATCATTTCATGGTGCGCGGTGATGTAATGGTAGAGCTTCAGACTCAGAATCTAGAGTTCCTGGGTATGATCCCCACAGGCGTCAGTGTTGTGTCCTTGAGCAAGACACATTAACCCTACAGTACTGGTTAAACCCAGAAAGCGTTGGCTTTGTCATGCGCGGATCCAGAGGGGGGACCGGGGGTCCGGAACCCCCCTGGAATTTGAAAATTTTACCTAAAAAAAGGTAATTTCGGGATTTTTGGGGGGTTGGACCCCCCCACCCCCCTCGTCTGTTACCAAAAATAACCATTTTCGTTGGACCCCCTCTCATGAAAATTTCTGGATCCGCGCATGTTTGTCCAGACATGACTGAAACATTGCTGACTAGGAGTTCGCTTGTCTCACTTGTGGCCAGTGCAGGGCTCAAACCCACACCTGGGACACAGCCGTGAAATGATCGAGTGATTACAAAACAGCAGTCAGTACTGTTAGCCTCAGGGGCTGAGGCTTTCATATGAGCTAAAATGATATTGAAAGGGTTGTTCACCTGAATGAAAAAATCCATTAATACATGAAACCAATAATGACTGAGTTATGACACCTCCCTGGTGGAAACCAAAAAATATGAGAAGTCACTAATAAGATTTATATTCTAACACATGTTTAATAAATATGTACTAAATAATTATATGTACTAAAAAGAATCACTCTTTTGGACCACCCAGTATTTCCACCTCCTGAAGCCAGCTTTAAATTTTAAGATTTTAAAACGCATATAGATCTAAAAACGATACAAAACGATATATTTTACCTGGATACTTTCGAAAGTTTTCTTGCCAAACACTGACGGAATTTCATTTCCTTTCTTTTTACCGTGGGTGAAATGTTCAGAACACAGCCGTTGATAAGTGTTCCATTTGTAGTTTGGCTTGATCAACTTAATCCGTCTAATCCAAGCTTTTCGTAATCTGTCGTCTGACGGAAATCTGTGCAACTGAACAACACGATTTTCAACAACTTTTCCGCGATAATTAGAACAAACAACACAATAATGTCTGTCTCTCGATGCAATATCTGCCATTTTTACGCTCCGGAAGTGGATGAAAATCAACGCCGGGACTTTATCGATTTTCAAAACGAAGAAGAGTATCAAAGGGGAGTAATTCGCAGGGGCGGATAATCAACTTATTGGACTGGGCTATATCAAAGCTGTGTGCCCTGTGGTTTCAGAGAAGAAGATTTTTGAATTTTTTTCCCATAGCAAGTCTATTGAGACTATCAACCTCCGGGGCCTGGCCAAATTTGAACCCAGGGGCATGAATGGCACAATTTATGTAGAGGACCATTAGCCATTGCTACATACCAAATATCAAAGCTGTTGGCCTAGTGGTTTCAGAGAAGAAGATTTTTTTAGTTTTTTTCCTATTGTAGGTCTATGGAGACTATCGACCCCCGGGGCGTGGCCGAATTTGACCCCAGGGGCATGGCTGGCACAATTTATGTAGAGGACCATTAGCCATTGCCACCTACAAAATATCAAAGCTGTGGGCCCTGTGGTTTCAGAGAAGAAGATTTTTGAATTTTTTTTTTTCATAGTAAGTCTATGGAGACTATCAACCCCCGGGGCGTGGCCAAATTTGACCCCAGGGGCATGAATGGCACAATTTATGTAGAGGACCATTAGCCATTGCTACATACCAAATATCAAAGCTGTGGGCCTAGTGGTTTCAGAGAAGAAGATTTTTTTAGTTTTTCCAATTGTAAGTCTATGGAGACTATCGACCCCCGGGGCGTGGCCAAATTTGACCCCAGGGGCATGGCTGGCACAATTTATGTAGAGGACCATTAGCCATTGCTACATACCAAATATCAAAGCTGTGGGCCTAGTGGTTTCAGAGAAGAAGATTTTTTTAGTTTTTCCAATTGTAAGTCTATGGAGACTATCGACCCCCGGGGCGTGGCCAAATTTGACCCCAGGGGCATGGCTGGCACAATTTATGTAGAGGACCATTAGCCATTGCCACATACCAAATATCAAAGCTGTGGGCCCTGTGGTTTCAGAGAAGAAGATTTTTGAATTTTTTTCCCATAGTAAGTCTATGGAGACTATCGACCCCCGGGGCGTGGCCAAATTTGACCCCAGGGGCATGAATGGCACAATTTATGTAGAGGACCATTAGCCATTGCTACATATTAAATATCAAAGCTGTGGGCCTAGTGGTTTCAGAGAAGAAGATTTTTTTAGTTTTTCCCATTGTAAGTCTATGGGACCTATCTGTTGCCATGGAAACCACAATTTTGATACAATCTGCTCCAAAACCTAATGCCATCAATCCCCCAACCCAATTATGGTTCACATTAAATTTGATCAAGATCGGCCTACTAGCTTCAGAAATATTCTTATTTGAAATTGTGGACGGACGGACGACGGACGACGGACGACGACGGACGACGGATGCCTGCCTATCCTATAAGCTCACCTGTGAGCCTTCGGCTCAGGTGAGCTAATAAGGCAAAATCACTGAACCGTGAAATTAGGTCACAGTGACCTATAAGTAAATTGGGGTCAACGGACTGGTCATACTCGCTCATGATCTGAAAGAAGTACGCAAATATACTAATTGAGTGTCAAGATATAAGGCAAAATCACTGAACCATGGAAAGTAGGTCAACCGACCCTTATCGTCACAACACACAAGTCAGTGTCACAAAGTTAAAAGATGAATGACCAACCATCTTCCTAAGTTGTTTCTACTAAGAAATAAAAAGAAAAAGAAATTCAGGGAGTTCTAGATTTTGACCTCTAGCCCCACTCCCCTGACTCCAACCCAGAGGTCCGATGTCATGGAACCTTAAGGGTATGAAGTATGAATGCTTTATGATAAGTTGTTGTCAAGATATGGACTCTTTGTAAAAGTTACACAGCAGTACATCCATTTTTTTTATAGTGTTCTAGTTTTTAACCTGTAGCCCCACCACCCAGGCATGAACGCAGGGATCCGATGCCATGAAATGAAACACAACCCTATAGGGCACCTATGGTCTAATTATGAAAACCCTCTGATAAAAAGTTTTCAAGATATAGACGTCTAGAATACTATACCCAGAAAAGCCATTATCATTAATGGTGTTCTAGATTTTAACCTCTAGCCCCACCCCCTGACAAGGACCCAGGGATCCGATGCCATGGAATGAAAGCCGACCCTACAGGGTGTCAATGGCCCAAGTATCAATGCTTTCTGATGAGTGGTTGTCAAAATATGGACTTCCAGAAAACTTTAACGCAAGTGTGACGTGCACCCGCACGGGAACAGGAACGTGGACGACCGGGGTGACTGCAATAGCTCTATGCACTTCGTGCAGTCGAGCTAAAAACTTGATTGACCTAAATGCTCAAATGGCAAACTCGAGTGAAAGGGGCTGCAACTGCTTCAAATGTATGTTACATTACAGCCCCTTTTACTCGAGTTTGCCGTTTGAGCATATAGGGCAATCAAGTTTGTATGTAAACAGAGACAGTAGATTTTGTATTAAAGATCACTGATGTAAACAAGGTAATTTTTTATTCTATTTTAGAACTGAAACAGTGTCCCAGGTGCCAGGTGTTCTTAAAATATATTCAGCATTTATCTTTAGGTAATGATGTCACCACCTCTGATAAAAACATTGTAATTGTTTGGTTAAAGCACATTTTTATTTCAAAATTCTTTGCACAACATATACAATGCATATCAAAACACACATTTGAAATAGGATGGGGACAGAAGCAGAATTTTATCAATTTTAGCAGTTACCTATCTGTATCTACATGGCCAAAATTCCACATAGTAAGACATTTTAAAGGTCATTTAGTTTGAAACTGGCACTCAAATCAGCAGATCAATCAATCCAGATGTTTTTGTGGACAACATGAAAAGAAACTCAGATCTCCAGAACACATGGTTGCAAATGCTCAAAGGGCAAACTCGAGTGAAAGGGGCTGTAGGCATGAGATAGAAATATTACATGTATTACATGATAACATGTTTGTCTATATTTATGAATTTTTAAAAGACGTTTTGGGAAATATGTCCAATATTATACCAAAGCACATACACAGTTTCCTAAATCCAAAGCCTAAGAAAATCCCCTTGCCTGATCAAGAATTATAACAATCACACTGAAAAACAAATAAGTTAAATTCTGGCTAAAATTATTTTTTTGTATCTCAGGATCACTTATTATAATAAGAATTTTTCTCATTATTTCCTAGATTTCTCCATAAAATCATATAAAATGTATGAACATTCTTCACACACATGATATAGAGAAGTTTAGAAATTTCACCAAATAAGCATCACTGTATCTACGTTTCCTGCTTTAATTATATGACCTGCAATACAGGAAAACATGCCTAAATCTGTGTGACATAAGCCTGGCTCAGTAGCAACTGTAGACAGCTGATCAGGCATGAAATTTTGGATTTAGAAAGCATAGGATCAGACTGTGCTATCATTTTAGCAACCACTAACACATTTAGCTGTGCAGAACCCTCGGCCCATGGCTTCATATTTATATGGCATAAAAAATAGGTTTTCCTCAAGCTGTGCTCAATTATATACCAATTGATCACACAATCAGCAATTGACAATCTCGGAGTTAATTATTCCATGTTAATTTCGTTGACATCCATGATCACCCATATCTACTTTCAATTCAACAAAAAGATCACAGAAACTGTCCTCATCAGCTAAAACTGAGCCCTGTCATGAGAAAACCGGATTTTCGCCTATGCGAAAACTAAAGCGCAGATCAGCTTATCAGTGCCTTTGTTTTCGCTACTTGGATAGTACAATTCCTCTTCTTACTAAATCCAATATTTCAAGCTCCTAGCCATCTTCTATAGCTGCACAGGCCGGTTTGTGTCCAACCTGATCGGAAACCCCTAAGACTGGTTTTCTCACGTCACGGCTACACAACTGTCACATCCATATTTTCTATTGCCTAATATAAAGTTCCATTAATATCATATTCCTGCTTCTTTCCAATCAATCAGTCATGTCATGTAAAAACCCGTTTTTGGAATTGGCAAAAACAAAGAATGCATATCAGCAGTATCACTACAATGCAGCTGATTCAAGCACCCATTGCTTTGCTCCCTAGATGAGATAATTATCCCTCTTCTTACAAAATCCAAAATTTCAAGCCTCTAACGATCCTCTGAGCCGCGTAACTAGAAAACCAACAATGTGGTTTCCGAACAGGTCTGACACAAACCGAGCCGTACAAACACAGAAGAAGCAGGCAAGAAGCTTGAAATTTTAGATACAAGTAGAAGAGGAATTGTACTATCATTCGCGGTTACCATGAAGCTGGTCTGCGTCTTTGTTTTCGCATATGCAGATTGTTGGTTTTCTGATGCGGCGGCTCATCTGTTATTGTACAAACAGATTGTGAATGATTTGGTGGAAACTCTAAAAAAAAATAAAAAATTCAACAGATTTTCACAACACAATCAAATCCAGTATGTTTGAGCATTGATCTCGTTGATTGAATGGCAGACTTAAAATTAAGTCGTGAAATTGACATTATCATCTACGAATTCTCAATCACAATTAAGTTTGAATCATCACTTTACTGACAATTCCTTCCACAGAAAATATTTACTTTAAAAACTTAAGTCACAAGTAACTGTTGCTTTTACATGTAATATCCAGCATATCAATGAAATGTTTTAATTGTTAGTCCAATAGTTTGTCTATGGAAAAGTAATATTGAATGTAACATAGAAATGTTAATATTCTTAATCCTTCTATATGTCTAGATAAACATTTTAAATCTCATTGGATTATCCTGTTCTATTCTGTTTGGGCAAAATAGAAAAGTTCAAAATTGGCATATTATAAAAGTCTATATTACCACTTGCAGACATTATAGCTAAACTGTTACAAAAAGAAAACCTTATTTCAATACAAGTCATCCTCACTGACAATGTTAGCTGTCTGCATATGGATAATGATGAAAGCTCAACAGTTCAGTTGCACACTTGATTACATCAGGAAAACACGTCCATGAAATGTGTACCCCCTCAAACCCCACTTTCATATAGCAAAACAGGGGTATGCAGGGGTATACCTATTTTTCTTATTTTTGCTCCAAAACATAGATTGTGGGTACTCGTTAGAACCGCCTCGGCGAGGCGGTTCTAACGTGTACCCACAATCTATGTTTTGAGCAAAAATAAGAAAAATATCAAAATTTTTCAGCTGAAAATTTTCAATTTTTAAACCTCAAAAAATCTCTGTTTATTGCATGGGCATGTTTTCGTAATGAGCACCGATGCTATAATGTTTCAACATCTTTTATTTCTTCCATGTAAGTCTGTTAGAAAACCAGAAAGAGGTAACTCAACCAAAGGTTCCTTGCAAAACTATTTGAGCCTCGACGCGAGAAAACCGGTCTTCGGGGTTTCCGACCAGGTCCGACACAAACCGGCCTGTACACGCTCAGAAAAGAGCTAGAAGCTTGAAATTTCGGATTTAAGTAGAAGAGGAATTGTACTATCCGAGTAGCGAAAACAAAGGCGCTGATCAGCTTCGCGGTTACCGCGAAGCTGATCTGCACCTTTGTTTTCGCCTAGGCAAAAATCCGGTTTTCTCATGATGCGGCTCATTTCATATTTGCTGCTATAGTTCTAACTCACACAAATTGCATAACTTTTTTTCCTGAGTATATGGGTACATTAGGATAACTATAATAAGAGCCGGGTCATGAGAAAACCAGATTTTTGCCTATGCGAAAAGAAAGGCACAGATCAGCTGTGCAGTAACTGCACAGCTGATCAGCGCCTTTGTTTGCACTACTCGGGTAGTACAATATCTCTTCTACTGATAGCCAAATTACCAAGCCTCTAGCCTGCTTCTGTGACTTTACAGGCAGATTTGTGTTGCACCTGGTCGGAAACCCTGAAGACCAGTTTTCTTGCATCGCGGATCATAACATATTGACAAATTAATGAGTGACACTATTTAAACTTAGATAATACCTGCAAATAATCTGATACCAAAAAATAAATCACTGACTCAATCAATTAAAACTTGATCAATATCACAAAGAATGGTAAAAAGTTGATACTTGTCAATACAGAATCTTTTTTTAGATACTTTAAATGAGCCGCCTCATGGGAAAACCAACAATCTGCATAGGCGAAAACAAAGACGCGGATAGTACAATTCTTCTTCTACTTATATCCGAAAGTTCAAGCTTCTAGCTCTTTTCTGTGACTGTACAGTTCGGTTTGTGTCGGACCTGTTCGGAAACCACATTGTTGGTTTTCCCACGAGGCGGCTCAAATGTCATAACAGGAAATTATAGTAATATACATCGAAGAAATACAGTCTATCAGGCTACTGGTGCTGTAAAACAATGATTGAAGCTAGTCCCTATATAGATGACTGTGTTCTTTCAGACATATCAGCAGTTCAAATCAGTAAGAAACTGGTTACAGCCACTTTCACTCGAGTTTGACGTTAGAGCATTTGATTTACACAAAAAGACCATGTGTTCTGAAGATCTGAGTTCCTTTTCATGTTGTCCACAAAGACATCTGGATTGATTGATCTGCTGATTTGAGTGACAGTTTCAAACTAAACTAGAATTTGTTTTCTATGTGAAAACTGATGTCTCCCCCCTTTCTACGTGCATGTCCAAAATATGCAAGCAAGAGTTATAGTTCTTGTGCATCACATATCCTGTCATTCTGTTTTATAAGTGTACCAAGTTTCATTGAAATATCTCTTACGGTTTTCAAGTTATAGAGGGGGCACGAAAGTGTTTGGAAAATAATCAAAGGGAAATAACTCCAAAGATATGAAAGCAAGAGTAATGATTCTTGTGCATCATGCTTTATAAGTGTACCATGTTTCATTGAAAAATCTCTAATGGTTTTTGTGTTATAGAGCTGACACGAAATTGAATGAAAAATAATCAAAGGGAAATAACTCCAAAGACATGCAAGCAAGAGTTATGGTTCTTTAGCATGACACATCATCTCATTGTGCTTTATAAGTGTACCAAGTTTCATTGAAATATTTCTTATGGTTTTCAAGTTATAGAGTGGACATGAAATTGTATAGAAAAATAATCAAAGGGAAATAACTCCAAAGATATGAAAGCAAGAGTTACAATTCTTGTTCATGACACATCGTCTCATCATGTTTTATAAGTGTACCAAGTTTCACTGAAATTTCTCTTACGGTTTTCAAGTTATAGGGTGGACACGAAATTGTATGGAAAATAATCAAAGGGAAATTACTCCAAAGATATGCAAGCAAGAGTTATGGTTCTTTAGCATGACACGTAATCTCATCGTGCTTTATAAGTGTACCAAGTTTCATTGAAATAACTCTAACGATTTTCGAGTTATAAAGCAGACACAAAATTGTATGGAAAATAATCAAAGGGAAATAACTCATAAAATACTCAAGCCAGAGTTATGGTTCTTGTGCATGACACATCGTCTGATCATGCTCAATAAGTGTACCAAGTTTTATTGAAAAATCTTAAACGGTTTTCAAGTTATACAGCGGACACGAAATTGTATCGAAAATAATCAAAGGGAAATAACTCCAAAAATACTCAAGCCAGAGTTATGGTTCTTGTGCATGACACATCGTCTCGTCGTGGTCTACAAGTGTACCAAGTTTCATTGAAAAATCTTTAACGGTTTTCAAGTTATACAGCGGACACGAAATTGTATAGAAAATAATCAAAGGGAAATAACTCCAAAAGTTATGGTTCTTGTGCATAACACATCGTCTCGTCGTGGTTTACAAGTGTACCAAGTTTCATTGAAAAATCTTTAACGGTTTTCAAGTTATAGAGCGGACACGATTTGTGACGGACAGACAGACAGACAGACAGACGGACGGACAGACGCACGGGGAAAAACAATATGTCTCCCGACCCTGTCGGGGGGAGACATAATGACCTTTAAAATGGCAAACTCGAGTGAAATTTTTATCCTACTGTGTGGAATTTTGGTCATGTAGATACCAATAGGTAACTGCTAAAATTGATAAAATTCTGCTTTTGTCCCTATCCTATTTCAAGTGTGTGTTCTTAATATGCATTGTATGTGCTGTGCAAAGAATTTTGAAATAAAAATGTGCTTTAACCAAACAATCACAATGTTTTACAAGAAGAGGCGACATCATAACCTTAAGATAATTTCTGAATAGATTTTACAGCCCCTTTCACTCGAGTTTGCCGTTTGAGCTTTTGGATCACACAAGAAGACCATGTGTCCACAAACACATCTGAATTGATTGATCTTGTGTAATGCAAATGCTCAAACGTCAAACTCGAGTAGATCAATCAATCCAGATGTAAATATTGCAGGAGCTGTGACGTCTATTGTAAATACTGCAGGAGCTGTGACGTCTATTGTAAATACTGCAGAAGCTGTGATGTCTATTGTAAATACTGCAGGAGCTGTGATGTCTATTGTAAATACTGCAGGAGCTGTGATGTCTATTGTAAATACTGCAGGAGCTGTGATGTCTATTGTAAATACTGCAGGAGTTGTGATGTCTATTGTTAATACTGCAGGAGCTGTGATGTCTATTGTAAATACTACAGGAGCTGTGACATCTATTGTAAATACTGCAGGAGCTGTGATGTCTATTGTAAATACCACAGGAGTTGTGATGTCTATTGTAAATACTGCAGGAGTTGTGATGTCTATTGTAAATACTGCAGGAGCTGTGATGTCTATTGTAAATACTGCAGGAGCTGTTATGTCCATTGTAAATACTGCAGGAGTTGTGATGTCTATTGTAAATACGGCAGGAGCTGTGATGTCTATTGTAAATACTGCAAGAGCTGTGACGTCTATTGTAAATACTGCAGGAGCTGTAATGTCTATTGTACATACTGCAAGAGCTGTGACGTCTATTGTAAATACTGCAGGAGCTGTGATGTCTATTGTAAATAATTCAGGAGCTGTGATGTCTATTGTAAATACTGCAGGAGTTGTGACGCCTATTGTAAATACTGCAGGAGCTGTGATGTCTATTGTAAATACTGCAACAGCTGTGACGTCTATTGTAAATACTGCAGAAGCTGTGATGTCTATAGTAAATACTGCAGGAGCTGTTATGTCCATTGTAAATACTGCAGGAGTTGTGATGTCTATTGTAAATACTGCAGGAGCTGTGATGTCTATTGTAAATACTGCAAGAGCTGTAATGTCTATTGTAAATACTGCAGGAGATGTGATGTCTATTGTAAATACGGCAGGAGCTGTGATGTCTATTGTAAATACTGCAAGAGTTGTGATGTCTATTGTAAATACTGCAGGAGTTGTGATGTCTATTGTAAATACTGCAAGAGCTGTGACGTCTATTGTAAATACTGCAGGAGCTGTGACGTCTATTGTAAATACTGCAGGATCTGTGATGTCTATTGTAAATAATGCAGGAGCTGTGATGTCTATTGTAAATACTGCAGGAGTTGTGACGTCTATTGTAAATACTGCAAGAGCTGTGATGTCTATTGTAAATACTGCAAGAGCTGTGACGTCTATTGTAAATACTGCAAGAGCTGCGACATCTATTGTAAATACTGCAAGAGCTGTGACGTCTATTGTAAATACTGCAGGAGTTGTGACGTCTATTGTAAATACTGCAAGAGCTGTGATGTCTATTGTAAATACTGCAAGAGCTGTGACGTCTATTGTAAATACTGCAAGAGCTGCGACATCTATTGTAAATACTGCAAGAGCTGTGACGTCTATTGTAAATACTGCAGGAGCTGTGACATCTATTGTAAATACTGCAGGAGCTGTGATGTCTATTGTAAATACTGCAAGAGCTGTGATGTCTATTGTAAATACTACAGGAGCTGTGACGTCTATTGTAAATACTGCAGGAGCTGTGATGTCTATTGTAAATATTGCAGAAGCTGTGATGTCTATTGTAAATACTGCAAGAGCTGTGACGTCTATTGTAAATACTGCAAGAGCTGTGACGGTAAATACTGCAAGAACTGTGACGTCTATTGTAAATACTGCAAGAGCTGTGACGTCTATTGTAAATACTGCAAGAGCTGTGACGTCTATTGTAAATACTGCAAGAGCTGTGACGTCTATTGTAAATACTGCAGGAGCTGTGACGTCTATTGTAAATATTGCAGGAACTGTGATGTCTATTGTAAATATTGCAAGAGCTGTGATGTCTATTGTAAATACTACAGGAGCTGTGACGTCTATTGTAAATACTGCAGGAGCTGTGATGTCTATTGTAAATATTGCAGAAGCTGTGATGTCTATTGTAAATACTGCAAGAGCTGTGACGTCTATTGTAAATACTGCAAGAGCTGTGACGTCCATTGTAAATACTGCAAAAGCTGTGACGTCTATTGTAAATACTGCAGGAGCTGTGACGTCTATTGTAAATACTGCAAGAGCTGTGACGTCTATTGTAAATACTGCAGGAGCTGTGACGTCTATTGTAAATACTGCAGGAGCTGTGACGTCTATTGTAAATACTGCAGGAACTGTGATGTCTATTGTAAATACTGCAAGAGCTGTGATGTCTATTGTAAATACTACAGGAGCTGTGACGTCTATTGTAAATACTGCAGGAGCTGTGATGACTATTGTAAATACTGCAAGAGCTGTGATGTCTATTGTAAATACTACAGGAGCTGTGACGTCTATAGTAAATACTGCAGGAGCTGTGATGTCTATTGTAAATACTGCAAGAGCTGTGATGTCTATTGTAAATACTGCAGGAGCTGTGACGTCTATTGTAAATACTGCAGGAGCTGTGATGTCTATTGTAAATATTGCAAGAGCTGTGATGTCTATTGTAAATACTGCAGGAGTTGTGATGTCTATTGTAAATACTGCAGGGGTTGTGATGTCTATTGTAAATACTGCAGAAGCTGTGATGTCTATTGTAAATAATGCAAGAGCTGTGATGTCTATTGTAAATACTGCAGGAGCTGTGATGTCTATTGTAAATATTGCAAGAGCTGTGATGTCTATTGTAAATACTGCAGGAGTTGTGATGTCTATTGTAAATATTGCAGGGGTTGTGATGTCCATTGTAAATACTGCAGAAGCTGTGATGTCTATTGTAAATAATGCAAGAGCTGTGATGTCTATTGTAAATACTGCAGGAGCTGTGATGTCTATTGTAAATACTGCAGGGGTTGTGACGTCTATTGTAAATACTACAGGAGCTGTGACGTCTACTGTAAATACTGCAGGAGCTGTGATGTCTATTGTAAATATTGCAGAAGCTGTGATGTCTATTGTAAATACTGCAAGAGCTGTGATGTCTATTGTAAATACTGCAAGAGCTGCGATGTCTATTGTAAATACTGCAAGAGCTGTGATGTCTATTGTAAATACTGCAGGAGCTGTGATGTCTATTGTAAATACTGCAATGGCTGTGATGTCTATTGTAAATACTGCAGGAGCAGTGATGTCTATTGTAAATACTGCAGGGGTTGTGATGTCTATTGTAAATACTGCAGAAGCTGTGATGTCTATTGTAAATACTGCAGGAGCTGTGATGACTATTGTAAATACTGCAGGAGCTGTTATGTCCATTGTAAATACTGCAGGAGTTGTGATGTCTATTGTAAATACTGCAGGAGCTGTGATGTCTATTGTAAATACTGCAGGAGCTGTGATGACTATTGTAAACACTGCAGGAGCTGTGATGTATATTGTAAATACTGCAGAAGCTGTGATGTCTATTGTAAATAATGCAAGAGCTGTGATGTCTATTGTAAATACTGCAGGAGCTGTGATGTCTATTGTAAATACTGCAGGGAATGTGACGTCTATTGTAAATACTGCAGGAGCTGTGATGTCTATTGTAAATACTGCAGGAGTTGTGATGTCTATTGTAAATACTGCAGGACCTGTGATGTCTATTGTAAATACTGCAGGAGCTGTGATGTCTATTGTAAATACTGCAAAAGCTGTGATGTCTATTGTAAATACTGCAGGAGTTGTGATGTCTATTGTAAATACTGCAGGGGTTGTGATGTCTATTGTAAATACTGCAGGGGTTGTGACGTCTATTGTAAATACTGCAGGAGCTGTGATGTCTATTGTAAATACTGCAAGAGCTGTGATGTCTATTGTAAATACTGCAGGAGTTGTGATGTCTATTGTAAATACTGCAGGAGCTGTGATGTCTATTGTAAATACTGCAAGAGCTGTGATGTCTATTGTAAATACTGCAGGAGTTGTGATGTCTATTGTAAATACTGCAGGGGTTGTGATGTCTATTGTAAATACTGCAGAAGCTGTGATGTCTATTGTAAATAATGCAAGAGCTGTGATGTCTATTGTAAATACTGCAGAAGCTGTGATGTCTATTGTAAATACTGCAGGGGTTGTGATGTCTATTGTAAATACTGCAGGAGCTGTGATGTCTATTGTAAATATTGCAGAAGCTGTGATGTCTATTGTAAATACTGCAAGAGCTGTGATGTCTATTGTAAATACTACAGGAGCTGTGACGTCTATTGTAAATACTGCAGGAGCTGTGATGTCTATTGTAAATACTGCAGGAGCTGTGATGTCTATTGTAAATACTGCAGGAGCTGTTATGTCCATTGTAAATACTGCATGAGTTGTGACGTCTATTGTAAATACTGCAGGAGCTGTGACGTCTCTTGTAAATACTGCAGGGGCTGTGATGTCTATTGTAAATACTGCAGGAGCTGTGATGTCTATTGTAAATACTGCAAGAGCTGTGATGTCTATTGTAAATACTGCAGGAGCTGTGATGTCCATTGTAAATACTGCAGGAGCTGTGATGTCTATTGTAAATATTGCAGAAGCTGTGATGTCTATTGTAAATACTGCAAGAGCTGTGATGTCTATTGTAAATACTACAGGAGCTGTGACGTCTATTGTAAATACTGCAGGAGCTGTGATGTCTATTGTAAATACTGCAGGAGCTGTGATGTCTATTGTAAATACTGCAGGAGCTGTTATGTCCATTGTAAATACTGCATGAGTTGTGACGTCTATTGTAAATACTGCAGGAGCTGTGACGTCTCTTGTAAATACTGCAGGGGCTGTGATGTCTATTGTAAATACTGCAGGAGCTGTGATGTCTATTGTAAATACTGCAAGAGCTGTGATGTCTATTGTAAATACTGCAGGAGCTGTGATGTCCATTGTAAATACTGCAGGAGCTGTGATGTCTATTGTAAATACTGCAAGAGCTGTGACGTCTATTGTAAATACTGCAGAAGCTGTGATGTCTATTGTAAATACTGCAGGAGCTGTGATGTCTATTGTAAATACTACAGGAGCTGTGACATCTATTGTAAATACTGCAGGAGCTGTGATGACTATTGTGAATACTGCAGGAGCTGTGATGTCTATTGTAAATACTGCAGGAGCTGTGATGTCTATTGTAAATACTACAGGAGCTGTGACATCTATTGTAAATACTGCAGGAGCTGTGATGACTATTGTGAATACTGCAGGAGCTGTGATGTCTATTGTAAATACTGCAGGAGCTGTGACGTCTATTGTAAATACTGCAGGAGCTGTGATGACTATTGTGAATACTGCAGGAGCTGTGATGTCTATTGTAAATACTGCAGGAGCTGTGATGTCTATTGTAAATACTACAGGAGCTGTGATGTCTATTGTAAATACTGCAGGAGCTGTGATGACTATTGTGAATACTGCAGGAGCTGTGATGTCTATTGTAAATACTGCAGGAGCTGTGACGTCTATTGTAAATACTGCAGGAGCTGTGACGTCTATTGTAAATACTGGAGGAGTTGTGTCTATTGTAAATACTACAGGAGCTGTGACGTCTATTGTAAATACTGCAGGAGCTGTGATGACTATTGTGAATACTGCAGGAGCTGTGATGTCTATTGTAAATACTGCAGGAGCTGTGACGTCTATTGTAAATACTGCAGGAGCTGTGACGTCTATTGTAAATACTGCAGGAGTTGTGTCTATTGTAAATACTACAGGAGCTGTGAGGTCTATTGTAAATACTGCAGGAGCTGTGATGACTATTGTAAATTTTGCAGGAGCTGTGATGTCTATTGTAAATACTGCAGGAGCTGTGACGTCTATTGTAAATACTGCAGGAGCTGTGACGTCTATTGTAAATACTGCAGGAGTTGTGATGTTTATTGTAAATACTGCAGGAGCTGTGATGTCTATTGTAAATACTGCAGGAGCTGTGATGACTATTGTAAATACTGCAGGAGCTGTTATGTCCATTGTAAATACTGCAGGAGTTGTGATGTCTATTGTAAATACTGCAGGAGCTGTGATGTCTATTGTAAATACTGCAGGAGCTGTGATGTCTATTGTAAATACTGCAGGAGTTGTGATGTCTATTGTAAATACTGCAGGAGCTGTGATGTCTATTGTAAATACTGCCGGAGTTGTGATGTCTATTGTAAATACTGCAAGAGCTGTGACGTCTATTGTAAATACTACAGGAGCTGTGATGTCTATTGTAAATACTGCAGGAGCTGTGATGTCTATTGTAAATACTGCAAGAGCTGTGATGTCTATTGTAAATACTGCAGGAGCTGTGATGTCCATTATAATTTGTCTGTACAATTTGTTTTAAGGTGCAGGAGGTATGATACCAATTTTATATATACTGCTAAGATATTTATTGAAACCAGTATAGTAAATAGCAATGCTAGGAAGACAATTATAAATACATGTACTGTGAAGTAACATAATTACTGCAGTAGCTTTGAGAAGCAACGTCTATTCTATATGGTGCACTTAGCGAGTTGAGCTATAAGCATTAAACTGTTTGGTGGGCTGATATTTAACCAGTAATTTGAAATTGCATGTTCATATTATCTGCTAAATGGGTATGTTTGAAAACAACTACAATGTACTGATGACAAGTTCTGTCAGCAACAGAAATGTTAGGCAGTTGTCACTCTCAGGAGAGCTTTTCCAAAGTACATTATAATTGATTGCATAGATTTTCATGTCATGTTCTGTTAATAAACTCCTGGAATTAATGTACCTAATTACATTTCTAGATAAAATCATGAAAGCTGAGTTTATTACAGCTACAGTAGTTAAAAAGGCTAGTAGGGAAATAGTAAATTAGTTTTTATAAGGGACACTGATTATACTATTCATGTACATCTGTATTTATAAAGCTCTGACACATGTATAGTCAGTAGATCAGATGAAATGAGCCGCGACGCGAGAAAACCGGTCTTCGGGGTTTCCGAACAGGTCTGACATAAACCGGCCTGTACAAACTCAGAAAAGAGCTAGAAGCTTGCAATTTCGGATTTAAGAAGAAGAGGAAATATACTATCCGTGTAGCGAAAACAAAGGCGCTGATCAGCTTCACGGTTACCGCGAAGCTGATCTGCGCCTTTGTTTTCGCCTAGGCAAAAATCCGGTTTTCTCACGATGCGGCTCAAATGGTATTCTGTGAAAATAGAAATAGGTAGCTCTCTATGAAGAGCAAACGATTTGGTCACTGCATCCCATTAACCCATATTTTGACGAATGAATTCTCCCATCATTATCAATTGGATGAGTGCACTTTCATTTTTAGGGGCGTCAGGAGTGATTTATAAATTTTATTCAATTTTTCGAGGAAAATTCTCTAAGCTAACAGAATAGCCCCAGATGGGACGCCTCGTTATGCGGGGTCACATCTGGGGCTATGCTGTTTGCCTATGTCCCATAAAAACGATGCCAGGCTTAAATGAGTTAAAGTCATCCAAATACATTGTAATGAGACGAGCATGACAACTTGGAGGAGTGAGGTCTGACAATGTCTAAATGTCTAACTCAATGTTTAACTCAAATGTCTAACAATATCTAACTAAAATTTGGCTGTTTAGGCATTTAGGCATTTTAAATTTGGCTGTTTAGACTACAAGATGGTTGCAGACTCAAATGTTTGGATTCAGGATGGATAGGCATTAATGTGACCAAAAAGACTTAGTTCTTCTGTGTTTGTTTTTCCCTAAAAAGTTCACAGAATACCATCCTATTTCTTCTACATTTGTATGCTTTCAAATGAGCCTGTGCATGAGAAAACCAACAATTTGGGGTTCAGACCAGGTCTGACACAAACCGGGCTGTACAGTCACAGAAGATGGTTAGCAGCTTGAAATTTTGTATTTAAGTAGGAGAGGGATTGTACTATCCATGTAGCGAAAACAAAGGCGCTGATCAGCTTCGCGGTTACCGCGAAGCTGATCTGCGGCTTTGTTTTCGCCTATGCAAATTGTTGGTTTTCTCATGCACAGGCTCAAATTATGTGTACAGATATGTGTGTTGTATTGAATCTTTAATATCATATGCTTACCTCAAGTAATATAGAACATCCCTTGTAGGTTCTCTGAAATCAGTCAGGGCAAACATAATCATGCAATTAACAGCGATTTTTTTTTTGCTGAGTTCGGTTAAAAAGTTTGATATTTTTCTTTGATCTAAAACACAGATTGTGAGTACCCACAATCTATGTTAGGAAAACTGTATACCCCTGTATACTCCAGTTTACAACATAAAAATGGGGGTATAAGGCCACAGAAAATTGATAATTAGATTCTCATCAAAATTTTTGAAAATTCTGGCGAGGGCTGGCAGGTGGATTTTATTTTTTATTTTAGGGCACCCACTTTTACTGTTTTCAAGGCTTAGGATCTGTAAAATTGTATATGATTTGCACATTAAAAGACACACAGGCAATTAAGTAAATGACATTTATACATTTTTCCCCCTATTCCACCAAAAAATAAAAAATATTTTGGAGGGTTTTGAACAAGGGCAGGTTGGGATGAGAATCTGAAAATTAAATTATTTTTCTCCGTCCAAGTGTATGTATGCCACTTGCTCCGGCCAAAGGGGGTATGCACACCTTGAACATGTTTATAATCTTGAAACATTTAAGCTCTGCATTCTGGTTATTATCTTACATGCTTGGTGTCATTATAATTTCCAACTTTTTTTTATTATTACACAACAATGAATTTAATGAATGCATATCTTCCAGGAATAACAGATCTTCCAGATTAATATATCAGCCACCGCATGAGAAAACCATCAATTTGCATAGGCGAAAACAAAGCCACAGATCAGCTGTGCAGTAACTGCACAGCTGATCAGCGCCTTTGTTTTCCCTGCATGGATAGTACAATTCTTCTTCTTAAATCCAAAATTTCAAGCTTCTAGCCTGCTTCTGTGACTGTACAGGCTGGTTTGTGTAAGACCTGGTCAGAACCCATATTGTTGGTTTTCTCACGCACAGGCTCATTATTATAGATGACTACTTTTTTTTGCCCAAAATTATAAACTACAGACTGGAGATAAACCCTAATGTCAAATGATGTGATGAGCAAAACAGTGTAAATGAAAAAGTTTGGTAAATATCCTTAAGTTGGTTCAGAATAATGTTCTTTTAGATGTTGACCATGAAAATCAGGTCAAGGTCACCAAAACAAAACTGGACAATGGCTGATGCATATACACAGTCTGATGCATATACACACAAGCCACTCAGTGTCATGGATGCCTAAGCAATTTTTTTTTTTTTTTTTTTTTTTTTTTTTTTTTTTTTTTTTTTTTTTTTGTCAACTTCTGGGAGTAAATTCCTTGTATCAATATATCATAATCATAAACCTAATGCACATGTGATTTTTCTTGGATTAGGAGGTCCCTGTGCCATATTGTAATTGTTCTGTAATTTCAAACTATAAAATTCCTATACAAATTCTTTTCTTTCCTGTATTAGCCAAAGGGAAATATCCTATTCTGAAAAGGCTTTGCCAGTTTGTTCTTTTAGAATTTAAGTGCTTCTTTTTGCTTTAATTATCAATGTTCAGTCTTCAAAATTTTTAGAATAAAACTATCATAATGATTCTTTTACCAGTAATCTCTTTTACAGATAATAATTTTATGATATTAAAAGTCTTAGCTAATGCTTTCAACACAATCTACACAAACTAACGAACACCTGGGGATTTGTGCAAAATGATCAGTCCCACTTGCTTCGTTGTTTTGAAGCTTTTTGGCTGGTGATGAGTCAAGTCACCTAACCAAAGTGTTCCTTTGCAAAACCCTTTTACAGTTTACCAATACATGTACTTAATGTCAATGCTTTTAAGAGTAACTGACATATTCTTCTTTTATCAGCAGGGAATGGAGAGGGGTGTGGGGGTGGGGTGGGAGGTGTCCTAATGTCCCAAAACAAAGTAGACTGCCAACCGATATATGTAACTGAATGCTCTCATTTTCTTCTAGACTTGTACAAGTCTCCTACTTATTTTATTTTATTTTAATATATTTTAACATATACTACTATTATTTTGCTAATTCTAATGAAATTTTCTCTTATTTAGTCTGAATCTATCAGAGAGGCATACAAAGGTGCTGTAAGGTATTGTGAAGAATTATATACAGAATTAGAGACTGAATATCAGTCTAATTTTCTTCAGTTTTTGATATTTAAGCATCTGGTGGTCCATTACTACAAAAATGTTAACGCAATTGTATAACCCAGTTTATGGGTGGACACTATAGCTTTACCTTATACTGCATGACAAAAAAACTTTCATTTCCTATTTCGAGTAATTCAAAGGCCACTCATAACCATAATTGAGCCGCCTCGTGGGAAAACCAACAATGTGGTTTCCGAACAGGTCCGACACAAACCGGCCTGGGCAGTCATATATAGAAGCAGGCTAGAAGCTTGAAATTTCGGATTTAAGTAGAAGAGGAATAGTACTATCCGAGTAGCGAAAACAAAAGCGCTGATCAGCTTCGCGGTCACCGCGAAGCTGATCTGCGTCTTTGTTTTCGCCTATGCAGATTGTTGGTTTTCCCATGAGGTGGCTCATATCAGTGAGCCAATGAAGTCTGAACAATCTAGGCAGATTCTGCGCTTTGTTGAGCTTTTCAATTATACTTAAGGAATAAAGAAACGCAACAAATACTTTGGGTTACTAAAAACGTGCTTTGTAATGCAAGTCTGTGGTATAACTGAGCTTCCTATATGAAAACAATATCTAAACGTCAAATTGCAACAGGCTGAGTCACAATGTCGGTTACGTATGCTTAATGACGTACGTGTAACCACACTGACCTACAGTAACACACCCTGTAACCATGATCAGTAAATGTCAAATTTGAAATAAAAACCAATATTTTGTTTCCAAAACCCCTAAAAGTGAATTGCAGATGTAATCATTGATCAGTTGGTAACATTTGGGTATGCTATGGGACGTTTAACATCACCAACGTCAATCGAAAAAATGAGTCAAAAGCCAGTAAAATTTCCTTCGGCATGCGTTATATTCAATACCAGAGGACCAATGGTCCTGTAAACGCTCACCTGAGATCTGCTTCATATACCAATAAACATATTTGAATATTATGGTATTTAACCCCAGTGCAGGGCCAGATGAAGCCCTTGGGCCATTTTCTTTTTTCAGAATAATCAATATTTTGTCCATTTGCCAATTTCCTGCTGATTTTCCCCTTCCAATAACATTTTAAAAGCAGATGAGCCCCTGGGGTCCATTTTTTTTTTTCAGAATCATTAAATTTCAGTCCTACTGCCCATTTCTTGCAAGACTTTCACTTAAAATGACATTTTAAAAGTTTTCCCCATTCAAATGCATTGACGACCTATGTTGACTATGTTGACCTTGCCGTAAAATAGGTCAAGGTCACCACAGGGTCATGTTTTATATACACATTGTAGTACTTGAGTCACCCATACTTCATGCAAAGTTTCGTTGAAATCGGTTCACCGGTTCTGGAGAAGAAGATATTTTAAGGGTTTTTACCATATATGGGCATGGCGGCCATCTTGGTCATGTGACCTGGATTATTTATATACACGTTGGTTCCCACTTCCTATAGTTGCTTCATATAAAATTTGGCTTTGATTGGCCAAGTGGTTTCAGAGAAAAAAATCTTTGAAAAGTGTGTATGGACGACAGACCGGCCAAGGTCAAGAGATGACCTTGACCTAAATTAATCATATACCTTCATCTAATCCATTAGTTGTTTGCATCTACCACCTTTCAGATCTCAGGCTGCAATAGTTTTCAAAAAATAGCTAATTTCCACTTTTCCCATTATAAGTCTATGGAAACTTAAAGTTACCATAGCAACCAGAGTTCTTATCCGACTGGAATAAAAACACAAATTATGTAGAGGCTACTGTCAGGAACATGTATACAAAGTACAGGATTCATCCACTTGACAGTTTTTGAGAAGATTTTTGAATGTTTTTTTCAAAATTTTGCCCTTTATGGGGCCCCAGCAACCAATCAAAATAAAGAATTAGGACAAAACTCGCAAGAAACGTCAAACACTACTCAATAAACATTTCTGCAAAAACAAAATTCAAATCTCTGCAATTTTAGCGGAAAAATAGCCGATTTCCACTTTTCCCATTATAAGTCTATGGAAACTTTAAGTTGCCATAGCAACCAGAATTCTTATCCGCCTGGAATAAAAAACACAAATTATGTAGAGGGCACTGTCAGGAACATGTATACAAAGTATAGACTTCATCCCCTTGACACGGCTAACAAACCTTTAAATGCGTAACCGCCGGTTAAGAAAGAAAATCCGATTCACGCCCTTCCGGTTGCGCATATGAAGACCAAGAAAAGGTAAACAAAACATACACTACTAGGATCGATTGATGATTATATTTTAGTACAGAATAATATCGATTATCTATGAATGCTATTTTGTCACTTATTTACTATTGTAAGTCAGCACCAAAGTAGCTCGCAAAATAATTTGATGGTCTTTGAGTTATTTATTCCCTTCTTCGAACCTGGTGTTCCAACAAGGCCAAAGTCGGCGAAATACAACTAAAAATTGGACAATTTGCTGGTAAATATCAAATTTTAGTGATTGTTCCACGACAAATTTACAGATATGTATTAACTAAATTGCATCTGATGTCTGTGCCAGTATTTCGTTGTATTAGTGCCATGCATTATCGATTTGAAGGGAAGGAAAAGATGGGTACGCATTTAATCATTAAAATATGAAGGATATATTTCAAGATACGTTTGAAAACCTCAACCTGTTCAAGTTATGGTATTTATTTCCATGTAAAGCGTTTTGAAAGACATAAAACCAAGAAAAAAAACAACAAATTTTAGTATACAGAATGCTGTAAAATCGTCTTCATGAACAGGAATATCATGCATGTGAACTATTGTATTACATGTATTTCATAGACAGTTTGTATTATTTTATATCAAACATTTTCACTGCAACTATCACAAACACACCAAATTTGAGTAAGCACCTATTAAGAAAGGATGAGAGAATGTGACAATAATCTTCAGCGTAAAACAATTAACAAAAACAAAAACTTTAATACATGTGTTCTATAATGATTATATTGCTATCATTCTAATGATTAAATTCGTAACCGAAATGTTGACACAGCTTTTAACCACATATGCATAGAATGGATTGGCCAGAGGCAACGAAACTGTCACCAGACCTCACACAATGTTAAAATCATCTGCGCACTGTATTGCTTTCCGTTAATATGGACGTAATGAGCGGAAATCTAAAAATATCCATGCGACTGACCCACATTTTCGCCGTGTACAATGCAATCCCAACATGTGTTTTGAGGTAGGGAATAAAAATCATGATTATGAAGAAAAATTTCTGGAAATCCTTTGGAGTCCAAATATAGCAATGTCTAACTAATAAAATAGCATTGAGAGAATTATAAAATTTGTCTTCGAATCGAAATATTTTACTCGAAAATACGAGCTGCAAATGTTTGTTTACCTTTTGTTGGTCATCTGATGCGAAACCGGAAGGACATGAATCGGATTTCTTGTCATAACCGCGGTTACGCATTTAAAGGTTTGTTAGCCGTGCTTGACAGTTTCTGAGAAGAAGATTTTTGAATGTTTTTCGAAATTTTGCCCTATATGGGGCCCCTGCAACCAATCAAAATGAAGGATTAGGACAAAAGTCACATGAAACGTAAAGGACTACTCAATAAACATTTCTGCAAAAACAAAATTCAAATATCTCCAACAAGACAGCAAAAACTGGCAATTTTCACTTTTTTCCATTATAAGTCTATGGGAAGCATAAGTTGCCATAGCAACCAGAGTCCTTATCCGATCAAAACAAAAAACACAATTATTATTTCCCCCTACCTGTAGATGGTGTATGTGTAATATGAGAACAATCGGCCCAGCGGTTTCAGAGAAGAAGATCTTTGAAATTGTGGACGACGGACGACGGACGACGGACGGACGGACGGACGACGGACGGACGACGGACGGACGCCGGAGCATGGGTATACTATAAGCTCACCTATGAGCCTTCGGCTCAGGTGAGCTAAAAATGATTATTTACGTACACATCATGACCTTTGTACTTCAGACGTCCATAAAACGTCCATTATAACGTCAAAAACCAACATCCTGCATTTTAAAGACTCTCATTATGTTTTTCCAATTTTCTGATTTAAAAAATGATCAATTGCCAAACGTTTGATTACAGTGCGTAAATCGAATGTTACTCAAAGCATATAATCTGTTTCGCTCCTTTACATAACGTGATATTCTGTTTAACGAACGTCAAAACAAACGCTCCGATGATCCATTTCTACGGTACCTGTGACGTCACTGTTGATTAAAAAGCACATCGTGTCGTATGTTGGTTCGATATATACCGTTTAGGTACAAATAGCCAAAATCGAATAATTTAAATGACGTTAATTACTCATTTTCCGTT
Organism: Rugalucina vietnamica; assembly: GCA_964017185.1. Taxonomy (NCBI): domain Eukaryota; kingdom Metazoa; phylum Mollusca; class Bivalvia; order Lucinida; family Lucinidae; genus Rugalucina; species Rugalucina vietnamica. The sequence goes on from OZ024873.1 coordinate 56,608,825, forward strand.
ATTGTAAACCTCAGCATTCCGTTAACAACATTTAACGCAACATAAGACGGCACCTAAGTATACAATGATCCTAGTCTTTATTGCACATTATCAAGTCGACGTCACGTAACCCACATGCAAAGAATTTGTCATCTTCCCCTTCGCCCCGACGTTTACGTCACAATTTGCGTTTTTCATAGTTTTGGACGTTTTGTCGTTAATTTTGTCAATAAAATGACATTTTCTCATTTCATCACGTGCAAAAAGCAGTCAGTAGGTTATTCCCTAAAAAGGATTTTATCAAAATGCCAAATACATGCGTAAAAGTTGAAATTTAGTGTGTTGCCTATTTTAATTCCTTAAGTATATTTAGGTCACCGTGTCCATTTTACTTCAACTTGACTCAGTTTTAAAATAAAAATGACCAAGGACAACAGCAAGATAAATGAGCCGCCTTTTGGGAAAACCAACAATCTGCATAGGCGAAAACAAAGACTGCTGCGAAGCTGATCAGCGCCTTTGTTTTCGCTACTCGGATAGCACAATTCCTCTTCTTAAATCCGAAATTTCAAGCCTCTAGCCATCTTCTGTTCTTGTACAGCCCGGTTTGTGTCGGACCTGTACAAAAACCACATTGTTGGTTTTCCCACGAGGTGGCTCAAATGTAGTAATTAGATACATAAAATTTGGCACACCTATAGTGTCCTTTAAAACGAGTATATAAATGAGCTGCCTCATGAGAAAACCAACGTTTTGCTTATGCAAAAAATAAAGGCGCAGTCACTGTGAAACTGATCAGCTCCTTTGTTTTCACTATAGGGTTTGCACAATTCCTCTACTTTCCAAATCCAAAATTTCCAGCCTCTAGCCATCTTAGTTAATTCTGTGCTTGAACAGCTCAGTTTGAGCTGGACCTGTTCAGAAACAACAGTGTTGGTTTTCTCATGATGCAGCTTATACACTATCCCTTCATCAGTTTCAAACTGTTACAAAATGAGCCGCCTCGTGAGAAAACCAACAATGTGGTTTCCGAACAGGTCCGACACAAACCAGGCTGTACAGTCACAGGAGCAGGCTAGAAGCTTGAAATTTCGGATTTAAGAAGAAGAGGAAGTGTACTATCCGTGTAGCGAAAACAAAGGCGCTGATCAGTAACCGCGAAGCTGATCTGCGTCTTTGTTTTCGCATATGCAGATTGTTGGTTTTCTCATGAGACGGCTCAGATATGACACTTCGCCTATTGAACTACCAAAGTCAGTAAATCAATTACAAATGAAAAGTAGGCCAAGGTCACACTACTCAACATTGGCACTGGCAGCAATCATTAGTGCAGTCACGACTTGACATAAGCTAGTATCTCACTGGCATGCAAATTCCTCACGATTGTTTTGCGAGTTTAGTTGCACGAGTTTTGCGAGAATTTTCATGTTGCGAACTAGTTGCAAACATGTTTAAAAAAGTTTTCGCCCAAAATATGTTGCAAGAATGTTGCACGACTGTTGTGCAACAGTCGTACAATATTTGTGCGAGTGTCGCGAACCTTTTGGCAAATTTACAATGCAAAAATTTTGAGACACTCATTCGTATGTCGTTCGACAGTAGCCCCACAATCTTGAGAAAAACATGTGAAAAACCCGCGACTATCCGGCAAAAAAACAAAACTAAGCGACATTTGTACGAATGTCATGAGACACTCTCATGAATGTCTTGCGACTGTTGTACGAGTGAAACTACATTCGTGGGAAAGTCGTGAGACACTCTTACGAATGTCTCTCACAAATGTCTCACAAAAAGTAAGTCAAGTACAATGAAAGGAATCACTCGTGCACAATATTTTGGTTATTCACTGATAGCTTTCCAATTCCGCTCATTTGGAGGTCATCACATTTTGTAGTACAGTTCAACCTCATTATAACGTCTCACTATTGTGCAGTTTTCAATCCACGTCATGGCTCCAAAATTGATTAAGTTCCTGCCTGTCTATTGGAAATAACCTCATTATAACAGTTTCACTTATAACATGGTCTGTTTCCAAGGACCCCAAAGATAGCATTATAATGAGGTTGACCTGTAGAACTTCTTATAGTCTGTTCTTTCTGTGGAGACTTTATGGCAAAGTTAGTTTGAGTCCAAAAATGTTAAAGATCTTCAGGAAAAGATAAAAAGTACTCACCGAACATTTGCGAGTGTGTGTCGCCGACACTTATTCCTGACAGCTACAAGATGTGCCATCTTTAGGTCTGAAATGTCTCCGTATTCCGCCTGCATCTTGTCACAACAAACACAAATATATTCCAAACAGAATCAAATATGCGTAAATCCAGAGAAAGAAAAAAAAATCACAATGAAAAGGTTGAGTCTCCTGGCCTCAATTTGTTTGACTCTCTACGTAAACACAATAATCTTGCCTGCCCAACGAGACAATATGAAGCCCCGGAATTCAATTATAGTACTCCAATTAGGAATATTGTTTGTCATATCACTTCTGGTACATATCATACATCATGTTTCTTGCAAATTCATGTTCGTTCAAATAAATCATTTTCCATATTTACATTATACAGATGACAGTTCTATAGAAATCTCTATTTAAAGCTTCTCCCTCATTAATCAAGCATGATGCCAAATGTTACTCCTAATCCAGAAATAATATCCGCATATGATATGATCTTTGAAATGCATACAAAATGTCAATTTGAACAGATGACGACAATCCAGTAATATGTAATTTTCTCATTTTCCATTGTTATTACTTGCTACTATCTTTTTCCCCATCTTTTTTCATATTTTCAATTAATATATCAGCACAGTATATATAATCATCAGTTAATATCCTGATTCTAGTACCAAGAGGCAGTTTTGATGTAATATTCAAATGTTTAATGAGCCGCGATGCGAGAAAACCGGTCTTCGGGGTTTCCGACAAGGTCCGACACAAACCGGCCTGTACAAGCTCAGAGAATAGCTAGAAGCTTGAAATTTCGGATATAAGAAGAAGAGGAAATGTACTATCCGTGTAGCGAAAACAAAGGCGCTGATCAGCTTCGCGGTTACCGCGAAGCTGATCTGCGGCTTTGTTTTCGCATAGACAAAAATCCGGTTTTCTCACGATGCGGCTCTAATAATGTTTCTATGTCAAGAGATCAGTTTTCCACAAAACCTGAAATCAGAGAAAAAAAATGGTCAGACAGCCATCTAAAAGTAAGTTTTCGGATATTCCAAGGCCCCCTCTCCACTCGCCACTTACCTTCCCCCATCCCCACCCTCCACCACACACACACACACCTCCACAGACAAGCACATGCCCCTCAAACCTCAAATAATATTTTTTTACACATGCAATAGCAGAAATGACATGATTACATATCAGTCTACAAGACTAACTTTTTTTTTATATTAAAATCTGCTTTAATCATGTCCATAATCATCAAAGCATGATCAACTAAATCTCACTGTGCCTTATCAGAACGCATAGTCGCAGAGAAAAATTGCGTTTCTTCATAGTAGCATGATCACCCTGTATACCGTTGATGCAACTGAATATGTTACGGCACAGATTGATGCAACATTTCACGAGGTTAGTGAGGAATGTAAAACGGTAAATTGACGATTATTTCAATTAAAGTGACGATGTCGAGTCGTGAGTTTTAGGGATACCACAGTAAGGATGCCTTCATTTTTTGCCATAAGTAGTTCGTTAAAAATCCTTACCTTGTGACAGAAAATATACATTTTATTGGAGCAATATGCCACCAGAGACACGAAAATTGATTACGTTTGCTAATTGCTCGAATTCTTCATCATCGTTTGTCAATGTCAAAGTTTCGGTATATACCGGAATCATGCCTTGTTTCATACCACCAAACGACAATCATGACCTCAAGCCGACTTTTGCACAATACAGTGTTTACACACCTTGATTGGAACGTTTGGGAAACAACGTACGTCAAGGTGTTCATTGCCTGGATGCAAGCTACGTCTAAGATGTGTTGTTAAAGAATGAGGCTACGTACGGTGGATCTTTGGGCCGAAAATGATATTTCTTACGGCGGACAAATCGCAGAATGGAAATAATGTTCAATTTTAGACATTTTCTGCTGTGAATTGACAGATTCAATATCAATTTGGATAAACATATATATATATATATATCGCTTAACATATTTGTTGTACTTATCTACACGCGTTGCAGAATTATCAATATACTTAAGGAATAAAGAAACGCAACAAACACTTTGGGTCACTGTAGTCAGGATGTGTGATGCAAGTCTGTGGTGAAACTGGTCTTACTACATGATCGCAATATCTTTACCGGCGTCACATATCATAATTTAGCCTCGACGCGAGAAAACCGGCCTTCGGGGTTTCCAACCAGGTCTGACACTAACCGAGCTGTAGAAGCACAGAAGATGGCTAGAAGCTTGAAATTTCAGATATAGGAAGTAGAAAACATGTGATATCCGAGTAGCGAAAACAAAGACGCTGATCGGCTTCGCAGTCACTGCGAAGCTGATCTGCGCCTTTGTTTTCGCATAGGCAAAAATCCGGTTTTCTCACGATGCGACCCATATTATATTACATACCTTTCAACGTTTTCACTGCTTCCAAAGGATCTAACTTATATATTTTATTCTTTTCAAACTTTATATGCCCGATTTGTGCAATATTTGTGGAAATTTATCCTTCCGTCAAATGTAAGGTACTCGCTGCATTAGGGTGGATAGGTACAATGTGTATATATGGTTCCATACTCTTCATCATACTTAAGGAATTAAAATACGCAACACATAAAAGTTCAACTGTAACGTATGCTTTTAACATTTTGATGAAATCTGTTTTAGAAATGTCTTGCAGACTGCATGTGGCATGTGATGAAATGAGAAAACGTCAGTTTGTTGATAAAATTAACGCCAAAACGTCAAAAACCATGGAAAAAAGCAAATTGTTACGCAAGCGTCGGGGCGAAGGTGAATATTCCAAATACTGTACATGCTTGGTAATATGACATCGACTAGAAAATATGCCATTGAGACTGGCGTGATTGCATACTTGGGTGTCATGCCATGTTGCGTCAAAACTGCAAAAGTGCACAATAATGAATGATAAGCAATTAACGTCATTTACAATTTTCGATGTGGACGTTTTGTGTTTATACGGTATTCATCGAACCAAAAGACGACACGGCATGCTTTTCAAGCAACGATGACGCCACAATTACTGTAGTAATGGTGCACCTAACATTTGTTTTGGCATTGACGTAGGTGGCGTTAAACGACCCAAATCACAACAAATGCTACCCACGGTCAATGATCACCTCTGCAATCACTTTTAGCAGATTTGGAAACAATAAAATTGGTTTTGGTTCAAATTTGACTTTTATTGATCATGTTTCCAGAGTGCGAGACTGTGGGCCAGTGAGGTTATGCGCACGCCATCAAGCAAACGTAACCGACATAAAGGCTTTAACTGCTGTAATTTGACGTAAAGATATTGCGATCATGTAGTAAGACCAGTTTCACCACAGACTTGCATCTCACATCCTGACTACAGTGACCCAAATTGTTTGTTGCGTTTCTTTATTCCTTAAGTATATTAATAATTCTGCAACGCGTGTAGATAAGTACAACAAATATGTTAAGCGATATATAAAAAATTATATGTTTATCCAAATTGATATTGAATCTGTCAATTCACAGCAGAAAGTGTCTAAAATTGAACATTATTTCGATTCTACCATTTGTCCGCCGTAAGAAATATCATTTTCGGCCCAAAGATCCGCCGTACGTAGCCTCATTCTTTAACAACACATCTTAGACGTAGCTTGCATCCAGGCAATGAACACATTGACGTACGTTGTTTCCCAAACGTTCCAATCTAGGTGTGTAAACACCGTATTGTACAAAAGCCGGTTTGAGTTCGGGATTGTCGTTTGGTGGTATGAAACAAGGAATGATTCCGGTATATACCGAAACTTTGACATTGAAAAACGATGATGAAGGATTCGAGCAATTAGCAAACGTAATCAATTTTCGTGTCTCTGGTGGCATATTCCTCCAATAAAATGTATATTTTCTGTCACAAGGTAAGGTTTTCTAACAAACTTCTTATGGCAAAAACTGAAAGCATCCGTACTTTGTTCTCCCTACAACTCACGACCCAGACATCCTCGTATTTATGCCTGTAAAATTGAAATAATCGTCAACTTACCGTTCTCCGTTTTTCCCTACCCTCGTGAAATGTTGCATCAATCTGTGTCGTAACATATTCAGTTGCATCAACGGTATACAGGGTGATGATAAGCAACGCATAGTTCGAGATAGAATGATGAATGACCGATTTTCAAACACAATTTATGCTTCTATTACAGCCTATCCGTACCACCAATTACGGTTCACGGAAGACACAATATGATAAAAAACCCACTGAAGAAAAAAAATCACAGAGGCGTTTCTTTGTTTTGCAAAACTGCGAGATACAAAATGAGCTACCGTAACTTCAATATCACATGGGACAAGCTTTTCCCGCGTTTTTCTGTCAACAATACACAGATTTCATTGGTTGTACATAACACACGCTAGAAATAGATATAAATTGTGTATTTATAGAATCACCGATGCCAAAAATATAACTGATTCATAGAAATAGCCACTGAAAGTAAATTAACACGGCAACGCATAGTTGGGGAAACAGGAAACGCATAGTCAGAAAAGTAGCATCTCCATAAACTCTTTAGAAGATACACGCCTGATTTTTCTTTCTCGATTTTGCGCCGTTTTCGACGACATTTTCCTGCACATATCTTCTCTTTGAAGCAGAGACCTTGATTGACACTTGACGCTTGTTCTGATATGTTTATAGAGATGCTCCTTTTCTGACTATGCGTTTCCTGTTTCCCCAACTATGCGTTGCCGTGTTAATTTACTTTCAGTGGCTATTTCTATGAATCTGTTATATTTTTGGCATCGGTGATTCTATAAATACACAATTTATATCTATTTCTAGCGTGTGTAATGTATAACCAATAAAATCTGTGTATTGTTGACAGAAAAACGCGGGAAAAGCTAGTCCCATGTGATACTGAAGTTACGGTAGCTCATTTTGTATCTCGCAGTTTTGCTAAATAAAGAAACGCATCTGTGTATTTTTTTCTTGATTGGGTTTTTTATTATATTGTGTCTTCCGTGAACCGTAATTGGTGGTACGGATAGGCTGTAATAGAAGCATAAATTGTGTTTGAAAATCGGTCATTCATCATTCTATCTCGAACTATGCGTTGCTTATCATGCTACTATGAAGAAACGCAATTTTTCTCTGCGACTATGCGTTCTGATAAGGCACAGTGAATCTAGTTGACCCAAAATAAGAAGCTAGACTAATATTGGTCCAATATTCTGTTCACTTGTTGGAATAATATTGCGAAAATTGTCTGATTCAGCTCTCATGTTTTTTCAAGGTATTAAATTACAAAAACTTGCCCATGGATGCAATAAACAGAGATTTTTCGAGCTTTAAAAATTGTAAATTTTCAGCTGAAAATTTTTGATATTTTTCTTATTTTTGCTCAAAACATAGATTGTGGGTACACGTTAGAACCGCCTCGGCGAGGCGGTTCTAACGTGTACCCACAATCTATGTTTTGGAGCAAAAATAAGAAAAATAGGTATACCCCTTCATACCCCATTTTTTTCTATATAAAAGTGGGGTTCAGGGGGGTAAATATTACACGGACATGTTTTCGTGATGAAATGCAAAATAAAATTGCTACAAGGGAATAATTGAACATTGCAAGATAGAATTTCATTTGTGTCCCAGTGGACAAGTTTTCAGTCATGTCAGAAAGGACCCTCCGCTTTTAGTCTAATGCTATTCATGTGTGACTGGCTCGAGGACAAAACTTAGCCAGTTACATTCAAAGCCCCAAGCTCTCAACTAGGCCATCAAGGACAGATAATGAACAAGTTTTATTTTCATGTCCTCTTTCAGATGTGCTTCAAGTGCAACTTATTACATGAAACTAATAATATTAAATTTCCTGTACAAAACTTGCTGTATATCAACATTGTTATGTAACTGTCACATGTTTTTGATGGCCAGTAATTAATTCTTTTCATTCTGCTTATGAAAAGACCCATTTCAGCAAAACTTGTCTCTTTCTTATTTCAGCCTCCACTTGTAACTCTTTGAAAATACTGTATTATAGGGTGTCATTTGTTGATACATGTACTATATATATATTTTTTTTTTGTGATTTTGCACCAGCCAAAGCTGGCTCCATATCAGTATAAAACTTCAGTGCTGATCACATTTCTGAAGAATTTTTAAGGTACAGGCTGTATTTATTTTCATATTTAATAGTCAAAAAAAATCTGACAGGGAACAAATAACCAAACACATGAAACAGCTTGTTTTGCTACAATATATGTTGCAAAAATAAATATGATAATTCATGGTGTCCAAAGGGCTATAGGATGTTCCGTACAGAGTTGTTAAATAAATCATCATACACTGTTTTTCTCCATTACGGAAACATCTTTGCACAAAGTGTTCAAAAATACAGCTGATTTTGATTGTGTTTTTGCATTAATCAACAATTGTTGTCCATAAAATCATGCATTTTGACTGTCTGATATGATCACCTCATTCAGGGTTCAAAGTAGCCAAGAAATTTAGGGAGAAGTTTTGTCTCTCACCAAGAAAATTTTGGAGAAGTTTTTACTTGAATTTCAGGTTTGCCTATATATTCTATGTTTTCACTTCTCCCTCAGCTGAAAATAAGGAGAAGTTTGTTCATTTAGGGAGACTGTTTCTCCCTAGTCATCCTGTAGGCTATTCCCTGCAGTCATTGATTTGATGATAACAGATACCCACAATGTTTGATTTTATGGATTAATATTGAAAATCAATAATTTAATATACCTACCCCTGATTTCCCCATTTTACGATATGTAAGGTGCAAATCTGGGGTAGCTTTCATACAGAGATGTTTCCCTGATGTCTGAGAAACTTAGGGCTCATTAGCCTTTAGCATGCTGTAGGCGACTGCGGTCGACCGTGGAATACCTATCTGTGCCAACTAGAGGCGACTGCGGTCGACAAGAAAAACCGCTTTCAAATTTCCCGCACTTTTCGCCCACTGCCTACTTATGAATATTAATGAGCGATGCCCAGACAGTTGCGCATGAAAACAACATGGCGGCTTGTGGTTTTGGGACCGATTTGTCGGCCGATTTTGATCGGATTTTCGTTATTTTTGCATTAGAAATGCATTTTCAGCGCTTTTTTCGCTGGTAAATGGAAAATTGGGTGCATTTACACCCGAAATATGACATTGTAACGGTACGTATGATGAATTTTTACGCTAGAAATCGGCGTAACAAAGACTTCCGAAACCGAAAGTAGATTTGTTTACTGCGTTTGTTGAATTTATTCAGCTGTTTTTATGGCTCAAAAATTAAGAAAACACGAAAAAAAATTGGAAAAAACGTCAGTGGGCTGCGATATCGATTTCACTATATTGCTCAGCATGCTAAAGGTTAATGTTGCACATCATAAATCTACCTATTGATCAGGAATATAAGAAGTTTGACATTTGTTTGACATATATATCTTGAAATGAGAAACCCATTTTAGAGTAATAAAACATATTGATACATGTTTAACTATCTATCTATCTCTGTATACTGCCATATGCCCTCGTGGACATTCTAGGCAGGGCCTAGAATCCTAATCCTAATGTGCAATAAAAAGCAGTCAATAACACTGCAGCTTCTGATGTGACACCAAGCTGGCACTTTTTGACCAGCTAATGGTGAAAGAATGTACACTTAGTGGTGGTAAACTGTCATTAATGACCTAAAATATGTCAACTGGCTGTACTCCTACCACAACCCAGCAACAATTTTAAAAACCAGAGGACCAATGGATCTGAAGATGCTCACCTGATATGTAATCTTTTATAAATACCATTGTATGAAGCCCCATATGTAACTGGAGTAATCAACATAAATGTTTATACTGTAATACTTTTCAGCATAGTGAAAACAATGGACTGGAATGGAGTGGAGTGGAATGGGGTGGACAGGAATAGAGTGGAATGAAGTACGTGAATGAAGCGGAATGGAGTGAAGCAGAGTGGACTGGAATGGAGTGGACTGGAAAAGAGTGGAATGGACTGTTGTGGAGTCAAATGGAGCAATGTGGAATTGAGTGAACTTAAGTGAAGTGGAGTGGACTGGAGCAAAGTGAAATGGAATTCAATGGATTGTAAATAGTGCAATGGAATGGCTTGAATACATTTGAATGGAAAATGGAAGAGGAAGCAGAGTAGTGGATTGGTTTGGAATTGACAAAACTTAAATGGAGTTATTAGTGGAATGGACTTGAGTGGATTTGAATGAGTTGGAATGGAATAAACTTGAGTGCAGTTGATTGGACTGGACTGGAATGGAGTGGAGTGGAATGGTGCAGAAGGTAAAGGAATTGAAGGGAGTGAAGTGGAGTATAGTATGAAGTTACAGTATGGAAAGGTACATGCAGAACTTTTAATTTGCATATACTTGTAACACAGTTACATGATCATACAATTCGAAAACTCTAGTACCAGTTTATGACCACATATAAGCATGGCAGCCAGCTTAAAGCATTTATAATTGTATGTTACTCCTTTCTAAAGGAGGCTTCACATGAGATAATGATATGGCCAAGGGGTTTCACAAATCTTTGTAAATGATGGGGGTGAATGACAGAAAACCTTGCAAAGGTATACTTTAACCCATATTTGACCAACGGATTTTCCCATCATTATCAATAAAAATTTCATTTTTAGGGATGTTGGGAGTGATTTTTAATGTTTATCTCATATTCCATGAAATTACTTTTAGCAAACAGAATAGCCACAGATGGGACGCCGCGTTCTACGGCGTCACATCTTGGGCTATTCTGTTTGCCTATGTCCTACAAAAGGGACGCTAGGCTTAAATGAGTTAAGCTCACTTGGTGAGCCTTATGGCTCAGGTGAGCTATATACAGAAAAACTAATTAGTATCCTTGTAGTAGTGATTATTTTTTATTCAATTACATAATGTGATTTAATGAGTCTTTTTGCATGCATTTATCTGAAATATTACACCACAACATATTGAAAGTGTCATAATAATGATATTTTTGGCCTTGTTATCAAGATTTCCAATCATTTTCATGTCAATAGAATGATATCACAAACTAATGGACTGTGTGAAGTATTTTGTACTTTATTAATATTTGATTACTTTGTGGTTAGGTAATTGGTTGAAATGCTCTAGTATTTGTGGAACACTCTTGAACTGCTGTCCAAGCACTCATGACTTCCGAGAATAGCATTCCGTTCTCTACTACTCTATTGCCCATTTGTAACCCAAGTTAATATATACATGTATTTCTATTAATTACAGCCCCTTTCACTCGAGTTTGCCGTTTGAGCATTTAGGTCAATCAAGTTTTTTTGTAAATCAGGTAACTTTTTATTCTATTTTAGAACTAAAACAGTGACCCAGGTGCCAGGTGTTCTTAAAATCCATTCAGCATTTATCTTTAGATAATGATGTCACCTCTTCTGATAAAAACATTGTATTTGTTAGGTTTAAGCACATTTTTATTTCAAAATTCTTTGCACAACATGTATCATGCATATTAAGAACACACATTTGAAATAGGATAGGGACAAAAGCAGAATTTTATCAACTTTAGCAGTTACCTTTCAGTATCTGCATGGTCAAAATTCCACATATGTGTACTAGTAAGATGAAACTTTAAAACTTTCACTTGTATTTGCCGTTTTAAAGGTCATTTAGTTTGAAACTATCACTCTAATCAGCAGATCAATCAATCCAGATGTCTTTGTGGACAACATGAAAAGAAACTCAGATCTTCAGAACACATGGTCTTCTTGTCTAATGCAAATACTCAAACGGCAAACTCGAGTGAAAGGGGCTGTAAGCTACTATATGGTTATGTCTCTCAAATGTACTATAAATTAGATAGTGTAAACTCATCAATTTTAAATACTAGAACACTTAAAAGTCATTGAAAATACTCTTGACTTGTTATTCTTACTAAATTAATACATTTAAGCCGCATCAATTCCCATCATTTGAGCCGCAACATTTTGCATATGCGAAACTAAGGCACAGATCAGCTTCGCAGTAACTGCGAAGCTGATCAGCGCTTTTGTTTTTGCTACATGGATAGTACATCTCCTTTTTAAACCTCGTGTTGCGGCTCATTTGGACTTGTTCTATAACAACCAAAAAAACAAGTGGCATTTGCCATATCTGATCACAGTCTTCAAAGGACCTTTTGATATGTCTGCCTTTCTGTGGTTAAAGGTTCAAAGCTTTCATTAGACCCTTAAATTCAACAAACATACTTCTTACTCTTTCAGTCCATGGAGGCTGTGAGATGAACACTTTGGTTTTATCACCGAGTGGCCTTGATTTCACTTTTGATTTGGTCAATATTAGCATTTTCACCTTCCAAAGTGACATGGATTAGTCGTATCTGGTGTTGATAGCTATTAAAATGGTAATTAAACCCATAATTAAAACTGTGTTTGCATCCCTGAATGCATACAACTAATATCACTGTGACATATTGTAAATTGTAAATTGTAAATACGGACAATCAGTATTTTATCGCTAATTTTATATAAATATACATGCATATAAATATAAATCTGTATCTTGTTAGAACTGGGTAAAAAGGTCATGCAGTGATCATCAAAATTTGGTTGTTAAAAATTGTGTTGTTCAGTCTTTTTCACTATAAAAACAATGAACCTTAAAAGATCAGGAAGAAACTTAGGTTTAAAAACAATCCAAAACATTTTAAAATGATGACTTGTTTGTTCAAGCAAAATAAATGACTTGACAAATTACAATAGAATATTTCAACGCGAATAACTCCTTCTGTTTCAGTATTGCAATCTCGGCATGATTCAGAACTATGACATAGCGAGAACAACATGTGACAGGGGCCGCAATCTTTTTCAGGCTTTAACTTGAGTGTCACCAATTGTTATTTAAAGGGACCATTATTATAACACCCAGTTAACAGCAGAACCACAGTTATCATCCTTTAGGGGCCTCTTTATTACCCCCAAAAGAGATGAGATAATCACCTCATTACATGACAGGCCTTTGACCTCTGGATCATATTGCACCAGCAAGGGTCATAAATCTAATAAATAGTGGTACCACTTTCCTTCAACAGCTCTCCCTTCAAAAGGCAAAGGTGAAGACAGCAGCAGCTATGAAATGTGAAAAAAAAAAAAAAGACAAGAGCACAACAGAAGTAATGCCTTGGAACTGTCAACAACAGATTACTGACAGAAAATGGGGCTAACTTCTAGCTCATCAACAAAGTATCATGGCGGCCCCCCACTCACCCCAGTGTGTCTGATGCTAAACTGAATTAAAAAAAAAAAAGTGTCACAGCAAAAACATATCACTTTAAAACAGAGTTAAAACAAAGTTCACACGAAAAGAATGGATGACCCTTCAACACTGCAACACCTGGGGATGAGTTTGTGACAAAGTTGGTCAACAGTTTCACTTTCAAAAAGCCTTGACACAAATATAGAGATACTGAAATACTTTTATCAGATCTGTATGTTATCTTGTTGTGTCTATTGCGTAATTTATTGTTGTCTTTGCGAATGAGAATCAAAACGCTCAAAATTCATCTAGTGGACTTGATTACTGCTGTACAAGAGGGTGTCACCCACGCCCCTTCCCCTTGCAATTTGACAAAATATGGAAACGGTGCTAAACACATATCTACAGGGATTTCCTACATGTAGGGTCATCCTGAATCACAGGAGATTATAAGAGATGGGATTTCAGGTCCTCAGAAAAAGCCCACAGATGAGAGTAGCAATCAAATACCATACAGCAATCTGCAGCTTCATTTTTTGCATAATTACACAACTGATAAAGTGCAAAAAGTTTAATCTCCTTTTCAGTAAATTCAATTGCTTAAACAATATTAAAAGCAATTCCATGGAATGTGATATATTAAATTTCTATCAGACTCAGGGAGTTATTTATTAGTCTGTAGCCTGTCAAATCAATGGATTCTAAACAGAACCATTTGCGGACATGAGAAAACCAACATTGTGATTTCAGACCAGGTCTGACACAAAGTGGGCTGTGCAGCCACAAAAGATAGCTACAGGCTTGAAATTTCAGATTTAAGAAGAAGAGGGGTTATACTATCTGAGTAGCGAAAACAAAGGCGCTGATCAGTTGTGCAGTTACTGCACAGCTGATCTGCGGCTTTGTTTTCGCATATGCAAAAATCTGGTTTTGTAAACAGAACAGTTTATCATCTATTTCTATGCCATCCAGCTGATTATTTCCAAGACACAACATTATGATTTATGACCTTGGCAGTTGCAGGTTTCCCAATGAAGATCAATTACAGGACCTTTTTTTTCCCCAATTCAAAAACATGCAGTATAATGAGAGGAGGCAAGAACTCTAAGTTCAGAATTTTCTTGTTTTACTTGTAGGCACTGGCACTTATTCCAGGGACTGAGAGTATAAATTAAATACATTTTTAACAGCCAGCGAGTACTGATGTAGCCATTTCAGCTTTATGGTATAAGTCTTCATTCACAAGACCTAAAATGTCAACAAATTCATGCCCTGTGTGAGGCAACAAATTTGTAAATATTCTGAGAGAAAATCAAGTTCTCGCTAACATTTCCAAACATTTTGCTGTATCTATGATCATACACTTTAACACAAACCACTGATATGATTATGGTACCATTGAAAGCAATATAATTATTATTATATTCATTAAAGCTGGTGCAATGTTACATGCTGCTGCACATGTTATTTAGAGAAAGTGCCCATCACATGCACTTTGTGTATACTTCAGTCCATTTCAATATATTGATAAACCAAATTCACTAAAAATCATAATTCCTTGCATGGAAAAAAACATTGACACAAAATACTATCCAACGATTATTGTCTACGCGCCAGCGCGTAGACTACTCTAATGTTTGAGATTGACCTACTTACAAGACACTCATACACCTCTCTACAACTGCAACTACACGGTTTTGAGTCTAGTGGCTTGACCATCGTGTAAGTAGGATTCCGGGTCGTTTCGCCAAGGACCGTGTAAACACCCAAAACACCCATGCAAACCTCACTTTGGTTGGTAACATTTGTACCAATAGTGCAGTTGGTACCAAAATGGGTCAAATTGTAAAATTCTTGGAATTGGTGCATGATTGCATTCTATCTAAGCAAGAACGGAATGAAATGAACCGACGGGTCAGGACCGCGCCCCACCTGTGTAGCCAATTACATTCTATCCGAGCCACAGCAGAATGAAATGAACCGACAGTATTGTGACGGTCGATTGTCAGGTATGAATGCTTTGACCGCGCAGCGTTTTATTTCTGTTCAGACAAATGCACCACGATGAAATGAGAGTACGGTCAGATTCTTTGACATTCTAATTTATATATGCGAAGCGTAGACCAAGCTTTTTGTTAAAGCTTATACTTGTCAAGAGAAAGTTCTAATGTCCTTATCAACCATATTTGAACCACGGCACCATAAAAAGGGTCTTTTGGGTATCCAATCAGTCCATCACAAACCAACATGTACAGTCACAGGAAAAGGCTAGAAGCTTGAAATTTCATATTTAACTAGAAGAGGAATATTGTATTATCCATGTAGTGAAAACCAAAGCCCTGAGCAGCATTGCAGCTGCACAGCTGATCTCAGTCTTTTTTTTGGCGCATGCAAAAAAAAAAAAAAAAAAAATTGTTTCCTTATCAGCAATATTTAGCCTCACATGTATCTCTCGTAATTGAATAATCTCTGATAGAATGATGAAGAAGGTAATTCATTTATCCAAGAAAATGGACTTTAGGTCAAAGAACAATATGAGCTGCGTCATGACAAAAAATGGATTGTTGCCTATGCGAAAACAAAGGCGCAGATCAGCTTTGCAGTAATTGCACAGCTGATCATTGCCTTTGTTTTCGCTACTCGGATAGTAAAAGTCCTCTTCTTGTTAAATCCAAAACTTCAAGCTTCTACAGCCATCTTCTGTGACTGCACAGGCTGATTTGTGTCAGACCTTGTCGGAAATCCCAAAGACCAGTTTTCTCGCGTCCCGGCTAATAATGATCCTTGTCACAAGAAAACCATCTTTTCTGTTTTGATCTGATTTGATCTGCATGAAAACTAACATAGATCAGCTGTGTTGTGACAACTCCATGGATCAGCGATATGGTTTTTACTGCACAGATGGTACATAACCTCTCTACTTCAAGCATCCATCTAGCATATACCTCTGTGGCTGTACAGTCCAGTTTGTGATAGAGATACTCCGAAATCCATAAGACCATTTTTCTATTCCGTAGCCACTACTGCCAAGAATGGTCAACAGTATCACAAGAGCCACCTCGTGGGAAAACCAACAATGTGGTTTCCGAACAGGTCTGACACAAACCAGGCTGTACAGTCACAGAAAAGCGCTATCACACAGCAGGTCTGACACAAACCAGGCTGTACAGTCACAGAAAAGAGCTATAAGCTTGAAATTTTGGATTTAAGTAGAAGAGGAATTGTACTATCCAAGTAGCGAAAACAAAGACGCTGATCAGCTTCGCGGTTACCGCGAAGCTGATCTGCGTCTTTGTTTTCGCCTATACAGATTGTTGGTTTTCCCATGAGGCAGCTCACAGGTTGCCATATGACTCCTAAGACATCCTTTAAGTTTAATGTAAACACACTTAACTGAAGCAACAGTTCTAGGCTTTCCAAATGACGAAAGAATACAGAATAGACCATGATAAGTCTCTACTCTACTTGCACTAGTTCAAATCTCCAAACATTGGAAAATAATCACAGAATAAAACATTTATCCAAGAAAATGAATAATAACAAATCATTACTAACGATTATTTCAAAGAACAATATCGGCCTTGTATGGTATGTACAATATCACATGCTCCTATTTACATAGTGACTGATATATGATAATAACATCCCAGTCAATTTCACTGACATGTAGCTATTTATATTTAAGTGAAAATGAATCTACATTGACCTAGCTATGACATCAAAGTAACAAAATCGTAATTATTTCAGTGGATCAGCTTTCGCTTGAAGAAAATAAAATGCGCCTTGAGAAAAACCAGTCTTCCGAATTTGAAACCCAGTGAATACACTTTCCAACATGCCTGCCTCTTTTATATTATATCATAAAATTATGCAACAGAGCAATATATTTCAACCCCAAGTGCTTACATGTATAAATGACTCTGCACATACAGTAATGAAGCACATGCTAATTTGTGGTCTTATACCTTACATGGCTTAAATAGGTTTTTGAACGATGAGGCTTAAATACTAATTGAGCCATATACCTATAATCTTTCAAATATACTAAATGAATCTGTGCGCGAGAAAACCAGCAATTTGGGTTCCGACCAGGTCCTACACAAACCGGGCTGTACAGTCACAGAAGATGGTTAGAGGCTGGAGATTTCGGAGAGTAGCGAAAACAAAGGTGCTGATCAGCTTTGCAGTTACTGCAAAGCTGATCTGCGCCTTTGTTTTCGCCTATGAAGATTGTTGGTTTTCCCATGCAGCGGCTCATATACTAAACATATACTAATCAACATTCTAAAACCCTCCAGCCATTACTTTAAATTGGGACATTTATAATAATAACAGCAAAGTATGGTTACAACTAACCAAACAAAAAATCTTCTCAATGTAAGCTAATTGTTTCAAATGAAATCGAGCCTGCTCATAAATCCAAACCTACCATGCTTGTACAAATTTGCATAAACCCAGCACATGAGCACGGCATCTGAGTCAACTTGAAGTCGGATATTGGTTGTATTTTGGTCACGACGTCACACAACCAATAACCAATATCCTCGCCGATCCGACGTCCAAATTAAAATGTCAAAATCACTTTCAAATTCAATGTCAATCCGACGTTAGTCCAACATTAGAGTCTGACGTCAATCCAACATCTGTGGGACGTCAAATGCCTGCTGGGACTGGTTACATGAAAACCAAGGTCAATATCAGCTAATACCACACCTTTCTTTTTTCCTTGACTATACAACAGTATCAGTTATCTCAATCAAAAATTTCAAGCACATATACTTATTATACTTATGCATAACTTGTAACTTCCTTCGCTGACTGTGGTGGACTCTGAATTCAAGTGTTTTGGCACCCTTATTTAATATGTACTACTTTAAATTGAAGAGCTTTCAAAACCATGAATTTTGATATAAAGTTGATGAAAATCGGCTGGAAAATAAGAAAGTTATGGGCAATTTAACATGCAAAAAATGATTTTATGGGCGCCGCCATTTTGTTTATTCGGTTAGTTTTCATATTTTTATTAAAATCAAAATAACCACTGAACCCAATTATAATAAATACTTCTTCAAGCATTGGGGTCAGCTAGTTATACATTCTGGAGAAAGTTTTTTTCAAAATCGCCTGAGAAATAGAGCAATAAGAGCAATTTAACGTATTCAAAATGGCCGCCAGGAGTCTACTTTTGGTAATGCATGGAGTCTAAATTAAAACTGAAAAAATCAATTTAAATGATTTTTCACGAATATTTTCCTATCAAACTTTGATAGCTGTTTATTTCTAGCAACAGGCAATATTGTTACTCAAATTGGCACATATTCTATGTTAAAGGAAGCCTTTAATTTTGATTTTATCCTAATTTTTTAACCTCAACTAGAAAACAAAATGGCGGCCGTCCATATTTTATACTTAATTACCCATAACTTTCTTATTACACCACCAAATTTCATCAAATTTATATCAAAATGCTTGGTTTTGAAAGCTCTTGAATTTGAAGTACATATCAATTTAGGGTACCAAAACACTTTAAAACAGATTTTCTTATGACAAATTAGCCGATTTTTGCTCAAAACATACATTGTGGGTACACGCTAGAACTGCCTCGCCGAGGCGGTTCTAACGAGTACAGTTCAACCTCGTTATAACGCGCCTCGCTATAGTGCAGTTTTCAGTATAACACGGTCATGGCATGGCTCCCAAAATGATTATTTTGCTATATGTCTATTGTAAATAACCTCATTATAACACGGTTCACTTATAACACGGTCTGTTTTCATGGACCCCAAAGATAGCGTTATAATGAGGTTGACCTGTACCTACAATGTATGTGTTGGATTAAAAATAAGACAATTAGGTATTCCCCTGCAAACCCCAGTTTTTCTATATAAAAGTGGGGTTTGAGAGGGTATACATTTCACGGACATGTTTTCCTGATGAATAGTATTTATATACTTTTGCGGACAACAAAGGATGCATGATAGATGAACGAGTCCATTATTGGCAACCTCGACATAAATATTTTCACTAGCTTTATGTTCAAAATTTTAGCATCATGAAAACATGTCCGTGAACTGTATACCCCCTCAAACCCCACTTTTATATAGCAAACTGGGGTATGCAGGGGTATACCAATTTTTCTTATTTTTGCTCCAAAACATAGATTGTGGGTACTCGTTAGAACTGCCTTGGTTCTTACGTGTACCCACAATCTATGTTTTGAGCAAAAATAAGAAAAATATCAAAATTTTTCTACTGAAAGTTTTCAATTTTTTAAAAAAATCTGTATATTACATGGGCATGTTTTCGTAATGGGAAAACAGGCAGTGCAATAAAATGTTTGTAAAACAAGGAAGATATCAACATTAATTCTCTGCATTTGACAAGACTGCTATTTAAGGGAGAAATTAATGTACTGCATAATTAATAATGTTAGCTTGGTCAAATCAAGAAAATGTTACAAATTTGTCTCATATTTAAGAGCTATGTTGAAATTCATAATAGTATTTAGTGCAACAAATTTGCTACATAATTTTGCAAAGCTATAAAATTTTTAGGAACAAGCTGAGCCTAAAGCCCTTTTGCCAATTCCATAACTTACATATATTTGAAAATTTGACAAGTAAAAGTCGCAAAAAAAATCTGAATTAATATTAGAGAAAGTACACAAGTTTCAGACTTTGATGAATGAACCTTTTTTGTAGGTCTAACATTTACGAAAAGAAAACAAAATATTATACTAGATATCTTATTTCCAAAATAATAAAGCTTTTTTTCTTCATTTCTTTTTTTCTTTTCTTTTTTCTTTTTTTTTTTTTTGCTTTCAAAATTTTGTTTTTCTAGTATTTCCAAAACTGTATTTAATCTCAAGTTTTTGTTGCTTTCAAGATAGATCCAATCCAGCTTGACCGCTTTTGAAAACAATTACAACTTAAGTGTGATACCCAAGAGCAGGTCCAGTTAACACGTACAGCAGGAACCTCATCCCGCATTTAGGAGATTTTATTCCATGGTGCAGTAGTACATTTTCTCATTAGTTGTCAATTACTGATGAGAGGGTTAGTTCTGATTATAAGTAAACTGGTTTGGTTTGATAACCAGTTATTGAGTACTAGGAGAGCACATATACTGCTCTGGTTTTATAACCAATTGTTGAGCACAGAGTATATGTAAACTGCTTTGGTTTGATAACCAAATGATGAGCACAGAGTATAGGTAAACTGCTTTGGTTTGATAACCAATTGATGAGCACAGAGTATAGGTAAACTACTTTGGTTTGATAACCAAATGATGAGCACAGAGTATAGGTAAACTGCTTTGGTTTGATAACCAAATGATGAGTACAGAGTATAGATAAACTGCTTTGGTTTGATATTCAATTGATTAGCACAGAGTATAGGCAAACTGCTTTGGTTTGATAACCAAACTTTGAGCACTGGGTATAGGTAAACTGCTTTGGTTTGGTAACCAATTGGTGAGCAGTGAGTATAGGTAAGTTGCTTTGGTTTGATAACCAATTATTGAATATGGAGTATACATTTACTGCTCTGGTTTGATAAACAATTGTCAAGCATAGAGTATAGGTAAACTGATCTGGTTTGATAACCAATTGATGAGCACGAAGTATAGGTAAACTGCTTTGGTTTGGTAACCAATAGTTGGGCATTAAGTTCAATAGCTATAGATTTGTAAACAATTTTTGAGCAGTAAATATAGGTAAATTGCTTTGGTAACTAATTGTTGAGCACAGAGTATGCATTTACTGCTTCGGTTTCATAACCAACTGATGATTACAGAGTATACATATACTGCTTTGGTTTGATAATCAATGGTTGAGCAGAGAGTATAGGTAAACTGCTTTAATTTGGTAACCAATTGTTCAGCACGGAGTGTACATATACTGTTCTGGTTTGATAACCAATTGATGAGCACTGAGTATAGGTAAACTGCTTTGGTTTGATAACCCATTGTTGAGCACAGAGTATACGTATACTGCTTTGGTTTAAAACCAATTGTTGAGCACTGAGTATAGGTAAACTGCTTTGGTTTGATAACCAATTGTTCAGCACAGAGTATACGTATACTGCTTTAGTTTGATAACCGATTGATGAGCAGTGAGTAAAGTTTAACTGCTTTGATTTGATAATCAATGGTTGAGCAGTGAGAATAGATAAAACTGCTTTGGTTTGGAAACCAATTGTTGAGCTTGGAGTATACATATACTGCTTTGGTCTGATAATCAATTGTTGAGCACTGAGTACAGGTAAACTGCTTTGGTTTGATAACCAATTGTTGAGCATGCGTATATGTATACTGCTCTGGTTTGATAACCAATTGTTGAGCAGTGAGTGTAAATATACTGCTTTGGTTTAACAACCAATAGTTGAGCACATAGGTAAACTGCTTTGGTTTGGTAACCTGTATATAGTTGGTCAATAGATTTGGTATTGACCAGAGGACCAATGGTCCTATAAATGCTCTCCTGAGATCTGGGATATGCGACCTAAGCTGACCTTGCCATAAAATAGGTCCTGGGGTCATTATTTATATAAACTTTGTAGAGCTACATTCACTGATGCTTCAGGCAAAGTTTCAAAATCATAGGTCTTCCAGTTATGAATAAGATTTATAAAGGTTTTTGCTATTTACAGCCATGATGGCCATCTTGGTCACGTGACCTGAACCATTTATATTAACTTTCATTCCCCTTTCCTAACGATGCTCCCCATAAAGTTTGGCTTTGACTGGCCAAGCGCTTTCAGAGAAGATGTTTGAATATTATGGTCATATATGTATATAGCCCCGGGGCAGGGGCAGACAACCCCCTGAGGACTTTCTTTTTTTCATAAACATAAATCTTCTGTCCATTTGCATACTCCGAGCAAGTCCCCCCCCCCCCTCCCCCCATTTAATTACATTTTAATAATTTTCCCCATTCAAATGTATTGGCAACCTATGTTGGCCTTGCCATAAATTAGGTCAAGGTCATCCCAAGGTCATGATTTATATAAGCTTTGTAGAGCTCCTCTCCCTGATGCTTCATACCAAGTTTCAAAATCATAGGCCTTCTGGTTCTGGAGAGGAAGATTTTTTAATGTTTTTGCTATTTATAGCCATGGCGGCCATCTTGTCATGTGACCTTGACCATTCATATAAACTTTCATTCTCCCTTCCTAAGAATGCTCCACGAGAAGTTTGGCCTTGATTGGCCAAGCGGTATCAGAGAAGAAGAACTTTGAATATTATGGTAATATATACATGTATATTGCCCTGGGGTGGGGGCAGACCTGCTCCTGGGGTACATTTATTTTCAGAATGATAAATATTCAGTCCACTTGCCCATTTCCATAAAGTTTTTCCTTTCAAATGACATTTTGACAATTTTCCCCATTCAAATGCATGGGCGCCCTTGCCATAAGATAGGTCAAGGTCATCCCAGGCCCATGATTTATATAAACTTTGTAGAACTCCCCCCTGATGCTTCATGCTAGATTTCAAAATCGTAGGCCTTCCGGTTCTGGAGAAGATTTTTAAAGGTTATTGCTATTTATAGCTATGGTGGCCATCTTGGTCATGTGACCTTGACTATTTATATAAACTTTCATTCCCCCATCCCAAAGATACTACATATAAAATTTGGCTTTGATTGGTCAAGGGGTTACTGAGAAAATTAAGTTTTACATTTAATTTGTAAATGACCTTTGGCCAAGGTCAAGAAATGACCTTGACCTGAATCTGAATGGTTTACTGTTGATACGCCAAACTGACAATACTTCACCAGGGGGGTGTGCCAGGAGGGAAATTAGTCCCTGGCTCTCATAAGAGATGCGAAATTGGACACACGGTCATCAGACATTTCAGCAGAGGAGATCAGAGAATCAGGTAGGTCATTCCAGTCCCTGATACTGTCTGTGGAAAGAAACTACTTATGGAAGCTTCTTTGCTAGCTGAAGGTATCTGAAAAGCCAGAGTGTTGATTTCTATAATGCCTATTCTTTGGGATAAGGTCATCTGTGGGTATTCTGGCTTTACCCTTTAGACCTTTGTATAGCAATATAAGTCTACTATCCTTCCTCCTTTTCTTTGAGATTCCCATTTCAGTTGACCTAAAATGCCAGTCATGCTCCCAGTTTCAAAAACATAATTTCAAGTCACAAACCTTGCCGCACGATTTTAGACCTTTTCCAGTTCTTCCTGGAGGCCACGAGTGTGAGGGTCCCAAACTGAGCTTTCATATTCCAAGACCGGCCGCACCAGTCCTTTATAAGCTGCTTCTTTCGCATCTGGGGGACAAGAATACAAATTTCTCCTCAAGAATCCAAGAGATCTGTTAGCCTTTGTACAAACATTGGAAATACACTGGGTGCTTCCTTGGTCCCGATATAAAAAGGTTTTGTTTGACTTTTTGGTAACAGATTTTGTTCTACTTTTCAACACAGTAAATCTCCACAAAACAGAGTCGACATTAACATAAATTGCTTAATTTATATCACTTTTTAACGAATCAAATTAAATTTTACTATTAAGATGCATTCAAAGCACTATATTATGACTTGAAATTCTTTCAGTGACGTCATAAATTAGAATCAAATCAAATCTTTGACCAAATTCTAGGAATTAGTGTAGAAAAAAATCCGGTACCTGAATCAAACAAAACCAAATCCTATCGGGACCTGTATTAAAAGTCAAACAAAACCTTTTTATATCGGGACGAAGGAAGCACCCAGTGAAATATGAGTCATTTAAATACTCACAACACTTCATTAGCTCCACATGTTGTATGTATCTACCAACTTTCAGGTCACAGGCTACAAAACTTCCAGAGAAATTCTGTTTTCACTTTTTTTTTTTTTCATTGAAAAGCCTATGTAACCAAAATTGACCTTGCTGTAAAATAGATCAAGGTCAACCCAAGGTCATGATTTATATAAAATGTGATGGGCCAGAGTCCCTGATGCTACACACCAAGTTTCCTTGAAATCGGTCCACCGGTTCCAGAGAAGATATTATTATGGTTTTTACCATATATGGGCATGGCAGCCATCTTGGTCATGTGACTTGGACCATTTGTAAAAACTTTCGTTCCCCCTTCCTAAGGATGTTCCACATGAAGTTTGGCTTTGACTGGCCAAGCGGTTTCAGAGGAGAAGATCTTTGAAATTGTCGACGACGGACGGACAACTACGACAAAGTATGGACACCGGAGCATGGCCATCCTATAAGCTCACCTTTTGAGCCTTCGGCTCAGGTGAGCCAATAACCAATTGTTGAGGCTCTGTGCAGGTAAACAGCTTTTGTTTTCATAACCATGTTGTTGGTAACCAATTGTTGAGCAGTATGTATAGGTGAACTGCTTTAGTTTTGATAACCAATTGATGAGCACTGAGTATTATAAGTAACATCTAGGTAAATAGGTATAGGTTTGCGCAACCAATTATAGGTAAATTGCTTTGGTTTGGTAACCATTTAGTATTGAGCACTGAGAATAGATAAACTGCTTTCTATGCAAAACTAGGATGTCAAAACAATGATCATTGAGCAAACTAAGATGGTAGGCTATCGACCATATACAGTGATACAAGAGTTATCATCACTCATCACATGAGCTACTCCATGAGAAAACCAGATTTTTGCCTATGCGAAAACAAAGGCGCAGATCAGCTTCGCAGTTACACTGCGAAGCTGATCAGCGCCTTTGTTTTCGCTACACCGCTAGTACAATCCCTCTTCTTTCTAAATCCGAAATTTTAAGCTTATAGTCAGTTTCAGAGACTGTACTGACCGGTGTGTGTCGGACCTGTTCGGAAACCCTGAAGACCGTTTTTCTTACATCGCGGCTCATATTGTCTCACTTGATTACTTGTCCTCTGGTGGCACTATTCCCTATAGTCTTATTATTTGAGCTCCTTAACGAGAAAACCAGATCTTTGCATATGGAAGAAACAAAGCCACAGAATACAGCTGATCAGCACCTTTGTTTTTGCTACACCAAATTCACCAATAGTACAACACCTCTTCTTTTTAAATCCGAAATTTCATTCTTCTAACCTGCTTCTGTGACTGTACAGATCCTTTTGTATCATACCTGGTCAGAAACCCTGGAAGACCAATTTTCTCGCATTGCAGCTCATTTGATACAGGCATGTTTTCCCAATCTCTTGTACTGCTAGACCTGTTGGAGTCAATAACATGGCAGTTTCTAATTCTGCTATTGTCACCTATCATCTGTCAATACTCTCTAGATTTATCTGTGTACTATTAGATTTGTTTGTTATTAGGCTTCCAAGGGCCATGGTAAACAGCTGAGGTCATGCAATTCAGGATTGAAATTCAGATTTTAGCTTTCACTGGATGATGAAAAATATTAGACTGTTTTCATGTCTGTGATGCCCGAAGGGCTTCTCGGAGACATTAAAACCAGAGGACCAATGGTCCTGTAAACGCTCACCTGAGATTTGCTGTATATCTATATATAGAATGATATAGAAAATAGTCCCAGTATAGGGGCAGATGAAGCCCTTGGGCCATTTTTTTTTTTTTTCAGAATAATCAATACAAGTTTTTCCCTTCAAATGACATTCTAACAGTTTACCCATTCAAATACATAGGCAACCCATGTTGACTTTGCCTTAAAATAGGTCAAGGTCATCACAGGGTCATGATTTATACATACATTGTAGTACTTGAGTCATCGATGCTTCATGCCAAGTTTCTTCGACATTGATCCACCGGTTCCGGAGAAGATTTTTGAAGGGTTTATACCATATATGGGCATGGTGGCCATCTTGGTCATGTGACCTTGATTATTCATACACACATTGATTCCACAATTCTATAGATGCTTCACATGAAATTTGGCTTTGATTGGCCAAGCTGTTTCAGAGGAGAAGATGTTTGAATATTATGGTAATATGCATGTATAATGCCCCGGGGCTGGGGCAAATGAGCCCCTGGGGTCCAATTTTTTTCAGAATCATTAATATTCAGTCCTACTGCCCATTTCCTGCAAGACTTTCACTTTAAATGACATTTTAAAAGTTTTCCCCATTCAAATGCATTGGCGACCTATACTGACCTTGTTGTAAAATAGGTCAAGGTCATCCAAAGGTCATAATTTATAAACCCATTGTAGTACTTCAGTCCCCAATGCTTCATGCCAAGTTTTGTTGAAATCGGTCCATTGGTTCAGAAGAAGAAGAATTTTAAAGGGTTTTTACCATATATGGGCATGGCGGCCATCTTGGTCATGTGACCTGGATTATTTATAAACACATTGATTCCCCCTTCCCATAGATGCTTCCAATAAAATTTGGCTTTGATTGGCCAAGTGGTTTCAGAGAAGAAGATTTTTTTAATATTTTTGTAATATACATGTATATTGCCCCGGGGTGGGGGGCAGACCAACCCGTGGGGTCCAAATATTTTTCAGAATTACCTACCTTCAGTCCATTTGCCCATTTCCTGCAAGATTTGCCTTTCAAATGACATTTAAACAATTTTCCCCATTCAATGCATGGGCGAACTATGTTGACCTTGCCGTAAAATAGGTCAAGGTCATCCAAAGGTCATAATTTATAAACAAATTGTAGTACTCTAGTCCCCAATGCTTCATGCCAAGTTTCGTTGAAATCGGTCGAGTGGTTCCAGAGAAGAAGAATTTTGAAGGGTTTTTACCATATATGGGCATGGCAGCCATCTTGGTCATGTGACCTGGATTATTTATAAACACATTGGTTCCCCCTTCCTATAGATGCTTCATATAAAATTTGGCTTTGATTGGCCAAGCAGTTTCAGAGAAGAAGATCTTTGAAAATGGTGGACGACGACGGACGGACGGACGAACGGACGACGGACGGATCATGGCCATCCTATAAGCTCACCTTGTGAGCCTAACGGCTCAGGTGAGCTAACAACTAATGTTTTTCATCATCCAGTGAAAGCTAAAATCTGAATTTCAATACTTATATTTACATTTTATATTATCAATCAAGTATCAGATTTTTAATTGCACATATCATCACTCACTTTCATGTTATTTGACATTAAATATGGCTTGAAGTAATTTAACGTCAAATTTTCGCGCTTAACGTCATGACGATACACGACCGATGTCACGCCAACAAGAGTAAACAAACAACGTCATTGGCTGGTTTTGATGTCGCCCTGCCCACGCCTTGTCGCCCCGCCCACAGGGGTGGCCTCAAGATCATGTGACTTAATGTTTTTCATTGGAAAATGAAGAACATCAAGAAAGATACTTTCATCTACTAGATGACCACCAAATATGTGAAAGGCAGCCCTTGTGACCAAGTGGTTAAGAGACCTGATATTTCATTACCATTTGATAATCTCAATGCTGTGTCTGGTGTGGGTACAAGCCCCAAGGTTTTTTCTCGGGATTCTCCCATTTTCACCCCAACTACTGATTGGTCCGTCTCATATGAGCTGAAATGATCTTAAAAGGGATGTTAAACTGAATTAACGAAATATACAGATCAAAAGCTTTGCACAGATGATAATAATTTTAAAGGTTAAATATTGTCCAAAAATAGTTTCAAATTCATTCAGACAAGCATTTCAAAAGTTTCATATGGATCTAAATCAGTGAACTTGTTAACTATATGCAAAAACGGGCTTTGATGGTTTTATAGCATCGTGAGAAAACTGGACTGCGAAGCTGATCAGCGCCTTTGTTTTCCCTAAACGGATAGTATAATCTCTCTTCTTCTTAAATCCGAAATTTCAAGCTTCTAGCCTGCTTCTGTGACTGTACAGGTCTGTTTGTATCGGATCTGGTCGGAAACCCTGAAGACCGGTTTTCTCGCGACACGGCCCATATGTCAAGGGTTATATTCTGTTAAAGATATCTTTTTGATACTTAATAGTTGTAAATGTGATGCAAATTATTCTTTGATAACCATGCCTAAGCAATTTAAAGCCTCCTAGGTCCTATTGAAAAAAATATTAGAAAAAAATTGTAATCAATAATTCTTAAAAGCATATTAAATTTATATAAAAACATGATTATGACCAAAAGTGTTCATAATTTGATATATACCAGCTATAAATCTAGTTTTAGTGCCAAGGTCAGCTGAAGGTCACAATCTTCAAGCCACAATTGTTTCTCAAACTTTTTCTGCTGTACAGCAGTAGTGAAATGCATTACAGCCCCTTTCACTCAAGTTTGCCGTTTGAGCATTTGCATCACACAAGAAGACCATGTATTCCGAAGATCTGAGTTTCTTTTCATGTTGTCCTCAAAGTGATCTGCTGATTTGAGTGACAGCTTCAAACTAAATGACCTTTAAAAACGGCAAACTCGAGTGAAATTTTTAACTTCCTATGTGGAATTTTTACCATGTATATACCGATCAGGTGACTGCTTAAATTGATAAAATTCTGCTTTTGTCTCTATCCTGTTACAAATGTGTGTTCTTAATATGCATTGTGTATGTTGTGCAAAGAATTTTGAAATAAAAATGTGCTTTAACCAAGCAATTACAATGTTTTTATCAGAAGAGGTGACATCATTACCTAAAGATAAATGCTGAATAGATTTTAAGAATACCTGGCACCTGGGACACAGTTTCAGTTCTAAAATAGAATAAAAAGTTACCCGATTTACAAACAAACGGCAAACTCGAGTGAACAAATTTGATTGACCTAAATGCTCAAACTGCAAACTCGAGTGAAAGGGGCTGTATTTTATAGCCTCACAAGTTTTACATGTTTTATGAATTATACGTAGAACTCCTAACAGGAGTTGTGATATCTGGTTATCAATGAGGCATCTTACAGCTCATCTGAGTCGCAACGCGAAAAAACAGGTCTTTTGGATTTCAGACCAGGTCCGACACAAACCGACATATACACCCACAGAAGAAAGCAAGAATCTTGAATTTTTTGTTACAGTCTTAGAGGAGGAATTGTACTATCTATGTGGCGCTAACTGCACAGCTGATTTGCGTCTTTGTTTTTGCATTAGCAAAGATCCGGTTTTCTAAGGATGCGGCTCATTTGCAAGTTTTATTCCAAGACCATCATGAAAATGGAAATTTCCACAATAAAATGCCATATTTCTCCTGATGTTCAGTGGCATGAAATGGGTATTGTCATTTGAGAACAAGCCTAGTTTATGCCACAATGAGCATGTTAAAGGTTCTGAATTTAGCCAATTCAAAGATGACCTACACCATGAAATCTGACTAAATAAAAATAACCTCCCATTTCCATATCCAAAAAGCCAGATTTGAAAAATATCAATGTTTGACTCTCTCTCAAATGCAATGTTTGATCCAATCACAGACCCTGCCAGCAGGCTCTCTCTCTGAATGTGGCTCAAATGCAAATATTCGAGAGAAATCATGCTCTATCTGCCATTTATTTTGACAGTTTCAATATGCTTTCCATGTCACATTTATGCATGCCATAATGAACAAAATGCTAAAGTTTCAAGATGTCAATCAAAAAGTAAAAAAATCTCCCAAAGCAGAGCAGTATGTCATTTTCAAGACAAGGCACAAGTTAAGCTCCATCAACATGAAGGCACTGTGTATTTTATGGAGTGGAGTCATGGATTGGAGTCTTGGACTGGAGTGGAGTATTGGAGTAGATACTTGGAGTGGAACTTTGGAGTTATATTTTGTGTGTGAAACAGACAACTCAATTCTGGTGAGAAATTTGTCTCGGGGCGAACCTATGCCATCACAAAATGTTTAACAATTGCATAAACTGTAAGAGTAACGAATGAGAAACAGAAATTAACCATTAATCTGGTAATGCCTTTGTTACATGTTTCACTATTGTGTCCGTTCAAACGAGACAAATTTTACCACCAGAATTAATGTTTCTTTTTTGCTCCAACATTTCCACTCCAAAAATCCACTCCAATACTCCACTCTATGGCTCCAATCCAAAGACTCCACTCCATGACTCCACTCCTTAAAATATACAGTGCCCAAAGTCAGTGATTAAATATTTGTTTTCATATGCCATTTTCTTCTTTACCTGCTCATTCAAAAAGAGCAGTTGTCAATTTACTGCCAAAGAATATGTATTAAGTATTGGTTAACTGCTCTGTCAATTAAAGATTCTCCTTTCACAAAACTTGTTATGTTACGTCTACACTGGGCCACGTTCTCACCACGTCCTTACTACATCCTAAACATGTTAAGGTAAGGACATGGTACAGTCTTGTAGGATGTGGGAAGAACGTAGTCAGGACGTAGTGAGGTCTTGATGAATGTGGAGGTCTTGGTCAAATTTTGAGCATGCTCAAAAGAAATGTGGCGAGGATGGGGGTGGAATTAGAACGCAGTAAGAACGCAGTAAGGACGTAGTAAGGATATGGTTAAGACCGTAGTAGGAACTTGTAGGATGTAGTAAGAACCCAGTGCAAACGTAGTAAGGTCTTCATGGACGTGATATATGAACCTGTTGCAGACCATCAAGACCTCACTACGTCTTCACTACGTCCACGCTGCGTCCATCAGATTCTCGATAAGACCCTACCACGCTTCTTGTACGTCCATACCACGTCCTAGAAAACTGCATTCTTATCATGTCGTTGCGGTTCCCAACACGTCCTCTGTAGGTTCTTACCATGTACACGCCAGGCTCTTATCATGTCCTCCGCATTTTATTAATTTTGTTTTAACTGACTTGTTCCCTCAAGCAATCTAAGCTTGTGCGTCAATCATCTTGAAAAAGTGAATTGAGAAGTACTCTTGCAATTCGCTCTCCTTCAATAACACCAAAACTTACTCGGTGCACTCGCACAATAGGATGAGATATTGCTGGGTGCGCCTCTTAAGCTATGAGCTATGAAAATGGATATGATGATGATGTACTCGTTATTCAACTGAGCACAATTATTATAATACATAAACAGTTAGAACGTGCTAAAGCGTAGTAAGCGCGTGGCGTGAACTGCTTGGTCTTCGTGAGGACGTGGTAAGGAGGTAGTGTAAACGGATGACCTAGTGGAAATGTGAAGGACCTACGTAGTAAGGACGTGGTGCGAACGCAGTAAGGACGTGGTGGGGGGCGTAGTGTGAACTTACAAACCAGAAATATTTCATTTTGACCGTCCGCGCCATGTTCTTGAATTGTTTAGGACGTGGTAAGGATGTGGTGAGAACGTGGACCAGTAAAAAAGACATAACATTAAGCAATACCGACAAATGACATGGTACATTTTTGCATATTTACAATTTATTGTTGCTGCATAAACCTATATTTCTCACAGTGAGTAAATTACCTAGCACAATAATTGCAGAAAAGTATTACATTCCAATGCAGTTTAAATTAAGTCTAATAATTCTAGAAAACAGATTCCTGAAATCTGAATTGATTAGCTGTCTCTAAGTATACCTGTTCTAAATCTGAGCCGCATCATGAGAAAACCAACAATGTGGTTTCCGATCAGGTCTGACGAAAACCCGATGGCTAGACGCTGGAAATTTTGGTTTTAGAAAGTAGAGGAATTGTACCATCCCTGTAGCGAAAACAAAGGCGCTGATCAGCTTCGCAGTTACTGCAAAGCTGATCTGCGCCTTTTTTTTATGCATATGCAAAACACTGGATTTCTCATGACGCGGCTCATATAGCTTATTATTTTGAAAAGTTAAAGATAGACAATAATCAAGAACTGGTGTTCTGCTCTTACCTGTTTACAGCCCCCATCACTCGAGTTTGCCGTTTGAGCATTTACATATTAAATAAGAAGACCATGTGTTATGAAGATCTGAGTTTCTTTTCATGTTGTCCACAAACATCTGGATTGATTGATCTGCTGATATGAGTGACAGTTTCAAGCTAAATGATCTTTAAACACCAAACTCAAGTGAAATTTTTATCTTACAGCATTATGTGGAATTTTGGCCATGTAGATACCAATAGGTAACTGCTTAAATTCTGCTTTTGTCCCTATCCTATTTCAAATGTGTGTTCTTAATATGCATTGTATATGTTGCGCAAAGAATTTTGAAATAAAAATGTGCTTTAATCAAACAATTACAATGTTTTTATCATAAGAGGTGACCTCATTACCTGAAAGTAAATGCTGAATAAATTTTAAGAACACCTGGCATCTGGGTCACTCATGTTTCAGTTCTAAAACAGAACTAGAGGACCATTGGTCCTGTAGCTCACCTGAGAGATTATCACATTGTAAGCTCATGAGATTTAAATTAATTGAGAATCGACCAATGAAAGTCTATGCATGGACACTATTGACCCCCGGGGCATGGCCAAATTTGACCCAGGGGCATGACTGGCACAATTTATAATGGGGACTACCAAACATTGCTACATACAAAATATAGAAGCTCTGGGCCTTTTGGTTTCAGAGAAGAAGATTTTTGTTAGTTTTTCCCATTGTAAGTCTATGGAGACTATCTACCCCCGGGGTGTGGCCAAATTTGACCCCAGGGGCATGGCTGGCACAATTTATGTATAGGACCATTAGCCATTGCCACATACAAAATATCAAAGATGTGTGCCCTGTGGTTTCAGAGAAGAAGATTTTTGAATTTTTTTCCCATAGCAAGTCTATTGAGACTATCAACCCCTGGGGCCTGGCCAAATTTGACCCCAGGGGCATGAATGGCACAATTTATGTAGAGGACCATTAGCCATTGCTACATACCAAATATCAAAGCTGTGGGCCTAGTGGTTTCAAAGAAGAAGATTTTTTAATTTTTTCCCATAGTAAGTCTATGGAGACTATCAACCCCCGGGGCGTGGCCAAATTTGACCCCAGGGGCATGAATGGCACAATTTATGTAGAGGACCATTAGCCATTGCTACAAACCAAATATCAAAGCTGTGGGCCTAGTGGTTTCAGAGAAGAAGATTTTTTTAGTTTTTCCTATTGTAGGTCTATGGAGACTATCAATCCCCGGGGCGTGGCCAAATTTGACCCCGGGGACATGATTGGCACAATTTATGTAGAGGACCATTAGCCATTGCCACCTACAAAATATCAAAGCTGTGGGCCCTGTGGTTTCAGAGAAGAAGATTTTTTAATTTTTTTCCCATAGTAAGTCTATGGAGACTATCAACCCCTGGGGCGTGGCCAAATTTGACCCAAGGGGCATGAATGGCACAATTTATGTAGAGGACCATTAGCCATTGCTACATACCAAATACCAAAGCTGTTGGCCTAGTGGTTTCAGAGAAGATTTTTTTTAGTTTTTTTCCTATTGTAGGTCTATGGAGACTATTGACCCCCGGGGCGTGGCCAAATTTGACCCCAGGAGCATGATTGGCATAATTTATGTAGAGGACCATTAGCCATTGCCACCTACAAAATATCAAAGCTGTGGGCCCTGTGGTTTCAGAGAAGAAGATTTTTTAATTTTTTTCCCATAGTAAGTCTATGGAGACTATCAACCCCCGGGGCGTGGCCAAATTTGACCCCAGGGGCATGAATGGCACAATTTATGTAGAGGACCATTAGCCATTGCTACATACCAAATATCAAAGCTGTGGGCCTAGTGGTTTCAGAGAAGAAGATTTTTCTAGTTTTTCCAATTGTAAGTCTATGGAAACTATCCACCCCCGGGGCGTGGCCAAATTTGACCCCAGGGGCATGGCTGGCACAATTTATGTAGAGGACCATTAGCCATTGCCACATACCAAATATCAAAGCTGTGGGCCCTGTGGTTTCAGAGAAGAAGATTTTTTAATTTTTTTCCCATCGTAAGTCTATGGAGACTATCGACACCCCCGGGGCATGGCCAAATTTGACCCCAGGGGCATGAATGGCACAATTTATGTAGAGGACCATTAGCCATTGCTACATACCAAATATCAAAGCTGTGGGCCTAGTGGTTTCAGAGAAGAAGATTTTTTTAGTTTTTCCCATTGTAAGTCTATGTGACCTATCTGTTGCCATGGAAACCACAATTTTGATACAATCTGCTCCAAAACCCAATCCCCCAACCCAATTATGGTTCACATTAAATTTGATCAAGATCGGCCTACTAGCTTCAGAAATATTCTTCTTTGAAATTGTGGACGGACGACGGACGACGACGACGACGGACGACGGATGCCTGCCTATCCTATAAGCTCACCTGTGAGCCTTCGGCTCAGGTGAGCTAATAAAAAGTTACCAGCTGACTGACCTAAATGCTCAAATGGCAAACTCAAGTGAAGAGGGCTGTAATTAGAAATCTTACAAGCCAAAGTCAGATTCTTTAGTTTTTTCTGTGACAACCCAAAACTTGTAATAAGCCGCGTTATGAGAAAACCAACAATGTGGTTTCCGAACAGGTCCAACACAAATGAGCTGTACAAGCACAGAAGATTGGATTTAGAAAGAAGAAGTATTACACTATCTGTGTAGTGAAAACAAAGGTGCTGATCAGCTTCGCAGTTACTGCGAAGCTGATCCAGTTACTGCGAAGCTGATCTGCACCTTTGGTTTCGCACATGCAGATTGTTGGTTTTCTCATGCAGATTGTTGGCTAAAAATGTTTTTAAGGTTCAGTTTAGATGTAACAACAAACTTTGTTAATCTGTGGATTTATTACATGTATTAGGCTCAGTCCTGCCATAACATGAGGTCAGAAGACTACCATGTACACTGAGATGACGTGGGGATTACAAATCAGAGGTTACCGTAAAATTTTGATTGTTGGACACTCAGTTATTAAAAACTAAATATTCTAAAGTCTGTTTCGCAGTGTGTGATAATGGTTTTTTGCAGATATTTTACAACTGTTCAAATGTAGAGGCACAATTAAGCATCTAGTTTGTCGCAAAATGTGCAGCAAAAATTTTGAAAATCGGTTCACAAATAAAAAAGTTCTGGGCAAAAACATTTTTGAATAGGGATTTCCTGTACAAAAATCTCATGGAAGGGAGGTAAATATTTTCCCGCAAAAATTTCAAATTGTAAGTATTTAATCACGATTGCTCAAAATTATCATAAATTGACACAAATGACATACCTGAGACAAAATCTTCATGATCAGGTAAAAATTCTTGAAAAATATGCATTTTCACGATCATCGATTATCTCCCTTGCCAATGCAAAATCCCTATGCAAAATTCATTTTGGTCATAAAAACTATATTTTTTCACCGATTTTCAAAATTTTTGCAGGTCCTATTAGGACAAACTAAGATCAAGATTTTGACATGAAAATAATTTTTCTGTCGTGGCCCATACAAAAATTTTCTGCGAAAAACCATTATCAGAGGCAAGTTTTTAGACAGTAGATGCTCTACCATGCCTTACTTGTAGTTCGATGAAACTAATCGAGAGCGCAATGAAACTATTCATCTAGGTGCAGCCTTACTGGGTCTTTATTGCTTGCCCCTCATGCAATCTGTCTAAAACTTGGTACCATCAAGCTGGCCAGTACGCCACCCCCCAATTGAAGGTAAAGAAGATTTAGCTTAAGATATGAGCCACATCGTGGGAAAACCAACAACATGGTTTCTGAATAGGTCCGACACAAACTGAGCTGTACAAGCACTGAAAAGAGCTAGAAGCTTGAAATTTCGGATTTAAGTAGAAGAGGAATTGTACTATCCGAGTAGCGAAAACAAAGGCGCTGATCAGCTTCGCGGTTACCGCGAAGCTGATCTGCGTCTTTGTTTTCGCTTATGCAGATTGTTGGTTTTCCCATGAAGCGGCTAATATAACAATGTCAAATCAAATCAGTCTTTTCTTCTTGACTTGTATTTAGAAGTATTTAGCAGCTTAAGTCCAATTCGCATGCGCCAAAAATACACACGTGTAAATATACTCCGGTGTGCAAATTTTACTCAGGGTAAGTAAATGGCGCATGCGAACGCAAATACACACCGGAGTATATTTACATATGGGTAAATTTACTCCAGGGTCTGACCAGATGCAAATTTTATTTTTACAAATACACACGTGTAAATTAACTATTATGTGCCATGCGAACGCAAAGTAAAATTTACCCATGAGTATTTTTATTTCAAGTCAATATTCTGCTTTTAGATAACGAATTTTCACATTTTTTGTTCCTAACTTATTATATGACAGTTGCTAAGACTGTGGACATTGTTGCTAAATAAGAGTTTATTGCCATTCATAACATTTTAGATCATATGGAGTCAAACAGCCATCAAACAGCCACACTATTTCTTCATCATTCTTGGTTAGGATTCTTGGGGCATTTTAACAGTAATTCCTTCTAAAAGGATGAAATAAGGGAACTGTATAACTGCTAAGGTTATGCCTGACCATTACATGATTCCCTTCTGCTGCCAAAGTCTACATGAACATCTTGAAGCAGCCTCTTCTTGTTTTGAAAATACAGAAAACTTAAATGAACAGGTTTTAATCCAGAAATGATAAATTTACCTACAAAAATACTCCTGGCGATAAAACCCATGCGAACGCAATTTAAATTTACTCTCAGGCAAGTAGCTTATGAGGGGATCTTGTCATGAGCTCTTGTCTCAGGTTGATTTGCACACCGGAGTATAAATACACACCGGAGTATATTTACACGCGTGTATTTTTTGCGCATGCGAATTGGACTTTAGTTTTTTCAAAGCTATTAGTATTAATATGAAATCATTATCTGGATAATATTATAGATAATGACTATGATACATCCTAACTTTCTTCTTAGGTAAAAATCTGTGGCCATATGCAAAACAAACATAATGCTAGTTAGTGTTTCTTATAATATACACTTGTAAATTTCTCCCACTGCAAATTTTGATAATGTCAATATCCTCATTCTGACAAAGTTCATTAAAATTTCTACATGTTGTATACTGCAACAAACTACAGATTGTGACAGTGACATGATATGTCTACAGATTGTGACAGTGACATGACATGTCTACAGATTGTGACAGTGACATGATATGTCTACAGATTGTGAGTGACATGATATATCTACTGATTGTGACAGTGGCATATATGTCTACAGATTGTGACAGTGCCATGATATATCTACTGATTGTGACACAAACATGGTATGTCTATAGATTGTGACAGTGACATGATATGTCTACAGATTGTGACAGTGAAATGATAAGTCTACAGATTGTGACAGTAATATATGATAGGTCCAGAGATTGTGTGACAGCTTCATGATATGTGTTGAGATTGTGATAGTGTCATGATATGTCTACAGATTGTGGCAGTGTCATGATAAGTCTACAGACTGTAACAGTGTAGTGATATGCCGATAGAATGCTACAGTGCCATGTTATGTCTACAGATTGTGACAGTGACATGATATGTCTACAGATTGTGACAGTGATATGTCTACAGATTGTGACAGTGACATGATATGTCTACAGATTGCGACAGCGTCATTATATGTCTACAGATTGTGACAGTGATATGTCTACAGATTTTGACAGTGTCATGATATGTCTACAGATTGTGACAGTGTCATGATATGTCTACAGATTGTGACAGTGATATGTCTACAGATTGTGACAGAGTCACGATATGTCTACAGATTGTGACAGTGATATGTCTACAGATTGTGACAGTGTCATGATATGTCTACAGATTGTGACAGTGATATGTCTACAGATTGTGACAGCGATATGTCTACAGATTGTGACAGTGATATGTCTACAGATTGTGACAGTGTCATGATATGTCTACAGGTTGTGACAGTGACCTGATATGTCTAGATTGTGACAGTGTCATGATATGTCTACAGATTGTGACAGTGACATGCCATGTCTACAGATTGTGACAGTGAAATGATATGTCTACACATTGTGACAGTGGCATGACATGTCTATAGATTGTGACAGTGACATGACATGTCTACAGATTGTGACAATGTCATGATATGTCTACAGACTGTGACAGTGACATGATATATCTACAGATTGTGACAGTGTCATGATATGTCTACAGATTGTGACAGTGAAATGATATGTCTACAGATTGTGACAGTGTCATGACATTACAACAGACTGTGACAGTGAAATGATATGTCTACAGATTGTGACAGTGTCATGACATTACAACAGACTGTGACAGTGAAATGATATGTCTACAGATTGTGACAGTGTCATGATATGTCTACAGATTGTGACAGTGAAATGATATGTCTACAGATTGTGACAGTGTCATGACATTACAACAGACTGTGACAGTGAAATGATATGTCTACAGATTGTGACAGTGTCATGACATTACAACAGACTGTGACAGTGAAATGATATGTCTACAGATTGTGACAGTGACATGTTATGTCTACAGATTGTGACAGTGACATGATATGTCTACAGATTGTGACAGTGTCGTGATATGTCTACAGATTGTGACAGTGTCATGACATTACAACAGACTGTGACAGTGACATGATATGTCTACAGATTGTGACAGTGTCATGACATGTCAACAGATTGTGACAGTGTCATGATATGTCTACAGATTGTGACAGTGTCATGATATGTCTACAGATTGTGACAGTGGCATATATGTCTACAGATTGTGACAGTGTCATGACATTACAACAGACTGTGACAGTGTAATGATATGTCTACAGATTGTGACAGTGTCATGACATTACAACAGACTGTGACAGTGTAATGATATGTCTACAGATTGTGACAGTGACATGTTATGTCTACAGATTGTGACAGTGACATGATATGTCTACAGACTGTGACAGTGTCATGACATGTCAACAGATTGTGACAGTGTCATGATATGTCTACAGATTGTGACAGTGTCATGATATGTCTACAGATTGTGACAGTGGCATATATGTCTACAGATTGTGACAGTGTCATGACATTACAACAGACTGTGACAGTGTAATGATATGTCTTCAGATTGTGACAGTGACATGATATGTCTACAAATTGTGACAGTGACATGACATGTCTACAGATTGTGACAGTGACATGATATGTCTACAGATTGTGACAGTGGCATATGTCTACGGATTGTGACAGTGACATGATATGTCTACAGATTGTGACAGTGTCATGACATGTCAACAGATTGTGACAGTGACATGATATGTCTACAGGTTGTGACAGTGTCATGACATGTCAACAGATTGTGACAGTGACATGACATTTTTACAGATTGTGACAGTGTAATGACATGTCTACAGATTGTGAAAATGTCATGACATGTCTACAGATTGTGACAGTGTCAGGATACGTCTACAGATTGTGACAGTGACATGATATGTCTACAGATTGTGACAGTTATATGCCTACAGATTGTGACAGTGTCGTGATATGTCTACAGATTGTGACAGTGTCATGATATGTCTAAAGATTGTGACAGTGTAATGGTATCTCTACAGATTGTGACAGTGTCATGACATGTCTACAGATTGTGACAGTGACATGACATGTCTACAGATTGTGACAATGTCATGACATGTCTACAAATTGTGACAGTACATGATGTGTCTACAGATTGTGACAGTGACATGATATGTCTTAAGATTATGACACTGTCATGATAAGTCTACAGATTGTGACAGTAACACATGATAGGTCCAGAGATTGTGACAGCTTCATGATATGTGTACAGACTGTGACAGTGTCATGATATGTCTACAGATTGTGACAGTGTCATGATATGTCTACAGATTGTGGCAGTGTCATGATAAGTCTACAGACTGTAACAGTGTAGTGATATGCTGATAGAATGTGACAGTGCCATGATATGTCTAAAGATTATGACAGTTTCATGATAAGTCTACAGATTGTGACAGTAACATATGATAGGTCCAGAGATTGTGACAGCTTCATGATATGTGCACAGATTGTGACAGTGCCACGACATGTCTACAGATTCTGACAGTGATATGTCTACAGACTGTGATAGCGTCATGATAGTCTACAAATTGTGACAGTGACATGATACGTCTACAGATTGTGACAGTGTCATGATGTAACAGGTCATCATATTACCTTGGTAAAATTAATGATAATTAATACCAATAGTCTGTGCACAATGCAAGCCATTTCAAAGTTGAATGACATAAGCAAATTATTTTCTCCATTAGCAATTTAGAAAAAAAAGTTAAATCAAATTTAGATTGTTGCCATATATTTGCCATTGCATGCGTATCATTTGTTTTCTTGCATAGACCATTACCCTTTTAAGCATCCAAATTTTACACTTTATTTCCTTTGCTTATAACAATAATTTAGCAACTTTTACACTTTCTGCACTTCATTATATTTCCTCACTCACAAATTAATATAATAATTTCTATCATCCACACAGGTAATCCACAAAAATTTATTAATGATATATTAAACACACAAATGTAAAAAGCACAACTTATTCCACCATTTTGTGTATAATCATAATTATCATGAACTCCAGTTTTCGTAGCTAACATAAGTAGAAGAATTATTTTAGATCTCTGGAAAAAACACAACATATAGCACTTTCTAATGTTACAATAGATTCTGTACTTGACATTTTCACATTAAAACAGGCCAGCACATAAATAATCCTAACAACAATTGAAATCAGGTAACAAATAGTTTCCAATATTATATCATTTATGAATATCAAATTAAAAATGTTATAATCTTAAATAATTCTGTTATTATCATAAGGAATTAATGCAAAATTGTAAAAAAAATAATATCCTGTACTAGTAGGAATTTTGAAAAGATAAGATTCTTTCAAAGAACCTAGCCAATATGAGCCGCATCATGAGAAAACCGGATTTTTGCCTATGCAAAAACAAATGGACAGATCAGCTTCGCAGTAACTGCGAAGCTGATCAGAGCCTTTGTTTTCACTACACTGATAGTACAATTTCTCGTCTTCTTAAATCCTAAATTTCAAGCTTCTAGCCTGCTTCTGTGACAGTACAGGTCGGTTTGTGTAAGACCAGGTCGGAGACCCTGAAGACCGGTTTTCTCACGACGGGGCTCATATACAAGAGCTCCTTGGAGATTTTATATTTTTATTGTGCTTTAACATATTACAGCATAGACACTCAGACAGATTTATTTTATTTTTATTGGCTTATAAAATCTAGAAACAACAACTTGCTTTTGAGTAATGTAGACTTTGGCCAAACTCATTAAATATGAGACTTAAAAGCATTGTGAAGTTTATCACATTTATGTTTTCCAAAATATTTTCAAAGAGGGGACCTAGATCCTGGTTTCAAAGACCCTCTTCAACACCCAAGCCCCCCTCCCTCCCCTCCCGACACACACACCACACACACACTCTGGAGCCAAACCTCATAGTCATATAGTCATGTTTGTAATCGTATAACTTAAATAGATTATATAATACCTTAGTATAATTTTTTTATAATAATTAAGTTTACCTAAACATTACGCAATAA
Source organism: Rugalucina vietnamica (assembly GCA_964017185.1). Lineage (NCBI taxonomy): Eukaryota > Metazoa > Mollusca > Bivalvia > Lucinida > Lucinidae > Rugalucina > Rugalucina vietnamica. Next base: position 56,650,528 of record OZ024873.1, read on the forward strand.
ACAGAGATTTTTCGAGCTTTAAAAATTGAAAATTTTCAACTGAAAAAATTTGATATTTTTCTTATTTTTGCTCAAAACATAGATTGTGGGTACATGTTAGAACGTTCTAACGAGTACCCACAATCTATGTTTTGGAGCAAAAATAAGAAAAATAGGTATATCCGTGCATACCCCAGTTTTGCTATATAAAAGTGGGGTTTAAGGGGGTATATATTGCACGGACATGTTTTCATGATGATCAGCAATCCATTCTGGAAATGCATTGAAAACATGTTCAGTGATTTATTTACAATTTTGATACTATGGGTCCTTGGGACTAACTTGATTCCGTATCATTGGGTCCAGCTGCAAACCTATGGGTCCTGAACACTATTTTTCATAGGAAATCTGCAAAAACATTGCATCCTGGGACCCACTAATATCAAAACTTTGCATCCTAGAGACCAAATTATGAGTATAGGATGCAGAATGCGCAGGTAAAAAAATCATTGCATGTTATTGATAACAAGTTATGTTCATTTTTGCAGTGCAGTACATGTAGATCTACACATTAAATCCAGAGTGGGTGGAGTTTTTATTTTTTGTTTTTTTTCTTTCTTTTTTTTTCTGTACAGATGTTGTCTTTATAATCTTCACATCTTTGTATATCTATGATGAGATCAATTATATCTATATTAGCTGTTACATCAGACATTCCAACTGTTACATGTCTTTTACCATGGTAATTTTCTTTATAAAACACCTACATTAATATGAAATATAGTTTTGACTTTGATTAGGCCAAGGCAAAAAGGTATTCAATTTTCAGAAAAAATTTAGCAGGATAGGGAAATTGCTTCTGGATTAACTAGCTACACATAGTTAAAATAACAGTCACACATTTAGCATATAACCCAAACGTGCGCCAGGCGTATGAAAACTCTCAACACGCTGAAGATTTTGGACGTATAAAAATTAATTTGCTCCTTTAACTCGCTTTAGCAGTCACACATTAGCGCGTGACTGAGGCGTGTGCCGGACATATAAATAAGAGCTGTCGCAGGACAGCGTAGCTCGCCTGACTTGTGCTTTGCCACTAAATCTATTAAATCTATGACCAAAGACATTGACCTCAATAGCACTCAGGTGGGTCGTGATGGTACAGCATAAAACTTCAGACCAATATCTACCAACATTGATCCATCTACATATTTGATATAGACTTATAACCTAAAATCTAAGTCTCTGACCTTGACCACAGGTGAGTCAAGATGCTACAGCATAACAAAAGAATAATATCTAACAGCAAAGTATCAACTAGATCCATCCATCTGTTCCAGCAATATACACTTCAAAACACTTTAAGCAAAAGCTTTAACATAAAATTTCAAAGTCTGTGACCTTGAACTCAAGGTCACCCGGGTGGGTCATGATGGTACAGCATAAAACTTCAGACCAATATCTACCAACATGCAAAGTATCAACTTCATACATCTATATATCCAAGAGATATAGACTTATAAAAACTTTAACCAAAAACTCTAACAGAAAATTTCTAAGTCCGTAACCTTGACCTCAAGGTCACTCAGGTGGGTCATGATGGTACAGAATAAAACGTCAGACCAATACCTACCAACATGCAAAGTATCAACCTGATCCTTCAACAACTTCAAGAGATATAGACTTATAAAAACTTTAACCAAAAACTTTAACAAAAAATTTCTAAGTCCGCGACCTTAACCTCAAGGTCACCCAGGTGGGTCATGATGGTACAGCATAAAACTTCAGACCAATATCTACCAACATGCAAAGTATCAACTTGATCCATCCACAACTTCAAGAGATATAGACTCATAAAAACTTTAACCAAAAACTTTAACATTTTGAGCAACGCCGACGCTAACGCCGACGCCGGGGTGACTGCAATAGCTCTTCCTGTACTTTCGTACAGGCGAGCTAAAAATCTCAAAGTTTTGAGTATGTTTATGTTACGTCCCGAACACCCTAAGCACGCGCTACAGGCACGCAGCAAACATTCAACTCGCGTTTAACACGCTTGGGGCACGCTACTGAAGAAATATCTCATTAAATCAAACGCGCATGTAGCGTACACTGGCGTGCCTGAAACGTGCGCCAAACACGTTCAGAGCATATTCAACGCGCCTGTAATGCGCGTGGAACGTATTCGAAACATATAAGACATACGCACGGGACACGCCGAGCTTCTAGAAAATTTTTAAGCATGTTTAAAATTTATTTGAGTGCAAACGCGCACGAAACGCGCACCAACTTTTAGCGACGCGCGCCGGACGTACACCAAGCGTACCCAACGCACACGTATCCCGTTTCTAACGTGTCTCCGACGTGCTCCTGGTGTATGTTGAATTTTACATTTTTATCAACATGCCCGGCGCGCTTTTGGCTTATACGCTTATGTGTGACTGCTGTTTTAATATCAACAGAAATACCACAATATAGGCATTCATCCACCCTCTTCTCCCATTGGTCCCACATACTCTGAGCCATTGAACCTTGTTACAAAACCGCCACGCTTTCAATTTCCCCTGGCATTTCTCACTAACTACTGTACCATCATATCTTTATTTTCACCACAAAGATTATAAGAATCTTACACGAGTGTCAGGTATGGATAGACAAATCTGTCCCTCGGGTCACATTTTGGCATCACGACACTCGCCGAATGATGCCAAACTGTGACCCGAGGGACAGATTTGTCTATCCATACCTTACACGCATGATGGATTCTTTTTCTTGCACGCCTTAATGCAGCGAAGCTTAATTTTAATACTATTTACCTAGAAAAAATGCTACAATCGCGGCGTCCGCCATTTTGAATTAAACCGCTTTGACGTCATTTTGACGTAAGCGCTTAGCGACGAAATTACGTGACGTCCTATACAACCAATTGTTAAAAAGAACACTTGAACGCAAGGTGCGACTGGGGTGAGATAACGAGGGTGGGATAAGAATATCTCACATGGGGTAAAACTTAGGATTTCTCTATCTGGTGTGCAAGAAAATGTAATCCCTCTACTCCCAAAATAAGAAAAGTCGAGCATATAAACCATCTTCTGTAGATGTATTACATGTATGAGCCTTGTTTGTGTCTAACCTGGTAAGAAACCCAGGAGTGTAAGTCATCACGAAAAAATGTCTGTGCAGTGTATACCCCCTTACCCCACTTTTATATAGAAAAATCCCCCCAACTAAACGAGACTTACCTTGGTTAAGTTGATGTTTGGTTGGGATTATTTGTAGTCACATAACCACTGGAGGGATCAGATGAGATGCACGCATGATTAGAGCCGAGAGTCTTCAGTTATTTAACGCTACAGAGTTTAGCAAAATTTGTTCAAGTTTAAATAATAGAATAGAATGTTTCTTATATTCACTTATGTAGCATACAAGGGAGGGATACATAAATATACTTGTGTGGGCGGGCATCTGATCCCTCCAGTGGTTATGTGACTACAAATAATCCCAACCAAACATCAACTTAACCAAGGTAAGTCTCGTTTAGTTGGGGGGATTATTTTACGTCACACCACTTCCGGTCTCATATGAGACTTTAAAGCCCTAAATTTTGGTAAACTGATAGAGACTTAAATCATGTATACCCCACACCATTTATTATGGAAAGAACCAACCACATATTATACATACATAATAACACAAACTGTTATATCAACACAAATGTGGTATTCAGAACTACACTGTCTGTTCAAAGTCTCTGTTTCTGAAACTATAATCTAAGTACAGCTTCACCAAAACTATTTTGATCAGCAACTACTGGCTTATCATAATAAGTACCAAATGTTTTTGTATTAGACCATCCAGCAACTTTTAAGATTTTATCAATCGGCACAAACTGCTGCTTAGCTTTAGAAGTTGAGGCTGATCTAATGCTATGGGTTTTGAATTTATTACAGTCTATTCCAGCATTACACATTACTGTACGCAGCCAACGGCTTATTGTGTCTCTTGAAACTTGACTATGCGGTTTAACATAGCTTAAGAATAAACATGTATGGCTACCTCTTAAAGGTTGTGTTCGTTTCAAATATTCTTTCAGAGTGTATATAACACATAACCGTCTGTCTGCTGGGTAAGCTTTTAAAAGCGCAACAGGATTACTTTTTCCTGGTCTAGTCTGCTTTAAAAGATCACTATAATATAATGTATAGGTGTCATATCCTTTTCGCAAGTTTGATATACTCAACAAATGAATACTTTGAGTTCTGCTTGCAAGTGTCAGTGCAATTAACATAGCTAATTTTAAACTGAGCATCTTCAATGATAATGTTGCAAGTGGAGAGAGAGTTCTTAAATAAAGCAACACCTTATTCACATCCCAAGTTTCACAATAACGGGCTTTAACTGGTTTTAAATTGAAAATTCCTTTCATAAACCTTACAACTATGGGATGTGCGCCTATGGCAAAACCATCTTTCATTAAACCAATAGCAGACAAGGCACACCTTGCAGTATTAATTGAACTATATCCGCACCCACTTTCAAATTGCTCAGTTAAAAAATCTAGCACATAATTTATGTCTGCACAAACTGAACTAATCTGTTTTTTACCACAGAATGAAAGCCATTTCTTGATATGTGTAATATATTGTTTTTGAGTTCCTCTACGCCAAGACGCGAGAATGATATTGGTAGCTTTTGTCGAAATGTTCCTGACTTGATAGGATCTCCTGATAGCCGACAAGCTATCAGATGAAGTCTGTTCATTAACGGATGAACTTTCCTGGAATTCGGCAGACTCAGGAGGTTCCCTTCTGGCAGAATCCTGGGATGATCGATCAGTAGTTTCAGAAGTTCTGGGTACCATATCTGCGTTGGCCAGAGTGGCACCACTATGATACATTCTGCTGTGTCCCTCACAATCTTCTGTAGACATCTCATGATGAGACTGAAAGGAGGAAAAGCAAAGAAGTATATATTAAACCAACTTCTTGAAAAAGCATCAACCCAGAGCGCATCTGGGTCTCTTTTCCATGACACATACTGATCTATTTGATAGTTCAAACGACTAGCAAACATATCAATGTCTGGAAGTTTCCAAATGTGTATCAATTGTCTGAAAATACTCTTGTCGAGCATCCATTCTGTACTCTCATTAAAATGCCTAGAACCTTCATCTGCTTCATTTTCACATCCTGGTACATGTGTAGCTGACAACCACAAATCTCTTTCAATACACCACAACCATATTTGTTTTGCTAGATTGTTGCATTGTTGAGATTTGACTCCGCCCATGGCATTCAAATATGCCACAGTACAGGTGTTATCACTCCGGATTTGAACATGTTTATTTCTAAGTTCTTTACATACAGATTTCAATGCCAACCACACAGCCATCATTTCTAAGACATTAATATGATTTTCAGCCTCAGAATCTGACCATCTGCCTCCAAATTTTTCTTTTCCATAAACCGCACCCCAGCCAATGAGGGATGCATCAGTTGTTATAACAACTTGAGCATTTCCATGGCTGATATGTCTTTTCTGTGATGCTAAATTGTTGACCCACCACAGTAAGTCAACTTTCATAATGTCAGTAACTAACATTTTGGAATCAAAGTTACCACAAGACATTTTTAATGCTTTAATTTTCTCTTTCTCTATCTCCCTGTAATGCAGACGGCCATATTCTACGGCTGAAAATGTTGACACTAAAAGACCTAGCACTCTTGCTACCTTTCTGATAATCTCAGTAGTTGTTCTGCTTAAACTCAGGCATTCTTGAACAATCAAATTCACCTTTTCATAAGGAAGTGTGACTGTCATGTCCTTAGAATGTATTATATTACCCAGAAACACAATATTTTGAGTTGGTTCCAGGACAGACTTGGTTTTATGTATTATGAAACCTAGCTTGATCATTAAATGAACCGTGTCACTTATATTTTCTTCACACTCCTTAAATGAATCACTGACAAGAAGTGAATCATCAATGAAACCTGAATTTGAATGACCAAGTTGCCTGAGCGTAGCATAAACTGGCTTCAACAATTTTGTAAATAATCTCGGAGCACAAGAAATACCATTTGCCAGACAGGTATATTGGAATATTTTGCCCTTAAAACCAAACCGAAGCTTCACTTGATCCTCATTTGCTATGAAAATGCTGTAATATGCATGTCTTAGGTCGATTGATGCCATATAACAATCAGGTTTGATAAGTTTTATAGCTGATTCAAATGTATCCATCTTAAAATGATGGTAGTCTATATTTTCATTGAATTGTTTCAAATTCAAAATCATACGGTACTCCCCATCCTTTTTTGGTACAACAAAAATAGGTGATAAATACTCATCAGAGCAATGATCAACCTCTATCAACACTTTCATCTCTAATAACTTTTGGATTTCTACTTCTATGACTTGTTCTTCTTTCACATTGAAGAAAGAACGAGGTAAACTCGTATTAATAGGGTTTGTACCTTCTTTCAATTGAATATGACAGTGTTCAACTATATCTAAAATGGCATCATCTGATGTTATTTTCCTCCAATTATTGGCAAAATATTTCAATCTACCTGCCTCAAATGGTAAACCTACCTCACCTGGTGATTTATCTATTTCTTGGCCCCGGTTCTCCCGTTTTTTGGCCCAGCAAAGTTAGATCCACCAGCACTGAAGTTCGTATTGTGATCCATTCCACGTCCACGACCACGGGCTCTACCACGGCCTTGACCGAACTTGAAAGGACGCCTGCCTCTAAAAGCACCTCTAGAGGACCCGCTTTGACCACGTCCAATATTTTTGCCGACACGATTTATGTCCTGTATCTCTTTAATGTTTTTGTTTACTTCGTCACCATACAACTTATCTGCTGTATAGGGTAGGCTTGAGGATGTTAGATACAGTACAACCTCATTATAAAGCTATCTTTGGGGTCCATAGATGCAGACCGTGTTATAAGTGAAACCGTGTTATAATGAGGTTACATACTATAGACATATAGTAAAGTAATCAATTTGGGATCCATGACATGGCCGTGTTATAATGAAAACCGCATTATAATGAGGCGCGTTATAATGAGGTTGAAGTGTAATGGTAACGGACATCCAAATCCGACCTGTGGAACTCCTTTCGCTTATTATTTATAAGCTTACTGCTCTGTCCCAATAAGGCCAAAGCATTAGTCCCCATCTCGACCAAATTTCCATCTATTTCATCCCCACATTGATCCAATATTTTCGCAAAGTTAATGGCCGCTTTTATAATGTTATTCTGAATACTTTGCATCTTCGAGTCATCAGTTTGTGTGTGAGATTTCAGCAGTCTCCAAATAGACTGATTTACCCTGGTTTTTACCAATGCTGGGCAGTTACCAGGACGATTGACATCTTTTGTCAGCAGAGTCTGATCATCCTCAGTAATGCCGTCTATGAAAGCTGAATTAATAAACTTGGCCAACTCCTCATCTATGTCTGGATCAACCTTTTCCTTTGTGTTGAACTTAATGTTAATGTTCTTGAAAACCGAATCTGTCTTTTGTTTTTTATTTGGTGGCTCTGAGCTTGGTGGCTCTAAGCATTCAGAGACCACAGAAGATGTTTCATTTTGCTGCTCTGATTCAACAGTATCAGCATCATTGAATTGCTCATAATAATCATAATCTTCTGTTTCATAACCATAGGATAAAGAATCCACACGAGTAGCCAAAGTATCTAGTCTGTCATTTAACTTGTGCTGATTTTCGTTGAGCTCCTTTAAAATACTAGCTACTTCAGCATTAAAATTTGTAGGTGGTGGATTTGGTTGATGTGGTCTACTTGATGAACTTGCCCCACCACTCGTATTACCAGTACCAGCTGACGTGCCCGAGTCTTTTGCCACTTTCTGACTCTGAGTACCGGTCGAAGAAGCCGGCGGCTTCGACGCAGGGGCTTTGCCTTTCTTAGATTCTTGTGGAAGGACTTTTCTCATTCCCGAAGCAGCTTCCTTCTCTTTATTTAAGAGCTCTTTGTCCGCTTGGGATAAATTGTCTTTCACCATGTTGTTTGCCATTTAAATAATTCGATAAATGACGTGTACCGCTTGTATGAGCCGCTTACGCTCTACAAGTTCAATAAATAATAATTCACAACAGCGTCGTAAATTTATAAATTATTATCGGCAATAATTCAAATTATTTATTCTGATATTTATAAATATTGTACCTCGTACAATTTAATTTTGAATCGCAAATAAATTCTGATATTATTCAATATCAAGTAAGCGATTCGCACACGTACGCTCTCGGCCTCAATAAGTAGCTGACAAAACCACGTCTTGTCGCTACGAAATCAATAAGCGTACTGAAGACTCTCGGCTCTAATCATGCGTGCATCTCATATGAGACCGGAAGTGGTGTGACGTAAAATAATTGAAGTTTGCAGGGGACACCTAATTTTCAAAAGATACATTGTGGGTACTCGCATGGTGTTCTAACATGTACCTACAATGTATGTTTTGAGCGAATAAAAAAAATCCAATGAAATTTTCATTTTTTTCTTCTGAAAAAAATCTCTGCATATTGCATGGGCATGTTTTCGTTATGTAAATATCAATTGAAGCTAATCACTTATAGAAAGTCTAGACAAAGTATCGCATTTGTTTCTCAACATTGTTCTGAATTTAACCTAGACGACTGCCAATGCACCTGTAAAGCCTCACAACAAACATATTTCCCCACCTCCCCCTGCTATTAAAGGGCCACTTGTACCTTTTTATAATAAACCTGATAAAGAACATCAAGAATTTAAAGAAGACCCTTTTCAGCTTTTGCAAAAAAAGAAAAAATCCATATAATGGTTGAATGACAAAATTCCTTATTTAGACGGTTTTGTCAAAAGGCGGCTCTCCAGTCAATTAGAATTTCACAGACAATAAGACAGACAGATCTGCAGTCTACAAATTCTATTCCATCATTTTACAGGCTGATAAAAACATCACCATAACATGTCTGTGTAATGTATACCCCCTTAAACCCCACTTTTATGTAGCAAAACTGGGGAATGCAGGGGTATAATGCCAATTTTTCATATTTTTGCTCCATTACACAGATTGTGGGTACTCGTAAGAATCGGCGGGCGAGGCGGTTCTAACATGTTCACACAATCTGTTTTGATCAAAAGTAAGAAAAAATATCAAAAACTTTCTCCTAAAAATTTTCAATTTTTACAATTTAAGAAAAATCTGTATATTACATGGGCATGTTTCCGTAATGAGCTCCCATGGAATCCAAAGACAGCATCACTGGATTAAAAGCATAGCCCTCAGTAAACCTGCTTCTAGCATATAAGCAAAGCAAAAATGTACTATTACCACCAAGGCTGCTAGGCACCTTTGTATTTTGCACCATATAAAATTTAGTACTATATTTCCTTTTTCAACATTTGTAAATTCAGTCCTTATAGCTCCTATGGCTTTTTAACTGCTAGTTTGAGGCAGAACTGGCCCCGAGGTTATAAATTTTTTTCATGCTCAACTCAGCTGAGACTAAAATTTATCCTGCTCATAAATGTTAAAATGCCAACGATCGTTGGCATTTTAACATTTATGAGCAGGATAAATTACTAGTTGTTGAGTATTGAACCTGAATTTTCCACTAACTTTGACCATTTCAACATTTATGAGCAGTTGAAATTTCAAGCTCAGCACAATACAGATACTCCCCCAACACTGCTCTTACAATACAAACATGTAAAATGCATCCAAGGTTTCCAGAGAATCTTGTCCTAGTGATAATATCTACATGAAAATCCAAATAAATGTCTCAGCCTTTGGAAAAGAACCATTCCATTTATACGGGAGCCAAGATCATTTGAGACACCTCATGAAAAAGCCTCTGTTTGGCAAATATACTTAGGGAAGACACAAATTGCTTTAACAAATTTCAGAAACTGTTACTATAAACTAGTACAGAAATGAAAAAAAAAAATCAAGTTGGGTACGTAGGTACTGATCAGACTCGTTTTCTGTTCTAAAAGGTGTTAATCAGGTTTCCTCATGATGAGGCTCACATATTAATTGATTGGATTGACAGGAGCCTGATATTAATAGTAGAAAAAAAAGTAATTTAAAGAAAATGGGAATAAAATGTCTGAAAGATAAATGATAAAATAATGTTGCAATTATCATGTAATTAAGGTTTCTACCAATAACTTAATGGGATCCCAGTGAATCAAGTATTTCCAAGAGCCCTTAAGGGAAAGAGCAAGGAATTTTCCTGTGCCTTCACCCAGATGATGTCCAAGGAAAATAAAAATTGCGTGAAATTGTTAGAGTTGGAGATCTACCATTCTATTATCTGAGCAATTAAGGAAATTAACTTCATACTGGGCTGACAGGCATTACATCACTCAGTGGAGATGGCAAAAATGATTCGAAAATAACCCCTGCTCTTGATTTATATGTCACCCTGTAGGGAAAGAGTGAGTTAAATAGTGAGCCGGGATGAAAGACGACTGGTCTTCCGGGTTTCTGACCAGGTCCAGCACAAACTGGTCTGTGCAGTCACAGAAACAGGCTAGTAGCTTGGAATTTTGAATTTAAATAGAAGCGGGATTGTACTATCCGAGTAGCGAAAACAATTATAGTGCTGTTACTGCGCCTTTGTTTCTGCAAAAGCAAAAGTCTGGTTTTCTCATGACTCGGCTCCAGTGAAATTGGCGATAAAAATGGGGACATGTTCCACATTTCTTCACAATAATTTTATTTGGTGGGCAAACCCGCCTCGTAATCTTAATCACAGTGTGGTACACAATATACGTAATAGTACAGGTGACAGGAAGAGCATGCTAAATTCACAGTAGAACCGACAATGTCACATAAATCCCGGTCAATAACCCCGGAAAATAATTACACAATGTACTGATACAGTGATTGAGCTATAGGCGTACAAAGATTAAATGAGCCTCGACGCGAGAAAACCGGTCTTCGGGGTTTCCGACCAGGTCCGACACAAACCGGTCTGTATAGTCACAGGAGCAGGCTAGATACTTGAAATTTTGGCTATGAGTAGAAGAGGAATTGTACTATCCGAGTAGCGAAAACAAAGGCGCTGATCAGCTTCGCGGTTACCGCGAAGCTGATCTGCGCCTTTGTTTTCGCATAGGCAAAAATCCGGTTTTCTCACGATGCGGCTCAAATCAAAGTGGAGCATTGTCAGGAACCTAGGCGACAGCAATCCTGAAAATGAAGCTGATTTCATCTGACAGACTTACATGTATCAAGGAAAATGCTTCTTATTCATGACAAACTTAGAACATGATGCATATCAATTGTCAAGAGTTGCCGCATTGCAGTAGTTTCTGCATGCAAATGAAGATAAAAACTGAAGCTTGGGACCAACATGTTGCAAATATATGTCAGTCATCTTGGTCATATGACCTGGATTATTTACTTCCTTTCCATTTCCTGACATTTGGCTTTCATTGGTATAGCCATTTCAGAGGAGAAGCATTTCAAAATTGGTTGAGGCATAGACCAGAGACTGGGCAGCATGTGACCTTTCAAACTTGCTCACTTGACAAGAAAATATCAGTATGTCCAACATTTTGGTTAAGGTCAGAAATACTGGTCTGTACCCCTGGTTGTCTGGCCTTATGTTTAACATTGGTTGCATAGGACGTCACATAACTTCCGTCTTTAAGCCCTCATATCACCAGGATGTCAGAAACGTTCTATTTCAAAATGGTGGACACGATTGCAGCTTTTTTCAATAAAAATGTTATAAAAATCAAACTTTGCCGCATGAAGGTATGCAAGTAAAAGAATCTATCATGCGTGTGAGGTGCAGATAGACAAACGTGTCCTTCAGGACAGAGTTTGGCATCACACGGCAAGCCTCATGATGCCAAGTGTCCCTCAGGACTAATTTGTCCATCCATCCCTGACACTTGTGTAAATTATTAAAATCTTCCGATGATTCTGTTCAAAGAAGAACTACCAGATTTGTGTCTGCACAAAATGCACAACGAGATAAGATGTCTGTCTGAAAACTTGGGCCTCTACTTACTTTCCTTAATTGGTAAACATGAAAATCTGACAGCTACAATATTTATTGTTAACAGCAAGTAGAATTTTGCTATCATCAATAATTATCTAATATTCTTTAAGGGATCAATATGTGCAAGTGAAATATCAAAGGTTATAACAGATTATAAATCAGATTATGAAATCATAAGCTACAAAAATCTGTTATTTTCATTTTCCTTTACTATAATTATGACATAATAGGTTTTACTGCAATTGATTTTCTCACATTTTTTATTATATTTTTGTCTGTTTGAAGAAGTTTCAACATCCACTAGGTGCTTAGGATAGATTAAGATAATCTATTGCGGTACTCCCTGGGGCTTGCATATAACAATTATTTTGTCATAAAGGGGGTAGGATCATGCAAAACTCAAATCTCTAGGTGGACATCACACCTGGCCCGAGGTTATAAAACTTATTTCATGCTCAGCTGATCATGCTCAGCTCAGCTGAGACTAAAATTTATCCTGCTCATAAATGTTAAGAAATTTCAACAATTGTTGGCATTTTAACATTTATAAGCAGGATATATTACATGCTTTGGAAAAAACATAAACATTTTAAGCAAGGTCCCCAGGTTATAAAATGTTTTTTCATGCTCAACTCAACTGAGCATAAAATTTTATCTGCTCATAAATACTAAAAATATCTTAAATACATGTGAATTGCAATTTCAGTTTAAGATCACCAAAGCCTGTTATTTATCATTCTCATAAATGTTAAAATAACAACAATAATTATTTTGGCATTTTAACATCTATGAGCAAGATAAAGTATCAGCTCAGCTGAGCATGAAAAATGTGATATATCCTTGGGGCCAGGTTGCACTTACAAAAAGCTATCAATGCTGCAGTGAAATAGTCTAGTGCTACATTTGACCTGAGCACAATATAGGTCATGGCATAGAGGAATGCAAATTCATGCTCAAAGTGACGTCTAAGGCAATTCTATGCAAAATTTTATATATTGAAGCTGAACTGTGTCTGTAACATTTTAATTAAACATAAACTCTCACAAAGCCAGTAGGGCATGAAATATAGGTCAAGGACACCATGTCATTCTAAATTCTTCAGCATAATTCAGGTTTCAAAACACAGCAGCTAGACACTGTAGACCCCCCACCCCACACACACACAAAATAAATAAATAAAATGCAATTTAATTCTAGACATTTTGAAAAGTTATGGATCATGCGAAAGAACTTATTGCAACTGACTCCACCTACAACTTTCCTTGGTTGCAGCTATCAATATATGAGCCGCGATGCCAGAAAACTGGTCTTCGGGGTTTCCGACAAAGTCGGACACAAACCAACCTGTACAGTCACAGAAGCAGGCTAGAAGCTTGAAATTTCAGATTTAAGAAGGCGAGGAATTGTACTATCCAAGCAGCGAAAACAAAGGCGCTGATCTGCGCCTTTCAACGGTTTTAGCAAACACAAAAAATCCGATTTTTCATGTCGAGGCTCAAATAACAAAGTGCAGTTTCATCAAGCATTCTGCAAACTAAATCTGACACTTTCTGTACTATATTCCAAGTGTCACACAATGCCTTATCTTTATAATTTGGGATGTATGCTTTGTTTCATAAAAATAGTAGGATTCATCAAAAGTAGTCATTTGGGATCCTAATAATCCTCTATTTCTGCAAAAAAGTATGATAAATGTTGTAAGAAGCAACAAAGTTCTGTCCCCAGTGACCCTTAGAATGACACAGAATAAATCTTTCTGACAATTTAATGAAATAAGGCTTGTCATTTAGTGGCAAAAATGCTTCTTTAATTCTTTGATGGGGAGAAAATCACTATAGTTTAGCTTACGAAGAGAAAGTGTGATAGTTTTCCTCTTTCCTTCAGAGCTAGAAATACGTCATACTGGCCTAATTTGTCGCATTTTGTGGCAAGTTGCAAAACTTTGGACATTACATACCAAGACCTCTAACTGAAGATGGTCTGCATCATTGTTGTATGTGAGTGCCATTTTAAGACTTTTATATCTAAAGCTTCTATCTCACTGGAATGCGACAACTGGTGACTAGTTCGCTAATAGTTTGCCACTGTTTTGCGACAAAGATTAACGATATAAACACAACTTTCACGTTGCAGTCTCGTGGAATGGACATTTATGCGACAAATTCCCGAATTTCGGTCTAATTTTGAAAATATATCTCGCAACTGTGGCAGCTAGTTGCAACCCAAAACCATCAGGGAAACATGTCTGTGAAATGTATACCCCCTTAAACCCCACTTTTATATAGTAAAACTGGGATATACATGGGTATACATATTTTTCTTATTTTTGCTCCAAAACATAGATTGCTCCACAATCAATGTTTTGATCAAAAATATTAGAAATTTCAAAATGTTTCCGATGAAACTTTCAATTTTTCCTACTGAAAAAAAAATCACTGTATAGTGCATGGGCATGTTTTCGTAATGCATAGCTGAATTCTAAATGGAAGTCCATGTCTCAGGCTAGCCTTGCATGCCACACATTCTTTAAAAATTCCAGAGAAAGTAATGGAACATATTGAAAATTTTGATTTCGCCATACTCTTATGCTATCATTTCATATTGCAGATTGTGCGGTGTTGTTCCTGTCATCGCACATGATTCCCAGAAATTCACTGTCACAGAGAGATGTATGGTTGCTGCAAAGCTGATAAATTATTGACTGCCAGGCCATATCATGATCATTTAGCATGAAATTAATTGTTCCATGTCTTAATCAGGTCAGAGAAAAACTGGAAACAAATAGGACCTATGGGAAATTAGCTCCAGAAAATAACCGTTCTGGGAAAATTCTGTTAGTGTCTTAAGGCATGTTCTAAGCAATAGCCTGGCCTCAAAGAACCAACTGATTGAGCCCTATGAGGTTTAAACTTACTATTGCTTGATTATCAGAAGGGAAAACTCTTCAATTTGAAAACATCTTCCCTAGAACCCAAAAACAAAAAGCTATTTACCATATCATGTTATTTGTTTCTTTGTGTTGTTACGTTACTGTCATCAACTTTTCAGTCCAATGGGACAGAGCCAACACTTCTCAGTACTAGAAGCAGGGTTCAAGCATAACTGGGCACACTTCCACTAATGCACCAGTCATTTGTAACCACTGCTCCCCCACCTACGGGGAAGGACAGGGATTATGACTTCAGCTTTCAGTGCCCTGCTATAAGCCCCACCCCCAGGGGTAAGTATCCTAATGTCAAAACCCCGTCATATCCCCTACACTGCGGGGATACTCGAAAAGGAACTGCCCCGCACTTTAGCCCGGCTATCCCCCACCCTTGTAGGGTAGCTCGGTGGCTTAGTGGTAAAGCGTCAGACTCTGAACAGAGAGGTCCTGGGTTTGAACCCTAATGGGGGCACCAAGTTGTGTCCTTGTTGACCAATTAAGACACATAGCTCAATACACTAGTTAATAAACAGTAAGCAGGCTCTAAAACTTTGTTGACTGGGACATTTAACCTCAATACAAACAAACATGTGATCATCAACCCAGGCCACGTTCCATATTATGCCAATTATCTCAGAAGCAAGCACTGTTGATGTTGATGCCATTGCCAAATTTGATTATTCGAAAACTGAAAATGGAATTACACTTGCAAAATGACCATTAGACACGATAATGTAGATAGGACAACATAGTAAAACTGAGGGTTAAACAACTAGAACAAGTAGCCAGAGGGTAACGATTGCTCACCCCGTACAGTCACTGGACAAAAGATAAATAGTTAGTATTTATCACATAATTATGGGAAAGGTAGCCATCTTGGTCATGTGAGCTATATTTTTATGTACACATTGGTTCCCCCTTTCTATTGATATTTCATACAAAAATCTGGATTTGATTAGCAGTTTCAGAGGAGATGTTTGAATATTTGTTATTAAATATTCAGTCCAATCCCCGTTTCCTAGCTGAAAGATTTCCCCTTTCTAACAGTTTTGCCTATTCAAATGCATAGGAGACCTATATTGACCTTGCCGTAAAACAGGTCAAGGTCATCACAGGGTGATTTAGATACAAATTGTAGTACTTGTAGTGTAATTTTTACTACATGCCAAATTTCGTTGACACTGATTTGCCAGTTCTGGAGAAGATCTTTGGGTGAATTACTGGTTCTAATTTTGACTATTTCAACATCTATGAGCTGTTGAAATTTCTCAGCTGAGCTTTCAATGAAAAGTTTTATAACCTCCAGGTCTGGTATAGATGGCTTATGGGTCATAAATTGACTTACCGGGGAACTTATTCACCATGTACTAATCATCTAATGATTGATTAAGCCAATCTAATGATTAACTAAATTTGTTTGTCAATACAGATTTAGTCAACTGGGTGATTTGATTTATCCAACTGACTAATAATATTGCTGATCAATGGCAGTATCTTGCTGGAAACACTTTTCAGAAAATTGCCGCTAATATGGAAAAGTATGTACCCATGCACTTAACAAGCCCTACACAAATTTCTAACACTCTTTTGGTAGCCTGTTAATTGTTGCTGTTTAAATTGTCAAACATGTCGAACTGACTTCAACAGTTTTCTGACTCTAAAGTTAGAGCTTCTACAGCATTAAAATAAAACCAGTCTTCAGGGTTTCCGACCAGGTTTAACACAAACCAACCTGTACAGTCTCAGAAGATGGCTAGAAGCTTACAATTTTGGATATAAGTAGAAAAGGGATTGTACTATCCGAGTAGCGAAAACAAAGGAGCTGATCAGCTTCACAGTTACTGCGAAGCTGATCTGCGTCTTTCTTTTCTCATAGGCAAAAATCCTGTTCCTGGTTTCTCATGGCGCGTGCATAGCAGTAAAAATACAAAATCTCCCTACAGAACAATAAACAACCAATGCAAAGCGGCAAAAACACACTTCAAAGCCCCCTGTGGAACGATAAACAATGGCAATCAGCTTGACAAAGATTGGAAAGTCATCTTATTGCACGGGGACCGCCATTAAAGTGACAGCAAGTGATTGGGAGGCAAAGTTATTGTCACAAACGTCTATGACATCATTAAGTATTTATGACTTCTCAACAGTGGACAGAACATAGATTCATTAGGCGATGTATCTACAATCACGCTAACATGTCCTTGTCACTAATGACCCTCCAGTAGGAAAACTCGCCCATACAATAAACAGAGATTTTTTGAGCTTTAAAATTTGAAAATTTTCAGCTAAAAATGTTTGACATTTTTCTTATTTTTGCTCAAAACATAGATTGTGGGTACACGTTAGAACCGCCGAGAGGCGGTTCTAACGAGTACCCACAATCTATGTTTCGGAGCAAAAATAAGAAAAATAGGTATACCCATACATAACCCAGTTTTGATATATAAAAGCGGTTTAAGGGGGGTATTCACTGCACGGATATGATGTAAAAATCTTAACCCATTAGTGACAAATGGACTTGCCCATCATTATCATATGGGTGAGTCTACTTCCATTGTAAGGGGCACTAGAAGTGATTTTATTTATTTTTTTATTTCATTTTTCAATGAAATTCCTCTAAGCAACCAGAAAAGACCCAGATGGGACACTGCATTTTGAGACGTCACATCTGGGGCTATCCTGTTTGCCTTTGTCCCATAAAAAGGATGCCAGGCCTAAATGGGTTATGTGAGTAAAACTCAGGATTAAACTTGTGATACTTTATTTTTCTTCCGATTACTCTTTAGCACAGCTGACCTGGGCCTTTGGTTTCACCTATGCATGTTGCTTGTTGCACTAACAGATTGCAGGTACTAAATGTTAAAAACGACTTATCATCCAGTGTCCAACGTTTGAGCAAGTAATATATATTATTTTTTGTTTTGAGCACTTACATTTACCGCTGACAATGGCTTCATAGTAACGGTGACAGAATGTGATTTATCTTCAATCATGGATGGGAGCAATTCCGAATGTGTAATCAACATATATAGTAATGAAGGATGTTGGTTTATGTCTCCCATTATATTCTTCCTCATAAAAAAAAATCAACAATCTTCATATGCGAAACCAAAGGCGCAGATCAGCTTCGCAGTAACCGCAAAGCTGATCAGCGCCTTTGTTTTCGATACACGGATAGTACAATTCCTCTACTTTCTAAATCCAAAATTTCTAGTCTCTAGCGATATTCTGGCTTTGTACAGCTCAGTTTGTGTCAGACCTGGTCGGAAAGCCTGAAGACCGTTTTTTTCATGTCCCCCATTATATTTTGCGTAATAAGAAACGGAACAGAGAAAATGTCACCATGTCACCAGGAGTTTAAGATTTACTCCAACAGATAATCAAACATCAGAATCAGGTTCTTTTATTTTATGGCACACCGGTCAGATCATAGGACATTCTTTCTATTGGTTTTACCCTGGCTAAACAAAAAGAGGATTTTTACCCTAGTAGTAAAATCCGTTTTAATAAGCGACTTACCATATACTTATCTTATAGCCATATACCTATGCTACCCTTTCAAATTTTTGGACCCCCTTACCTTGGTGACCCCTAGGATGGCAGTTTGGGGCGAGATGACCAGAAACCAATATGGTGTCTGAGTCAATAGTCACTGAAGACCGGAACTGCACGTGAGAATTGTGAACACGTGTCAGATTAAAAATTGATCCCCAGAATGCACCAAACTGCCCAGAATCGCGGGGAATAACCATGGTTACCATGGTTACCGGGCAGGAGGGTAAAAATAAGCGATAAGTATATGGTAAGTCGCTTATTAAAACGGATTTTACTACTAGGGTAAAAATCCTCTTTTAATGAGCGCTTCCTTACCATATACTTATCTTATAGCCATAGAATCACCAACCATGGTGGGAGGCATTCTGCCCAAGTAAGGGAAAGGTCCATAAATACACCCAGAGATGAAACAAGATCCTAGAAAGAGAGTGACAACAGTCACTAGATAAGATCACAAGAGAAAACAAGAAGAGAAAATCTTCTAATCTCTTTAAGAACATCTCTGGATGCAGTACTAGTCCTGATATAATATTAGATAAGACTAATATTTGTTCTGGACCTACTGACATCTCCGGTTGTGAATGACAACTAAAGGAGGAATCTTCTGTCGGAGGGTCCAAATAACGGACCCCCCCCCACCCCCTCTTTTGAAAACCACTCAGTGACAAGAGGAGGGGATTTCAAAATTCAAAATATGTGTGAAAACACACTGAAAAGCAAGGCAGAAAGATAAGGATGATGAACTAATACCCGTAAAAAAGGTAATCATCCAGGCAAGCTGCAAGAGGGTATTGAGTATCGGGCAAAGAAAGACTCAAAAGTCAAAAGCCCGTAGAATGGGAGAAACCAAGTTCTACCCAATCTAAGGATGAGTCAATACCTAAAGAAGAGCAACTGTACACGTCTTGAAGTATTCAAATTATCAACAAGGTGAGTAAATTAGAACTTCAAGAGAAACAGGGAACCAGAACTTCTAAAAGAAGACTGGTTAAAGGAGGATAACTTGAGTCCTTAACCAGAAAGGAAAACAAATTATCATTGTACATGTTTCTTTAAAAAGAAACTAACATCATCTATACAAATGGCAGTAGCCAAAGAGATGAGAACTACGTTTTTCAGTTCTGGGGAAAACAAATATATCTACAAGAACTGAGAGACAAGGAGCCATATTCTGCCTAGAGATAAAAGGAAATCATTGATCTACCATCCCAATGAAGACAAATCTGACATTTCTTCGCACACAAGGAAAAGTCAGAGAGTCGGCAGAAAGGAGGAGTGGTTAGCTTGGTACAAACTCTGAAGAATTGACCAAGTAAACCCACATCCTGTAAAGAAATACTTGATCTTCAGCTGAACGACCTAGTCAACAGCTAAGAACAAGATAGAATGGAGTATGCAATAACAAGACATGTATCTAAACGGAAATGGAAGAATGTCCCAGAGTGATGTAGCCGTCCAAATAAACGACTAGGCTATACAGCCCGAAGGCAATGCGCAGACCGACAATCCTTCCTAGTCCTGATTGGAGGAGAGTGGTACACACAAAGGAACTAAGGAAGGGTAAATCGCCTGTAGATGTGCATCAAGACAATAAACACATCAGACAAAAACAACTGCGCTGAGGCAAACCTTGAAATCAGCCCCGATGCCAGGTAAAAACAAGAAACTTTCTTAGAAAAGCTATTTCTAGTTAAAGAAGACATGCCTGTCGATCGAAAGACGGATCAGGAAAACGAAATCCAGACGTCTTAAAAAAGGACAAGACCATGAACATTAGCTAAACTCAATGAAATCATAGTCTCTGATGAAAAAATTGTCATATGTGGTTTAACCTGTAGACCATTCTGAGTCTGAATACAGGAGACAAAGAAAATCATTAACCAAGGAACAAATGAATGAAACACGAGCGTTCATTTGATCCGACGTGAAATTCAATTGTGGCAAAAACACATGACGTGGCTAAAACAGAGGACTCGAGATGAAAATAATATCATCCTAAAAAGACAATTAGCTGCCTTAAAACGTGTCGATTTGAACAAGCGAGTTCAACACGCAATGAGTAGCCAGAAATAAAAATTTACATTGAAGTCTGAGCTGCAGACCTGAGATGGAAGCCATCTTGAAGAAAATGAAAACTTCCGGTTGGAAACCGGGAAACTTCCGTCGAGATAAAACCCGGAACTTCCGGATGAAAATAATTTGTCAAATGAATCAAAAAAGTTCATTTGACGAGACTGGCTAAATTAAGGCAGGTTGCAACAATTCCTGAAGTGGAGATATGCCCATAGAAGGGAAAGACCCCAGTCTTCGGAATTGGAGACCAAACAGAATTGCCCCGGCAGAACCAGTGTTCTAGGGAAAGCGAGATCTACACAGTGACCTTCCACTGAAATAACGTCTATGGAGTAAAATGGAAGTGTTCAGTTGTCCACGTTCCATCTACCCCTCAGGAATGTGGTAACGAGGTCTCAGATTACAGAAAAAACCAAGAGCCAGAGATGCTCTGGTTTGAACTGACGAGTCCTAAGAAGAAAATGCTTGGTTACTTGATAATAAGAGCAACAAGTTGCCTAGCATCACAGTATCGAATATCGAATAGGATTAATAGTCGTTGAGAAAGATTAAACGGGTAGAACTTTACCAAACGACTAACAAGGGGGAAAAATCCTAACAAAGCTAATTGTAGGATTTCTTTTTTTTTTTTTTTTTTTTTAAGTTAAAACCGTCTCATTCAACAGCTAAGGTTAAGAAGAGACGAAACCCCAGTAAAAAGATTATCGGTAAGGAAGAGAGGGTCGGGAACTAGCCCAATACCCCTCTAGAAAACATTGATTACTTCTCATGGAATACTCGGATTAAAGAGAAGTTGGCAATAAGAACAGTGAAATTAAGAGACGCTAGAAATAGGAGTTTCTACCGAAAACAAACCCATTTCTTCAGACAGAGCCTTCGAAACAACACACGAAATGCATGCCTGTGACTCTTAATTAAGTCGATAAAGCGAAAAAAAAAATCGCCAAAACTGGTCAGTAAAGACTAAACAGAATATAACTGAACCAAATAAACGATCAATGAGGGGCAAAACGTGTTCCCAACATGTTGACCGCTCGAGATTGCTAATGCTGAACGTAGTCAGTTCAATGAACTCTACATGAGATCCATACGCAAAAACTAAACGGAGAATTGCGAAGGTTCTCCCAAAAATTGACAGCATGAAAAACACTTCCTGTTGTCAGCCATCTAAGAAAAAGCGGCTTTACGTCCTCGAAAACAGAGTCATATCAGGACAAAAGCCAAAGTAATGCCGAATGCCATGGCAACCGCAAAATTCGCATAAACAAAAAATAGTTCAAACATTACCACAAATAGGGAATGATTGAACTGAATGCGAATATACCGACAACATAGCTCAAAGCTTGTTGTTGAGATATGGGGTTTTACGACCCACTCAACAGCTAAGGTAAAATAGCATTACAAATTGCCACATGATTGAGAACAGTAATTTGATAATGAAGACCAATTAATAGTCAATTGGTTTAGACATTCCGGTAGATTGATTGATTGAACAAAGCCAAAAGAAATCTTGACTTGACTAGAGTTCATCAAGTACGGGACGGAGAGGGTTTAGTTACAACACAAGCCATGACTAAACTGTTCCTAATTAGGTATCAGTAATGAGAGACGTACGTATCCTGTGACACAAGTCCCAAGCCCATGATACATGACAGAATGAACTCGTGTGTGTGCAAGTCCCTTCTTGGTCGGCCAACCGGAACGAATAAATGAGGAGAAAAAGAAGAGAAGGATAATGACGTGATCCACTTCTTCAACCTCAGAAATAGTTTAATTGTGGCTTAACGACCCAGACAACAGCTATGGTCATGTCGGGACGGAAACCTCATAGAATGATTCCTGATTCCCACAAAAATTGGAACTGGGATTCATGATACCTGCATTTCAAGTTCCTTTCCTTTCCTAACAAGAGAAGAAGATAATAAATGCGAAAAGTGATGAATAATAACGACTTTTCTATGGTATCTACTGTCCTACTCGTGCTTCCTCACATGAAGGGAAGGCTAAACACAAGCAGAGAAACAGAAACCCTTCTGTAGCATCTGGTTGACGCCTGAAAGGAGTCTCTCGCAATGAGATTCCTGAAACTAAAATCGAAGAGAGATCACCCGGTTCAACATGAGGGCGGTGAATGAACCTTGCCCCAGTTGAGGACCGTCAGAACTATTATCAAGAGGATTCCGGTGGTAAAAGAGTTGAAATCGGAAAACTCTGATCAGAACTCTCAACTAGAGATACGCTCTTTCTCAACTGAATGATCAGTAGCGGGTGAGAAAGATCGGAGGAAGATCAGAAGAAGGCGAAGGTGTGCGAGGACGCTCCTGGCCTTCTTTATCTGAATGTCCACCTATAAGACTTGTGTCTCTGACAACTCTTCTTCCTCTTCTTCCGTCGTGAGAGGATGAAGATGACATGGACGAAAATAACTATAGGAGGAAGAGGAGCTATGCTTCCTCATTGCATTTAACCTCCTTGCCTGACGTTTGTCACAGCGAGAGAGTCTCTCACAATCCCAAGAGTGGGAACGACCACGAGATTTACAACAGTCCCGAGAGAGAGAGTGTAATCACGTGAACTACGCCTGTCACCAGAACGTGACCGAGATCTAAACAGATCGGGTGGACTGAACCGAATCCCGACGAAGTACTGATCTCGTATGGAAAACAACTCCTTGCGTTGCCTAAGAGCACACGCTAGAGAAAGCTCACCATCATTGGTATGACGAAGAGGAATCAGTAGTCCATGATGACTATCCTCTGAGTTTATGTTCTAGGAGTTTTGGTTGCTTGGAAGCTGTGGACCAAACTCTACATCAGAAGATGGTATATAACCATCATTTGACCTAGGACTAAAACTAGTAGATGGTGTCCGGTTAGAACTAAAGTCAATTTCAGACAACTGCACCAGAGAGTCCCTAGGAGGTATGGTATCTCTGGGCAAAGTCTGGTGAACATTGTCCGGTGTCCAGTGGACGATGGGCGTCCGGTGGACGATGTGCAGTGTCCACTTGGACAGTAAGGGGCTTAACCTCATGACCAGTAAGCTGATCAGGTAAGTCCCCATGTCCGGTGTTAGGACTATGTCCGGTGTCCGGTGACGTGGCAGAGCTACGTCTGTAGATCCATGTCCGGTGTCCGGTAACAGGGCTGAGCTACGTTCGATGATCCCTGTTCGGTGTCCGGTGACAAGACCGAACTACATCCGGTGATTTTGTCCGGTGTCCGGTTGTCCGGTCCGGTGTCCGGTTGTCCGGTGTCCGGTGACAAGACCGAACTACGTCCAGTATTTTTGTCCGGTGTCCGGTTGTCCGGTTGTCCGGTGTCCGGTCCGGTTCGGTGTCCGGTTGTCCGGTGACAAAACCGAACTACGTCCGGTGATTTTGTCCGGTGTCCAGTGACAAGACCGAACTACGTCCGGTGATTTTGTCCGGTGTCCGGTAAACAGGGTTGACCATGTTCGAAGTGGCCCTGTCCGGTGTCCGGTGTCCTGTCCGTTGTCCTCTGAGCAGAGCTGATGTGATCCAGATGCTCTCGGGACACTCCTAGGGAACGGTTGAAAACCGAACCTTCGAAGCCGGAAGGACGTCGACAGCCAGGGGATCCTTCACCAGTTGCCCAGTGTTGTCTCCCCGGGACCTATCATCCGCAAGGCGAAATCTAGAGTCCCGGCTGCCTAACTTACCTACCGAGCGCCGAGAGTGGCGCTCGGGAGGAGACTTTGAGCGTGAGGCATAGCGCAATGCAGATGACCTCTTGCTCGACCGTCCCCTTGACGGCGACGATTCACCAGAAGTGAGTCGTAAACCTCCGAGATAGAGGAGCCGTCCAGGTCGCCGAGGGCGACCTGAAAGTCCGAAGCCCGTAAGGCTTGAGACTGAAACTTCCTGAGAATGATGACGAAAGGAAGACCAGGTAGTTTACTTCTGTCTCGCCATCTCAACACGGTAGGATCGTTGTGGCAACCAAAGTCCAAGAAGAACAGATCCCAAAAATGTGATCTCTAGAACAAAGAGAAAACAAATAAATAATCAAGGGTGTTAATCGAAGTCCGACTAAAGTTGATCGCAGTCGCCGCGGAGTTGCGAAAACGAAAGTCGGCGCGACGAAAACCCGAGAAAAAACGAAGATAAACACGAAATAAGAATTTATTTCGTAATAAAAAGAATGAAATTCAAGCGTAATTACGCGCTGTAATTGAAAGAATAGCACAGAAACCGAAAGCAATGGGATGCAACGCCGAATTGAAGAGAAAACTTCGAAAAATTTTCTCCCTGTGAAAAACGGCACATCCGCCATTGCTTTCAATTTTTAATCTGACACGTGTTCACAATTCTCACGTGCAGTTCCGGTCTTCAGTGACTATTGACTCAGACACCATATTGGTTTCTGGTCATCTCGCCCCAAACTGCCATCCTAGGGGTCACCAAGGTAAGGGGGTCCAAAAATTTGAAAGGGTAGCATAGGTATATGGCTATAAGATAAGTATATGGTAAGGAAGCGCTCATTAAAATGATCAACCAGAGGACCAATGGTCCTGTAAATGCTCACCTGTGATCTGGGATGTGCCACCTCAGCTGACCTTGCCATAAAATAGGTCAAGGTCATCCAGGGGGCATGATTATACAAGCTTTGTAGAGCTCCATTCACTGATGCTTCAGGCAAACTTTCAAAAATCATAGGTCTTCTGGTTCTGAAGAATAAGATTTATAAAGGTTTTTGCTGTTTATAGCCTTGGTGGCTACCTTGGTCATGTGACCTTGACCATTTATATTAACTTTCATTTACCCTTCCTAACGATGCTCCACATATTCAAAGATGTTTGAATATTATGGTCATATACATGTATACATGCCCAGGGGCGGGGGCAGTCAACCCCCTTAGGACATTTATTCCATATACATAAATCTTCTGTCCATTTGCATACTCCCAGCAAGTCCACCTCCCTTTCCGCCCCCATTTTATTACATTTTACTAATTTTCCCCATTCAAACACATGGGCAACCTATGTTGGCCTTGCCATAAGATAGGTCAAGGTCATCCCAAGGGCATGATTTATATGAACTTTGTAGAGTTCCTCTCCCTGTTGCTTCATGCCAAGTTTCAAAATCATAGGCCTTCTGGTTCTGGAGAAGAAAATTTTTAAAAGGTTTTTGCTATTTATAGCCATGGCGGCCATCTTGGTCATGTGACCTTGACAATTTATATAAACTTTCATATTCTCCTTTCCTAAGAATGCTCCACACGACGTTTGGCTTTGATTGGCCAAACGGTTTCGGAGAAAAAGATTGTTGAATATTGTGGTAATATACATGTATATTGCCCGGGTAGTCTGCCCCTGGGGTCCATTTTTTTCAGAATCATAAATCTTCTGTCCATTTGCCCATTTCCATAACGTTTTTCCCTTCAAATGACATTTTCACATTTTTTCCCATTCAAATGCATGGGTGACCTATGTTGACCTAGCTGTAAAATAGGTCAAGGTCATCCCAGGGTCATGATTTTTATAAACTTTGTAGAGCTCCTCCCCCTGATGCTTCATGCCAAGTTACACAATCATAGGCCTTCTGGATCTGTAGAAGAAGATTTTTAAAGGTTTTTGCTATTTATAGCCATGGTGGCCATCTTGGTCACGGACCTTGACCATTCATATAAACTTTTGTTCCTCCATCCCAAGGATACTACATATAAAATTTGGCTTTGATTGGTCAAGTGGTAACTGAGAAAATGAAATTTTACATTTAATTTGTAAATGACCTTTGGCCAAAGTCAAGAAATGACCTTGACCTTTTATACTCACAACACTTCATTAGCTCAACATGTTGTCTGTATCCACCAACTTTCAGGTCACAGGCTACAAAACTTCTGAAACATTGAAAAGCCTATGTAACCAAAATTGACCTTGTCATAAAATAGGTCAAGGTCAACCAAACGTCATGATTTATATACACTATCATGGGCCAGTCCCCAATGCAACATACCAAGTTTCGTTGAAATCGGTCCACGGGTTCCAGAGGAGAAGATTTTTTATAGTTTTTACCGTATATGGGCATGGCAGCCATCTTGGTCATGTGACCTGGACCATTTATATAAACTTTTGTTCCCCCTTCCTAAGGGTGCTCCACATGAAGTTTGGCTTTGATTGGCCCAGCCGTTTCAGAGGAGAAGATCTTTGAAATTGAAAACAGACTATGACGGACGGACGACGACGGACGACGACGGACGACGATGGACGGACGCCGGAGCATAGCCATCCTATAAGCTCACCTTTAGAGCCTTCGGCTCAGGTGAGCTAATAATGAAGCTTTCTGTTTTGTTTTTTTTTTCTTCTGAAAAAATATTCTCTGTATACTGCATGGACAAGTTTTTTGTAATGGTTTTACAAACTGGCTAAACAAAAATTGGGCTGTTTAGGCAAAGGCAATAAATGAGCAACGAACAAGATTTTTGCCTCCCCAAAAGCCTATGCGATACAGTGGTTATGCCAATGCCATATGGCCTTGTTTACAAGGGGTTGTGAGTTTAAGGCTGGCCTTCTGAAAGTCTTCAGGATGAGACAAGTCTCCATGTGACCTTAGCTGTTCAGTGGGATGTAAAACATGAAAAACATCTTAACTTTATTTGTCTCCCATCATGCAGTCTTCATTTTAGTATGAATAATCCATTATTCAGGTTCATTGTTGTTATGTACTAACTATAAATCAATACTAGCATGGGGACAAAACTGTCTTACACAAAGTAGCAATTCAAAACAACATGGACCTCTCCATACAGACTGGTGGTGCTCTGTCTTAGCCACGGACAGTGCTTCCCCTTTGGGAATGTCAAAAAATCAAAAGTTCAAAAACTGTATCATTCATCATCCCAGCTAAGGATATGACTGTCAACAGCAAGTTTTACAGCAAAAGAAGAAAAAATCTTTGGCCAAAGTGACTGATTGGTTCTTTGTTAAAATTGTTCAGTATGGCTTCAATCTTTCACAATTCAAATCAATTGCAAATTGCTCTAATCAAGCCTGAAGAGAACCAACAAAAAAGTGACCAAACTTGCTGATTCTAATAGTGTACCGATCTTACTTGCTTTAATTGCTAGGATGATTATTTCTATGTTGGCAAGTTGATTGGGTAATCGTATCATAACTTTGCAATTTGAAAGAAGTTTAAAGTCTATCAACAAATGTGAATAGACTGTTTGTCTAACAAAATTATCTAAGAAAGAATTCAACACCTTATACTGGCCAAACTTATTCTTCCTTAGCTGTAGAAAAATCCAGCAGCATTCAAAGTTAGCACCTGTTCTCACTGTTGAAACCCTGATAGGACCTTTTCCAAAAGAATCCACCATGGTGTAGTGGTAATGACACTTACCTTGCGAATCAGGGTGTGTGTTTGATCCTCAGATTCAACCTTCTGGATATGAGCACCTTCACATGGGAAAACCAACAATGTGGTTTCCAAACAGGTCCGACACAAACCGAGCTGTAGAGGCACAGTAAATGGCTTGTGACTGGAAATTTTGGATTCAGAAAGTAGTGGAATTGTACTATCCGTGTAGCAAAAACAAAGGCGCTGATCAGCTTCGCAGTTACTGCGAAGCTGATCTGCGTCTTTGTTTTCGCATATGCAGATTGTTGGTTTTCTAGTGTGGCTGCTCATGACTTTAAAGCTGAGTTTCAGCTCGTCTTCATAACCTTAGCTGTTGATTGGGACATGAAATACCAAACCAACTAACTTTTTTCCAAGGTAATGCTAAACAGTCATTGAGCAATATAGGGTAGACAACTTCAACTCGCATTAACAAACTGCTCCATGGAGAGTTAACCAGTATTTAATTCTGGTAGCTTTCCCAGTTTTGCTACAAAGTATGATAGATTCATGAAAAATGGTCTTTTGGTGTTTCCAACCATTCATGGGCACTGGGTTGTGGTTACAATTGAGCCGCCTCGTGGGAAAACCAACAATGTGGTTTCCGAACAGGTCCGACACAAACCGAGCTGTACAAGCACAGAAAAGAGCTAGAAGCTTGAAATTCCGGATTTAAGTAGAAGAGGAATTGTACTATCCGAGTAACGAAAACAAAGACGCTGATCAGCTTCGCGGTGACCGCGAAGCTGATCTGCGTCTTTGTTTTCGCCTATGCAGATTGTTGGTTTTCCCATGAGGCGGCTCAGTTCATAACTCCTTGAAACATGCACAATGTCCACAATTCAAGTCTACTTTTAAGCGTCCAAATATAACTTTGACTGGGATTTCGTTAAGTGTCCAAATATAACTTTGACCGGGATTTTGTTAAGTGTCCAAATATAACTTTGACTGAGATTGTGTTTTTTCTTTTATAGCATGTTTAGTCTATTTATTTTGTGTGAAGAAACTCTTGCGGCTTAAAAAACTCGTTACAAATTAAATCAAGTTTTGATTTATTGATCAGAAATCTCAATGAAGCAGAAGTCAAGCTAAATAGGAATCTTTCTCTGGCGTTTCAGCAAATCCACATTGAGCCGCGTCATGAGAAAACCAACAATGTGGTTTCCGAATGGGTCCGACACAAACCAAGCTGTACAATCACAGAAGATAGCTACAAACTGGAAATTTTAGATTTTGAAAGAAGGAGAATTGTAATATCCGTGTAGAGAAAACAAAGGTGCTCATGAGCATCGCGATTACTGTGAAGCTGATCTGCGCCTTTGTTTTCGCACATGCAAAATGGCGGTTATCTCATGACGCCGCTCAATTCTGTCAAAGACGTGCTCAAAGCGGACAATGAATAGAGCCGCATCGTGAGAAAACCGGATTTTTGCCTAGGCGAAAACAAAGGCGCAGATCAGCTTCGCGGTAACCGCGAAGCTGATCAGCGCCTTTGTTTTCGCTACACGGATAGTACAATTTCTCTTCTACTTAAATACGAAATTTCAAGCTTCTAGCTCTTTTCTGAGACTGTACAGGCCGGTTTGTGTTGGACCTGGTCGGAAACCCCGAAGACCGGTTTTCTCGCGTCGCGGCTCAATACTCAGCTGTGTTGAATGCCTCAGACAGGAATGTTTTTGTGGGTTTATTTTATGCCCAAGACACCAACTTTTCCGTCATACTGGGACAGAGCCATCAATTTCTGGGTATTTTAAACGGTTACTAAGGGGAGAATGTGTCTTGCTTGAGGACACAACCAAACATCAAGGGGTTTGAAAGCATGACCTTTCAATTTGGAGTCAGATGCTCTACCACTAGGCCCCCCCATGCTCCTTGAGAAAATATTGTGTTCAGCATCATTTTAGCGTGCAATGCAATAATATTACAGCTGAGAGTTCTGTAATTTTGACACCTTGAAACTCTCTTAATCTATATACACCAAAAAATTAAAGCTTACACAGAAGATGGCTAGAAGCTTGAATTTTCATATTTAAGAAGAAGAGGAAATGTACTATCAGGCCTTTCAGCGGAATAATTCATACCAGATACAAGAACCTTTCCAGCCTTTCAGTGGAATAATGCATACCAGATACAAGAACCTTTCAGGCCTTTCAGCGGAATAATTCATACCAGATACAAGAACCTTTCAGGCCTTTCAGCGGAATAATTCATACCAGATACAAGAACCTTTCCAGCCTTTCAGTGGAATAATTCATACCAGAGACAAGAACCTTTCAGGCCTTTCAGCGGAATAATTCATACCAGATACAAGAACCTTTCAGTAGAATAATTCATACCAGATACAAGAACCTTTCCTGCCTTTCAGTGGAATAATTCATACCAGATACAAGAACCTTTCCTGCCTTTCAGTGGAATAATTCACACCAGATACAAGAACCTTTCAGGCCTTTCAGTGGAATAATTCATACCAGATACAAGAAACTTTCAGCGGAATAATTCATACCAGATACAAGAACCTTTCAGGCCTTTCAGCGGATTAATTCATACCAGATACAAGAACCTTTCCAGCCTTTCAGTGGAATAATTCATACCAGATACAAGAACCTTTCAGGCCTTTCAGCGGAACAATTCATACTGGAGACAAGAACTATTTTCTTAGAATATCCACTGATGCTGGCATTCTTTTGTTCTACAAAATGCATACCTGCAAAAACATCATTAGAGGAAAAATTCTATCAAAATTAAAGAAAGTGCGTCTATTCAGCTCATATGTTGACGAAAAAGGAAATTAAAAAATATCAGCCATGCCATGAGAAGACAACATAAATTTCATCCTACTTAAACGGTTTAATAACCTAGCTGTATTGTTATGTCAGTTGTAGAAACTAAGGGAATAACAATTGATTCTTAAGCCCCTGTCACAGACTCACAAGTTGGAGCTACGAGTTAAGCTCTGCCCACTTTTTCGGTGAACTCGTAGGAACTCCTACAGAACTCGCCATATGTTGGCGGTTGTCGTACACAAGTCTTCTCAACTCTTAGCTTGTCGTGGAAAGGCTATGAGAATTTTAAATGGTTTAAAAATTCTCGCAGCAGTTCGTAGCAACTCGCCATCTAAAAGTGGGCCGGACATGGGCGGAGCATAACCAGACCTGTCAACCTCCTGAAAATTCTAAGAGGGAGATTGCGAGAAACAGTGATTTTTTGACCAAATAAGCATGCAACTTACACGCGCGATTTAGGACCTATAAAATTTCAAGGGGGGGGATTTTTTCTTCAGGAGGCAGATTTTTTTCCAGCTTTTAAAAAAGACAATACTTGTTATTGGCAAAGGTAGTATACCGCTAGCATTCACCGATACAAAACCCTTTAAACAAGGAATAATTGAGACGGTGTCATACCTCGGGTATTGAAAATTCGCTTGTGCAATTTTCTATAATGACCGCGAAGAAACGATGAAATTCGATCGAAAAATCAGTTTCGACATATATCTACCAAGGGCGCGGCCATATTGAGAGTTTTCCCGACGATCATATGTTACATGCAATCTGATTGGTTCCGAAATCAACCTAAAAAAGTTATTGGCTAATCACAAAGCTTGTTTTATCTTTCACCGGAATTTCCCGATATCATGCTTATGAATAGATCAGAGAACCGGAGAATCTCGAATGCGAACAGAGATTGCCGAATAAGCTAAAAATAGAAATCGGAACGATCAAAAATTCCCGAACTCAACCGGAAATTTGCAATAACCTTGACTTTGTTTGTGTAAACACAGAAAAACCGGGATATGTTTTCTTTTTTGTTTCAGATGTTAAAATTAACCAGTAGACAGTCCGAAATCTGTTAGTTTGGCGTTTTTTATAGAAATTGGATGGAAGGTCGTTAGTCCATGGCAAAACCGTTAGAATAACGGGATATCCGGGAGAGTTGACAGGTCTGAGCATAACTAGTACTGATCTTATAGCTTATCGTACATAACTCGTAGTAATGTTGTAGTATGTCGTGCGTTCTCGGCGTCTTGTCAAATATTGCAAGTTACCTATGAGTTACCTACGAGTCGCTACAAGTTGCTACGATATTCAAGGCAACTTCTCGTGAGTTGCTTTGACATCTTGCGAGTTTACTAAGACATTCCTATGAGTATCCATGAGTTTCCATGACTTATGTCATAGGGATGTCGTGTAGAACTTTTTTCAATTCGTGTGTTAGCTTCTAAGCTTCTAAATTTTTCCAACTTAGCTTGTGGCAACTCTCGTGACAAGCGCCGATTTATAACTCGTACCAACTCGTAGCATGTCGTAGCTTCAACTCGTGGGTGTGTAACAGACCCTTTAGATACTAGGTTAAAGAGACAGTTAAATCTGCCCCTGTGCAGCATTTTGAAAACATTGCTGGCTTTTGCTGCCTGTATCTGGCTTTTAGAAAGCATCTGAATCAAAGTCTACATCAATTTCTTTTTTTATTTGTTTGTTTGTTTGAATAGATGCTTTACATCCCAGTCAACAGCTATGGTCATGTCTGGATGCTGCCTCCATTTCATGGGACTTTTACCCAAAATTAGGATGTCATGACATCCAAAAAGTGC
The DNA here is from genome assembly GCA_964017185.1 of Rugalucina vietnamica. Taxonomy (NCBI): domain Eukaryota; kingdom Metazoa; phylum Mollusca; class Bivalvia; order Lucinida; family Lucinidae; genus Rugalucina; species Rugalucina vietnamica. Next base: position 56,683,043 of record OZ024873.1, read on the forward strand.
TACAAATTTAATAAAACAACCCAATAAGCCATTAAGGCTTATATGTATGGATGGTTTGACTTGAACCACTTTTCCTGGGCAGGCTCAGACCCAAGTGGTTAACCAGTAATCAGATGGTCAGTCGACCACATAGACGCTTTGTCTAGCAGCACAGGCAGCCCATCTATTTCTTAGGCCCCAATGGGCGGGGGAACCCAAGTTTCCAACCAACAACCATACTTCCTTGGTTTGTCTGAAATATTATGAGCCGCATCGTGAGAAAACCGGATTTTTGCCTAGGCGAAAACAAAGGCGCAGATCAGCTTCGCGGTAACCGCGAAGCTGATCAGCGCCTTTGTTTTGGCTACTCGGATAGTACAATTCCTCTTCTACTTAAATCCGAAATTTCAAGCTTCTAGCCCGCTTCTGAGACTGTACAGCCCGGTTTGTGTCGGACCTGGTCGGAAACCCCGAAGACCGGTTTTCTCGCGTCGCGGCTCTTATTATGTTGTTAATTTTAATACAATTCTTGGCATTCTCATGACAAGTCTTTATTGTTTAGGGGTGGGGTAAAAGATAAAATTGACTTACCCATGTCGGCTGGGACTAAGCGATGGCCATGACCTTCGTTTTATGCTAGATAACACCAGAAATTTCCTGTACACAATCCTTCCTTTCATTTGACCTTGCCCATGACCTTGTCCATGACCTTTAGCAGTAGGCCTTGACCTTGAACTCTGGAGCATGTGTTGCCCATGAGCCCAGAGATGCTGGGGTGACAACTGGTCCACAGATAACCCACGAGTATCCAGGGATCTCTTCCTCTCCCCTCCTGTATCTGGATGTCCAATATTATCCAGTGACATTGTTCTATCATAGGACAGTTTCCTGTTATGTGGCTTCAGTTCCTCCGTGAATCTGTTTGGGGGTTGTGCCATCTTCTGTCAAGTTTTGCTGGAATACATAAGGAATACACAGATTGACATTGCTTTGTTTTTCCATGATAAACTAGATCTAGAACCCACTTGCTGAGCAACAGATTACACAAGGACCTGAGGTTATAAAACTTTTTTATGCTCAATTCAGCTGAGACTGAAATTTATCCTGGTCATAAATGTTAAAATGCCAACAATTGTTGGCATTTTAACATTTGTGACCAGGATAAATTACTAGTTTTTGAGTTCTGAATCTGAATTTTCCACTAATTTTGACTATTTCAACATTAATGGGTAGCTGAAATTTCATGCTCAGCTGAGCGGAGCCTGAAAAAAGTTTTTATAACCTTGGGGCAAGATCCCATGATACAATGTACTAGGGAGGAAACATTCAGACAAGAATTGCCTCCCTTGTTGATACATTTACTTTTATATGTGAACCGCCTCGTGGGAAAACCAACAATGTGGTTTCCGAACAGGTCCGACACAAACCGGGCTGTACAAGCATAGAAGATGGCTAGAAGCTTGAAATTTTGGATTTAGAAATTAGAGTAATTGTACTATCCGTGTAGCGAAAACAAAGGGGCTGATCAGCTTCGCGGTCACCACGAAGCTGATCTGCGTCTTTGTTTTCGCATATGCAGATTGTTGGTTTTCCCATGAGGCGGCTCATGTATTTCCTGATGCCAAACAATAATTAATAAAGAATTTCACCAATTCCAAATATTAATATTTAAAATCTGCACTTTTAATATACATGTAAATCAATGTGGGGTAATGTGAGAATTTTGCATACTAGTAAATTTTACCCGTCTCGACGTAGCAGTAAGATGATTGCGGCGATGAAGACAAATAAGACACGCATACACACACACACACACAATCTCAAATAAGACATACACAGAGGAAAAGAGAAAAAATGACCGAATCTTTAAAGTGAAGGGAACGTATACAGTGATTTAGTAGGATAACTTATGTTAGGATTTCTTTGTATACCACATTGTCTGTGTACATTCCATCTTTGTCTGCGAATTGTCCGTTTAATGTGACGATTTTGAGGTTGTTTTTGTTTTGTACTCTACTCATCGCCACGTACAACTGTCCATGAGAAAAGATCGGCCCCAAACAGAAAAAACAACATAAATTTGACCTTTGACCTCGATGACCTTTGACCCGATTGGACCCATAAATCTTAATCAGGAATCAACCTTATACACTCACCAAGTTTCATCCTAATCGGACGAAGGACTGCCGAGATACAGAAATTTGACCTTTGACCTCGATGACCTTGACCTTTAAAAAATGAACCCCTCGGCCGCCCTCAACCTTCCCACCAAGTTTGGTGAAGATCGGCCCAAGGACCTGGGAGAAGTAGGGGAACAAACAGAAATAAACCCATAAATTTGACCTTTGACCTCGATGACCATGACCTTTCAAAAAATGAACCCCTCAAGCTAATATCCGGGACCGCCCAAGTTTGGTGAAGATCGGCCCAAGGACCTGGGAGGAACAAACAGAAAAAAAAAAACATAAATTTGACCTTTGACCTCGATGACCTTTGACCCATTTGGACCCATAAATCTTAATCAGGGATCAACCTGTATACACTCACCAAGTTTCATGCAAATCGGACCAAGGACTGCCGAGATACAGAAATTTGACCTTTGACCTCGATGACATTGACCTTTAAAAATGAACCCCTCGAGCTAATATCCGGGGCCGCCCTCAACCTTCCCACCAAGTTTGGTGAAGATCGGCCCAAGGACCTGGGTTGAAAAAAAAAAAAAAAAAAAAAAAAAAAAAAAAAAAAAAAACAAACATATAAATTTGACCTTTGACCTCGATGACCTTTGACCAAATTGGACCCATAAATCTTAATCAGGGATCAACCTGTATACACTCACAAAGATTCATGCAAATCGGACCAAGGACTGTCGAGATACAGAAATTTGACCTTTGACTTCGATGACCTTGACCTTTAAAAAATGAACCCCTCGAGCTAATATCCGGGGCCGCCCTCAACCCTACCACCAAGTTTGTTGAAGATCGACCCAAGGACCTGGAAGGAAAAAAAAAACAACATAAATTTGACTTTTGACCTCGATGACCTTTGACCCAATTGGACCCATAAATCTTATCAGGGATCAACCTGTATACCCTCACCAAATTTCATGCAAATCGGACCAAGGACTGCCGAGATACAGAAATTTGACCTTTGACCTCGATGACCTTGACCTTTAAAAAATGAACCCCTCGAGCTAATATCCAGGGCCGCCCTCAACCTTCCCACCAAGTTTGGTGAAGATCGGCCCAAGGACCTTGGAGAAGTAGGGGAACAAACAGAAAAAAAAAACACATAAATTTGACCTTTGACCTCGATGACCTTGACCTTTCAAAAAATGAACCCCTCAAGCTAATATCCGGGGCCGCCCTCCACCTTCCCTCCAAGTTTGGTGAAGATCGGCCCAAGGACCTGGGAGGAGTAGGGGAACAAACAAACAAACAAACAGACAAACGTTGCTCAAATTATAGTATGATACATGTATGCATAACAGCTGGGTGGCCAGTCATTGTGAGAAAATTCATGGGAAAACCATTTTGTTGGTATATGCTATCATATCAAAGAGCTGTGGAACCTTTTTACTTACTGGAGACAGACGTCAAGCTAGGCATTTCTACTTAGCTAAGTGGGGAAAGCCAGGGCAGATCTCCACGTTCGGATGGGAAATAACCTGTGAAACCACTGTGCCCTGGGAAGGTGACAGTCAAACCATTGGTACATACCGATATAGTTTGTTTTTTCTTCAATAATCCATATTTTTACTGGCATCGCTTGTGGGATTCGAACCTACATGGCAGACACAGCTAGTCAGAAGCCAAACGGGCTACCTACTGAGCTATTTTAGAATATGAAGAAAATTCATAGCTCATGACATATGGTCTTTGATTACAAACTTGAAAACCCCAAAATACAAACTTGAGCAAGTCATCATTACGAAAACTTGCCAAGAGATTTTTTTAGCTTTAAAAACTGAAAATTTTCAGCTGAAAAATTTTGATATTTTTCTTATTTTTGCTCAAAACATAGATTGTGGATACAAGTTGGAACCACCTCAGCGAGGCAGTTCTAACGAGTACCCACAATCTATGTTTTGGAGCAAAAATAAGAACCAGAGGACCAATTGTCCTGTAAACGTTCACCTGAGACCTGAGATATATACCAATAAATTTGTTTGACTATAATGTTCATATACATGTATATAGCCCCAGGGAAGGGTCAGACCCCTCAGATCAATTTCTTTTTCAAAGTCATAAGTATTCTGTCCATTTGCCCATTTCCTGAAGTCTTTCCATTCAATGACATTTTAACACATAACAGCCCCTTTCACTCGAGTTTGCCTTTTGAGCATTTAGGTCAATCAAATTTGTTCACTCGATTTTGCCATTTGTTTGTAAATCAGGTAACTTTTTATTCTATTTTAGAACTGAAACAGAGTCCTAGGTGTCAGGGAGGTGTTCTTAAAATCTATTCAGCATTTATCTTTAGATAATGATGTCACCTCTTCTGATAAAACATTGTAATTGTTTGGTTAAAGCACATTTTATTTCAAAATTCTTTGCACAACATATTAAGAACACACATTTATAACAGGATAGAGACGAAAGCAGAATTTTATCAATTTAAGCAGTTACCTGATCAGTATCTACATGGCAAAAAATCCACATAGTAAGTTAAAAATTTCACTTGAGTTTGCCGTTTTAAAGGTCATTTAGTTTGAAACTGTCACTCAAATCAGCAGATTAATCAATCCAGATGTCTTTGTGGACAACATGAAAAGAAACTCAGGTCTTCGGAACACATGGTCTTCTTGTGTGATGCAAATACTCAAACGGCAAACTCGAGTGAAAGGGACTGTATTCTACATTATTTGACCTAAGTTGACCTTGCCTTCAAATTTGTCAAGGTCATCACAAGGTCATGATTTATAAAGATATTGTAGTACTCTAGTCCCAATTGCAACATGTCAAGTTTCATTGCAATAGGTTCAGCAGTTCTGGACAAGAAGATTTTTGAAGGGTTTTTACCTTGTATGGGCACCGCGGCCATCTTGATCATGTGACCAGGATTATTTATAAACATGTATAGTGATTCCCACTTCCCATTGATGCTTCCTATAAAATTTGGCTTTGATTGGCCAAACGATTTCAGAGAAGAAGATCTTTGAATATTATTGTTATGTACGTATATTGCCACGGGGTGGGGGCAGACCAACCCCTGGGGTCCAAATTTTTTTCAGAATCATATATCTTTCGTCCATTTGCCCATTTCCTGCAAGATTTCCTTTCAAATGACATTTTAACCATTTTCCCTATCAAATGCATGGGCGACCTATATTGACCTTGTCGTAAAATTGGTCAAGGGCACCACAGGGTCATGATTTATATATACATTGTAGTACTTTAGCCATCGATGCTTCATGCCAAGTTTCTTTGAAATCTGTCCACCGGTTCTGGAGAAGAATATTTTGAAGGGTTTTTACCATAAATTATATGGGCATGGCGGCCATCTTGGTCATATGACCTGGATTATTTATATACACATTGGTTACCCCATCATATAGATGCTTCATATAAAATTTGGCTTTGATTGGCCAAGTGGTTTCATAGGAGATGTTTGAATATTATGGAAATATACAAGCATACTGCCCCAGGTGGGGGCATATGAGCTCCTGGGGACCAATTTTTTTCAGAATCATTAATATTCAGCCCTACTGCGCATTTCCTGCAAGACTTTCACTTTAAATGACATTTTAAAAGTTTTCCCCATTCAAATGCATTGGCGACCTATGTTGACCTTGCTGTAAAATAGGTCAAGGACATCACAGGGTCCTGATTTATATATACATTGTAGTACTTGAGTCATCCATACTTCATGCCAAGTTTCGTTGAAATCGGTTCACTGGTTCTGAAGAAGATTTTTAAAGGCTTTTACCATATATGGGCGTGGCGGTCATCTTGGTCATGTGACCTGGATTATTTATATACACATTCCTTCCCCCTTCCTATAGATGCTTCATATAAAATTTGGCTTTGACTGGCCAAGCGGTTTTAGAGGAGATCTTTGACATTGTGGACGGAGGGACGACCGCAGACGGACGGATGGACGGACGCCGGATCATGGCCATCCTATTAGCTCATCTTGTGAGCCTAACGGCTCAGGTTAGCTAAAAATAGGTATACCCCGCATACCCCAGTTTTGCTATATAAAAGTGGGGTAGGGGGTACACATTTCACGGACATGTTTTCCTGATGAACCCCAAAATACAAAAGTTGAACAAGTCATGCCCAGGCATAGTAGGAAGATGGCCTGTTTTTGAAAGAAGACCAGAAACCAGCCTGTAATTCAGCTTCAGAAATATCTATGTCTGTAGGATTCAGAGATCAGGGCCCAGTTGTTCAAAACTAACGACGTCGTTAGTTAACGATTCGTTAAAATTTCAAACGTTAATATTACAAATACACTGTTATTTTTTGTTGAAAAAATGTGAGAATCCTTTGCAGTGCAAAGGATTCTCACATTTTTTCAACAAAAAATAACAGTGTATTTGTTACTTTAGCTGATATTTGCTTAACAAATTTATGTCTTAACGATATCGTTAAGCTAACGGTGCTTTGAACAACTGGTCCCAGTACGTCAACAGATTTGGGTCCTTACAAAACAAACCACAAACATCTTTTGTCATGATATGGTTTTAATTGAGCTGCATCATGAGAAAACCAGCTTTCTGCATATGCAAAATCAGCCGTGCAGTTAAACTGCACAGCTGATAGTACTATCCCTTTTCCTCTTCAATCCAGATTTTCAAGCTTCTGGCCTTCATCTGAGACTGAATTATACAGACCGGTTAGTGTCTGACCTGGTCAGTGAAACCCCAAAGACTGGTCTTCTCGCATCGCGGCTCATAATGAACTTAACCCATATTTGTCAAATGGATTCTCCCATCATTATCAATTGGATGAGTCCACTTTTTTAATTTTTATCCCACTTTTCAATAAATTTTTGTTAAGCAAACAGAATAGCCCCAGTTGGGATGCCGCGTTCTGAGGCGTCACATCTGGGGCTATACTGTTTGCCTATGTCCTATAAAAGGGACTTAAGTGAGTTAATAGAGACAGTATATATACATTGTGATGTAGCTAAAATAGGAAATCCTTTTCTTGAATATTTTTCCCATTTTCTTCTCAGTAGACCTACAGTTTATATCCATGATGTATAATTAAATGGATGGCCTTTGACAAACGCAAACAATTGATTGGTTTCCAAAGATGGCATTCAGTAAGTATGAATATAATGAGGAGGCTGAAGAAATTCAGTGGAATTTCTATTCTACACAATTGAGCCTGTGCGTGAGAAAACCAACAATTTGGGATCCGACCAGGTCCGACACAAACCAGGCTGTACAGTCACAGAAGATGGTTAGAGGCTGGAAATTTTGGATTTAAAAAGTAGAGGAATTGTACTATCCATGTAGCGAAAACAAAGGCGCTGATCAGCTTCTGCGAAGCTGATCTGCGCCTTTGTTTTCGCCTATGCAGATTGTTGGTTTTCCCATGCGGCGGCTCAATTGAAATCAAGAACTCAGTGGAGATCAAAATGTGCCGCGTTCTGAGAAAAAGGGATTATTGCCTATCCTTTGTTTTCACTACACAGATAGTACAATTCCTCTTCCTGTTAAATACGAAATTTCAAGCTTCTAGTCTTTTTCCGAGACTGTACAGGTCGGTTTGTGTCAGACCTGGTCAGAAATTAACCTGCATTGGATGAAACTACATCATGAAAAGTAAAGCAAGGGTCAAAATGCATACTTAAGGCTTCTCTTCCAACAAATTACAGGCTCCCTGACCAAATGACCATGGCTCTTTATTACATTACGAATTGAGGTGTAACAAGCATATCAACAATTTTTCAGTTATGCTGGGATGGAACGGTAATAACCATTCCATGTGTCTTGCTCAGACGGTGCAACACGGCTCAAAATTTATCACTCCACCATACCCCACGAAAATAGTGCATTTGAAAATTTTGCCAATGTGCATTTGACACTGTATTACAAACACATTTCTTTGTGTCTGTCTTATATTTTGTATGCACTGCAAAGTATCACTAGTGTACGACATTTGGGTGTACAAAACATGATCTTAAAAGAGACTTATGTATTTCTCGTCGGAAGCTTCTGTATGTAAACTACCCCCTCCTCAAATCTGCACCAGTCTAGCGGGTAAAACCCAGCCCTAGGGTTATTGCAAAACGGAAAACCGAAAAGACTCAACGGTCAACCCCCTGTTGAAATAGACTCATTGGGTAGATGTATGGCTGAGCTACATGCCATGTTTGGTAACAGCTGGGAGTGTCACAAAGTGCGACAATTTGCATTGTGGCCTATGGAAGATTTTTGGGTGGTGTGTCCCCAGACACAACTCGGCACTAGTAGGGCTCAAACACAGGACATTTTTGATTTGGCGTATGGCGCTATAACAATAGGCTACCACACTCCCAAGATTTGTTAAGTGCATGCCTACATCACCTACAAATTACAATTCAACCTCATTATTACACGCCTCACTATAGTGCAGTCTTTAATATAACAGGATGGTGACCTGGCTCCCAAATGCAAACTGATTATTTTGCTATTTTTCTTTTGTAAATAGCCTTATTATAACATGGTTTCACTTACAGCACGGTCTGTTTCTATGGACCCAAAAGATAGCTTTAAAATGAGGTTGCCCTGTTGTTGAAATATGAGTGATCCCCGCCAGACAGCATGTTGCAAATTCATGTCCTAAAAGGAACACTTGAACCAGAAAAAAAAATTCTTAAATATAGTGATTTAATTTTCTTGACAACATACTGTTCTTCTCACCATAAAAATCACTTTGCGTCACAAATTTCCAATAAAGACAAATTTGCTACATCCAATCAATTACTCCAAAGATTCTATGAATACAAATGGCCCCTTTAAAATCTTGCCACAACATCTGCAATTTAGCAACAGTGCCTTAGATAAGAATTTCCTTAATATTGTACATTACGGATCCATTTAAGAGTAAATGCGTAATAAGAAAGTTTTATGCGTACTGATACAATAAACTCAAACCCTGCTGATGATTCTTCTTTGGATATGAAATATGAGCCGTGATGCGAGAAAATCGGTCTTCATGGTTTCCGACCAGGTCAAACACAAACCAGCCTGTACAGTCACAGAAAAAGGCTAGAAGCTTGAGATTTTGGATGTAAGAAGAAGAGGAATTGTATTGTCGGAGTAGCGAAATTAGTTTCCTTAAACTAAACAGACTGAGCAGTCTGAACTATATTGTCTGAATTGAAAAGACAGTGCAAAGGATTCTCACATTTTTCAACAAAAAATAACAGTGTATTTGTAATATTCATGTTTGAAATTTTGACGAGTCGTTAATTAGTGACATCGTTAATTTTGAACAACTGGCCCCTGGGATTTGGTTTAAATAGTGAAACGAAAATGTAGCAGATTGCAGGGGGAAAAGAGGCATAGTTTTACCAAAGATCTAATCCTCACAGGTCGGGGGTTTTCTCAGAGATTTGCTGTTTGCTATCCCCAAGGGCACTGCCTTTACAAATGACTAAAAGCAACTGTTCAGGTCCATATATGTCTTAATTCCGAAAAGGCCAGAATTTCTTCTGAAAAAGCTGTTTTAGTTGTACTTTGGCTTCCATACAGGATATTGTGTTCGTCTCTGATGTGATTACCGACCGGATTCTGTCTTTTTCGCCGTCTTTTCATATGACACCTGATGCTGATCTGAACTTTTTCTTGGTTAATTGCACAGATATTTTGCATGGAATGACAATTTATTGACTAGTACATTACGAAAACTTGCCCATGCAATATACAGAGAATTTTTTCATTAGTAAAAATTGAAAATTTTATGGAAAATAATTGATATTTTTGCTCAAAACATAGATTGTGGGTACAGGTCAAAACCTCACTCAGGCGGTTCTAACAAGTACCCACAATCTATATTTTGGAGCAAAAATAAGAAAAATAGGTATACCACTGCATACCCCAGTTTTGCTATATAAAAATGGGGTATAATCCGATGGGGGTATATATTACACAGACATGTTATCCTGATGTTTTGTGAATACTCAAGTCCCCAGACAAAATCAAGTTGCATACTGGCTTATTTCAGGGACTGCAATATACAGAGAATTTTTTCATTAGTAAAAATTGAAAATTTTATGGAAAATAATTGATATTTTTGCTCAAAACATAGATTGTGGGTACAGGTCAAAACCTCACTCAGGCGGTTCTAACAAGTACCCACAATCTATATTTTGGAGCAAAAATAAGAAAAATAGGTATACCACTGCATACCCCTGTTTTGCTATATAAAAATGGGGTATAATCCGATGGGGGTATATATTACACAGACATGTTATCCTGATGTTTTGTGAATACTCAAGTCCCCAGACAAAATCAAGTTGCATACTGGCTTATTTCAGGGACTTGAAAATATTATTAGAGGACAAGCCTCATATTTCCAATGCCAAGATTTCCAACAGTTGGGCCCAAACTATGTACCCAGATTAGCCATAGAGTATCCAAACTGTCATCATCATATTCTACACACATTAATGGTTTTCCTGCAAGATTTTTTTTTATTCCTGAGTTTTTTTATTTATTTTGTTTTCTTTTTCTTTTTTTTTTTTTTTTAATTTATTCTTATGTTTTACATCCTACTCCACAGCTAAGGTCATATAGAGAAAGGACCTCCATTTAAAATTTCATGCGAAAGACTGGAGAAACCCGAAATCGTACCTTTGATTTACTAGGCCATTGGCAAAGCCACAATGACACAAGGGCTTCTATTTTTTGTATATTTTTTCTCCTAACATGTAAACTAGTCTGGCTTGGACCCAAAATATCAGAAAAAGCGTGCAATAGCATCTACAGAAAATGTTTTTGCATTTTTGAAAGAGCACACATAGTACATTACAAAACCAAGTGATGCAATCTTGGGCAACTCGCTAGAAACAAGATGGCATCCAAGATGGCGATCAAAAGTGTAATTTACATGAAATAAGCCCATTAAACACTCAAATTGTTTCTGAATTGTTCTATTATGGTCAGTCAAATATACAATGAAATACTTTAAATCCATTTATCCTTGGTCAATTCGAAATATACAAGAAGGCGTCAAAGATGGCATCCAAAAGTAAAGTGTTGTGTACACGACATAAACACTCATGACATGTGTTTTTTAGTTTACAAAGTAAGTGAGATAGGTGCACAATGGGAATCAGCAGGTTTGGATACTGTAATTTAGGATCATTGTAAACTGACCAGAGCAATTTGCAATAGAATTGCATTATGGAAAAGAAGGTAGAATAAGTTTGGCCAAACTGTTAAAGAAGTACATAAAGAGCCAATCTGTCACTTTGGCTATACTTAGCCTTCCTCCGCTGTAATATTATGCAATTGTCTTTTACAATAAAAGTGAAAATTAAAGTGTTCTTTCACAGTATGATAATCACCATATCAGCCATTTTGGGATACATCAAATAGATGCTGTAGTAATATTCATGTACGTTCAAGGATGTATATACTTTAATTTCACATCTTTCATGACCAATTAGTGCAATTTAGAAAGAACATGAAGATTTATAGGATTGGCAAGTTGATTCACAAAGAAGTTAACAGTCCCTAAACAAATTTGTATAGATTGATATTTTAACATATTTTAACATGATGGAAAGAACCTATGTGTTATATTGGCCATACTTATTCTTCCTCCGCTGTAAACAAGCCACGGCCTCCTCTTAGCAAACCGAAAACACATTGTAGTCATGCTCACAACAGAGACTGTACAGTTGATCATTTCAGTGGCATAGTTAGTTTGGACAGCTTCGCCATTGTTGATGCTGCATTGTCTGCAACTCCTGTTCTGTAGTTGCGTACATTTGCATTTTACTAATGGCCATACAAGATATCTTTTAGGAAAGTTATTCATTTTTAGAGATTAGGGCTGCACATTTACATAGAAATCCACTTATGTTGCTGTACATGGTGATAGAATATAAAAGCTAGATCCTTTGGAAGCAGTGAAAACGTACAAAGGGAGGTAGTAAAGGCTATATTGTGCAATTTCGGGTTATGTCGATGTGATAATGTTTGTAATAAGTGCCCTAGGCATTTGGTTTTCTTCGTCTGGGTATTGATATGGTGCAGTGTTTGTGAGTCTAGTAAATTCTCACTAAAAAGGATTACTGTAAGCTATGCTCCGTTTCATTAGAAATGGTGATCGCTATCTGAGTTGGAGGAAAGACTGAACACACCTTGTTTCTTTCGGGGATTATGCCTGTGAAATCACAGCAACTTGGGTCACAGTGACAGCCACAAACTGCAAAATCAAAATGGTCAAAATCAAATCTGTACCAGAAATGGTTTGTCTATATGTAACTCAAGAATCCGGAAAGTTCTATACCTCTGAGCAGTCCCAGCACCCATACTTTCTCCCAACTATCTAGCCAATACATTTCTCTGTTGTGAGCATGTCTACAATATATGTTTGGTTTGCTACTAAATAAGAGGGGGCAGTGGCTTGTTTACAACGGAGGAAGAATAAGTATGGCCAATATAACACATAAGGTTCTTTCCATCATGTTAAAATATCAAACAATATCAAACAATCTATCCAAATTTGTTTAGGGACTGTTAACTTCTTTGTATCAGTACTTCAAACAACTATTTTCACAAAGATGCATTTCTGCTAATATCCTTTGAAGTAATACTTAGTTGCTGGAGGCTTGGGGTGTCTGGCATTGTTTATATACCACATATAGCACAGCTTTTCTTTAAGTAGTACTTTCTAAATATAAAATTTTCAGTCTCTAGCCATCATCTGTGCTTGTTCAGCTCGGTTTGTGGCGAACCTGTTCGGAAACCACATTGTTTTATCATGACGCAGAACATTATGGCTTACTAACATCCAACTGAAACTTACCAAACTGCTAGAATTGGAACTGTTTTAGATATATCCGGAACTCAACACAATTATAGAGTGAGCCGCATCGTGAGAAAACCGGATTTTTGCCTAGGCGAAAACAAAGGCGCAGATCAGCTTCGCGGTAACCGCGAAGCTGATCAGCGCCTTTGTTTTCGCTACTCGGATAGTACAATTCCTCTTCTACTTAAATCCGAAATTTCAAGCTTCTAGCTCTTTTCTGAGCTTGTACAGGCCGGTTTGAGTCGGACCTGGTCGGAAACCCCGAAGACCGGTTTTCTCGCGTCGCGGCTCGAGTGGTAACGGTTTCCTGGTTAAGCTCTGAGGATTGAGGCACAACAAAACAAACAAAATGAGCCTGTGCGTGAGAAAACCAGCAATTTGGGTTTCAGACCAGGTCTGACACAAACCGGCCTGTACAGTCACAGATGATAGCTAGAAGCTTCAAATTTCGGTTGAAGGAAGAAGAGGGATTGTACTATCCGTTTAGCGAAAACAAAGGCGCTGATCAGCTTCGCAGTTACTGCGAAGCTGATCTGCGCCTTTGTTTTCGCCTATGCAGATTATTGGTTTTCTCATGCGAAGGCTCAAATGACTTTTTAAGGCAATAAGTGATCAGAATGTAAACCCTTGACCATAACTGAATAATTTTATCATGAAAAGAATAAGAATACTAGTATCCGAAAGCTTTACTTCACATCTTCCCGGCAGTATAGTACCTCAATGGACCTGATTTTTCTTTAATCCATGCAAAATTCACGATTTTGTTTCACTAAGCCTAATTTGTCAACTAAATAACTAGTTGCCTGAAAGTTTTCTCTTTTCATCAATGACATAAAATTATTTGAGCAAAGAGAAACCAATTGAAAGCTAGCTGTCAAATGGCAGCTGAAGCATTAAAATTGACAGCAAAATTAATTCAGGTCCTTGAAACTGCAAGACAAAATCACTGAACCATGGAATACAGGTCACAGTGACCTAGAGTTTGGAACCAATTAATGGGTCCTACTATTTCATACATTTCATGGTACAGATTCTATGAAGTTAAGTCACCAAAGCATGAAATAAGTCATCAGGTCCAAACCATGAAATAAGTCATCAGGTCCAAACCATGAAATAAGTCATGGTCCAAACCATGAAATAAGTCCTGGTGACCTATGAATATTATGGATCTAGGAACAATTGACTAAATCATGAGCCGTGACACGAAAAAATGGTCTTCGGGATTTCTCATCAGGTCTGACACAAACCAGCCTGTACAGCCACAGAATATAGCTAGAAACTTGAAAATTCAAATTAAGGAAGAAGAGGAATTGTACTATCCCACAATCCATGTTTTGAGCAAAAATAAGAAAAATGTCAAAATTTTTCAGCTTAAAATTTTCAGTTTTTAAAGCTAAAACAATCTCTGTTTATTACATGAACAAGTTTTCGTAATGTGAAAAGCATTTCAGACATTTTGATCACGACTTCTAGAGACCAGAAGAGGTCTTGACAAAAGTTGGCATGTTTGCTTGAGAGTCCTCAGTGAATTTGTTCTAATTGAGCCGCGTCATGAGAAAACCGGATTTTTGCCTATGCGAAAACAAAGGCGCAGATCAGCTTCGCAGTAACTACGAAGCTGATCAGCGCCTTTGTTTTCGCTAAACGGATAGTACAATTTCTCTTCTTCTTAAATCCGGAATTTCAAGCTTCTACCCTGTCTGTAGCTGCACAGCCCGCTTTGTGTCGGAGCTTGTCGGAAACCCCGAAGACCGGTTTTCTCGCGTCGCGGCTCAATTCTGAGTTATAATGCAATCACTCACGATGAAATGAACAACATTATGTAATTTTCTCAATAGAGCCTTGATCAATTGATGAAGACACTGCCCTGAGTAGACTACACACCTCCAATGTATTTCTAGGACTATATGGGTGTATTCTGATCTTGATGTACAATATTTGAGCTGCGACGTGAGAAAACCAATCTTTGGGGTTTCCGACCATGTCTGGCACAAACTTTTTTTTTTTTAAATTCAGTTTACGTCCCTTTCAAGATTATTTCAGCTCATATGAGACGGGCCAATCAGTAGGTGGGGCAAAAACGGGAGAACCCCGAGAAAAACCTCCTGACACACCCGCAAGCAGACCTTGGCTTGTCTCACATGTGGCCAGAGCGGGGCTCAAACCCACACCAGTCACAGCGGTAACTGGCACAAGCTTGATCCGAACGTTTTCATTATAAGCAGTTTACACAAGCAGGCATAGAGTTCACTGAACGCCAAAATAAATATTCTACTGATAACTGTGATTCAGCTTTACTAGAATTATTATGGTAATGTCAATGTGATTTCGATGAAAGTAAATGACCAGAAAATTCAGTTGACAAATCAAGTTAGCCACTGGCAATCAAAGATTGTACACTTCGTAATCATGCATTCTTTCTCCCTATGTAATGACACTTTTTCAGTCAGTTTTTTGTTTGGTGGTTTAAAGTCCAAGTCAGCAATTTTTATGACACCTCAGGACAGAGCCACCATCACGATAACATGTCCGTGTAATGTATAGCCCCTTAAACCCTTTTTATATAGTAAAACTGGGGTTAGTCCGGGGACTTGAAAATAATTTTTGAGGTCAAGCCTCATATTTCTCATGGAATGCAGTTTATCTGCTAAGATTTCCAACGGTTGGGCCCAAACTAAACTGGGGTATACAGGGGTATACCATTTTTCTTATTTTTGATTTAAAACATAGATTGTGGGTACATGTTAGAATGACCTCACCCAGGCGGTTCTAACATGTTACCACAAAATTTGTCCAACTTAAAAAATTTCCAAATTTTTACATCGTAAAAAATTGCTGTATATTGCATGGGCAAGTTTTCGTAATGTAACAATTTTTATGACACCTCAGGACAGAGTCACAGCTCCCTGTGAATTAACCATTACTTTTAGGAGTTAATGTGTCTTGCTCAGTTGCTCAAGGATAAAATTCAGTACCTTATTTTAGGCCATGACAATTTACTTTTCATGTACATTTTATGTACATAAATCATTATAATGCTATCTTCTGGGTCATTAGAAACAGACCATGTTATATTTAAAGCCTAGGTTACATTTGCCCCGATCATCGTACGATTCTTCGGTCTGCGATTTTCTCTACAATTTTTAGACATCGTAGGAGATCGTGGGCTATGACGTATGTGTTAACAATTCATACGGGCATCGTGCGATTTTTTGATCTGCCATTTGTCGACGTTCTCATACAAAAATGCAAGACGATCGTACGGCAGTGGTATGTCTCCGCAGATAGTACGTAGATATCGTACGGATCCCGTGCGTTGTCCGTACGGAGTTCCTATACATTTTGATACAAAACGCAAGGAGGCCGCATGGTAGTCGTAGGGTCTCCGCAGACTGTTAGTGGGTATCGTACGGAGTCCCTTGGACTTCTGACTGATGCCTTGGTTACATTTGGCCTACGATTAGCTTGCGATGATCGTACAATGCCATTTTTTGCATTTTCATGCAGCCTCTGCAGGGTGACCTTACGATGTCCCTACGATTCTACGACTTCCTACGATCTCCGTAGCCTCTACGATCTTGTAATAGTCTGCACTATTACAAATTTTAAAATCGTAAGACTGTAGACGTCGTAGGGCATCATACGGGCACCGTACGGATACCCTGCGATAATGGAGCGGTCACCGCACGATTTTTTTATGATAATTTGGGGAAAAAAATCGTACAGTTATCGTAGGGAGGCCGCAAGGGGTCATGCCTAGTAGGTTAAATTTGCCCCGATCATTGTACGATTTTTTGTTCCGCGATTTCCCTACGATTTTTTAAAAATCGAATGTGATCATGGGCTACGACGTAGGTGTTTACAATTCATACGGGCATCGTTCGATTTCTTGTTCTAGCTTTCTTCGATGTCCTGAGTCGGAACTGTTTGGAGATCGTAGGGAAATCAAAGGGTCTCCGCACACTCTTTAAGTTGAAGCCCGTGCGATGGCCTTGAGGAGTCCTTATAATTTCTTGCGGTCTCCCTATGATAGCCGTACGATGTTAGGTGTCCGTACGTGTTTAATAAACTTGTGATATAACCGTACGGATGCCGCACGATCACCCTTAAGGTCTACGATTATCTTATTATTTTAGTCCCCAAATTATCATAAAACCGTAACCGTGCGGTGACCGCACGATCATCGCAGGGTTTCCGTAAGGCGCCCGTACGATGATGCTACCTACGACGTGTCTACGGGCTACGGTCTTACCATTTTTAAAATTTGTAAAAGTGCAGACTACTACAAAATCGTAGAGGCTACGGAGATCGTAGGAAGCCGTAGAATCGTAGGGGCATCGTAGGGTCACCCTGCGGAGACCGCACGAAAATGCAAAAAATGGCATCGTACGATCATCGCAAGTTAATTGTAGGGCAAATGTAACCTAAGCTTAAGTAAACCATATTATAATGAGGTTACTTTCTATAGTCATGTAGTAAAATAATCGATTTGGGAGCCATGACATGGCCGTGTTATATTGAAAACTGCATTATAATGAGGTGAGTTATAACGAGGTTGAAGTGTACTGGGAAAAATATCTATGCTCCCATAATTTGTCAAGAAAAAAGTAATTAATCTTGGTTAGTTCAGAAGCAAATATTTCTCTTGATCTCATCTTCTACAAAGAGAAACTTTTTCAATTATATATGATGATTGCCGAAAATGATGAATTGTATTCATTACTTAATGGAACCTTATATTCAAGCCGCGTTGAGGAAACAGGATTATTGCCTATGCGAAAACAAGGACAGATAGCTGTGCTCAGGGCCTTTGTTTTCATTACCCAGATAGTGCAATCATTCTTCCAATAAAATCCGAAATTTTGAGCTTCCAGCCTTCTTCTGCGACTGTTCAGGCCGGTTTGTATAAAGAGCTGGTCGGAAACCCCAAAGACAGGTTTTCTCGTGATGAGGCTCATTTACTATTATGTCAGGGCAACAATATTGCTAAAATGTGCATTTCAATAACCCATCAACCGCTATAATTATAACTTTGTTGTTGATCAATTCAATCATTTCAATTTCCTGCTATATAAATTTGTAGTTGATCAATTCAATAATTTTAATTTCCGACCATAACCTCAGAAACTTGACCATAACCTCAGAAACTTGACCATAACCTCAGAAACTTGACCATAACCTTAGAAACTTGACCATAACCTCAGAAACTTGACCATAACCTCAGAAACTTGACCATAACCTCAGAAACTTGACCATAACCTCAGAAACTTGACCATAATCTCAGAAACTTGACCATAACCTCAGAAACTTGACCATAACCTCAGAAACTTTGGAAAAGTGACATTATCAATAGCAATGATTACTCACACGAGGCCAAGAAATATTAAATGACCAGAGTTCTGTTACAGTGAGGATGGTGGCTTTCTGTCAGAGCCTAGATACAGGGATTTTCCTACCTTTTCAAAACAGGAACCCGGGACCAATGATTTTGGGAAAAATAATATGTATATCAGTCAAATTGGGAAAATGGATACAAAACAGAACAGGGGACAATATGCATATTTGGTGTTAATTTGAGGATATTTCTCCGAAAAAAAAAAAAAAAATAGTTTGAGGGTATGATCTACGTATCCACAACAAATGTACAAGTATTTATTTATTATTTTGGGATTTTTTACCTGAAAATTGGGAAATTTTACACATTTTTTCAATTGGGAAAGGGGGCCCATGGGCCCCAATATCAGCCCAGGAAAATCCCTGAGATAGAGAGACCAGAGATCCTTAAGGACACATTATTCCATAGGGGAGTGCAGTGGTAGAGCATCAGACTCCGAATCAAGAGTCCCCACTGGTGGCACCCTGTTGTGTCCTTGAGCAAGGCACATTTACACCCCAGAGTACTGGTTAGTACCCAGGAAGTGTCCGGACATGGCTGAAAAATTGTTTACTGGGATGTTAAACCTCAAAACAAACAAACAAAACCTTATTCCATTAATGCCACAGGTTAGTCCTGGTATGATTGAAGGTCCTGATATGATTGGAGAAATGATCACGGGGAAGTAAAGCCAGAACTAAACTTAGACTAACAATGTTGCAAATTATACCAGAGTTTCTCCATTACATATCAAGCCACTTATAAAAGGTGAAATGATGAGTTTTATCTATTGAAAATATTGTTGTTATCACAGACATTGGATCTTAAATGGCACTGAACTCCAACAAAATCAAGTAAACCCAGCAAAAGTGACATAAGAAACCCCACTAATATAAAAGGTGATTTCTCTGCATAGAAATATCCTATGAACATGATGAGTTTAATCCTTTGAAAATATGTTGTAATCAGAGAAATTGGATCCAATGTGCACTGCCCACACATCACAAGTTCATATTGCATTATGATGGATTACATGCACATCATAATACACTGTTATTATAGTATCACATTTTCACTTGTTTACCAAGCTCAAATGGTTAAAAGAATGATTGATTGGTTGATCTTGGGTTTAACATCTCACCAACAGCTATGGTCATTATGGAGACAGGGTTTGGAAGAATGGGAAAAGTAAATTTTTGGTCAGTCCTGGAAATGTAAGAAATGATTGAACTAAGGATTTGGGGACCAAACGGTGGCATGTAAGACTAGAGGACTATCATCCATGGGTCCTAAATCCCTCACGTTAGCTAGGGTCTGTTGACCTTGGTGTAAATTAGGTCAAGGTCAACCTAGGTCGTGATTTAGATATATATATTGTATACACCGAGTCCCTGATGCTTAATCCTAGGTCTTTAGGTTCTGCAGATATATATAGGCATGTGGGCCATCTTGTTAATGTGACATTTAAATTCAAACAAATTTTTGTTACACTTTACCCAATGAGGCTCCAGATGAAATTTGAATTCAATTGGCTAAGTGGTTTCAGAGGAGAAGACCTTTGAAAATGGTGGTCACTGGTTGTCAGATGGACAGATGATGGAGGAGGCTGGACCACTTATATGCTAAAAGCTCATCTTGTGAGCTTTCAGCACAGGTCAGTGGCGGATTTAGAGGGGGTTCGGGTGGTTCGCTTGAACCCCCTCTGGGACCAAATTATTTCAATTTCATGGGAAAAATTATGAAAATGTAGGTAAAATTTTGAAAACGAACCCCCTCTTGATGGATTTGAACCCCCTTCCTGAAATCCTGGATCCGCCCCTGACAGGGGTACTAAAGCAAACCAAAAACCTGATAAATGCAGCCTTTGATGATACACATAAAATTTTAAAGCTTCCAGCAGCCTTTTGTCTTAGTTCAAAATTGTAGATATGCAGAGAAAGTGAATTCGCCCCATACTAGAACATCAACTTGGGAGCTTTTTGTATGGGCTCTGCATTAGCTAAAACTGAGCCATGTGATGGACTGGGCTTGGGTTTTTCAACCAGGTCAAACACAAACCATGCTATATAACCACAGATGATGGCTAAGAGGCTTAATGACAGTTTACATCCCTGTCAGGATTACTTCACTCATAAAATGGGCCAATTAGAAGGTGGGCCCCGGCAAAAACAAGCAAAACTTGAATTGTCTAACCTGCCCAGCTTCAGGCTCGAACCCACATTGGACATGGAAGTGAGATGATCCAACTAATAAGAGAAGCAATGAAATCAGAGACCTTAACCACTCAACCATGGGTGACATGAATTTTATGGAGTAGAGGATTTGTATAGATGCTATCTATGCACTAATTACTGTCTTATATTCTGTCTGGGTCTAACATAAATAATTAAAATTGTCTTTTTTTTTCTACCAAGTAAATGTAACAAAAGCTTACCTGATTTAAAGCTTAAAGCAATTCCAATCACTGATTAGTTGTCACCCAGTTTAGCCAAGAGCAATTTTGTTATGGCAACGTAATTCCACGATAATCTATCACGTTTAAGCTCTCCTCTCGGTCGTGAACTAGAAAAAAAATTGGTCCACTGAGATTAATTAAACAAAAATTTCACCCTAGAATTGTTTTTGTAGTCTATGAATAAAAAGATGCAAGATATACAGGCCCCTATAAATGGTTACACGGCACAGTGACAATACGCTTGAACCAATCTCGATTAACAATATCATTAGCAGTGCAAGCTTCATGTGGGCTACGAGAAGAAAGAAATCCATTCTCGGAGTTGATGATCAGGTCTGACACAAACCACTATACCTTACTAGTACTGAGCCGCATCGTGAGAAAACCGGATTTTTGCCTATGCGAAAACAAAGGCACAGATCAGCTTCGCAGTAACTGCGAAGCTGATCAGCGCCTTTGTTTTCGCTACACGGATAGTACAATTTCTCTATTTCTTAAAAACGAAATTTCGATCTTCTAGACTTTTCCTGAACTTGTACAGGCCGGTTTGTGTCAGACCTGGTCGGAAACCCCGAAGACCGGTTTTCTTGCGTCGCGGCTTACTAGTAACAGTCACAGAGTAGAACTGTCATAGGCACTGATCAGTACGCACATAAACCTTGAAGCTGATTTGTGCCATTGTTTTTGAACATGTAAAAACTATATTTTTTTTTCATGAAACAGCTCATATATGAGCCGCGACGCGAGAAAACCAGTCTTCGGGGTTTCTGACCATGTCCGACACAAACCTGCCTGCGTATTAACAGAAGATGGATATAAGCTTGAAATTTCAGATTTAAGAAGAGGAATTGAACTATTCATGTAGCAAAAAAAAGGAGATGATCAGCTTCGCAGTAACTGCGACTTCGTTTTTCGCATAGGCAAAAATCCGGTTTTCTCATGACATGGCTCATATATAGATCTTTCTGCTGCTTGCAGTTGATCATTTGGGCCACATCATAAGAAAACCTGGTAACAAGGTTTCCGACCACATATGACACAAACCCGCCTGTATGGTCAGAGCCAAAGACTATAAGCCTGAAATTTTGGATTTACGAAGAAACAAAATTGTACTATCCCTGAAGCGAAAACAAAGACACTGATCAGCTGTGTGGTTACTGCACATCGGATCTGCATCTTTTTTTTTTGCATACTCAAAAACAAGGTTTTCACATGATTTGGCTTATTTTTTTCTGCACTGAGCAGGAAGAGGGGAAAAAGTGACAATATGAAATTAAAAAGCCAATAAATCAGATAACGTAATAAATGAGCAACCTCGTGGAAAAACCAACAATATGGTTTCCGAACAGGTCTGACACAAGCCGGCCTGTACAGCTAAAGAAGCAGGCTAGAAGCTTGAAATTTTGAAGTTAAGTAGAGGAGGAATTGTACTATCCGAGTAGTGAAAACAAAGGTGCTGATCAGCTTTGCGGTCACCGCGAAGCTGATCTGCGTCTTTGTTTTCACATATGCAGATCGTTGGTTTTCTCATGAGGCCGCTCAAATTGTCTGGTCAAACAACGCATATATGCGAAAACAAAGCCACAGATCAGCTGTGCTGTAACTGCACAGCTGATCAGCACCTTTGTTTTCACTATACAGATTGTACAACCGGCAATTTTCTTGTTAAATCTGAAATTTCAAGCTTCTAGATCTCTTCGCTGACTGCACAGACCAATTTGTGCTTGACCTGGTTGGAAACCCCAAAGACCGGTTTTCTCATGTCATGGCTAAATTAGTCTGGTCAAACAGAATGACACCTACATCTCCAGGGATGTCATCTTGGGAACATTGCCATAAAGAATTTATCGCAAGTTTACACTTAAGTATCATCAGCACTTGAAAAAAACAAGAAAAATCTGTCATGATTTATCTCCATGTTTTCTGTTTATTTTGTCTGCCTTTTTGTTGTGCTGACCACTTTTGCATTGGTTGATGCAAGCCGGTTGGCCATCTTGTTGGGAAAGAGCTGGTCACTGAACTCTTTTGTGATGTTTTGTGCTGTACTCCCTTTCCCGCCTAGTGTCTGGGTTTGGATTTTAAATTTAATTGTGTCAGTTCCTGTACCTTTTATTGTTCTTACTTGTGAACACTTTCAGGTTCTTATTATAACAAGAGGACCAATGGTCCTGTAAACGCTCACCTGAGAGCTGCTGTATATACTAATAAACATGTTTGAATACATGTTTGAATATTATAGAAAATAGTCCCCATACAGGGGCAGATGAAGCCTTGGGGCCATTTTTTTTCAGAATAATCACTATCCTGTCCATTTGCCAATTTCTTACAAGTTTGTCCCTTCAAATGACTTTAAAAGTTTACCCATTCAAATACATAAAGTTTTTCCCTTCAAATGACATTTTGACAATTTTCCCCATTCAAATGCATGGGCAACCCATGTTGACCTTGCCTTAAAATAGGTCAAGGTCATCACAGGGTCATGATTTATAACACGTTGTAGTATTTGAGTCATTAGTTTCTTTGAAATCGGTAAACCAGTTCCAGAGAAGAAGATTTTTGAAGGGTTTTACCATATATGGGCATGGCAGCCATCTTGGTCATGTGACCTGGATTATTTATATATGCATTGGTTCCCCTTTCCTATAGATGCTTCATATAAAATTGGCCAAGCGGTTTCAGAGAAGAAGATCTTTGAATATTATTGTAATATACATGTATATTGCCCTGGGTGGGGGCAGACCAACCCCTAGGGTCCAATTTTTTTTTTTCAGAATCACATAATTATCTTCAGTCCATTTGCCCATTTCCTGCAAGTTTTTCCTTTCAAATGATATTTTATCAATTTTCCCTATTCAAATGCATGGGCAACCTATGTTGACCTTGCCGTAAAATAGGTCAAGGTCATCCAAAGTCATAATTTATATACAGCTTGTAGTACTCCGGTCCCTGATGCTTCATGCCAAGTTTTGTTAAAATCGGTCCTGTGGTTCCGGAGAAGAATTTTGAAGGGTTTTTACCATATATGGGCATGGTGGCCATTTTGATCATGTGACCAGGATTATATATAAAAACACATTGATTTCCCTTCCCATAGATGCTTCCTATAAAATTTGGCCATGATTGGCCAAGTGGTTTCAGAGAAGAAGATCTTTGAATATTTTTGTAATATACATGTTTATTGCCCTGGGTGGGGGCAGACCAACCACTGGGGTCCAATTTTTTTCATAATCACATATCTTCAGTCCATTTGCACATTTCCTGCAAGTTTTTCATTCAAATGACATTTTAACAATTTTCCCCATTCAAATGCATGGGCAACCTATGTTGACCTTGCCGTTAAACAGGTCAAGGTCATCCAAAGGTCATAATTTATTTATACATTGTAGTACTCTAGTCGCCGATGCTTCATGTCGTTTCGTTGAAATCGGTCCAGTGGTTCCGGAGAAGAATTCTGAAGGGTTTTTACCATATATGGGCGTGGTGGCCATCTTGGTCATATGACCTGGATTATTTATATACACATTGGTAACCCCATCCTATAGATGCTTCACATAGAATTTGGCTTTGATTGGCCAAGCGATTTCAGAGGAGATGTTTGAATATTATGGAAATATACAAGCATACTGCCCCGGGTGGGGGCATATGAGCTCCTTGGGACCAATTTTTTTTAGAATCATTAATATTCAGCCCTACTGCGCATTTCCTGCAAGACTTTCACTTTAAATATTGGTCATGTGACCTGGATAATCTATAAATACATTGGTTCCCCCTTCCCATAGATGCTTCATATAAAATTTGGCTTTGATTGGCCCAGTGGTTTCAGAGGAGAAGATCTTTAAAATTGTGGACGATGGACAGACGACGCACACCGGATCATGGCCATCCTATAAGCTCAAGGTGAGCCTAACGGCTCAGGTGAGCTAAAAATACCTTCATTGTCATTTTAGGATCATACGGACATCTGGCAATGAGGTTCCTCTTCAAACAACCCTGGCCACTATATGCCTCTAAAAGAGAATCAAAATATCAAATTCATGAATACAAGTGCGCCCGTGCTTCATGAAAGCCTAATTTTTGTTGGTTGGTTGGACAAAGCGTGACCGGTTTCTGGATATCAATCAATACTATGCGGAAATAATGCATCTTGCTAACGGACACAATTTGGTACCAATGGAGTTTGAAGACTGACCCGTTAGTGCCTTTGCTATTCACAGCTTAAATTCTTAGCTTCTAGCTGGCTTACAAAGTATGCTTATACCTACAGCTTTTAAAGGACATCTTGCTTTTTCTGGATAATTATATTATCTATACATGTAGCAAAATTTATTTATTGATATCACCCAATACTCACCTTATTTAACGACACCGGCATGCTTCATTGTTACACAATTATCAGGCTCTTCTGTTTACAATGACATGCTGTTAAATACAGAATTAAGCTCGGTCATGAGATACCCGCTGTTTCTGTAAGGGAAAAAAGTCACAAATCAGAAAAAAAAGGTAACCGCGAATCGTATCAGCGTCTATGGTTTTGCAGGCGCAATGCATGATGCAATGTCTCTTCTCTGCGAATAAAATTTCAGTTCTCTGATCAACATCATTTGCTATATGGTTCAGTTTATACTGGACCTGGTTGAAAATCCTGAAAACATGTCTTCTCGATACACAACTTAATTAGAATCTATCACTGGAAGACTGGATCAAAATTAAAGTTCATGCACAGCATACAATATCCATACTAAGTTCAATCACTGCAATTCAGGCCATCCTTAAATGATACTTTGTTTGCTGTGCCCCTACTTATTGACTTCAGAATGGGTAGGAAGATGTTTTTTATTTTTTTATTTTTTTTTTTTTTTGGGGGGGGGGGGGGGGGTAAACGAGAAAAAAAGAAAAAAGACACCTTTATCAGTACATGAATATGGTTAAAAAAATATATATATTTAAAGAGAGACTTCATTGTTGAAATATTGTAGGAAGCTTTGATCAGAACACTTCTCTGAAATTGAATCATTGTTTTTAGTTTAAAAAAAAAAAAAATCATTTTCCCAAAGTGGCCATAAATTTTTTGGGGTAGGGCCAATTTTGATGGGTAGGTAGGAGCACAGAAAACCAAGTTTTTTAAAGTCGGCCTCATCGAGGTTGGACAACAGCATGAAGGAAAATGATTGCCAATCTGAAGTAAAAAACAAGCAATCACACCAGATCATATTAAAACAAGACACCACAGGATACTGACCGCAAACCAGCATCAACCGGGCCAATATCACTTATGGGAGATAGATATCAGAGTACTTGGTAAGCCAACCAAAGTTATTTGTTCATATTTCAGTAGTTTGTATGAATTTCCATCCCTGGTTTACAGACATTGACCATTATGGCTCATTCTAAGGAGGAGACATCAGACTTGGTAGATGTCCACTCTTTGTCGGGGGCAAGCTAAGGCAGCTCTCTATGTCTATGGTTAGTCGGGAAATACTCTGTGAAACCACCGCTCATGCACGTTAACAGTGAAACCATTGAAACATACCAATGGATGAACAAGTGAATATGGTTCGTAATAATCAATATTTTTCTTGCTGTCACCAGCGGGATTCGAACCTGTGCTTCAGAGGTATTAGCTAGTCAGAAGCTAAATATGCCACCCACTGAGCTATCCAGAGATGACATGGCACTCACTCACTGCAAAGACAGGAAATTCAGATTCACCTATCACCTCAGCAACGTACATGTAGAATGAAAGTGAAGCTTTGTTCGTTTGTATTGAGGTTAAACGTCGACGTCCCAGTCAAAAATTTTTCAGTCATGTCGGGACTGAGCCATCGCTTCCTGGGTTATAATAAGTACTCTAGGGAGTTAATGTGTCTTGCTCATGGTGCTGCCAGTGGGGATTGAACCCAGGACCTCTCGCTTCAGTCCGATGCTGTACCACTATGCCACCGTGCTCTGAAAGTGAAGCATTTTGCCATAGTTTTGAAAGCTTCAACCATAAATTCAACTTTGACAAAGGCGAAAGTATGGTTGCAATGATTATTCCATTTTTTTTTTTCAGAACTTTTATGGCAACTTATTATCACAATGACAGGTTGACAGATGAGCCTCATCACAAGAAAACCAGACTTTTTGCCTATGCAAAAACAAAGGCGCAGATCAGCTGTGCAGTAACTGCACAGCTGATCTGTGCCTTTGTTTTCGCTACACGGACAGTACAGTATCTTTTCTTCTTTACTCTTCTTCTTTAAATCTGAAATTTCAAGCTTCTAGCTTCTAGCATTTTTCCCAGACTGTACAGAATGGTTTGTGTTGGACCTGGTCTGAAATCCCGAAGACCAATTTTCTCGTGTCGCGGCTCAGATTAGTTTCAACCCAAAGAAAAGGAAACAGATACTGCATGACACAACAAATTAATAGAACCATCTACGCACAATCTGGTCATAAACCTGCTGTTTCATTGCCTGTTTGCTAAAGTCATGGCGATAAAACTGTGCATTTACCAAGAAACTGAGGTCATGGAGGTGTGCTTTCGTTTTCATTCCATTATAATAGATTTTCAAACAACCTCTTCCTAAATCCAAAAACTACATTAAACTTCAAGCCTAGATTTCCATTTGTAGCTACATGTATACGGACTGGTTTGTGTTGGACATGTTGAGCTTTTCTCAAGTCGCGAGTGATATCATATCTACATGCAACATTTCCATCATCATCCGGAAGCTGTTTGTCTACTGTCCTAAAATAAATTTGAGACATGTCTATAAGAAAAAAATTAACAGTGGTTTCCAAACAAGTTCTGAATACTTGAATATGGGAGTAAATGTTTGTTTGTATTGAGGTTTAACATCCCAGTCAACAATTTTTCAGTCATGTCGGGACAGAGCCACGGCTTCCTGGGTTTAAACCAGTACTCTGGGGAGTTAATGTGCCTTGCTCAAGGACACAACACAGTGCCGCCAGTGGGGATCGAACCCAGGAATTCTCAATTTTGAGTCCGAAGCTCTACCATTACGCCACCACACTCTGCAGGGAGTAAATGTAATTGAGCCGCCTCATTAGAAAACCAACAATCTGCATAGGCGAAAACAAAGACGCAGATCAGCTTTGCGGTAACCGCGAAGCTGATCAGCGCCTTTATTTTCGCTACTCGGATAGTACAATTCCTCTTCTACTTAAATCCAAAATTTCCAGCTTCTAGCTCTTTTCTGTGCTTGTACAGGCCGGTTTGTGTCGGACCTGTTCGGAAACCACATTGTTGGTTTTCCCACGAGGCGGCTCAATTGTTCAGAAATCTGAATATGGTGGACAATATTTTTTCAGGAAGTCCTTCAAAATAAATTGATAGAACATGTTGATATCAGCAGGCATGATGTCACACCCACACAGTTCTGAGCCGCGACTAGAGAAAAACGGTCTTCGGGGTTTCCGTCCAGGTCTGACACAAACCGATCTGTACAGTCACAGAAGCAGGCTAGACGCTTGAAATTTCCGATTTAGGAAGAAGAGAAATTGCACTATCTGTGTAGTGAAAACAAAGGCGCTGATCAGCTTCGCAGTTACTGCACAGCTGATCTGCGTCTTTGTTTTCGCATAGGCAAAAATCTGGCTCACAACATTGGTACTCTTAAAAGCTTTTGATAAGATATACATGCCTTACAGCTCAGCTAGTTGAGCTAAACCGCAAGAATCTTTGAATATTGTGTTTGATGTGTTTTCATGTCCCAAAACAGTTTTTCAGTCAATTCCAGATGGTGCCACAGCTTCATGGGTATTAATCAGTACTATGGTGAGTAAACGTGACATGCCCAAGGTCACAACCTGAGGCATCATTGGGGTTTGAACCTACGACCTCTTGATTCATAGCCTGACACACTAACCACTACGTTACCATACTCCCAATATCTTGTTCTACAGTCACATCATTACCTTCGACTGCTCCACTGCGCATGTGTCCTATTTTAAAATGTGTGATTGATAATGAACTCGCCAGAAAAGCTGGCTAATCATTACCTCTTGTCTGCAGATGATATTGGTAACTTTGATAGTGCTGGTTGGAGCTCCATTCTGCCTCTTTCTAGTTTAGCTGAAACATTTACATTATGTATACCTATGATCACACTGGTCTGTCTTTACGTACAGGCAGTACAGTAAACCAGCTCAAAACCATCAGGATAAAATGAGCCTCGACGCGAGAAAACCGGTGTTCGGGCTTTCCGACCAGGTCCGACACAAACCGGCCTGTACAAGCTCAGAAAAGAGCTAGAAGCTTGAAATTTCGGATTTAAGTAGAAGAGGAATTGTACTATCCGAGTAGCGAAAACAAAGGCGCTGATCAGCTTCGCGGTTACCGCGAAGCTGATCTGCGCCTTTGTTTTCGCCTAGGCAAAAATCCGGTTTTCTCACGATGCGGCTCAAATGTTTGTGCAATGAATACCCCCTTAAACCCCACTTTTACTAAAGTATATACAGGGGTATACCTATTTTTCTTATTTTTGCTTCAAAACATAGATTGCGAGTACTTGTTAGAACCGCCTCGGCCTCGGTTCTAACATGTACCCATAATCTATGTTTTGAGCAAATTTTTATAAGAAAAATATCAAAAATTTTCTACTGACAATTTTCATTTTAACAACCAAAACATTTTCTACATATATTGCATGGGCGTGTCTTCGTAATGGTACCGACAACAAATGGCTTATTTTAGCGGGGTTTGTTATATTTGATTATTTATTACAAATTAGCTTCTGATTCTGTGTATCAGCATGAAACATGCGTTACGGACCAATACAACTGTAAGTCTCTAACATATGATCATATGACAATTTTCCCTTCCAATAACATACTTACAACATACAATTTTCCATGTCTGTAACAATCCCAGTCACAAATCATTAAAATAACAGTACTCATTAAAGCAAAATGGAAATAATTTACGGCACCAGAAAAATGTACAGCACCAGACAATGAACAGATACTTTTCAGTCATTTCAGAAAATTTAAACCACCATTAAATTGATTAAATGAGCCGCATCGTGAGAAAACCGGATTTTTGCCTATGCGAAAACAAAGGCGCAGATCAGCTTCGCGGTAACCGCGAAGCTGATCAGCGCCTTTGTTTTTGCTACTCGGATAGTACAATTCCTCTTCTACTTAGATCCGAAATTTCAAGCTTCTAGCTCTTTTCTGTGGTTGTACAGGTCGGTTTGTGTCAGACCTGGTCGGAACCCCAAATTGTTGGTTTTCTCACGCACAGGCTCATATTCAATGAGCGCAGATCAGCCTGAAATTAGGCGCAGTATTCTCGTTGTTTGTAATGCTTCAGCTGAACATGACATTATAGCCTCAAGGTTATAAAACTTTTTTCATGCTCAGCTCAGCTGAGTCTAAAACTTATCCTGCTCATAAATCTTAAAATGCCAACAATTTTAACATTTATAAGCAGGATAAATTACAGGCTTTGGGGATCTAAACCTGAAATTTCAATTTACTTGGGATATTTCAGAATTTATGAGAAGTTCAAAATTCATGCTCAGCTGAGTTGAGCAAAAGATTTATAACCTTGGGGCATGGTCTCTGTTTTCTTTACCTTTTCCAGTTTCCTAACAGAATAATTTGATCAGCCAGCAACACCACTGCACCGTGGAAGTCCCCAAGCAACTGTATACACCACTGCACATTGAAAGCCCCTAGCAACCATATACATCACTGCACAGTGGAAGTTCCCTAGCAACTGTTTACACCACTGCACCATGGAAGTCCCCTAGCAACAGTATACACCGCCACACTGTGGAAGTCCCCTAGCAACCGTATACATCACTGCATTGTGGAAGTCTCCTAGCAATCGTATACACCACTGCACCGTGAAAGTCCCCGAGCAACTGTTTACGCCACTGCACCGTGGAAGTCCCCTAGCAACCATATACACCACTGCATCCTAGAAGTCCCCGAACAACAGTATACACCACTGCACTGTGGAAGTCCCCTCCTAGCAACCGTATACACCACTGCGCCATGGAAGTCCCAGAGCAACCGTATACACCATTGCGCCATGGAAGTCCCGAGCAACCGTATACACCACTGCACCATGGAAGTCCTCGAGCAACCCTAGTATACACCACTGCGCCGTGGAAGTCCCAGAGCAACCGTTTACACCACTGCACCGTGGAAGTCCCAGAGCAACCGTATACACTACTGCGCCATAGAATTCCCCGAGCAACCATATACACTACTGCACCGTGGAAGTCTCCGAGCAACCGTATACACCACTGCACCGTGGAAGTCCCGAGCAACCGTATACATGCAGTTTCTAAACATGAAGGAAGTCTCTGGAAGGTAGCCCGTGGCAGATGATGCATCAAGTCGTCAACTACCTTCACTGTGTTTATAAACCAGGGACAGAACTAAAATTTGAAATATACACAGAGATAAAGTGCTTCTGTGCGCAGAGAAGTTCGTGTTAGACCTGGTCAACACATCTTATACAATTATACATCTTAATTATATGAGCCACGATGCGTCAAAACGGGTCTTCAGGGTTTCCGACACAAACCGGCCTGTACAGCCACAGAAGCAGGCTAGAAGCTTGAAATTTTGGATTAAAGTAGAGGAGGACTTGTACTATCCATATAGCAAAAACAAAGGCGCTGATCAGCTGTGCAATCACTGCAGTTGGTTTCGCATAGGCAAAAATCTGGTTTTCTAATGACGTGGCTCATATGCTCGTGACACTATTCCCTTACATTAAGCTTTAAGAATAAAATTAAATTGTCTTCAAAGCAGGTTTAATCTCAGTAAGTATCATGACATGTATGTGCACAAATTTAGAATCATTACATAAATGAACCTGTGCGTAAGAAAACCAACAATTTGGGTTCCGACCAGGTCCGACACAAACCAGGCTGTACAGTCACACAAGATGGCTAGAGGCTGGAAATTTTGGATTTAGAAAGTAGAGGAATTGTACTATATATATCCGTGTAGCGAAAACAAAGGCGCTGATCAGCTTCGCAGTTACTGCGAAGCTGATCTGCACCTTTGTTTTCGCCTATGCAGATTGTTAGTTTTCCCATGCAGCGACTCATAAATATGAGCTTAAATCAATCAGATAATGAGTTTAATAATAGAAGCTAATCAAGTCACTGCCATTGTTGCACACTAGGTGATAACAATTCAATTTTAGAGCAAAATATATATGGAAGTGCAGCACAATAAAACTAGCAAAATGTCATGTGCCGCTTTCGCGACATTTTTACATGGGTATGTATGTGCCGCCTACGGAAGAGTATTAGAGCCAGGTAATTTTTTTTTTAATTTTGAAATTTCGAGTTACTAAGTCGAAATTTCAACTTAGTAACTCAAAATTTCGACTTAGTAACTTGAAATTTTGACTTACTATCTCAAAATTTCGACTTACTATCTCGTAATTTTGACTTAATAACTCGAAATTTCGACTTATTTACTCTACTGTATGCCAGTTTCCTGTAATAGATAGTAAGTCGAAATTTCGAGTTACTAAGTCGAAATTTCGAGTTATTACGTCGAAATTTCGAGATAGTAAGTTGAAATTTCGAGATAGTAAGTCGAAATTTCGACTTATTAAGTCAAAATTTCGAGATAATAAGTCAAAATTATAAGATAGTAAGTCGAAATTTCGAGTTACTAAGTCAAAATTTCGACTTATTAAGTCGAAATTTCGACTTAATAACTCGAAATTTCAAAATTAAAAAAAAAAAATACCTGGCCCTAATGCTCTTCTGTAGCCACCCTATGTTAAAAAGAAGGGGACTGATAAAACTGAAAAAGTGGGGGCTTTCAGAGCTGAAAGAACGGTAAAAGTTGTACCTTTAGAGCTGATCAAACTGGGAAAAATGGGAGCATTCAGAAAAAATGGGTGCTTCTAGAACTAATTGAACTGAAAAAGTAGGTGCATTCAGAGCTAATAAAACCAAAAAAAGGGGGCTTTACCATGGCATATACCAGTACTGCTTTAATATGGGAGTACCCCCCTCCGGGATTACATGTCAATGTCCTGTGCTCTAATCAAAACCTTCCAAATTACTTTTTATGATGGCACATTTGACAGTCAGAAAACCTAAGATAGGCTTCCTTGTAAGACGGCATGTAGATATCTCCACAAAATCAGTAACACATCTCTCCATATCAGACCATATCACAACCTGGCCGCTGACATTATAAAACTTTTTCCAGGCTCAGTTTGTTAAAATCTTAACGTTATTTTATCAGCAGGATAAATTACTAACTTTGATGACCCCCTTTGATAATCTAAACAGGAAATTTCTTCTTCTTCTTTGGAATAATGAATAATGGCACTCCCTCAATTACTGAGGATTATCTGCCATGTACTAAAATGATATTAAATTTATTTTGGCTATTTAAGCTCATAGTGCTCCTGGGGATAAGGTCAAAGTTATGAATGACAAACTTGAAAAATTATGCAATGATAGAAAGGTTCAGTACTTGCATACATTTAGACCATTCACTAAAGCCCGCCTGCGAGTTAGGGAATTAACGCAGTCAATGATCAGGGACTTCACTTAAACACTGAGGGTACAGTTCTTCATCAACACTGTAGCGCATCTGATTCATGGTATCAAGTAATAGCAAGTAAGTTGGGTTGTCAGTAGTCTCCCGTCCTTTCCGGGGCTTGGTTACCGGCTAAGTATACTCGGAGTGCCTTGTTGCCCTGAGATACTGGTTGGATCATGGGAAAGTATGTTATTTCCTGGACCAGGACTGTGTGGGGTTAGTACGTGATAGCTTCTCTCGGCCCAGCCATGCCCCGGCATCGACGGTGGGACCTCTGTTCATCTGTTTTGTTGGTGTTCTGTTGGTGTTGATGAGGGTATGTGTGAAAGTGTTTGTGGTCATATATTTTGTACATATTTGTGTTTGAATTTTTCAGTTTGAATATTATATTTGGGTAAGACTACGGAATACGTATCAACTAACCTGTGAGTAGAACACTTTTATTACTACCCAGCAGGCACCTGACGTCTGTTTGACGTCAGATATTGGTTATATTTTGGTTGCGACGTCATATAACCAATTTCCAACATCTATCAGACGTCATTTCCTGACGTCTTTTGGACGTCTGGATTGGATGTTGTTTTGACGTCAAACTAGTTCGTCAGTTAGATGTCATAATCAAGACGTGATTTAAACCTTGTGTTTTTCATACTTCTGACCATGTGTGGTGTGCAAATTAATGAAACTTCACTTTGGGTAAAAATCAGATCATTCGTTTCGTGTGTTTCTTTTGCTTTCTTCCTTTCTTTTTTTTCTATGTTACTTCCAGCAGACATTTGACGTCCGTTGGACGTCAGATTGACGTCAGACTCCAACGTCATAATAACGTTGGAGTTAGGTTGATTTTGAAAGTTTGTTTGTTGTCAAAACTAGACGTCAATCTGACGTGCTAAAGCCAACGTCGGTTTAACGTCTGAAAGCTGACGTCAATCTGACGTCCTAAAAACGACGTTTGAATTCATGTCATATAAATAGTTTAAGGTGTATATTTTTTCGCATTTTTGAATAACAGTGGATTCAGAAGAGCAGTGATGCACTTTTGATAGTCCCTTTCACTCCTTTGATAGAGTTTTTCGGAACATACAAAATGTTCAAGATATTAATTCAGCCTGATGTTGGTACATCTTATTTAAGCAAAATTTTATTGCTTTATGTTGCTAAAACCAATAAGACATTAGTGTGAGAAATAAGATTATTCTGAACAATGGTGAAATAAATATTAAAATATACAAATTTTATTTTCATCTTAATTGAAAGTTTGATAATTTAGTGAAAGACTTTATTTTGATTAATAGATAATCATTTTTTTCTACATTAATTAAGCATGAGGGCGAAATATGGGATTTCCCATACGAGACTCAGATACGACTTTTAAGTGGCAAGGTTGAAATTATTATTTGAATTTGAAATTATATAGAGGATCTTACACGAGTGGTCATTTCATATGAAATTTATTAAACGAGCCTTCAGCGAGTTTAATAAATTTCATATGAAATGACCACGAGTGTAAGATTCGTTTTATCATATGACTTCTAAAATAGGATTTTATCGCCTTCGAAGTGGACATATTTTCAATGAAAATTTACATCGTTGTTACGGACGTCGTCAATGACGTTACGTATTCCCGCAAAAGTGTTATTACACGTGTGGTCATACGATTTTTATGACATGACGTTATCCACTGGAAAACAGCGACGTCATATGATAATACATAATATGTGTAATAAATTATGTCAGTTTAAGGGCAGCTAACTCTGTCGACATATATGAAAAACACGTCCCCAGCAGGCATCTGACGTCAACTTGACGTCGGATATTGGTTGTATTTTGGTCACGACATCATACAACCAATAAGCAACGTCCATCTGACGTCCAGTCCTGACGTCAGTGGACGTATTGATAAGATAAGATAAGATAAGATATTTTATTTCCAATTATGGACCATAACATGGTATGAAATTTAAGTGCATATATGAACGATTACAATTAATTTGATTGGTGAAAAAAAAAATTAATAGAAAAAAAGGAAAACATACACACCCACATTATACACGCCCGGTAAAGTGCAAATTGACCACCGCCGGTGGTCAACGTAAAAAAAGTTGATATACATCCGGTGGTCGTTTTGAGCGTTTCCTGTTATTAGTTATCGCGAGTTTGGTGGATGTGGAAGGTAAGATGTTTTTTGATCAAAAACGTATTATAAAAATCAAAGAATGTCAGGCTATCAGTTTTTTGCCGTTGAATGTCTAGCCGAAGTGGTAGTTGAAAAAAATAAACCGTTTTACTGCAATCCTTTCCGGCCCGTTTGATCAGTAGTGAAAACGAAAGTAGAATCTGGTCAAACACAGGTTAAAATGCCCTGATCGTGCCTTTGCAAGCTTTCTGAAACCAATGGTCGTTGCAGTTTAAGTTAAATGAACACTAAATTAGCTTTTCAGACATAATTTTAAAATATTTCAAGCTTTCCTTTCAACACTTAGATCGATTTTGTACCGGCAGTCAACTTGAAGTTGCGGTGGTCGTATTGATCAATGGGGATTACAATGTAAATTTTCATCGTGAGAGAAAGCCAGCAAAAATGCTACTTGATGTCGTTTTCTGTTAAGGGGCACGGCAACATTAATGGAGATGCATTCTAGACACAACCAAATCCAAATCAATGCCGTCGGTGTCATCATAATACAATTTCGTTTGTCCATTAGCCATTCATTCA
This sequence comes from Rugalucina vietnamica, assembly GCA_964017185.1. NCBI lineage: Eukaryota > Metazoa > Mollusca > Bivalvia > Lucinida > Lucinidae > Rugalucina > Rugalucina vietnamica. The sequence continues at coordinate 56,719,087 of OZ024873.1, forward strand.
CATAGTTTAGCAATACACAGATACAAACAATACGTCACAACCCACGTGGTCTATATTATCCAGGTAAGTCAGGTGACTTTCACGTGACTTCTTTCCACTTCCGGGTGGCAAAAAAGCGACCCCAGTTCAATGAATGTGTAATGAATTGTAATGTTTTGATGTATTACAAATGTAAAATAATGTCAAAATATTACTTGTTCATAACAAATTACATTTCCAAATAGGCCCTATTTTAGCGCATTAATTGATGTGTTTCTAGTTTAGTATTATAAGTATTTAGCGTTTACTTCCCGTGCGGGATTAAAAAGGTTTGCATCTCAGTCAATCAAAAGTTTGTTTTTTTTATATGGTAGAAATCAGATATCTACATTGAATAATTTCCGTGTTTGAGCCGTGTTTGAAGCAAGTTTAAGTTTTATGAAAAACGAGTTTTATGAAAAAAAAAACAAAAAAAAAACAAAAAAACTTAAAGCCGTTAGAAATTGGGTGCTCTGTCTCTCTCTCTCTCTCTCTCTCTCTCAAGAGCACACGATTTAATTATGTCTTGCATGGGGTGAAATAATAAAAACACTAACACTTTTTTCAGTCCGTGGAATAAATATAATTTACCCACAAGTTATAATAACTTTTTGAAGTGTATCCATGTGTATCCATTTTTATTTACGTGTGACACTGGAATCATAATTATCTTTTTCTAGATCTAATCCATGCGATACCAACACCTGTTATGACATTTCGACCGACTGAACACACACGCCGGCTGCCCCGGGGACTTATTAATCCCTTTCATTCATATAGTACCCCAAGAATGTGTCATTTCTTTGAAGAGGGTGTAATAAATAATAATTAAAGAAGCCGACTATCATGATTATGGGCATCGTAATTTGAGGTGTCATAAAACTGTCTTCAGTAGCTGAAACCGCGTTTCTTTCAAATTGATTATGATCATCAATATGTGTATAGCCTTTGAATAGTTATTATTTAAACTGGACTTAGTTATATTTCAATTTGATTATTCAAATATAATTAATTAATATATTCTTAAGAATGAAAAAGATGGAGAAAAAGGAGCAAAAATTCTTCATAAAAAGCGCTAAGATAAACGCACTTTTATTGATGTAAGGCTCGGTACAAACAAGGTCAGAAAAAGAACTAATTATTTATTTAATTGTTTATTACCTATTTTTATTTATTTATTTTTTTTATTTATTTATTTTTCCATTATGAATGAATTTTTTAGTCTGATTGCAGACGTGGCCGCATAATGGCGCAAAAGTCATATCTAAGTAATACATATTTTCGTTCGCGCGCGCATCCAACATCGTTTGCCCAAGGTGTGAGAAATTGAATTCTTTATAAAAGAGCCAAAGGCAAAAAATTATTTGTAATTTTGTATTTAAATGTCATCGTTGTTCCCTGATTGGGATGGCGGCACACATTTTACTTTAATTTAAACTCAGTAATGTATGTAAACAACATTGAACCGGAAATGTTTTTGCCACCCGGAAGTGAAAGTTTTAACCACAATGCAACGCGCACTACGTCATTGAGGTCAAGGTCAAATAATGTAAACAATAATATTGTACCTGTCTATATCTGATGTATTTATTACTAATTTTTGGTAACCGGTAAACCCTAACAATACAAATACTACCTCATGCAAGATGCATTGAATCTATATACATAATTTGCATTGACTCGAAGAAAAACCACTGGAATAACAGTGTGGTCAATTTGCAAACTAGGTGACCAATTTGATCTTAAAAATGAGCAAGTTTGAAATGATTTACTGTCCAATTTGAAAAGTATTGAAGGACATGTCTGCTGTTTAATGTTGAGCAGGCTCAGTCTTGCAGATTCGACAATTATAGGAGTAACACTAAGGAAAGCGTTCATTGTGTTGTTCGCATGAAATCTATCTCCTGTTTTGCAATATCAATTCTTAGAATATGTAAAGGTAAATAAGCACGTGGTTTACATCAATTATATCAGCAAATCTTTTGGAACAACAGCTTGTGAATTGCTGGTGCCAATAGATTCTGAATTAGCATGTGCATAGCTATGGTCTATCATAATCAAACTTCGTTTTGATTTCTTTGGGGTGCTAGTATACGGACTAAAATACTTTTATTTCAGTCCCTGTTTTTATGTTTTTCTTCTTAGGAAATCCGAATTTTAGGACAAATTGTCTTTTGTGGTGATGAACCAATAGCTCTATAGGGTGATGAACTGTATTTTGGCTTTTTCTTAGATGGCGATTTGATCTGACTCTGGACAACGTCTTGGATTTCCTGTCCACGCCAGAGATATGGTTTTTTGTTCGTCAGGTAACGACGCTTGGTTCGTTTCTCTTTAAATCGACCCATCTGGAAACGTATAAAGGAAAAATTAAGGTCAATAGGCGCACCTAGAACTGACGAGGCCAGTTATTCATCAGCATTAATACATGCATTTATTCTACACTTTGCCTTGGACAATCACGTGATCTCGACTCGTTTGAACTAGCGTTAGGGCTTAACCAGCGAGCCAATCGACTACTGGCAAAATCCAGAAACATTATGAATCTATTATTCCAACTGCTCGTGACAATATGATGAAGAGGTACATGCATGTGTAATTTTACACGCCAATTCATTTAGCATTGACAATTTTATTATGACCAATGTTTCTAAATATTTCGTCTGAAATTGATATAAACCACGTGAATATTCACCTTTACATATTTAAAGAATTGCAAAGCAGGAGATAGATTTCATACAAACAACACAATGAACGCTTTGCTTAGTGTTACTCCTATAATTGTCGAATCTGCAAGACTGAGCCTGCTCAACATTAAACAGCAGGCATGTCCTTCAATACTTCTCAAATTGGACAGTAAATCATTTCAAACTTGCTCATTTTTAAGGTTAAATTGGCCACCTAGTTTGCAAATTGACCACACTGTTATTCTAGTGATTTTTCTTCGAGTCAATGCGAATTATGTATATAAATTCAATGCATCTTGCATGAGGTAGTATTTGAAATGTTGGGGTTACCAAAAATTAGTAATAAATACATCAGATATTGCTAAACTATGTGAATGAATGGCTAATGGACAAACGGAATTGAATTATGAGGACACCGACGGCATTGGTTTGGATTTGGTTGTGTCTAGAATGCACCTCTATTAATGTTGCCGTGCCCCCTAACAGAAAACGACATCAAGTTGCATTTTTGCTGGCTTTCTCTCACGATAAAAATTTACATTGTAATCCCCATTGATCAATACGACCACCGCAACTTCAAGTTGACCGCCGGTACAAAATCGATCTAAGTGTTGAAAAGAAAGCTTGAAATATTTTAAAATTATGTCTGAAAAGCTAATTTAGTGTTCATTTAACTAAATGCAATGACCATTGGTTACAGAAAGCTTGCAAAGGCACGATCAGGGCATTTTAACCTGTGTTTGACCAGATTCTACTTTCGTTTTCACTACCGTTCAAACGGGCCGGAAAGGATTGCAGTAAAACGGTTTATTTTTTTCAACTACCACTTCGGCTAGACAACTGATAGCCTGACATTCTTTGTTTTTTATAATATGTTTTTGATAAAAAAACATCTTACCTTCCACATCCACCAAACTCGCGAAAACTAATAACAGGAAACGCTCAAAACGACCACCGGATGTATATCAACTTTTTTTACGTTGACCACCGGCGGTGGTCAATTTGCACTTTACCGGGCGTGTTATACATATGTCAATGTAAAATGTCACATAATAGTCATAATAGTGCATGGGCCGCGTCGCGAGAAATGTGATCATTGGTTCTGACAAAACCCAAAGCAAAATGGGATTGCATAACCATAGAAGGTAGACAGGTGCTTTAAATTTTTTTTGAAAAAGAAAGAAAATGGAATGTTTAAAGGGGTCATCAAAGTTGATATGACGTCGAAATGACGCCGGATTCAAACGTAAGTCTAACGTCATATGTCGACAGAGTTAGCTGCCCTTGAACTGACATAATTTCTTGCGCAAATGTAACAACATCAAATTCAAATAATAATTTCAACATTGCCACTTTTAAAAAAGCCATATCTAGGTCTCGTATCGGAAATCACCATGCTTAATTAATTTAGAAAAAAATAATTATTTGTTTATCAAAATAAAGTCTTTCACTAAATTATTAAACCTTCTATTAAGACGAAAATGAAATTTGTATATTTTAATACTTATTTCACCATTTTAAACTATTGATTGTTCACAATAGTCTTATTATTTACACTAATGTCTTATTTGTTTTAGCAGCAATATAACAATAAAATTTGACATGAATAAGATATACCAACATCGGAGTCACAGATCTTAAACATTTTGTATATCCCGAATAACTCTATCAAAGGAGTGAAAGGGAATAACAATAGTGCATCACCGCACTACTGAATCCACTTCAAGATTTCATGCAGAATGTTAATTTAACTGCGAACAAACATTCACGATATCGGGTTTAGCACGTCAGATTGACGTCTGTTTTTGACGTCAAACAAACTTTCAAAATCAACCTAACCCCAACGTCATTATGACGTCACATTTGAGACATCAAACCAACGTTGTTTTTCTGACGTCAGAATGACGTCTGTTTTTGACGTCAGAATGACGTCTGTTTTTGACGTCAAACAAACTTTCAAAATCAACCTAAATCCAACGTCATTATGACGTCGGATTCTGACGTCTATCTGACGTCCAACTGACGTCAAATGTCTGCTGGGTAGAAGGCATAGTGGTATAGACAGTAATTATTGTTAACTGGTGGCTAAAAGATCTGGTTGCATTATTTATACAGTTAGTATATATGTGAACAGAACCAGAAAGCTCATTACAGACTGGAGCATTTAGTTACATGTTTGTGATCATTGATAACAGTAATTTTGTTGTTTACTGCAAGACAAGTTATTTTTCATATCTTTTTCAGGTTTGTTGTGTGGTGAGTACCATGGTCATCTCAGACTTCGAGGTGCCCAGGGACATTTGCACATGGTCTGGGGAGCGAAATGGGCTGGCCGGTTCTTCACTATGTGCAGGACATTGTTGCTAGTAAGAAGATTGCCAAGGTAAGACAGATTTGCTCAGCAGGCATGTCGCATCCCTGGGGGCTTCGATATGGGGGATGACATAGGTATTTCACTTAATTCTTAGGCATGCTTGTACACTTAAGTCTTCCATCTGTCAGTCGTCTCACAGCCTGGTCTCAGCGCTCCATCTGGGTTTTTGTTTGGCAGACCTTCGGTTTGGCTGTGTTTTTCTTTGATTTGATTACATTTCCATGCGTTTATAGTTTACAGTCTCATTGAGATATATGGTCTTGAGTATGAGGCCTTAATATGCATGTGATCTCACGTAATGATTGTTAAAAAGCTTCATTCAGATCCTATTATTTCATTGTAAATATTGTAAAAAAAATAGTCCGGCAAACAAAGTTATTAGCCTGTTTTTCTTTCCATGCCTGGAATAAGTTTAATTTATGAGCAGTTTAAATTTTATGCTCAGCTGAGTTGGGCACGAAAAAAGTTTTATAACCTCAGGACCTGGTCTTTTAAGACTGCCTACTCAAGATGAATTATTATGTCTTTGGCAATAAACAGGGCACCTTCTCTGAATCTGACTACAAAGTATAAGCGTTATGTTGGTATACAAAAAATGACAATGTCCACCATGAAGGATTTTTTCTGTTTCTCTACCTGTAACAAAAGTGATACTAATCAAACTGTGATCAAGGGCTCTATATCGATATAGGGTCCTTGCTGTGTTCTCCAGAACTATCGGAACTGAGAAGAATGGTGACCAATCATCGTATTGCCCATGGCGACAGAGAAACAGAGAAACGCGAATTCTGACCTCTAACTTCAAACTGGATTGGCTAAGAACACAGAACACACCTGAGGTGATGATCAGAAATTGATCGACTCAGTATCAGAAGATAGATAGATAGAAAAACACGATCCATCAATCGCAAAACGCCTGTAAAAAAACTTATTACCTGCGGGCCATTTGGTCCAATTCGTGAGCACGTGCAACACGCTTCCTTGTAACTTACATTGAATTTGATTGGTTCATGTTTTGCTCCAGCGCCTGTGCATGAAAAATAGAGGGTCAGCACAGGGTAATTTAGTTATATTTGCCGGAACCAATAAGGTGTTACCGGACAAACTGGCAGTTAGACACACGACGCATAAGAAAAACCAAAAATTTGCATATGCGAAAACAAAGAAACAAAGGCGCAGATCTGCTTCTCAGTAACGAGCCTTTGTTTTCGCTAAAGGGATAGTACAATTCCTCTTCTTCCTAAGTCTAAAATCCCAGCCTCTAGCAATCCTTTGTGCCTGTAAAGACCGGTTTCTGTCGAACTTAATTGAAAAAAAAATAACATCTTGTTAGTTTTTTCATGCACAAGCTCCTCACAAGTTCATTAATGAAATCTACTTTACTTACGTGCATTTACATGTGCATGTACTTCATTACGAAAACATGCGAATGTAATCTGCAGATTTTTTTAAAGTTGAAAGAATTGAAAATTTTCAGGATATTTTTCTTATTTTTGCTCAAAACATAGATTGTGGGTACACGTTCTAACGAGTACGCACAATTCATGTTTTGGATCAAAAATAAGAAAAATAGGTATAGGCCTGCAAACCCCAGTTTTGCCATATAAAAGTGGGGTTTAAGGGGGACATGTGTAAACGTTATGTCGAGTGGTTCTCACACCACAGCGTATCAGCCAACGTATGATCAGCGTATGAAAAAAAAATATCCAGTACGTTGTTGTACGTTGTTATACGCTGTTCATTCTATGTTAAAAATTCGAGAAAAGCTCTCTCTTGAAGAAAAACACTGATTGCACAAGGCATATCAATATGATACTAGCTCAGTATCCAAGAAATCAGCCTACAGCAAAATTTGTAAGACAGTCCAGACCAAGCTTAGGGACATGCAAGATTCCTGGCTGAGGAAGAAAACAGAAGAAATTCAGTCTTTCGCGGACAGAAAGGACATGAAGAAATTTCATGATGCACTGAAAACCATTTATGGCCCAAAGAGTTCTAGAGCCACCACAGATGGAAGCACTCTTCTCACAGATAAAGACGCTATCTTGAAAAGGTGGGCAGAACATTTCAATAGTGTGCTGAATCGACCATCAAGCATCAATGAGGATGCAATCGACAGACTTCCACAGATAGAGTGCAATGTTCTGTTAGATAAATTTCCAAACGTCATGGAAACAAGAAAAGAGCAGTTCAACAAAGTTCAAGGTGCAGATGCAATTCCTGCAGAGGTTTATAAGGCAGGGGGCCTACCCATGACAGAGAAACTGACAGATTTGTTGAACTGTATGTGGAGGAAGTAGGCTATCCCACAAGAATTTAAGGATGCACTCATAATCCACCTATACAAGCGGAAAGGAAATCCACAAGTCTGTGACAACCACAGAGGCATTTCCCTCCTATCCATTGCTGGGAAGATACTGGCAAAAATTCTGTTGAACCGCCTGAATGTTCATCTTGATCAGAAGCCATGGACTTATCCCAGAAAGTCAATGTGGATTCAGAAAAGACAGGGGGACAATAGCCATGATCTTCACAGCAAGACAGCTTCAGGAGAAATGCCAAGAGCAGAAAGTAGATCTAGATACATGACGTTTGTCGACCTCACCAAAGCATTTGACACAGTTAGTCGTCATGGACTCTGGAAAATCATAGTCAAGTTGGGCTGTCCACCCAGATTCATAGCAATGGTGCGGCAATTTCATGATGGCATGCAGGCACGTGTGCAAAATGATGGAGAGTTCTCTGAACCCTTTGAGGTACTAGTAACAATTGGGGTCAAACAGGGCTGTGTTATGGCACTAACACTGTTCAGCATGATGTTTTCTGCCATGTTCATGGATGCTTTTCAGGACAGTGACACTGGTTTTCCAGTCAGGTACCGTTTTGATGGCAATGTATTCAACCTTAGAAGGTTGGACGCCAAAACTAAGGTGCAGACTGATGTGCTAGATGAGCTCCTCTATGCAGATGATATGGATAAGAATGCCAGCTCAGAGGCAAAAATGCAAAGAGCCATGGATCAAGTCTCACAGTCATGTGATAACTATGATCTCACAATCAGCACAAAAAGACAGAGGTTGTACACCAACCAGCACCTGGAAAATGAACCAACCATCACTGTGAATGGCCAAAAACTGAAAGTTGTTGGTAGATTCACCTACCTGGGAATCACTCTTTCCAGAGCAGTGCACATTGATGATGAGGTCACTGGCGGAATTGCAAAAACCAGTGTGGCATTCGTACAAATGTCTGGGGGCGAAATGGAATCAAGCTTGACACCAAGCTGAAAGTCTACAAGGCTGTGGTACTGCCAACTCTCGTGTATGCATGTGAGACCTGGACAGTATACCAGCGTCATGCAAAGAGACTTAACAATTTCCTGTTTGAGAAAGCTGTTAAAATCAAGTGGCAAGACAAGATCCCAGACACAAAGGTCCTGAAGAAAGCAGGGATGCAAAGCATGCATACTGTCCTAAAGCTGGCACAGCTAAGGTGGACTGGCCATGTTATAAGAATGCCTGACTGATGAGCGACTTCTAAAGAAAGTCTTCTATGGAGAACTACAAGAGTGGCCAGAAGAAACGTTACAAAGACACCCTCAAAGCCTCTCTGAATGATTGGGTCTTGGGAACAGACTGCACAGGAGCGATCAAAGTGTCGATGTCTCATCAACAAAGGAGCAGCTCTCTATGAAAAAAAAAGAGAATCTGTGAAGCTGAAAGAAAGCGAAGAGAACGCAAAGCCAATAACAATAGGCCACCAGCTGATACAGTGACATTGACTTGCTCTACTTGCAACTGACAGTTTAGAGCTAGAATTGGCCTAGTCAGCCATCAGCAACTCACCAACACACACGAATCTATTCAAGAAATAATGATGGTCTTTCTCATTAGCGAGAGACGAACGACCATTCTATGTTAAAAATTCGAGAAAAGCTCTCTCTTCACTTCTACAAAGCGTATGCATAGCGCACGGAACGTATGCAGTGGCGGATTTAGAGGGGGTTCGAGTGATTCGCTTGAACCCACACTCTTGAACCAAACTATTTCAGTTTCATGGGGAAATTTATCAAAAACCAGGTAAAATGTTGAAAACCCCCTCTTCCAGAAATCATGGATTCTCCCCTGTGGTATAGAATATACAAACAGTTAGTTATATAGATTGTAAGAATGAATAGGATACTGTAAATATAAAAAAAAAATCAACTGAAATTTGTCAGTTCTTAAAACTAAGGAACTATATGTATATTACATGAGCGTGTTTTCATAATGTCAAAAGGCCTAGGGAATTTAAGGCCTGATTTCGGCCACATGAGTTGGTAAAAAAATGAATTTTGGAATTTTGAGGAGAAAAGTATTGCAAATAGCAGGTATATGTCCCTGCTAATATTTTCTAGATAGCATTCAAATTGCATGTGTTGCCATGGCAACGCTCCGAAAAGTGTAGAAATACCACTTTTTTCCAATTTTGGGTCTGTTTTTCACCATTTAACATCATTTTCAACTACCGGCCCACGCAACGAATAATTTCTTATTATGAAATAATTATGACGTATCATCAAGAGATATTGTTTGCAAAGTATCATTTTGTTCGGCGTGTGGGCCGGCACTTAAATATAAGTAAGTATTCAGAAATGGTCAAAAATAGACCAAAAAGTGCAAAATATGTTCTATCTATGTTTCGTCTGCGTGTTGCCATGGCAACGCTTGTAGGATAAATGAAGTACTTGTTCTGGTTTTTAAAAGACGAGACATATGGCTGTTTTTAGGAATAGATTCCTCACGAAAAATCCAAAATTTATTTTTTAGCAAAATCTGAGGCCAAAAATAGGCCTTAAAAGCCCTAGGCCTTTCCAGGTCTCATTCTACGAGTGACACACATAACCCCCATGAGTCCCCAGGATCTCCTCCCCGCACCTCACGAGTCCATAGGAGATCCCCCGAGTCCCCAGAGACCCCGAAGTTAAGTTGCAGCTGCAATATAGGCAAGAAAACAACAGTGGATCTTAGGGACCTGGTGGTGTTACCAGTTACCTTTGATATTTAATTTGAAAAGGTGACTTTAATTTTCGACATTTTGTAAAGGGCCTTTGAACTAAAATTTCACCAGCTATGCAATGTAGTTCTTGTGGTGTTTATAGCTGTTTACCAATATGCATTATGTTCTTGTTGCGTATATAAGTGTTCACCAGTATGTATTTAGTTCTTGTGGCATCTATAACTGCTCACCGGTATGTATTTTGTTCTTGTGGTGTATATAGCTGTTTACCAATATGCATTATGTTCTTGTTGCGTATATACACTTGGCAAAAATGCCAACGCACTACTTTTAAAATTTGAATAACTTCATTTAAAGATTTGACTTTGAAATTTGGCACACGCTTGTCTCTTAAGCATTCACACACACACCTAGTAGGTTAAATCACACAGTTTTTCTCTCGGAATCGCGCAGTAAGGAATTCATGAAAAACATGTTTTCTGCACGTGCTCCTTGTTTCATTCTGAAACGTATTGGAAGCCTGGATTTTATACCGGATGGAAGTCAATAAAAATGGTGCGTCTATCTGTTGGACAAAGGGCCAGAGCGATCGGTTTAGTTCAGGGGGTTACGTCTTTTACGCAGGTACGTTTAAAGTCAATGCAATAAGGAAGTCTTAATTTCGCCTTTTTTAGCTCACCTGAGCCGAAGGCTCACAGGTGAGCTTATAGTATACCCATGCTCCGGCGTCCGTCGTCCGTCCGTCCACAATTTCAAAGATCTTCTCCTCTGAAACCGCTAGGCCAATCAAAGCCAAACTTCATATGGAGCATCCTTAGGAAGCGGGAACGAAAGTTTGTATAAATGGTCCAGGTCACATGACCAAGATGGCCGCCATGGCTATAAATAGCAAAAACCTTTAAAAATCTTCTTCTCCAGAACCAGAAGGCCTATGATTTTGAAACTTGGCTTGAAGCATCAGACAATGGAACTCTACAAAGTTTCTATAAATCATGACCCTGGGATGACCTTGACCTTTTTACGGCAAGGTTAACTTAGGTGAATGGGAAAAAATAGGAAAATGTCATTTAATGGCAGAAAACTTGCTAGAAATGAGCAAATGGACAGAAAATTTATGTTTATGAAAATATTTTGGGCCCAGTGGGTTGTCTGCCCCTGCCCGGGGCTGTATACATGTATATGACCATAATATTCAAACATCTTCTTCTCTGAAACCGCTTGGCCAATCAAAGCCTAACTTTATGAGGAGCATCCTTAGGAAGGGGGAATGAAAGTTTATATAAATGGTGAAGGTCACATGACCAAGATGGCCGCCATGGCTATAAATAGCAAAAGCCTTCAAAAATCTTCTTCTCCAGAACCAGATGGCCTATGATTTTGAAACTTGGCAAGAAGCATCAAGCAATGGAACTCTACAAAGTTTCTATAAATCATGACCCTGGGATGACCTTGACCTTTTTACGGCAAGGTCAAATTAGGTCACCCATGCATTTGAATGGGAAAAATAGGAAAATGTTATTTAATGGCAGAAAAGTTGCTAGGAATGAGCAAATGGACAGAAAATTTATGTTTATCAAAATATTTTGGGCCCAGGGGGTTGTCTGCATCTGCCCAGGGGCTATATACATTTATATGACCATAATACTCAAACATCTACTTCTCTGAAACCGCTTGGCCAATCAAAGCCAAACTTTATGTGGAGCATCCTTAGAAAGAGGGAATGAAAGTTTGTATAAATGGTCAAGGTCACATGACCAAGATGGCCGCCATGGCTATAAATAGCAAAAACCTTTAAAAATCTTCTTCTCCAGAACCAGAAGGCCTATGATTTTGAAACTTGTCATGACACATCAGGCAATGGAGCTCTACAAAGTTTGTATTATAAATCATGACCCTGGGATGACCTTGACCTATTTTACGGCAAGGTCAACTTATGCATTCGAATGGGAAAAAATAGTAAAATGTAATTAAAGGGGGAAACTTGCTGGGAGTATGCAAAAGGACAGAAAATTTATGTTTATGGAAAAAAATTGACTCCAGGAGGTTGTCTGCCCCTGCCCTGGGGCTATATACATGTATATGACCATAATATTCAAACATCTACTTCTCTGAAACCACTATGCCAATTAAAGCCAAACTTTATGTGCAGCATCGTTAGGAAGAGGGAATGAAATTTTGTATAAACGGTCAAGGTCACATGACCAAAATGGCTGCCATGGCTATGAATAGCAAAAGCCTTTAAAAATCTTCTTCTCCAGAACCAGCCTATGATATTGAAACTTGGCATGAAGCATCAGGCAATAGAGCTTTATAAAGTTTATATAAATCGTGACCCTGGGATGACCTTGACCCATTTTATGGCAAGGTCAACTTAAGTCACACATCCCAGATCTCAGGTGAGTGTTTATAGGACCATTGGTCCTCTGGTTCTTTCTTAAACACAACCATTTGGTATTTTTCGAGTTCAAGTTTGAAAGGCAACCATTTTGTCATAAAGTGATTCGTTTTCACTTTCAGCCTGTCCGTCCGCCCGTCCGTTTACTCGTACAATGACTCAGTAATAGCCCATTAAAGTGTTTTGTAATTTCTGCAAATCTTCAAACCAGTCACCAATTAGAGTGAGGAGTTCTTTTTTTACAGTATCGAGTTTCTAGTTATCAAAAGCGAGTTTCTAGTTAACAAAAGCGAGTTTCTAGTTAACAAAAGCGAGTTTCTAGTTAACAAAAGCGAGTTTCTAGTTAACAAAAGCGAGTTTCTAGTTATGAAAAGCGAGTATCGAGTTTAAGAAATGAAAAAGCGAGTATCGAGTTTAGAAAAGCGAGTATCGAGTTAAGAAATGAAAAAGCGAGTTTCGAGTTATGAAAAGCGAGTATCGAGTTAAGAAAGCGAGTATCGAGTTAAGAAATGAAAAAGCGAGTTTCGAGTTGAAAAAGCGAGTATCGAGTTTAGAAAAGCGAGTTTCGAGTTGAAAAAAGCGAGTATCGAGTTAATGTTTTTTTGTTGTTGGTGGTGTGTTGTTTCCGTCTATTTTCGAACGAACATAAACTTTACTTGCCTTATAATACTGAGCGCCAAGCAAGGTAGCCACTGGTACCATTTTAACGCCTTTGGTATGGCGCGGCCCAGCTTCGAACCCTGACCTCCCAATCCCGAAGCGAACGCTCTACCACTGGGCCGCTCTACCACTTGAGCTAACGGGGCTGGTAAAAGTGACAATACATATGAAGAGCAAGATGACTATCTCTTTCCCAGGAATAATTAAGGTAGCCATCCTTCCAGCTTCAACTAAAAACAAAAAAGTGTATGCAACAGAAGCCGACAGACTAAACAATAAGCGTAAAGAATCAGCAGAACCGCCTTGGAATGGTCAGGAAAGTATGAACTGGAGGGCTTAAAACGTTTTTACATAGTCGAAACCTCGCACTTAGTCTACTGTGATTCTATAACAAAAATGCGGTTCTTATAGAAGCTTCACAGCGACACCAAGCTTTGAGCGACATTATCATTTTTATTTTGTTTTCTCGTTTATGGCAACCCAAAGGGTGCCACAGTATACCTTTGTGTGTCATAAACAAAGTAATTACTAGACGAGTACTAAGTGATTAATTAAATTCGATACACTTAAAGTACTCGTGTTTATTAAAGAAACTATAAATTGGGTCCGACAGTTTATGAATCCGAGAACCAATGTATGTCTTCTAATATTAGTAACACTTGTATTTAAGCGTAGGAGTTCTTTTTTTACTTTTACTGTGTTACGTTTTATGCATTAAATCTGAAAAATTTCTTTTGCCTTAATGCATTCCCTCCTCAACCTTATCCTTAACGAGCCATTTTTGTGTGATAGCACTCATAACATTGGGTTATTGCTCTGATATCGGCGAGTTCCTATCAAAACCCTGGTCTCTACAATTTCTTCAAGACCATACCATACAGACCTACTATCAAACAAATATGGTTAACCGAAACATCAGCTCTTTCCCAACAGCTGGTGACTCAGAAGCCAAAAATAATAATATTAACCAGAGGACCAATGGTCCTGTAAACGCTCACCTGAGACCTGAGATATATACCAATAAACTTGTTTGACTAGAATGGTAATGTACATGTATATAACCCCAGGGCAGGGTCGGAGAATTTCTTTTTTAAATCATAAAGATTCAGTCCATTTGCCAATTTACTGCAAGTTTTGCCCTTCAAATGACATTGTAACAATTTTCCCCATTCAAATGCATGGGCAACCTACATGTAAGTTGACCTTGTCGTAAAAAAGGTCAGGGTCATCCCAGGGTCATGATTTATACAAACTTTGTAGAGCTCCATTGCCTGATGCTTCATGCCAAGATTCAAACCCATAGGCCTTCTGGTTCTGGAGAAGAAGATTTTTAAAGGTTTTTGCTATTTATAGCTATGGCGGCCATCTTGGTCATGTGACCTTGACCAATTATACAAACTTTCATTCACTCTTCCTAAGAATGCTCCATATAAAGTTTGGCTTTGATTGGCCAAGCGGTTTCAGAGAAGATGATGTTTGAATATTATAGTCATACACATGTATATAGCCCCGGGGCAGAGGCAGACAACCCTCTGGGCCCAAAATATTTTCATAAACATAAATCTTCTGTCCATTTGCTCATTCCTAGCAAGTTTTTGCCATTAAATGACATTTTCCTATTTTTTTTCCCATTCAAATGCATGGGCGGCCTAAGTTGACCTTGCTGTAAAAAAGGTCAAGGTCATCCCAGGGTCATGATTCATATAAACTTTGTAGAGCTCCATTGCCTGATGCTTCATGTCAAGTTTCAAAATCATAGGCCTTCTGGTTCTGGAGAAGAAGATTTTTAAATGTTTTTGCTATTTATAGCCATGGCGGCCATCTTGGTCATGTGACCTGGACCATTTATATAAACTTTTTCCCTCTTCCTAAGGATGCTCTACATGAAGTTTGGCTTCTATTGGCCAAGCGGTTTCAGAGGAGAAGATGTTTCAATATTATGGAAATATACATGTATATAGCCCCGGGGCAGGGGCAGACAACCCCCAGGGGCCAAAAAATTTTCATAAACATTAATTTTCTGTCTATTTGCCTATTCCCAGTAAGTTTTACCCATTTAATAGCATTTTACCATTTTTCCCCATTCAAATGCATTGGTGACCTAAGTTGACCTTGCCGTAAAATAGGTCAAGGTCATTCTAGGGTCATGGTTTATATAAACTATGATGGGCCCGCGTCCCCAATGCTACAAACCAAGTTTCGTGGAAATCGGCTCACTGGTTCTGGAGAAGAAGATTTTTAAAGGTTTTTGCTATTTATAGCCATGGCGGCCATCTTGGTCATGTGACCTGGACCATTTATATAAACTTTCATTCCCCCTTCCTAAGAATGCTCCACATGAAGTTTGGTTTTGATTGGCCAAGCGGTTTCAGAGGAGAAGATCTTTGAAATTGTGAACGACGGACGGACGACGGACGGACGACGGAGCATGGGTATACTATAAGCTCACCTGTGAGCCTTCGGCTCAGGTGAGCTAATAATAAAACATGAGTATTTGTTCTGTCGGGTCCACCGGGGTTTAAAAAGTTGTTTTCTTTTGCTCCGGTATTTCAGAGTCGGCGTTACTGTTGAGTCCTCGTCTCTGCTTCATCTGAGTGTTTACATTTGTTGTTTCTGTGATGATTCATTGACGACGAGTTAGGAAGCTTCTATAAGAACCAAACAATTTTTGTTATTGATTCACAGTAGACTAAGGGCGAGGTTTCTATCAAGTCAAAAAGTTATAAGCCCTCCAGTAAATACTTTACTGACCGTTCCAAGGCGGTTCTATTGTGATTCTTTACGTTTGATGTTTGGTCTGTCAGATTCTGTTGAATACGATTATTTCTGTTTTTAGTTGAAGCTAGTCGGATGGCTACTTTCCTGGGAAAGAGCTGGTCATCTTGCTCTTCATACGTTTTGTCAATTTTCATGTTCATTCCTGGACTTGCTTTTTCTTACTTGAAATGCGTCTTTCAGAGCGGCGACTATTTATCATACAATGTAGCAATGACAGGTCTGTTTGTCGATATTGAAAGTGCAAAAAGCCATGTGTAAACAACACGTGAAAAATTGTATGATTTGGTCATGGATTATGTTGTTTGAGTCGACTTCTGACCCATTTGGTAGCGGCTTTAAACAACTTTAGCACACAGCTACATCTTCGTTTTTCAAACTCGTAATGGTTTCAAACTGTGAGCTATGTGCATTTTATTCTGAGCATTCAAACAAATACGCTAAAATTGTCAACTCGATACTCGCTTTTGTTAACTCGAAACTCGCTTTTGTTAACTCGATACTCGCTTTCTTAACTAGAAACTCGTTTTTTTTTAACTCGAAACTCGCTTTTTGAATCAAAACCAAGGTCAGTGAGCGTGTTTTCCGAAAATGGAAAGGTCACTTGTTCTATTCGTAGGTGTGTCACACGAAAAGATGTTGATTTGCCAATAACCGTTTTTGACTGGACAGTTTATCTCATTCAGTTGCATTTGTCTATAATAAATCTACCCGATAAGTTGATCCTCATCTAATTGATTGCCTCTCTTATGATAATAGTGTAAATCAAGATAAAACATTGAAAAATTCAATTGATATATTTTCCTTTTCTCTGGGCATAGCCATTACTGCACCTGTGTACCAATATAAATATACCAAACAAGGGCACTATCTGCTCAACTGAGTTGAAGGGTCATGAGGTGAGTCCGTCCGTCGTTCACATTTTCAAAGGTCTCTGAAACCGCTTGGCCGATCAAAGTCAAACTTCGTGTGGAGCATCCTTAAGAAGGGGGAACGAAAGTTTATATAAACCATTAAAAATCTACATCTCTAGAACCAGAAGGTCTGTGATTTTAAAACTTGGCATGAAGCATCAGGGTAAGGAACTCTACAAAGTTTATATAAATCACGACCCTAGGATGATCTTGACCTATTTTACGGCACTGTCAATATTAAGGTCGCCTATGCGTTTGAATGGGGAAAAGTGGGAAGTTGTCATTTAATGGCAGAAAACTTGCTGGGAATGAGCAAAGTGGACATTTTATTTATGTTTACGAAAATCTTTTGGCCCCAGAGGGTTGCCTGTCCCTTCCTCAGGGCTATATACATGTATATAGCCGTAATATTCACACATCTCCGAAACTGCTTGGCCAGTCAAAGCCAAACTTCATATGGAGCATCCTTAATAACTGGGAACCAAAGTTTATATAGATGACCAAGATGACCACCATGGCTTTAAATAGCAAACACCTTAAAAATCGTTTTCTCCAGAAGCAGAAGGCCTATGACGGGAACTTGGCATGCTATGACGGGAACTTGGCATGAAGCATCAGAGAATGGAGCTCCACAAACTTGATATAAATCATGACTCTGGGAATATGACATTGACCTATTTTACGATAAGGTCAACTTGGGTTGATGGGATATATATAATGTGTAATGTGTATTTGTTCTTCACTGAAAAGGCAGTTTGCAAAAAAAAAAAAAAAAAAAAAAAAAAAAAAAAAAAAGTAAATCACCTTTGCACGTGATGTTACATCGGCCTACAAAATTCCGCGCGTACTTAAAATGGCAGTTATGTAATTCTCGTTGAAAGTGGTTCAGTCAATTAAACTGCTAAAACGCGACACCAGAGATGGTGATTCAAACGCCATACGCATCACTATGTAAGCATCAAAATGGACAAGTCTGACGAAATTCGCTCAAAAACGCCCAATATTTGACCCGAACGTTCTGTTCAATGTCGATTTTGGTTACACACCCTAACATAATTATGAAAAGCGTCAAAAACACCTGGTTCAAAACGTCACATCACCGACGTCATTTCAGCGCTTCCAGCAGGAATACTGCGTCCAAACTTCTAAAATCTATGGTCAGCTGTCAACCTGAACGCTGTGGAACAATTACCCAGCTTAGCTCCGAGTGTCTTTGATTTTAGGCTAGCGGTTGACTTGGATACGAGTTGACTCGGGTACGAGTTTACCAGTTACCGACGTTATTACTCAGGCACAAAATGGAGTAATGAACACCTTTTATTCCATTTTGTGGTTATTCTGTATTGTCAATGAAAAAAAAAAAAAAAAAAAAAAAAAAAAAAAAAAAAAACATGAAAATCTCGATATTCATACGTCGATTAAAATTCTGTTTTAACGTCCCAGGAGCTGCCCCGTGAGAAAACGAACATGGTTTCAGACCATATCCAACAGAAACCGGGCTGTTCAAACAGAGATGACAGATAGCTAAAGGCTTGAAATTTATATGGTATTTTTAAAAGAATTAGAGGGTCTGTATTATCCGTGCAGCGAAGTACAATCTTCTGTTCGCATATGCAGAATGATGGTTTTCTGATGCGGTGGCTCAAGTATTGCACAAATGACGCTTTAAAAGCTCTGTGAAAATTGATTTCAAGAATTCTTGACAAGTAGTGAAATGTATCCACATATTTTTAAACACGTAAATGGATGTGTTCGCAAAACTGATAATTTGGAGGATCCCAATTTGGATGGTGACTCTGTGATTTCCTTTTGTACGGCCGTGTTTGCTGCGTTGTACCTGGAACATTAATGACCACATGATACTGTGAACATGTCGACGGGATATCAAGGTACAGAAATCCAAAATTTCGAAACGGAAACACTGAATGAATTTTGAATATTTGACAATTTTGTAGGCTGTGCGTTTACATTGAATGCCAGAATATATAGGCCTGCTATCCAAATACATACACTTTCA
The DNA here is from genome assembly GCA_964017185.1 of Rugalucina vietnamica. Lineage (NCBI taxonomy): Eukaryota > Metazoa > Mollusca > Bivalvia > Lucinida > Lucinidae > Rugalucina > Rugalucina vietnamica. The sequence continues at coordinate 56,737,925 of OZ024873.1, forward strand.
AAGTACTATCTTGGACCCGATAAAGTTATGGTATTTTGGGGTTCGAGGTACTACTCTCAAAATCCTTCTGGAAAATATGAAAAAGACTTTAAACCTTGGATGTGATTTTAAAACCAGATACTTGAATAGTATACGAGTGTATATTGAAACCCCATCCCACAGATGAAAAGAAAACAATACCATCCCCAGCTTTGTTTTCGAGATTTTCAAAATTACCAATTTTAGGGCAAAAATGCGTACGAAATTTTTATAATTCGAAGCACTCTTAAAATTTACTGTAATGCTGTCTTTGTAACACGCGCTCGCTCGTAACGCTGTCGTTTAGTGCTAGCGCCTAACATCTGGCCCCGTGGTTATATTTATTTTACATGCTTAACTCAACTGAGACTGATTTCTGCTATTTGAATATTTAAGAACAGTTTAAATACATGTTCAGTCACGGCATGAAAAGTTTTATAACCTCGGTGCCCCGTCTTTCGAGCGATGTACATCCAGTTCGAGTGTCATTCCAGAATTAACGACAAAATCTAAATAAAACTAAAGCTTTACCACCTTTGCATTTCTAATGTACCAACAAACAAACTTTAATATGCTACTCAGTGATTCTTTCAAATGCGTGTCACAATGTCAGGTCTGGTTGCTAGGCAACTAAAGAATGCAAGACGGTAAATGACTTTGGCCGCAACCCATTGTTGTTGATAAAGTTGCTACTTGCCTGAGTTGGGGACCCTGGGGTTGGTAACTCGAAGCCATCTTAAGCCTTAAGATCATCTTACGACCAACTTAAGCATCTCTTAAGGATTATGGTGACTAACTGGAAGCGATCTTAAGTTACGGTGACAACTTAACAGTATCGTAACTTTAAGGTCAACTCAAGTCCAACTTAGCGTCATCTTATCTTACAAGGTGACACCTTTGATTTAAATAAAGTTATCATTTTCGCCCTTTTTGATCAAATTTTTTGTTACTTTTATGTTGCTGATGCAGCATGTTATGATGCTGTGTATCGCCGTGGTGCAATCCAATTTAATAAGTAATATGGAAATAATAGTATGGTTTACGTAGCTACGTTTATGTACCATATTTTGCATATGGTGTTGCACTACTGTTGTTACTATAACAGCAACTAGTACTATGGGACCATCACCACTTTACTACTACTACTGCCACTGCTGTATCTGGCGCTGTCTCAGACTGCGTGCTACTCATTGTTAAGTTGAGTCGACCCTGAAAATGTTTCAAGAGCGACTTAGATGTCAAAAGAACTTCCTTCTCAAACATTTAAATTATGTAAATGAATTATAAATAAAATAAATAAATAAATAAATAAATAAATAAATAAATAAATAAATAAATAAATAAATAAATAAATAAATAAGAATCTAATATCGGAAGTTCGGCAGTGCCGGCGTATTTGCATTCGCGCAAGCAACTCGGTTTAAATTGTTCTTTGGCATGTAACTGTCAGCTGTGCTCAAAGGAAAGACTAATCAGGCTGCACAAATCCTAATACTGGACTATTATATTATTCGTCCTGAAGGTCTCGTCACACATAAGCGAAAATCTCTCGACGTAGACTTGCGTTTAATTGCGACATATAGTTTTTTTGTTTGATTTATTGCTTTACGTCCCAGTAAACAGCTTTGGTCATGTCGAGACGTTGACTGTTGAAAGGGACGTAAAGCAGTAAATATAACACGCAATTAAACGCAAGTATACTCAAGTCTGCGTCGAGAGATTTTCGCTTATGTGTGACGAGGCCTTTAGTAAAATTCAGAGGGAGAGAAACTACTGATGAAAGTGCTTTGACGTGTGAATCGGGCAGTCTGATCGGCGTTGTTATCGGTTTCTGCTTGGATACTGAGAAGCTCAAAAAACAAATGCTGTCCTAATTCATTTAGTTTGTCCACTGTTTCTTTTCTTTTGCCCTGGCCAAAAAACAACGGTCCATATGCCAATACAAAACGGGACAGCCATTTCAGGTTTTGCACGTGAATTCTTAATAAACAGTTCAACTTAAGCGCTAAGGTGATCTTAACGTTAAGAGGACGATGCGAAAGCTATGAGTTACTGGAATAGCGAGGTCTTAAATTTTAAGGTTGTCGTCTTAAGATCATCGTAAGTATGTCGTAAGTAGGGGAACTTACGATGCCTTCGAGTTACTAACCCCAGTATCTTAAACCTGGTAACAGATCTGTTGACGATACAATACATGTTTACATTCCATACCTTCATAAAATAGAAGTCTATCGCCAACCGATGTTGACCTTTGCCTAACCTATCATTTCAAGATTGGCTCAATTGGCAGTCATTCAAATGGTAAACCCAACGTCATATCAAAATAGCGTGTTTTCTTTTCTGTTTATAGAAATGGAAGTTTTCCGACAGTGAATTTTGGTTGGTTACTTGTGTTGTCTTATGACTACACAGTGTAACACATGTAAGAGGTTATAAAACATTGGCCTCGTCTATTTTGCCTCTTATTTTTCGCGGAAGTCACAGACGCCATAATGGTTTCTGATGGCCAGATTTTCGGTTTAATTTTGCATACAGCTGCTATGAAAATAAGCTACCAAAATGAAGACGAAAATGATACAGAATGCTGTTTTCTAAGTCTTTCTAGTTAGAAATCATATGAAGAACGAGTTAACACGGGTAACTGTCGTGCCTTATTTCTGTCGATTCGACCTGCGCAACGCACGTTCAAAATGGCGCGATGTAACTGTACATCTGACTTTAATGAAATGATGTTCTTCGACCTCAGATCTTGAGCCTCAGATCAATCCGTTATGTACAAATGACATGGCACATTTGAAACTTTTGTACATATATTGGTAATAAGGAAACACCAACATCACCACCACCACCAACAAAAAACATTAACTCGATACTCGCTTTTCTTATCTCGATACTCGCTTTTTTCAACTCGAAACTCGCTTTTGTTAACTCGATACTCGCTTTTTTCAACTCGAAACTCGCTTTTCTTAACTCGAAACTCGCTTTTTCATTTCTTAACTCGATACTCGCTTTTCATAACTAGAAACTCGCTTTTCATAACTAGAAACTCGCTTTTCTTAACTCGATACTCGCTTTTCTTAACAAGAAACTCGCCTTTTTAACCAGAAACTCGCTTTTTTCAACTAGAAACTCGAAACTTACCAGAAGTGAATCTCAATTAGAGTAAGTGTTGGTTGCTGAGTGGGCTAACTGTCCACAAAATGTAAAAAGAAATCACACCCTATCCATGCGACAGCGCTGTTTAGCAGTGGGGACACACTAGATATCAATTTGTTTAGATAAATTGAACTGAGAGATTCGAAATTCAGCTTACGTGCCCTTTTAGGAAACTTACTTAAGCAGTGGATTTGAATTATTGATAAAATTCTCACTGTCATACAAAAAATGTTCTGCAAATCATTTTATAATGTTATGTACGATTTCCGCTTACCTTACACTACCGTTGTTTTCAATACGTTATAAAAGCTTATTTCCAGACTTTTCGAATCATAGGTGTGCTAACCAAAAGCTCAATAAAATTCGATAGAAACCAGTGTACCACCGATCGCAATGAAATTTCACCACATTGTTTCAAAATGATGTATCTTATCATGCAGCGAATTTGAACATTTTCGGTCAATTCGTTTTTGAAATATGCTTAAAAACCTTACTAGGTGCGTTGGGAATTTGGTTAAGTATAAGTGTTTAGTTCTTGTGATATCTATAGCTGTTCACCAGTATGCATTTAGTTATTATGGCATCCCTAATTGTTCACCCATATACAATTAGTTATTGTTGCACCTATAACTGCTCACCAGTATGTTTTTACTTCTTGTGGCGTCTACGACTGTGTAACTGGATAGTGCATGTAGTTCTTGTGGCATCTACGTGTATAGCTGTTTACCAGTCTGCTTTGAGGCGTCTATAATTGTTCAGTATGCATTTAGTTCTTGTGGCATGTACATCTGCTAACCAGTATGCATTTAGTTTGTGTGGCATGTATACAGCCCCTTTCACTCGAGTTTGCCGTTTGAGCATTTAGGTCAATCAAATTTGTTCACTCGAGTTTGCCATTTGTTTGTAAATCACGTAACTTTTTATTCTTTTTTAGAACTGAAACAGTGTTCCAGGTGCCAGGTGTTCTTAAAATCTATTCAGCATTTATCTTTAGGTAATTATGTCACCTCTTCTGATAAAAACATGGTAATTGCTTGGTTAAAGCACATTTTTATTTCAAAATTCTTTGCACAACATATACAATGCATATTAAGAACACACATTTGTAATAGGATAGAGACAAAAGCAGAATTTTATTAATTTAAGCAGTTACCTGATCGGTATCTACATGGCAAAAATTCCATATAGTAAGTTAAAAATTTCACTCGAGTTTGCCGTTTTTTAAAGGTCATTTAGTTTGAAGCTGTCACTCAAATCAGCAGATCAATCAATCCAGATGTCTTTGAGGACAACATGAAAAGAAACTCAGATCTTCGGAACACATGGTCTTCTTGTGTGATGCAAATGCTCAAACGGCAAACTCGAGTGAAAGGGGCTGTATCTGCTAACCAGTATGCATTTAGTTCTTGTGGCATGTATAACTGCTAACCAGTATGCATTTAGTTCTTGTGGCATGTATAACTGCTAACCAGTATGCATTTAGTTCGTGTGGCATGTATAACTGCTAACCAGTATGCATTTAGTTCTTGTGGCAACTAAAATTGCTCACCAGTATGCATTTAGTTCTTGTGGCATCTAAAATTGCTCACCAGTATGCATTTAGTTATTGTGGCACCTATAACTGCTAACCAGTATGCATTTAGTTCTTGAGCCAACTAAAATTGCTCACCAGTATGCATTTAGTTCTTGGGGCATCTAAAATTGCTCACCAGTATGCATTTAGTTCTTGTGAATTGCTCACCAGTAAGCATTTAGTTCTTGAGGCATCTAAAATTGCTCACCAATATGCATTTAGTTTTTGTGGCATCTAAAATTGCTCACCAGTATGTATTTAGTTCCTGTGGCATCTAAACTTGCTCACCAATATGCATTTAGTTCTTGTAGCATCTAAAATTGCTCACCAATATGCATTTAGTTCCTGTGGCCTCTAAAATTGCTCACCAATATGCATTTACATGTAGTTCTTGTGGCATCTAAAATTGCTCACCAGAATGCATTTAGATCTTGTGGCATCTAAAATTGCTCACCAAGATGCATTTAGTTCTTTTGGCATCTAAAATTGCTCACCAATATGCATTTAGTTCTTGTGGCATCTAAAATTGCTCACCAATATGCATTTAGTTTTTGTGGCATCTAAAATTGCTCACCAGTATACATTTAGTTCTTGTGGCATCTAAAATTGCTCACCAATATGCATTTAGTTTTTGTGGCATCTAAAATTGCTCACTAGTATGCACTTAGTTCTTGTGGCAACTAAAATTGCTCACCAATATGCATTTAGTTTTTGTGACATCTAAAATTGCTCACCAATATGCACTTAGTTCTTGTGGTGTCTGTAACTGTTCAATAGTATGCATTTAGTTCTCATGGCATATATAACTGCTAACCAGTATGCATTTAGTTCTTGTGGTCTAAAATTGCTTGCCATTATGCATTTAGTTATCATGGCATCTATAGTTGTTTACCAATATGCATTATGTTCTTGTTGCGTCTATAACTGCTTACCAGTATGTGTTAAGTTCATGTGGTGCCGATAACTGTTTAGTAATATGCATTAAGTTCTTGTTTTACTGACAATTCCATGATGGTTCTATTGTTAAATATCTTCACGTTTTGTGCCAATTCTGTTTACCCTATATTTGTACTCTTCACTTTTGTATTGGATGACTAGCTTTTCTTATTTTTCATCCAAAACATAAATTGTGGGTACTTGTTAGAACCACCTCAGCGAGGCGGTTCTCACGTGTACCAATAATTGATGTTTTGAGCCAAAATATTAAAAATTTCATTTTTTTTCCAATGAAAATTTCAGTTTTTTTCCAATGAAAATTTCAATTTTTACTGCTTAAAAAATTTCTAAATATTGCATGGGCTGGTTTTCGTTATGTTATGCAGAAAGTTTCCTGTGTAAAGAAGGTAGCAAAATAAAAAATAATGGAATTCAATTTCTTTTCTTTATTTCAAGATGAATATATCTTTTTTAGAAATGTTCATCCTATTTTATAAGGAGCTTTGAATTATCTATTCAAAAGCATAAACATTTGAATTTTCTATTTCGAAAGCAAGTACACCATCTTGTACATGTATATGTCATTTACAATTCATTAACACAATAGTTATTATTCACTCATAAATCATGTAACATAACAAAACAAATAAATTCTTCTAATATCTCCCTAACAAACAAAAAGGCATATGTGCATAAGTAGATGCATATTGTGACTAAACTTGTTTTCTGCTGGCGAAACTAATTTAATTTCCCATCAGGACAACATGTCCCCTTGAACTCCACTTTTATATAGTAAAACTGGGGTATACAGGGACATACCTATACAGGGGTATACCTATTTTTCTTATTTTTGATCCAAAACATAGATTGTGGGTACTCATTAGAACCACCTCACTGAGGCGGGGCGGTTCTAACGTGTACCCACAATCTATGTTTTGAGCAAAAATATTAAAAATATCAAAATTTTTCTAATGAAATTTTCAATTTTTACAAAAAAATCTTATTGCATCAGCAAGTTTTCGTAATGCCTAAGAAAGAATACCTTTGGAAGCCCAATCCGATGCATCTTTTCAAATTCACAAGCTAGAAAATTAATTGGCATGTATGAAATTATACAACTGCTTTGATTGTACATTTTGGAGCAGTTCAAGTCAAACTGAATGCTCAGTTGCATTGAGCTTGAAAAAATTAAACCAGAGGACCATTGGTCCTGAGAACGCTCACCTGAAGCCTGATCTTGGAGTATTAAGTCATCATGAAATGACCTTGACCTTGAATACTCACACACCTTTATTGACTTCACAAGGTGTCTACATCTGCAAAGTTTCAGGTCTCAGGCTGCAATAGTTTCCAAACCCAGTGATTTCTGAGAAAACCATAATTTCAATTTTGATATTTAAATGACCTTGGGTCAAGGTCAACAAATGACCTTGGCCTTCATTAATTACTTACCTTCATTGACTCCATCAGTTGTCTGCATCTAGCGACTTTCAGGTCTCAGGCTGCAACAGTTTCCAAAATATCCATTGTTTTCGCCTTTTCCCATGTAAAAGCCTATGTTTCCAAAATTGACCTTGCCGTAAAATAGGTCAAGGTCATCCTAGGGTATCATTTCAACAAACTATGATGGGCTGGAGTCCCAAATGCTACATACCAAGTTTCGCGTAAATCGGCCTGCCGGTTCTGGAGAAGAAGATTTTTTAGTGGTTTTTACCATAGTTGGGCATGGCGGCCATCTTGGTCATGTGACCCAAATTTCGCGATCACACTTTCGTTTCCCCTACCCATGGATGCTCCACATAAAATTTCACTTTGATTGGCCAAGCAGTTTCAGAGAAGATCTTTGAAAAGTGTGTATGGACGACAGACTGGCCAAGGTCAAGAGATGACCTTGACCTAAATTAATCACATACCTTCATCTACTCCATTGGTTGTTTGTATCTACCACTTTTCAGGCCTCAGGCTGCAATAGTTTTCAAAAAATCCATAGTTTTCACTTTTTCCCATGTAAAAGCCTATGTTTCCAAAATTGACCTTGCCGTAAAATAGGTCAAGGTCATCCAAGGGTCATCATTTGATCAAATTATGATGGGGTGGAGTCCCAAATGCTACATACCAAGTTTCATGAAAATCTGCCAGCCGGTTCTGGAGAAGAAGATTTTTGAGTGGTTTTTACCATATATGGGCGTGGCGGCCATCTTGGTCATGTGACCTGGATTTCGCAATCAAACTTTCGTCTCCCCTACCCATGGATGCTCCACATAAAATTTCACTTTGATTGGCCAAGCAGTTTCAGAGAAGAAGATCTTTGAAAAGTGTGTATGGATGACAGACTTGCCAAGGTCAAGAGATGACCTTGACCTAAATTAATCACATACCTTCATCTACTCTATTAGTTGTTTGCATCTACCACTTTTCAGACATGGATTTCGCGATCAAACTTGAAATGCCACTACCCAAGGAGGCTCCACATAAAATTTCAACTAGATCGGCCAAGCAGTTTCAGAGAAGTAGATCTTTGAAATTGTGGACGACAGACGACGGACGACGGATCATGGCCATCCTATAAGCTCACCTTGTGAGCCTTCGGCTCAGGTGAGCTAAAAATTGTCTTGTGCTTGGACATATAATGCCATTATAAAGCACTTCTTTGTGCTATCATTTGCTAAACCAAAGCATCTTTAACATAATGTGCATGGAAATCACTAACTCATAAAATTGGTCCCATAATTTCTTGGTTTGAAAAATGCTTAAAAAATGCTTAAATTTGTGACTAAACATTACATTGAGTCACATAGAACATGTAATGTATTGTATTAGGCGAAAATGAAAGACACATATCATCTTATCTTTCATACAACAATATAATAGAGTTTTAAAGCATTCTTATGTTTAGCTTATATACATAAGTAGGCAAAGACTACGAGAGTTTTCTTAAATCCTAAATGAGCCACAGCTTATAGACATTACGAAAACACGCCCGTGTAATATAGAAATTTTTCTGAAGTTGTAAAAATGGAAAATTTCAGTAAATTTTTTTCGATATTTTTCTTATTTTTGCTCAAAACATAGATTGTGAGTACCCGAGGCGGTTCTAACGAGTACCCACAATCTATGTTTTGGAGCAAAAATAAGAAAAATAGATATACCCTTGCATACCCCAGTTTTTCTATATAAAAGTGGGGTTCAAGGGGGTATACATTACACGGACATGTTTTTCTGATGGTTAAAAGAATGATTTGAATGCTGAATTTTCATGCAAGTACCTGGAAGAACAGATCAATTGCATAATGTCTGACTAACAGCAATATATTGTATTGCTATATTAGTTCAATACTGCATCATGAAAACATAGTACTGGTTACCATTATTTATCTGCTCATGCCAAAAATGATATAGCCATACATGTATTACCATGCATCTTTGAAATGACTATACTTTTTTCATTATTACATCAGGAAAACATGTCCGTGAAATGTATATGCCATAATACCCAACTTCTATATAGTAAAACTGGGGAAAATAGGGGTCTATATTTTTTCTTATTTTTGATCCAAAACATAGATTGTGGGTACTTGTTAGAACCGCCTCGGCGAGGCCGTTCTAACCTGTACCGACAATCAATGTTTTGAGCATAAATATTCAAAACGTCAAACTTTTTCCAATAAAAATTCTAATTTTTACAAAGAAAAAATCTCTGTATATTACATGGGCATGTTTTTGTAATGATACATAGTCTGTGACTCATCTAGGGTATTACAATCACTATAATTTATGAGATCAAAATGAAAAGCATTTAATTAAATTGGCATTAAATAAGTTGTGACTTAAATGGATGGTTACTATTAAACAAAAATATTGCATTTCTCTATTATGGAATTATGTTGAGACAGTTAATTGTGATATTATGATTTGTTGAATAAAAAATGTAAAATGAGCCTGTGCATGAGAAAACCAACAATTTGGGTTTCCGACCAGTTCTGACACAAACCGGTCTGTACAGTCACAGAAGATGGTTAGAGGCTTGAAATTTTGTATTTAAGTAGGAGAGGGATCGTACTATCCGTGTAGCAAAAACAAAGGCGCTGATCAGCTTCGCGGTTACCGCGAAGCTGATCTGCGGCTTTGTTTTTGCCCATGCAAATTGTTGGTTTTCTCATGCACAGGCTCAAATGTCTTTTATTCCATAAGCCAGCCACCTTTTCTTTTAAAGTTCTGGATAGTGTAAGTTTGGAAATTTTCGCGTGACTTTTATTTCGTAAATTTTTGATTTGCGAATTATCAGCGAGTTCTTGAATTCGCGAGCAGCGAGTGCTCATGCAGTCTATAATTTAAATTAAGTTCTTGCGAATATTTCCAAATTTACAGTATAAACTCTCTTAAAACTTATTACTTTCTTTAAACTTTTCATTTTTCAAGCTTGCAAACTTTAAAGTTAGCTATATAAGCCGTATTTGCAGAAATCATTAACTTAAAACTTAAACACTCAAAAATATCTTCCCGAGGTAGGTGGCACCTCCCACAACAACTAACAAATACTGATCATAACCCCCTGAAACAGCTGCTTCTGTTCAAAATTAACACCAATATTCAGATTGGAGACAATAGCTGTTCATAATTGGCTTTGATGTTGTTGTTTAATATATGAGCGACGACGTGGGAAAACCAGTCTTCAGGGTTTCCGACCAGGTCTGACACAAACCAGCCAGTACAGTCTCAGAAGAAAGCTAGATGCTTGAAATTTCGGATTTAAGTAGAAGAGGAAGTGTACTATCCGAGTAGCGAAAACAAAGGCACTGATCAGGTTACCAATTACTGTGAAGCTGATCTGCAGCTTTGTTTTCGCATGCAAAACTCCGGTTTTCTTGCGTTGTGGCTCATATCATTCAACAACTTTTCAGGCATGCTGGACAGGAGCCATTGATTTCTTGGTGATTTTGATCAGTGCTTCTTGGCTGCATTTCTAATACATTTACCAGTTACACTAACAACTAAGTGAAACTGAAAAAAAAAGTTTCTTGCTAGATATTGAAAGGGAAAATAATGAATAAAATGAGCCGCATCATGAGAAAACCGGATTTTTGCCTATGCGAAAACAAAGGCGCAGATCAGCTTCGCGGTAACTGCGAAGCTGATCAGCGCCTTTGTTTTCGCTACACGGATAGTACAATTTCTCTTCTTCTTAAATCCGAAATTTCAAGCTTCTAGCCTGTTTCTGTGACTGTACAGGCTGGTTTATGTTGGAGCTGGGACCGGATCTCCCGACGACCGGTTTTCTCGCGTCCAGGCTCAAATATTACATGTTTATTGTAGCATGTGCACACTATAGTATTAAATCTTGGACAACTACTAAGTAATTAATGCACTTAAGTTCTGAACAATTCACCGTGTAAACAGATCCTATGTCTAGGATAATACATGTACAAATCTTAACAGCATTCAAATATCACAGTTTAGTTTTAAAATGTCAGTGAAAACTATTTACATTTTGTATTGGATACACAATTTTATAAAATACAAATTTGAAATTATCCAATGAAATTCAAACACTTCGACATCATCCAATCCATTTCAAGCACAATGTTAATCACTATTATGACATCATAGCTATTTTTAGTACCCACTGTCAGTCACTCTTGTGAACCAATCAAAATCATCAACTCATTTTGTATATACAAAACAACACATTACAGCTTAAAATTCCCAATCACACTTCTAAATGGATTCTATCCACATGTACTTTAAGTACGAAATCTTGTTTTCATAAATTGCCAACACTTGCATCATTTAGTGCCAATCACAATGGCCTGTACAGTGTTTTAAAATGGCTTAAAAACCAACTGATAGGGCCTGCACAGTGCCATTTTAAGTAGCTAGTTTTGGCAATCAACATACCGAAAGTCACAAAATTAAATATAAAACATGTTTTCACAGACCTGTGACCATTTGTATATCATTTAAACTGCCTGTTTCACTAGGTAGATTATGTCATGAACATTATAATGCACATTAAGATAGTAATGAAAGACTCTGGTTAAAGAGGTTTGTATAATATATCAGCCTTACTCTTTCCACGGATCTGCTGTATGACCCTAAAATTCAAATAATTTGCATATTGCTCAATATAATTTGCATAATGCAGATTTGGCGGAACTTCTGAATGCATAGTTTGCCCCAAATGCATAGCCGATGTGCTTTGTTCATAAATTCTCACATGAAAATTATCTTCGGCACTTTAAATCAGCATTTCCTATTTTCTCTCCCAAAATCTTGAAAATGAGAAAATGATAATCCTAATAATAGCTGATCCCCGAAGTCTGACTACCTTCAGAAGGCTAACATTCCAACTTGCATTGTCGAAATCTCTTCATAATACTTTTAGCACACCCTTATTGATTAGCCCCCTTGAAACCAACTTTCGTATTGTGAAAATATGGTTTATAGGGGCACAATGTACCTATTATTTTTCCTTATTTCCTTATTTTGCTCTACAACAAAGATTTAGGGTACTCTTTACAACCACTTTCATTGACATTAGTTGTAAAGATAAAACACAATCAATGGTAGAAGACAAAATGAAAAATAAACTTTCATCTAAAGTAGTCTTTTTCACACCTGAAACAAATCCAGGTGTGCTGCATTGGCATTTTAACATACTAAAACGTCACAACTGCCCAATCATACATCAACGCCCTCAATGTCCACCAAGTTTTTGAGCATGTTTTTTGCGAATGCCATTCTGTCCATTATATCTCTCTGGCAGCCATCTTGGATGAGATGCATCAGACTGTATGTTGTCGCACAACGTTTCTCGTCAATGTACGTGACGAAGTAGTCGTTCTTCTGGTAACTCAGGATGATTTTTGTGTGGTCGTCGAAGAAGTTCACCTGAAAATTTAAAGAGAAATTTCACATAAACTTTATGATTAATAATTTAAACAAAATGTAATAACTAATACGCTATCATAATTACAAACCTATACAGATATCAATAAATGAGCCACCTCGTGAAAAAACCAACAATATGCATATGCGAAAACAAAGACGCAGATCAGCACCGCGAAGCTGATCAGCGCCTTTGTTTTCGCTACTCGGATAGTATAATTCCTCCTCTACTTAACTCCAAAGTTTCAAGCTTTTAGCCTGCTTCTGTAGCTGTACAGCCCGGTTTGTGTCGGACCTGTTCAGAAACCACACTGTTGGTTTTCCCACGAGGCGCCTCAAATAAAACAGCAAATCATGCCATAAAAATATCAAAATGTTTGACTGATATCAGACATAAAACAATGTTATCTCATACCTAATGTTTGTGATAATTATATCAATCATTCATTTTATATTGTGTTTACATCATACACTTGATACATGTATTTTATGAATATTGCTAAACACACCTGCATAAACTACAATTGGGAACCACAGATGCAGATCTTTTAGCTTTAAGCTAAAAGGTTTCTTATAATGCCACAAGTTTTTTTTGGCAAGAATTTACCATTTTAACAGTATAAAGGACCATGACAGTTACCTGAAGTGTTCCATCGCTAAGATAGAGAACTATTGCTTTGGCAGTTCGGAACCATTTCTTCAAGCCAAGAGAACCAACACTGAGATCATCGGAATCTTTAGAACATTCCAGATTACCTCCCTGTAAACAAAATACAATATTTACGTTAAGGAAAACCACATGGCTCCTCAAAAACATTGTGTAGTGTAGAGGTTCCTCTGTTTTCAATGTAAATATCATAATAAATTCCTGTTTGTTTGTCTGATTTGATGCTTGACACTCACCATAAACCGCTAATGTCATGTTGAAACAGTATTAATCATATTCATGGGAAAGCCTCCCATGGGCAGTTTACCAGCAGATGAAGTCTGTTTTTTTTTCACACCACTCTCCCCGAATCATACAAGGAGAGATACTATTGTTCAAATGATACAAATAAGCTGGGTGCAAGAACTGACCTCAGGTCCACAGCTTCCACAGGCAATACAACTGACCGAGCTACAACACCAAGTCAACATTGTCTAGATTAGTTACGCGAACAATGTTTTAAAGAACAAACTGAAGTTAGGGTCCTGTTTTGTGTTCTTATGTGCACCTTTATAATAAAAAACATCCGTCTCACCTGGATCAGGTGTTCATCCATGTATTTGGCAAAATAGAGTAGAAGGGTTGTCTTCTTTTCCAGGTCTTCTGGAGCATTATCACTGGAGAACGCAGTTAGACGACCAGTCACATCATAATACTGAACAGATCTGGGGAGAAAAAGTAAAAATAATGTTTATGGAAGTTTAATAGCAAAGATACAAAACATACATGTATAGATGGTGAATAAATGATGTTTTGGAATAATATTTTCCCCTACTCAACATCAGGCCAAATATAGACCTAAAGATATAAATTTGACATAAATTATATAACTTGATTATCTCCCTTTGTCTTTGAAAATTTAAAATTATCATTTTGACAAAAGATACATTTTACTTAAATTATTGAATATTAAGTAAATAAAGAGTTTTGTTTGAAAAAGGGCAAATATCATATGAGCCGCCTCATGGGAAAACCAACAATCTGCATAGGCGAAAACAAAGACGCAGATCAGCTTCGCAGTAACCGCGAAGCTGATCAGCGCCTTTGTTTTCGCTACTCGGATAGTACAATTCCTCTTCTTTCTAAATCCAAAATTTCAAGCGTCTAGCTCTTTTCTGTGCTTGTACAGGCCGGTTTGTGTCGGACCTGGTCAAAAACCACATTCATTTGTTGGTTTTCCCAAGAGTTACAATTTCTTACCTTCCATCGGGAGAGAGAATGATTTTGGAAGTATCATTGAAGAGAACACCAATGGAGTCATTGGACAACTGGAACCCGAAGCCGTATTTGTTGGAATAATCTACCCACTTGGTGACCCAGAGTATGGTGGTGTCCACCTCTGGTTCGGGATTATGCAGTCTGTCCTTGGGCATGTGTTCTAGACAGGTCCCGAGTACATCAAGGAGGTGGGCAGCTGAACGAGGCTTTGGTGATGGCTCTGGAAGGATATAGCTACAGTTGTATTTTTTGGAAATAAACAAAACATATACAGCAAATATTTATACATGTATGTATGTTTCAGCAAAATGTAGTCAGAAAATAAATGCTTTACTTACTTAAAGATAACTGAAATGAGCCACGGCATAAGAAAACCAACAACATGCATAGGCGAAAACAAAGGCACAGATCAGCTGTGCAGTAACTGCACAGCTCATCAGCATCTATGTTTTTGCTACACAGTACAATCCCTCTTCTTTTCAAGCTTCTAGCCTGCTTCTGTGACTGTACAGGCTGGTTTGTGTCGGACCTCTTCTCAAGCAAAGGCTCAAATCAAACTTTTCGTAAAGTTCCAGTTGATTGTAGACATATGAAATTTTGTAGTAAAAGTTTTCCTCTCAATACTATTAAAATCATATTACATCTAATATACTGTGTAAAAGCAGGTGCTGGTTCTCATCTTTCGTTTGACGACAAAAGAAATATTTAAAACTTGAGGGACAATCCTTACTCTTTTATTAATTTTCCCCTCTTATTTTTTCATTTATTTTATATATTTATTTATCTATTATTTACTTATCTATTTATAAGCCTATTAATTTTAGTGATTTTATTAGCATACCTCTCAAGGCAGGTGAGTCTGATCTATCTGATCTTGTAGCTTCTGAGCCAGCTGAACCGGATGTCCGACCACTAAGTCGGGAGACAGGAATGAAGAAATCGGGAGTATGGCGACCTTTCGTGTGCCGATCGGATTTCTGAGTAATCTCAAGATCTTTGATGGGAGAGGTGATTCTGTCAATGGGATCTGGACGAGAATCAGGGACGGTTCCTGATCTGGGTCTGAAAACAAAGACAGAAGTTAATATCTGTTTTCATTTTTTCCAGTGGATGTGTCTCAGACTGTTCTGAAAAGAAATATTCCCCCTGACCCCTCCCCAATGACTAAGTCCCTAAGATTTTCTGGACATAAAAATGGCACCAAAATGACATAGGCTGTCTTAAGACAGATTAAAATTCTTACAATGTTTAAATTGAAAATTTCAGTGTCACTAAAAATAATTCTCTTTTGTGACAATGATTTTGAAATGAAAATTGCCTGCAGTTTGTTATTTCTTTGTTGAAGTTTATTTCTATTTATAAAATCTATTTCATCCTGGTACAAATATTTTACCAATCTATTGTGGTCCTACAAAGATAAACATTATATTGACCCTATGTGTCCTAGACCAAACAATACATATTCTCTGTTTGCTTTAGCAATAAGCTTTTGTCAGGGTTAAAACTAGCATCAAATAGGCTGAAGTCAGCCAGTATTTTGGACACAAAGAAAATTACATATTAATTTCCCCCAAACTTTTGATGTGACAAATATTGGCAAAAAGTGGATCAAAAAGTAGGGCAATAGAGTTGAATCAGTTAAAAAAGTCACTGGTATAGAGAGGCAGGGTTTAAATATTCTCAGAGAAAGGGTAGGGGAGCATCAAACCTTGAAGGGCCAGCAAACTCTTACTATTTTGGGCCAAATATAAGAGTAAATGATAAATCTAGAGGTTCTGACCCCTTCCCCCCCACCCCTCATCTCCAAAGCTGTGCATGGAGATCAATGATCCAGTTGAATACTGTTTCTTTTGTATTTTTATATTAATACTATAGAGACTCACGCCAAGAGTTTGCAAAAGTGGGCGGGATTTTCCCTATACTTCATGTTGTATTTTTACTAGATGCTAGTAACTGATAAGCCGTAAGTCCTATAGGTATTAAAATTACACAGGAATTCCATTAGAAAACCAGGGCAGTAGAACTACATATGAAGTTACATTAATTTATTTTACAGAACAAATTGCTGTAATTTTGCTTATTTTATTGCATTTTAAATGCTTGTGAAAGTTAAGCAAATTTCTAACTATAGGATAAGTATAACAAGTGCACCTTGTTGCAACAAACTAACATTATTGTGTTGCATTTATTAAGGTGAATGGGTAAACTATCATGGGGCATAACTCTTGTCAAGAAAATTTTTAGAAACAGTTATCCTTATAAATTAACTGCCCTTGTTATTGCCTGGTAATTCAAAGGCAGATTACCAGTACTAAGTGCACACTCTTTTGCCATATGGGCTGCGACATGAGAAAACCAGTCTTTGGGATTTCTGACCAGATCCGACACAAACTGGCCTATACACCAACAGAAGAAAGCTAGAAGCTTGAAATTGTGGGCATAAGTAGAGGAGGAATTGAACTATATGTGTAGCGAAAACAAAGGCGCTGATCAGCTGTGCAGTTACTGCACAGCTGATCTGCGGCTTTGTTTTCGCACAGGCAAAAATACCGTTTCTTCAGGACACGGCTCATATTATATCCCCCCCCCCCTGAATCAATTTTTCTTGAATCAATGGCCACAACAACCCCTTACAAAAGACTGTTTGTGTAAACTGCATTTTTGTTTTACATCACATGGTGTAAATTGCATTTTATCAGTTTATGTATCTTAAAACAGACTTGAATGATCTGAAGATTTCAAGTTTTATGGTTATGCTGAATCATCATTATCTGGTATTAAAATCATAATATTGAATGAACAACCTTATTGATGTTAAGCTGAGCATATGTAACTGCAGTGTATAATTATGCACGGTCACATCACAAAGTCGCAACATGCAAGCTTTGGGGGCGAAATCTAGAGCAAAAAGACAGCTGAAAAAATAAGATCTAGATTGCACTGCACATGAAGGAAGCAGTCTGATCAATGTGTAGTGTATTCCAAGCAATCTGCATTTTTTGAGTCAATTTCGACTGAGTCAATTAAATCATTGTTTCTTCACTTTCATCTGCGTTTGAAACAGAGAAATTTTCAGCATTCTGTATTTTAGATTTCCCAGACCGCATATCATTTTAAAATGTAATTTTGCAGAATGTTATCTAATAGTACATGTATTTAGGAATTGAGCAGACTGTCTAGTTACGAGAATGACTTTAAAACATATCCACGAATCAGTGTGCTGGATCTTGTGTTTTGTTCAGTACCATCGAAACCCTGGGCTGACAAAAACTGATACTTGACTTTTTTGTTACTTGGTTCTTACTTATGGGTGTTCCATTAAAGATCTGATATTCCAAATAGCTTAGATTTTATCCATTTTGGGCTCATTTATTGTCAACTGAGTAATTGGGTGCTTAAGAATTCAATATCCATACTGAAAAGACCTAGCTTGATTTGATTTTTGATCAATGAATTAAGTCTGGAATGCTAACGATTTGATGTAGGTTTAGAATAAATTTGTCAACCAATTGACTAATCTGCTTGTGAAGGCACTTATTTGAAGAACAAAGCAAAACTGCCTATAATGCTACGAACACCTGCACATTAGGTTAGTACACCTAATACCCTAGTAAAGTCACCCTGAAAATTTGGTCACCCTAGAAAAGTCTTTCACAGAATCAGATCTTTGGACAGAGGGTGCCTTTATATCCTATTCATTGTTTGCACTGTACACAGGAAAACATGTCCGTGCAATAAATACCCCTTTAAAACCCCAATTGTATATGCACGTGTTAGTACCTCCTCGGCTAGGCGGTTCAAACGTGTACCCACAATCAATGTTTTGAGTTAAGTATTGAAAAAATCAAAACTTTCCGATGGAATATTCAATTTTTAATGCTGAAAAAATTCTCTGTATATCGCATGGGCAAGTTTTCGTACTTAAAAAATAATGGGCAATGTTTCATAATACATAATACATGTGGGCATAAGTAGAGGAGGAATTGAACTATATGTGTAGCGAAAACAAAGGCGCTGATCAGCTGTGCAGTTACTGCACAGCTGATCTGCGGCTTTGTTTTCGCACAGGCAAAAATACCGTTTCTTCAGGACACGGCTCATATTATATCCCCCCCCCCCTGAATCAATTTTTCTTGAATCAATGGCCACAACAACCCCTTACAAAAGACTGTTTGTGTAAACTGCATTTTTGTTTTACATCACATGGTGTAAATTGCATTTTATCAGTTTATGTATCTTAAAACAGACTTGAATGATCTGAAGATTTCAAGTTTTATGGTTATGCTGAATCATCATTATCTGGTATTAAAATCATAATATTGAATGAACAACCTTATTGATGTTAAGCTGAGCATATGTAACTGCAGTGTATAATTATGCACGGTCACATCACAAAGTCGCAACATGCAAGCTTTGGGGGCGAAATCTAGAGCAAAAAGACAGCTGAAAAAATAAGATCTAGATTGCACTGCACATGAAGGAAGCAGTCTGATCAATGTGTAGTGTATTCCAAGCAATCTGCATTTTTTGAGTCAATTTCGACTGAGTCAATTAAATCATTGTTTCTTCACTTTCATCTGCGTTTGAAACAGAGAAATTTTCAGCATTCTGTATTTTAGATTTCCCAGACCGCATATCATTTTAAAATGTAATTTTGCAGAATGTTATCTAATAGTACATGTATTTAGGAATTGAGCAGACTGTCTAGTTACGAGAATGACTTTAAAACATATCCACGAATCAGTGTGCTGGATCTTGTGTTTTGTTCAGTACCATCGAAACCCTGGGCTGACAAAAACTGATACTTGACTTTTTTGTTACTTGGTTCTTACTTATGGGTGTTCCATTAAAGATCTGATATTCCAAATAGCTTAGATTTTATCCATTTTGGGCTCATTTATTGTCAACTGAGTAATTGGGTGCTTAAGAATTCAATATCCATACTGAAAAGACCTAGCTTGATTTGATTTTTGATCAATGAATTAAGTCTGGAATGCTAACGATTTGATGTAGGTTTAGAATAAATTTGTCAACCAATTGACTAATCTGCTTGTGAAGGCACTTATTTGAAGAACAAAGCAAAACTGCCTATAATGCTACGAACACCTGCACATTAGGTTAGTACACCTAATACCCTAGTAAAGTCACCCTGAAAATTTGGTCACCCTAGAAAAGTCTTTCACAGAATCAGATCTTTGGACAGAGGGTGCCTTTATATCCTATTCATTGTTTGCACTGTACACAGGAAAACATGTCCGTGCAATAAATACCCCTTTAAAACCCCAATTGTATATGCACGTGTTAGTACCTCCTCGGCTAGGCGGTTCAAACGTGTACCCACAATCAATGTTTTGAGTTAAGTATTGAAAAAATCAAAACTTTCCGATGGAATATTCAATTTTTAATGCTGAAAAAATTCTCTGTATATCGCATGGGCAAGTTTTCGTACTTAAAAAATAATGGGCAATGTTTCATAATACATTGCAGGAAAAAAATGTGGGCGAACACCGATAAAGTATATTTGGTCAGTCATTAAAGAATGTCTAAAATAAATTAAAACAGCAAAAGGATTAAGTTTTATTTTATGAAGTCTTGCCAAAATAGATGTTTTTAAGTATTAAAATCAATTCGTGTCTAGACTTTCAAGTTACTTTTAAGTAATTTCATGCATGTTTCAAGCTTATCTACAAGAAGTTCAAACAAATTCTTTATCTTCTTAGCATATTTTACTGTCTTATGAACATTCCAGTTCAAGATATATTTTGTCAGGGTGACTGTAACCTTAATTCTAGCCAAGTCATGAATAGGCATTGATCTTGCAAGACATTTCCGATTTACAGTCTTTGCTGTTTGCAGTTGAGTAAAGGTTTTGTTCTGTTCAAATCATGGATCAAATGATCATGCATTGCATATTTTGTGAAATTAAATAGGTTTGACCACTGACTATGTACTCTCACACTAAAATAAAAATTATAATGAAGGTACATTATCTGTAAGCAAATGTTTTGTTTAAAAATATTCAATAACGCCAGGCGGTAATTAAATTTTGAGTCATTTGTCCATTGTGTGGCGTAAGAAAGCATATAATCAAGCTTAAAATCATCTTTGTGAAATGGCACTTTAGCTGTCGCCACTTAACAAAGCGAAAAATTTCACTTGTCTCAATTCCTACCTATTCATTAACGAATACCACCAACACATCCTTTGTTTTACAGGACAAAAACATGAAAATAAATGTTCTTAAACAGCGCCGTGCAAACGAAAACCTTCTTTCATGAAATAATGAAGCAAATACGGAGCAAATCAGCTGCGTAGAAATTCCTTCCTTAATAGAAATATACAGAATTCAAGGACATAGACAACTACATGTATCTGGGGAAAGTATCAGGAAAACATGTCCATGTAATATATACCCCTTTATACCCCACTTTTATATGTGAAACTGGGGTATACAGGGGTATACCTATTTTTCTTATTTTTGCTTCAAAACATAGATTATGGGTACTTGTTAGATGCGCCTCTGTGAGGCGCTTCTAACGAGTACACACAATCTATGTTTTGAGCAAAAATAAGAAAAATATCAAAAAAATTCTACTGAAAATTTTCATTTTTTACAACTGAAGAAAAATCTGTATATAACATGGGCCTGTTTTCGTAATGGGGCAGCAATGACATGAGCTTCTGAGCTTGCAAACTTTTATCTCTTGTTAAATGTTACAGGAAAAAAAATCATGGCATTATTTTAGTTCTTGTTTGGCATGTTCTGTTTAAATTTCCCTTAGTCTTTCATCTTACTTCAAAATCAGTGTTCAAAGCATTTTTTCGCAAACATAATACCAAATTCCTTTGACTGCATGTGACTTCACATTTGAACATTTGAATGGATGCATGCATATTGTTTCCTCAAATTTCATGCAGAAATGCAATTTTCTTGGCAAAGAATTTAAATGCACAAAATTTGAAAATTGATCTAAATTTTGTAATTTTAAAGATTTGAAATAATGCATTTTGGGCAGGAAGTATGACAAAGTTTAAGATAAAATGTCAGATGAAACATTTTGATAAGAACATGCAAGATAAATATTTGTGGTGGTCTGTTATGCCATGTCATGTGAATATAAGTTTAAAAAACTGCCTTACGACCAAAAACCAACGTCAAAATCATCTGCGCAACACAGATTTGATCAGCATGTGCAACAGTGCTTGTTTTTAGCAGTATTATCAGTATTATCTTAAATTTTTGTTGTGCATTGATGGATTGCTGCATTACCTTTCTTAGAAGACAGCTAGAGGCTAGAAATTTTGGATTTAGAAAGTAGAAGAATTGTACTATCCCTGTAGCGAAAACAAAGGTGCTGATCAGCTTGGTTACCACGAAGCTGATCTGCGCCTTTGTTTTCGCATATGCAGATTGTTGGTCTTCTCATGATGCAGCTCATATGTTTTCAAACCCAAAACCATGTAAATTGAACTATGAATGAGCCATGTCTTGCTGAATGTCAAAACATTATGACAAAAGAGAACATTCATTGTTATTTTGTTCACATGTCTGATAAAAAGATAATGCATGCTCATTCATAACTTATCATTCAAGGACATAATGGCAATGAATATCCCAAAAATGTTTGTCTAGCTTACTGATGAGATAATTTCAATTTCTATGTTTAAAACCCTGGAAACAAGCAAAAAAGACAACCGCCTCCCACCCTCAGCTCCCAGATCAGGTACATTACTGAAAGGTTTCTTAAATCAGTCCAAACATGTAAAAGTACATTGTAACTATCTTAAAGTTTTGCTGAGCATTCACTTCATATATAACTATTTGCCTAAAATTCAGGGCATAATCCCCATGAGGGTGCAATATGCAGAATACGATAGAATGTGAGGAGAGAAGCAGATAGAGTGAAAGAAAATTGCATGATTCCGCGCCATGAGAAAATCGGATTTTTGCCTATGCGAAAACAAAGGCGCATATCAGCTTCGCAGTAACTGCGAAGCTGATCAGCGCCTTTGTTTTGGCATCTCTGATAGTACAATCCCTCTTCTTCCTAACTCTGAATTTTCAAGCTTCTAGCTTTTTTCTGTGGCTGTACAGGCCGGTTTGTATCTGACCGTATCCAAAGACCGGTTTCTTTTGTCGCGGCTCAAATAATGGCTTGCTGGCTTGATTACCTGCATATCAACAGCTTTGTTTTCACAGCATAAATGTAGAACAATTCCTTTAATTTTTTTTTTAAATTTCAATATTCTAGTTACCTTTTGTGATATGGTAAAGTGATGGACCTGTGGTCAGATTCGACTGGGTTTATGTCCCTCCAAGCTAGGTCATACAGAGATGCATTCTCAGTGTAAAGCTTCATCCAAAAGCCATCACGCTAACATGTTCGTGCGATGTATACCCCCTTATACCCCACTTTTATATAGCAAAACTGGGGTATGCAGGGGTATAAGTATTTTTCTTATTTTTGATCCAAAAAATAGATTGTGGGTACTCGTTAGAACCGCCTCGCGCCGAGGCGGTTCTAGCGTGTACCCACAATCTATGTTTTGGAGCAAAAATAAGAAAAATAGGTATAACCCTTCGAACCCCAGTTTTTGTATATAAAAATAGGGTTCAAGGGGGTATACTTTTCATGGACATGTTTTCCCCGATGAAACACTCAAAATACCCACCTGGTAATTCTGTTATGAGACTGAGATGGAAACTTGGGTATGGACGTACAACACGACGCTGAAAGACGATTGGGAAAATATCCGCATGAGAAGAATTCATCCGCTAGAAGTTCCTCCAGACTGGGTCTCTGTTCAGGTTCATGATTTAAGCACTTTGTGATGAGGTTTTTAGCCTGGGACGAGACCCAGTCAGGCACTGTGAATTTATTGTCCGTAATCCGTATATAAGTCTCCTTTAACGTGGCAGTTTCGAATGGAGGGTGTCCAACTAACAATGCATACCTGCAAAAGGAAAAAGAGAAATTTTTTAATCAGCAAAAGGAGTAGGAATGACCTATTTATAAGTCACAATGTTTGGTTATGTGGGTCATTTAAGCCTTACATCCTTTTATATGGGACATAGGCAAACAGTACATAGCCCCAGATGTGACGCCGCAGTGTCACATCTAGATCTATTCTGTTTGCTTACAGGAATTTCATCGAAAAATGGAACAAAATTTTAAAATCACACCTGAAGCCCCTAAAAATTAAAGTGGACTCACCCAAATGATAACGATGGATGAATCCATTTGTTTTTAATTAATGAATTAATAATGATTAAATTTTACAGGAACTGCATGCAGAAATTACTATATGGTTATGAAAGCTCAGATTTTTGTTTGTGGTTAAAAAAAAAAGAATTTTACAATAGGATGCTCATCAATCTGCTTGTGCAATTTTAAAAACTGAGCCTGTGCGTGTGAAAACTAACAATTTGGGTTCCGAACAAGTCCGACACAAACCGTGCTGTACAGTCACAGAAGATGGATCGAGGCTGGACATTTTGGATTTAGAACATAGAGGAATTGTACTATCCGTGTAGCGAAAACAAAGGCGCTGATCAGCTTCGCAGTTACTGCGAAGCTGATCTGCGCCTTTGTTTTCGCCTGTGCAGATTGTTGGTTTTCCCATGCAGCGGCTCAACTATTCTTTTGTGCTGTTTTCTGCATTGTTAAACTACTGCATGTGATGAAATTATACTTTTCGCAATGAACATAATCATGAAATCATATGCTCAATATGCATAAACCATTTTATAAGAAGTTTTTTTTGCAAGTATGCAATGTAGTGGGCCTACTTGCAATGTTTAACATCAGAATCATTTTAGGACATTCTTTAAAGATTACTATCAAAATTTCATATCCTGACTTACATAACACAACCTAGAGCCCATATATCAGCCTCGTAGCTGTGCCCCCTCTTTTGTAGCACCTCGGGGGCAATGTAGTTGGGTGTTCCACACACTGTCCTGGAAAAGGAAAGACAAAAACACATGACATTTCAGTAAAAAGGGCTTCAACTAGCACTGTAAAAGAGTCTAAAAGTGTGTGACTTCGGAAAGGTGGCAAAATCTGGTTACATTTTAACTATAGGTTGCATTAAATTTTCTTGTTTTACTCAGTGTTTCTACATATATCTAGTTGCATCTCTTGTGCATTGGGAAACACAATGGTTCTGATCAGCTGTAATAGGCATCCATAAACCTGATATGTATCTTTGTTTTTACTAACAAAATTCATAATTACAATCCCTTCTAAAATAATTATTTGCCTTATGTCAGTCCTGGTCAAAAACTCTAAATGCAGCTTTTGTATTTTGCAAACTAAGGAACTTTATTGCAACTTACATTTTCTTCTCACCATCATACTCCACCCTGGTAGCGAGACCAAAGTCAGCGATCTTGAGCTGCATATCGTTATTGAGCAACATGTTTCCCAGTTTAAGGTCACGGTGGACGATGTCGTTATGGTGGATGTGTTTTACACCGCTGACAAGTTGACTCATGAAGTAGCGGACCTCGGGTTCTGTCAACGTCTTTCTGTGCTTCAACATGTACACCAATGACTGAAACAGAAAGGAGAGAATGATAATTTGCATGTTCTGATTATGTATGCATATAATTATGTAAATGCTGGAATGTCATGCATTTTCAATAAATTCAAAATCTTCAGCCTCAAACCATCTTCTTTGACTGTAAAACCTGGACCCAGTTGTTCAAAGCATCGTTAGCTTAATGATATCGTTAAGACATAAATTTGGTAAGCAAATATCAGCTAAAGTAACAAATACACTGTTATTTTTTGTTGAAAAAATGTGAGAATCCTTTGCAGTGCAAAGGATTCTCACATTTTTTCAACAAAAAATAACAGTGTATTTGTAATATTAACGTTTGAAATTTTAACGAATTGTTAACTAACGACGTTGTTAGTTTTGAACAACTGGGCCCTGGTTGATGTCTATCAAATGAACATCAATGGCTGTTCTTCTACTATCTATCAGTGTTTTTAGAATTTGATCACCACATGATCGTTGTTCGATTGCTGTTTGCATTATGGTGTAGATTGTGATCGAAGTGCCACATCTTTTTTTAGCTCTTTCGTAAGAGAAATAATGCCAATTATCCTACTTTTCTTTACAATATCTATCATATCAGCAAGCAAAAACCTATGATAAATGATCTACGAGACCAAATTCAAAGATTTCACTCACCACAACTCTCAGTGGAATAAAAATAAATGCAAAATGCAATAAACGTAAAAAAAGATGCAAAAAATGTAATATGTCCTCAGGGAAAACATGAGCTAGTTGCATAAGATCTATTTCATATTTTTATTCTGATCATTATAAGATGTTCATGTCTATCATTTGTCATCTATAACTGATTTCTTTATGATCGGAAGGTATTTTTAGGAAAGGTTGCGGCAATAAAACTTTGAAGGTATTAGTATGCAGTATTTTGTCAACGAATATATGATCTGACATAAAACTGTAACATCAAAATAATATAAAATAAAACAGACCATACATGGAGGCCCAACCCATCAATACATGCCTAGCAGGTCCCCAACAAATATATCATCAAAGTAGCAAAACATTTTTCTCATAGATTATTTATGGGTGTCTTATACATATAACATTATTAAAGATGTAATCATTCCATAAAAGTATGTAACCATGAGCCATATGTTTATTTCTTTGCACCAAATGAGCTGTGATCGATGGTCACAGCTGGTTGACTGTTATGGATGCTGGCTACCTATGAGCCGGGCCCTTCAGTATAATAAAAAATTCTGTCTTTCAGGTTTCCGACCAGGTTTGACACAAACTGACCCTGTACACCCAGGAGACTGGCTAGAAATTTCAAATTTCAGATTTAGAAAGTGGATGGATTGCCCCATCTATATTACGAAAACAAAGGCGCTGATCAGCTGTGCTGTTACTGCACAGCTGACTTGCGTCTTTGTTTTTCACATGTGATTTTAAGAAGCCAGTTTTCTCATAATTCTGGCAACAGATAGGTGTGACTGACCGACTGACTGGTTAAACACAGTGTGAAATTTAAATAGGCTTGTCTTATTTTGATAGTTTATGCTAATATAAAGAAATAAAATGAAACTGCCCAGGGAGGTTAAACAAAAAATATAGTTAAATATGAAAAATAGAAAACACAAATGAAACAATGTTTCATTGCAAGTATGAAGGCCATTAGTATATGTAGTACCATGGTCTTTCTACACACATACAGAGAGATCCTGGAGGTAGATGGGATCATTTTTTTTAAACAAGTACTGCTCTCTTTACTGACAAATGCTGTATCTTGAATCAGCAGCAGAAGAAAGAAAGGCCAAAATGAAAGATCAAATCTTTGAGAAACAACTGTGCTAAAAGTGAGGCTCAACTGCAGGTTTGCTTCTCTATGAATCAGGCGCTACCAATTTTGAGGCCTTACCAGAGGGGATCTTAGCTCCCTGCTCCCTGAAAATAAAATGTCCTTTCACCCCAGCTCCTTAAAGATTTTTCGTCAGCCCCATTCTCCCTGCTCACCCCAAAACCTTTAAAGTTTTAGCTTGCTCCCTTAAGCACACTTAAAATATATTCTAGTTCTCCCCCGCCTCCCTGAAAATAAATGGCCCTTCCCCCCAACTCCCCAAAACCCATGGTATGGCCCCAATTTTTTCATGACCCAGCTCATCATCCTACCATCAGGTCATTATGAAAACATGCCCACGTTATAATATTATACAGATTTTTCCTAAGTTGTAAAAATTGACGATTTTCATCAGAAAAATTTTGATATTTTTAATATTTTCGCTCAAAACATACATTGTGGGTACACGTTAGAACCGCCTCGCTGAGGCGGTTCTAACGAGTACCCACAATGTATGTTTTGGATCAGAAATAAGAAAATAAGGTATACCCCTGCAAACCCCAGTTTTTCTATATAAAAGTGGGGATTATGGGGGTATAAATTTCACAGACATGTTTTCCTGATGTACACTCAATGGGTGACTAACTATCAGACAGAACATATTGAATTAAATTTATTTCCCAATAAAATTTTAATACATTCAAATGTGACCCATATTCAAACACTCAAAAGAGACCCAAGACATTATCATTTTTCATTTGAAATGAATTTGTCAATGATAAGATAGAGTCAATAGAAATCACTTTTTTATGAAAATGTTCAAGCAAATAAAAGGGGGTGGCCAAAATATCAAGCTCTTGAAACTGCCATTTTTTTCTTTTTCATTTTTAAATGATTAGTCTCTATATTCCTACTTGAAGTGTCAGTGTCAAGCTTGTTCAGCGTTTAATTAGGCTGGAGACTCCAACAAAAATAACAAAATAACACCATGCAAAATATGAAAAAAAAAAAAAAAAAAAAAAAAAAAAAACAACATTTCTTTGCACTTTATTGTTCACATATAGCTTTTGCCGGGGTTTTCTTATAGGGCGGCTGAAATATAGGTGAAAATATGCAGAAAAAATGTACAATTACCATTTACCTTGTTCATGATTCTCATTTGAATTTATACTGAGTTTTCAATAGCGGTTCAATAAAAAGGAATTTTTACAAGTGAAAAAATGTGTGACAAAAATTAAAAATTCTTTGCCCTTGATATTTTGGACTAGTATGGTGTGTAATTATGCAATTATCATAAATCTATGTCTAAAATTTCACACTTCTTTAATTACACCATTTGACTTTCTTCAAAGAAGAACTTTCATATTTTTATTGAGTTGTAGCTAAACATCAGTCGTGGTTTTATTAGTAAGCAAGCCTTCCAACAACAGTTTATCAGTATTAAGTGTTTATTCTTTAGTTGTAACTGACAAAGTCCTTAAAATTGCCAAAAAAGAAGGACAGTCGTACCCCAAAAGGATAGGCTGGAATTATGGAACGATCTTGGGACAGCTTACAATTATATTGCCAAAATGATGATCTAAAACCCCTTTTTTTGGCAGTCAGGAACGCAGTTTTGTATAAAATCACTTGTTCCACATTGCCGCTAATACAGAGTGTAGTTGCTGACCTTTAAGTGCAATGATTGTGTAAAAATTGCAGATTATAAAATTTTACAGTTTTACCCTAAGTAGAGGTCATATTTATATTATGACCATCTTAAATTACTAACATCATAAAATGTTACTGAACAAGGTGGTCACAGGGTTATCTTTGGGCAATTTGAGCTGTGGCATGTGACAATATGGTTCTTAAATATGCAAAAACTAAGGTGCAGATCAGCTGTGCGGTAAACGCACAGCTGATCTGCATCCTTGTTTTTGCTAAATAGAGAGCACTAGCCATTGTCTTTCGAAATCCAACTTTCCAACCCTGTTTACTGATAAGTCTGCCTTGGCTGTACTGCCCAGTCGTGACCCCGACCCAGTCCAAAGCTGCTGAGGCAGAATTTCTCATGTCAAGGCTCATTTTATGACCTTGTCAACAGGACAACATACACTTATTATTTGCTCTTGAGTAGTTTATAGTTCTTTGTTGAAGAAATTCACCTCAATTAGTCACCTTTATCAATCAAAACTGTGTACTTTTTCCTATATAAACTGAAGGCGCAGACATTTTTGCCTCCAAGCTAGGACAATAAACACTGATTTTATCAATGAACGCAATTTTGGCCCAAGGGAAAGTTTACACCTTGAGATGTCATTATACTAAGAGGAAATAAATTTATTTTAAAATGATGACAGTCCTAACATCAGCTCTATTTTCACCTACATGATATTTACGCCTTAAATGTCATAGGAAAGAAAAAATTTTGAGAACTAATTTCGCAAACTTATCTGGACTCCCTTAATGTCTTTGTGTTCAGAAACACTGTCCATCAAAAACGTAATTGGCCAAAATGCCTCTAATCTAATATCTATTATTCTCTAACCACCAACTTCGGCTCAAATGGAAAGTTGAAAGCACAATAAATAGTATTTTAAAATATATTTTAGTAGTCAAATCTTGATTTTTATTTAAAGAATTAAAAAAAAAAAAAAAATGCTTGAGTATGCCTTTGTGTAAAACATGAAATAAAACATATTTTTCCAATCCATTCTATTCCAGTCCATGTTTTACACAATGCTCATGCCTGACTTCACTGAAAATATAACTGACTTCACTGAAAATATGCCTGACTTCAATGAAAATAGTTAAAACATCATAAAGGTGCATTTATGTTGCTAACACTGTGGCCCAGTGCCTATTGTTGTGATGACTATATAGGCATACAAGGACTGATGGGCAAAACTGCAGTTTGCACATTTAAAAGTTCACTCAAACCAGCCAACTGTGGCCAGACATTGATTTTACCCCATGCTGAAGAAAGTCAATATAACTTTTCTTTTTCAAAAACTATTGTACAATCTGTGCAAACTAGTAACATGCTGTTTAATGGAGAAAATTGATAAATGTCAATCTTGAGTGCAATAAAGATTCACAAATGTATTATGAGAGAGACCAAGAGAAACTGTCCCTTCTAAACGTCATATTCTAACACACCTCGCCTATATAGCCAATGGTAAAAAAACGTGTTATATTGTGCAACAATTTCATTGGGCGAATAAGCGTGACGTTACTTTGCGGCATTTGTGACGTCAGCTATCCCACAAAGCAGCGTTAGACGGTGATACGTCGTATTAGCGCACAACGAACGTAATAAGTGTGTGTAAATACCAGCATTACAGTCAAATATTTGGTGGGATATCTGCAATGCAATGGCGGAAAGCTGAACGATATCGACCGTTTCAGCAACATTTATTCCGTTTATTGTGTGTTAGAATCGAAATAGATCAGCTCAAGTGCGTGAATTGTTGAGTAATAATTCACTGTTTGTTGGTCAGTTGTAAGAAGATAAATCACTCGCGCTACGCACTCGTGATTCGATCTTCTTTACAACTGACCTCCAAACAGTGAATTATTACTCAACAATTCACTGCTAGAGCTGATCTATTTCTTAAATATGCACTAAAAACATAACAATCAGCATACATGCCCTCAATCTAACTTTGACCACCATATTTATGTCAAGTTTCTTTGTTCATTTACTTCTAACTTCACTGTAGATGCTCATCCTTATTTGCTTCTAACCTGGATAAATGCCTTATTTTTTATACAAATGTATTAAAAGCATGCATGGCATTTTTATCATTTGAAATTTATGTTGATATTTATGTACTTAAGTATGATGCATCTTTTGTGAGATATGCAATAAACAATTGATGGATGTATTTATAAAATCAAGATATGCTTTATCATAGTTTATGGTTTTCTTCCAAGACGATCCAAAACAAAGTATGAAGAAAAACATACAGATCGACTATGCCAATGTCTCTGGACATGGTGATGCCTCAATTTTAATATCAAAATACATTTAAACCAGTAAGTGGGCACTTGCGGTGCATTAGGAAAGCACAGATGATCATATCAAAAGTGGGCAACATGTTTTTAGCGGTCAGAGTTCTAAAAACATGCAACCATCTATCTTAACTGCTCATGTGCCTTGTTAAATACATTTCGAACTATATGTACATTAAAGACTACATAATTATATGGACTCAATTTATAATTAAGACTTAAACCCATTCCTGATAAAACTGTTGTGTATTTAAAAGTTGAAAAGGTTATTAAACTAATCACACACCTAAATATCAAATAAGTTTATTTCATGTGGTTTCAACACCTGAAGACTTTGGGTGCATACAAACAGGTAAACATATGGCTAGGAAGTGTCTTATCACAATTATCGTTTACAGCCAGCCAAAATGCTGTTCCTTGACAATGGAAGTTCAGCCTTGGTTTTATCTACAGTCACATTTTGTTGACATCCAAAAAGCACTTACTGAACCAAAACATTACATTATGAATGCATGTTCAAATAATCCATCACGTTTTCATCTTAAACATGTGTCATGTGTCTGCACTTTCTTTTTTGTTCCTGCCCGGTCTCCAAACCAGTATGTGGGTTTAGCTTTTGGTTACTGTTCCTGGGCAAGCCTTGGATAAGCAGCTGACCAGTACTTTGAGTTTTTTTTTTGTCCCAGGAGCACCCGAAGGCTAAACCTATTGGTTTGCTCTTTACTATACATGTACCTTTTTCTGGGTAAATAATCAGTATTCTGAGGTCGCTTTTGAGTTTAGTTTGATTCCGTTCCTTAGGGTGCACTTTAACCAGTATTATGGGCAACATGGGGATGTTAAAGTCATGTGTTTTTACCTTTCTATTGCAGTTTTCCATGGTAATGTAGACATTTTCATCATCCTCAAAGAAACTGTGGAACTCCACGATGTTTGGATGCCTCAACAGTCTTTGTAATTCAACCTCCCTCATAATCTGTAATGAAAAAGAAAGAAAACTCTTAGTAACATACTGTTTAGAGAGCTATATTTTATTCCAGTTTAGGACAAAACAGAATTCCAGGGACCTAGGCCTGGGTAGAAACAAGGCTGAGATATGATTTCAAGGGAAGCAACTAGGATCTAACCTGTGATATGCAGGTACCACATAGAGATGATCTCAATTCAATATTTGAGCTATTAAAGACAGCAGCTGGGGCTGGAAGTCTATACCTACCATTCTAAAATACAGGGAATCATTCATCACAGCTGGCCATTTAAGGCAAAGCAGTCTTCTATATAAACTATCGAGTAATATGACATCAGGATGGCTTATCACATTTTCAATAAAGTTGCTTCCCTTGAAGAGGTATTTTGCAACATTTGGATTTTTAATATAAAAACACATTGAATTATGTCAGAGAAAAAATATATTGGGATCAATTTAGCCTTTGCAAGGTTACTAATTTCACCACTTAAAGTATCAATAAGTGTTTTAAATTATCATGCAAAATAATCATAAATTTTTGTAAGAAAATGTGTTTAAGTGTCCAATCAAATACATTTATCTGCCAGGTGTAACCTGTATTTGATACAAAGAATTTCAAAACACTGAGGCTTGTAGGCAAATTAGCAGATGTATGAAATAAAAAGTTTTTTTTTTTTTTTTTTTTTTTTTTTTTTTTTTTTGATTATTCATGGGTCATATAAAAAAAAAAATACAATTATAATACACAGTTTTTAATGTTTTATGTATGCATGACTTCATGTTTGAAGAATTATATTTTTCAATAAAGAAAAACAAAAAAGTATTATCACTTATTGTTTTTTCAAAACCTTACAAAAATGGCATTTTTCAATCCCTGTGGGTGCTGATATTTGGAAGTCAACCAGTCATTTTTGATACAGTTTTATTGATCAACTACCCAGCCAAGTTGCAAGTTCTTTAATGTCAGTGCAAAACCGTGAGTTTCCTGACTGTAGCTGGTTCTGAGACTGTGAAAATCTGAAATGAGGGCAATGTATAGGGGGGCCTATTGTCAAGGTTTAAAATGCTAAGGCAGCATTGTCATCATTTAGTGACCAATTTTAATGTCACCTTGCAGCTGAAAATATTTTCAATGTTTTTGATCTGTGAGAATGTTTTCCATTCTACATATCTAGTGTGAATATAGCTTGTTAGTTATAATTTGGCAGCTGTTTCAAATGAATTTGATTCATATTGAGCCGCGTCATGAGAAGACCTGATTTTTGCATATGTGAAAACAAAGACGCAGATCAGCTGTGCACTTTCTGCACAGCTGATCAGCACCTTTGTTTCCACCTCATGGATAGTACAATCCATTTTCTTAAATCCGAATTTTCAAGCTTCTAGCCATCTTCTGTGACATTTCAGGTCGGTTTGTGTCAGACCTGGTTGGAAACCCAAAAGAACGGATTTCCTGCGTCGGGGCTCGTATTGAGTTCACTATAACATGCCATGCTTTCTGATAATTCAATCAATTTTATTAATTTACACTGTGGTATATCTGTGTTAATTTTCTTAATGCATTCACCAACAGAGTGAGTTTTGATATATTTCCCTAGATGAACACATCAAAGGTTTTAAGTTGTATGTAGCAGCTGAGGTGCCATGTAACTCATGTTTTCATGAAGAAATAAACATGTTTATCAGTAAATCATTGCAAAGTTTTAAGCTTTGTTTGACCAGTTGTGCTAACATTGCGTAGCTGATCAGTGTCTATGCTATGTAGCAATGTAGCTGATCAGTGTCTATGCTATGTAGACCAATCTCTCTGCTTCCTAAATTCAACATTTCAAGACTAGCAACTAACAGCCAAATGCATCGCAGTAATCATCGCTCAATGGATTTATTTTTTTTCAGATCTCCTTTGCTATAATGATTTGTTTGTTTGTATTAAGGTTAAATGTCCTTTAAGTCACCAATTATTCATTAATGTAGGGACAGAGGCACCTTTTCCTCAGTATTACTGGTAACCAGAATTCTGGGGAGCAGGAGCCTATAATTCTTCTGAAGAATTATACGCTCCTGTGGGGAGTTAATGACTATCTTGCACAACACGGCACCCTGCATGGGGATGAAACCCACAACCTCTCGACTCAGTCTGATGCTCTACATTACGAAAACTTGCCCATGCAATATACAGAGATTTTTTGAGCTTTAAAAACTGAAAAAAATTCAGCTGAAAAATTTTGATATTTTTCTTATTTTTGCTCAAAACATAGATTGTGGGTACACGTTAGAACTGCCTCGCCGAGGCAGTTCTAACGAGTACCCTCAATCTATGTTTTGGAGCAAAAATAAGAAAAAAATAGGTATACCCCTGCAAACCCCAGTTTTACTATATAAAAGTGGGGTTTAAGGGGGTATACATTTCAGGGATATGTTTTCCTGATGAAATTCTAACTGATCAGCTGTGTCATCACAGCGAAGCTGATTAGTGCCTTTACTGTATTAAGTATGTTGTCAGATTTCTCTGCTGCCTGAATTCAATATTTCAAGCCTCAATCCAATCCAATTCAATATTTCAAGCCTCAATCCAATCCAATTCAATATTTCAAGCCTCAATCCAATACAGACCAATTTGTGTCAGACCTACATAAAATCAGAATCACCAAAGACAGGTTTTCTCGCCATACAGCTCATTTTCTGAGGTATGATTTTCCATGATATCTCTTGTATAGGTAGCAGAAGCTACCTGAAGTCATGTCTTTAATCAGATCTCATAATTAAGTAATTAACCTGTCCATAAATTGAGGTCATGACCCCTAGTCTTATACTGTTACCTGCAGATTGTATACTGTTAACAGATTCTGGAGGCCAGGTGGCTTTAAGGTAGACTCATACATCTTAATTTATATTTTGCTAATTGTTGGGGTAGGGCTGTATATGTTTTGACTCAATCCTGTGGTAGCACTACCAACCATCTTTGACATGCCCATGTAATATCCAGTTGTAAAAAAAAGAAAATTTTCTGTAGAAAATTTTTGCTATTTATTTTATTTTTGGTGAAAACATAGACTGTGGGTACACGTTAGAACCGCCTCGCTGAGGCAGTTCTAACGAGTACCCGCAATCTATATTTTGGAGCAAAAATAGGTATACCCCTGCATATCCCAGTTTTTCATAAAAAAATATTTTCACTTATGTTGTGTTGTGTTGTGTTGTGTTGTGTTGTGTCATATGAGGTAGGACAGAAAGATAGAAGCTGTGGAATCAAAAGCTGATTATAATACTTTTTTCTTTGACTGACAAAAAATGCATAATTTTCAAAAGTAAGGGGTTATCACCCCTGCATGATGGAGTAGTTCACCCTAAAAGACTCACAAAAAGCCAGGAATCATAAAACACACCAGATACATTTTGTAAGTCACAGTGAGGAGGTCTGGCAAATTTTACTGCATTCTTAGCATATGTTTCATGGTCAATTTCTAAACTGTTTCTACATCATTATAGCAAGTTTATTTTTGTGGCAGTTCTGAATTCCTAGGTAAGCCAAAACTATCTTTAAAACCATGGCATTGCTAAGAAGACCAATCTCTGTTATAAAGTGAGAGTAGAAGGTATAGGAATTTTTATCAAATTAAATAAACACAAACCGACCTTCGCACCTACAGAAATGGCTAGAAGCTTGAAATTTTGGATGTAAGAAGTAGCAGGAGCATATAATCTTCTCACGTACCCCGTGAGATATTGCTCCTGGAAGTAGAAAATTTGTTTTACTGAAAAATGTTTCACAAACTGACAGTCACTGAAAATATGAGCCGCATCGCGAGAAAATGGGATTTTTGCCTATGCGAAAACAAAGGCGCAGATCAGCAGTGCAGTATCTGTCTAGCGAAAACAAAGGCGCTGATCAGCTGTGCATTTACTGCACTGCTGATCTGCGCCTTTGTTTTAGCATAGGCAAAAATCCAATTTTCTCCCAATGCAGAGCTCTCATAATTTCAGTGACTGACAGTTTGTGAGACCTTTTTCAAGGACTCAATAGGAGTAGTGGCTCATTTTATAAATCATCATTTTCAACTGTCAAGAATCTGGTGTGGAACTAATGCTTTTCCTATAGTATGTGCACCAAACCAAGAAATATTCAAGCCTAAAAAGATCCCTCACAATATATGTACAGCTGTCAATTCCTGTATCATTACAAGCACATGAAACTAATCTGGGAGAATGTTTGTGTTCAGACAGGTCAATTAGTGGCAATTAAGATACAGTCAAACCTGTCTTAAGCAAGCGGCCAAGGGATGCAGTTAAATCGCTTGCTTAAGACAGGTGCTTGCTTAAGACAGGGGCACTTAAGATTAAGCAGGCATTCACACTATGTAAATGAGAAATGCAATGCCACACATGCATGCAAACAGTATTTCAAATGCCAAAAAATATAAATGAAAATTGTGAAGAAGCAAATAACACTTATAACTTATGCTCTAAAGTTAGCTATTAAAATCAGCCAAAATTTATAAATGAATAATTAAGGTTTCAAAATGTTCAAGTATACAACTTTGAAAACATCATACATTAAGTTTATCATTTAAAACTTTGGTCTTGTTGATTTGATAAAATTAAAGAATTTTAAGCAAAACGATGCCTTTTAAAATCAATCAAACTTTCTAGAATAAAGATACAGTACAAAGATGAACTCATTCTAGTTAATTAATAATCCATAATTTGTTTACTACTGTAAGTTATGATTAGTCATTTGCCACAATGATTAACTGACTTAATCCAGACATCCTGTCTATGATTACCTTTTGTGACAATAAACAGTGGATTATGGTTTCATGAAGGTGTGAATAACACTATTTGACACCAGAAAGAGTTGAAATAATGTCAATATCATAGTTTAAACAAGTGATAAAAATCTGGCTGCTTAAGGGCAAAATTGGAACATAATCTAGTGGTCTATGGTCAGGTGCTTGCTTAATACAGGGTCATTTGCATGTAAATTCACCTGGTGGAACATAATCTTGTGGTCTCTGGTCAGGTTAGACAGGTGCTTGCTTAATACAGGGTCATTTGCATGTAAATCCACTTGGGGGGACATGAAAGTGCTTGCTTAAGACAGGGGATTGCTTAATAGAGGTGGTCTTTTCTACAGTTGCCGCTGTACACTAAGAGTGGGAAAAAGACAGCTGTTAGTAATTATTAACTGCAGTTGCAGTTGTTGAAGTGGCCAACATTTCAAAAGTGGCTTTCTTTAAAACATACGGTACATTAAAATGCATCAATCTTGTACAAACTTGAAACATATACTGCAGTTGTGGTTGTAAAATTGAACAGCTAGCAATGTCCTACAGTTGCAGTTGTAAAATACTGACTCACAATATTGTCAAAAAACAAGTAACAGCTTTCTATAAAACCTTGTACAATACTGGCTCTCAATGCAAAAACAAGTACATGTATTAGCTTTCTTTACAACGATGCAGTGTTGTACTTCAGTTGCTGTTGTAGTCAGCCCTTGATGAGTCATTTCAAACACAAGAAGCAGCTTTACATAAAATGATTGTTTCAGATTTTGTTAATTTTTGTTTTTAACATCATATCATTTTTTCACATGCATATCTTGTTTCAACATCAGATGTTACAATATTCTAAATTAAAATCTGTACTTATTGCCCTGCAACAGGTGTTACTGAGTGTTAAAATCATATGTAATGATTGTAATATTAATATCAAAATCAGCAAATTCTTGTAAATTATTCATCCTTTTAAAACCACTCATTAAAACAGCAATGTAAAGACATGATTGACTGCTACATTGCAGTAAAACAATGATTTATACATAGGAATCTAAGTTTTCAAGTTTTAACAGATGTAAATACAAAACTGAATACACAAAAACACGAGGTTATGAAGGGCAAAAGCAATGAAGTGGCATAAAAAGAATTTATAAAAAAATTATCATGACCTATG
The DNA here is from genome assembly GCA_964017185.1 of Rugalucina vietnamica. Lineage (NCBI taxonomy): Eukaryota > Metazoa > Mollusca > Bivalvia > Lucinida > Lucinidae > Rugalucina > Rugalucina vietnamica. The sequence goes on from OZ024873.1 coordinate 56,775,690, forward strand.
GTGCAGGGGATCTGATAAAGGGGGTTTCTGAGCCAAGAAATGAGAAAAGGCTTTGGACCAGGCCCGACTCGAGCCAGACTGTGCAGTCACAGATGACGGTGACATCTACACTTAGAATTAAGAGGAACAAACTATTAAATGTGCTTCAAAAATGGAAGGCAAATGATAAATTTAATGTTGCGATAATGAAAGCGCAGATCTGAGGTACATGTAATTTTTTACAATTTTTCCTCTTTAAGACATGCAGTAGTAAATTGTCCAGATATGAATTTCCTGATGAATGAATGGTCAATTGGTCATGATCATATCTGCACACAAAGTCATTAGTTGAGCCACTTCATGATAAAACAAAGTAATTACTAGTCCTCAAGAGAAATTAGCGTCCTTCACATCTAGAGGCTCTTAGAGACATGCTACATGTAAATGAGTGGCTGTTAGGCTCTACAGTTCTTGCAATTCTGATAAAAGCATTGAACTAGGTTGAATCTCTGTGTGATTTGAGTCTTTCATGCGTATGCAAGTAGTATTGGTGGTTTTTATAATGTTACGCCTCATTTCAAGTCATTTGTGATGACAATTTTTTTTAGAGGGACATCAATCAAGAAACGATCTAAATGATCATATTCAGGGCAGAGAGATGAACAATTGATATACTGAAATTGATCTAGGCTAATGTTTCTTACTTTATATATACCTCTCTAAATCATCAATCACCATTGTGATTAAAACTGAGCTGTCACATGTCTAAACCTACATGTGCAGCAAAGCGAGTATCGAAACAGGCTAATCTGACAGAGCCATTTCAGTGTGATTTTCGTGTAACAGTGGACAGCTACTCTCCTAAGGACGTAAAAATGGTAAAAGTAATAGTCTGACAAAGCAGATTCATGAGCAAGCCAAGGCCCATTATAAGTTTGTGTCATATATGCACTTTGTTATGTCCCAGCTTATCAAATGATGTATGCAGCATTTACAATGTACAAATGTATTATTTCTTTTTTGTTATTTATTTATATGTCTTATTATATTTTTTATATTTATTTTTTCTGTCAGTGATTCATACTTTGATATTCTGACTGGAAACAACTCAACCCTGACAAAGGAGAATAACTGAAGCATAATCTTAAGAGACATAAAGAATAATCCAAAATGTCTATCTGCATCTCATGATTAACCTAGCCACACAGCACCCTGGGTCTACCAATTGAGTGGTCAAAAAATCATGCACCTCGTCAATTCAATCCATCAAATGCAATAGACATTAATTGCAGGGCAAGCCCTAATGCGGAAATATGCACCAGGGTGTTTTTTCACCTGTGTCTTTGCAAAAACATTAAATTACATATTTCGAGAAAACCTAAAACCATTATCCTGACTTCAAGTGTCCTGCTCTTTCTTTCAAAGGCATCAAAGTGAAAACAAAATTAAAATCAAATTGACAAATTAGCGATCTAACATCACTAAATTATTTCTTGAGGAACAACTTTCTTTCCACTGGACAATACCCCTTCAATGTGTTCTATAGTATCGCTACATGACCCCTTACAGCCATAACTAGCATCAAATATGCTGCTTCTTTCATATCAAGGTGTCCGCTTTCATGCCCAAGCAAAACTAGCTGCGAAATTAACATTTCATGTGAAATAAACGCGCCGGGCGGTCGGGATGAATGGGCAACAAAGCCGGACAGTGAATGACGTGTTCGGGGCAGAGGTGAGGCTTAATCATGACCATACAGTTACTCCAACCAACTGTAAGATTGGACCACACCAGTTAAGATTTAATTACGATTCTTCAACCATGAGACATCAGTTTCACTCTCGTAAATGGTCAGAAATGTTACGAGCCAGCAAATGGCTGCCTTTGTGGTTCAGTTGCATCGGACATGAAATCACCCTCCTTTGGTTAATATAAAACATCTTTTCATGCTCAAACCAACTGAGCATGAAACTCATTATGCTCAGAACTATTAAAATAGATCTACAATTATAGTCAATCAGTTTTGTGATTCTTAGGTTCAAACCTACAATTTGCATTAATTTTGAGTTGTACATGAAAACAATGTTAAAACTTCATGATCTGTGCTTCTACACTGTCTTAAAAGCTCAGCGATATAGATGCAAATTTCAGATGTCCTGAAACTTGCAGCAAAATGTAGACAGATGGTCTAAATGTGAAATCAAATTAAATCCTAAAAATCCATCATATCCTTCACTGAAGCAGAGCTGTTTGAAACAATTAGCAGAAAAGAATAACAACTTCATAATTCATTGTTGTCACATACAGGAAAGTGCTAGCACTGCAGATGTCAGTTAATGGATTTAGTAATCAGGGACTGGAAAATGGTGACATTGTCTTAGAGGACATTGAATCCATTCCGAATTAAAGTCAACTATTTTGCCAGAGGCATTAGATAATGGTTCTGTTCTTTCAGTGCTATCAGACTTGCTCTTAAAATGCGCATATGCAAGCACAAAGCAGGGTTCGTTATCTGCATTTTGGCTGGTCTCTATTCTATTATGGTAATGTAGACATCTGAAGAAACAGTTTTCCTTAAATCTAAGATGGGTCCTAAAATACTGATACTCCTTCATGGAGCATGACAACATATATTTTTATGGAATATAAACCTATTTGTCCAATTCTCTGTGCAAAAAGTATCATCCCCATGCGAGCTAGATCATTTCAAATTTCAAAATTCAAAGGAAGATGAAACCCCAAGATAACTGCTGCAGGAGGGAGCAAAAATCTATAAAACAAAGGAAAATGTGAATTATGCATTATCGACTGGATCTGTAATTTGAAACATTGGTCCCTCAGGAAAATGGTTCATGTGTTAGTTCAGTAATGGACATTGCTAAATAGACATAAAAGTAATGGAAAACAAGCAGAACTGGGATTATATTGTACTTATATGGCTGTTAAATGAAGATTTATAGATAGTGAGTAGGTCAGTGACACAGTTAAATACCTAAACAGATAATGAAAGCAAACTGGGAGACCAGACCATAAAGATGAAATTTCACAAATCAGAATTTTATTGTTAATAGGAGGGCTTCAATTTCATGGCCTTTGAGCACTGCATGGGCCTGGGATTATGACCATATTTGACATAGACAGGTGATTACTATTATAAATGATGCAGTGGGATACAATGCGAAATGAAATAAAAATGAAAACCCATGACAATGAATCTTAATATATACTCATATATGTAGAGGAAGTTCAAATGTTTTCCTGTGACTGACCTAGGAAATCAAGTGCAAATTCCATCAAGAACCAATCTTATAGGGGCTTTGGCCTTTTAAGAAGTGCTACCCATGAATATAAGAATTTAGTTTATTACATCTCAGATCATTTGCTTAATCCACATATATGCTCCACATATATGCTTCACAACATTACAAAACTTGATTAGTGAAAACTTTGATCAGCCAAAAACATTGAGTAGAAAGTCTCAATTCCATGAGAAAAGTCTATTTATTTTCAAATTTTGCTATCAACTGAGTACAAGGGGAGGTCTCTGATACATTAAAAGGCTGAGGTGAGGCTTTTCAGAATGTATGAGCATGCCATTTTGTTCTGTGATGCCGGGTTGAGGATTCATTTTGATCTTGAAACTGAAGAGGAAACATCTTAAACTTGTGGTTTGGAAACAGCAGTTGGCATTTTTAATAAAGCTTCAGATTTTGATTAGCATTCACCTCAAATCATCTACTATCTTGAATGGCACACCTAAGCAGATAAAGGCACAGGTTTAGTTGCCAAAAATTATTGTAAGTGAATTTTGATTGAAATGTATAACAAGTAGGCCAAATGATGTTCTAATTTGAATCAAATTAAAAAGAAACTTAGTTGTGATTTGAATGATTATAAGATTCATACTGAGCCAAGAAAATGAAGCATTTAAATCTGACATTTACATAGATTAAATTAGATTGTGTTATAAAATTCACAAGTAAAGAAGCAGATCAGGCATCGTATAACCATGTAGGACCATGCAGTCTCACTGAAACCTTATCCATTATAAGACACTTTATGAATGTAGTGCCCCGGAGCAGCACAGGGGATAAATTTTGGTGTCAGACCAAGTTCTATTAGTCTTTCACCTGCTTTATTTGGTACTATTTTTCTAACAATAACCAGGATATTGAAATGCAATTATTTTTCCTCTATTATTAAATGAGCTGGTCAAAATTTCTGCTTTTTGTCTATGGAAATCAATGGTGCTGATCAGTTGCATGAAACTATGATTACATGCACAGTACAAAATTAATGCTACAATAATAACAAGCTTCTGTGATGGCACAGCTCATTTCATGATAGATCTGGTAGGAAACGGCTAAGATAAGGTTTCCCTCACAGAGCTCAAAGTAGACTTTTATTGAATCCTTCTTAAACTGGAAAGTTTTAACAATAATTTGATAACTCAAATGTCACATTATAACTGTCTAGGTTTGAAAGCAAATCAATAAACGGAAATAAGATAAAAATTTAAATTTTGGTCTAGTATTTAAAATTGAAGAACTTATTTGTTGTAGGATTATTTTGAGCCAAAAGTAATCCATTTCCCATTGTGTGATCAATTAAATCACTTTTGAAAGTCAATACATGAATAAAATTTGATATATACAGCTTAACAGAATATCAAAAAGCCACAACAAGCAAGCTCCTGACAGAAATGCCTTGATTAGGCACAGAAGAAAGAGTTCGTATTTAAAGAGGGTTGTAACTTTTAGCACATACATATACACAAAGACATGTAAGAGCCAATCTTCCAGGAGGCCCTCATATACATGTATGACACAAAATGCTAAATAAAATGTTACATACCTTTTGTCTTTGGTGGGGTTTTGATATTCTGTGTTTTGAGATGATTTTTCCAGCATAAACCTTGTTTGAGCTGAGATCGAGCATTTCGTAGCATCTTGCAAACCCACCCTGAAATGATAGAGAGACCATGCTGAAAACAAGGCATTTTGACAATGACACAGAGTATGAAATACAAGCAAATTCAGCTTCTGAATGAGCTAAACATAAGCATTTTTGAAAAGTCATTACTTGTCTGTAAATGCTTTTCAGAAAGACTGTCAGAATATGATTTTTACACTGATTGAAAAAAAAAAAAAAGACTGGAAAAGAGTTAGACTGGCAATAAACAATACTCTGTATACCCATGCCCATGACCTTTATACTTGAAAGGCCCCTGTCAATTCCCTTCGGCTTCACTAAACGCTCAAAACTTTGTGAAAATTCGGAGATAACTGTTGTGTTATATTGACGACTTCTATAACTACAACTGCATTATGAGCAAATTTATAACTACAACTGCATTATGACATGGAGGCTTAGTAACTGCATCCACATTTTGTACTCAAGATTTTGTATCAACATCGCGGATACCATACGAATATTATTTTCTTTTCTGTTTTGGTTAATGTCAGATTTAGAAAACAAACTATGTAACTGTATCTACCAAACACAGAAAATTAAGTTACATGTATCAATATGTATTGAAACAATTTTAAATAACCGTGATGGCAATGGTGCAAAAACTTGAAATATGAAGGCACTAAATGCTTTCCATCTGGACCATGTATAGATGGCTACATCCGATACATTTCTAGCGGATTTCCTATTCATATTTTGATACAGATCTGCTTGTTCTTAGAAAACATCAATATTATCATTATCATGCGTGTACTTATCATCTGCAACTTATAATACACGGCTAACAAACCTTTAAATGCGTAACCGCCGGTTAAGAAAGAAAAACCGATTCACGCCCTTCCGGTTCTGCATATGAAGACCAAGAAAAGGTAAACAAAACATACACTACTAGGATCGATTGATGATTATATTTTAGTACAGAAATATATCGATTATCTATGAATGCTATTTTGTCACTTATTTACTATTGTAACTCAGCACCAAAGTAGCTCGCAAAATAATTTGATGGTCTTTGAGTTATTTATTCCCTTCTTCGAACCTGGTGTTCCAACAAGGCCAAAGTCGGCGAAATACAACTAAAAATCGGACAATTTGCTTGTAAATATCAAATTTTAGTGATTGTTCCACGACAAATTTACAGATATGTATTAACTAAATTGCATCTGATGTCTGTGCCAGTATTTCGTTGTGTTAGTGCCCGTCATTATCGATTTGAAGGGAAGGAAAAGATGGGTACGCATTTAATTATTAAAATATGAAGGATATATTTCAAGATACGTTTGAAAACCTCAACCTGTTCAAGTTATGGTATTTATTTCCCTGTAAAGCGTTTTGAAAGATATAAAACCAAGAAAAACAAATTAAAGTATACAGAATGCTGTAAAATCGTCTTCATGCACAGGAATATCATGCATGTGAACTATTGTATTACATGTATTTCATAGACAGTTTGTATTATTTTATATCAAACATTTTCACTGCAAATATCACAAACACACCAAATTTGAGTAAGCAACTATTAAGAAAGGACGAGAGAATGTGACAATAATCTTCAGCGTAAAACAATTAACAAAAACAAAAACTTTAATACATGTGTTCTATAATGACTATATTGCTATCATTCTAATGATTAAATTCGTAACCGAATGTTGACACAGCTTTTAACCACATATGCATAGAATGCATTGGCCAGAGGCAACGAAACTGTCACCAGACCTCACACAATGTTAAAATCATCTGCGCACTGTATTGCTTTCCGTTAATATGGACGTAATGAGCGGAAATCTAAAAATATCCCTGTGACTAACCCACATTGTCGTCGTGTACAATTGCAATCCCAACATGTGTTTTGGGGTGGGGAATAAAAATCATGATTATAAAGAAAAATTTCTGGAAATCCTTTGGGGTCCAAATATAGCAATGTCTAACTAATAAAATAGCATTGAGAGAATTATAATATTTGTCTTCGAATCGAAATATTTTACTCGGAAACACGAGCTGCAAAAGTTTGTTTACCTTTTGTTGGTCATCTGATGCGAAACCGGAAGGACATGAATCGGATTTCTTTTCTTAACCGCGGTTACGCATTTAAAGGTTTGTTAGCCGTGTAATAGAGAACATTGATCAAAGTAATTATAACTGACCAGTCCGTAACCTTGTTCAGCTAGCATAGTGCATGTTTTTATTGACACAGGAATGTATGTTTGATGTCTATTTTGAATGCTACTGACATTCTAGGAACACCTGTCTGTCCCGAAAATAACTGACAGGAGAACAATCTACAACTTGTGTAAGTCAGGGTACTTGTACCTCAGTTCATCGCATAATGATCGTTGATTAACATGATTAATCGGTTACTATTCTAATCTATATTTTTTTTTTTTTGCTTTATATTCGAAGATCAAAATGAAGTTATTCTCCAATTTTTGGTGGATTCAGACGAAAACGAAAGATAGAATTCGACATGTAATCCATCATACAGTCGTGATGCATTCTCGAAAAGTTCCGATACATAGATTGTTGCTATCTGTAGTGTGTCAGCATTAATTTGCTAATTTTATCAACTAGTCAAGCATTTGTAGATAAAGTCATTAAGTTTGCAGCTACTGGTCTTGATAAAGGGCGGTGGGTGAGAGATAAATTTAAGAGAAACGAGCTACTGTAGTGGATTCCAGCATCGAATTTAGACTGTAAAATATGCAGTTGTAGGTATAGCTACGTTAACTTAAGATGTGACAGCACTGACAGAAGAACACCGTTGTGTTACGTGGATGACAGATCTTAATGAGTGTTACAGAGCCAGCATGAGGAGTTATTAGCAATCAGACATTAATTTTGCAGAACTTGGCAGATACTGGTTGCAAAGACAGAATCAGGACAGAACAATTTCCTTGGCAGAAGTTTGAACTTTTATAAAGTTCCTTCATAAAGTTCACAAGGAAGAAAGGTCATATTTTTATGTCAATACGCCATCATGACAGATGATGAACAAGACAGTAATTTAGGTAACACCAAAACCAAACTAATTGTTTTACAAGACATACTCTTGATGAATCGCGTAGGTTTAATTTATGCGCGTGTTTGGTTTAAATCATACCATATTTGATGATGCAAAGTTAAAGTTGTATAAATGAGAAAATGACAATTTCGATCTAAATGTTTTTACAGATGTCTATCAAAAGAAAATTGGAAATAAACAATATCAACAACTGACACCGATAGAAAATACTGATATTATACAGTTAGCATAAAATGTAAAAGGTGAAGACGTCCATGATTAATTAAAAAGCGATGTAAAAAAAGATGATTTGTCCTATAACAATGACAGGCGCGGCCCTGTTTGATCTCTTGATAAAACAAAACAGAGATCAATACACATCCCCTAGTGTCACCGAGATACCTGCTTAAAGTAATAAAACCCTCATAAACCACGACCCAACATGACACACATGTACGTATGGATAGCTCAGATCAAAGTAAAACCATAACAAGATTATGCGCAATAATTGGTTTTCATATGAATCTTATGCAATAAATGTCAGAGTGATATCGGGTCAGTTATGATTGGAAAGCGCAAGAAACTAATAAGAGAAGCCAAAACATTAACACAACTGATAATGATGATAATGAATTAGAGAATACAAACAGAACGGCTCCTAGTAATATTGTAAATGATACAGCAAGTGCGAATGAGCCACACCACGAGAGTTTAGGCGAACATGAGGTTGTAAGTCAGCTAGCTATCTTGCCCTTTAGCTTTTTTTGTCCATACTTATACAGTATCTATCTTTTATTAAAAGTGTACATGCCAGTTTGGTTCGTACCAATCTTCTATCATTCTTGAAGGCAATTGTTCTTCTTGACCCGGCATATCTGGGATGATTGCGAAAATTAAGACCCTGCTTCACGATTACATTATAGTGACCCAGTAGCATGGCTGAATATTTTATGTCATTGGGAAAAAACAACAATCTGCATATGCGAAAACAAAGACGCAGATCAACTGTGCAGTAACTGCACAGCTGATCAGCGTCTTTGTTTTCGCTACACAGATAGTACTATCCCTCTTCTTCTTAAATCCGAAATTTCAAGCTCCTAGACTTTTTCTGTGACTGTACAGCCCGGTTTGTGTCAGACCTGGTCGGAACCCAAATTGTTGGACTTCTCGTGCACAGGCTCATTAAAAACTTTTGCTTTGCGGTATGCCCATGCTCTATCTCGTATCCACCACAATCGGCTCGCACAACACCACGTTTCAACAGAAGACCAGTGGTCGTTTTGCGTTGCAACAATAAACTCGCAAACTTTCTCACTTTTTATATAAAAGTTGCTAGATCATCACTGTTGAGTAATGGTTTAACGCTGTGGTTTTGGATTTCTGCTTCTGCCTTTCCTATTAATGGTTACCTAATTGGCTTTCCTTTCATGTCAACAGTGGCTATTTCCCTCAGCAAATAAGCAATTATCGGAACCACCTTTCTTATATCATTTCGTCTTTTAAGAACTATTTGAAACATTTTAATTTCTTATTGGGCCTGAGGCTGTTTTTATTTCTTAACTGCTTGACCCGAGTCGTACTTCTGTATCTTTTGTACCGTCAGCTGAGTCGTCTTTTATTGTCCCACTTGACACTAGGTCACCACTAGTCCGGTCACTTTAAAGATATGCCCGCCCAAAGTTATAGCTTTTAGATATTTGATATCTGAAGAAATATGTTTTTCATGCAAAATGACTTTGCTCGAAAATCAACATTATCAGTCGATCAGTTTGCCATGTGTATGTACAAAGCCTGCACAGGTACTTCAAATCGAGCCTCATCGATCTTTTCTTACTCGAATTCAGCAATTTCAGTTGATTTTTACGGCCTTATTTTTAATCACAGTTTCACACATTTTGGTTGTCTTCGAATCGAGCACTTTTTTGCATACGGGTTATCAAGTCTAGCCCATGTTCAAACGTCATCATTACGACACGCCCATGTAATATACAGAAATTCTTTTGGCTTTAAAAACGAAAATTTTCACAGGAAAAAAAATGATAGTTTTCTTATTTTTGATCAAAACATAGATTGTGGGTACACGTTAGAACCGCCTCGCCGAGGCGAGGCGGTTCTAACGAGTACCCACAATCTATGCTTTGGAGCAAAAATAAGAAAAATAGGGATACCCCTGCAAACCCCAGTTTTTCTATATAAAAGTGGGGTTTAAGGGGGTATACATTACACGGACATGTTTTCATGATGTTATGTATCTTGGTGCACTTTAATAGATCAAGAGCAAGGATTTCTTCGAGATGTCGAATGAAAACAGTGTGTCACTGGGACGCCAGAGACGAAAAAAGTAAAGTAATCATTGCTTGTAGGCTGATGGCGTGACATCTAACAACACTTTGTGCGTATGACTGAGTGGTTGTCAAAGAGGCCCAACGGTTTGTATAGATTGTTTGTCTCTTGTCTTAGCTGTTTAATAGTCAATTTAGAACAAGACGAGCCTCGTCATGAGGAAACCAACAATGTGGTTCCCACACAAACCGAGCTGTACAAACACAGAAGAAGGCTTTAGGCTGGACATTTTAGATTTAGAAAATAGAGGAACTGTACTATCCGTGTAGCAAAACAAAGGCGCTGAACTGCGAAGCTGACTCTGCGCCTTTGTTTTCGCATATTCCAAATGTTGGTTTTTTCATGACGTGGCTCAGATATAACTTTCTTTGTTGGTAAATAAAACGTATGCTTTGTTGTCAAACACAAAAAGAGACTTTAGTGAAATCTGAAGTAAATTATATGCCTAGAATGTCCTAACAAACTGCGACCACACATTATCAAAATGGGTTACTGTTCTCTAACACGCATTAGTACAAAGATTAACATGTAACGTTTCGAAAACTAAAGGAAACGTGATACTGTCTAATTGATATGTGAACAGAAAGTCTAAATGTGCTAAGACAAAGAGGCATTAATTGCTAACTTTCACAATGACAAATTGCTACCCTTTCACAATGACAACGCTATTTAGGCATTTGGCAATGCTGTTGAAGCAAAAACAGAATTGTTATATAGGAGGTATATAAGAACAGTAGGAAGTTCATACTTTTGTATCCATTTAAATACGTTTTGGTGCTCTCCACTACCACCGGCAGCGTAACTGATCTGAAGACCGTGATCATTGCTACTACATTTTTTCAATCAGATGTCCAAACTTTCTCCAGTAGTATTAAAGTTCAACTAAAAGGCTGATGCACTTCAACTAAATAATTCTGAGATCTAGCAACAGACAACACAACGCATAACCCGTAATGGACAGTGTAGATCTACTGACGTTTCTTCATCTAATTTATTAAATGTTTCAGACTTTATATTTCCTCTACCAGCTTTAGACAAATCTATATGCATAAGAAGAGGCGGATTACCGTTTTTAACATAATCATCATGACATGGGCTAGTTTAAAAACGGCGGAGCCATTTCATGAAAAACCTTTTGCCTGTACATATTATAATAGACCTTGCGTAGATTGTCGCTATGCCTGAGTAACCAGTTCCGTTTGGCTCACTGATGCATCTTTTATATTTGAATTGCGATGCTCTGTTGAAGTTACCTGTATGTCTTTTTGCATATCCATATCTTGACTCGTCAGAGAATTTCAAAGTTCCATTTTCAAACGCATCGGCTCATACTAAAATGCTTTTAAAAGTCTTTTATAAGTCTATTAAATTCTTAATATGATTCATAAACGAGACAATGGATTCAGCTTTAGTGAAAGCACTTAATACCATTACATTCGCATTAGTCTTGCTAATTATGCCATGGTCCTTTGACAGCTGTGTGAAATTGTGCCATTATACCTAGACCTAAAATCCCCTAAATGGTTAAAATAGGAATAAGGATATCGTTTTCAGCATTTATTCTTTTCAGTTTCGTTCCAAAGCCGTCAATAACTTCAGTGGAATCATTTATCGCATTATTATCATAAAGTGGGACTAATTCTAAATGCATCTCTAAAACATGATTCACCATTATCACCAACAGCAGGTCTGCCAAGGTTTGCTGTGTATGCAACCCCTGTTAGAACTTTGAGGTAGCGGCTCAATGATGTCGATGCTTTAGATGGCATGTCAATCCATGGATCAGTTATTAGCACGTCCGGGACATACACAGTAGACTTGCTTTTTCATGATGAATTATTATAAACAGATTAAGATATGTGTGATATTATGATAATATCTTTATTTTCTGGCTCGGGTATAAAAGGATATTCAGGTGTCACATAATGATCTCATTTCTACCGCCACCGCAGAAAAACTGCCCACAAAGAATTGGCATAATTATTACTCATAAACTTCATACTTGTTCGCATAATCTTCAAGGTCCCAATGATATTTTTCAACTGCATTATACAGTTATAATCTTATCAAGTAGGCGTCAGGGGTACTTTGGTTAAGTCTTGGTTAGAGCTTTTTGTTCTGGGGTTTAAGGTGGCATTATTTACCACCCTATTTACTTGTAGTATTGGGTTTAAACCTTCGTATTAACAAGCATAGAGTACGACTCGGGTGCAATTGAAAAGTTCAATTAAAATATTACCAATGCAAATATTTTAAAGATCATTAAAGCATCGAACCTCCAATACGGCGAGTCTTATATCAAGTTTGTGTACATTGTTCGCTCTTTCACATGAAAGCAAAGATTCCATTCACTAAAGTAGAGATGTCAATGTAACCAAGAGCCGTTCCCAATAGTCCACTGTTGACCTTTTAGATTATTTCAACAACCCGAGTTTCATTCATTTAGATGCTAAAATTTATATAAACATGGATAAGGGACGAAATGATTAAACACTTGTTTAAATGGAAACATTCCCTTGTCACAACAGGTAACGCAGCGTAACATTATGGAGGATTGCTTTCAAAACTAGATTAAATCTGGGTGTTGTCGTTGCTATCTTTTTCATTGAGTTTCATTCCTTGTACACGGACCTGCCTGCTGATATAGCTATCTTTTATTCTGATTTCGATGCAAACTAATGGATTTTGAGGTTGATACCTTGTAATACCTTAAGCTTCGAGTATAGCCAAATTTGTCAAGACCTGACACACAAAGACCACAAAAATCCTATATGCAAAGCACAAAATATCATTCCATGAAGAAATCCATTTTAAACAAGGTTGAACAATTCAATATTCCATATGTGATTTTAAAGTTGCGGATAGAATAAGACAAGGATGCGTTTTATTGCCATTACTATCTGTACTGCCCATAAATCGTTTGCCGATGTAGGATCAATTTAAAGCCAAAAAGTTTATATAGTAAGAATTTAAGTCCGGTCAACTTTTTTTGTACAAGGGACACGACAGATAGTTAAAACTAAACCCGAAAATTGACTCCACGCACGCGAGGAAAACCCTACAATTAGCCTGTACAAGTTTGTCATATCCAGGTGCTTTTGTCAGAAATAATCACATTTCAACGACATCTTAATTCAGATAATAAGCGTATTCTAAACGGTAATGACTCAGTCATTATGATAGTCTATACGACTTGGTTACTTCAGCAAAATTTCCGAGCGACCTCTTCGAAATCGGAGACATTTGAAGTACAGTCTGTGAAACAGATGTAACTAATCCCTATGAAAAGAGACTTTCAGGGAATGGAGGGATATTTTCATCGTTTAGCTCAAATCACATGTTGTGGGTACCCAACAGAATTGTCAAATAGCGAGAATTATCGTGGGTACACACACAAATTGATTCAGTTAGAAAATAACGTTAGTTATCCGCGCTAATAACCGCCAACGTCATTGCTTATCTGGTTCACTGGGATATGAACTGAAAGGTCACTATATTACATGCTTACCTGTCTTTTTACTCAACCACTGTATCAATTTTCAACATTTAATGCTTCAGTTTAACGACATGCTAAATAAGGCGAAATAAAAGCTTGAAAAAGAATTTCCTCGCTGTGAAATGAGATAGCTATCAATGTTACATTACCCAGGGTAACACCGTTGTATGACCCAGCTGAACATCAACCTCGTTTTGCAAAGAACCTTGCAAACTGTCAGCATTTTTTTCTTCAAACGATCTTTTTAACTACATTTACGGTGAGTTCCACGACTTTTTTTAATGATTCCATATATATATATAGTAAGGAATCTTTTCATGAATTGTGATTTTAGTTCCGATTACCAAAATTAGCAACCACAAATTTTAGAAGAAATATATAGTCAATTGAAAACAGACAAACAATAACAATTTCAACCTTACAGATAAAAACTGAACCAGGAAGATTCGTGTACGTGTGCAGCTTTTCAACTTTCCAAGTATCAAAATGACTTAAATCGGGTTCCCAAGGTAGGGAAACACGTGAACGTGAGCAAGCGGGTAACCCAAGATGTTCAACATTTGCGTGACTTACAAACTTATGGTGGTTATCCTTTTCAGATTCCAACCAGTCGTCTGTGAAAGTGATGCAGTTGAAAAGCAGTCTTGGTCCTTGCGATGAATCGCAATCTCAAGCCGTGAACAGTACTACCGCAAGGGACGGGTCTGGAATCCGAGACGGGCGCAACCGTCGGCATATCGTTAAGACCACTCTGCTATATGGCTATAGGAAGGCTTGACAATGCTAAATCGAGGTTGACCTGCTTGAACTTGAGAAAAAGATATCAAAAGTCCCCGGGTGACGCTCTGTCCTGTTCAGGCCGCAAGTGCAGGAACAAAAATGTTGCAACAATGTAACAACAATCAAGACAAAAATGTCAAATAAGTGATGCATGTAAATCTATCAGAAATATTTATTTGTCCATTAGCAATGTTTGCACTGTTGAATCTTGGGGACACACCTCACATTCATGCGGAAAAGAGGAAATAAAACCTTATACAAACATTGGTTAAAATGTATCAAATATGTGTTTTTGTTTTCCTAAAGATTCAATTCAAAGATAGGAAAATTGATCAAACTTATGAAATGCAGAGTTACGTAGAACATGAAAACTGGTTCAAGCAGAGCCAGGAGCAGCGATATTCAGCGCCTCACCAAGTGTCGTTGAGCACGTGTGCGTGTGTATGAACATAACGTTCAATCGTGTAGTGGCAGAGTTAGGGAAATAAACAGGCTTGTCCAAGTGTGAGGTATATTATAAGAAAAGAATCATCATAGAACATTAGACTGCCTGTCGAAGGAATATTGACTCTAAAGGCAATCTTATGTTTACATACTTTCTTGTTCAATATTTGCTAATGGCAGAATTATGTTGTCAAACCAATATGTGATATATGTATTTCTTCTCATCCATAACTGGGTTATTTGAACAGCAGCCTGTCGGTCGCACCACGGTACATCGAAAGCCTCGAGACTATGGTATCCACGCCTTATGTTTACATACTTTCTTGTTCAATATTTGCTAATGGCAGAGAATTGCCAATTATGTTGTCAAACCAATATGTGATATATGTATTTCTTCTCATCCATAACTGGGTTATTTGAACAGCAGCCTGTCGGTCGCACCACGGTACATCGAAAGCCTCGAGACTATGGTATCCACGCCTAAAGGAGACTCAGACAAGTCCTGGCATTTTTCTTCAGCGACGACTGAGATATAATGATGGGTATACATCACTTTCTGGCCATACATAATGAATACCACCGCGGGTTTTATTTCGGTCCATACTTATTTACATAAAAGTGCACCCCATCGAAGACGACTAATTGTCAAATCATCTTGTTTGCAGATTTGGACAGTGGGGCTTCAGTAAATCTTGTCGGATACCTCTTCAGACCACTTCAAGCGCCCCGGTTTGGTGTTGGCTGTCTGGCACCACCATTTATTCAGGCCTGGGAGGTTGACGATTTTGGGATTTTTTGCTAGTTGTGACCTAGTGCGAGAAGCGGTTCATGTGATCTACCAGTTGTCAAACATCAAAACCGTTGGTTTGGAACCGTCGCAGTTCACGATCAACGTGTCATCAAGTGAAATTTCAAACCGCAAGTTTTCATGCTTTTGATTTTTGTTAGTTTGATGGTTTATTGAAATTATAAGTGAACTCATCATTTTAATATATTTGGTTTTGAACACCAATTTCCGTTCTATTTCTTGTTATCAGTGGATTACTATTTACATTCACATCTTAAAGTACACAATGATTGTCAAACAAATTTTACAACATGCATCTTGAATATTAATTAAAAGTTATAAATTCTATTATGGAGAACGAACTGATTTTCTCATGACATAAACCAGTGGTAGAGTGACATGCGTATGTATGTTTATACAACTGGAATATGCAAACATTTCCCATGCCAGAATTTTAATTACTAGTAGCAGCGTGACATTTTTAACAGACGCTCTATTCCCAGAGAAAATTTTAGTGCATTTTTCCTTCCCAGATTTCAAGCAGTCTGAGAAAGTGAGAATGTCATGCAAAGTTCTTGTCGCGTGCGACCCTACAAATTATGTTTGTATATTGATTAGTAATTTTCGGATTTTTTTTTTATCCAAAAATATGCAAAAACTGTTATGTATGCTATCCTCACGGCGGAAAATACTGATAGCAATATCTTTCTGTATTTTGACACTGGACACCAAACGACATGTTTATGTATGTGTACACGACTACTGTGCAGTTGCATATGCATGTAGATCTATATACCATTTTTTTTTTTCGTCTTGTTCTTTTCACGACGAGACTGAATGGCGACGATTTTACAATACCATTCGATATTTTAACAACTTTACTAGGTGAAAAATGAGAAAATATCAATTACAAACAAAATGACAGACAAATATACCATCGCAATGACAATAATAAATATTTATCTGTCATCATTTGATATAACGGTCAAATGTCCTTTTCGATCTGGAGGCAACAATCAGACACAAGGGTTCAATAGCGCATTATTGTACATGGTCAGATAAAGCTGATAACAGCCATTTTATGTCCTCAGCGAATCTTTCTGCTTAATATCTATGTCAGCAAAACAAAATTTTGATCTGATTTGGTTTACCATTACGTAATTTCGTATAAATATTTCGTCAAGTGACAAAATTTTACTTAATCACGCGTCATTTTTCGACGATTTCGATCTTTCCTCGCGCTTGCCGGGACACCCGATGGCTAGACGTAATAAAATGTATTAAGTAAATGGGACTTAATGGATCACCCTGCCGAACAGTCAATATTGCGCAATATTAGTCATTCGGGTGTTTAAAGCACTACTTATTTCAACACCTTTCCTGAGTCTAACAATAGACTGTAACTCAAAAGTGTCTGCGAGATTTCGAGTCCCATAGTCAATCATTACATTCAAAAACCCCAATTACGGAATTTTGATTTTCTTATTGAATAATTGGCAAACTGGAATGTTATTAAAATAACCCGCAGTTCGAATTGTATACCTCCGTTTTGACAAACTTCTGGTGTTTTGGTTCTCTCTCTCTCTCTCTCTCTCTCTCTCTCTGCATGAATAACAGAATCAAAATTCAAGTTCCTTATAATTTATCATGGAAAATGATCTTTGCCAAGAAATTTTGATCATTTATCATTTTAGGACTTTTGTAATCACAGCTGCCAGTGTATAGAATTATTTTAGCAAGACAGTGACATCGATCTTTCATAAGATCCAAAGAGCTCGTTACTTCATTCAAAAATTAAACAAAGAAAAACCTCATAATCTTCCAGTCAAATGCATGCTGGCTTATCCATAAAGAGCAAAATCTTCAATTTAGATTTGTAATTTACAGTCACTTAGCAGATAAACCTTATAAGAGGGGTTCGAATAAAGCAATTCGTTGAGCCGATTATAGATTTAAAAGACAACAAATTGAGCAAATCAAAAAGCCCTAAATATGATACTTATCGTTGGTTAAGCGATGGCAATCTTTAAAATTTGCTGACACCCCATTGCTACCATTTTAGGGCATTGTTTTTAACCAATGTGGTCTTTCGATTATATGCTTAAAATGTTCTTTACGCCTGGGAAGCATGAAGATATTTGGTGAAACGTTTGAATCGGCGTTCAAACTAATTTCCAAAAACCGTGTGGGTACTCTGAATACTTTGTAGAATCACCTCCATGGTGCGGTTGTAATATTAGTAAGTACCTTGTCACCATAAAGAAAAACCAGAGGACCAATGGTCCTGTAAACGCTCACCTGAGATCTGCTGCATATACCAATAAACATGTTTGAATATTATGGTATTTAACTCCAGTGCAGGGGCAGATGAAGCCCTTGGGCCATTTTCTTTTTTCAGAATCTTCAATATTCTGTCCATTTGCCAATTTCCTGCTGGCTTTTCCCTTCAAATGACATTTTAACAGTTTTCCCAATTCAAATGCATAGGCAACCCATGTTGACCTTGTCATAAACTTGGTCAAGGTCATCACAGGGTCATGATTTATATATACATTGGAGTACTTTAGCCATCGATGCTTCACGCCAAGTTTCCTTGAAATCAGTCTATTGGTTTCAGAGAAGAAGATTTTTGATGGGTTTTTACCATATATGGGCATGGCGGCCATCTTTGTCATGTGACCTAGATTATTTATATACACACTGATTCCTCAATTCTATAGATGCTTCACATAAAATTTGGCTTTGATTGGCCAAGCGATTTCAGAGGAGAAGAGGTTTGAATATATATTATGGAAATATACATGTATATTGCCCCGGGGTGGGGGCACATGAGCCCCTGGGGTCCAATTTTTTTTTCAGAATCATTAATTTTCAGTCCTACTTCCCATTTCCTGCAAGACTTTCACTTTAAATTACATTTTAAAAGTTTTCCTCATTCAAATGCATTGGCGACCTATGTTGACCTTGCCGTAAAATAGGTCAAGGTCATGAAAAGGTCATGAATTATATATACATTGTAGTGCTTGAGCCATCGATGCTTCATGCCAAGTTTTGTTGAAATCGGTCCACCGGTTCTGGAGAAGATTTTTGAAGGGTTTTTACCATATATGGGCATGGCGGCCATCTTGGTCATGTGACCTGGATTATTTATATACACATTGGTTCCCCCTTCCCATAGATGCTTCATGTGAAATTTGGCTTTGATTGGCCAAGCGGTTTCAGAGAAGAAGATGTTTGAACATTATGATAATATACATGTATATTGCCCCGGGGTGGGGGCGGATGAGCCCCTGGTGCCCAATTTTTTTCAGAATCATTAATATTCAGTCCTACTGCTCATTTTCTGCAAGATTTTTCCTTTAAATGACAATTTAACAATTTTTCCCATTCAAATGCAAAGGCGACCTATGTTGACCTTGCCGTAAAATAGGTCAAGGTCACTGCAAGGTCATGATTTATATACACATTGTAGTACTTGAGTCATCGATGCTTCATGCCAAGTTTGGTTGAAATCGGTCCAGTGGTTCCGGAGAAGAAGATTTTTGAAGGGTTTTTACCATATATGGGCATGGCGGCCATCTTGGTCATGTGACCTGGATTATTTATATACACATTGGTTCCCCCTTCCCATAGATGCTTCATGTAAAATTTGGCTTTGATTGGCCAAGGGGTTTCAGAGAAGAAGATCTTTGAAAATGGTGGACGACGGACGGACGACGGACGACGGACGGACGACGGACGGACGGACGCCGGATCATGGCCATCCTATAAGCTCACCTTGTGAGCCTGACGGCTCAGGTGAGCTAAAAATATAATATACCAAGTTATATTAACATGTATTTTTCTGTTGACGTATGGGAACAATAGATGAGAACAATAAAGACTGTCATAAAACTGAACAAGAACACTTGAAATTGTACACCAAAGCAAAACAGATCTGCTGATATCTTAATCCAGGTTTTGGTAATTTAATCTCTCTATACATGCATGGGAAAATTGAAAGTACGAGAGGTGTTGTAAAGATTTGGGGACGACATGAAAATGTATATTTTGATGACTAATGTCATAATAAGGTTTTGTAATAAAAGTAAAACAAATAATTTCATGGTAAACATAACCTAGGAAAACGAGACTAGAATCAACCTCAGGACGAACTTTCAATGGTTCATATGAATTCTGATTTCATTGCACAATTTAGCATTTAAAATGTGTAAAATCGAATAAACATGAAGGTTTTGCTCTAAAAGCTTTAAAAATGTTAAATCCACTTAAAATACATTAGTCGCGAATGACTGTTAAAGTGTTGACATAGTTTAGTCAACAATCACTTTTTAACACTTTCCGAATTGAAAGTACTTAATCTTTTTGCATCAAGATTTCAACCCATTTCCCCAAAGATTAAAGCTGCTTTCTTACATATAAGTGAGCCACCCCATGGGAAAACCAACAATCTGCACTGGCGAAAACAAAGGCGCAGATCAGCTTCGCGGTAACCGCGAAGCTGATCAGCGCCTTTGTTTTCGCTACTCGGATAGTACAATTCCTCTACTTTCTAAATCCGAAATTTCAAGCTTCTAGCTGTCTTCTGTGACTGTACAGGCCGTTTTGTGTCGGACCTGTTCGGAAACCACATTGTTGGTTTTCCCACGAGGCGGCTCAAGTGGTAATTTCCTGTGTGTTCTTTTATCAAACTTTATGACATTTCAATAACAAAGAAAATGGAAGTTGTGCGTAATGCATCATTTCGCATGACTGGGTCAATCTGAATAAAATAATTTATACTGAACTTCTAAATAAGTATCAATCCTTTAAACATGATGAAATGGCTTAATCAGTAAGATTCTCTAAAGAGATGCATTTGGAAATAGTTTAGGGTACAAGAGAACCCTAATAAATAAGGTCATCTCTGATTAATTCTATCATTTGTTCTATAGAGTGGGCTGTAGGTGTACCCCCTGAATGTAGATTATTGAGACTGAATAGTTTACTGTGTGTTTGATTCTTATATGGACTAATACATTAATCGTATAAAAACTTATTCCTCAGTTTAGCTTTTAATCCATAAATCTATTTACCAATCGACAAGCCCATATTTTAAAGCTACATTTTGTTTATTTGCTTAATCATGACTTCATGCCCTAGTCAACAATAATATTTCAGTCATCATCGTCGAGACGGAAGCCACTGATTCCTAGGTACTTCAATACTTTGGGGGAGCATTTAACATGTTTAAAGGAGCTTTATTTTAACTGGCATGTTTTGACAGCATCAAATTAAATTCTTTCTAATTCATCGTGCTCAGTTTGAAGCAATTTTTAATTCCAATTTCGTAATTTATTTTACTCGTAAGGTTCTAAAATGTCAAAAAGTTGAAGTTCAGATATCAAATTGACTGGCACATGTCGGGTTATGACGTCATGCGGAATCTTATCACTTCT
Source organism: Rugalucina vietnamica (assembly GCA_964017185.1). Taxonomy (NCBI): domain Eukaryota; kingdom Metazoa; phylum Mollusca; class Bivalvia; order Lucinida; family Lucinidae; genus Rugalucina; species Rugalucina vietnamica. Next base: position 56,796,926 of record OZ024873.1, read on the forward strand.
TTATCGTGAATTATCATGGTTAAACTACAGGTGTTGATAGGGTCCTCCCTTTCATAAACAAGAAGTTCCATGCAACTGCGCACACAAAAATATTTTGTTTTAAAGCAAGAATAAAATTCTTTAATGCTTGCTATACGTGCTTGAATAGTTCAAAAGGAGCCACGTCCAAAACGGTGCCTTTTGCACGTCATCAGCAACACGTTAAGTAGCTGTTTCGTAACTTGAAAGATGCTTTATCGCCTATCAAGATTCCAGGCTTATCAGCAGAATTCTGGATTCGCACTGGTTCAGCCATCGTTTGAAAAGAATCGTGCCGATGCAATTCAATTTTGGATAAGCGAAATCAGCATGTACCATAGGCTGATTTCGCATTTCCAAAATGAAGTGTACAGGTCTATTTTGTCGACAAAATCTTGGACGGGGAGCCAGAGCTGATGTTAGTTGAACAGGTCTGGATGTATCTACCCGGCTTGAAACTTTCCAAGACAGGCTTTCTCGTCAGAAATATACTAAAATATTCTAATTCGTTTCTGCCAAAGCCAGTCTTGAGAAGCTAAGATCTTTATCGGTCTACCTGAGTTTTTATTTCTTTCTTCAAAAATATGTCTAGAAAATATGATATGCACATAATTTCCTGTTTCGCATGACTTATTGTACATCGAACTTGCAGCCAAATAGCACAGTAAAAGTTGTCGGCCCATCGGTCAGTGTTTCGTGTTTATTATTTTGGCCAATATATCGAATTTCTGTTATGGCTGAATTTCTGTTGTTGTAATCATTGTGATGTATAGAAAATATTACGCACATTTGTATCAGTCTATCTGGCCAGCTAAAATCTGCTTTCTTTGTCATTCTGTGGTCATCCTTTGTCACGTTCACACCATGTTAACAGGTCAAACTATGTCCAGCACCACTTGTCATACTTGTCGCCCTCATTAAATGACCAAAAAAGGATTGTACATCTTCATATAAGCATAGTGGTATGAAAATGTTTCTAGACATCCCCGTGGTGCAGTGGTAGAACCTCGAGTGTTCCACCGTCTTGCGAATGAGGTCCAGTCTCCTGATACCGAATGTCGTTTTTAAAGCAGTTAAACAGTAGCGTTTCATAAAAATGTGAAAATTGATCAGTAGTGTCATTGATTTGATCAGAGTTGCAGCAGCCTGACAGTTTCGATTACTGTGAAATTAACAGTAGCACCAGACGTTGTCAATACAACTTGCACGTCAGCTTGCATAATAACTGCAACTTGAATATAGGGTATCGGGTGCAATAAAGAAAACAAGTAGGACAAACACGATGACAGCATTTGAAAACAGTGTGGCAGCACTAGAACATTACATGGAAAATGCACATCCTGTTGAAGTTACCATTTGGTATCGTGGCAATATAACTTATTTGTTGATGGCAAGATCTGAGTTAAGGTTCCTTATTACTATAATAATAGTGTTTTCTGCTCATAAATATTTCATAGATTTTTTTTTAAAAAATGTGGCATGTTACATACCAGAATAATCCCTAAACCTTAAACTTTCTTATGAATGATAATGTTTTCCAAAGGGAAGCCATTGTAATAGAAGTTTTTAGTGAAATTAGCTATTTTTCTAATAAATTTCCATAAATAATCCTTTAAAATAAATTTTTTTATTTTAATTGATAGAAACCTTTGTGAAGGTCTAAATAATGTTCTCCAACTAATTTGCAAGCTGAAAAATTAGCTAAGAAACGATTTGCATGAATAGCAGGTGCATCATCTTTATCAGATTTATTACTTTAAATAATATTGTCCGTCACTTATGCAAATACCTGTACCTTAAATATACCATGCCAAATAAATTAAGCAACTTTTACTTTGAACAGTGTCTTCATACGTTTTAGACATTAGGGAAGTTCTTCTGACAATATCTTTTATGTATCTAATAAGGGTAAAAACAATTGTTGTGTGTTGTTGAAGTAACGTTGGATTTAAAGTCCTCTGAGACATGTCTCAAATAAAACATAGATAAAATTATTTTGTACAGTATATTTATATGCATTATAGTATGTACACGCTGTGTATACCTGTTAAAATAGGACAGGTAGTCTGTTCATTCAGGTAGAACATACATATACAGTATATTTCCATAACCTTTTTACATAACAAATAAGCCCATTAATTTGACCTTGATTAGTCTAAAAAAAACGGGCTTTTTGTCTGCAGATATTTCGGTAAGAATTGTTTCAAACAGAACAAAAATGATAGCAGTTGATAGATTTTTCTACTTACTAACTACCGTGCCAACGCTCATCCCACAATATTTCTTATTTTAGCGTAAAACAATGCAAGAAAAATAAAAGCAGTTTTCAAACTAACAGTGCATTTCACTACCAACATGCACGAAAATGCAAATACAAATTCTGGTTATATTACTAGGATAACGTTTGTCATTCATAGCCCTTTCAGGAGATGTAATATCATGAATGATCTGTATCCCAGGACTGAGAACAACATGTTCAAAGTTTAGGGGGGTTAGGGACTTTGTAAATATAGAGAAACTCGACCATTCGAACATATCGAATGGGACTTGATGACTTTGAAGTCAGTGATAGAACGTCAGATTTCGACGTCAGTCTTGGGCATGATCATGCTACTGTTGCAGATTTCTCGTAGATTTCTCAGATAACTTTAGCACTCCTTTTTGAGCATTCGCCGCATCCGACATGGCTAATTCTGAAATAAACTCGATAGCTTTGGTCTGCAAAAATACTGTCTTATCAGCAAAGAGATGAAGATAAACATATGTTTCTTTTGATGGAGATGTTTATTTATCTTTGAATTAGTACATGAATGTGAAACTCGAAAAAGTACTTCTTTGAGACGAGCACTTGGTGGCCTCGTTTTCTTTCTTCTTTTTTCTCATACACTCAAGCTCAGTTTTGTCTAGAGATGGAAGCCTTTTATGAATATAAAATGTGATCTAGAATCGAAAGAAAAGCTAACATTGTTTGAGATATTAAAAAAGATGAAAATTGAAAAATGAGTGTTTATGATATTATGCGGGATCAATTTTCCCCATGTTGCAAAACCTAGTATTTATTTTTTCCAACTCTCATCAGAAACAACCAGCATTTCTCTTTGTTGTTGGGATAAATGGAAGATAAATTATTTTCAAAATCTCTCAAGGGAACCAATTATCATCGCCATTTGGAATGAGGTTTTTCATCGAATTGTAGGCTTTCTCACAAATTATCAAATTAAGGCTACGACACGCTTTGTTACAAAGTGAGATTCGAGCAAAACTCTAGAACTCGCGATTTAAAGGGCTTCATAAAACATCTGTCGTCATCTCAGCCGTATGCACGACGCACGCCTCATTTAATCTACTGTTTTCCAGCGTAATCACAAGCAGCGTTTCTGAAAGGGCAAAGTCCTTAGCTGCAGTTGTAGTTATAGAAAACGGCGCTATCAGAGCTCAACGATCGGAGAATCTAAGAATTGAGCCGTGACGCGAGAAAACCGGTCTTCGGGGTTTCCGACCAGGTCCGACACAAACCGACCTGTACAAGCTCAGAAAAGAGCTAGAAGCTTGAAATTTCGGATTTAAGAAGAAGAGGAATTGTACTATCCGTGTAGCGAAAACAAAGGCGCTGATCAGCTTCGCGGTTACCGCGAAGCTGATCTGCGCCTTTGTTTTCGCCTAGGCAAAAATCCGGTTTTCTCACGATGCGGCTCAATTAATACGACTAATTACAGGACAGGATAGGAAGTCTTACAGCTCAATTATTTATGCATTGATTCTGCGAGATGAACGATCGATGTAATCAGAACCGATCTCTCTCTCTCTCTCTCTCTCTCTCTCTCTCTCTCTCTCTCTCTCTCTCTCTCTCTCTCTCTCTCTCATAATGTAATGATATTCGTGTTGAAACCATGATCTTGCTACTAAGCTAGGGGCTCTGGGTTCGATTCGACCCCTAATATCAGATGAGACAAAAATGAATTCTCCTCGTCTTCGCATGACTTTGGTTTTTGAGTGGCGTATGTATCGCCATGACACTCAGATTTGCATATGACTACACATATAAATCGCTGTATATGATCAGGTTATATGATTTCAGCTGTCAATATGCAAAGTAATCTCTAGATGTAATGGTAATGTGTAACATCATGTAATTCATATACATAATTTTGATAAAAACTGAGGTTATCATAGGGAAATGTTTAGTCAAAGTTGACTGAAAATTTTGATATGAGGGTTGAATGGCAAACAGATGGAACAGTGCATGCATAAGACTGCAATTGTCTGTCCTGCTTTCTTAGCTAGGATTTCTGTTTGAAAACTTTCGCATGCAATTATACAGAGATTTTTTTTCAGCTGTAAAAATTGAAAATTTCATCAGAAAGAAAATCATATTTTTAGTATTTTTGCTCAAAACATAGATTGTGGGTACACGTTAGAACCGCCTCGGCGATGCGAGGCGGTTCTAATGAGAACCCACAATCTATGTTTTGGATCAAAAATAAGAAAACCAGGTATACCCCTGCAAACCCCAGTTTTACTATATAAAAGTGGGGTTTAAGTGGGTATTCACTGCACCGACATGTTATACTGATGTGCTTGAAAAAAAAAGGTCATTGAAAAATGTACACCAAGTACAATGGACTTTGTCACTCAGTTGTACAAATCCCGGGAACCACCTTCAAAAACCTTGTCATTTTTACATCTTTGTTGACATATGCGTGCATGCCAAAAACAAACAAAAGATGTAAGGGTCTATATTTGTATGTTGTAATGTTTGTTTAACGACAAGAGATCGATTTGAATGATTCAAATACATGGAATTTGAACCATGCTGTTATCAAAACATCGGTTACAATCGATTTTTATCGTGATGAAAAATGTGTGGAAACCCCTTTTTGCTCTTGTATTTTATTCTATTGATTGTTGCCAGGTGCTATAAAAATTCATATTTTAGTGTTGTTAGAAGCTAACGCTTTTAAACTGTTGAATTCTGAACATCATTTCGCTCGTGTCTTTCTCATGCAATTTGAAACTCCAGAAAAAAGCTCTTAAGAACCATATCAGGACCCAAGACTGACAATAAATGAATTTTTCATTTTTGATGGATAATAATTCAACAGAAATCAATGAAGCTCAAAATGAAAGATAAGAGAAATTGAAACAGGCTCTTGTATAGAATTGAATAATAAAGGATGTCTTTCATACAGAAAGCAATGACTAACGGGATGCAAATACGGCAAAATCTATGATCAAATAAGTCTTCAAATGCAAAGACTTTGTCATATAAGTGTAATATCATGGTGTACGTACATGTACAAATGAAGCTGACACTTTCAACGACACGAGAAGGCTTTTTGCAACTGATCATTTTAAATATATTAGCAGACATTATTAAATGGGATATTATACAGTGTCCGGTACCGGATCCACAGTCTTCGAGGCTAAAGGTCCTGTGTTGGATCTTCCAAAAACTACCCGTCATTCCTTTCAAAACTACCCAGATTTTAACCAGTTAACATCTGAACATGGTTACAAATTACACAAAATAACACACAAATGGTATGAAATTATACAAAACTGACAGATGATAAAAATATAAAATAGACAAAATAAATTACCTTTCCCAGTAGTTTTCCTCTGAGGTAGGTCGTGTCTGTGATGGAATCATATATAATATTGTTGGGATCAAAGTTGGCGATATTGACTCCCTTGGAGTCCCTCCGGGCCCTGCCCAGGTCCACACTGGCCGGTCGTGTCTCCCTCATCGGGACCAGGTGGGGGCTCACGTAGGTGGGCGGGTTTCCAGCAGGATACTTGACAGGCAGAATATCTACGGACATGGCCCACAGGATGACAGTCTTTTCAGCCTCTACACAGCTCTACTCATATGTCAATATCATGAAAATCTCAAAGTGAAAGTCGAAATTTCCATCAGTGACACTGTAGAAAAATATACAAAAATATTAAAAAAAAAGTCCACTTTTTATATTTATAAAATGTCCACTTTTCTTTTTCAAACGAATATAAAAAGTCCAGAGTTTTTACCTGATCTTTGAGTACAGAAAAAAATAATAAAATAATCCACTTAGAACTAAACTGAACGAATACCTGGTATAGAATGAATAGAAATAAAATATAAAACCTATAAACCACTAGTCCAACTAATCTATACCACACTGAGAAACGAATATGTATTGCTGTCTAAAGATTTTCTATCGGGTTTGTCATATCTCCATATACATGAAACACTTGTGTAATATAAAATCAACTGTACACTTTGCCCATCACTGTCAACTGACTGGCTATACCAGCTGATTGCGGAGTGTCACTATGTAAATGGGCCACAGGCGTGGGAAAACCAAGCGCACTCAGCTGGAAAGAAAGCAAACAAAGCGTATCGAGGCAGGAAAGACGGCTTTTCTTTGTATACAAATATTGAAAAATTTTGAGCAAATAATGAGTCATATTTTAGGTATACTATAATGAGGAGTAATTATAAGAAATTAAATAAAGATCTCGCCTTCTCTAACGGAAATGCTTTAAAGGTTGTTATAGATCTTGACAGGGATAAGGTCGAAAAAGATCTTATCCTTTAGAGAAAATGGCAAATTGAGCGGCATTATTTTTAGTTAAGCCGAGGCGGAGCGCAGTGCACCAATGCATGTACAGTTGTAGCAATGACCAGGAGCTGGCTCAATCACATCTTAAAAATTTAGACATGATAGTTGGTTAGGTTGTGTAAAAAGAGTACATTATTCGTAGAGGTGAATGCTTCCACCTAACACGCCAAATGCTTTTTGGACATTAGGATGATGGCCCAATGTTTCAGCAAGGCTTCATCTGTAAGGACATTCACTGCGTTTCCAGGAGGGCGGATTGGCGGTTCTGACCCTGCCCCCCCCCCATCCCCACCCCCATCAAAAACGAAGACGTTTACTAAAATCTAAAATTGCAGTTTTGCCCTCGCCCGATACAAAACATAGTATGTTGATGCAACTGCCAAAACAAAAAGTCGATGGTAGAATGGAGACTGGCCATGCACCCTAAAATGCATACGGCAGGACGGGCTTGCTAACTACTGGGTTACATGAGAAAACATAGGCCACTGGCTTCATTCGAAGATCTTCTATTACATCATCTGTATTTACGTTTTTAACGGTCCTTGACTAAACAATTTAAAGAATTGCAAACAGATGTGGATTGACACACATTCCCAGATCCATGGGAATTAATTCTTTTCGTATACTTGGTGAGAATGTTTTGACTTCAAATGTACATGTTGACCATTTATAAGTACTTCATGAATATTAATCCAGAGTAAGCTATTGCTTGCCGTCCCGACATGACCGAAAATTGTTTATTAATACGTTAAGTCTCAAAAGTAACTTGAACGAACAAAGTTTGGGTATTGTTGTTTTTTGTTTTTTTTCGAGTGTTTTTTTTCTTCTTTTTACTAATCGAGAATAGATGCTTTCTCACGAAACATGTAAAAACTTTATCTTCAATAAAATCAAAACCTGCTTCTTAATCTGATCTTCTTAATAGTTAACCCCCCACTGCGATAGATGTTTTTCTAAGTCAAATTGAGATGATTTTTTCATCAGTTCCTAGCTGAGGAGGTCTGACTCATAACCTATGGTTTTCTTTGTTTGGAAGCCGATGAGTGACAAAAAGAGGCCTCTTTAGCCAACCTGTAATCTTATTCTCATCGGCGTCTATACTCATCACTGATATAAATGGCCATACTGATAAAGTTTCTCAAGATCTACCGTACAGACTGGAGATAAACCTTACCCCGGTTTCGATTTTGTATAAAAAGTTTTTGTTTGTTGCTTAACGTTCCAGTCAACAGCTTAGGTCATGTCGAGACGTTGCCTCCATTTTATGGGACTTTTACCCAAAATGAGGGTTCATGACATCCAACAAGTGCTTAACCATCCAACTAAGCCACAAAGGCTTATCTGTATGGATGGTTTGACTTGAACCACTTTTCCCGGGCAAGCTCAAACCAGAGCGGTTTACCAGTAATCAGATGGTCACTAGTAATCAGATGGCCAGTCAGTAGCGTATAAGCTTTGCCTAGAGGCACAAGCAGCACATCTATTTGTTTAGGTCCCAATGGGCGGGGGTACATAAAAAAAGGTTTGGGTGTTCTGAAGGATGACATGGCCATTTAACAAGCTCACAGGTCAGTATCTATCCAGCTTGTCTAAAAAGCTTAATATTGGTTCTCGATGCCCCCAAACCAATTCTAAACTCAGATCAGGCTCTGCGAATACTAGCATCATGCTATTGTACATAATGCTACCATGACTTTTCAATGCACATTTAATGCTTTTCTAAAAGCCCGAACACTTCACTGATAATTGGTTGTAGTTTCATGGTAAGAAACACGATGTCCCTTTAAACCTTGAAGCCAAGCCCAGATGTGGGTCGATCTCGGGTCCGCTTTATCTGACCTGACCAGAAAATACATTTTGCCTACGTTGACACAAAGCAAACCATATGGGAGCGTGGAAGTATGGTGGTGAGGAATGGTTTTTACACGTACATCTATGTAACCCATCTATGTAGCAAAGCAAAAATGACAAAAGGCTTCAGGACGATCTGCACATCTAATAAAAAGCAGTTTTTCTAAATGTGTCTAAATAAGGGTTAACAGGCTAGAAAACAAGTAGCTACTGACCTTTACAGAGGCTTAATGATCCCATAGGGTATGGTTCATGGTTTTATGACAACTTCAAAAGAAGATATTATCAGTTTAATCAGCTGATCACTTGCTAAAATATAATCAGAAAATAAAATGAGCATTCGCATGATAAAATCAACAATTTTGGTTTCCGACCAGGTCCGACACAAACCGGCCTGTACAGGTTAGAGGCTTTAAATTTTGAATTTAAGTAGAAGGGGATTTGTACTTTCGGAGTAGCGAAAACAAAGGCGCTGATCAGCTGTGCAGTTACTGCACAGCTGATCTGCATCTTTGTTTTCGCACAAGCAGATTGTTTGTTTTCTGGTGCAGCGACTTAAATGTTGAGTCAATCTTAGGGGCTGTCAAGCACAGGGGTAATAAAATGTTGCATTATGCTATCATTTTACACCATGTCAAACTGTCTTGTGAGAGTGAAGCATTTATGATCTTTGCATATGAATAAGTTCAAATTTATGCCCTTTTAATTTAATTCAGACATGCTGTACTTTTGAATGAAAAGTTAAACATTTCATAAAATATAGGTGGGGAAAAATGATAAAAAAGGCCTGACCAAGCACAAATGTGTCTGGAGTTTGAAGTATCACAATCGGCAATATACATATGATAGTTGATTAAATGTTCAATGAAGATACATGTACAACTCATCATTGCACTGGTTCAAACAACCTGAAAACTAATGCCAATCCATTATTTTGTCAAATAATGCTAATGCCAATGCATTGTTTTTATCATAATCTAGCTAATACCAATGCTAATGCTCCAAATCAGTTGCTAATGACAACACATTTTTTATTCTGCTCATTCTACTAGTTTGCTAACTTTACCATTTCATTCTGCCAGCAGAATGAACAGAATGGGAAAATCGAAAAATACATTTTTCATTCTGCTCATTCTGCCAGTTAGCTAGCTTTACCATTTCATTCTGCCAGCAGAATAAGCAGAATGGAAAATCGAAATGACATTTTTTTCATTCTGCTCATTCTACCAGTTTGCTAACTTTAATACCATTTCATTCTGCCAGCAGAATGGGCAGAATGGGAAAATCTAAAAATACATTTTTCATTCTGCTCATTTTGCCAGTTTGCTAACTTTACCATGTCATTCTGCCAGCAGAATGAGCAAAATGGGCAGAATGGGAAATTTGAAAAAATATATTTTTCATTCTGCTCATTCTGCCAGTTTGCTAACTTTACCATTTCATTCTGCCAGCAGAATGAGCAGAATGGGAAAATTGGAAAAGACATTTTTCATTCTGCTCATTCTGCCAGTTTACTAACTTTACCATGTCATTCTGCCAGCAGAATGAGCAAAATGGGCAGAATGGGAAATTTGAAAAATATATTTTTCATTCTGCTCAATCTGCCAGTTTGCTAACTTTACCATTTCATTCTGCCAGCAGAATGGAAAAATTGAAAAAGACATTTTTCATTCTGCTCATTCTGCCAGTTTGCTAACTTTACCATTTCATTCTGCCAGTAGAATGGGCAGAAATGAGAAATTTGAAAAATATATTTTTCATTCTGCTCATTCTGCCAGTTCGCTAACTTTACCATTTCATTCTGGCAGCAGAATAGGCAAAATCGAAAAAGGCATTTTTCATTCTGCTCTCTGCCAATTTGCTAACTTTACCATTTCACTCTGCCAGTTTGCTAACTTTACCATTTCATTCTGCTCATTCTGCCAGTTTGCTAACTTTACCATGCCCATTGTGAGGGTATGACGTCATACAATCTCTGCCTCATTTTGGATTTGATTCATCAAATATTTCAAACCTTCATATCTTTTTATGGTTGATTTTCATTAAACTTGTTGCAAACCTTTCAGATTTTGTATAAAATGTATCAAACAGTTCGTGATCCTATTCCTTTAACTCATAATCAGAGGTTACCATCACTGGGTTTTATATCATAAGAGAACAACAAAATTTGTGCAAGCCTTTTCTTTACGAGAAAGTATAAAGTTATACAACAAACGACATGAAATAAACTCATTGACACTTAATAATTAAGGAACTAAAATGATGTTCTATGCATTGATTAGAATCAAAATATTTTTAAGTTTCAAAGTTTTTGGACTGAGCGCATACCTAGAATTCAGACCATAGGGGCTGCTTGGTCAGTACGAAAACTTTCCCATGCAGTATACAGAGAATTTGAAAAAAAAAAAAAAAAAAAAATTGGGAAAAAAATTAGATGAGTTTTTAAATATTTTAGCTCCAAACATTGATTACAGGTTAGATCAGCCTCAGCAAGGATGCTGTGATGAGAACCCACAATGTATGTTTTGTATTAAAAATGAGAAAAATAGGTATACCCCTGTAAGCCAAAGTTTAATTGTATAACATGGGGTATGAGAGGGTATACTTTTCGTGGACATGTTTTCCTGGTGTGGATCTACTTAGTCCAATCTGGTCAACATATTTTTCAATTCCATTATGCATCATTTGAGCCACCTCAAGGGAAAACCAACAATCTGCATAGGCGAAAACAAAGGCGCAGATCAGCTTCGCAGTAACTGCGAAGCTGATCAGCGCCGTTGTTTTCGCTACTTGGATAGTACAGTTCCTCTTCTTCTTAAATCCGAAATTTCAAGCTTCTAGCCTGCTTCGGTGACTGAGCAGCCTGATTTGTGTCAGGCCTGTTCGGAAACCACATTGTTTGTTTTCCCACGAGGCGGCTCATTTATTCACACACATTCATTTATGGTTGATGAGTTTGAAAAAAACCTTTATCGATCAGTGAAAAACATCAGTGAAAAACAACGTTAGGTCAAAATGTTCAGAATAAGAATTTGTGTGTGTGAGTGTCCAAAAACTTTTTTTCTTCGGATCATTCGAGTTTATTTCCAAAAACTTTGAAACTAGTATAGTAGTCAGAAAATACAACAGACACACTAAACAAGTCACACTTAAGACATTTTAGAGCAAATCAAGAAAATTACTATATGCCCCTTAAAACTTCAGTTTCACTTGAAAAAAGAGGTTTAGGGGGGCTAAATTATACAAGTTAGCTTGTAGTTTTGAAGAAAAACATATAAATTAAGAATCTTATAGACATACAGACAGAAAAATATTAAAGCTCTCTACTACATGAGCCGTGACGCGAGAAAACCGGTCTTCGGGGTTTCCGACCAGGTCCGACATAAACCGGTTTGTGCAGTCTCAGAAAAGAGCTAGAAGCTTGAAATTTTGGATATAAGAAGAAGAGGAAATATACTATCCGTGTAGCGAAAACAAAGGCGATGATCAGCTTCGCGGTTACCGCGAAGCTGATCTGCGCCTTTGTTTTCGCATAGGCAAAAATCCGGTTTTCTCACGATGCGGCTCACATAACAATGTTTACAATGCTAAATACAGGTACAAAACAATATGTCATTCACTCGTACAAAATTATTATTCTTTTACTTACAAAATTAATATTTTATATAATCACAATATTATTCGCTGGTTAATATGAATGTTATTTACATTCAAACATTTGATTGTTATAAGTTAATCAGAGCCCAGAAAAACAATCTTCCTTAACGTTAAGGTCCACCTAAGTTGTGACAACAAATTTTGTTAACCCATATTTGACGAATGGATTTTCCCATCATTATCAATTGGATGAGTCCACTTTCGTTTTTAGGGGTGTTAGGACTGATTTTTATCTTTTATCTCATTTTTCGATGATATTCCTCTAAGCAAACAGCATAGCCCCAGATTGGCCGCCGCGTTCTGTGGCGTCACATCTGGGGACATGCTGTTTGCCTATGTCCCATAAAAGGGACACCAGGCTTAAATGAGTTAAGGTCCACCTAAGTTGTAATGACAAATTTTGTCTCCATATTTTACCAATATAATCAAAAAACTCTTGTTGGGGGGAAAAATGTGTGTACAAAATTAAAATGGATAATTATGATTTTACTATGTTTTAAATGCATGTTTTGCTGTGCTGAAATTCACCGTCTTAACTATGGTTGTCCTTAGCTTTAAGGATGCATTGTAATTCTGGGTCCTGGTCCCCAGGGTATAAACTATTTTCATGCTCAGCTCAGCCGAGACAAAAATTATCCTGCTCATAAATATTAAATGCCAGTAATTGCTGGCATTTTAACGTTTAGAAGCAGGATAAATTACTGGCTTTGACTGTCTTAACTGAAAATTTCTATCACGTATCTAGGTCTATTTCGGTATTTATTAGGATTTGAAACTTCATGCTCAGCTGAGGTGAGCATGAAAAAAGTTTTATAACCTTGGGGCCTCAGAGATGAGTCCTTATATATTTCACCCTAGTACCTGGAGCTTAGATACCTAACAGTGTCATCAAACATCTCCTAAGACGTTGTCATTAACACCAGGATGAAATATATTTCATTTTAATAGTGTAGGCATTAGTTGGAAAACTGTTTTCGGTAAAAGGGAACAACAAACGTCCTGATCAGCCACCTATCAGAGTCCAGAGTCGACAAATTCTGACCGACATGTCTGTACAGGCTGATCAGACTCTTTGTTGTTGGATGTCTACCTAGTACAATGTATAATGACTTAGCTTCTGTAGTTAAGCAGGTGGGGGTTCCAGCTCTTATTTGATAAGAAGCCCACACAAACAAGTTTTCTTCATAACAAAGCTAAGTGTGTAACAAATCAGGCTCACTATGACTTGAAGCCAACATAAAGCTAACAACGTAAAACCAAAGGACCAATGGTCCTAATATCGCTCACTTTAGATTTGGTCTTTGATCAATGACCTTTGGCTAACGTCATTTTGGTCAAGGTAAAAAATAAACTTGACTTCTAACACATAATTATTTACACTGTAAATTGTCTGTATCTACCAATTTTCAGGTCACAGGCTACAAGACGTTCTGGAAAATCCAGTGTTTCCACTTTTTCCCAATGAAAAGTCTATGTAACAATATTTGACCATGCTGTTTAATAGTTCAAGGTCAACCCAAGGTCATGATTTATATGAGAGTTTTTAAGATACCATATATGGACATGGTGGCCATCTTTGTCATGAGACCTGGACCATTTAACCTTTAGCATGCTGAGCAATATAGTGAAATCGATATCGCAGCCCACTGACGTTTTTTCCAATTTTTTCCGTGTTTTTTCTTAATTTTTGAGCCATAAAAACTACTGAATAAATTCAACAAACGCAGTAAACAAATCTACTTTCGGTTTCGGAAGTCTTTGTTACGCCGATTTCTAGCGTAAAAATTCATCATACGTACCGTTACGATGTCATATTTCGGGTGTAAATGCACCCAATTTTCCATTTACCAGCGAAAAAAGCGCTGAAAATGCATTTCTAATGCAAAAATAACGAAAATCCGATCAAAATCGGCCGACAAATCGGTCCCAAAACCACAAGCCGCCATGTTGTTTTCATGCGCAACTGTCTGGGCATCGCTCATTAATATTCATAAGTAGGCAGTGGGCGAAAAGTGCGGGAAATTTGAAAGCGGTTTTTCTTGTCGACCGCAGTCGCCTCTAGTTGGCACAGATAGGTATTCCACGGGTGACCGCAGTCGCCTACAGCATGCTAAAGGTTAAACAAACATTCAATCCCCCTTTGTAAGGATACTACATATAAAATTTGGCTTTGATTAGTCAAGCGGTTTCTGAGAAAATTAATTTTACATTTAATATGTAAATGACTTTTTGTTAAGGGGAATAAATGACCTTGAATACTCACACAACTTCATTAGCTCAAAATGTTGTCTGTATCTTCCAAACTTTCAGGACACAGGCTACAAAACTTCCTGAAAAATTCTATGTTTTCGCTTCTTTCTATTGAAAGGCTTATGTAACCAAAATTGACTTCCCTGTAAAATAGGTCAAGGTCAACCCAAGGTCATGATTTATACAAACTATGATAGGCCAGAGCCCCCGATGGTATATGCCAGTTCCAGAGAAAAAGATTTTTGTAAGGTTTTTACAATATATGGCCATGGTGGCCATCTTGGTCATGTGACCTGGACCATTTATATAAACTTTGATTCCACTTCCTAAGGATGTTTCACATGAAGTTTGGCTTTGATGGGCCCAGCGTTTTCAGAGGAGAAGACATTTGAACATTGTGGAGGACGACAACAACGGACGACATAGCATGGGTATACTATAAGCTCACCTTGTGAGCTGATGAGGTGATAGGCACCACAGTTCTGCCAAAACCCTTGAGTTGAAATGTGGTATGATTTCACAGAAATATCCACACTTGTTCTTAGATGAACAGTGGTGTCAAATGTAAAACAGTTAGTGATGAGCCATGTGCATTAAGCCACTTCAGCCACTTCAATAAAAAAATCTTTTTAATATTTTATTAGATAAATAATACTTGGATCACTTGTCTTATGAAACTTAGAAACAAATGAGGAAAAGCTGTTTTGGATTCTGAGGGGAGCTTAAATCTGGCTTTATACACATAGCTCTTTATAAGAAAAGCAGTAACAAGAAAAAAGAAAAAAAATCTATAGTATCAAACTCGATCATCAAGCTTTGATAGATTTTCCAACTGAAACAAACAACATGATGGATTTTTGGGACAGAATGGTTTCTACAAATATCTATATACAAAAACTACAAGTAAAATGAGTTAGAAAATTCAGCTCATGTAAGCTTTCAAGTTAGTGAGCCCAGGTTCGTTACAACTTATGTCAAAATTGTAGACTTCTGTTGTTAAGAAGACATTTGCTACATTCAAGTATAAAAATTTGATTACAAAGAACACAAATGGATCAAATACAGTGAAACAAGGAAGTTTGGATTTGATGTTATTTAAGGACCAACCTATGGCAAGTCCTTTTCAGTTTTAAGGGGCACCTGGGGTGATTTTCAATTTCAATTCCATTTTTCGATGAAATTCCTCTAGCAAACAGAATAGCATTCTGCGGCGTCCCATCTGGGGCTATTCTGTTTGCCTATGTCCCATAAAAAGGATGCAAAGCTTATAGGAGTTAATAAAAGAAACAGCTATTACTTCTATTATTACAGGTAATCTTTTTTCTCCAGGAAAATGTTTATATGATTAACTGTTTTTTATAGGCTGCACAAGTTGGCGACCACAACATATCATGTTATTTATAAATATGTAAATGATTTCTCAAATATCATCACATCACAAACATAAATTGTTCCACTTTCAAGTACCCTTCTTATTACACAACAACACTGGAAGCAGTGGCCGTGGTTATTTCAGCTGTCAGCGTCATCAAACACCAACTGATGTCGTCATTAACACTGTGCTAAAAATAACCACAAAACAGATTCTCTTACATGTAATACAACAAACAAACCCCAAACAATAACATACTCCTTAGCCTTTTCAAAACAACAAATATGTCAAGATAGATGCCATTGAGGTTTTCCTGATGCAAGGTAATTTCATTACTGTTTACATGATCCCCCCCCCCCCCCCCCCCCCCCCCCCCCCCCCCCGATTGATTGACAGATTAATTAAGGTTTTGATATTTTAGTGAAACTACAAACTGTAAGTGTTGATGGAAATCAAAACACATTGAAAGGTCATGACAGGATTTTTATGGTCCTCAAAATCAAACTTGATATCAGCCTAAATTTTCTTAAAATATAAACACTATAAAACCTTGTATATCATACAAAAGGTCTGCACAGAATGACAATGTAACTTACTAGTAGTACCTATTTCTTGGAATTTTAGATGAGCACAGATGTCAGAGTAAATCAAAACTTTTACTTGTATTTTGACAGGGATTCCATTAAATCCGGCCAGACCATAAAAATTTAAAAGCAAAAGATGGATTGATTAAAAAAACAACAACAACAACCTCCTGTTGTGTCTACCCAAAATGAGCCGCCCTATGAGAAAACTGGATTTTTGCCTATGCGAAAAAGGCACAGATCAGCTTCGCAGTAACTGCCAAGTAACTGCAAAGCTGATCAGCTCCTTTGTTGTCGCTTCATGGATAGTACAATTCATCTACTTTCTAAATCCGGAATTTCCAGCCTCTAGCCATCTTCTGTGCTTGTACAGCTCGGTTTGTGTTGGACCTGGTCGGAAACCCGAAGACCAGTTCTCGCGTCGCGGCTCAAATGACATCTATCTTGACATATTTCAATCCTATAACAAGCAACTTATGAGGATAAAACTGAATGTTGTTTTCCTTTCAAGTCATACTCTTTCTAACATTTGATTCTATCGGGAATTTGATCCACACATTTTTTGTACAGATTCAGATTTATATGGATATGTAAGTTTAAAATCGTAAAGCAGATAAAAATCGACAGTTTTGCATTGAAAGTGACAATTCAACAAAATATTTTATAATAATTTTCCATGATTACATACATGGTGGGTATTTTATACAATGGCTTAGTTGTAGCCAAAACAGGTTAAAAAAGTTTAGATTGTTTTTCTCGTGTAACAAAGAAAACACCACGTTTGCATTGATGGCGATATTATAAGTTATGAATTAATTACACTTGTAAAAAGCATAGAAGCACTTCTAGTCAGCTATAAATAAACATATTATTATAGAGCAAAGTGTATAAAATTTTTATGCATTGTTGATAATGTGGAACTATTTTGATCTTCAAAAACTGAACCATTGCATGACATAATCCAGCAAAATGTCTTGCAATAAGAGCAAACATTCAGCAAAGTTAGGTCACTGAAACCTATGCAATCAAACATGATAAACTGGCCAAAATAAGTTTAGCACCAGATGAAATTTTCCCCATACAGAAACATTCAAGATTATTATATAACTATAAATAGACAGTATTTCAGACAATGCTTTCAGCCCATTGCATATTTTGTCATATTCTATGATCTGGGGTTTTTCCCATTGAATATATGTTACTAAATTTAGAACTCTCTCTGTCATTGGAAATATACATTGATTACTGTCAAGCAGTAATGCCGATGAAGAACAAATGGTGTTTATTACTGTTTAGTGTATTTGAATTTAGACTTAATGCCCCAATGAACAGTTTTCAGTCATGCTGGGACTATATATAAACTGTATCTATACACTAATTTTTTTACAGATAAAGTAGTTATTTTAAAATTATTTTTATCATGTTTGTATAAAAAGAGTGTTATATAATAAAACAATTGTTGACTATTGAGTCATTGAATATGATGTGATATCCAACAGAGACTACCAATATTGACCTCGGCTTCGCCTCGGTCAATATTGGTAGTCTCTGTTGGATATCACATCATATTCAATGACTCAATAGTCAATAATTGTATATTGTTTATCATAACTTGAATGCGTAAATATATATTTACCATATTTGGCATGCAAACTTTTTCATGAATAATGGCTGGATTTCATCCACTTCAAAAATGTTTTTTTTTCAACATCTTGAATACTTCCTTATAAAACCATTGAGCATAAATTGGTACAATTATTATGTACACATTTTAGTGTAATCACACCTTAGAAATAGTTGTCGGTAAATAGCTATTCATAGCTAATGTTATATATGTTAAAACTATGTGACTTAAAATAAATTTTGACTAGTTGTCTAGCTCAAGTTAGTTTTCAAAAACTTTCAATATTTAAAAAAACAACAACTTAACATCATTCCTATGAACAAAGATTAACATGGGGCTTAACTTATTTTGATCAGTTTATATGGTTTGCATGGACTGCAACCAGGCAGATCTTATGGCTGAACAATTCATTATAGTATATATATATTTTTTTATCTTTTTTGTTTCTCACTTCAGTATATAATATAAAATGTATAAATAGGCAGGGGACATAAATCTTAGCAAGTAAATACATACAAAGAGAAACTTTTGACAGCTTACTGACATCAGAAACAGGTCTCAAGGTTATAAAACATTTTTCATGCTCAGCTCACCTGAGACTAAAATTTATCCTGCTCAAAAATGTTAAAATGCCAACAATTGTTGGCATTTTAACATTTATTAGCAGGATTAATTACAGGCTTTGGTGATCTAAACCTGAAATTTCTGTTTATTTGGGCTATTTTGTCATTAATGAGCAATTTAAATTCTATTATGCTCAGCTGAGCTGAGCATGAAAAAAGTTTTATAACCTCGGTACCAGGTTTTGGGCGATGTCACCCTCAACATCAATGAACTTCTAAATAAGGCATAACAGCTTTTTTTAATATTTCCTTAACCAATAGCACATGACAGGATTATTACTGCACAATATGTCTACTCAGAGTTCCAGCACGTTTAAGCTTCAGGCACATATTACTGGATAGCTTTCATAAACACCTTATGGGCATAAACAACAGGGAACTTTATGTTTAAGCCAAACTCTTCACCTTAAGTCCTAGCCTTCATCACCATCAGAATGACTTGCATCATCCATAATAATATATATATAATAATAATAATAATTTTATCATTTTGCAGCTACTTATTATATCCAGTAATATGGGACTACACTGTAAGACTTTGGACAAGGAAGATTTAATTTATAAATCTGCAAAGTTGTATCCAAAGTAAAGCAAATATATTCAAAATAACAGTTTAGCCCGCTCCATCAAATAATATGAGCTGCAACGTAAGAAAACCGGTCTTCGGAGTTTCCGACCAGGTCCGACACAAACCGAGCTGTACAAGCACAGAAGATGACTAGAAACTGGAAATTTTCGATTTAGAAAGAAGTGAAATTGCACTATCCGAGTAGCGAAACCAAAGGTGCTGGTCAGTTTTGCAGTAACTGGGAAGCTGATTTGCGCCTTTGTTTTCGCATAAGCGAAAATCCAGTTTTCTCATGACGTGGCTCATATGGCTTTGAGTCTTAATAGTAGGTGTACTAAAATCTCTTCATAAGCCATCAAAAGTGTCATCATTGATAACGCCTATGAGTAAGGCTTTTTACTGAGCTGCACTGTCAAAGTAAATGACCGTTTCTGGGCTGTCCATCAATTGATAACAGCTGTTTTTGTTTGAACGGCAGCACAGGCCAAATATTTGGTAACAATTCTGTGATATACTGAGCCGCATCGTGAGAAAACCAGATTTTTGCTTATGCAAAAACAAAGGCGCTGATCAGCGCCTTTGTTTTCGCTACACGGATAGTACAATTTCTCTTCTTCTTAAAACTGAAATTAAAAGCTTCTAGCCTGCTTCTGTGACAGTACAGGTGGGTTTGTGTCAGACCTGGCTGGAAAACCTGAAGACCAGTTTTCTCACGTCGCGGCTCATACTGTAGTCTAAGTTGTTCACTTTAAGGAAACTAGTTCCAAACTTAGTTTCAATAACTCCGGTTATAAAACACATAACAACATAAGCAGTTGATCTGTAACAAATACATAGCAAATTAACTTTACGGATACATAGTCTGTAGGATAGGATACTTTAAGGTCTTCTTAATATAGTGGCTATCTTGTAATTTTCTTGTTTTCAACTGAATCTGTTTTTTCGTAATGAAGACTGTAAACTGCTTCTCATGAACTGTAATATATGTGAAAAAAAGTATTACATTGTATTTGGTAAATAAACTAAAGTGATCTCATCATTGGCAAATTCCACTATTTAATTCTACAGAAATCAGCATATCTTGATGAAATTCCTATTATTGAAACAAACCATAATGATGTACATACCGTCACAATTGTGTATTATGTATTTTTTTCTAAAGTTTTCTAATTTTAAGAAAAAAAAAATAACAAGAGGCCCATTGGTCCTGTAAACGTTCACCTGAGATCTGGGATATACACCAATAAACTTGGCATATTTTTTTTCATAACATAAATCTTCTGTCATTTGCTCATTTCCAGCAAGTTTTCCGCCATTAAATAACATTTTACCTCTAATCCCCATTCAAATGCATAGGCAAGCTAATTTTAACTTGCGGTAAAATAGGTCAAGGTCATCCCAGGGTCATGATTGTAGAACTCCATTCCCTGATGCTTCATGCCAAGTTTCAAAATCATAGACCCTCTGGTTCTGGAGAAGATTTTTTGAAGGTTTTTGCTATTTCTAGCCATGGTGGCAATCTTGGTCATGTGACCTGGACCATTTATACAAACTTTCGTTCTGAAGGATGCTCCATATGAAGTTTGGCTCTTCAGAGCAGAAGATCTTTGACATTGTGAACCCATGACACCGGAGCATGGGTATACTATAAGCTCACCTGGTGAGTCTTCGGCTCAGGTGAGCTAAAAAGGAAGAGTTGAAATTTTGCTTAAACATTTTTTTTAGCTTGTCAATTAAACGATAGAAAAACACACCCATGGAATACACAATTATTTTTTCAGCTGTAAAAATTAAAATTTTCAAGTTAAAATATTTGATATTTTTCTAATTGAACCTCCTCGGCTAGGCGGTTCTAACAGGTACCCACAATGTATGTTTTGAATCGAAAACGAAGATACGTATACCCCTGTACACCCATTTTTTCTGTATAAAAAGAGGTTTAAAGTGGTATAGATTACAGGGAGACGTTATCCTGATGTTTTCTAACATTATCAAACGCCATGTACCTCTCCTGTAAGACTGTGTGGCAAGCGTCTCCCGTGACCTTGATCACCTTCTCAATCTCCTCAGTTGTCAGATTAACGTTCACAGCTACTCGAACACTGCAAATGTAAAAACAGGTCTTCAGCATTGTGTACATGTACTTTCACAATATTGACCAATCAAACAGGTTTGGTAAAGTTTTATCTTTTTATTTTTTTTCATGAATTTGTCATATGTCATTGGTCAAACCATAATTTGTCTGTTACCAGACAGGAAAAGGAAATTAAATGGAGAAGATGGCTGTATATACATTGTCAACGGAACTTATCAAGTATGCAAAAACATGTAGTTTAAGCTGTGGTACTTCTGTTGTCGTTCTCTCTGCTCACTCAGCTTACAATATATTCTCTGTGGTACTTTTGATTCTGAATGCACTAATATCTGGTTGTTGCTTTCTTTTACCTTTGAACACAGAAGCTTACATTTTTTCATGTTCAGAATTACTTTAGTACTGAGTCACAAAATTTTCTGCTTATACTTTAGCTTCTCACCTAGGTAAGGGTAGATCATGTTCTTCATGTTCCAGATACCTGGCTGGTGTCAAGGCCACACCCAGAGACATTGCCTGGAATAAACCATGCAGATCATTTTAACATAGACATATGAGCATGTGCGTGAGAAAAACAATAATTTGGGTTCTGACCAGTCCGACACAAACGGGGCTGTACAGTCACGAAGATGGTTAGAGGCTGGAAATTTTGGATTTAGAAAGTAGTTACTGCGAAGCTGATCTTCGCCTTTGTTTTCACCTATGCAGATAATTGGTTTTCCAATGCGGCGGCTTATATAGATGCTAACTCTGAACATTTTAAAGTGAATAACTTCTTTTGAACTACAGTTTAACATAATAATAACACATGTCACTATGATACTATTTTCAATAAAGCATATTTATTTTCCTATAAGACCATTGTAAGCAACCTCATTTAACGATAATTATATTTAATACAGTCTTTTTCTATGGACCCCAAAGATAGCATTATAATGAGGTTGACCTGTATTTTTTTTTTAAGTTTAATCTGATAACCTTTCATGGGGAAGTGACATTGTGTGCCTGGACCTTACATCAAGGCTGCTATAATCCAAATATTGGGCTGAGAACATAATTGCCATAACCTGGCCCCGAGGTTATAAAACATTTTTCATGCTCAACTCAGCTGAGAATAAAATTTATCCTGCTCATAAATGTTAAAATGCCAACAATTGTTGGCATTTTAACATTTATGAGCGGGATAAAGTACTAGTTTTTGAGTTTTGAACCTGAAGTTTCCACTAAGTTTGACTATTTCAACACTTATGCGCAGCTGAAATTTCATGCTCAGCTGAGCTGAGCTTGAAAAAAGTTTTATAACCTCAGGGCTAGGATGACCAAAAACTATCACAGCTTTAAAGCTTAGCTTTCCAACAGGTTGAGCTTTAAAAACAGCAATATGATAAGGGGCTGTGTTTGCATGACCTGACATTGGCCTCTTTTCATTCTTCATTTTTATTTCCTTTTTACTAGTTAAGAAGTATGCAATTACAAGGGTGTATGAATGTTTAGAAACTTAACAATACCTGGTCAGCTATTTTCTGTAGAGTATGATTATCCAGATCTCTGTCCGCGCTGGGTTCTGACAGACACAAGTGTTTGATGGGAGCAATAGGATCTCCTAGTACCATCATACCCTCAATACTGAAAGAAAAAGCCTATAAGTTGTCCAAGCATGTACTACACATTTCATTCTTGGTTGGACTTTGGTGGTTTTGATTACCTTAAGATCGGGATTGTTTGTGAGGACTTAATTTTCGCGAATATTTGCAAGTTTGTTGCCTCACGAATTTAATGTTCTTGCTAATAAAGAAACTCTATGAGCCATAAAGACTCCTCGAACATTTGTTCGCGAATTCAAGACATTGTGAATTATTTGGAAAAAGAAAATTCGTAAAATAAAAGTCATGCAAAAATTTCCAAATTTACAGTATCAAGTTCTCTGCGCTGGATTCTGAAAAAGCGTTTAATGGTAGCTATGGGGTCACCCATTATCACAATTCCAAGATAAGTTCTTCACTTGCACAGCTGTAGCTAGTGTCATTATGGTCCAAAATGAAGCAATCATGAATAGGTTTTGATGAATTAATGCTAATAATGAGCCACCTCATGAGAAAACCAACAATCTGCATATGTGAAACCAAAGACGCAGATCAGCTTCACAGTAACTGCGAAGCTGATCACGCCTTTGTTTTCCAAACACATATAGTACAATTCCTCTATGTTCTAAATCCAAAATTTCCAGCCTCTTTCCAACTTCTGTGACTGACATAAGCCAGATTGTGTTGGACCTATTCGGCAACCACAGTTGGTTTTCACATGATGCGGCTCATATTTTCATTTTGCCTACCTTGCCAAACCATGAATGTTTGACAGGCAGATATAGATTAACTGTGTAAAATTGGATCTGACAGTCTCTATGTTCTTCAATATTGCATTTAATTCAATGTGAGATATGGTTCTATTGTTCTAAGTGTGTACAGTAAATATATGGGTTGTCAAAATTTTGTCAGAACTTTGTGGCACTTACTTTGAAAGACCTTTGTGTACTTCTTCACATCTTTCTCTTAATCTCACAAACACACCTGCAGAAAACACACAAGATTATATGAGAAAAAAACAGGGGAAAACAGTTATGTATTGACAAGCTATTTTGATGCAAAATATATAAACACATGTTTTTAAGACACCAAGATTCAAACCATCATTCTGTTAGAAACATATTCAATATTAATACTTTTTATTTTTTCTTGTCTCCAAAAGCTTGAAGCTCAGAAATGGCACTTTGAAAAATACTTGGAACATGTTACTTCAGAATAAAACTTTTTGTTATAAACAACAGCCGTACTCATTCTAATTAGCGCACATGCTCCAATAAGTGCACATCCTGGTAATTGCGGAAAAAAAGTGCATAATCCCAAACTGTTCGACTAGCATATTTGCATTTTACACAAATGTTCATATGAATACCATATAACCAGAGGACCAATGGTCCTGTAAAAGCTCACCTGAGACCTGAGATATATGTATACATGTACCAATAAACTTGTTAGACTAGAATGGTACAATGCATGTATATAACCCTAGGGCAGGGTCAGAATAACTCCTGGAGTCAATGTCTTTTTCAAATCATAAAAATTCAGTCCATTTGCCAATTAACTGCAAGTTTTCTGTCATTTAATTACATTTTCCTATTTTTTTCCCATTCCAATGCATGGGAGACCTTGCCGTAAAATAGGTCAAGGTCATCCCAGGGTCATGATTTATATAAACTTTGCAGAGCTCCATTCCCAGATGCTTCACACCAAGTTTCAAAATCATAGGCCTTCTGGTTCTAAAGAAGAAGATTTTTAAACATTTTTGCTATTTATAGCCATGGCGGCCATCTTGGTCATGTGACCTTGACCATTTGTATAAACTTTCATTCCCCCTTCCCAAGGATGCTCCACATGAAGTTTGGCTTTGATTGGCCTAGCTGTTTCAGAGAAGAAGATGTTTGAATATTATGGTCATATACATGTATATAACTCCGGGGCAGGGGCAGACAACCCCTGGGCCTAAAATATTTTCATGAGCATAAATATTCTGTCCATTTGCTCATTTCCAGCAAGTTTTCTGCCATTACATGACATTTTCTTATTTTTTCCCACTCAAATGCATGGGCGACCTAAGTCGACGTTGCCGTAAAATAGGTCAAGGTCATCCCAGGGTCATGATTTATATAAACTTTGTAGAGCTCCATTCCCAGATGCTTCATACCAAGTTTCAAAATCATAGGCCTTCTGGTTCTGAAGAAGTAGATTTTTAAACATTTTTGCTATTTATAGCCATGGCGGCCATCTTGGTCATGTGACCTTGACCATTATACAAACTTTCATTCCCTCTTCCTAAGGATTCTCCACAAAAAGTTTGGCTTTGATTGGCCTAGCGGTTTCAGAGAAGAAGATGTTTCAATATTATGGTCATATACATGTATATAGCCCCGAGGCAGGGGCAGACAACCCCCTGGGCCCAAAATATTTTCATAAGCATAAATCTTCTGTCCATTTGCTCATTTCTAGCAAGTTTTCTGCAATTTAATTACATTTTCCTATTTTTTCCCGTTCCAATGCATGGGAAACCTAAGTTGACCTTGCAGTAAAATAGATCAAGGTCATCCCAGGGTCATGATTTATATAAACTTTGTAGAGCTCCATTCCCAGATGCTTCACACCAAGTTTCAAAATCATAGGCCTTCTGGTTCTGAAGAAGAAGATTTTTAAACGTTTTTGCTATTTATAGCCATGGCGGCCATCTTGGTCATGTGACCTTGACCATTTATATAAACTTTCATTGCCCCTTCCCAAGGATGCTCCACATGAAGTTTGGCTTTGATTGGCCTAGCGGTTTCAGAGAAGAAGATGTTTGAATATTATGGTCATATACATGTATATAGCCCAGGGGCAGGGGCAGACAACCCCCCCAGGGGCTAAAATTTTCCATTAACATTAATCTTCTGTCCATTTCCCATTAAATAGCATTTTACCATTTTTTCCCATTCAAATGCATTGGCGACCTAAGCTGACCTTGCCGTAAAATAGGTCAAGGTCATCCTAGGGTCATGATTTATATAAACTATGATGGGCCCACGTCCCCGATTCTACATACCAAGTTTCGTGGAAATTGGCCCACTGTTTCTGGAGAAGAAGATTTTTAAAGGTTTTTGCTATTTATAGCCATGGCGGCCATCTTGGTCATGTGACCTGGACCATTTATATAAACTTTCGTTCCCCCTTCCTAAGGATGCTCCACATGAAGTTTGGCTTTGATTGGCCAAGTGGTTTCAGAGGAGAAGATCTTTGAAATTGTGAACGACGGACGGACGACGGACGGACGGACGCCGGAGCATGGGTATACCATAAGCTCACCTGTGAGCCTTCGGCTCAGGTGAGCTAAAAACTTAACCTTTTATGATCAAAATGTATTTTGTAACGACAAGAATACTTAAATGCCATAATCATTAACATTTTGGCATGGTTATTTTAGCAGTGTATGCGTCGTTTTCGTTCGTAGTGTGCGCTAATAAGAATAAGAGCTGTCACAGGACAGCGCAGCTCGCCTGACTTGTGCTTTGCCACTTAACTTATCAAAATCTATGACCCATGACCTTGACCTCAAGGTCACTCACGTGGGTTGTGATGGTACAGCATAAAATTTCAGACCAATATCCACAAACATGCAAAGTAGTTTCAACTTGATCCATCAACATAGAGATATATAGACTTCAAAAATCTTTAACCCAAAACTTTAACCAAAAATTTCTAAGGCCATGACCTTGACCTCAAGTTCACCCAGGGTGGGTCATAATGGTACAGCATAAAACTTCAGACCAATATCTACCAACATGCAAAGTATCAACTTGATCCATCTACATGTTCAAGAGATATAGAATTCTAAAAACTTTAACCGAAAACTTTAACAAAAAAATTCGAAGTCTGTGACCTTGAGCTCAAGGTCACCCAGGGTGGGTCATGATGGTACTGCATAAAACTTCAGACCAATATCTACCAACAAGCAAAGTATCAACTTGATCCATCAACATGTTCAAGAGATATAGACTTCTAAAAACTTTAATGAAAATGTCACTAGAGCACGAAATATAGGTCAAGGTCACTAGATCAATGTGGGTGCAAAGTTGGGACATTGAGGAGAAGCCATATGCAAGGTTTGATGGTTGTAGGCTTTATAGCTGATGAGAT
Source organism: Rugalucina vietnamica (assembly GCA_964017185.1). Taxonomy (NCBI): domain Eukaryota; kingdom Metazoa; phylum Mollusca; class Bivalvia; order Lucinida; family Lucinidae; genus Rugalucina; species Rugalucina vietnamica. The sequence goes on from OZ024873.1 coordinate 56,823,887, forward strand.
ATTAAGGGTTGGTTTAAAAAATAACAAAGTCACTGGAGCATGAAATATAGGTCAAGGTCAGTAGGTCAATGTGGGTGCCGAGTTGGGACATCGAGGAGAAGCTATATGCAAGGTTTGATGGTTGTAGGCTTTATAGTTGATGAGATATTAAGAGTTGGCTTCAAAAATGACAAAGTCACTAGAGCACGAAATATAGGTCAAGGTCAGTAGGTCAATGTGGGTGCAGAGTCGGGACATCGAGGAGAAGCCATATGCAAGGTTTGATGGTTGTAGGCTTTATAGTTGATGAGATATTAAGGGTTGGCTTCAAAAATGACAAAGTCACTGGAGCATGAAATATAGGTCAAGGTCAGTAGGTCAATGTGGGTGCCGAGTTGGGACATCGAGGAGAAGCCTTATGTAAGGTTTGACTGTTCTAGGCTTTACAGTTGATGAGAAACTAACACAGCATCTGAGCATTGTACAAAGGTGTTCTAGATATTGACCTCTAGCCCCGCCCCCAGGCATGACCCCACGGGTCCCTTCACATCAAATCACAGAGGACCCTCATATGCAGAAATGTTCCAAATATGAATGATTTCTGGTCAGTGACTATCAAGATATAACAATTTTAAAAACTTTGACCGAAAGTGTGACGCGGACGCGGACGTACACGTAAACGCGGACGACCGAGGTGACAACAATAGCTCTGTGCACTTCGTGCAGGCAAGCTAATGATGTTTAAGTACCTTAACTTTACGTTATTCTGAAAAGTAATGCGCACTGTGCGCTAATTAGATCAAATACGGTAATGCTTTTTTTTCTTTCTTTCTGCAACTCACTTGTATCATTTTGTATGAGATTAAAAGCTTGGATAGCCCCAGCTGCCAGCATTGGGGGTAGTGAGGCTGAGAAACAATAGCCCAAACCAGACAGTCTCTGAAATAGTGAAATATGACCAGTTATTATGATATTATCATTTAAGATTAAACACCTGGATAGCCGCAGCTGCCAGCATAGGGGGTAGGGAAGCTGAGAAACAATAGCCCGACCCAGAAATCTCTGAAATATACAGATATATGAAATTAAATCTTTCCCACAGAAAAAGTGCCTGAACAGATTACCAACTGACCATGTTCTCATATTTCTTTATTTCTAAATATGCAAATCTTCGTATGTGTTAAACATAATTCAAAAGCTAGATATTAGATAAACAAGATTTTTTCTGCAGTGCCTTTCATGCTCAAGCAGGCAACATACCATTTACGTCATCAAGTACAATTTGAAAGCCTAAAAGTGCAAAGATGTGACAAACAGAAAACTGCTACTGCAATGTCTGGTTTGTAAATAGCCAAAAAAAAAAAACAAAAAAAAAAACTCTCAGTCTCACCTGATGATCAACAACATATTTTTTGCCACAACAGAAGCCCCCAGCTCCAGCTATAGCATTCTCTAAAACTGCCGCCATTAGGTCTATGTTGTCAATCTGGAAAGGAAAACAATAATGTATTGCAAACTGAGGCACTCATGGAAACAAAGGCTTTGGTTATCTGTTACTTAAGCCCCTATCTCACTGGATTGCGACAACTGGCGACTAGTTCGAGAATAGTTCGCGACTATTTCGCGACAAAGATAAACGATATAAACACAACTTTCACGTTGCAGTCTCATTGAATAGACATATATGCGACAAATTCGCGAATTTCGGTCTAATTTTGAAAATATATCGCGCGACAGTCGCGCGACATTCGTGAGAGTGTCTCACGACTTTCCCGCGAATGTAACTTATTTCCATTTAAATTCGTACGACAGTCGCGCGACATTCGTGCGAGTGTCGCGCGACATTCGTACGAATGTCGCTTAGTTTTATTTTCTCGCCAGATAGTCGCGAGGTTTTCGCAAGACTGTCTCGCGACCGTCGTGCGACACTCGCGCGACATTCGTACGAGTGTCGCGAAAATTTCGCATTGTAAATTCACCAAAATTTCGCGGCGACACTCGCACGAACGTCGCGCGACCGTCGCACGACAGTCGCGCGACAGTCTTGCGAAATATTTTGGAGAAAAAAATCGCGTAAAATTTTTCAACATGTTGAAAACCTTCGCGACAAGTTCGCGACTAGTTCGCGACACGTGAAAATTCTCACGACACTCGCACGAATGTCGTGCGAAACTGCCGCGACTGAATTCGCGAAACAGTCGCGAGGAATTCGCATGCCAGTGAGATACTAGCTTTATAAGGAACAATTGTTCTTAATCATTGCTAGCACATTTATTATTTGTAGCATATCAGTTATATTTGAGCCGCGTCGTGAGAAAACGGTATTATTGCCTATGTGAAAACAAAGGCGCAGATCAGCTTCGCAGTAACTGCGAAGCTGATCAGCACCTTTGTTTTCGCTACATGGATATTACAACTTCTCTACTTCTTAAATCCCAATTTTCAAGCTTCTAGTCTGCTTCTGTGACTGTACAGGTCTGTTTGTGTCAGATCTGGTTGGAAACCCCGAAGACCGGTTTTCTCAAGTCGTGGCTCATTTGGGAGATAACAAGTCTGAGTAGCAGATCATTTGCTTGTCAATTACCAATGAAAAAATGTGCTTTCAGAACAGTGATAATTGCTCAAATTAAACCAGTTTAGTTTTAAGGACAGTTCAATCAATACAGCTGTTTTCTGAAGATGCTAAATGACCTATCAGATAAAACATTGGTTTTGCTTGAAGAAGCCGTATAATTTCATTTTTGTAGTTTACTTACAGAAACACTGTTACTTCAATATCATACTTATTTATGTTTTATCCATCAGGAAAACATGTCCGTGTAATATATACCCCCTTAAACCCCACTTTTATGTAGCAAAACTGGGGTATGCAGGGGTATACCTATTTTTCTTATTGCACATGGTAATTTTTTCAGTTATACAAATTGAAAACTTTCAGTTAAAATATTTGATATTTTTCTTACTGATGCTCAACACATAGATTGTGGGTACGTTACAACTGTCTCCGGTAGGTGAGGCGGTTCTGGAGGTTCTAACATGTGCATTTTGAAGCAAAAAATGTATACTCCTGTACACACTATTCTTTCTGTACAAAAAGAGCTGTTGTTGGACAGTATAGCTCGCCTGACCTGTACTTGCCACTAAAATTATTAAAATCTGCTTTCAAAGTCCTTGACCTCAAGGTCACTCAGATGGTTCGCTGAGGTGGTTCTAACATGTACACACAATCTATGTTTTGAGCAAAAATAAGAAAAATATCAAAACATATCTAATGAAATTTTAGAATTTTTACACCAATAAAATTTTTGTATATTGCATGGGCATGTTTCCTTAATGTCACATTGCCTTGCAAGACAGGTGTCATCAATGTTAATATTACTTTACACATACAACTGGACTTGCGGCGGCCCCTGTGGCCGAGCGATTAAGAGCGCTGTCTCTTAATCACTTGATCATCTCACCGCTGTGTCTGGTGTGGGTTCGAGCCCCACCTACTGATTGGCCCGTCTCATATGAGCTGAAATAATCTCGAACGGGACGTAAAACTGAATCAAAAACCAGGGGACCAATGGTCCTGTAAACGCTCACCTGAGATCTGCTGTATATACAAATGTTATAGAAAATATTCACAGTATAGGGGCAGATGAAGCCGTTGGGCCATTTATTTTTTTCAGAATAATCAATATACTGTCCATACAAGTTTTTCCCTTCAAATGACATTTTAACAGTTTATCCATTCAAATACATAGGCAACCCATGTTGACCTTGCCTTTAAATAGGTCAAGGTCATCACAGGGTCATGATTTATACATACATTGTAGTACTTGATTCATCGATGCTTCATGCCAAGTTTCTTTGAAATTGGTCCACCTTTTCCGGAGAAGAAGATTTTTGAAGGGTTTATATCATATATGGGCATGGCGGCCATCTTGGTCATGTGACCTTGATTATTTATATATACACTGATTCCCCCATTCTATAGATTCTTCACATGAAATTTGGCTTTGATTGGCCAAGCGGTTTCAGAGGAGAAGATGTTTGAATATTATGGTAATATACATGTATAATGCCCCGGGGCTGGGGCAAATGAGCCCATGGGGTCCAATTTTTTTCAGAATCATTAATATTCAGTCCTACTGCCCATTTCCTGCAAGACTTTCACTTTAAATGACATTTTAAAAGTTTTCCCCATTCAAATGCATTGGCGACCCATGTTGACCTTGCTGTAAAATAGGTCAAGGTCATCCAAAGGTCATAATTTATAAACACATTGTAGTACTTCAGTCCCCGATGCTTCTGCCAAATTTTGTTGAAATTGGTCCATTGGTTCAGGAGAAGAAGAATTTTAAAGGGTTTTTACCATATATAGACATGGCGACCATCTTGGTCATGTGACCTGGATTATTTATACACATTGATTCCCCCTTCCCATAGATGCTTCCTATAAAATTGGGCTTTGATTGGGCAAGTGGTTTCAGAGAAGAACATCTTTGAATATTTTTGTAATATACATGTATATTGCCCCCAGGTGGGGGCAGACCAACCCCTGGGGTCCAAATTTTTTCAGAATTACCTACCTTCAGTCCATTTGCTCAATTCCTGCAAGATTTGCCTTTCAAATGACATTTTAACAATTTTCCCCATTCAAATGCATGGGTGACCTATGTTGACCTTGCCATAAAATAGGTCAATTTATAAACACATTGCAGTACTCTAGTCCCAGATGCTTCATGCTAAGTTTCGTTGAAATCGGTCCAGTGATTCCAGAGAAGAAGATTTTTGAAGGGTTTTTACCATATATGGGCATGGCGGCCATCTTGGTCATGTGACCTGGATTATTTATAAACACATTGATTCCCCCTTCCCATAGATACTTCCTATAAAGTTGGGCCTTGATTGGCCAAGTGGTTTCAGAGAAGAAGATCTTTGAATATTTTTGTAATATACATGTATATTGCCCCGGGGTGGGGGCAGACCAACCCCTGGGGTCCAAATTTTTTCAGAATTACCTACCTTCAGGCCATTTGCTCATTTCCTGCAAGATTTGCCTTTCAAATGACATTTTAACAATTTTCCCCATTCAAATGCATGGGAGACCTATGTTGACCTTGCCGTAAAATAGGTCAAGGTCATCCTAAGGTCATACTTTATATACACATTGTAGTACTCTAGTCCCCGATGCTTCATGCCAAGTTTCGTTGAAATCAGTCCAGTGGTTCCGGAGAAGAAGAATTTTGAAGGGTTTTTACCATATATGGGCATGGCGGCCATCTTGGTCATGTGACCTGGATTATTTATAAACACATTGGTTCCCCCTTCCTATAGATGCTTCATATAAAATTTGGCTTTGATTGGCCAAGCGGTTTTAGAGAAGAAGATCTTTGAAAATGGTGGACGACGACAGATGGACAGACGGACGCCGGATCATGGCCATCCTATAAGCTCACCTTGTGAGCCTAACAGCTCAGGTGAGCTAAAAAAAAACCAAAACAAACTTGACTTACATTAATGCCAAAGTGTTCTGTGACCCCTCTACCATGCTCTCCGAGGACTCCAAATGAAAAGCTCTCCTCCAGAAAGATTCTGTACTTATATTTCCACTTTAGGTCTACCTGTAAACATAACACAAGTATAAGAGCAGGTAGCACTTTCGATTACTTCAAAATCATGCTCCCAAAATTTTTTGGTAGCTTATCTAAAGATTAAAGAACTAATATTGCAATACAGCAAGATTAGGTTTTTTTCATCAGTTCATATTAAAGCAACCTGTGGAGAACATTTCTTAAATTTAACAGCTAAAAATGACATAATGGTTGCTATAAATAAACAGGCTATGAAAAGCTCTAATGGTTACTTACAATTTGTGGTAGAGGACAGATGTCCCCATGTTTGGCATAGATACCCTCCACTACCAGAAACCTCCTTGTCACCTTGGCTTTCTTGGGCATCTGAAATTGAGTCAAATTATTTGATTAGGGGTTACCACAAGTTTTGTTTCATGATTAAAACTTATTCCCATGAATGTGTTAAATGGGATGTTTTATGTGGCCTATCTTATTCAAAACTAACAAAGCTGGAAATTTTGGCTGAAATGAATGTCAGCGTAGCAGCAATTGAAAAAGTTTAAAGACCTCCAGAATATGCCAAACAGCTTATTTGCCTAAAGTCTAAATGGTGCAGTCCTGCATTATTCAGTCATCTTCAGATGAAGCCAACTCCTTCTGGAAGGTACCAAGACTGTGGGTAGTAAACATTGCCCAATGACATATTGAGGTAAGTATGTGATGCAGAGCCAACCGATATGGATTCTCACGCTCTACCCACTAGAAACTTCCCACAGAGGCTCCGCATGAATTTTGGCTTCAGTTGGTCTAGCGGTTTTAGAGGAGAAGATGTTTGAAGATTGAGACAACAACAGTGATGACGACAACCATGATGGAGCATGCCCATCCTATAAGCTCAGCCATTAGGATTTGGCTCAGAAGAGCTAATAACATAAAGCCTTTAGAATTACCTTTTTATCTTCCTTCTGTTGCTCAAGGAGCAGTCTTTCTAGGTCTTCCATGTCATTGTGTTTGAAGTACTTGATCTGACTGCGCGAGGCTACCAAACCTTTCTGTATGGCAAAACACACACCCTCATCACTGAAATAGCAGAAAACATTAACAATTTCAGTTGATGCTAACTTGCTTATTATTCTTGCTACATGGGCAGTTGTGCATCTGTTAAGCAATGAATTTTAGCCTTTACAATACATTTTATGAATAATGTGCCTCATTTAAATCTACTGTAAAATGGGAAATTTTCATGAGACTATTATTTCGCAGATTTTCAATTTCTGAATTATTCGCGAGGTTTTGAATTTGTGAGCGAGTATTTGTGTGTATATGTGGCATACAGAGATTCTTTATTTATAATAGCGAGAACTTTGAATTTTGCGAGGCACCCTATTTGTGAATATTCGCAAGAATTAAGTTTTCTGGAACATTTCCGTCCGAACTATGTTATATGGCCTTCATTTCCGAACTACAGTATATGGCCTTCAAATGGTTTCAAATGCTTTGAAAAGTGTTTGCAACTTCATATGATTTAACTTTAATAACGCCAGAATTTCACCTAGCCATTAAAATTCATGTTTAAACTTCTGTTCACAGTTAAGCCGCAATATCTGAAGTGTGTCACTTTTTTGTAGGCCATACCAGAAAATGACATCTCCTCTCTTAGAGTAGGCTGGAATAGCACTGGCAATTGTAGCAAAGCCGTAGGAGTACAGGATAGCTTCTTCTGTTTGCATGAATTTAGCAAGTCTTTCTTCTAGTTCTAAATGCACATCTGTGATAAAAACATAACCATTTGAGCCGCCCCATGGGAAAACCAACAATCTGCATAGGCGAAAACAAAGACGCAGATCAGCTTCGCGGTAACCGCGAAGCTGATCAGCGCCTTTGTTTTCGCTACTGGGATAGTACAATTCCTCTTCTACTTAAATCCGAAATTTCAAGCTTCTAGCTTGCTTCTGTGCTTGTACAGCCCAGTTTATGTCGGACCTGTTCGGAAACCACATTGTTGGTTTTCCCACGAGGCGGCTCATTTATAACACCTATTTCCTAAATGAAATGCATACATAATTATTAAATGCAAACATTATTGGCTGAATGCAAATATTATGTTTATGTGTTAAGATTTTGAGTAGGCCGGAATAGCACTGGCAATTGTAGCAAAGCCGTAGGAGTAGAGGATAGCCTCTTCTGTTTGCATGAATTTAGCAAGTCTTTCTTCTAGTTCTAAGTGCACATCTGTGGGATTAAAACATGGTATACGACATATTCTCCAAACACTGAATAGCATTCCGACAAAAATGACCCCAAGATCTATTTGTGTTTAGTTGATTACAATCTAATGACACATGTACACCTAGCCATGTATAAGTTGTGCAAAATACACAAGTCGTAATGCAGAAAAAACATTCTTTGGGGTTTCGAACCACGTACGAAACAATCCAGCCGATACAGTCACACAGAATGGCAGGAAGAAGAGAAATTGTACTATCCGAGTAGCGAAAACAAACATGCAAATCAGCTGAGCAGTAACTGTTACTGCACAGCAGATCTGCGCCTTTTTCCCCATAGGCGAAAGTCCAGTTTTCTCATGATGTGGTTCATATGATCCAGTCCATAAACTGTACTTTAGTCTTAATGATGAATATAAGCAAACCGGTTATTATCAAACTTTCCTCATAAGCAGAAGCATGTCTTTAATTGAAAATTTACCATAACTGATTACAATTTTAAAGATCAAGTCAGAAAATGTCAAACTGCAGTAGTACCCATAGTTCCATAGAAGCCTCTGGGACCACAAGATCCAACTCCATACTTGCCGAGGGCTTTCTGGGCGTCAGCCTGTTGATTACAAAATAAAACACAAGTTATACTAGTCCACTGGAGTAAATACCCTTTAGCAACCAATATGTCAGTTCATTTAAAGATGGGTGTCAAACAGTGTAGTCATTATCAGTCATCTCATTTAAAAGCAATTTTAGCAACAGTTCTCATGCATTTTCTTGAGCCTTTTTGTATAGCAACTTTAGGACTTTTACTCCTTAAACACACAATTTTTGCATAACTCTCATAAAATCCAGGTAATTTTAGTCTTTGCAGCAAATAACAGAGCGCTATAAAATTGACAGATTTTTTATTTTATTTCATTTTTTTATGGGGAGGGTGGGGAAGGGCTATGAAACTATGATACGAACTCACCTCAATACTTTCATCTCCTAGCAACCCTAGAAAATTTAAAGAGGCCATATTGATAACTGTTTTTCCATTGATGGTCATAATTTTGTCCGGTCGCCTACAATAAAATAGGAAATTTATTGAGTTAAGTTCATTTAATATCTAAAACATTTCTCTTAACATTTATATACAATATCAAATGCAAAGATTTTGTGCCATCTCAACACAAAACATGGTGCAAAACTTTTCTTGCTGAGTATTGTTCAATTATAAATACAGACATATGAACTTACACTCATTCACTCTACAACTTTATCTAAATTAAATTTAGGATGTATCTTTAAAACAATTGGTTAACTAGGAACTAAGATAAGATCATAATAAGACTAGATTAGCCACACCATGAGGAAACCTGCCCTGCTGGTCTTAAACCAGGCTTAGTAGCCTACACGATCGTGTAGTACAAAAGATGGCTAAGACTAGAAACTGGGATAGTAGAGTCACTTGGGCACTTCACAGGATTTGTTTCCTTTTGTTGCAGCTAACTTAAGATCAGCCATTATATTTATACAGGGTTGGAGATTTTCTATTTGAGCTATTGAATCAGAAAACCAATACTCTGCATATGCATAGAACCAAAGGCGAAGTAACTGCACAGCTGATCAGCACCTTTGCTTTTGCTACAGGTAGAGTACAATTTCTGTACTTATATCCAAAAAATCAAGCTCCTAGCATTCTTCTGTGACTGTACAGTGCAGTTTGTGTCGAATCCCCGATGACTGGTTTTCTCAGGTCACAGCTCGTTTTTTCCCTGATCCCGAGGTTCATGCTCAGCTCAGCTGAGACTAAAATTTATCCTGTGCATAAATGTTAAAATGCCAACAATTGTTGGCATTATAACATTTATTAGCAGGATAAATATCAGACTCTGCAGTTATACACCATCAATTTCAATATATTTGGGCTATTTTGGCAATTATGAGCAGTTTGAATTTTATGTTCAGCTGAGCTGAGCAAGTAAAAAAGTTTTATAACCTCCAGGAGAGTATGTTCCTTACCCTGTGATCATGTTATTCTCCATGGCCTGCAGTACGGGGTGATCATCTGGGATGTCAGGGACCAGGGGCTCAGGCTGCCAGTCACGGACCAACTCATCTTTCTCCTGCAAAGTAAAATCTGGTTAACTGACATTGCAAAGAATCCTGTTTCTGAAACATACCTTGCAATTTTTTTTTTCAAACATACACCTTCAGTCTTAAAAACAAATGAAATAATTTACTATTTTATCTCAAAAGAAATTATGAGACATATACGATGTCAAACAATCTTGTATATAGACATTGAGCCTTTGCTGCCATTTTAGTGCACAATAAAGCTGGGTTTCTTCTTTTCTGTTCTGTGAGATTGGATTCTATAACCAAAAGGCTGGTCAGAGTTATTTTTGAATAAGTCAGTTTTCAGTACCTTCATGTTGAATGACTGGAAAATAATTGGAGATGCATTAACTCATTTATGCCTGGCGTCCTTTTTGTGGGACATAGGCAAACAGCATAGCCAGACCTGTTTACATTCAAAACATGGCATGTGTAGTCACTTATGAGGATATGTGTAGTTTTGGGTACTTAAGTGTAGTCCATCATAGGATGCGTCAAACATCTTCGATTGCCTTAAACGAAAGGCTAAAACAAACAAAAAACTTTGTACACAATTTAATATACATAATATCAGCATAAAATCAGATTAGGCATTAAAATTGATTAAAAATTCATGAACGGTGGTGGCGATGTTTGTTATAAGGGCAGTAGCTTTGTTTCTGGCACACTTCAGCCCTGAAATCATAGTTGTATACCAAGTTGAACTAACTGTACTGGACGGGATGTCACATTTTAGTATATCTGATGAGCAAACTCATAGCAGCGGCAATTTTCGAATCTGGCAACATGACCTTAAAAGATCTCGACAAAGGGTTGGCTGTGCTTAACGACACGTTGTTATCCGTAATAATCTCACAAGTAATGGCTTCAGCCTTTACAATCTGCATATCAAGGTTGGTCTTTGTCTGGTTTTCAACACAATAATTTGCTATCGAACGGCTAGATTGTTTCAATTTTATGAAGTCTTTATGTTGTTTACTTTCAATATGTCTTTTACAATCATATCGTCCACAATGAGCACAACAGAAGTGCGAATTACACACAGTACATTTTGCAAATGCGTCACCCTTGTCTGATCACTCCAAACATGGCCAAAGTTCATGATAAAGGGGCAGGAATTTCTGATTAGCCGGACCACTTTTGAATGTCTGCCTTTTAGTTGAGGGTTTTTCATGTTCTTCAAGTTCATTTTCATTCTTTCTTTTCGACATTTCCACAAAAATATAAAGTTTTTTTTCTTCTAAAAATCTATCAACTAAAATGGAGGCTAAAATCAGTAAGAATTCGCGAGAAAAGTGTAATATTTTCCACCAGACGCTTGATAATCTGTTTATCGAGCCTCTACTCTTAGCTGCTTCACTGCATAGTCATAAGACTTCTATTTTATTGAAGATATGGAATGGTCTAGCCTCTACTCCAACAATTTTGCGCCTAAATGATCGAGATCGAAGATCGAGTTACTTCCCTTAGCTGAGAATAGAATAGACGAATGTCCGGGTAATGGACCGAAACAGACAAAAATGACCGAAAAATCGGAATTTCGCGAGATGCGTAGTTTTGACCAAGCGATCCGTAGAGCGTATTTTAAAGCCCAAATACGTAGAAACTACGCCAAAAACGTAGTTATAAACAGGTCTGCATAGCCCCAGATGTGACGCCGCAAAACTCACCCAAATGATAATGATGGGAGAATCCTTTCATCAAATATGGGTTAAATGTTAACATAATGTTTACTTTTCAAAAGAATAAACATTGTTTACCTTTTCTGTTAGAGCTATTTTATCTGGAGCATATGCCTTGGCAAACATGAGCTTCACAATCCATATTATGAGCAGAGCTTCAAAGATGAGATGGTATGCTGGAGCCTGGAAACAAATAAAACATTATTATGTGACATCCAAAGGTGGTGGTGGTGGTGGTGGTGGGGAGGGGCGGTCACATAAGCTTCCCAAATTATTGGAAGAGCAGGTTTGTACAGCTCAAAACTTTATCTGACATCATCACCTTTTAAAACTGCTTACACTCAACCCCCTTGTTACTTCAGCTCTAATTTTGACCTTAGAAGCATCAAAAGACTGACGAGTCCATGAAGTAGCATGTGAAAGGTAAATCAGTATGTAACGCCTCAAGTTTCCTATAATCCTATTAGACTCCAGTTGCAAACACAGTATTTGTGCTGTTGCAATCTGAATATCCTTTCACATGCTACTAAGTAGACTTGTCGATCTTTTAGTAAGTAAGTAAGTAAGTAAGTAAATTCTTTATTTTGAGAGGGTAGCCCAATTGGTTTGGAACCAATCTTCCTTGGGGCCCTCTTAGAAACAAATTAACATACAATGTGAGCAAGCAAGGGGTAATTTTACAACATCTAACCATAAACATGGGATATCATGTGTTTGCAGCGACATTGACAAAATAAGAATTAAACACATCAGTTAAAACAATTTTACGCGTCCGAGGTCAAAATCAAACTATAACACTCACTGCGCTATATTACAAAGACGTTCCATAGCCAAGTTGGTTGAATAAACAGCAAAAATTATTCAAACTTTTCAGCGGATCAGCAGTATCCATTCCAAGCTTCTTTTTGTCGTCCAACAACACTTCATCTCCCATGAGGCCCTCCCCCCCCCCCCCCAAAAAAAATTTTTGTTTATGACTCAAATTTGTTTTTTTTTTCTCACTCTGACTCCTGAGAATTTTTTTTAATGACCGACCCTCTCCTACAATCCTGGTTTTTATACATTGCATTGTTTAGTGAGACCATTTGAATTCCACTTGAATTCCACTGCCAGCAGAAACATGCTTCCCAGATAACAGAACTCTAGAACAGTCTCAACTTTTTCGACATCAACCTGAACCTCCTTCACTAGTATAAGCAGAACGTGATGAAACACCACAATGACGTCAAACTGACAATGATGTCATTTTGTGAATTGTGTGCATTGGACAAGACCAAAACATGACCTTTTACATGGAATAAATTAATGTTAGACATCGAACATATTTCCATTCTAGAGACCAGGGGATATGGCGTCTATATCACATTGTCAGCAGATGATCAAAGCAGCATAAAGCCAGGACATTAATGAACACTAGTGGACTGTTTATTTCATGAGTTGTCATAACAATTGGCATGTTTCATAACAAGTGACACATTTGTTTACAAAATTTTTGGGTGGAGCACAATGAGATCATGGGCGTTTCGAGAAGTGTTGCTGTTTAATTTGAGAGTGACATCTGGTGCAGCAAAAACCTTTCTTTGTGTTGGCTTGTTGTACTTTCCTTAAAGTAATTAATTACCTGTATAACAGCCTGTAACATGTCATACATTTCCCAGGTTGCTGGAATGATCGCCATTTTTGACAGGCATCGACTCGCTCTAACTATTTGTACAATGACCGTGTCAGCGATTTCGGGTCATCTCGGCCCAAATCCGACATGACCGATTGGGGACACCTCGACTCATACGACTCTAATTTTTCATTCCTGGACACTTCGGATCACTTTGCGGGGCACCATGGTCCATTAGTTTAGTCTGAATATTAGTTTTGTGATGTCCCATCCCAGTGATTAAAAAGTTAAACGGTTTTTGGATGTCTGCACAAAGGCTCAGTGCACGCAGGGAACTGCTATGTATACATGGAATTCTTAATTATAGCAGAATTTATCACCTTTAGCAGCACGCTGACAGCTCCATGCATTTCAGTGCAAACAGACCAAACAGTCGATAGCCATTATCACAGTTCCATGGAGGACATTAAAGAATAAGTGAGTAAATGAGGTTAGCAGAGGTATAAAGTAAGTATGTTCTCAATTATTAATCACTGGAATATATGAAGTGGCACTGTAATCACATTTTACAGTCGTTGCTAATACACTGATGAACGTTTCTTATCACGTAATCTAATAACTTATGAAGAACGTCGAGAAAAGGCTTTGCAAATCTGGGTTTCAAGTAGGCGATTTGGTGCTCGAAGACGACTGTTTTGTCATTCCAACGTACCACAATGTACCACAGAGTCCCATCCATTAGTTACATTAATGAGTTGCATTTCAGTAACGAAGAAGCCGACTTCGTTACTTTTATTGTATTTCAGCGCTCGATAACAGTTTAAGTGTGTATAGTCTAGAGCTACAAACTTCTAGAAAATGGACATGCAGCTTCGACTTCAACTTTATTTTGATCACTTTTCTTTAACTAGTAAATTTTACCCGTCGAGAAGGACCTGGGAGAAGTAGGGGAACGAACAGAAAAAAAAACAAAACAAATTTGACCTTTGACCTCGATGACCTTTGACCCAATTGGACCCATAAATCTTAATCAGGGATCAACCTGTATACACTCACCAAGTTTCATCCAAATCGGACGAAGGACTGCTGAGATACAGAAATTTGACCTTTGGCCTCGATGACCTTGACCTTTAAAAAATGAACCCCTCGAGCAAATATCCGGGGCCGCCCACCACCTTCCCTCCAAGTTTGGTGAAGATCGGCCCAAAGACCTGGGAGAAGTAGGGGAACAAACAGAAAAAACATAAATTTGACCTTTGACCTCGATGACTTTGACCTTTCAAAAAATGAACCCCTCAAGCTAATATCCTGGGCCGCCCTCCACCTTCCCTCCAAGTTTGGTGAAGATAGGCCCAAGGACCTGGGAGGAACAAACAGAAAAAACCCATAAATTTGACCTTTGACCTCGATGACCTTTGACACAATTGGCCCCATAAATCTTAATCAGGGATCAATCTGTATACACTCACCAAGTTTCATGCAAATCGGACCAAGGACTGCCGAGATACAGAAATTTGACCTTTGACCTCGATGACCTTGACCTTTAAAAATGAACCCCTCGAGCTAATATCCGGGGCCGCCCTCAACCTTCCCACCAAGTTTGGTGAAGATCGGCCCAAGGACCTGGGAGGAACAAACAGAAAAAAAACACATAAATCTGACCTTTGACCTCGATGACCTTTGACCCAATTGGACCCATAAATCTTAATCAGGGATCAACCTGTATACACTCACCAAGTTTCATGCAAATCGGACCAAGGACTGCCGAGATACAGAAATTTGACCTTTGAACTCGATGACCTTGACCTTTAAAAAATGAACCCCTCGGGCTAATATCCGGGGCCGCCCTCAACCTTCCCACCAAGTTTGATGCAAATCGGACCAAGGACTGCCGAGATACAGAAATTTGACCTTTGACCTCGATGACCTTGACCTTTCAAAAAATGAACCCCTCAAGCTAATATCCCGGGCCGCCCTCCACCTTCCCTCCAAGTTTGGTAAACTGCCCAAGGACCTGGGAGGTGTAGGGGAACAAACAGAAAAAAACATAAATTTGACCTTTGACCTCGATGACCTTGACCTTTCAAAAAATGAACCCCTCAAGCTAATATCCCGGGCCGCCCTCCACCTTCCCTCCAAGTTTGGTGAAGATCGGCCCAAGGACCTGGGAGGAGTAGGGGAACAAACAAACAAACAAACAAACAGACAAACGTTGCTCAAATTATAGTATGATTACTGTAAGATTACACAATTTGAATACAACAGTCAGTCGGAAGCTGACAAAAAGCCAATGACGTAATAATTTCAACCGTGTTAGAATTTAGCGTCCACGGTTAGAGTTATGTGTGTTTATTTTTGTAAACAGAACAAGTTATTCGATCAAGTCAATTCTGACTCAGCATTTATTATGAGTTATCATACTATAAGTAAAAGATATTGACCCTGATAATAATTTTAGAATAGAAGAAATGAATTATTATGTAAAATTGAAAATTTGTAACTTAAAATGTAATCTTGAAGCAACTAAGGTTGCTAATGTTATCTTTGTTTACTTTCGCTGTCTGAGGACACAGGCTATACAATTAAAGATTCGGGGTGATCATCTGGGATGTCGGGGACCAGGGGCATACGGTATACCTCGGTCGAGTCTTCCACTCATGGTGGGACTTGTAGATTTTGCCAATCTACAGTTACGGTGATAACTACGTTTATTAGCTTTACATTTATTTGTGTACTGCATGCACCTTCGTCCCTGTTCCATTCATGAGGTTATTGTTCCAATTCTGAGATTATGGTTGTCACGGGTGATATACATGCTTGTGAAACTGAATATGGCATTCACCATTGACTCTGGAAAACTAGGCAGAGATCGGCTATCATTCTTCGTTATTCTCTCAACCAGTTGTCTAATTTGCAGCTACATGTATGTCATTATGATTTTCAGGAACTTGTGATAGAACGTGTTCTATGCTATTTTTGTGACTTCTAAGTCAAACAGGGCCCAGTTGTTCAAAACTAACGACGTCGTTAGTTAACGTTTCGTTAAAATTTCAAACATGAATATTACAAATACACTGTTATTTTTTGTTGAAAAAATGCGAGAATCCTTTGCACTGCAAAGGATTCTCGCATTTTTTCAACAAAAATAACAGTGTATTTGTTACTCTAACTGATATTTGCTTAACAAATTTATGTCTTAACGATATCGTTAAGCTAACGATGCTTTGAACAACTGGGTCCAGGCGTATGGTGATGGCACCAAAACTGTTCCGTACGATTCGACTGAAGCACTGCATGACTGTAATGCGGCTGTTCCAAAAAAACTTTTGATTTGATAGAAAATTATCCAGTTACTTGTTGCAGACCAAAGCTAAGGAGCAGGCAGATTTGTTTGATAAGTTTCTCTATGCAAACGACACAACAAAAGATGCTTGAGTGTTTCTGTTTGGTGCAATGTTAACAGGCGAAATAACCATACTGTTATTGCTCAATTGTCGCTGTTAGCACGATATCGTTTCCTACTCGTTATTCTTAATTCGGCTTACCCAGCTAGTGGGCTCCATCCTCTCCGTATTTCCAAGAACATGAATAAAGCTCAAAGTGAGCAACATTTTCGCTCGCATTATTTTCAATGTTCTGACATGATTTCATAATATATTCCTACGATATGAGCTCACAAATCAAAAGTTGATACATACAGTCCATTGGATTAAGTTACCGGTCATGTACAGTGAGAAATACGAGATAACTGGTGATCAATTGATCACATTATGGTCATTGTACTCTATAAATCAGTCCATCTATAAATAAATAAATTGCGATTTTTACAACTGTGTAAATTGAGAATTTTTAAATCAGTCGTAATATTCCTCCTACCTTTGCGTGAAGCATAAATAAGTATCTAAATCTAAGCAATCTAGAAGCATATATGTGATGTTGAGAAAATTTTCTGCATTCTAAACCTCATATTTTATTATCATTTTAAGAATAAATTGTGGTGAAGTTGTTTTAGAATTCATGTGCATGTTGAAATTACATGTAATATTATAAATTACGTTTCCGGTGATCTGTTATTATAAGATACGACAAGAGACAACGGGCCGCCGCATAAGAACCAACAGTATGCATAGGCGAAAACAAAGACGCAGATCAGCTGTGCAGTAACTGCATAGCTAATTAGCGTCTTTGTTTTCGCTAAACAAATAGTACAATCCCTCTTCTTCTTCTTAAATCCGAAATTTCAAGCTTCTAGCCGGCTTCTGTGACGGTGCAGGCTGGTTTATGTCGGACCTGGTCGAAAATCCAAATTGTTGGTTTTCTCATGCGAAGGCTCATTAATATGTAACCCTGCTATTGATCAGTCGTGGATTCGTGCGACTTATTGTGATAATTATTTCAGTGTCATAGGCATGTTGCCTGATCTGTGCTTTTGATGCTTGGAAAGGCTCAATACATGAATATTAAAATACGCAACACATACAAGTTCAACTGTAACGTATGTATTTGACGTTTTGATAAAATCTCTTTTCGAAATGTCTTCCAGACTGCTCGTGACATATGATGAAATGAAAAAAAACGTCATTTTATTGATAAAATTAACGCCAAAACGTCAAAAACCATAAAAAGCAAATTGTGACGTAAACGTCTGGATGAAGGTGAAGATGCCAAATATTGTGCATGCTTGGTAATCTGACGTCGACTTGAAAATGTGCAATAAAGATTAGCCTAATTGCATACTTGGGTGCCATTCCATGTTGCGTTAAATCTCGTTAATGGAATGCAAAAGTGCACCATAATGAATATTGAGCAATTAACGTCATTTACATTATTCGATGTGGGCATTTTGTGTCCACACGGTATATATCGAACCAATAGACGGCACCACAATGCTATTCAAGCAACAATGACACCACAGGTACCGTAGAATAAGGACACCTACGTTTGTTTTGGCATTGACGTAGGTGACGTTAAACGTCCCAAATCATAACATAATGCTACCAAAGGACCAATGATTACCTCTGTAATCACTTTTAACAGGCTTGGAAACAATAAAAGTGGTTTTGGTTCAAAGTTGACTTTAATTGATCATGCTTCTGGCGTGTACCACTGTGGGTCAATGATGTTATGCGCACGCCATCAAGCATACGTACTTCAACTGCTGTAATTTGGCGTTTAGATACTGCTTTCATGTAATAAGATCAGTTACATCACAGACTTGCATTACAAAGCCAGCCTGCAATAGCTCAAAGTGTTTGTTGCGTTTCTTTATTCCTTAAGTATAGATATTTGTGAATATATCGGTCAGTCTTGGGTTTTATTTCAAGTCCACGCTTTGAAACACCAATGTGATATTATCTTCAACCCAGTAATTGCGTATTTCTTTCATTTGTATATGGTGTCATCGCTTTGTCGAATGTCTGCACTTTTAATCTAGTATTGCAATTTGATGTTGTTAGTCCAGATGCATGCATAGTCTGATAGAGTACACGTCCTCTCCTAAGTCCACTAGGTGTGCTTGAGGTCGTGTTGCCAAGGCCACATATATTACGACGTTCGGTCTTAATCTCAGTTTTCATGGCGATGAGAGTTCGAGGCTACTATCTTAACGGTGCACGACACTTTGCCGAAAACCACTTCGCCGAAAAGACATTTCGCCGAAACGACAAAATGC
Source organism: Rugalucina vietnamica (assembly GCA_964017185.1). Lineage (NCBI taxonomy): Eukaryota > Metazoa > Mollusca > Bivalvia > Lucinida > Lucinidae > Rugalucina > Rugalucina vietnamica. Next base: position 56,842,717 of record OZ024873.1, read on the forward strand.
CGAAACTTAAAGTTTGTTAATAGGAAAATGGAACTGAAAAGAAATACCCGTTTTTTTTTTTCTTTTCTTATTTTATTTCTTCCTTTAATGTTGATATTTTGATGTGTAATGAATACGGTAAGACTCATAACTAGAGTGGGTCCCACAACTAGCCCGATTCCCACAACCGGGCCCATCCCACAAATGAGTCGAAAAATCTGACGTCATCCCAGCAAAACGTTTTCGTCGCGGCAAGTGCATTATACTAACGGAGGTCTGTGTGAAGAGGTATGCTCTGTTATCACAAAGGCCTTTGTCGCGGGGGAGCGCAACGCTTCTTATTTGCAATCGGTCCGTTTGTGAGAATGATGTTAGAAAGCCGGCCTATTTATGGGGGAAATCGGCTCCCTTTGTGGGAATCGGTTATGAAATCGACATAGTTGTGGGAATCGGCCCAGTTCAGCAGTTGTGGGAATCATCTACATCTACATCGGCGTATTTGGGGGAACCGGCCTAGTTCTGAGTCTTACAAAAAATTAAATTTTGAGCATTATCATGGAAATATAAATTTAGTGTCAGAAACCTAAGATAATCATATGTACATGCATGTTATAATCCTTAATCTGTGACCGTGTCAGACTTGTGACCTGAGGATAACCAAGGACTTTCTACGGAATAACTAGTGTTACAAAACTGACTGAATCTGAATCTGAATCTGAATCTGAATCTGAATAGTTTACTGGTGACACGCCAAATGACATTATTTCACCAGGGGGTTCGGATGGGGGGAAATTAGTCCCTTGAACGCACGAGTGAAGCGAACTTGGACACACAATCATCTGACATTTCAGCAGTAGAAAACAGAGAGTCAGGGAGGTCATTCCAGTCCCTGATAGTCTGGGGAAAGAAACTACATTTAAAGGCCTCTATACTAGCAGATGGAAGCTGAAATGCCTTGGAGTGGCTATTTCTACAACGGGATAGTCTTTGGGATAAGGTCATCTGTAGGTATTCTGGCTTTACCCTTCAGACCTTTGTATAGTAATATAAGTCGATTATCCGTCCTCCTTTTCTTGAGAGATTCCCATTTGAGTTGTTCAAGAATGCCAGTCATACTACCTTCCTCGAAAGTATAATTCCTAGTTACAAATCTAGCGGCACGATTCTGTACCTTCTCCAATTCCTCCTGGAGGCATTTAGTATGAGGATCCCACACAGAGCTTCCATATTCCAGGACTGGGCGCACCAGTCCTTTATAAGCTGCTTCTTTAACATCTTGGGGGCAAGAAAATAAGTTTCTCCTCAAGAATCCAAGTGTTCTGTTGGCTTTAGTACAGATATTATTGATATGGGTATTCCACTTGAGGTCATTTGTAATTGTTACACCTAGATATTTAATGCAATCAACATTTTCCAATACCGTTCCCTCGAGAGTGTACGAGGCTTCAATTTTATTTATCCGCTTATTTGTCAGCTGCATCATGTTGCATTTGACAGGTTGAAATCTCATGCCCCATTTTCGGGCCCAGCTCCCTATTTCTGAAGTTTCAATGTATCTTCTACTGTTCTAATTTCACGGTAACAAACACAGTCATCAGCAAAAAGCCTGATTTGAGAGTCAATGCCAACGGGTATGTCATTTATGTACAAGGAGAACAACAATGGACCGAGAACGGTGCCCTGAGGGACACCAGACACAACAGGGGCCCAGTCAGATTTAACACCATTAACTACTACCCTTTGCTGCCTGAAGCACAAAAAAGCATTTATCCATTCCAATGTCTTTCCACCTATACCATAACTAAACAATTTGCTTTTAAGAAGTTCATGTGGAGGGGTGTCAAAAGCTTTTTCAAAGTCCAAAATAAAGGTGTCAACCTGACCCTTTTTGTCCAATATTTTTGCCCAATCATTTATTACTGTAATCAACTGAGTTTCACAACTATGCCATTTCCGGAATGCATGCTGTTTGTCCGACAAAAGATTATACTGGTCAAGATGACCCATGATATTTGAGCAGACAATATGTTCTAGAAGTTTGCAAGGAATACAAGTCAAAGAAACTGGGCGGTAATTACAAGCAAGGGACCTGTCACCTTTCTTGAAAAGTGGACAGATATTAGCAAGTGACCATTCCTTGGGGATTTCACCCGTATTGATTGACTGCTGGATGAGATGTGCAAATACAGGTCCTAATTCCTTTGCCAATTCTTTTAGGACTCTAGGATGGAGTTCATCAGGTCCTAAGGCTTTAGATGGGTTCAGACCTTTAAGGAGTTTTGTTACTCCTTCCTTTGTAACAACAATTTCATCCATGAATGGGGCCGACCTATCCAGAAGTGGGACTTGGGTGTGTACCGTTTTGGTGAATACATCTGTGAACTGTCCATTAAATTCTTCTGCTTTTTCGAAATCTGATTGAGCAATACCACTTCCATTTTTCTTTTTCAAAGGGGGAATGCCTTGGGTATCTTTCCTCTGACTATTGATATACCTATAAAAATCCCTACACATAGAAAGTTGTAGCAGGTGTGAAAATATACAATAGCCAGATAATCCAAAAGATATCCAGATTATCCAAAAGATAACTGCCACTGGAAAGTATATGCAATGTTAAACTGACCAAAGGACACAGTATCCATATTGTCCTAAAATCTTTTTAAAGAAAGTTCCATGGGAGCCTGCGTGCCAGCCCCATCAACCACTAAACTGACCACAACATCTGTACATAACTTTAAAGACGTTTTAACTGTAAATAGTCATTTGAAGGACTGCTGTGTCATTCACCATTCGCAGTGTTGCAGGGCCTTCAACGTGCCAGAAGGATCTCGGCTCTTTACACGGAAGAAGAAGAAGAAACAACATCCACTCTAAGACTGACTAGCCATTCAATTTTTTGTGCGATGAAAATTTTCAAAAAGTTCTCAGCAGAACTTGTAAAGTACTCATAAGTACAGGGCTTTTTTGATTCAGTATCTAAGTGAGTACGAGTACTTGTAATGATAAGGCGAACCTCAACAGGCTGGTATTGCATACGGTACCGAAATGTCTTGCACGAATTTTATACCAATAGAGTCAATAGTCGCTTGTCAAAAATTAGAAGTATGGCGATACTCCCTGCAACCTGGGAGTTGTACGACACTTTGCAAGCATTTTTAGAGGTAACAAATTGAGTGTTTGCATCACCTTTGTTGTCCGATATTGTGTTAATCTAGATTGTACAAAAAACTTTACCTTTTGCACAATTTTAACAGGTCAGAGGAGATATTCCAGTTTTTGCAGCCATCACCTGATGATCACCTGATCAAAGTTACATAATCCATGTGATTTACAATAGGACATCAAAGAAATACTGTCCTGCAAATGTGTCAGTTGATATCACAAATGTATGCAAGTGGACAGGAGAGGTACTAGAGGTGTGACGGTGTGTGAAAACGAAGCATTGTGTATCTGAATAGTCTACTGATGACATGCCAATGTCAACATTTCCAGTGTCGGGAAACAAAGTCCGTGTATGCTATCATTTGTGTATGCATCATACGACAGAGCATGCATTTTTGCTGTACAAAATTTCAGAAATTGCAAGAAATTGCGTGTTGATATTTTCATAATTGAAGAAAAATGTTTTACACATATCGTATCACATGCAGCATATTATAATCTCTTATTATCAATATTTCCTTTCTTTGAAACAATTGTGATTATTTACCATGCAGTCCGGTAACATTGCACACCTAAGGTATTTCATGCCAGGTCTGACGTCAAATATAAACACTGACAAATATCACTTTAATACCATGAGACACTTTAGTGATTCAATAATTAAATTGTCATAAATACATGTGATACCTCCCTCATCATCAGGTAGACTCCAGGAAATGAGCTGTTAAATTCTTCAAAAAAGTACCACTTTTTAGTGAAAAATTTAAATCTCCCTGAAATGAATCAAGAATTTCCCTATATGTTCTATACATTTTTCCAAAACCTCCCTGAAATGAAAGAAAATCTCCCTGATGCCTCTTTCCAGCGGTATCACGATTTACCGGAACAGACTGGAACGGACCGGAACGGGCCAGAACGGACCGGAACGGACTCCGAAAATAGCATAGCAGACCGTTTCGAGGCCAGTTTTTGTCTACTTGCTAAAATATCACGGCAAGAACGACCGGAACGGGCTTAGAAAATAGGAAAATGGGCCTTTTTCTATCTACTTGCGTAATTTATATGACCGGAACTGACCGGAACGGACTCTGAAAATAGCAAAACAGACCGTTTCAAGGCCAGTATTTTTATGTACTTGCTAAAATAACATGACTAAAACGACCAAAACTGCCGGGACGGGCTTAGATAATAGTACAATGGGTCAGTTTTTATCTATTGGGCCGGAACGGGCTTAGGAAATAGAACAACAGATCGTTTCAAGGCCAAGTTTGCATCTACTTGCTCAATTTAAATGACCGGAACGACCGCAACTGACCGATACGGTCATAAGAAATAACATAATTGCCCACGCTAGTGCAAAAGATACAACCAGACTGGGAGAAAACCGGAACCTTCCAAAATGCGCCAAGAAAATGACTTAACTGTCTATGCAAGTGCAAAATTACAAACAGAGAAGACAGGAGCAGACAAAAAAACAAACAAAAACACAAAAAAAAATAGATAATAAAAACTGTCCATGCAAGCGCAATATGTTCCAGTCACAGAATGCCAAACCGGTGCGTTCAAATGCAAATTATTCATTATATATGAGCCGTCTCGTGGGAGAACCAACAATGTGGTTTCTGAACAAGTCCGACACAAATCAGGCTGTACAGTCACAGAAGCAGGCTAGAAGCTTGAAATTTTGGATTTAAGAAGAAGAAGAAGTGTACTATCCGTGTAGCGAAAACAAAGGCGCTGATCAGCTTCGCGGTTACCGCGTAGCTGATCTGCGCCTTTGTATTCGCATATGCAGATTGTTAGTTTTCCCATGTGGTGGCTCATATCATGAGCCACTGGTCATGACTGAGACGGACATAGCAAATACCAAAACAATAATATTTATGCATGCCAGTTTATATTCTCTCTGCTGTGTCTCACGATTTTCGCGCGACTGTCATATACATGGGTGGTTCCCGTCTTTTATTTGTTTCATATATTTTTAATTCTAGAGAAAGAATTGAGTTTTAATTATGACAGTTCCTCACCATTTCTTACTTAAGATATGAAAATTATATCCTACTTCTCGTTACGAGACATGTGAAGCGGATAAAGCTTATGATGTTGATTCATGCACATTATAAATGTATAAGATATATGTGAATGAAACTGGAAAATATTTGCAAAATGTCTTGTAGTCTCCATTGATTTCATAATTAGACATTGAATTTTGAAAAAAGCGAAGACATTTTGGGGAATCCAGGAATGGAAATGTCTGTATTTCTTATTTTTCCTCCAGTTGCCTTAAATAAATTGTTCAAAGGACCATTTCGAAAACACGTCCATGCAATATACAGAAAATATTTTGGTAGTAAGATGATGAAAATTTTCAATGAAAAATATTTGATATTTTTGCTCAAAACATAGATTGTGGGTACACGTTCGAACCGCCTCGGCGATCTATGTTTTGGGGCACAAATAAGAAAAATAGGTATACCCTGCATACCCCAGTTTTTCTATATAAAAGTGGGGTTTAAGGGGGTATACATTTCACGAACGTTTCTTCTGCAATGTGCGAAAAGCAATATCGTCAAAGCAATGATTAAAGCGTTTCAGCGATCAAGTATAAAAGTTATATCGTCATGATTGATTATGATGCTCCTTTACTCAACTGTACTAGAACTACGATTCAATTATACCTAATTATACAATTATGTTATTATGCTACCTTAATCTTAAATATATTTGTTTATGAAATTTGTATGATCAAAGAATACATTGGTCTTTCATATTGTGATAGCCCCATTATCACGTTAATCAGTGTTGTCAGTTTTTCTCTTATTATATGGATGGAACACTATGACGGAGGGATGGGCAGAGACTAGCCTTAAGATATATGAATTCATTACGTGTTCTCATGTTGTTTACATAATTGTTAAACTTAGAGAGAATTAGAATGAACATTTTGAAATGAAATGAATAAAGAAAACACAGAAATACAAACAAACACAACATTGTTTTCATGATGATTTCAGTTTATGAAACTAGTAAGATGACACCTCCATATATTATCGTAGGTGACACCTCTGTATATCTTGACATAATAAACACCAAATGATACTATCAATATGACACCTCCGTATAGTATCGTAAATTTCTGATTTAACACCAAATGAAACTAGTAAGATGGCACCTCCGTACTGATTAAACACCAAAAGAAACTAGTAAGATGACCCTTCTGTATATTATCGTTAATTCTTTACGGTATCCTGACAAAATCCCCCCGGACAGAATCCCCCCACTCTTTTTTGTTTACTAGGACAGAATCCCCCCAGTATATCTTGCAAATAGGACAGAATCCCCCCCCCCCCCCTTTCTCAGACAGAATCTACTTCACATAATTGAGCAATCTTTGAATTTATTTAGATATTATTAAGACGACTATAATAAGTGGTGATTAGAGAAAATTAAGTATGACAATTTGGTTAGTTTCAATACCTTTTACTATAACTTAGTTAATTACTCAACACATAGAAGTTTGTGTCACCTCATTATTGCTATAAGCAGGAATTATAACATATTAAGATGCAGCTTAAAAAATAAAAAGCAAACAACATAATTATCCAATCATTAGCAAACAATGAATAAAGAAACTTTTTTGATGCAAAAATAGTTGACATATAGCTGTAAAATGTAACAATATGACTGTGGAGATTCTGACCGGGAGTGGGGGGATTCTGTCCTATTTGCAAGATATACTGGGGGGGGGGGGGGGGGGGGGGGGGGGATTCTGTCCTCGTCAACAAAAAAGAGTGGGGGGGGGGGATTTTGTCCTACACTCGTCAACACCAAATGACACTAGTAGTCGGCCATGCTTAATTTCTACAATAACTCATGATGGCATTTTTTGTTAATGCTCGGCATCCAGGCTAGAATTATTCCTTGGGATACTACAAACAACATAGGGCCGGATGCCAAGCGTGACTTTGCGTTTTAAGGTCACAGTAAGGTCAAAGGTCAACTAAGTGCATTTTTGTAAGAAAAATAATACTTAATTTCATAATATGTACTTTTTTGTCACGAAAATGTTCAAAATAAATAAAAAAACAGCTGCCAATTCATATGGAATGACCCAGAGGCTTGCCACAAGAATTAATTTGACACATGGGTTCGATACACAGGAAGGTCAGAGGTCAAAATGGTGCAAATAAGCTGAAAATGCTTACAAATACAACCGCTTCTTTTCTTTATCTTAATTTGCTAATTCAATTATGAGTGAAACAGTTGTAAATAGACATAGTGTTATGCAGAGGGCCAAAGATGTAATTTACCTTTGTTTAAAGTAGTAAACATGCCGTATTTGTGCTAATAAAGCACCCCAGGTTAAATCGCATTGTGACAATACAAAATAAAATGTTACAACGGAACTTGATTATAAATTAATGTGGTATACATGTAAAAGCAAATGTAGCTTGGCTACTGATAGACATAGAGAGCTGAAATTGGTATCCGCTGATTGCTAGGACAATGTTCTATAATTTTGTAATCAGATATATAAATATTTTGATATTTTTGTGGTATTGATATTAAAAAATATGCAACCAAGATGATAGAAGTAATTTTCTTGGATCATGATTTTCTGTAATTTTCATTATTTTCTTCATATTTTACATAGTATTTACAGCATTCAATATAATATGGTTTATCTATAAGACTAGATGGCAATGCTACATTGTTAGAGCATTATACTGATACCATTTTCAGGGCTCTCATGGCATTTGTAGCCGAGATATAAGTAATTTTGTTGGTATTCCCACTTCATTTTTGGTGATTGTTTTCTAATTCATAAAGTCCTCATTCATATCCATACAAAAATATCTTATGATTTATATATCTGATTATATGATTAGAGAACATTGTCCTTGCAATCATTTGATTCCAATTACAGTCTTAGTAATGATTTGATTCCAAAAACAACCCTGTAGGTCTATCAGTAATCAAGATACATGTGTTTTACATGGTTTCCTTCTTAACTCCGCATCTATACTCCGATTTCTAACGATTTTATTAATGGTCATGAAAAAAAAATCTAATGACTTACATATTTTAGATTAAATGCTTTAATAATACCTAAGCAACCATTTAATAGCACTTTTAGGACCATAGCGCTTTTGGCTGCCGAGAAACATGTCATTTTGTAGATTTACCTGTTTATTTTGTTTTGTTGTTTTTTTTCTCTCATAAGGTTTTCATTAATATTCATGAGATTGAATATCAGATTACTCTTTTATCAGACTTCAGGGTGATTATATACATTGTCATAGCATTCGTTTGATACCTCTTTCAGTATCCTAAGTTTACTCAGAGCCCTTGAACAAGTGATTTTGTATGTGTACTCAATATCTTTTCTTATTTTCTTCATTAATATTCATGAATAAGTAAGTTCAATGATTTGAATATTATTTTTACATTTCAAATTGCTATGTCAATGCATTACTATCAGACCAATCAAAGTGTCTTAGAGCATATTCTTGGTGGGATATGGGTTTGTTTGTAAGTTCATTCTATACTTTAGAATCACGTTATAGGAGTGGGCGTGGAAACTATGTAATTTCATATCATGCAAATGTGCTCATTGTTGATTATATAACCTACCTAAAATCCTTAAATGGCAATAGATTTTCCCTTGCTTTCCCCAGATGTTCAACACTTTAATCAATATTCATGAATATGCAAATGAGATTATTATCATATATGCCCAAGACATCAATAAATTTGTCATTATACTGTATAACTGGTGCAGTAACAAAGTGTGATAATGATAGTTTAGGATTAAAATTAGTTTATTCATGGATATATAAACATTTTAAATCACTTTTAATGTTTTCATTAAAATTCATGAATATGCAAGTTAGTTAATTTGCAGTACTTACGCGATGAAAGGCCTATGCCTCAGTGTTGACCCGAGACCAGATTCAGAGGTCTAGGACTAGTAACAGCAGAACTGGGATCAATTTTGTAGGTACACCCTCATGCTCATGAATCACATCAACAGTTGTCATGGAAATAATGCATTTTTCATAATGCAATTGGGTTTATCGTGTACGACAAAATTCTTTGCATTTCAGGGGTCCCAATGGACGATTTGACCCCTATGAAAAATTGTTCTGGGGGTGCAAGTTAGGTCAAATTAGCCCCGCGGGTCATTTTAATTTGCAATGAATTGAAACGTTTTATATACGTCGGCAATACAAATTATTTTAAATCTAGCCTTTGTAGCGTTCTATATATGTCGGTGCGCCTAGGTGTTGTTATTACTAGGAAAGATCATTGTGACTTATAAATAGCATTTAAATTTGTAAAGAAAAATGGATCTGAAATTCCGTACTACAAACATTGTGCAAGCTACTCTGAAATGATTTTGGCAAAAGCTGTACTTGTATCTATCCCATAATAGGAAGTATATTCCTCAAATTGTTCTGTTTATTATTTCTTATAACTGCATGTCTGGTTTTGGGCATATTAAGCATAGTTAGACACTGATAAAAATAACATTTATGACAAATTAGATTATAAAACAGAGGTTTTAGAACCGAAATGCACCTAGCTGACCTTTGACCTTACCATGACCTTAATTCGAAGATTCAGACCTGGCATCCGCCCTGGGACACTTTGTCATACCCTAAAGAACATTTCTAGCATGGATGCTGAGCATTAACAAAAAATGCCATCAAAACTTTTTTCTAGAGGCCCTAGAAATTAAGCATGGCCGACTATAGTTAGATGACACCTCCGTACATATTGTCTTTTGTCATTATTCATGACAAAATAACACAAATGACGTACCAGGGACAAAATCTTCATCATTGCGAAAACTGCCCATGCAAAATACAGAGATTTTTTTTTCAGTTGTAATAATTGAAAATTTCGTTGGAAATTTTTTATATTTTAAATAAAGTTGCTCAAAACTTTAATTTGGGGTACACGTTAGAACTGTGCCGCCGAGGCGGTTCTGACGAGTACCCACAATATATGTTTTGGACTAAAGATAAGAAAAAATGATATACCCCTGTTATCCCCAGTTTTACTATATAGGGGGTTAATATCTCACGGACTTGTTTTCATGATGATGATTAAGTATGACCAAAATCATTTCCGTGGATTATCTATTTTCATGATCATCCTTGCGAATGCAAAATTCCAATTCAAAATTCAACTGGCCATTTAAACTAGTTTCAAAGTTTATTTCTCCCAGTTACATGAAACATGTAAAACATAGGAAATGCAATCTTACAAACAATATATAAGTTTGGCGACACACACACAGACACACTCACACTCTAATGTACTCATGAGGGCAACCTACATGTAAATATATTCTCTTGGCTAATAGATATAACTACTGTCTGAACACCATCTTCCAGAAACTGCATTTTTCCAAATCACACTTTTCTCAAAGACCTCAAGAAAAACGTGAGCATGTCACCATTACCTTTCTGCGTATGTCAAAGAGACTGTTCAAATACTATGCAGCTGAAAATATGGAAGAAACTAGCAGTATACATGAAACTCAAGGATTGACATCAACACCTGCTGATCAGCTGAGACATAAAGCACAGACAAATATTTTACTGTCTCCTATACCAATGGAGCCTATGGAGAATCAGAATTATGAAGACTTAAGCAAGCAAGTAAATGTATTATCTGAAGTGGTGAAAACCTTACAAGGACAGATCAGTAAAATACAAGATTTTATGAGTGAACTTAGCAAAACTACTGTCAGTAAAAAACAGTGTCAAAACTCAGTAAAGACATCAGAACACGAGGACTCAGTTATTCTGTTACCAGGAACTGAAGTTGGAGCAGAAACCATGTGTAACCTGTTCAATGAAAATGCTCCTCCTGTCCATCCAGGAACATCCTCTTATAGTGCAGCTGCTTCAAAAACAGTAAAACCTCAAACCAAGGTTATCGACCAAAAAGAAACAAACAAAACTAGAAATGGACATAAAATAGTTGATAAACCTATTCAACCAATAATCAACCCAAGACCATCAGCTCCAAAAACACTTCTAATAGGAGACTCCATTCTCTCTGGAATAAACATGAAGGGATTGAATAAAAATGTTGAATGTCACTCAATATCTGGTGCGACAATTAAGACCATCATTGACAAGATTCAGATTTATGATCTGAAATGCTTTGACAACATAATTATCTATGTGGCTGGAAATGATTGTGCGAACAAGAATTCAGAATGGGACTACGAAATAATTGAAGAAAAATATGACCAGCTGATCAATCATATTAAAAACAAAAATGCTGGAATCAACCTGTACCTGTGTGGGTTATGCCCTCGTGTTGACACACTTGTGAAAGACGTGAATGACATGATAAAACAGTTATGTGAACATCATCAGGGAATTTTTGTTGATGTGCATAAGGCTTTCTACAACAAACGCAACCAGCTTAAAGTACCAAGGGACAATATACACCTTGCTGCATCAGGCACCAGGGCTCTACTAGGTGCCATCAACTCTCATATTGACATTGTGGAGAATTTCAAAACATGTGCTCATAACTTGGGCACATCACAGTACAAATACACTCGACCGGGAAACAAACAAGATGGGCTGAACCAGGCTTACAATGACAAGAATGTTGAAAGATGCTTCAAATGTGGACTTACCAATCATAAGACACACCAGTGTTTTCACAAAAACCAAGTTCAATGCTTTTCATGTAAATTTTATGGACACAAAGACACAATTTGTTGGAATCAAAATTACCAATAGGACTATGGCCAATATGCCTGTGTGAAACAAAATATTGTTTCATTTGAATCAGTAAACAGATTTGACTCTTTAGCAAACATTTGTGAATTCTGTAGTGATGTTAACTGTATATGTAATAATAACAGCAATATTTCTTCAAATATGACATATTTTAACAGTGACAGTGCCAGCTCCCATAAACCAGTGGAGCAATGTAGTGACGATGACAATTCTGAAAATAATTCACAATCAATTTATGACTTGTCTACATTAATAGAAAATAATGTAGTATATGATAATACCACAAATGAAAATAATTCTTATGAAAATGATGTGCATGAATATGATATTTTGCATGAACACCAATCTTCCATGAGTGCCCAAAGTATGTTAAATTTAGGTCTAAGTAAAAAAGGGTTTAAAATGGGTCATTTGAATATTCAGGGAATCCAAAACAAAATTGATCAAATTGATTTACTTCTAAATAGTTCTCAAAATAACATACATGTATTAGGATTGAGTGAAACCAAATTAAAAACTTACCATAAGAACTCAATTTTTGAAGTAAAAAATTACCAGATGTTTCGTAAAGACAGAACTATTTCTGAAGATAGACCTGAACATGGAGGTGGACTTATTGTATATGTTAAAGATGATATTAATTGTAAAAGGAGGCTTGACCTTGAAAGTGAGAGAATTGAATGTGTGTGGTTAGAAATTTTTCAAAAACAAATTGTAAAAGCTTTTTGATAGGAAATATTTATAGACATCCAAATGAAACTATTAATTGGAATGAGTGGTTTGATAATTATTTAGACAAAGTTTTAGAATGTGAAAAGGAAATATACTTAATGGGTGACTTTAATCGAGATCTTACTCAAGATAATATTAAACAATCCTGGCTAGAGTACATGGAATCTTTTGGTCTCTCCCAATTTGTAAATATGCCTACTAGGATAACAGATCAGTCAGCAACTTTAATAGATCACGTTTATTATAACACACATGCAAATATTTTGACTACTGCTGTGCCACATTTGGGCTTAAGTGACCATTTTCCAGTTTTTGTAAATAGGAAAACAAATGGTTCATGTGGTGTAAAGAATACCCACTATACAATAACATATAGATCTTTCAAAAATTTTAATCAGAACAAATTTATTGATGACTTAAAATCAACCCCATGGGACATAATTAAAGTATTTGATGATGTAAATGACATTGCTGAGACCTGGTCAACTCTATTTTGTGAAACTGTTGATAAGCATCTACCTTTGCGACAACACCGTGTCAAGCACAAACAACAACCAAAATGGCTTACAGCAGATATAATTGATGCTTTTAAAACTAGAGATAGATTTAAGTCTTTAAATAATCAGGCACAATATAAGATTTGGAGAAACAAAGTGAGTAAAATGATAAAATCATCAAAGAAACATCAATATTCTGAAATTATAAATGATAATGTAAATAATCCCTTTGGTGTATGGAAACTTTTTAAAGAACTCGGGGGCAAGTAAACGTACTTCTGGTACAAGCATATTCTCATTAAAAGTCAATGGGAAAACAATTGAAAATCCCTCTGAAATATCTTCTGAGTTTAACAAATTTTTTGTGTCTGTTGCATCTAAGCTAAAAGAACCTATTGTACCTTCTAACTTTGATAAATTACAAGCATTTTGCAATGAAAAATTAACTGAGAATTCAAATTTTTCAATTCCATCCATAGAGCATGAAAAAGTAGAAAAATATCTTAAAAATATTGATGTCACTTAAGCTACTGGATTGGACAACATTGGACCAAGGCTATTAAAATTGGCAGCACCATATATATCTGAAAGTCTAACTTTTATTTGTAACCAAAGTATAAGAAATTCTGTCTTTCCTGAAAAATGGAAAGAAGGCAAAGTGACCCCACTTCACAAAAATGGTCCAAAAGATGATACTAATAATTACAGGCCAATCTCTGTATTACCAGTAGTGTCAAAATTACTGGAAAAGCATGTGCATGATTCTCTAATGATGTATTTATCTTCAAACAGTCTATTACATTCAACTCAGTCTGGCTTTAGGCCTAATCATTCCTGCGAGACTTCTTTGTTACAGATGATTAATAGGTGGTTAAATGCAATCAATAGCAGTCAGATGATTGGGATGGTAATGATTGACTTCAGAAAAGCCTTTGATCTTGTTGACCATACACTACTGCTTAAAAAACTCAAATACTACAAAATTTCAGAAGCGACTATCAGCTGGTTTTCTTCTTATTTGTTAGGAAGGAAGCAAAAAGTTTTTGTAAATAATTCATCATCAGAATCTGAAAATATAATATGTGGTGTCCCGCAAGGATCTATTTTGGGTCCATTATTATTTTCAATATTTATAAATGACTTGCCTTTGTACATAGATAATGTTTTAACAGACCTGTATGCTGATGACACAACTTTTTATTTTATTGACACATCCCAAGCATGTATTGAACAGCAATTACAAACTGCATTGTTTAAACTTTCAGAATGGTGTAAAGAAAATGGAATGTTGATAAATACTACAAAAACTAAAGTTATGCTTATTACCACACCACAGAAAAGAGTGTATCTAAATAATTATGTCTTTCAATTGAAATACAGTAATGAAGCATTATCAGTGGTGGCATGTGAAAAGATTTTAGGAGTTTTAATAGACAATAATTTAACATGGACAAACCATATAGATGCTGTTGCAAAGAAAATTGTTTCTAACCTTTGGCTACTGTCAAGAATTAAATCATATTTAACTACTAATCAAAGAGTTCAATTTTATAAATCTTATGTTCAACCCCATATTGATTATTGCAATGCCATCTGGGGAGGTACATCTCAAAGAAATCTTGACAGGATATATAGGCTGCAAAAAAGGGCTTGTAAAATAATTTTAGACTATCAGTATGATAATATAACTGACAGCATGGAAGAATTCAAAATCCTTAATATTTATGAAAGAATATATCTTAAAAAAGCTAAATTCATGTTCAAAATTTCTAACTCTCTGACACCAGATTATATAAATGAAATGTTTCACTTGAGGCCTTTGAATAATACTCTTCAGTCCCTCAGATCATCAGCAGCCATAAATTATGTGTTACCAAGACCCAATAAAGAACTCTTCAAACAAAGTTTAATTTACTCTGGTCCATTGATTTGGAATAATTTACCTGATACTCTTAAACAATTAGGCACCATAAATAGTTTTCATAGAAATTGCATAAAATGGATTAAAGGAATTAATGATATTCAGACTTAAAACATTATTGTATAGTTGTACAGGCTACTATTTTGGTGTGTGTGTGTGTGTGTGTGTGTGTGTGTTTTGTGAGTTACTTTTTTCCACTTTCTGTATATAATGTAAATAATGGAGGGCCTCATGGAAGATTAGCTTGTATTTTGTTGCTAAATGTGTAACCCTCTGAAAATAAAGTCTATTATTATTATTATTATTATGTACGAATAATTTACTTGCTTGATTATTTTGTTTCATAAACTATTTTAAAGGTTTACATGAGCGGCCTTACCTGAGAACCTTCTGTTCCTACGCGCAGGATATTGAACACGAGCGTATTAACAAAAGTATATATGTCCTAGATTCTCTGTTTCAAGAACCATGTAACAGGACAAGAAATATTCCATGGACCCGGTTATTGAATTGAAACACGACAGAAAACCATAAATGGTCAAAATCTATTGGCGCGGGAAAAATCGGCCACACATGATGTTTTATGATTGCCATTAAAAATTGAGTCTGACATTCGTTATTTTCGTTTGCCTGTCTCTGTGACTTTGTTTGCCTGTCTCTGTGACTTTCTCAGTTTTTCATTTTATTTTATTTGTTGCTGCGGACACGTACTTGTGTACGTCATCGGTATATTTTCGCATTTAATTGCCACATAATGGTACATTTTAAAGGTATCACAATTTAACAGATCCTTTGTTCAAAATATGCATTTCTAACGGTAGGTTAACCTACAACTTTGTTTTGTTTCTTATTAAAATAAAACTGCCACAATTCAAGGCACTATAAAGTTACGAAACGTTCATCAAAACGTACACGACGTCTACTATCCATGTTAAATCGGGACATAAAGCTATCACCAATGATATTTTGACATATCTTAAACTTACATCAACGAGGGTGCTATCTCTTGTCAAGGGAACTAGCACCCAGTCGAGGGCCCTAGCTCGGACAGTAATGTCAATATTCACCAGGGACGATGTTTCCACGGCATTTTTTGCTTGTTTATGATGAAATATGCTTAATTTTATAAGATATATCGCTTCATATAACTGGATGGTCATATCGTGTACGAAAAAAAAAAGAAAAAAAAAAAAAAAAAAAAAAAAAAAAAAGAAAAGAAATAGTGGTACCTGATCTTCCCGTTGACAGATTTTTGGTTCAGTGTGCTAAAGCCAGGTCAAAGTTGTGTTCCAACCGTACATATTTCTACGATCAATCCGTGCACTGAAAGGAGTTAAGTTATTTCTCAACAACACTGCATTGCCGAATTTTTCAGTAGATCACTAATAAAGATATAAATATTAATAAAATGCTCGGAGACATGCTTTTGTTAACTGTTTCCACCGAGGGGGCTAGCTCGTGAGTTCCCGGTGTGTCGAGGGAACAAACTTCCGATTACTCTTTTTGGAGCTAGTACCACTAATTACCATCCGTGAACATGGTTGACAAAAGTTGCAGACAAATAATTGACTGAAGCTTAAAACATGTATATAGACTTCATAAACTTTACTTAATTGTTCAATAGATCATCGTGTTTGCTGTGCATTTTAGTGACTTAGCTGATATTAATTCTCAAACCCTAGCACTCACCGTTCAAAAGTTTCAAATTTCACCGAAAATTTCAAAATTCTGTATCAGGTAAAGTTCTCAAAAGTTAACCAGGTCATCTACTCCCCAGCTCCATCCAGTATACCAAATATGAATGCTCTAGCTTAAATATTTTTTTAGATATTTTGCACACAAGATTTTCAAATTTTGTTTTCAAAGGGAGATAACACCAAAAGGGGCATAACTCGGGAATAGCTCGGGTCAACTATTTGTTTTATGAGGAATCTGTATATGAAATTTCAATCCACTAGCATTCACTGTTCAAAAGTTTTAAATTTCACCAAAAAGTGGAAAAATCAATCAAAATTTCAAAATTCTGTATTTTTGTCAGACATTGAGGTAAAAATCTCAAAGTTTATCAGGCCATCCACTCCACAGACCCAACCAGTATACCAAATATGAAGGCTCTAGCGCAAATACGTTTTTAGCTATCTTGCACACAAGATTTTCAAATTTCTAAGGAAACTCAGAAAAGGGACATTACTCGAACATGAAAAAATACGGGTCAACTTTTTTTATGCGGAATCTGTATATCAAACAGATCCCTAGCATGCACCATTCTGAAAATACAAAAAAAAAAAAAAAAAAAAAAAAAAAAAAAAAAAAAAAAAAAAAAAAGATTGTCCCCTTCTAGAACCAATAAATCCTTTTTACAGAAGACACCTAATAAATATTTACACAATATATGTGGGTGCGAAGCTGGGGTTAGCATACATATGAACCGTCACTTAATCAACATCTCTTTGAATATACGTTTTTGAAATATTTTCGTCATGATAACAGCGGATGGTATGTTTTTCATTTATGCGGTGCTTAAGTAATTTATGCATCACTCTAATATATGAATGCTTTACATACAGGCACTAAAGGATGGAAACGGATAACTCTTAATAAATAATTTTTCATGTACATGTATTCGCCTGATTAGTAACGGTATACATGTATACAGATAGGTTACGATTGTTGCAGGTTTTTTGCGTAAAAAGTCGCTATGGCGAAAGCAATCCCTGCTTTGGTCAAGGTAGAGTCACACTAGTACTTACGGATGCTTGCAGGCAGGTCTTCCGAATCTATCCGTAACGATTTGTATCTTATTCGTTATCATCCGTAGCTATGCGTATCGTATACACAAGTTCTTAAGATGTACATGCATTTTTTGAAAATATTCAAATTTCAGGCATGGATGAAAAATCAAAGTCAATACGTAATAACACCTTACTTTATGCATGGCATGTACGGACACGATACGCATAGACACGGGCGATAGCGGATAAGATAGGATTTATTACGGATAGCTACGAAAGACTTATCCGCAGGCACCCGTGTGTGATAGTGTGACTGTAGTTTGACCTCAAGCATTGGTTGCTGACTCCATAGCGACCGCATCTATACGCAAGTAACCTACAGCATCCATATCATATCCGTATATATCCATAGCTATCCCTGTGTAAAAAAATCTATCCATGTTAGCCCTTTAGCGTCCGTATCTAACCGCATTCATGTGAGACATATTATTCAAAGACCCGCCCAAAAATTCGAACACTCCATCCGCAACTACATGAGAATCACGTGGTATTATATTCATACAAACTTATTGATAAATGAGCGACGACACTGTCACACACATTGCATTTTCGAGTTTTCTCCTATACATGTGGTAATAGAGGTATACCACGATAATTCCTCGGCTTCTTAAGGATGGGGGTGAACACTCTGTGATTTTACATTACCCAAATGGGCATTAAAGTGATCCTCTGACCAAACTGGCACCCATGAGCATTTGTTCTAAGGGTGCAAGGTACATCCTATAACTCAAACGCTTCAAATGGCAATAGAGTAAATCTGGATTTATGTCATTTTCATTAATATTCATAAAAATGCAAATGAGATAATTTTTATCTAGGTCCAAGACATCAACAAATTTGTCAAAAAGTATTATTGGAACAATAACAATGAGCCACAATAAAGCCCACAATGATAGTTCAGGCCTAAATAAGTTTTTATTGTGATAATTGATTTTTAATTGTTTCTTTCTTTTCATTTTAATGTTTTAATGAAAATTCATTTATATGCAAATTAGATATTTTTCAAGACTTATCATAGGATGAAAGGGCTATGTCTTAGCATTAAAATGAGACCAAGTTCAATGATCTAGGCTAAATAACAACTGCGATATCTTCAATTTTCTATGTGTACCCCCATTATTAAAACGCAAAAAAATGAATATTTAGTGTAATATAATAAAACATAGCATAAAACGCAAACCCAGTAAAATTCTCTCTATTTACGTCGGTCAACTCCGGCACAGGAAACCGTCAACTTCACTTACAATGGAGCACCGGCGGTGTACAAATTGACCGTTTCCCAGGCGTGTAAACGGATGCACCTTCAGAAATCATGTTTCATCATGCGGGTGGGTCTTCAGAGGGGTTCATGGAGAAAATCCATCCCGTTCCCATCTGATACCGAGATTTATGGGCTAAAACATGGCATTCGAAACAGCGCATGTTTCAAGTTTTAAAACACTTTACATCGGAAGTCAATCAACGATTATTGACAGGTGACGTCATTGTTGTCTCTATTTACAAAGTAAATGCTCTCCCCGAAAAAGGGCGAATACTCATGCATATTTAGTAGTATGTACTCTGAAGCGGTCTGTTTTGCTATTTTCTGATTCCGTTCCGGTACCTTTCGGTCCGTTCCAGTCGTTATGGTTATGATGATGATAAAAGCTGGCCTTGAAACGGCATGTTTTGCAATTTTTAAGTCCGTTCCGGAATATGTCAATGATAAAAACTGGCCTTGAAACGGCAAGTTTTGCAACTTTTGAGTCCGTTCCGGTCCGTTTCGACCCGTTCCGATCGTTATGGTTAATTTAATAGATAAACCTGGACTTGAAACGGTCTGTTGTTTTGCTATTTTCTGTACGTTCCGGTCGTTATGGTTATGTTGATGATAAAAACTGGCCTTGAAACGGCATGTTTTGCAATTTTGGAGTCCGTTCCGGTCCGTTTCGATCTTCAAGAATATGCAAATGATAAAAACTGGCCTTGAAACAACAAGTTTGGCAATTTTTGAGTCTGTTCCGGTCCGTTTCGACCCGCTGCGATCGTTATGGCTTATTAAATAGATAAAACTGGACTTGAAACAGTCTGTTTTGCGATTTTCTGAGTCCGGTCCGTTTCGGTCCGTTCCGGCCCGCTCCGGTCCGCTCCGGTCCGTTACCCTCTTTCCAGCTCATCACATGTATGGTCATAATATGAAATGTTAGCAATTTCTATCAGCTTTTGAAATATTGTGGCTTAAACATATGCATTGCACTGGTTTTTTCAACCCTCTTGAAAAAATTGGAGGCAATTTGTCCCCTAACATTGCGCACTGCTAAATTAAATGTATATTTCATAGCAACCTGCAATTTTATCTGCAACAGTTGTATTTCTGTCAATACATATGGCACCCATGTGACAAATTACAAACAAGAAATTTCAAAGAAAATCAAACTGTGTATGGTGGTACAAAAATGTCACAAAGTATTTCAAAATTAAACAAAATCACATAATGGTGCTAAATTATTTCGTCAGAGAGGAAGGAAAATCATTTTTGTCTTAGAATTAATCTTGTACACTCTTGTTGGTGTAACATACGAGAAAATAGCATCGGTAGTCCAATATTGCTTGAAAACTTGTTGCCATGCCCTGTGCGCAATGTTGGGGGCCGCTAATACTTATTTACAAGTATTGACATTTGAGCCACATTATGAGAAAACCAATATTTTGCATGTGCGAAAACAAAGGCACATAAGAAAGCAAAGTAAAACTGCGGAGCTGATCAGTGCCTTTGTTTTCGCTACATGGATAGTACAATTCCCCTACTACTTGTATCCAAAATTTCAACCATCTAGCCTGCTTTTGTGACTGTACAAGCCAGTTTGTGTTGGATCTGTTCTGAAACCACAGTGTTGGTTTTCTCATGATGCAGCTCATTTATTCCAGGCCCCAGCCTATCACCTTGTGTTTGAAGCTGTACTCATAATATGGATTGTGAAGTTACTGTTTTCCAAGGCATATGCTTTGGAGAAAACTGCTCTTACGGAAAAGGTAAAGTATAATGGTAAATTATCCAGGCCTAGTGGTTAAGCGCTAATTTCATTACCAGACTTAATCAGTCATCTCACCAGTCGCCACTGTGTCTGGTGTGGTTTCTTTAGAGCTCCAAAACAGACAGATATGAGACAAGCCAAGCACAGCTTGTGGCTATGCAAGGACTGGTGCTTTTTTCTCAGGGTTCTCCAATTTTCCTCCACCTTTCTTACATGGAGGATATGTTAATGGTATGCAACTGGAAATATAATAATTGCATGTCTCATTTAAAGATTTAGTGCATGGCGGTATCTAGTTTAAGCATTTGTAATGAATATTATCACAGTAAGCCTATACGTACATTTAAAGGTAGCCCCCGCCCATTGGGGCCTGGAGAAATAGATGGGCTGCTTGTGCCTCCAGGCAAAGCTTTTTCACTGCTGACTGACTATCTTATTACTGGTTAACTGCTCAGGTCTGAGCTTGCCCAGGAAAAGAGGTTTCAAGTCAAACCATCTGCACCTATAAGCCTTTTTGGCTTGGTTGGATGGTTGTTTTATTTCAAGCACTTGTTGGATGTCATGACGTCCTCATTTTGGGTAAAAGTCCCATAAAGTGGAGGCAGCGTCCCGACATGACCTTGGCTGTTGACTGGGACGTAAAGCATCAACTCAAACAAACATTTAAAGGTAGAAACTAGTAAGATTATGACTTAATTGTCACTGGTCAGTCGCGGCAAGTTGCCTGCGTTTAAGATGAAAGGAGAATATGTGTATGTATACTATGTGTTTAAGTGACAAACTTGTAGTGAATAAAATGCTGAAATAGTAACAGGGCTTCATGGGAGATTTGTCTCAAGAATTATCAACCTTATCATAACACACTGTATTATAATGTTGTTTTCAATATAACACGGCTATTTCATGGCTCCCAAATTGATTATTTTGCTATAGTTGTATGGTAATTAACCTCATTATAATATGATTCACTTATAACACAGTCTGTTTCCATGGAACTCAAAGATAGCATTATAATGAGGTTGGCATGTATTGTTGTTATTTTTTTTTCCTCATTATTTCAACAGGAGAAAGAAGAGCTTATACAAGATTACCAGCCAGAGCCCTTGACCCCACATGTTCCAGATGACCACCCAGTTCTACAGGCCCTTAATGATAACATGGTCACCGGGTAGGAAAGAACATTCTTATACAGTGTACTGCATATTTTCTCTGTTGAAAAATGACAAGTTTCTGTTTAAACATTTAAAATGCTTTTTAATTTTATAGCAATGTTTGCATAATGATTTATTTTCCTCTATTGTATAAGATTTTAAATACATTTTGAAGTTCCTTCTTGAAAATATAAATTTGTCGCATTGGAAACAAATAGCAATGAATTTATGAATATGTTCATTTATAAGCCTGAGGAAATAATTCTGTTTACTTTCAATATACCCTCGATATCGTAGTTAAACTATCGATCGACCTTAAATTTACCTTGATACTTTATACGCGCTTATATTTATTTTTAGCCAGAGAGTGACAGCGAAGTATTTTTGGATCGATGACCTTGAGTTTGCTTCGTTTACAATGTAATCAGATATTTAGCATGTGTGATCAGCCATCGTTGTTTTAGTCAAATCATCCAAACATAAAAGTCATAGTTGTTACTTGGTGGTTATAATTGAGCCGCCTCATGGGAAAACCAACAATGTGGTTTTCGAACAGGTCTGACACTAACCAGCCTATACAAGCACAGAAAATAGCCAGAAGCTTGAAATTTTGGATTTAACTTGAGTAGAAGAGGAATTGTACTATCCGAGCAGCGAAAACAAAGGCGCTGATCAGCTTCGTTTTGTTTTCGCCTATGCGGATTGTTGGTTTTCCCATGAGGCGGCTCATATATTAGCACATTTCTGCCGTCAGGGCATCCGCTTGTTGGCTCATTTGCTCATGCACACCAACAACATAAGTATATAGTAACTGTGTCACATTACGAAAACTTGCCCATGCGTTATACAGATTTTAAATATTTTTGCAAAAAAAACATCGAATGTCGAACCACGTTAGATCCGCCTCGCCGAGACCCACAATCTATGTTTTGGAGCAAAAATAAGAAAAATAGGTATAGCCCTGCATATCTCATTTTTGCTATATAAAAGGTTAACGCGGACATGTTTTCGTGATGGACTCTCCCAGCTTCTGAACACCATATTGCACATGAGGCTTTTCCGTAGACAACTTCTCGGACCAGCGATGTCATGTTTCAGATTTTATTTTCAAATACTTGATGGTATTAGAAAGAGGGGAACTGAACTTCCGTAAGACAACATGAAGATTTGTCTGACATTAAACCCCAAAGCTAATCGAATTGACCGAACGATTTGTTGTGTTAACGGCTGTGTTAAACGAAGACATAGACTAGAAACAATGTAAATTTTAACCCAGCTGTCGTGTAAAACCACATAGAGGACCATGTACATACTTGACAGACGTTTTGCGTAGTGAAACAGTGTCGTAGGGTGATCTGGGGGAAGAGCATCGGACTCCGTATCAAGACCCCCAAATGCGGCGGCGTGTTGTGTCATTGAGCAAGACTCATTAACTCGCCTGCAGCTATGTCTCCGTCTCGACACAAATGGACATTTGTTGACTGGGATGTAAAGCCATTACCAGTCTGACAAAATTAACCATCAATCTATTATCTTCAACGTATCTTTACACTGATTCATTTGTCGCTGGCATGTCGGCTTTTTAATTAACAGATACAACTATTTATTATCATTTCTCTCGCTCTTGAAATTCAAAAGGGAATAACTTTAAAAGGCATAAAGACAACTTTCAACTAGAATGTCCATCATAACCATGGTAAACAAATATTAAGTTAATATCAAAAATAATCTCTGGGGTCGAGGCTCATGTTCCTATTGAACGACCTTATATAGTTTTATATTCGTGACAACCATGCTAAATAATGACCAGTCATTGTTGAATTGTGGTTCAGGGTGTGCATTTTATTCCATTCACAATACGGTGTTGTGTACTTGTGTTACAAAGTATTCATATTTTCCTAAAGTTAAACGACTTTATTGTTTACTTCAAAAGGAGGAAGCTTTGGTGTTTGTAAGGTCAAGTTTATCCTACATGTACATAAAACTGGATGGATTGTTTACAGTAAACCCATTACAAAAACATGGCCATGCAATACAGAGATTTTTTTTCAGTGGTGAATATTGAAATTTCACCAAACAAAAAATGAAATTCTTAATATTTTTGCTCAAACATACATTGTGGGTACACGTTAGAACCGAATACCCACAAGGTATGTTTTGGATCAAAAATAAGAAAATTAGGTATACCCCTGCAAACCCCAGTTTTTTTGTTTTTTTTTCTAAATAAAAGCGGGGTTGAAGATGCATGGTATCCATGACGGATACGTTTTCCTGATGCTTTTGTATGTGTTCAGTTAAACAAAGCGCCTTTGAGGACAAAATACCACTTGCATATTCTTAATATTTAAATGCGATTCAGTAGTATGGCGTGTCAACGGTCACATTTTGGTCTGTGTTTCAAAGGCTGGACAATGCATGTCACGAGAAGATGACAATAAACAATGCAAGGATTATAGTCATAACGCACCAGACATTTGTAATCACGCCTCACCTACGGGGAAGGGTGAGGGATAGCCGGTCTAAAGTGCGGGACAGTTTTTCATTGTCCTGGCAATGCAGGGGAAATGATGGGGTTTTGAAGGGCAGGACGAACAGCACGGTTTCGACTAGAGGTCTCTAGCTGAAGGCATTGAAAACTCTGGAAAGTCATAATCCCCACCCTTCCCCGTAGGTTGGGGAGCTGTGGTTACACAAAAATGCTGGACACAGTTTGTGAACCGTTGAAAATTCGCCATAACCAAGTCTGACGAAAAATTTTTGTAGGACGATTGGATTGATATCGGTGTCCGTCATTCTAATAGCGACTGGCTGCACCAGTCTTCTTTCTGCATCTGCTGGGTTTGTTCATAAAATTGTGGCTAGAATAATTGAATGTCCTGGTTGATTATCCAGCCTGATCATGGTTTTATGGGACACAATGTTTCCAATCTCACTGTGGTCAGGTCGACGATGTTAAAATTAATCTTTTAGAAGCCTCCGTGGCGCAGTGGTTAAGTGACTCACTTTGTTATCAAGAGTTCGGAAAAAAATTAATCTTATTTTCATCATGGTATTATGACGGCTTTCGTAACGAACCTAACGGAAGCCTAATGACTTATTCAATCTGTTCCCCATGACAATGACATGAATGGCCATGTTGACACATTTATTTCAAGGTCGCGAGAGGCAGAATGAGTTGGTTTAAAAATATCACAGTGTATTCATTTAGGAAACTACGCGTCTAAAAATATCTTACCTGTGTCGCTGACCGATTTACTACGACCCGATAGCTAAAAATAAACACTGATGGATCGATCTAGGTTGATGTAACGAATATACGAAAGTAAAGGGAATATTTTCCAGAGGTGTAGCAGAAATCATGGTATTTTGGTATTCTTTTGAAGGTCAGCTTTCAGCAGTATAGATAATAATCACTGCTGAAAAAAAATAGGAAAAACAAAAACAAAAGACAGATATGCTCTAAAACATTTTAGGCATATGCCAAAACTGTTCAAGGAGACAGGGATGTAATTCCAAGTTGTTGATTAGGCTAACATTATATTTGAGCCACTATCAGAATTTCAGGAAACAAACAATCTGAATATGTGAAAACAGAGGCACAATCAGCTTCGCAGTAACTGCACAGCTGATCAGCGCCTTTGTTTTCGCTTCACAGATAGTACAAATCCTCTTCTTCTTACATCCAAAATATCAAGCGTCTAGCCTTTTTCTGTGGCTGTACAGCCCGGTTTGTGTTGGACATGTTCGGAAACCTGGTTGTTAGTTTTTTCAAGTGAAGCCTCATTTTGTATTTCAGGCGTCCGGATAAGATAATGACAGTAAATGGAAAGTCAGTTATCAACATGGCATCACTGAACTTTCTTGGTCTGATGGGAGATGAGACGATTGAGGTACTCTTCTATGCTAAATAATTCTTTTCATTTGAGGGTTTCCGTCTTAAAGGCCCAGACCGGACTGGCTCTCTGTTAGCAGTAAAATTTGACCATTGCTTCCTTAAAATTTATCCGTTGAAACTTATTATGAGTCTAGATTACATACAAAGCATCACTCCGTATTGGTGTTGTGGCGTTTAAACTATTATGATTTTTGATAGTTACATGCGTAAGACATGTTTTTGAAAAAAATCTAGAACTTTTAAAGTTGTAAAAAATGAAAATTTTCGGTAGAAAATGGTTGATATTTTTCTTATTTTTGCTCAAAACATAGATTGTTAGAACCTAATGAGTACCCACGATCTATGTTTTGGAGCAAAAATAAGAAAAATAGGTATACCCCTGCATTCCCTATTTTTACTATATAAAAGTGGGGTTTAGGGGGTATTCATTGCACAGACATGTTTGCCTGATGTGCATTCCTCCAAGCCAGGTCCTAAGCTACATGCACTCTTAAAGAGCACAGCAGTATGCATACTGCTCTCTTTTTTGTTTGATATTCATTCTTTGATGTCCACAGGCTGAAGCCCAGAAAGCCCTCAACAAGTATGGAGTGGGGTCCTGTGGTCCCAGGGGCTTCTATGGAACTATGGGTAGGGTTGCTGTAAAGCTACAAATTTTCTTATGCCTAGTTTTCTAAAAATATACTAAGTTATTCCATTTACAAAATATTATTTTGTTTGATTCCGATTATCAAGTACTAAGTTACAGATGCTAAAAGAGACTGATAACCGTGGACACGAGGCACGTCAGATAGGATTTCATGACGTCCGTGACGTCAATTTCGTTTGAGTGATGTACATCGTGCCAGAGGGAATTTATTAACTTTCAAAGTATTCCCTGTTGAGTGTGAAATACGTCATTTGACATTGGTGACAGAATGTATACCGTCGTGGCATGTATGAAACAATTCTACAGGTCGCAACATTCATGTTCTTGTACTCATCTAAGCCTGATGCGTTTGCTAGCTTTTAACAAAAGGAAACATCATCAAAATAAATGAACCCCAATTCGGAAGTACTATGTGTGTTTTATTGATACAAAACTTATTGATAGACCTCAAATTCATTACAAGCAGCGATGTGGAGTTATGTATCCTTCATACATTGCATAATCTCCAACCATAACGTGTAAACTTGATCACATACGGGTTGGAAAATGAGACATAGAAAATTCTTCATTCCGAATGACTATTCTTTAACATTGTCTGAGATTTTGATGTAGGCATTCATACATGTAATGACGTGAAAAAATCTTTTGGCATCTTTTGGCATTTTCGTGCTTTATCAGTTAACCATTGACAATTTCTAAATACACCTCAAACACTTTGGAAAAGCCGTGCACAATAAGTTATACGTCTTTCTCGAGAGTGCCCGGAAGCGACGTCACTTTTTTAAGGCAGTGATAAATTTATGCACTCAACCAGAGCGCTCTCGATTCTTAATTACGCATCTCTTGTGCATTTGACATCACTTAAGATAAGTACATGACCAACAGAAATTACCATTGTTGTCCCTTTTATCATTTTATATTCTTGAGTTGTGTATTTTCCGAGATATCCGCACTTTTTGAAAACTTTATGATTTTCAATACAGTCGAATAACGACAAAAACGTAACGTTATGGCATCGGTATCAAGGATCTTTAAAATTGCTCATTTCGTTATGGAACAAGCAAATATATAAATTATTTCAGAAAACATTGTAATTATGTTAGTCACTATTCTGACAAAATTTCAAGCTGATTTGTTGGTCAGTGATTGATTCATAAGCCTTTAAACATAAGTACATAGGGCAGATAAATGGACTGCCCCGCGTACCTGTTACCATGGTTAATTAAAGGGGTCGCATGCCTACAGTATAAACATTAGCGATACAGAATCGCATCCATTGATTCAGCAAGAATTCCTAAACAAAATGATATATAAATTGTAACCCTGTAATCACTTATGACATTTTCACAGTAAAAGTCTACGTTATTTATGAACAAACCACGTATAATCATACAATCTCTTCTCTATCTGCATAGATCTCATGTTTGTATTGTCCAGAGACTTAAAATTTTCTTTGGATGTAGTGAGTGTTCAAACTGCACCAAATGTTTGAAAGCTGTTTTTTAGTATATATAACAGCTTATCATATGCACTGTTTTATCATTGTCATTATCTTGGTTTATTCCCCAGATGTACATCTAGAGCTGGAGAAGAGAATATCAAAGTTCACTAAGACTGAAGAAGCTGTTCTATACTCGTATGGCTTTGCCTGTATATCAAGTGCCATTCCTACATACTCCAAGAGGGGGGACGTGATTTTCTGGTGAGAAAACAAGAAACGATACAGTATTTACTGGCTTTTGTCAACCACTTTCTGTAATAAACACTTCTTAGCTCAAGCAGCTGATTTTTCATTGATCAGGGTTATTGTGTAATTTAAAATAAACACAGGCTCAGCCTTTTCAGTCATAAATGAGCGATGATGCAAGAAAAGGGGTTTTTACCTATGCGAAAACAAAGGCGCAGAGCTGATCTGCGCCTTTGTTTTCGTTACTTGGAAATTACAATTCCTCTTCATCTTAAATCAGAAATTTCAAGCTGCTAGCCATCTTCTGTGGCAGCATAGGCAGGTTATTGTTGGACCTGTTCGGAAATCCCGAAGACCGGATTTCTGGCATCGCGGCTCAAATGTACCCTGGTGAGCATAACATTTATCCTGCTCATAAATGTTCTAGTGCCAACAATCTTTTGCATGAGCAGGATGAATGACATGCTTTTGTAATCTTAACTTGAAATGTCTACCTATTTTGTCTATTTCAGAAATTATTAGCAGTTTAAACTGCATGCTCAGTTTAGCAAAGAATGAACAAAGTTTTATGACCTCAGGGCCTGAATTCTGTTTAAAAAAAAAAACTCTGTTGGGCCACGAAATCTGAAGAACTGAAACATGATGTCATTTTGTGTAAAGTATAACACAGATTTTTACATTTGCATAAGAGTTAAGCTTAAGATCTCAGTTTTATATGATAGATAAAAATGTAAAGCTTGTTTTGTCATGCAGAACATGAAAGCTTTCAGACTTTCAGAGGAAATCTGCTCTTTATAAATGCATTTGATAAGCTTTATTTCTTTCCAGTGATGAAGGAGTGAATTTCTGTATACAGCAAGGATTGATAGCCTCTCGTAGTGTGATAAAATACTTCAAACATAATGATACAGAAGATCTAGAGAGATTACTGCTGGAACAGGCCAAAGAAGATAAAAAGGTTGGTGCTATGTGTGTTGATTAATCTTTTTTTTGACAAATGGATTTTCCCATCATTATCATTTGGAAGAGTCCACTTTCATTTTTAGGGGCGTTAGGAGTGATTTTAAATTTCTATCCCATTTTTCGATGATTTTTCGTTACGCAAACAGAATAGCCCCAGATGGGATGCCGGGTTCTTCGGCGTCATATCTGGGGCTATGCTGTTTGCCTATGTCCCATGAAAAAGACGCCGGTCTTATATGAGTTAAAGTTTAACAAAGTTTCATCAATTTATCAAACAGTGATTGGGCCATTTTTTAGTTGTAAATCAAAAGTGCAAAGTACCTACCTTGATGTATTAAACTCTACTTAGGTCAGCATAATGAGCATACATATGCGAAGAATCCTCAGATGCTGGCAGAAGCTTTGAGTGATTTTGCATTAGTACCTCAGAATGTTTGCTAGATTACCCGTGCTAGATTCTCTCCTAAGATTGTTTCAGTCTATTGTCTATAATAATTGTGAATATTTTTCAGATCCCCAAGAAAGCCAAAGTAACTCGCCGTTTCTTAATTGTTGAAGGAATCTATGCCAAATATGGTGATATATGTCCACTACCAAAACTTGTAAGTGGCTTCTGCATTCGAATTCGAGCTCTTGTTGATATTGACATTCTCCAAAGCTATAAACTAAGGCTGTTAACAGACATAACAAATCCACTGGCATACCATAACTTGGTTGTTCGCAAATGAGTGTAGCTGAATTTTTGTCATAGTTCATGTATGAACAGTAGCTCAGTTGTAGAGTGTCAAACTCCGGAGTCTGAGGATGGGGTTTCAAACTTAACAACCCCCATGCTGTGAGATACATACTGGTTAAGTGCCATGGAAGAGTGGAAGTTGTGGCTTTGTCCCAACACCACCGCAAATTTTTTTTACTAGGAAAAAAGATACAATATATAAAGCTTGATGCTTATACATGCATTATATGTGCCACATCTTGAGAAAAACAAAGTTTTGCCTAAGCAAAAATAAAGGTGCAGATCAGTTGTGCAGTTACGCACAGCTGATCAGCACCTTTGTTTTCTCTACTTGGATAGTACAATTCCTTTTCTCCCTAAATCAGAAATTTCAAGCTTCTAGCTATGTTCTGTAGCTGCACAGGCCGGTTTTAGTCAGACCTAGTCGGAAACCCTGAACACCATTGTGGCTCATCAGTGCTCATATAAAATCAAAATCAACGTTTCTCTACAGTTACTTTCACAAAAAGAAAGCTCTTAATGTGCCGTAAATGAGATATCCCTGAGCCGCCCCATGGGAAAACCAACAATCTGCATATGCGAAAACAAAGGCGCAGATCAGCTTCGCGGTAACCGCGAAGCTGATCAGCGCCTTTGTTTTCGCTACTCGGATAGTACAATCCCTCTTCTACTTAAATCCGAAATTTCAAGCTTCTAGCTCTTTTCTGTGCTTGTACAGGTTGGTTTGTGTCGGACCTGTTGAGAAACCACATTGTTGGTTTTCCCACGAGGTGGCTATCCCTCTTTATTAAGGAATGGTAACAATTACAGATTGAACTGAAGTGGAAGTACAAGCTAAGGATATTTGTAGATGAGAGCTTTTCATTCGGTGTTCTTGGTAAAACTGGGAAGGGAGTTACTGAACATTTCGATATTAGTGTAAGTTTGAATTTTGCTTTCATTATTGTGGCAGTTTCTGAATTAGACATTGTGACCAATTATCTTAAATTAAGAAAATTTTCGACAGTTTGATTATTACAAAATGCATTTATCATTTTGTTTGATATAACAGAAGACTAACATTCATTTACACGTCAACCTCATTATAACGTGCCTCACTATAATGTGGTTTTCAATATAACATGGCCATTTGATGGCTCCAAAATTGATTATTTCGCTATATGTCTGTAGTAAGTAACCTCTTTATAACATGGTTTCACTTTTAAGAGGGTCTGCTTCTATGGACCCCAAAGATAGTGTTTTAATGAGGTTGTACTGTATTATGACACAAACGACGGTACTTTCTGAAACTGTCTTAAACAATTTGATATAGAGACTGTATACCAAATAGTTTCGGACAATTTGAGAAAGTACCATAGCAGTGTCACGACATTTGAAGTCTGTATACCAAATAGTTTCAGACAATTTGAGAAAGTACCATAGCAGTTTCACGACATTTGAAGACTGTATACCAAATAGTTTCAGACAATTTGAGAAAGTACCATAGCAGTGTCATGACATTTGAAGTCTGTGTTCCAAATAGCTTCAGACAATTTGAGAAAGTACCATAGCAGTTTCATGACATTTGAAGTCTGTGTACCAAATAGTTTCAGACAATTTGAGAAAGTACCATAGCAGTGTCATGACATTTGAAGTCTGTGTACCAAATAGTTTCAGACAATTTGAGAAAGTACCATAGCAGTTTCATGACATTTGAAGTCTGTGTACCAAATAGTTTCAGACAATTTGAGAAAGTACAGTAGCAGTGTTATGATATCTGTGTTAAAATGTGATAGTATACTATACTGTACTTTATAAACCATAAATTCAAATCTGTTCTTGCTCGTGTCTCTGTTTTAGATGGATCACATAGACATGATGACAGCCTCTCTAGAAAATGCCATTGCTGCTGCCGGTGGGTTCTCTTGTGGAAGAGAATGGCTCATAGAAACTCAGGTACCACATCTGTTACTCAAATCTTTGGAGTGTCCTGGGCCCAGTTGTTCAAAACTTTGTTAGCTTAATGCTGTTGTTAAGTCCTCAATTTGTTAACTATATATCGACTTCAAAAGCAAATACACTGTTATTTTTTGTTGAAAAAATGTGAGAATCCTTTGCAATGCAAAGGGTTCTCACGTTTAATGCAAAGGATTCTAACATTTTTTCAACAAAAAATAACAGTGTATTTGTAATATTGCCATTTGAAATTGTAACAAATCGTTAGCTAATGGCATAGTTAATTTTGAACAACTGGCCCCAGGCAGCTAGGCATGGTAGTTCAGTGGGTAGAGTAAAAGCTTATTATCGGATAAAATTCAGGGACCTTGCTGTCAAAATAAAAATACATTAGATGGTATCTGTTGAGCCGCGTCATGAGAAAACAGGATATTTGCCTAGTATGCAAAAACAAAGGTGCAGATCAACAGTGCAGTAACTGCACAGCTGATCAGCGCCTTTGACTTCGCTCAATGGATGGTACAAATTCCGCATCAACTTCTATAAAATTTTCAAGATTCTGTGGGTGTATAGGCCGATTTGTGTCAGACCTGGTTGGAAATCCTGAAGTCTAGTTTTCTCGTGTCGCTGCTGTTTTCGACAGGCATTGTTAATGTATCAGTTGAGCTGCCACATCTCAGGAAAGCATGTCTTTATGGTTTTGGCCAGATCCAACACAAACCCACCTGTTCAATCACAGAAGATGGCTAGAAGCTTGAAATTTCCGATGCGAAACGAAGATTGATTGTACTACCTGTGAGCTAATACAAAGATGCTGATCAGCTTTGGAATTACTGCACAGCTGATCTTCATCTTTGTTTTGGCATATCGATAATCCAGTAAATGAGTGGTATCACGAGAAAACCAACAATCTGTATATGAGAAAATAAAAACGCAGATCAGCTCCTTTGTTTTTCCTACATGGATTGTACAATTCCTCTTCTCCCCAAATCAGAAATTTCAAGCTTCTAGCCATCTGTACAGACGTGCAGACATGTACAGTGACTGTGCAGACCAGTTTGTGTCGGACCTGTTCAAAAACCACACTGTTGGCAACTCATATTTTTCAGAGATTACTAGGTCTTGGTTATTGTTTCTCCGCCTCCCTACCACCTATGCTAGTCGCCGGAGCTATACAGTCATTTAATATACTAGAAAATGATCCTGGTATGTAAGATTCTATTCATGCTTAATCACAAAATATCATTTTATACGTAAGCCCCAGATTTGGTTATCTCATACATAATTGCTAATGGTAGAGGACAATTTGCACAATGTCAAGAGCAAAAGATCTGCGTTATGATAAAAACGGATTTTGTCTATTCGAAAACAAAGGCGCTGATCAGCACCTTTGTTTTTGCTACATAGTACAGTCCTCTACTTTCTAAGCTTCTAGCCATCTGTGACTGTACAGGCCGGCTTGTATCGGACATAGTCGGAAACCCCAAAGACTGGTTTCTTTGTGTTGTGGCTCAAAAAGAGATAATATTATTTTGGAACAAAATAAATCCCGTCTTTGATAGAATAAAGTTGCAGTTATCTTCAGTTTTCAAAACTTCATTTCAGCTTCTTTGCTTTCTATGGATAGTAAATTTGTACTGTTTGTTTGAGAAAATGCCCTTGTATTAATGGTTTAAATTAAAGTAAGAGACCATATGTATTAAAATTCAGACATGTTTTATTTTCATTTACAGATTTGTTAGTCAAACTGAGAGAAAAATGTGAGAGAATACACAAAGGTCTTGCCAAGTAAGTTCAAAATAATTTATAGAAATGAATCTTTGTAAAATGACTTGATTTGTATTGAAAGTGGGTCGGCTTCACATCGAGAGCCATGCTCAGATCTGGATAGCTGTTTTTCTCCTTCTTAAAGTTAATGTCTTAAGATTTGAACCGTGTCATGAGAAAACCAACAATGTGATTTTGGAACAGGTCCGATACAAACCAGCCTGTACAGTCACAGAAGCAGGCTAGAAGATTGAGATTTTGAATTTAGAAGTAGACGAATTGTACTATGCATGTAGTGAAAACAAAGGCCCTGATCAGCTTCACAGTTACTGCGAAGATGATTTGCGCCTTTGTAACCGCATATGTAAAATGTTCTGCGCCTTTGTTTTCGCATATGCAAAATGTTTGTTTTCTCATGAAGCAGCTCATTTAATACTTTCCTGATGAAGTAAAACATGTTTATGGTTCTGTCCTTAGGCTTTATACAGTACTGGTTTAATGCTTAAGAAGTAATAGATCTATCCAAACATGACTGAAAAATTGTTTACTGGGAAGTTAAACATTACAAATTAACAAAAGAATTCCGATTAGATCTTTAAAAGATCTGAGTGTGATTTGTTGTAGAAGGTGCCTTCGAGAAGTGGAAGAAGGTGAAAGTCTTCTTAGAATTGTAGAAACTTCTGCCCACATTTAATAGAACAGGCAGCTTCTCGTCATACAATCTCTTCTGCTTCTTGTTAGCCGCTCGGGTCTGAGCCTGCCCAGGAAAAGTGGATCAAGTCAAACCATTCATATGTATAATCCTTTTGTGGCTTAGTTGGATGGTTAAGCACTTGTTGGATGTTACAACGTCCTCATTTTGGGTAAAAGTCCCATAAAATGGAGGCAACATCCCGACATGACCTTAGCCATTGACTGGGACGTAAAGCAAATCAAACGCCCGTGGCCGAGAGGTTAAGAGCGCTGTTTCTTAATCACTCGATCATCTCACCGCTGTGTCTGATGTGGGTTCGAGCCCCACTCTGGTCACATGTGAGACAAGCCAAGTTCTGCTTGCGGGTGTGCCAGGTGGTTTTTCTCGGGGGTTCTCCCGTTTTCGCCCACCTACTGATTGTGATTGGCCTGTCTCATATGAGCTGAAATAATCTTGAAAGGGATGTAAAACTGAATTAAAAAAAAAAGAAAAGAAAAAAAAAGCAAATCAAACAAACAAATTCTTCTGCTTCTTCTCACTATTTTGTAGATGGAAAAGTCATGTGATGGGGAAATTGAAAATGACTGATGCTTCAAGATTCAGGCTTCTGTTGTTTTTTTTCCTAATTATTTATATTCATTAACTATTTATTAGCTCACCTGAGCCGTTAGGCTCACAAGGTGAGCTTATAGGATGGCCATGATCCGGCGTCCGGCGTCGTCCGGCGTCGTCCACCATTTTCAAAGATCTTCTTCTCTGAAACCGCTTGGCCAATTAAAGCCAAATTTTATATGAAGCATCTATGGGAAGGGGGAACCAATGTGTTTATAAATAATCCAGGTCACATGACCAAGATGGCCGCCATGCCCATATATGGTAAAAACCCTTCAAAAATCTTCTCCTCTGGAACCGGTGGACCAATTTCAACGAAACTTGGCATGAAGCATCGGGGACTAGAGTACTACAATGTGTTTATAAATTATGACCTTTGGATGACCTTGAATTATTTTACGGCAAGGTCAACATAGGTCGCCCATGCATTTGAATGGGGAAAATTGTTAAAATGTCTTTTGAAAGGCAAATCTTGCATGAAATGGGCAAATGGACTGAAGGTAGGTAATTCTGAAAAAGATTTGGACCCCAGGGTTGGTCTGCCCCCACCCTGGGGCAATATGCATGTATATTACAAAAATATTCAAAGATCTTCTTCTCTGAAACCACTTGGCCAATCAAAGCCAAATTTTATATGAAGCATCTATAGGAAGGGGGAATCAATGTGTTTATAAATAATCCAGGTCACATGACCAAGATGGCCGCCATGCCCATATATGGTAAAGACCCTTCAAAATTCTTCTTCTCCGGAACCACTGGACCGATTTCAACGAAACTTGGCATGAAGCATCGGGGACTAGAGTACTACAATGTGATTATAAATTATGACCTTTGGATGACCTTGACCTATTTTATGGCAAGGTCAACATGGGTTGCCCATGCATTGGAATGGGAAAAATTGTTAAAATGTCATTTGAAAGGCAAATCTTGCAGGAAATGGGCAAATGGACTGAAGGTAGGTAATTCTGAAAAAAAATTGGACCCTAGGGGTGGGTCTGCCCCCACCCTGGGGCAATATACATGTATATTAAAAATATTCAAAGATCTTCTTCTCTGAAACCACTTGGCCAATCAAAGCCAAATTTTATATGAAGCATCTATAGGAAGGGGGAATCAATATGTTTATAAATAATCCAGGTCACATGACCAAGATGGCCGCCATGCCCATATATGGTAAAAACCCTTCAAAATTCTTCTTCTCCGGAACCACTGAATTGATTTCAACGAAACTTGGCATGAAGCATCGGGGACTAGAGTACTACAATGTATTTATTAATTATGACCTTTGGATGACCTTGACCTATTTTATGGCAAGGTCAACATAGGTCGCCCATGCATTTGAATGGGAAAAATTGTTAAAATGTCATTTGAAAGGCAAATCTTGCAGGAAATGGGCAAATGGACTGACGGTAGGTAATTCTGAAAAAAATTTGGACCCTAGGGGTTGGTCTGCCCCCACCCTGGGGCAATATACATGTATATTACAAAAATATTCAAAGATCTTCTTCTCTGAAACCACTTGGCCAATCAAAGCCAAATTTTATATGAAGCATCTATAGGAAGGGGGAACCAATTTGTTTCTTAATAATCCAGGTCACATGACCAAGACGGCCACCATGCCCTTATATGTTAAAAACCCTTCAAAATTCTTCTTCTCCGGAACCACTGGACCGATTTCAACGAAACTTGGCATGAAGCATCGGGGACTAGAGTACTACAATGTGTTTATAAATTATGACCTTTGGATGACCTTGACATATTTTACGGCAAGGTCAACATAGGTTGCCAATGCATTTGAATGGGGAAAACTTTTAAAATGTCATTTTAAGTGAAAGTCTTGCAGGAAATGGGCAGTAGGACTGAATATTAATGATTCTGAAAAAAATTGGACCCCAGGGACTCATTTGCCCCAGACCTGGGGCATTATACATGTATATTACCATAATATTCAAACATCCTTTCCTCTGAAAGCGCTTGGCCAATCAAAGCCAAATTTCATATGAAGCATCTATAGAATGGGGGAATCAATGTGTGTATAAATAATCCAGGTCACATGACCAAGATGGCCGCTATGCCCATATATGGTATAAACCCTTCAAAAATCTTCTCCGGAACCGGTGGACCGATTTCGAAGAAACTTGGCATGAAGCATCGATGACTCAAGTACTACAAAGTATGTATAAATCATGACCCTGTGATGACCTTGACCTATTTTAAGGCAAGGTCAACATGGGTTGCCTATGTATTTGAATGGGTAAACTGTTAAAATGTCGTTTGAAGGGAAAAAAACTTGTATGGACAGTATATTGATTATTCTGAAAAAAAAATGGCCCAAGGGCTTCATCTGCCCCTATACTGGGACTATTTTCTATATCATTCGTATATACAGCAGATCTCAGGTGAGCATTTACAGGACCATTGGTCCTCTTGTTATTTTACAGAATAGAAGGAATGATGGTTCGCGGTGACCCACTAGCTCCTATCAAACATCTATGTTTGTCTGAGCCATGTGTAGATAGAGATCTGGATAACCAAACTCTGCAGAAAATAGCAGATCAGGTGAGTTGGTTTGAGCCAGTGCATGAGAAAACCAACAATTTGGTGTTCCGACCAGGTCAGACACAAACGGTGCTGCACAGGCACGGAAGATGGTTAGAGGCTGGAAATTTTGGATTTAGAAAGTAGAGGAATTGTACTATCCGTGTAGCGAAAACAAAGGCGCTGATCAGCTTTGCAGTTACTGCAAAGCTGATCTGCGCCTTTGTTTTCGCCTATGAAGATTGTTGGTTTTCCCATGCGGCGGCTGATTTAAAACTATTTGTGACTTTGTGAAAGTTGAAATACTTCTTAGGTTTATTACTGATTTCAGACAATTATTTTGTGCAAGTTTTAGCTCAATATTTTTGACCCAGATCAGGTGACCAAGTGGTTGAGTGTATGACTTAGAATTGACCTAATGCGATTCGTACAATGGCTCCGCCCCTCATTACAATCCAGGACAAACAATAGTTGACAGGCATTTATTTGTTCATGCAATTTATTATAACATGTATTAATTCACAATTAGCCATGTGCATTTGTTTGTCCTAGACTTGTCACTTTTGTCTGATTATTAATTGGTAAAAAGGACTAGTGTTCATAAAGTATCTTCACAGCCATATCTAAATACTGTAAGTTCGGAAATTTTCGTGTGACTTTTATTTCGTGAATTTTCGATTTCCGAATTATTAGCAAGTCTTTTAATTTACGAACAAGTACTCGTACAGTGTATAAAGCTTATTGTAATTCTTTATTAGCGAGAATTTCATTTTTGATATATCAATCTCGAATATTAGCGAAAATTAAGTTCTCGCGAACATTTACGGATTTACAGTAGTCCAGAAGAAATACAGTTCTTCAATGATCATACAATCATACTCTCATGAAATTGTTCTTATACTGACAGGCCATGAGTCTAGGAGTTGCTCTAACACCAGCCAGGTATCTAGAACAACAAGAGCATGATCTACCCGCACCCAGGTAAGATGATGGATTTCAGAAATGAGCCGCGTCATGAGAAAACCAACGTTTTGCCTATGCGAAAACAAAGGCGCAGATCAGCTTCGCGGTAACTGCGAAGCTGATCAGCGCCTTTGTTTTCGCTACATGGATAGTACTATGCCTCTACTTTGTATATACAAAATTTCGAGCCTCTAACCACCTTCTGTGCTTGTACAGCTGGGTTTGTGTCGAACCTGTTCGGAAATCATTTTGTTGGTTTTCTCATGACGCGACTCAAAATTGGGAATGTCAATGATTAAGTACAGAATCAGAATTCTCTCCAGATATCTTAAAATAGGAGATGAAAGCTTTTCTAGAAAACGTTGCAGTCCTATATTGTGATTTAGATGAATTTTGTGTGCAGAATTTATGTCTTAAGAAGCAGCAGGGGTCCTGGAATTGCCTATCAGCAGCATTCCAAGATCTGCTAATATCATCTGGAATCTTGCCCGAATTTGATTGATGCTTGTGATACTGTGTTGGGTTGTGTTGTGTTGCATTGCATTATATTGTGTTGTGTTATGTTTGCAGTATTAATAAATGAAGAACTAGAAAAGTCATCTCCACGATGTCTGTGGCATGTTATACCGTTCTGGACGATAGATTTGTAATCAAGGGAACATTGTATTGTATGGCATTGTATTCTATTTTACAGTTTATGAGTGTCTGTGAATGCTCAGATGAGGAAGTAGAAAAAGTGATCTCCTCGATATCTGTGGCATGCTCCGCTATTCTGGACAACAGATCTGTAGTCAAGGGAAAATTTTTATAGAATTGTATTGTTTTTACAGTATACGAGTGGCTGTGAACGCTAAGTTAACAGATGAAGAACTAGAAAAAGTCATCTCCACGATATCAGTGGCTTGTTACGCTGTTCTGGAAGATAGATCTGTAGTCAAGGGAAAAGATCATGGGAGGTCAATCTGATGATTAGATGTGAGTTCATTACGAAAACATGCCTTTGCAATACACAGTGTTTTTATCCACAAAAAAGATAATTTGGACATTTTCTTATTTTGTGTTCAAAACATTGATTGTGGGTACACATTAGAACCACCTCGGCTAACAAGTATCCACTATCCATGTTATGGATCAAAAGTAAGAGAAAATGTATACCCATGTACACCCCAGTTTCACTACATAAAAGAGTGGATATGTGGGGGGTACTTATTTCATGGACAGGTTTTCATGATGTAGTTTTATTGTGTTTTAATTTAACACGGCTAACAAACCTTTAAATGCGTAACCGCTGGTTAAGAAAGAAAATCCGATTCACGCCCTTCCGGTTGCGCATATGAAGACCAAGAAAAGGTAAACAAAACATACACTACTAGAGTCGATTGATGATTATATTTTAGTACAGAAACATATCGATTTTCTATGAATGCTGTTTTGTCACTTATTTACTAGTATAAGTCAGCACCAAAGTAGCTCGCAAAATAATTTGATGGTCTTTGAGTTATTTATTCCCTTCTTCGAACCTGTTGTTACAACACGGCCAAAGTCGGCGAAAAACAACTAAAAATTGGACAATTTGCTGGTAAATATCAAACTTTAGTGGTTGTTCCACGACAGATTTACAGATATATATAAACTAAATTGCAACTGATGTCTGTGCCAGTATTCCGTTGTGTTAGTGCCTGGCATTACCGATTTGAAGAGAAGGAAAAGATGGTTACGCATTTAATCATTAAAATATGAAGGATATATTTCAAGATCCGTTTGAAAACCTCAAACGGATCAAGTTATGGTATTTATTTTCCCTCTAAAGCGTTTTGAATGACATAAAACCAGGAAAAACAAATCAAATTAAGAATGCTGTAAAATCGTCTTCATGAACAGGAGTATCATGCATGTGAATTATTGTATTACATGTATTGCATAGACAGTTTGTATTATTTTATATCAAACATTTTCACTGCAAATATCACAAACACACCAATTTGAGTTAGCACCTATAAAGAGAGGACGAGAGAAAGTGACAATTAAAACTTCAGCATAAAACTATTAACAAAAACAAAAACTTTAATGTCAGATTATAATGCTATCATTTTAATGATTAAATTCGTAACCGAAATGTTGGCACAGCTTTTAAACACATATGCATAGAATGCAGGGGCCAGAGGCAACGAAACTGTCAACAGACCTCACACAATGTTAAAACCATCTGCGCACTGTACTGCTTTCCGTTAATACGGATGTAATGAGCGAAAATCTAAAAATATCCCTGCGACTGACCCACATTTTCATGTGTACAATGCAATCCCAACATGTGTTTTGGGGTAGGGAATAAAAATCATGATTATAAAGAAAATTTTCTGGAAATCCTTTGGGGTCCAAATATAGCAATGTCTAACTAATAAAATAGCATTGAAAGAATTACAATATCTGTCTTCGAATCAAAATATTTTACTTGGAAACACGAGCTGCAAAAGTCTGTTTACCTTTTGTTGGTCATCTGATGCGAAAAAGGAAGGCCGTGAATCGGATTTCTTTTCTTAACCGCGGTTAAGCATTTAAAGGTTTGTTAGCCGTGTTTAAGCACATGTGTCAGGAAGTCATATAGAGAAAGTATTTTTAGCTTGACTGCACGAAGTGCATAGAGCTATTGCAGTCACCCCGGTCGTCCACGTTCCCATTCCCGTGCGCGTGCGCGTCACACTTGCGTTAAAGTTTTCTAGAAGTCCATATCTTGACAACCACTCATCAGAAAGCATTCATACTTGGACCATAGATACCCTGTAGGGTTAGCTTTCATTCCATGGCATCGGGCCCCTGGGTCCAGGCCAGGAGGTGGGGCTGGAGGTTAAAATCTAGAACACCTTCAAAAATGGCAATTCTTGTGTTAAAGTTTTCTAGAAGTCCATATCTTGACAACCACTCATCAGAAAGCATTGATACTTGGGCCATTGACACCCTGTAGGGTCGGCTTTCATTCCATGGCATCAGATCCCTGGGTCCATGCCAGGGGTTGGGGCTAGAGGTTAAAATCTAGAACACCATTAATAATAATGGCTTTTCTGTGATATAGTATTCTAGAAGTCTATATCTTGAAAACTTTTTATCAGAGGGCTTTCATACTCGGACCATAGGAACCCTGTAGGGTTGAGTTTCATTTCATGGCATCGGGCCCCTGGGTCCATGCCTGGGGGTGGGGCTGGAGGTTAAAAACTAGAACACTAAAAAATAGATGTACTGCTATGTAACTTTTTCAAGGAGGCATATCTTGACAACAACTTATCATAAAGCATTCATACTTCATACACTTTAGGTTCCATGATATCGAACCTCTGGGTCGGATTCAGGGGGGCGGGGCTAGAGGTCAAAATCTAGAACCCCCCTGATTTTTTTTTTCTTTTTATTTCTTAATAGAAACAACTTAGGAGGATGGTTGGTCATTCATCCTTTGACTTTGTGACACTGACTTGTGTGTCATGACGGTAAGGGTCGGTTGACCTACTTTCCATGGTTCAGTGATTATGCCTTATATCTTGACACTCAATTAGTATATTTTCGTACTTCTTTCAGATTATGAGTTAGTACGACCAGGCCTTTGACCCCAATATACTTATAGGTCACTGTGACCTAATTTCATGGTTCAGTGATTTTGCCTTATATCTTGACACTCAATTAGTATATTTTCATACTTTTTTCAGATTATGAGTGAGTATGACCAGACCTTTGACCCCAATATACTTATAGGTCACTGTGACCTAATTTCACGGTTCAGTGATTTTGCCTTATATCTCGGTACTCAAATGGTTTATGAACAAACTTCTTTCAAAGTATGTTTGCGTATGACAAGACCTTTGACCTTGAAGTAGTCCTAGGTCACTGTGACCTAATTTCATGGTTGAGTGATTTTGCCTTATATCTTGACACTCGATTAGT
This sequence comes from Rugalucina vietnamica, assembly GCA_964017185.1. NCBI lineage: Eukaryota > Metazoa > Mollusca > Bivalvia > Lucinida > Lucinidae > Rugalucina > Rugalucina vietnamica. The sequence continues at coordinate 56,885,108 of OZ024873.1, forward strand.
ATATTTTCATACTTTTTTCAGATTATGAGTGAGTATGACCAGACCTTTGACCCCAATATACTTATAGGTCACTGTGACCTAATTTCACGGTTCAGTGATTTTTGCCTTATATCTCGGTACTCAAATGGTTTATGAACAAACTTCTTTCAAAGTATGTTTGCGTATGACAAGACCTTTGACCCTGAAGTAGTCCTAGGTCACTGTGACCTATTTTCACGGTTCAGTGATTTTGCCTTATATCTTGACACTCAATTAGTATATTTTCATACTTTTTTTCAGATTTTGAGTGAGTATGACCAGACCTTTGACCCCAATATACTTATAGGTCACTGTGACCTAATTTCACGGTTCAGTGACTTTGCCTTATATCTCGGCACTCAAGTGGTTTATGAACACACTATGTTTGCGTATGACAAGACCTTTGACCCTAAAGTAGTCCTAGGTCAATATGACCTAATTCACGGTTCAGTGATTTTCCTTTATATCTCGGCACTCAATTGGTATATGAAGATACTTCTTTCACGATATGTATGAGTATGACAAGACCTTTGACCGTAAAGTATTCCTGGGTCACTGTGACCTAATTTCATGGTTCAGTGATTTTGCCTTATATCTCGACACTCAGTTGGTATTTTTTCATACTTCTTTCTGATTATGAATGAGTATGACCACACCTTTAACCCAAACATACTTATAGGTCACTATGACATAATTTCATGGTTCAGTGATTTTGCTTTATACATGTATCTCAACACTGAATAGGTATATGATCATTTTTCTTTTTCTTTTACATTATGAGTAAGTATCACTAGACCTTTGACCCTGCAATACTTATAGGTCAGTGTGGCCTTTTTTCACGGTTCAGTGATTTTGCCTTGTGTCTTGGCACTCAGTTGGTATATGAACACACTTCTTTCACAATATGAGTGAGACCTTTAAATCTTAGGTAGTTATAGTTAACTTTCATGGTTCAGTGATTTTGCCTTATTGCATCAAGGCAAAAAGATGTTTTGGGTTAATAATGCTTTGGGTTACTGGTCGGGTTTGGCCTTATGTTTGACATAGGTCAGAAGCAGTCGAGCATGCTGTCCTGCGACAGCTCTTATTACATGACTGTTTACTGATACACATAGATAACAGGTGGGCTTTGTTCACGGGGAAAACTCATCTGATGCGAAACCGAAAGGCCGTGAATCGGATTTCTTTTCTTAACCGCGGTTACGCATTTAAAGGTTTGTTAGCCGTGTTTAAGCACACGTGTCAGGAAGTCATATAGAGAAAGTATTTTTACATGACTGTTTACTGATACACATAGATAACAGGTGGGCTTTGTTCACGGGGAAAACTCTGTTTTGACAGAAATCTCAACTAGTTTAAACTTAAGTAATGTTTGAAGTTTTTGAGTAGAAGATGATCGGGCAGTGAGTGCCATCCTAGTAGCAGATAGGCTAGTGTTTGCAGTTTGGTCTGCAGCTGCTGGTATAAAGTAAAGCATATGTTATGATCCGCGGTTACCGCGAAGCTGATCAGTGCCTTAATTTTCGCTACACGGATAGTACAATTCTTCTTTAGCTTCTAGCCTGCTTCTGTGACAGTACAGGTGGGTTTGTGTCAGACCTGGTGGGAACCCCAAATTGCTGGTTTTCTCATTTACAGGCTCTTATTACTTTGAGCAATTGTCTTTATACCCCCCGCCAAAACGAAGTTTTAAGGGGGGTATACTGTTTTCACGTTGTCCGTCCGTCCGTGCGTCCGTGTGTGCATCCGTCCGTCCGTCCGTAACGTTTTGTTTCTTTAATATCTTGAAGACCCATTGATGGAATTCCATGAAACTTTGCAGGCATCTGTATATCTATGGGGCAGATATGTACATGCAAAAATTAAGGGCTAGGGGCCAGTCCCTTTTGAGTTACTTCCCTTTATAGTTCTTGATGGCTTTTGTATACAGTGAAGATAGTGCATTTACGGGCCGATCAACTCATACAACAGTTTTTGTTGGAACTTTTTGATATTATGCCTAAATGATGTAGGCCCATTGGACATTTGCATGAAGAAATGTTATCGCGAAAAAATAATTTTTGACAAAATGACAGCTATGAGAACTTAGGCAATTTTCTTACTTTTTTTATACAGGTAAGGGCTTTCACGGACCGATCAACTCCTACCACAGTTTTTGATGGAACAATTTGATATCATGCCTACATGATGTACACCCATTGGACATTTGCATGAAGAAATGTTATTGCGAAAAAATAATTTTTGACAAAATGACAGCTATGAGAACTTAGGCAATTTTCTTACTTTTTTTTTACAGGGCTTTCACGGGCCAATCAACTCCTACCACAGTTTTCGATGGAACAATTTGATATCATGCCTACATGATGTACACCCACTGGACATTTGCATGAAGAAATTTTATTGTGAAAAAATAATTTTTGCTAAAATTACAGCAATGAGAACTTAGACAATTTTTCTTAGTTTTTTTTACAGGTAAGGGCTTTCATGGGCTGATCAACTCCTACCACAGTTTTTGATGGAACACTTTGATATCATGCCTACATGATGTACTTCCATTGGACATTTGCATGAAGAATTGTTATTGTGAAAAAATAATTTTTGATAAAATGACAGCTATGAGAACTTCTATTTTTTTTTTTTTTTTTTTACTGTTAATAGTCAGAGGGCTGGCGAGCTGGAGTAAAAATCTTTTCAACCCGTCTGGTAGAAAAATTTCTTTGGTACCAGGCAAAAGTATAACTATATAGAAGTTAAATAAGGGTGGATGCCAGAAACAAAAGTGGTGCAGATTTTTTTCAGACGCCATTTTGTTACCCCACCCACTAAAAATACAATTATTTCAAATTATCGGGGGTAATAAGGCTTATCTTGCACCTCCAACACACAATGCTACTTCTCATGGTTGTCAATTTATTTCTTGAGACTTCTGAATTGCAATCAAAGTTTGTATCTTAAATAAACTCAACATAGATAAATAAAATAACGGTTTCCATGGCAACCCAATATGTGTTTCTCTGAATTGGTAGTGTGGCTACATAGCTTGTCATATTTCTGCTGATTCTTACCCTAGACCACCAAACTTGATCTTATTTGACTGAGAGCCTACACACATACCTATGATTCACTGACACATCATGCAATTAAACATATTTGCATATTCATGTTTATATAATATAAAGACATTAAAAATGTCAGAAAAAATCATAAAATAAAAACAATGAATAAATAAAGGCCTGAACTATTGTGCAAAATTGATTTATGTGCAAATACCATTCAACAAACTTTCTACCGAGCATTATGAATCTTTTTGTCAATATCTAATTTGTATATTCATGAATTAATATTAATAAAACAATCTAAAGAATTCAGAGAAAAATCATGAAAATCTAAGGTAATGTACCTGTTTCATCACTGTATCTAGTTTGTAAATTGACCAAAATGTGCTAAAAAGTATCAATTAAATGCCAGTAAAATAGATTTAAATATAATCGTGTACTCTTATATATACTGACGATATGTAGGATTTTAGTTTTCATAAATATTAATGAAAAGTGTAGGTTATGTAGGAAATTGACAGATAAATTCGAACATTAAACCGTACATAGAAAATGGCCTTATCTAAGCAACATATTGCAACAGAATGATGAAATTGGTATCAGATGATTGCTTAGGCTGCATCATAGCCCAATGGTTTGATGTATACATACATGGTTCGATTTTTAATCCCATGAATGTAAATGAAAACTTCCAATATCAGCAAACATCAAAAAATTGTGCCAAAAATATTGGGACAAACCTACAAAACCACTTGCATCTCAGATGTGAATTGTCATAGAGTGCTGGCAATGGTATTAAATAAATACCAGTGCAATTTAATATAGTCATGCAGTGTAATTTGTCCGATTTTGTTTTCATAAATATTAATGAAAACTGTAGATGCTTTTGGAAAATGATGGACAAAATGGCGTTATCTACCCAGAAAATGACCTAAATCTTTGCAGCAAATTGCCTTAGATCGCTGAAATTTCTATAAAATGATTGATAAGACATTGAACTTTAGACTTGTGGTCTGATTTATAAATGAAAGGATTTTAATATTCGAATCTTATTGAAAACATCCAATATCAGTGCAAAAATTACTCAACAATATGGAAATGTACCTACAAAACCACTTGCATCTTGGCTAGGAATTCTAGATTGCTAGAAGTGGAATCACATAATTACTAGGACAATGTTCTAAGGCTATGCAGTCTTCTGATGGATAAATAATCTGATGTTTTGTTTCATAAATATAAAGAGGAGCATTTGAAAATATAGAAAACTGGTAGAAATTTGAGGGAGATATACATTCAAAACAACTATATCTCAGCTTCAAATAGCCCCAAAGTGCAGCAAATGGTGTCAACAATGGCTAGGACAACTTATTATTGTAAAGCTGTCCAATTTATTATCATATGAATTTTAAGTTGCCGAGTAGTTATAAAAACTTTCGAAAAATTGGGGAAATGTCAGGAAAAATCAAGGGGCTGCGCCTACAAAATCATGTCAATCTTCACTACATATACGTAGTTGTAGAGTGCTGAAAATGGCTGTCATGACATAGTATGATTTACACGAGGTCAGCTACACATTTAGGATACGAGTTGGCAGACATGATTCAAAGACTTTGTTGGTATTTCTCCTTACGTTTATATTTCATCTGTTCATTTTTATAGCCCCGCTTTGAAAAAGTGGGGGCTATACTGGATTCACCCTGTCCTTCCGTAGTTCCGTTATTCCGTTATTCTGTTATTCCGTTATTCCGTCCTTCTGTCCTTCCGTCCTTCCGACATTTTTGTTTCCATTCATTATCTTGAGAATGGCTCGACAGAATCTGACCAAATTTTGTATGCACATCAACATTGACAAGATCTAGCTTGGGATTGTTACCCGTCATTTTTCGCAAAATTTTGACGGAGTTATGGCCCTTGATTGATGTCAGAATTTCGTTTCCGCTCAATATCTTGAGAACGAATTGACAGAATCTGACCAAATTTTGTATGCACATCAACATTGACAAGATCTAGCTTGGGATTGTTACCCATCGTTTATAGCAAAATTTTGACAGAGTTATGGCCCTTGATTGACGTCAGAATTTCATTTCCGCTCAATATCTTGAGAATAAATTGACAGAATCGGACCAAATTTTGTATGCATATCATCATTGACAAGATCTTGCTTGGGATTGTTACCCGTCATTTTTCGCAAAATTTTGACGGAGTTATGGCCCTTGATTGACGTCAGAATTTCGTTTCCGCTCAATATCTTGAGAACGAATTGACAGAATCGGACCAAATTTTGTATGCACATCATCATTGACAGGACCTAGCTTTGGATTGTTACCCGTCATTTTTCGCAAAATTTTGACGGAGTTATGGCCCTTGATTAACGTCAGAATTTCGTTTCCGCTCAATATCTTGAGAACGCATTGACAGAATCCGACCAAATTTTGTATGCACATCAACATTGACATGATCTAGCTTGGGATTGTTACCTGTTATTATTTGCAAAATTTTGACGGAGTTACGGCCCTTGATTGACATCAGAATTTCGTTTCCGCTCAATATCTTGAGAACAAATTGACAGAATCCGACCAAATTTTGTATGCACATCAACATTGACAAGATCTAGCTTGGGATTGTTGCCCGTCATTTTTCGCAAAATTTTGACGGAGTTATGGCCCTTGATTGACGTCAGAATTTCGTTTCCGCTCAATATGTTGAGAACAAATTGACAGAATCGGACCAAATTTTGTATGCACATCATCATTGACAAGATCTAGCTTGGGATTGTTACCCGTCATTTTTCGCAAAATTTTGACGGAGTTACGGCCCTTAATTATAGCCCCGCTTTGGAAAAGTGGGGCTATACTGGATTCACCCTGTCCTTCCGTCATTCCGTCTTTCCGTGAATCCGTGATTCCGTTATTCCGTGATTCCGTGATTCCGTGAATATGTGGTTTCCACTCAATATCTTGAGAACGAATTGACAGAATCTGGCCAAATTTTGTGTGCACATCAACATTGACAAGACCTAGCTTGGGATTGTTACCTGTTGTTTTTTGCAAAATTTTGATGGAGTTACAGCCCTTGGTTTACGTCAGAATTTCATTTCCGCTCAATGTCTTGAGAACGAATCGACAGAATCCAACCAAATTTTGTATGCACATCATCATTGACAAGATCTAGCTTGGGATTGTTACCCGTCATTTTTCGCAAAATTTTGACGGAGTTACGGCCCTTGATTGACATGAGAATTTCATTTCCGCTCAATATCTTGAGAACAAATTGACAGAATCCAACCAAATTTTGTATGCACATCATCATTGACAAGATCTAGCTTGGGATTGTTGCCCGTCATTTTTCGCAAAATTTTGACGGAGTTACGGCCCTTGATTGACGTCAGAATTTCGTTTACGCTCAATATCTTGAGAACGAAATCACAGAATACGACCAAATTTTGTATGCACATCAACATTGACAAGATCTAGCTTGGAATTGTTACCCGTCATTTTTTGCAAAATTTTGATGGAGTTACGGCCCTTGATTGACATCAGAATTTTGTTTCCGCTCAATATCTTGAGAACGAATTCACAGAATACGACCAAATTTTGTATGCACATCAACATTGACAAGATCTAGCTTGGGATTGTTACCCGTCATTTTTTGCAAAATTTTGACGGAGTTACGGCCCTTGATTTACGTCAGAATTTCGTTTCCGCTCAATATCTTGAGAACGAATTGACAGAATCCAACCAAATTTTGTATGCACATCATCATTGACAAGATCTAGCTTTGGATCGTTACCCGTCATTTTTCGCAAAATCTTCACAGAGTTACGGCCCTTGATTGACATCAGAATTTCATTTCCGCTCAATATCTTGAGAAAGAATCGACAGAATCCAACCAAATTTTGTATGTACATCATCATTGACAAGATCTAGCTTGGGATTGTTACCCGTCATTTTTTGCAAAATTTTGACGGAGTTACGGCCCTTGATTGACTTTAGAATTTAGTTTCCGCTCAATATCTTGAGAACGAATTGACAGAATCCGTCCAAATTTTGTATGCTCATCATCATTGACAAGATCTAGCGTGGGATTGTTACCCGTCATTTTTCACAAAGTTTTGACGGAGTTATGGCCCCTTATTGACGTCAGAATTTCGTTTCCGATCAATATCTTGAGAAAGAATTGACATTAATAAATCAGAACAAATTTTGTATGTGCATCAATATTGACTAGCTTGTGATTGTTACTGTTACCTGTCATTGTTTTTTTCACCCTGCAAAAAAGCTGAGAAGCGGGGCTATAGTCAGATTCTCTGACAATTCTAGTTGACGTCAGAATTTTGTTTCCGCTCAATATCTTGAGAACGCATTGACAGAATCCGACCAAATTTTGTATGCACATCATCATTGACAAGATCTTGCTTGGGATTGTTACCCGTCATTTTTCGCAAAATTTTGATGGAGTTACGGCCCTTAATTGACGTCAGAATTTCGTTTCCGCTCAATATCTTGAGAACAAATTGACAGAATCTGACCAAATTTTGTATGCACATCAACATTGACAAGATCTAGCTTGGGATTGTTGCCCGTCATTTTGCGCAAAATTTTGACGGAGTTATGGCCCTTGATTGACGTCAGAATTTCGTTTCCGCTCAATATCTTGAGAACAAATTGACAGAATCGGACCAAATTTTGTATGCACATCATCATTGACAAGATCTAGCTTGGGATTGTTACCCGTCATTTTTCGCAAAATTTTGACGGAGTTACGGCCCTTAATTGACGTCAGAATTTCGTTTCCGCTCAATATCTTGAGAACGCATTGACAGAATCCGACCAAATTTTGTATGCACATCAACATTGACAAGATCTAGCTTGGGATTGTAATACCTTTCAGTTTTTGTTAAATTTTGACAGAGTTATGGCCCTTAATTAACGTCAGAATTTCGTTTCCGCTCAATATCTTGAGAACGAATTGACAGAATCCAACCAAATTTTGTATGCACATCAACATTGACAAGATCTAGCTTGGGATTGTTACCCGTCATTTTTCACAAAATTTTGATGGAGTCAACAGCCCTTGATTGACTTCAGAATTTTGTTTCCGCTCAATATCTTCAGAACGAATTGACAGAATCCGTCTAAATTTTGTATGCACATCATCATTGACAAGATCTAGCTTTGGATTATTACCGTCATTTTTCGCAAAATTTGACAGAGAACGAATTGACATAATCAGACCAAATTTTGTATGAGCATCAATATTGATGAGATCTAGCTTGTGATAGCCTGTGATAGTTACCTGTCATTGTTTTTTTTCACCCTGCAAAAAAAGCATAGAAGCGGGGCTATAGTCAGATTCTCTGACAATTCTAGTTCCCTATATTTTTAAAGTCTTCCTTTATATTCATGAAACTCAAGCATGTATGATTTGTATATCAGACCGTCATCATGTGATAGAAGTGCCTTGTCCTGGCAATCATTTTATAACATTTTTTGAGCTCTGTAGCTACAAGCAAGCAAAAAGAAAGTGATTTTTAGGCATAACACCTTGATTTTGTTTTCATTTTTCATAAAACATACAACCATACAATCTGTATATCAATCATTTGATACCACTTTAATTGCTCGAGGGCTATTTGCAACAACGAAACAAATGTTTTGGTAGATAGTCCACACTTTTTTCATCCAATTTACTCAAGCATACAGACCTTTCATTAATAGTAATGAACATTTAAACTAAATGAGTCTAATGTCAGATAATAGCTCTATAGCAAATAATCATAGCTATCATTTGATATCATCTTTAGCACTATTTGCGGACCTTCCTATTACTTTCTAAGAATACCATCAACATTTGTCCATACATTTCCAATTTCAACAGTTTTCCAAAATATTCATGAAACATATACCAGATTCTTGAAATATCAGCCTACATTACAATAGTAAATTGCATTCCAATTCACTTGATAACATTTTGAGAACTGTATATCAGTTAACAGCCCATAAAAGAGGGTTTTCGCCATTTTCTTAAGTATTTACTAATATTCATGAATATGCAAATAAGATAATTGTCATATATGTTCCTGATACAGGACAATTTACATTATTGTTTCCTTGATACCATTTTGAGGACTATATGTTGCTTACCATCCCATAAACATGAGGAATACCACCTTATATTTTCCATGCTTTTTCACCAACTTTTAAGGTTTTTATTCATGAATATTCATGAATGTGCAAATGAGATAACTGTCATATATGTACATGATACTAGAAAATATGCCAAGTGGTATCAATAGTGGAAAAGCACCATGCCAAACAATGATGGTTTGGACCATTTGTAGCTATTTACCGGTTTATTGACTTTTCTGTAATGCTTACAGCATTTAATCTTCATGATTATGCAAATTAGATTATTTGCAAAACATGTCAGTGAATGATAGAGCTACAATTATGTGTAGTCTCATATATGAGATCAAGTTTAGAAGTCTAGCATACACCAAAGCTACATATATGTAGCGATATACCAGCTTATATCATTTGTTTCTCTTGCTTTAAACTTTTGCATATTGTTTACACTTGTCATTAATATTCATAGATATGCAAATGATGTGATGTTTACATGTCAATTGCGAGAAAGAAGCTGTCAGTTCCATTAACTATGGGATATAAATATGCCACAATAATGGTAAGTGGCTGAAATTAGTTTACTTGTGGTGTTTTATTGTTTTCTCCACGTTTCAATATCTGTTTTATGATTATGATTAAAATTAATATTCATGAACACGCAAATTAAATGTTTTGCATATGTTACCCTAGGAAGTTAGGCTAATGTTTTAGCTGTAATTTGGTATATAGTTCAATGATCTAGGTTAAGTGGCAGCTGAGTTATGATTGATTTTGTAGGGCTACCCCCATTTATCAGAGTCACATTAGCGAATATAGTGTTGGTGTGTTTGTTAGCTCGTAAGAAAATCTGCACCACTTTCAGATCTGGCATCCATGCTTAAAGTGCCTCTTATGGACTATACTAACCCACTGTACCACTGGGATTTTTCTACCAGATGGGTTGAAAAAGAATCTGAAATAGCGCTCTTTTTTGACTTGGCCCTTTGCCTATAAAGGCTTTCTTTGATGGAACAATTTGATATCATGCTTTCATGATGTCCACCCATCCATTGGACATTTGCATGAAGAAATTTTATTGCCAAAATAATTTTTGTGGTAAACAGTTATCCTGCGGGGGGTATTTAATAAGCATTGCTTATTGTCTCTTTTTTCATTTGGACCAAAATTGAAGACAATTTAAATGTTGTTCTGATTCATCAGTGTGATATACTTTTGTGTTTTCAGGTGACTTCTTCAAGAGAAAGGTTTTGATAATAAGCTATAAGCTTGATTTAGTGAAGTAGAACAAAGACAGTCTTAAAGACAGGTAGCAGTCTTCCAGATTTACAAGTCTTAGGAATCTAATTAAGATGCATTGTTCTTGTTATTAGTTACAAATTGTTTTGCAAATATGACTGCTTTGCCAAAGTCTTTCTTGTAATGATAAAAAACATGGCGTACACATGTCTTATTGTTTTGGACCCCTAGATACCTTTCACTCTGCCTGAGATGAAAGGTATCTCGGGTACAGATAGTGCAAATTATAAGGTAATAAAATAATTAGCTCCCCCAGTGCAACTGTGGTCATTATGCACATTTTCGTATGGTTATCTCGTGATTAATTATCTGTTGATAATTGATATATCTATATAAAAATCAAAATATTTAATTGTACATTTTAGACAAAAACAAAGTAAAAATTCATAATAATCAGAATCTTTTGAATAACATAGCATTTTTAATCCGTTTTCTACATGAAATATTAACGATTTTGCACCTTGATGAAAATATTTTTGTATCTGACATGATCAGCTAATTACACACCCCCTGCAGTGAGCTGCAGCATCAGGAACACTTTATTGCCCAGTTTTATAGTTGAAACCATATGCCAGATTCATGGTTCAGTGAAGAAAAAATGCACAAAAAATTTATAAGAGATGTGTACGCTATGAACTTTTTCTTTTGTATTGATGTATGAAATGAGTAAGAATGCTAACATTTTCTGCTACTCTTTTGCATTCATAATTAAACAGATATTAGAAAAATGATGTTTATCTCTTTTACATAAGCAGTTGTTGTTTTTATGATTACTTGCTCTTTGTTAAATATAGCCAAAACAAGACTTCATCTAGGTTGGTAATTGTCAAACATTTTTAGCTGTTTTATGTTAGTTTACAAAGAGCAAATAGCCACAGTGTTACATTTTGCCTGTAGTCTACATGCAGGTGCAAAAAAGGCTGTGTATAGCCCCGCTTTGAAAAAGTGGGGCTATACTGGATTCACCCTGTCCTTCCGTCGTTCTGTCCTTCCGTCCTTCCGTCATTCGGTTATTCCGTCCATAATTCTGTTACTACTTATAACTTGAGAACCAGTTGTTAGACTTTAACCAAATTTGGCATATGCATCAATATTGACAATATCTACTTATGTATTAATGCATGTTGTTTTCCCCAAATTTGCAGAAGAGTTATTGCCCTTGGATGACCCTATATTGATGTCAGAATTTTGTTTCTGCTCATTATCTTGAGAACGAATGGACAGAATCTGACCAAATTTTGTATGCACATCAACATTGACAAGATCTTGCGTGGGATTGTCGCCCATCATTTTTCGCAAAATTTTGATGGAGTTATGGCCCTTGATTGATGTCAGAATTTTGTTTCCGCTCAATATCTTGAGAACAAATTGACAAAATCTGACCAAATTTTGTATGCACATCAACATAGACAAGATCTAGCTTGGGATTGTTGCCCATCATTTTTCGCAAAATATTGACGGGGGTTGCGGACCTTGATTGACGTCAGAATTTCGTTTCCGCTCAATATCTTGAGAACCAATTACATGTAATAGAATTTGACCAAATTTTGTATGCACATCAACATTGACAAGATCTAGCTTGGGATTGTTGCCTGTTAATTTTTGCATAATTTTGACGGAGTTACGACCCTTGATTGATGTCAAAATATAGTTTCCGCTCAATATTTTGAGAGTGAATTTAGAAAATCTGACCAAAATTTGTATGCACATCAACATTGACAAGATCTAGCTTGGGATTGTTGCCCTTCATTTTTCGCAAAATTTTGACGGAGTTACGGTCCTTGATTGACATCAGAATTTCGTTTCCGCTCAATATCTTTAGAACAAATGAACAGAATGTGACCAAATTTTGTATGCACATCAGCATTGACAAGATCTAGCTTGGGATTGTTGCCCATTATTTTTCGCAAAATTTTGACGGAGTTATGGCCCTTGATTGATGTCAGAATTTCGTTTCCGCTCAATATCTTGAGAACAAATTGACAGAATGTGACCAAAATTTGTACGCACGTCAACATTGACAAGATCTAGCTTGGGATTGTTGCCTGTCACTTTTTGCAAATTTTTGAAAGAGTTATGGCCCTTAATTGATGTCAGAATTTTGTTTCCGCTCAATATTTTGAGAAAGAATTGACAGAATCTGACCATATTTTGTATGCACATCAGCATTGACAAGATCTCGCTTGGGATTGTTGCCCGTCATTTTTTCGCAAAATTTTGATGGAGTTACGGCCCTTGATTGACATCAGAATTTCGTTTCCACTCAATATCTTGAGAATGATTTGACAGAATCTGACCAAAATTTGTATGCACATTAATATTGACAAGATCTAGCTTGGGATTGTTGCCTGTCATCTTTTGCTAACTTTTGACAGAGTTTTGGCCCTTGATTGACTCAGAATTTTGTTTCCGCACAATACCTTGAGAACAAGTTGACAGAATCTGACCAATCTTTTTATGTGCATCTGTATTAATAAGATCTAGCTTGGGATTGTTGCCCGCCATTGTTTTCCTTACCCTGGCAAAAAGCTCAGAAGCGGGGCTATAGTCAGATCCTCTGACAATTCTAGTTTGTCTTGATTTATCTCTGAAACTAAGGGCCCAGTTGTTCCAAATTAACAATGTCGTTAGTTAACGATTTGTTAAAATTTTAAATGGCAGAATAAATGTGAGACTCCTTTGCATTGCAAAGGAGTCTCACATCTTTTCAACAAAAATAAAAGTGTATTTGCTTATGTAGTCGGCATTAACTTAATGAGTTGAGGTCTTAATGATGACGTTTTGAACAACTGGGCCCAGCGCTTCTGCTTACCACCTTGGCCAGTATGTATGTGAAACTCTGTTGATTATGAAATGAGCCGCATCATGAGAAAACCAACAATGTGGTTTTTGAACAGGTCCAACACAAACTGGTCTGTATCGTAACAGAAGATGGCTAGAAGCTTGAAATTTTGGATTGAGAATGTAGAGGAATTTTACTATCCGCGGTTACCGCAGACTGATCTGCGACTTTGTTTTCCCCTAAACAGATTGTTGGTTTTATCGTGACGCAGCTCAAATGTATTGTGTCCCATGTTGAATCTTTTAACAAAACAGAGAACTTGTGATAAGTTGGTGTCCTTGAAGAATTTAACACTGTTTAATCTTATGTTAATTATACTTTTCTACAGCTGAACATTCTATGCAGTAGTTAATTTTTGCATTATTTTGATCCCTTTCCAATTGCTATACTGTTTATATACTTCATTATTTTGGTGAATTTTTGTTTTAACTGTTGCCATTATTAGCCTTGGTTTATAAACAGGGCGCAGTAGTTCAGCCAGTAGTATGTCCTGATTTAGTTGCAAGCAGACCATAGACTGTCCTTGCTAATGCTTATTCACTGGTGAAGATTTGATCATGAAAATATTTTGAGTTATTTTTCCTTTTTTGATTCAATGAGAGTAGTTTCAGTTACTTGATTATATAAAAATGTGCATGTTGTACTAGTAATCTGCCTTTGATAGGTTTGTCTACAAATGATGTAGTTAGAATAAATTACTAACTGAAAATGTTCATAAAGCTGTGTACTGTGCTAGTTAAACATGAAGTCAAACAAAGCAAATGTTTTGAGCCAGATGTGTTCAGTGTTTTGCCAATTAACCTGGCTCTGAGGTTATAAAACTTTTTTCATGCTCAGCTCAGCAGAGATTAAAATTTATCCTGCTCATAAATGTTAAAATGCCAACCTATATTGTTGGCATTTTAACATTTATAAGCAGGATAAATTACAGAGTTTGGTGATATAAGCTGAAAATTTAATTTATTTGGACTATTTCAGTATTTATGAGCACTTTAAATTTCATGCTCAGCTGAGTTGAGCATGATAAAAAGTTTTATAACCTCGGGGCCTGATCTTATCTAGTCTGGTAGATAAAAAAGTTAGGCATTTAAAGGGAGCTGAATGTTAGATGATATTTACATATAGTTCATTAAATGAATTGTGTTCTGAGTCTTGAAAGTTTGATTTATAAAGTCGAATAATTGTACTGTGACGTACAAAAAACAATTGTTGAGATTATCTATGTTTTAACTGGGTAGCTGATCTCTGTCTTTGGTGGTTCAGTGGTAGAATGTGGAGAGGGAGAAGTATTGCTTTTGCAACATCAGTTGGTCTTATGTTGTAGAACAAGGCACTTTATGGTTGAAAGTACTATTTAGGCATCTAGAAAGCACTGGCTCAGTTTCTGAAATGGCTGAAAACTTACATGATACGTTAAGCATCTACATGTACTTAGAGTAAAATGAAACAGAACAAAAAAAAATTTTTTTTTAGCATAATTTTCATTTGCTTTTGCCTTTCATTTAGCATGTCTGTGTGAAATATATTATAAATCCATGCATGAAGTTTTGAATTGATATTATATTATGCATTTAGCCAGTATCCGGTGATTCATTTTTATATTTTGATTTTTGTAATGTATAGAATTGCTAATAGTAGTAGTATTAGATACAACACTTATTTGAGCCGCCGCATGGGAAAACCAACAATCTGCATAGGCAAAAACAAAGGTGCAGATCAGCTTCGCAGTTACTGCGAAGCTGATCAGCACCTTTGTTTTCGCTACATGGATAGTACAATTCCTCTACTTTCTTAATCCAAAATTTCCAGCCTCTAAGCATCTTCTGTGACTGTACTGCCCGGTTTGTGTTGGACCTGGTCGGAACTCAAATTGTTGGTTTTCTCACGCACTGGCTTATTTTTTTTTTGTTTTTTTTTGTGTAGCATTGGTAGCCTTGTAAAGGAAATCAGACCATATTCATCCTATATACCCGTGATTCTTACAGCGCAGATTGTTGCAGCATCACATGTCACCTGACAAAATTAAGTGTGCTGATTGGTAGAAGAGATCAATTAGGCAACAACTTACAGCGACAAGTTCATTGCCTCAATGTAGCCAAATGGATGCATCTTCCAATCAGAACACTCCATTTTGTAATGTGTTGTGTGATGTTGCATCAATCTGCACTGTAAGAAATTTGGTTGCATCCCAGGTATACAGGATGAAAGTTGTTGCCATTTCTAGTCTTTCCAGTTACCTCAGGATCTCAGTATCAGGGGATATTACATGTTCATCACGTAAATTGAGCCTGAAAATTGGGTTTCAGTCAGAGTAACAGACCTGACACAAACCAATCTATACAGTGACTACACGGCACAGAAGCAGGCTAGCTACCTGAACTTTTGGATATAAGTAGAAAAAGGATTCTACTATCTGTGTAGCAAAAACATAGGCACAGATCAACTGTGCAGTTTCTGCGAAGCTGATCTGCACCTTTGTTTTCGCATAGGCAAAAATCCTGATTTCTCATGACGTGGCTCATATGTTGTAACCCCTGTTTTACAAAATCCTCAGCAAATCCAACAAAGTTATTTGTGTTCTTGTTCCAATATATATATACCCCGATTGTATAACCCTTTTTAGCTCGCCTGCACGAAGTGCATAGAGCTATTGTAGTCACCTCGTCGTCCCCGTTTACGTTTACGTGTACGTGTACGTTTACGTCTGCGTCACACTTTCGGTTAAAGTTTTTTATAAGTCTATATCTCTTGACCATGTTGATGGATCAAGTTGATACTTTGCATGTTGCTAGATATTGGTCTGAAGTTTTACGCAGTACCATCATGACCCACCCTGGGTGACCTTGAGGTCAAGGTCTTGGACTTAGAAATTTTGTGATTTAATAAGTTTTTGGTTAAAGTTTTTGTAAGTCTATATCTCTTGACCATATCGATGGATTGAGTTGATACTTTGCATGTTGCTAGATATTGGTCAGAAGTTTTACGCAGTACCATCATGACCCACCCTGGGTGACCTTGAGGTCAAGGTCACGGACTTAAAAATTTTGTGTTTTAATAAGTTTTTGGTTAAAGTTTTTGTAAGTATATATCTCTTGACCATATTGATGGATTGAGTTGATACTTTGCATGTTGCTAGATATTGGTCTGAAGTTTTACGCAGTACCATCATGATCCACTCTCGGTGACCTTGAGGTCAAGGTCACAGACTTAGAAATTTTGTGTTTAAGTTTTTGATTTAAGTTTTTGTAAGTCTATATCTCTTGACCATGTTGATTGATCGAGTTGATACTTTGCATGTTGGTAGATATTGGTCTGAAATTTTATGCAGTACCATCATGACCTACCCTGGGTGACCTTGAGGTCAAGGTCACAGACTTAGAAATTTTGTGTTAATTTTTTTTGGTTAAAGTCTTAATCTCTTGAACATGTTGATGGATAAAGTTGATACTTGCATGCTGATAGATATTGGTCTCAGGTTTTATGCTGTACATCACAACTCACCTGGATGACCTTGAGGTCAGGGTCACAGACTTGGAAGTTTTGTGTTTAAGTTTTGGTTAATGTTTTTATAAGTCTATATCTCTTGAACATGTAGATTGATCAAGTTGATATTTTGCATTGGTCTGAAGTTTTATGTTGTACCATCATGACCCACCTGAGTGACCTTAAGGTCAAGGTCATGGGTCATAGATTTTAACAGATGTAGTGGCAAAGCACAAGTCAGGCGAGCTACGCTGTCCTGCGACAGCTCTTATTCAATTTATAAATATAGTCAGTTATATGTAGTCAGTCGATTGTATGAAGTTTTGCCAGAAGCTCAAAGGTTTCTTACGAGAAGTTTTCCAATAGACTTGTACTCCAACTATAAATAAAACTTAATTGGGGTGAATATTTTATGAAAAGTAACAGGTCATCTTTAAGAGATTTATACACTCTGAAGTGCTAATGAGCACTTCAGCCTTACAACTTATATTCATTGAAATTCAGTTCAACCTCATTATAACACCCCATCACTATTATAGTGCAGTTTTTAGTATAACACCGTCATGTCATTGCTCCAAAAATTATTATTTTGCTTTATGTCTATTGTAAATAACCTCATTATAACATAGTTTTACCTATAACACGTCTGTTTCCATGGACTCCAAAGATAGCTTTATGATGAGCTTGACATGTATTTACTAAAACTTTTATGAAATGATCACTAAATCTATTCCTTTATTAGGTCATTGAAATAAGCTTATGGTGAGGGGAGTGCAGTGGCGTAGTGGTAGAACATCCAACTCAAAATTGAGAGTCTGGTTTCGATCCCCACTGGTGGCACCTTGTTGTGTCATTGAGCAAGACACATTTACTCCCTAAAGTACTGGTTAAAACCCAAGAAGAGCTGGTTCCGTCCCGCCATGACTGGGTAGTTAAACCTGAAAACAAAACAAAAACTTACAGTGAGTCTGTTATGTTTTTTCCCTATGTTTTGTTGGATTGCTGTGGATCAATTAGTCACATGACTTGGCAATATTAATTTTTTCCCCCTTTTTTGTTGCATTTTTATTTAATTTTTTTTTTTCGTTTATTTTGTATTTCTGGTAGTGTATATATTGCATTTAAGTCAGCATATAATATGTTAGTAGTTTTAAAATCAATGAGTTCCTACAACTATGCATTTTCTAGAATTATTTTACAAGACTGCTATTTACATATACAAGACACAAACACAGGCCGGTGAGACCTGCCCGTCAGGTTTTAAAATTTTTTTCATGCTCAGCTCAGCTGAGACTAAAAATTTGTCCTGCTCATAAATGTTAAAAGGCCAACAATTGTTGGCGTTTTAACATTTATAAGCAGGATAAATTACAGGCTACAGTGATCTAAACTTTAAATTTCAATTTATTTGTGCTATTTTGTCATTTATGACTAGTTTGAATTTTTTCTCGGCTGAGTTGAGCATGAAAAAATGTTTTATAATCTTGGGACCTGGTTTGAAACCCCAAAGATGGGCATATGCAAAAAGCAGGTTATCATAACACATCCATTAAGTGTTCATTCAATAGTATTACAGGGCTCCCACGGCTCTTAAAAACCTGGAAAATATGGAAAATGGCTGAAAAAAAAAAAAAAACACAAGAAAAAAAAAACATGCATGGAAAAGTCGTGGAATTTGAAAAATGATGAAATATCATGGAAAAAAAAAAAACAGGGAATTTTTTTATGAGATGCCAATTTGGATGTCATTGGCTCTCATTTTTTTTCCTCGCACGCTCGACAAGTATTGATAAGTAAATTTCTGATTTTCAACAGGGCAATTCAAAATAATTTTTCTTCATCAGAAAACAAGATTATACCTAGAAGTAAGTTGCTTTGCAACATAATTATCTGCTCTCGCCTTTTTCAGTGTTATATGGCACAAAAATATATACATATAAGCAGAAAGAATAGTTCTGGATATTTAACTCTGATCATGGAATTATCATCAAAAAGTCATTGAATTTTATTTTTCACTGACCTTTGGAACCCTGTAGCCACATGTTTCCAGCTTGCTGTTCTGTTAGTCTGTTATTTACATGTATATGTAATCTCATTATATACCCAGCAAAATTAGTTAAGGACCACTTAACTATTTTCTATATATCACAGTGTAAACAATCCATATATCCACTCATTTACAGCACCTCAGAGAGATTCAGAGCATCAGCTTTTTATGTATGAGCCACGACTCGAGAAAACCGGGCTTTGGGATTTCCCACCAGGTCTGACACAAACCGAGCTGTACAAGCACAAAAGGTGGCTAGAAGCTTGAAATTTGGGATATTTTAAGAAAAAGAGGAATAGTACTATTCGTGTAGTGAAAACAAAGGCGCTGATCAGCTTACTGCACAGCTGATCTGTACCCTTGTTTTCGCATAGGCAAATTTCTGGTTTTCTCGTGATGAGGCTTGTATTATTTGAAGTGTGTCTCTTATGGTTGACATGAAATTTTATGCAGGAATAGCCCTCTGTCTCTGAGGCAATTTTTGTTTTTTTTTCAAATCGTGAAATTGTGACATTTTTTAAAGTCCATAAGTTCTTTGAAATTTGATTTTCAGTTTAGAGGAAATCAAAATCATTGTGCATTGCCATAAAAGATGGGTACAACTAGGGGTGTTTTACACTACAAAATATGGAAAACAATACAGTGGTCCCTTCAAATTATTTTGTATGGGTATATACCGTATAGTTTATTGTATCCAAGATTTTTTCTGCTGTTGTGTTACGTATACAGGTATGCATTTTGTTTCACTGTTCACTTGTAGATATGTTTTACATTTTCATATTTGAATAAACATGTTGCTTTCAGTTCTTTTGAAATTATTATGTGAAATATAATTGAGCAGTTGCACGGTAACTGCGAAGCTGATCGGCGCCTTTGTTTTCGCTACACGGATAGTACAGTTCCACTATCTTCTAAATACAAAATTTAAAGCTTCTAGCCTGCTTCTGTGACTGCAGCCTGATTTGTGTCGGACCTGGTCGGAACCAAACTTCTTTGTTTTCTCACGCAAAGGCTTATATATATTTGTTATTCAGCAGTATTTGGATGGATACAGTGCAGACCTGGATCAGCCTATAAAGATAGCACTTTGTCAGAATAAACTGTGTATAAAGTGAGTCGGGACAGGATAAAAATGGTCTGCAGCATTGTCTGGTCCAAGGACCCGGTCTAACACAAACCTGCCTGTACAGAGCCTCAGAAGAAGGCAAGAAGCTTAAGTAGAAGAGAGACTGGACTGTTTGTGAAGCAAAAACAGAGGTGCTAATCAGTTGTGCAGTCAAGTTGAATTGATGTTTGAACTGTTTAAAGGTTGTTTTCTTTTAAAGTAATAATTAAAAGACACTTATTCAGTCCTGTTAACAACTCCACAGCCCTGTTCAGGAAGTCTTCTTAAATATGGCGAGCGTTCATTTGTTTATGTGCAGTCTGATTATTGCCAGAACTTGACCAATCAGAAAAAAAAATGTTGGATGCTTATAAACCAGTCTTTTTTAGTCTGCTGGTATTTATGACAGCAGGTTTTCTGATAGTTAAATTTGCAGTTTAATTTTAGTCTTTCATTTACCTAACAGGTCATACTCTTTACATTAAATCAGATGTACATAAAATTCTTTTTTTGTTCCAGAAATTAATAGAAATAAAACTAGAACAACTGATGTTTTGTGTTGTATCTTCCCAGGTTTTACATGCTTTGCTGGAGAAGGCCTACTTTGACATATGCTCATTACAATGGAGTGCAGTGGCCTATAGTGGTAAGAGAACTGGATGCAGGAGGTCTTAGGTTTGATTCCTAACATGCTGTGTTGAGAGCAATAGACTTAATGCACCAGTCATTTGCAACCACGGCCCCCTCGGGGCCGGGAAATAGCGGGGATATTGACTTTTCCATTTGCAAAGCCCAGGTATAAGCCCTGCACTGCGGGGACTTCTTTTCGGTAAAATCCCTGCAAAAAGCCCCTGCACTGCCGGGATTTTCCCAAAATTTCAGCCCAACTTGACCCCCCACAAACTGGGCCCCCTGAAAAATTTCGGCCCAACTTAACCCCCTACAAACTCAGCCCCCAATCGTTTGGCCCAACTTGACCCCCCCTCCCCCACAAACTCAGCCCCTAACAAACTTGGCCCCTGACAAACTCAGCCCCAAAAAATTGTAGGGACTAGGGGGTCTAGTTGGGGCCGAGTGTCAGGAGGCCAAGTTTGTAGGGAGTCAAGTTGATAGCCGAGTTTGTCAGGGGCCGAGTTTGTAGGGGGTCAAGTTTGGCAAAAATTTTGGGGGCCGAGTTGTCCAGTTACCAATTGCTCTTGTTTGACCTTCTGACCCCTTGTTGTGATGTTTGGGTTCTGGTTCAACAACATTTTGATTCTATCAGTTCATTTATGTTTTATTCGCTCTCATTTGATTTTCTTCAGTGCTGCTTTAATATTTATGCATCGTTTTCTCATTTTTGTAAAAGAAATTGTGTGATAAAAACAGTCTAGAAATTTCTATTCGATATTCAAGATATCAAGATCTCGAAAACCGGTGACATCCTAGCTTGTATACTCCATGGTAAAGTGCATGACAACTAATGAAATATGTATGCCTGCAATCTATTTTAAGTAGGCAATACTTCAAAACACGGCCAAAATTCGGATAAAACACGGTACTGTAGACCGGTAAACCCCGGTCAAAACGCCCTGCTATTTCCCCCGCCGTTTTGGCGGGAATCAAAAGCCCGGCCTTACCACGGCACTGCCGGGACACCTCAAAGGTAAAATCCTGGTACTTTAGCCCCGCTATGCCCCCGCTATCCCCGGCCCCATAGGGGCCGTGGTTGCAAATGACTAGTGCATAATAGTACTTCAAATACACAGAAAGCAATGGCTTCATTACGAAAACTTGCCCATACAATATACAGAGTATTTTTTTAGTTGTAAAAATTGATAAAATTTATTAGAAAAAATATTGATTTTTTTTTTCTCAAGACATTGATTGTGGGTACATGTTAGAACCACCTCCCTGAGGAGTACCCACTGTCAATGTTTTGAGCAAAAATATTCAAAATATCAAAATTTTTATGCCCCCAACTTCTGTTGAGGGGGCATATTGGTTTGGGTCTGTCCGTGCAGTGAGTGAGTGCGTGCAGTCAGTCAGTCTGTGATGTGTGAGCATGCATGAGCACTCGGTCAGGAACCGTTAGAGCTAGGATCTTGAAATTTGGTATGTAGTTTGTATATGAAAATTAAAAGGACCCATATTTTTTCTTTCAGGTAAATTCAAGGGGCTAGGGGCCAATTCTGTGAGAGTTATTTCCCTTTTTGATTCTTGATAAAGTGAATAGATAGTGGATACCTTGTGTGCGCAACTCCTCCTACAGTTTTATTCCGATTCTCTTGAAACTTTACAGATGTTGTGACCATGCTTTGAAGATATGCATGTGGTTTGGATATAATCCTCAGATTAATTTTTGTCACTTTTTTCGCAATTTGAACTTAGCCATTTTTCGGGCATTTTGACAATGAAAGTGAATGGGCAGTGGGTACCTTGTGTGCGCAACTCCTCCTACAGTTTCATGCCAATTCATTTAAAAATTTACATGTATTATGGGCATGGTCTGAAGATATGCATGTGGTTTGGATATAATCCTTGGATTATTCTTTGTCATTTTTTCATAGTTTGAACATAGTCATTTTTTCGGCATTTTAGTGGATGGATAGAGGGTAACTTGTGTGCGCAACTCCTACAATTTAATACCGATACTTTTGAAACTTTGCAGACATTTTGACCATGCTTTGAAGATATGCATGTGGTTGGGATATACTCCTCAGATTAATTTTTGTCACTTTTTTACAATTTGAACTTAGTCATTTTTTGGACATTTTTACATCTTGAAAGTGGCTTACCAGTTGGGGGCATAGTGTTTCATAAACACATTTTCTAGTTCCAATAAAATTTTCAATTTTTCCAGATGAAAAAGATCTCTGTATAACATGTGTTGTTTTTTTTCGTAATGAACAACTTTTTCATCCAACCCCAATACAAAGTGTGAGCATCTTTTTACCATACTATATGTAGCATAGCAACTACTTTCATGATTTTGGAACCACCAAAATTTCAAAATGAGATTGGATTCTTTTATTATTGTGTATTTGTAGGAACTTTACTATAGCTAGCACAGGCTTTCTTGGCACAAAACAATCCATTGCGTATTTACATTTTTTACCGGCGGCCCCCATGGCCGAGCGGTTAAGAGCGATGTTTCTTAATCACTCGATCATCTCACCGCTGTGTCAGGTGTGGGTTCGAGCCCTGCACTTGGCACATGTGAGAGAAGCAAAGTTCTGCTTGCGGGTGCCAGGTGGTTTTTCTTTGGGTTCTCCCATTTTCGCCCCACCTACTGATTGGCCCGTCTCATATGAGCTGAAATAATCTTGAAAGGGATGTAAAACTGAATAATAATAATAATAAAAAAAAAACACAAAAACAAAAATAAAACAAACATTTTTACCCATATAAAGGTAAAAATGTAAACAATTGTTTTGTGCCACAATAGCCTGCACCAGCTATAAGGGTAATTTTGTTGCTGTCAGCAAATATATTTAAAATTATTTTGAAAACATGTTTTATGAACAGTGAGGGTAGAGCAATGTGTCAGTAAAAATGTGAGATATGGAAATAGATTTCATTTGATCATTGTGGTACAGCCTCTTTCACTTGAGTTTGCTGTTTGAGTATTTGCATTACACAAGAAGACCATGTTTTCTGAAGATCAGAGTTTCCTTTCATGTTGTCCACAAAGACATCTGGATTGATTGGTCTGCTGATTTGAGTGACAGTTTCAAACTAAATTACACCATACAGACAGTGCTAACGGAAAAACTATGGTTGAGTCTTGCTATCATAACCTTGGTCTGCATTGCGAGATACAGTCATAGCATAAAACTTAAAAATACCTGTAAAAGCAATCAATTTCCGTACTTTTATAGTCTTTTTTTCCGCACATTCGTAACAAAAAATCTGCGCATTTGATATACCGATCCGCGCATTCGTAAAATGCCGACTAAATCTACTTTAACTCATTTAAGCCTGGTGTCCCTTTTATGGGACATAGGCAAACAGCATAGCCCCAGATGTGACGCCGCAGAGCACGGCATCCCATCTGGGGCTATTCTGTTTGCTAATAGAATTTTCATTGAAAAATTGAATAAAAATTAAAAATCACTCCTTATGCCCCTTAAATGAAATTGGAATCATCCAAATAAAAATGATGGGAAGATCCATTCGTCAAATATGGGTTAAAATTGACTTGTACCTGCCCTATACGTATATACGTCACATATGTTGACAACCAGTGGAGGAGAGATGCCCAATTGAGTATCACTGACCTAGATTGCTTTGACAGGTAAATGTTACTATTAATAGCAATTTGATACTCAATTGGGCATCTTTTTGTCATTTTTAGCTCACCTGAGCCGTCAGGCTCACAAGGTGAGCTTATAGTATACCCATGCTCCGTCGTCCGTCCGTCCGTCGTCCGTCCGTCCGTCGTCCGTCGTCCACCATTTTCAAAGATCTTCTTCTCTGAAACAGCTTGGCCAATCAAAGCCAAATTTTACATGAAGCATCTATGGGAAGGGGGAACCAATGTGTATATAAATAATCCAGGTCACATGACCAAGATGGCCGCCATGCCCATATATGGTAAAAACCCTTCAAAAATCTTCTTCTCCGGAACCACTGGACCGATTTCAACCAAACTTGGCATGAAGCATCGATGACTCAAGTACTACAATGTGTATATAAATCATGACCTTGCGGTGACCTTGACCTATTTTATGGCAAGGTCAACATAGGTCGCCTTTGCATTTGAATGGGAAAAATTGTTAAATTGTCATTTAAAGGAAAAATCTTGCAGAAAATGAGCAGTAGGACTGAATATTAATGATTCTGAAAAAATTTGGGCACCAGGGGCTCATCCGCCCCCACCCCTGGGCAATATACATGTATATTATCATAATATTCAAACATCTTCTCCTCTGAAACCGCTTGGCCAATCAAAGCCAAATTTTACATGAAGCATCTATGGGAAGGGGGAACCAATGTGTATATAAATAATCCAGGTCACATGACCAAGATGGCCGCCATGCCCATATATGGTAAAAACCCTTCAAAAATCTTCTTCTCCAGAACCGGTTGACCGATTTCAAAGAAACTTGGCACGAAGCATTGATGGCTCAAGCACTACAATGTGTATATAAATCATGACCCTCTGATGACCTTGACCTATTTTACGGCAAGGTCAAGATAGGTCACCAATGCATTTGAATGGGGAAAACTTTTAAAATGTCATTTAAAGTGAAAGTCTTGCAGGAAATGGGCAGTAGGACTGGATATTAATGATTCTGAAAAAAATTGGACCCCAGGGGCTCATGTGCCCCCACCCCGGGGCAATATACATGTATATTTCCATAATATTCAAACGTCTTCTCCTCTGAAACCGCTTGGCCAAACAAAGCCAAATTTTATGTGAAGCATCTATAGAATGGGGGAATCAATGTGTATATAAATAATCTAGGTCACATGACCAAGATGGCCGCCATGCCCATATATGGTAAAACCCATCAAAAAAATCTTCTTCTCTGAAACCAATAGACTGATTTCAAGAAAACTTGGCGTGAGGCATCAATGGCTAAAGTACTCCAATGTATATATAAATCATGACCCTGTGATGACCTTGACCAAGTTTATGGCAAGGTCAACATGGGTTGTCTATGCATCTGAATTGGGAAAACTGTTAAAATGTCATTTGAAGGAAAAAGCCAACAGGAAATTGGCAAATGGACAGAATATTGAAGATTCTGAAAAAAGAAAATGGCCCCAGGGCTTCATCTGCCCCTGCACTGGAGTTAAATACCATAATATTCAAACATGTTTATTGGTATATGCAGCTGATCTCAGGTGAGCGTTTACAGGACCATTGGTCCTCTGGTTATAGTCCTCTCAGAAAATCGAAAAAATGTATCACAGTTTTTAACCGATTTCCACTAACTTTGGAGAGCTTAAAGATGAATGAATTTCCAAACTTTTGACCGTTCAGATTTTTTTTTAATTGTCTAGAAAAAAAATTATTAAGGTCTAAAATCAGGATTTTTTTCTGATTTTCTGTGATTCCTATTTGGGAGCTAGAAAAAAAAGTGATGCTCATTTAGGAAACTGTGATTCCTATTTAGGAACATATAATAAGATCTATGATTCCTGAATGGGATACAAATAATCTGTTATGCTTCCTGTTTAAGAACTTTGAATACCAGAGCCTCACTGACTTAACTGTCATTTTATTTTCTGAATACCTTTCTGTATCTCATATCGATCATAGAGATGTTCCACATTCAACCTTTTTTCATTTTAATGGCCAGAGTGTATTTTAAGTTCAGTTTCACAATCATTTATACAGGTGCGTTCAGTTATTAATATGCCCCTGCCATATTCAGAAATAAATTGACAACTCTTCTTGCTTTTGAACAATCTTCACTGGCAAAAAATAGACAACTGGATGAATTTGTTAATATAATGTGTTAAGTGTGTCTATAAATATTTACCCTGTATATAGAACTTCAAGAGTTATGATGCTGTATGCCTAAATTGATTACATAACATATGGATCCATTTTTTAAAAAAAAAATCGCTGATATTCGAGTTTCAAAGAATCCACAAGGAATCATGGTTAATGGTTTGTAATTTTGTTTGTAAATTATGAAAGAATAACCATGTTTGTACTACAACTGAAAATTTGGTGTCTTTATCAGCACTATTTAAAAAGTTACACTCTGATTTTCATTCATTGTACATTATAGAATTTCATGGTAAAGCGGTTGTTACAATATAAAACTAAGCATGTCAGTGTTATTTTGCAAGAAAACTAATATTCTACCAGGGCGGTTTTACGAACAAAGCTTGCTTATGGGTTCCTTCATGAGGTAAGCATGCCTCAAGAGTTTATCAATATTGACATGAGTGGGTGGGGTATGTTAAACAAACATCTACTGTTTTTTTAATCTGTCAATCAAATGATGATGTGCATTTATTGCTAAAAGATGTCACAGATACAAGGAATGACTCAATATAGTTATTCTTTTAAAATTTTAAATAGCTTGGTTTAGAATTGGAAATGTAACTGGTTTTCGTGGGACCCATTTCCTGGAAAATGGAATGCATGTGAATAAAAAATACACAAAGCTTACATGTCTAGGATACATAATCTGAAAAATTAAAAGATTATTTTGGGACCATGGAAATGTATTTCTCTGGAAAAAAAGTTAGTGTAAACATGTTTTTCTTGAAAATTCTCGAAGTGGGTAGCTTTGGGCAGCTCGTGTGCACTTATTGTTTGCTGAAAGATGACATGCCTTTTGTTTCAGGTTCTTATGTCATTTAAGTCAATGACTACATCGAAAACTCTGGCTTATTTTATTTTTGAAAAAGCTAAGAAAAATGGGTCCGACGATTTCAACCTGGAAGTAACTGAAAAATGACTCACTTGCTCTGAGCTGACCACTCATTTCACAATCATGTATACACAAATCCATGTATTTGCAACATATTCAACGGCCCCATGATAAAGCATGCTAAAGAATATAACATTGTTGACAAAAATAAATGATGCTTTTTATACAGGTAAATCTTCAAACATGTATATACAGTGACCACACATCAGTCCTTAAAGTACTATGGAGTCACCTATGTCATTGTATTCTGCCAAAACGTGGGTTGGCGTTTCATCATAAAAAATCATGGTTTGTTTTCTTGGCACAGAATACCATAGGGGACAGGGACTTTCACAGAGAAACATTTATATTTAGGCTATGTCTCACTGCTCATATTCGTGATATTTAAATCCTCTTGTATAGGTTTTAAGTCAAGGGAATCACCAGGACATTCACAGACAGACATTCCTCTAATATCAATAATGTATTTTGCGGATTGAGGATTAATACAAAGAATATTGCCTTGTAATAATACTACTAGTTTTTGACATCCTTTACTGGCATGTTAATTTCCATGACTTAAACACTATATTGAATATCACTATGAGGAGATATGAGTCATTGCTTATCAATTAATTTAGCCCACTTAGCCCCTCGGTGCGTAGGAAACAATCATGAAACTGTATGATGAAATGCCAACCCACGTTTTGACAGAATACAAAGTCATGGGTGACTCCAGAGAGTTTTAAGACATGCTTACCTCATGAAGGAACCCATAAGCAAGCTTTGGTCGTAAAACCGTTAAAGCTCTATTTACAATGTAACACCGCTGATTTTCATTCATTGTACATTTTAGAATTTCATGGTGAAGCGGTTGTAACAATATAAAACTAAGCAAGTCAGTGTTTTTTTGCAAGAAAACCAATATTCTACTAGGACGGTTTTACGACCAAAGCTTGCTTATGGGTTCCTTCATGAGGTAAGCAAATAATATAAAAAATATAATGAAAAAATAATGAAAAAAAAAAAAAATAAGCCAGATTTTTCGATGTAGTTATTGCGACGTCAATGACATAAGAACCTGAAACAAAAGGCATGTCATCTTTCAGCAAACAATAAGTGCACACGAGCCGCTCAAAGCTACCCACTTCGAGAATTTTTCAGAAAAACATTTTCCAGAGAAATACATTTCCATGACCCCAAAATAATCTTTAATTTTTCAGATTATGTATCCTAGACATGTAGGCTTTGTGTAATTTTTATTCACATGTTTTCCATTTTCCAGGAAATGGGTCCCACGAAAACCAGTTGCATTTCCAATTCTAAACCAAGCTATTTAAAATTTTAAAAGAATAACTATATTGAGTCATTCCTTGTATCTGTGACATCTATTAGCAATAAATGCACATCATCATTTGATTGACAGATTAAAAAAAAAACAGTAGATGCTGTTTAACATACCCCACCCACTCATGTCAATATTGATAAACTTAAGGCAAGCTTACCTCATGAAGGAACCCACAAGCAAGCTTTGTTCGTAAAACCGCCCTGGTAGAATATTAGTTTTCTTGCAAAATAACACTGACATGCTTAGTTTTACTTTACCATGAAATTCTAAAATGTACAATGAATGAAAATCAGAGTGTAACTTTGTGAATAGTGCTGATAAAGACACCAAATTTTCAGCTGTAGTACAAACATGGTTATTCTTTCATAATTTACAAACAAAATTACAAACCATTAACCATGATTCCTTGTGGATTCTTTGAAACTCGAATATCAGCGATTTTTTGTTTAAAAAAATGGCTCCATATGTTATGTAATCAATTTAGGCATACAGCATCATAACTCTTGAAGTTCTATATACAGGGTAAATATTTATAGACACACTTAACACATTATATTAACAAATTCATCCAGTTGTCTATTTCTTGCCAGTGAAAATTGTTCAAAAGCAAGAAGAGTTGTCAATTTATTTCTGAATATGACAGGGGCATATTAATAACTGAACGCACCTGTATAAATGATTGTGAAACTGAACTTAAAATACACTCTGGCCATTAAAATGAAAAAAAGGTTGAATGTGGAACATCTCTATGATCGATATGAGATACAGAAAGGTATTCAGAAAATAAAATGACAGTTAAGTCAGTGAGGCTCTGGTAAACAAAATTCTTAAACAGGAAGCATAACAGATTATTTGTATCCCATTCAGGAATCATAGATCTTATTATATGTTCCTAAATAGGAATCACAGTTTCCTAAATGGGCATCACTTTTAATTTTTTCTAGCTCCCAAATAGGAATCACAGAAAATCAGAAAAAAATCCTGATTTTAAACCTTAATAACTTTTTTTCTAGACAATTTAAAAAAAATCTGAACGGTCAAAAGTTTGGAAATTCATTCATCTTTAAGCTCTCCAAAGTTGGTGGAAATCGGTTAAAAACTGTGATACATTTTTCGATTTTCTGAGAGTACTATAAAAATGACAAAAAGATGCCCAATTGAGTATCAAATTGCTATAAATAGTAACATTTACCTGTCAAAGCAATCTTGGTCAGTGATACTCAATTGGGCATCTCTCCTCCACTGACAACAGGGTACCAGTTTACCTTTAAAACGGCAAACTCAAGTGAATTATTTTTATCTTACTATGTGAAAATTTGGACATGCAGATACTAATAGGTAACTGCTAAAATTGAACTAAATTCTGCTTTTGTCCATATCCTCTTTCAAATAAGTGCTCTTATTATGCATTGTATATGTTGTGCAAAGAATTTGAAAAAAGGTGCTTTAACCAAATAATTACAATGTTTTTATCAGAAGAGGTGACAGCATAACCTACAGATAAATGCTGAATAGATTTTAAGAACACCTGGCACCTGGGACACTGTTTCAGTTCTAAAATAGACTAAATGAGTTACCTGATTTACACACAAACTTGAATGACCTTAATACTCAATTGGCAAACTCCTATTACATGTACCTGATTCCAGAAAATTCGAGACATTGGGTATAAAGACACCAATACCTTAGTGAAAATGGCCATTGAGATACTACAGTTTCCCATTTTCTCAGCATGTAGCTAATTTGGAGTCTTAAGAAAGTAATTTACTGGACTATATAGACATCTTAATTGGCTCAGAATGATATATAAGCTTGTGCATGAGAAAACTTAGCAATTTGGGTTCCGACCAGGTCTGACACAAATCAGGCTGCACAGTCACAGAAGATGGTTAAAGAGGCTTGAAATTTTGGATTTAGAAAGTAGAGGAATTGTACTATTCGTATAGCGAAAACAAAGGCGCTGATCAGCTGTGCAATTACTGCACAGCTGATCTGCGGCTTTGTTTTTGCATATGCAGATTGTTGGTTTTCCCATGCTCATATAATAACTGATAACACCAAAGTGAACAGATGCAACAAAATTACCAGCCATTAAAATCTTTTCTGACTGGAAAATTCCATTCTAATCCAGTTAGACCATATGCGGACATGTCTGCTAGGCTGATTTTGACAAAACGACCTGTATAAGTTGAAGTTGTACATTTTTCAGCAGATTGAGGCTTTGGTAGTGTCAAAAGCTGGATGCTATCACCATAAGAACTGATCAACCCATATTTGTACCTTTATTTTTTTTAAGTATTAATAAACTCTCTTTTTGAGGTTGTCCAAGACAAAGTATCCTTCGATTTAATAGTGCTTTCACATATACCGAATTTCCCTTGCACATGGGCATATGGATGCCATTCGGAGCAAATTCGCATTAATCTCTATCTCTAGATATTCATTAGCTTTTCAATGGTAGTATTTGCATTTGCTGAAATTTTTTTATTGTTGGGAAAATTAGGAGCATGTTCTTAAAATTCGGAAGGAAAGCATATTCTTAGGCTATTATTCAAGTAAAAGCCATTATTAATGATGTAAAGCTTAAACTATTCATAAATGTAGGACAGACGAACCAAAAGACAGACATTAGTTGGCGTTGCACACAACTTATCGAGCTATGTACGACAAATGTATTGAAGGGGCAATTGTCTTTTGCAATCAAACGATAATTGACGTAATTGTGCTCTGCATGCGACATTTGTTTTTCATCAAGAAACCCATTTTAACCGTGGCCAGGGTCGTTTACCGTGCATTCTCTTGTTGCTAGGCAACACTGGTTGTCATGCGATTCAGTCAAAAACGTTATGGAATCGAATATATTCCATAATTTTGATGAAAACTATTTTGAAAAATAGCAACGGTGAAAAAGAGATTAGTTCGCATTACATATTGGATAACCCTCTTTCGCTTCTAATGAAAGGTCATTGAAACAATTAGTGGAGCAAATATCATGGGCTATCTTTCAAGGGGGTGGTCTATGGAGTACCACATTTGTTTCTATATACCAAAATGTTCATATTGGTCTGTAGTTTTAAAATCCAGCGTTTGCCACCTTGGCAAACCTTGCATAACTCCAGTATTCAAGATGGCGTCCAAGATGGCTGCCATTTCTTAAAATCGAACCCTATACAAAAATGCATCATAATTTTCATGTGTTTGCATTGTAATGGTATTTTAATGCCCCATTTCGTGTAAGAATGATGTATCTGTCTATTTCAAGTAAAAAACCTGACAATTTAGGTAAAACAGTTGTAAAAATCATATTTAAATTCACAAATGCACGTGCCCATGGTTTTTCACCCCAGAATGTTTGTTTAATGGCTCATTATTTATGATCAGATAGTTATGGCTGCTATTTTACTTCTTTTCTATCAAATATAATATTTCTTAAGATTTTATAGAAACAAAAATTGTTTCTATATATAATATTCATGCTTAAAAACAGGTTTTAGATATCCAACCCAACACGGAAAAAAACACAAAAAGAACATATTTTCCTATACAAAATACGCTCTAAAATCTAATTTGTTATTGATTCTATATACCATAGTGTTTGTGTTGGTCTTGGTTTGTAGCATAAAAATACAGTGTCTGCCACCTCTGTAAAACACAAGATAGCTCCAGTATTCAAGATGGCATCCATGAAGGCCGTCAAAATTTACAATTCTGAAAAAAGAGACACATATGTCCCTTGACTTTTGTTTAGAAACAGATATGCTTAAATTGAGCTACAAAGACTTAGAGTTATCTTATTATTGTTATTTTCATGTGTTTTTTCATTGTTAAAACTACATATATATTCTAGATATCATTTTATGAATGGAGTAAGGTCTCACTGACAAGGCAAAAAAGAACAAAAATACATATTTTCCTATACAGTATAGGCTCTTGAATCGTGATTGTTATTGATTCTATATACCAAATATTTTGTCTTGCAAGCTTTTTGAAGGTTTTAAGCCTTTAAATCCAGCGTTGGCCGCCTCTGCAAACCCAGCATAACTCCGGTTTTCAAAAGGGCATCCAAGAAGGCCGTCAAAATATAACATTTCAAAAGATAAGCCGCATGTGTACTTTAACCTTTGTTTACTAACAAAACAGTTTAAAAAATCAAGCTAAAACACTTGGATCTATCTTTTTAAAAATATTTTCATGTATATATTTCTTTGTCAATATTACATTATGCATACAAATCTAGAAATGCATGGGGTAAGGGCTGTAGTATGTTTGAACAGATGCAACTTAAATTCCTTTTAATAGTCTGAATCTCTGTAATTTTCCTCTGTCAACATGCTTGAAAAGATAGTATGCACATTTGTGTATATAACTACATGTACATTAATTTATATATCAGTGTATGGTTGTCGACACATAGAGCTTATGCAGTATTCATCGCTCATTTCTTTACGTAAGCATACAGTGTCATTCAATAGCTCTGGAGCTGCAACTGATAGTGTTACCAATAATACTAAGCATTTTATTTTATCATTTATTGTCGAATTCAAATCTAAAGTCTGATGGTGATTTCAGTTCTTGAACATAGTGCAACCCATTCCGCCAAACATGCAGTTGATAGACACACCTCAGGCAATGAAACCCGAAACTGTTATCTTTCGAGGTAGCTTTTTAGCCATCGACAATATTGCCTTCTCTGCGCACAGTGAGTTTAAAGACAAACTAATTTTCTAAATCTTCACCTAGATGGTGCAGATCTATATTCGTTTCAGGACCCTGCATAATGCGATAACAAAGCTAAATGAAAATAACAATCAGGAAATGGCGCAATCAGAACGATAGAGGTCTATGCATGTTTGGTTAGTTTACATCTACTGCATTTTCGTTATTGTCAAAGTTATCGGTAACTCCCAGTATAAGCATAACCCCTGATTTCTGACGTAATTTCTGAGGGGACGGTTCCACTGAGGGAGTGTTAGCTTGTGTGCTGATGATAAAACACAGTATGTAATCGTATATCGAAGTTATGCTATTTGTTAAATCAAAGAGTCTACTCCAGATTTGATCATGTACAACAAGTCCTACATGTTTTGGGTATGCAATAGAAATCGCTGCTTTTGTAATATTACAATCAACTTAAAGACAGTGCGAGTCTACTGAAGCTCAGCCGATATGTCTGAAGCATTAGCAAATCTTTCATTGCTCACACTTGAAGCCGACCATTTGTCTAGTACAGTAAAATATCTTGAAAGGCTTGCAATGGTAGCAGATTGATCCATTACAATTTCAATGTTTCTAAGAATACCATTTATAAACATACCGATAGTTTTATGATTTATAGTATCTTTTGCTATTATTTACAAAAAGCCCGTGTGTATCATCAGCTGAAATGCTTTGGTTTGATTTTCATAGTTGATCAAACATATTCAGCGCTTCAGCCACACTGATTCGTACCAAATCAATCTCAATACGTAAATGATAATTTGGACCATCACTAAATAAAAAGGCTCTTTTTATAAGTACCTAAATGTCAATTTATTTTTTCCCACCTCAGCTTTCGGAGTGGAAATGTCTTTCTGTTTGTGCATTTTCCTGATCATTGCCTACTTGTACCTTCTCTATATTGTTTGTTTTATAACATTTTATGTCATATAACCCAGCTTTCTAACTTCAGGTATTTAAATTTGTCTATTAAGTAGGTAACTACGTAAATGATAATTCTGACCATAATTAAATAAAAAAGGCTCTTTATATGGATTTTTTTTTTTAACATTCTATGTTATATTACCCAGCTTTCTAACTCCGGGTGTTTAAATTTGTCTATTAATTGGATAACTCTACAACTTGATTTTCGTTCATTATTGAACTTTCATACTCAGCTTTTTGCTTCGAACCTGTATGTGCATATTTAAATGAAACAGAATTATCCTTAGCATGCTCAGTGTCATAGCTGAATGTTATATTCTAATGTGCCATTGAGCAAACAGCTCTTTTTATTGCACAATATATTGCCCCAGCAGCAACTAAGTCACCATTTGGAAGGTCCATTAGTACATGTATGTATAGCACTTGCTAACATCGACCAGCTTCCACTTACTTTACTAATGTCTAACAGGTCACAAATCTAGCCACAAATAAGCAATATAAGCAATTATTATTCCAATCAAAATACTTTGTAACTGATATAGTACTTCTAGGGTTAGTCTAATCATTTCTTATGTTTGACTTTACCTCTCTACTGTTTTTGCTTTAATGCTCTGATAAGTGGATTTACTGTTCTTATGGTACCACAGTTTGCATAAACCTTGTACATAAATACTCAAAGCATAATCAGTTAATGAGGAATTAGAACACCTACATATGATTATAGTGTCGAAACAAAACATGGTTTGGTATTATTTTGTTTTATATAGTGCAATATCGTACATCCAGTCTGCACCAAGGTTAGATTAATTGTAAGATTAATACTGCACCAAAAGTTATATTAATTGCAGAACCAGTATTTGTGAATTACATTTGTAATAAGATTGCAGAGCTTATGATGTACAAGAAAATAAGTTTTCTTCGTTGCTCTTTTTCTTGCCGGGCAAGAAAATTCCACTCATTACTAGAATAAATACATCTGGACCTTCCTATAACTCAGTTCAAGAAACATAGTTTTGGATATAGCACTGATCATAGCTGGACTCCAAATGGTCATTTCATACTACCTTTGGTATATGTCTATATACTTTACTCTCGTAATAACACAAATTGAATATAGCTAACACAGAGATTGGTTTGAATCCCAACAATAGTGTTATAAAAAGGTTATGGTGTCTGAATAATTTTGTTTTAACAAGGAAAAACACACATGAAGATAACATTAAGAAAATGTTCTAAGTGTTTTACAACTGGATTTTAGCTTTTTATTTCTTAATGAAAGTCAAGGGACATATTTGGCTCATTTTTCAAAATTCTATATTTTGACGGCCTTCTTGGATGTCATCTTCAATACTGGAGCTATCCTGTGCTTTGCTGAGGTGGCAAACACTGGATTTTATGCTACAAACTAAGACTGCGACAAACACTATGGTATATAGAATCAAAAACAAATAAGATTGAAGAGCATATTTTATATAAGAAAATATGTACTTTTTGTTGTTTTTGTCGTGCTGGGTTGGATGTCTAAAACCTGATTTTAAGCATGAAGCTTATATATAGAAACAACTTCTGTTTCTCTAAAATCTTTACAGATATTATATTTGATAGAAAAGAAGTAAAAAAGCAGCCATAACTATCGGATCATAAATACTGAGCCATTAAATAAACATTCCTAGGTGAAAAACCTTGGGCACGTGCATTTGTGAATTTAAACATGATTTTTACCCCTGTTTTACCTAAATTGTCAGGTTTTTTACTTGACATATACAACTATATCATTCTTACATGAAATGGGGAATTAAAATACCATTACAATGCAAACTCATGAAAAATATGATGCATTTTTGGAGTAGGGGTTGGTTTTAGGAAACGGCATCCATCTTGGACGCCATCTTGAATACTGGAGTTATGCAAGGTTTGCCAAGGTGGCAAACGCTGGATTTCAAAACTACAGACCAAGACAAACATTTTGGTATATAGAAACAAATGTGGTACTCCGTAGACCACCTACTCCTATTTCTAAGCTACTTTTTGAACCATATTTGCTCCACTAAATGGATTGTTATCCAAAACCCTGCACTTGAAGCAAAAATCATTCAGCAATAATATTTATGACTGAAAAAAGGGACACATGAATTTAACATTATTACATATGTGACGACTTTATTATGTAGTTGTTCGCAATGTCCTGCGACTAATTGCAAATCATTACGAAAACACGCCCATATAATATACATAAAATTGAAAAATTCATTGAAAAAAAAAAGAAGATATTTTTAATATTTTTGCTCAAAACATAGATTGTACATGTAGGTACACGTGAGTATCCACAATATATGTTTTAAAGCAAAAATAAGAAAAATAATTATGTATGCACTTGCATAACCCAGTTTTGCTATATAAACGTGGGCTATAAGTAATAGTTAGAGTATGGAGGACAGGTCAATACGAAAATTATAGACCCGGCACGTGAACTTAAAGCCGACCGAGCGCAGCGAGGGAGGCTTTAAGTTCACGTGCCGGGTCTATAATTTTCGTATTGACCGATTCCGACATACTCTAACTGACTTATATACTGGCTGCTTTGTTTCGTTATAACAACTGCTATTAATCTTAAGACTGCAAGCCTGTTGGCCAAACCTTGCGCAGCATATTTAGACCAATTATATTCCGCTTAACGTTCTTTTCTCGCGACATGGCATATTAGCCAATCTATCCCACGGACTTATCGAGGTAACTAACTGTGCACGATATTTACATTTCCTCGTGCAATCATGAACAAATAGAACCTTCACAGTAATTTCCCTTTTAAACGTCGTTAAACGTATTGCTTCTATGATAAACGCAAATAATTCAATACCATCTAAGTATGATTTTACATAACTACATAATGTGCTTAAATTGACGAGCTAGTGTATATGGATCTGTCAAGGGCTAATCTCCTTGCTTGAAAGACAGAGGACCATTTGATGCCCGGCTGTTTCGGGGGAAAACAGCTGGTCAAAAATAACTGTGTGAAGTTCGTTCCTACTGCCAGGTTTCTCATTCAACTCACACTCACACTAACCCTAACCTTCTACTAACAATGGAACCAGGGAGCAAGAGCTATTTTCACACAAATGAATCGACGATTCGTTTAATATAACTTTAGGGGGAATTGTAAATAAATGAAACCGGAAATTTCTTTTCTTTTCTTTCACAGCAAAGGATTTATAAATACTCTGTAGGAAGAAAATGCATTTAACGATAGAAAGATTCTTAACCACGATTTGCTAAAAAAAGCTTCCAATCAGCCTTGGAAATATTTAATGTCTTTGAACACGGCGAAAACATTATTTTTGCGGTGCATCTGACCCATTACATAATGTACTTACCTTTTATTGAGTCTAATATAAAAATAACAACGTACGAGTTCGTATATCTACAGGAGGACTGATAAGTTTCCCGCCTGATATTAGAGACCGGTGTATAAGTTTCCCGCCGGATATTATACACCGGTGTATAATAAACGGCGGGAAACTTATACACCTACCGCCAAAACTTCCTTTGTTGAGTAGGTGTATATGTTTGTTAGAGACCTGCTCGAAACAAAGGAGCCAGTATATAAGGGCGGTATATATAACACGGAAATGTTATCCTGATGATTATATGAGCCTGTGCGTGACAAAACCAACAATTTGGGTTTCCGACCAGGTCTGACACAAACCGGCCTGTACAAGCACAGAAAAGAACTAGAAGCTTGACATTTCAGATTTAAGTAGAAGAGGAATTGTACTATCCGAGTAGCGAAAACAAAGACGCTGATCAGCTTCGCGGTTACCGCGAAGCTGATCTGCGTCTTTGTTTTCGCATAGGCAGATTGTTGGTTTTCTCACGCACAGGCTCAATTATTTAGTTTTAAGCTTATTATTTATAAATCTCTAGATTTTCTTATAAAAGCCATAACCTTTTCATTTTCAACTTATCTAAATTGCAAATTGCGTTTTGTAATAGTCTGGATTATCGTTCAATTATCTTGTCTACTTACAAATTAAGGAATTCATGCACCAGGCATTGGAATTTAGTTATAATTCTATACAGATTATGGTGCTGCATTTTTAGCTCACCTGAGCTGTTAGGCTCACAAGTTGAGCTTATAGTATACCCATGCTTCGTCGTCCGTCGTCATCGTTGTAGTAGTCTCAAACGTCCTCCTCTGACACAGCATGGCCAATTAAAGCCAAATCTCATGTGGATTATTCTTACAAAGGGAGAACGAAAGTTTATTTAAAATGGACCAGGTCACATGACCAAGATGGCTGCCATGGCTATAAATAGCAAAAACCTTTAAAATCTTCTCCAGAACCAGAAGGTCTATATTTTGAAACTTGGCAGGAAGCACCAGGAAGCA
This sequence comes from Rugalucina vietnamica, assembly GCA_964017185.1. NCBI lineage: Eukaryota > Metazoa > Mollusca > Bivalvia > Lucinida > Lucinidae > Rugalucina > Rugalucina vietnamica. Next base: position 56,923,813 of record OZ024873.1, read on the forward strand.
ATGGAGCTCTACAAAGTTTGTATAAATCATGACCCTGGAATGAAAAGTCAACCAATGCATTTGAATGGGGAAAAATAGTAAAATGTAATTAAATGGGGGTAAACCCTCTGGGACTATACAATAGGACAGAAAATTTACGATGTTTATGAAAACATTAGTCCCTAGGGGATTGTCCGCCCCTGCCCAGGGGCTATCTCTGAATCTGAATAGTTTACTGGTGACACGCCAAATGACATTATTTCACCAGGGTGTTCGGATGGGGGAAAATTATTCCCTTGAACGCACGAGTGAAGCGAACTTGGACACACAGTCATCAGACATTTAACACACAGTCATCAGACATATACATGCATATGTCCATAATATTCAAACCTCTTCTCCGAAATTACTTGGCCAATCAAAGCCAAACTTTACGTGGAGCATCGTTAGAAAGGGGGAAAGAAAGTTTATATAAATGGTCCAGATGACCAAGAGGTCCACCATGGCTATATAAATAGCAAAAACCTTTAAACTATTCTTCTCCAGGACCAGAAGGCCTATGATTTTGAAACTTGGCATGAAGCATCAGGCAATGGAGCTCTATAAAGTATATATGGGTCATTATCAAAAAATGGAGCAATCCAGAAAGGCAAAACGAAAAAAATTAATTGTCTATTTTTTCTTTTTTAATGGGATGGTTTTATTAACAGATGCATATAGAATATAGAAATAAAATATGCCGAGTTTAACTGAACAAAAAGTGCACCAGCATTAATCAATTGTATGGTACCCTTGAAAAAATATCAGTGCTGTCACGAACAAACTTTCTTGCGTAAAATGCTCATTTGATAAGACTTCCCCAATCTGTAAGTGGGGGCTTTCAATGAATAAACAAGGAAGAGATCTTCAATGAAAATGCACATACTGTGATTTGTTCTGTTTCGGAAACGCTTTATTTTTGTAGACATTATCTTGTAGGATTAAACCAAAAATAAGTTCTGCTTAACGTTTTCTATTTCAGTATAGTATGATTACATACCAAAAGCAACTACTTTTATATGATGCGTTTTGAGTATTTTAAATAATTATGATCGTGACAGCACTGATATAGTGATAGCACTGATGTTGTTGTGATAGCACTGATAATTATCCGATCTCGCCTTTTTCATTCCAATGTGTGCGACCATTTACCGATGAGCTTAGGGGCAGTGACTCACTTAAAGTCGCAACCAACGAAGCCTTGGCTGATGCTCTAACCAGGGACACCTTTGCGTAGATCCAATGCTGCGTAGATCCAATGCTCTAACAAAGCACGTTCGCTTCACGCAAACCAAACGCCATGTAACACGTAAAGCGCAGTAGAAGCGCTATTCATCTTAAGCTGCAGCATAAGAAAATGTGTCTTTTGGGGCTTTCGGCCAGGTTTGAGACAACCAGGATTGTTCACGACAAAAGACCGAATTAAATTTGGGACCCTATCACGGGTTTTAGGGAGCTGGGTAGCAGGGCCATTTTGTTTGTTTGTGTTTGTGTTGAGGCTTAACGTCCCAGTCAACAATTTTTCAGTCATGTCGGGACAGAGCCAACGCTTCCTGAGTTTAACCAGTACTGTAGGGAGTTAATGTGTCCAAGGACACATCACGGTAACGCCTGTGGGGATCGTACCTAGGACCTCTCGATTCGGAGTCCAACTCTACCACTACGCCACCGCGCTCCCCGGGGCCATTTTGTTTTCAGGGAGCTGGGGAAAACTGGAAAACAATCGAGGGGAATTGGAGATTACTAGAAGAACACACTCTTGGTTTTAGGAAGCTGGGAGTAAGGAAAAGATTTTTAGGGAGCTAGGGAGAAAGGTCATTTTTCTTTTAGTGAGCTTGGAGCTAATACCCCCTTCGATGGGCCTCAAATTTAGGTTAATGCACATTTGCTTTCACATATATCCCATTAAATCCCACTTTTATGTAGTGAGGTATACAGGGTAAAATGGGGTATACAATGTTACTTCTTTTTGTTTCTTAAATTTGATCCTAGGCGATTCTAACGTGTACACAATCAGATATATTTTTTCTTCAATTTTTAAAGCTAATAAATCACTGTAAATTGCATGGGTAACACATTTTCGTAATGGTATGCAATATACAAACACACTGAACGCCACATTTATGCGTCAGAGAAGGTTAAAATTTAGTTTCGTATTTTCATGTGCCATATAGACCCCTAGTGTGTATATTACCGGGTCCGTTTTTTCGAGGTGTATGAATTTGGTAGGTTTTACGGCACATCCGTACTAGCATTACCCCGAGTTGCCCCTCCCACCCCTCGAGGAAAGGGATGGCGTTTTAAACAAAAAGGCGATTTTTCCGTATAAAGTGGGGGCTTAAAATGTCTTTTTTTTTTTTTTTTTTACTGAAAATGGGTAATCTAATTTGGAATGGACTACCAAAAAAGGCATTTATCGCGCGACATACACAAAGTGTCTAAATATCATTATGGGAGTACCACCCCCGGGGTTAATTGTATACCGTGGTCGACGAGGCATTTTGAATTTGTAGTTTTGTATCACCCACACACACCTTAAATGATTTTCAAAGCGATATAAATTGGCCACTTCTGGCTGCTGGCATTAGTAGCTGAGACCCTCGCGTGAAAGGCGACCTAACTCTTGTCAGCCTTGGAAATTACCTGAATCCACACCTGCTGACAGAAGTCAACTCAGTGCTGTCACATCATTACTGTCACGACCGTGACAGCACTGATCCGTGACAGCACTGAGTTTCACACAGAAATTTAATTCTAATGACTAACAACAGAATGCAGGATGAAAATTTTACATGTATATTCTAACTGCTCCTAAGTTGGAATTCAGTCATGGTTTTAAAATGTATGTGATATTTGCAAGAAGCGGCAAAATGCACGTGATAGTACTGATGCTTGTAGAATTTCCACTCCAATTATGACATTTCTTTATGGTATAGGAACGGAGTAATGCGATTTGTTCAAAGGTTTTTTACCATTACTGCTTCAGCTAGGTGTCGTCTACAAAACGCGATTGTTTTGATCTTAGAAAATGATTCGTAACTCTGGTCAAAATCGATTTTCAATAAAAGTGACAGCACTGATACGTTTTCCAGGGACAACACTATATATGTGCCCCCACTCTTAACTAGCGCTTTATATATCATATGATTTTTGAATTTGACTTCAATAACATTATATACAATAGATGGTCACAGGAAATGTGATTTCTGTCAAGCTTCTTTTGCAATGGAAACAAATAAAACTACTTACCCTGACCCGGGGACACGGTAAAAATCGATAAAATAGCACTTCTTGCATCTCTTTTTTACAAATAACATACTCGGAAACGTTAAATCGCGTGTGGTTCTAGTAAAATAAAGCACAGCGGATAATAATATAACACATGGAAAAAGCAAACCTCGGACATCGCGCATGCGAATAAACTATCAGGGACAAGGATTGCTCCATTTTTTGATAATGACCCATATAAAGCATTACCTTAGGAGGACGGCCTATTTTACGCCAAGGTCAACTTAAATCGCATATGCAGAAAACTATTAAAACTGTTTTTAAATTGTCTTTGAATGGAAAAACGTCCCGGAAATGGGCCAATGGGCAGAATATGATTCTGGAAAAAAGTGACCCCTGGGACTCATCTGCCCCTGCCATGGAGCTATATCCCTTGTTCATGTATATGACCATAATAGTCAAACAAGTTTATTGGTATATTTACCAGACCTCAGGTGAGCGTTTACAGGATGATTGGTCCTCTGGTTTTCATTCAGATCAGAAACTGAGATTCAGCATAAGCTCTGAAAATCTATTAGCTTATATTTGAGCCGCTGCATGAGAAAATCAACAGTCTGGTCTTCCGACCAGGTCTGGCACAAACCGACCTGACACAAACAGTCAGAGAAGAAGGCTAGGAGCTTGAAATTTCGGATTTATGTAAGAAGAAGAGGAATTGTACTATCTGTGCACCGAAAACAAAGGCGCTGATCAGCTGTGCAGTTACTGCACAGCTGATCTGCTCCTTTGTTTTCGCATATGCAGATTGTTGGTTTTCTGATGCAGCGGCTCATTTTTATAACATGCATGTGTTGCGTTATGTCGCGTTGCAAGACACTGAACTGCTTATGTTGTCATTTTGTTGTGCTGCCCTTTACAATTTTCCATCTGATATACTGTTTAAACATGTACTTTTCTACTTGATAACAATTTTACGCTATTTATTATTCTGAAAACAATTTGTTCAAAAAAAAAAAAAAATGTCAAAACGGGAACACCAGGCACATTTTCCTTTGCCTATTACAAAAGCAATGTTAGGTATGCGTAAAGATTTCGTCCTAGGTAAAAACTGCTACCACAATCTGACCGTACGACGTGCCTAGAAATTTTGTAGAAGGTTCAAATATTACATATACACCATCAACCCTTTTCTGGGAGGTAAGTTGTGCCAGCTCAAAAACTAAGATTGGTGCAGAAAATAGCGCCTGGTCTATTTCTGGGAAGAAATTGTCACTTGGTGACACATAGCCTAAGGTGCTACGGAGTCAAGTTAGGAAGGTAATAATTGCACTTTGTATTATTTCTTGATTAATTTTGATGCTATTCATATAAATATATAATATAAATCCAATATTCTAATGTAATCCTGCACCATGATACACTTTTCGACCTGACGGTGAAGAGTACAGAACCGCTGCAGCTAATCTGTACGTATTTGGTTCTTGTAGGTAGAGAAAAAAGACATAGTAACAGATTACTCGTCAAGTTAGTAGCATGTTACTCTTTATATATAGCTACATGCTGATATACCAATCTTTCTGCTGTACCACACTCGTTACTAACCGTGTATATTTCTAAAAAAAAAAAAAAAAAAAAAAAAACAAAAAAAAAAAAAAAAAAAACAGTTCTCCATTTTGTTCCAAGATGGCTGACCATATTGATGTTTATATCGAAACGATGTACATAACAAAGATGTTCATGAGTACGGGGGTCATTCAAGAATTAATGAAAGTGGATCCATACCTCGGAAATTAGACAATATGTTACATGTGGACACATAATTATGCATTGGTGCTGCAAATTTGTGCTTTTATCATGGCTAGATTTGACGCTATGGTAATTTGAATATGACCCCTGAAGCGTCCATGAACGCGTAAAAGTCAATTTTTACATATTTTTATATGGAGATAGGGTATGTAGAACGTGCAGGATAGTTTCTTGGACAGTCTTATCAGCGATTTTTGACTATAAATGAGCCTGTGTGTGAGAAAACCAACAATTTGCATGGGCGAAAACAAAGACGCAGATCAGCTTCGCGGTAACCGCGAAGCTGATCAGCGTCTTTGTTTTCGCTACACGGATAGTACATTTCCTCCTCTACTTATACCCAAACTTTCAAGATTCTGGGTTTCTTCTGTGACTGTACAGGCTGGTTTATGTCGGACCTGGTCGGAAACCCAAATTGTTGGTTTTCTCATGCACAGGCTCAAATGATAGCACCAGAGGCTGACAAGAGCAACTATGACATTCATGTCAACTTGATTCGCAACACTCTTGGAAACTCTGTGTACAGTGTCATTGTGAACAATACCATTGACGGTAATGTTTAGAACAAACATATATTTAATCCTCATGAAATGCTGTAAACAGATTCAAGATGCTGGTCTTCCACCCAGGCAAGTACTAGCTTTTATAATCAACAGTGTGTCGCGTCTAGCATTTTTTTGTTTTCTTAGCAACTATATAGAACTGGTATCGTAGCAAACTTTTGGAGGAAAAATTGAATAGCATACATCTTCAAATTTGGTTGATGGTATATGAGAGCCACACAAAAGTTAAGAATAAAGTTTTATTGAATCATTGTCATTAATTGTTTAATGACCCTCGTACATATTACAAATGAGCCCTCGAGTGAGAAAATCAACAGCCTGGGCTTCCGACCAGGCCTCTGACACAAACCAGGCTGTGCGACCACAGAAGATGGCTAGAGGCTGCAAATTTTAACAAAGGCGCTGATCAGCTTCGAGGTTACTGTGAAGCTGATCTGCGCCTTTGTTTTCGCACATACAGATTGTTGGTTTTCTTATGACGCGGCTCAAATGATCAATGACTCTCCACAAAAATTATATATTGTTGGCATCTGTGGCCCATTTGTACGCAATGACTTCTAGAAGTTGTTAAAATAACTGTCCATAACATATCATTTTGCAAGAAAATGACGGCGATAAGACAAAGGCACTCTTAATAATAAGGCTATTTGTGAGATTTGTAAGAATAGAGAGGTTACATAATTGAACCACGTCATTATAAAATACATTTTGTATGTGCGAAATCAAAGGCACAGAACAGCTTCCCAGTAACTGCGAAGCTAATCAGCGCCTTTGTTTTCGTTACAGGGACAGTACAATGCCTCTCTATATGGGTCATTATCAAAAAATGGAGCAATCCAGAAAGGCAAAACGAAAAAAATTAATTGTCCATTTTTTCCTTTTTAATGGGATAGTTTTATTAACATGAGCATATAGAATATAGAAATCAAATATGCCGAGTTTAACTGAACAAATAGTGCACCAGCATTAATTAATTGTATGGTACCCTTGAAAAAATATCAGTGCTGTCACGAATAAACTTTCTTGCGTAAAACGCTTATTTGATAAGACTTCCCCGATCTGTAAGTGGGGGCATATATAACTTGTCACGAACAATACTTTACACAAACCTTAAATACACTCAATGAATTAACGAGGAAGAGATCTTCAAAGAAAATGCACATACTGTGATTTGATCTGTTTCTGAAACGCTTTATTTTTGTAAACATAATCGTGTTGGATTAAACAAAAAATAAGTTCTGCTAAACGTTTACTATTTCAGTATAGTATCATTACATACCAAAAGCAATTACTTTTATGTGATGCGTTTTGAGTATTTTCAATAATTATGACCGTGACAGCACTGATATCGTGACAGCACTGATGCTGTCGTGACAGCGCTGATAATTATCCGATCTCGCCTTTTTCATTCCAATGTGTGTGAAAGGATTAATTTCTGACCATTTACCGATGAGCCTTGGGACAGTGACTGACTTAAGGTCGCAATCAACGAAACCTCGGCTGGTGCTCTAACCAGGGACACCTTTGCGTAGATCCAATGCTCTAACAAAGCACGTTCGCTTCACGCAAACCAAACGCGACGTTACACTTAAAGCGCACTTAGAAGCGCTATTCATCTTATCACTTTAAGCTGTAGCATGAGAAAATTAGTCTTTGGGGCTTTCGACCAGGTCTGAGATAACCAGGATTGTTCACGACAAAAGACCGCATTAAATTTGGGACCCTATCACGGGTTTAGGGAGCTGGGTAGCAGCGCTATTTTGTTTGTTTGTGTTTGTGTTGGGACTTAACGTCCCAGTCAACAATTTTTCAGTCATGTCGGGACGGAGCCAATGCTTCCTGTTTAATGTGTCTTGCTCAAGGACACATCACGGTAACGCCTGTGGGGATCGAACCCATGACATCTCGATTCGGAGTCCGACGCTCTACCACTACGCCACCGCGCTCCCCAGGGTCATTTTGTTGTCAGGGAGCTTGGGAAAGCTGGATAACAATTGAAGCGAAATGGGGATTACAAGAAGAGAACACTCTTGGTTTTAGGAAGCTGGGAGCAAGGAAAAGATTTATGGGAGCTAGTGAGAGGTCATTTTCCTTTTAGTGAGCTTAGAGCTAATAACCCCTTAAATGGGCCTCAAATTTAGGTTAACTTACAGCTGAGCTGCACATTTGCTTTCACATATATCCCATTAAAGACCACTTTTATGTAGTCAGGTATACAGTGTAAAATGGGGTATACAATGTTTCTTCTTTTTATTTCTTAATGTAACTGGTCGATCGAGTAGCTCAGTGGTAGAGCGCTCGCACGGTAAACGAGAGACCATTGGTTCGTGTCCCGGTCGGGCCGCGTCCTTTTTCCGCCCCTGTGACATTTGGTGGCTCAGTGTGGGTCCGTGCTTGGGCTGCGAGCAGCAACCTGAAAGAGACTGTCTCGTCGGTTCCGGCATGGTTCCGAGCAGAATTGGGGATGAATCTAATTAAGCAGGGTGGGGGGGGGGGGGGGGGAGGAATGTAACCGGTCGATCGAGTGGCTCGGTAGCTCAGTGATAGAGTGCTCGCACGGTAAGCAAGAGACCCTGGGTTCGAGTCCCGGTCGGTCAACGTTCTTTTTCCGCCCCTGTGACATAAGTTTTGACCCTAGGCGGTTCTAACGTGTACACAATCAGAAATATTTTTTCTTCAATTTTTAAAGCTAAAAAAAAATCTCTGTATATTGCAAAGATAACACATTTTCGTAATGGTATGCAACATACAAACACACTGAAAGACACATGCGTCAGAGAAGGTTAAAATTTTCGTATTTTCATGTACCATAGACCCCTATTGTGTATATTACCGGGTCCCTTTTTTCGAGGTGTATGAATTTGGTAGCTTTTACGGCACATCCGTACCAGCATTACCCCGAGTTGCCCCTCCCAACCCTCGAGGAAAGGGATGGCGTTAAAAAAAATATTCGTCTAAAGCGGGCTTAAAAATGTCTTTTTCACTGAATGAAAAGGGGTAATCTCATTTGGAATGGACTACGCAAAAAGGGCATTTATCGCGCGACATTCACAAACTGTCTCAATATCATTATGGGAGTACCACCCCCGGGGCTAATTGGATACCGTGGTCGACGAAGCATTTTTAATTTTGTAGGTTTGTATTACCCACACACACCTCAAATGATTTTCAAAAAGCGGCGATATAAATTATTGGCCACTTCTGGCTGCTGCTGGTAGCTGAGACCCTCTCGTGAAAGGCAACCTAACTCTTGTCAGCCTAGGAAATTACCTGAATCCACATCTGCTGACATAAGTCATCTCAGTGCTGTCACATCAGTACTGTCACGACCGTGACAGCACTGGCCGTGACAGTACTGAGTTTCACTGAGTTTAATTCTAATGACTAACAACAGAATGCAGGATGAAAACTTTGTATGTCTATTCTTACTGCTCCTAAGTTGAAATTCAGTCATGGTTTTAAAATGTATGTGATATTTGCAATAAGCGGCAAAATGCGCGTGATAGGACTGATGCTTGTAAAATTCTCACTCCAATTCTGACATGTCTTTATGGTATAGCAACGGAGTAATGCGATTTGTTCAAAAGTTTTTTACCGTAACTTCTTCAGCTTGGTGTCGTCTAAAAAACGCGATTGTTTTGATCCGGGAAAATGATTTGTAACTCTGGTCAAAATCGATTTTCAATAACTGTGACAGCACTGATACGTTTTCCAGGGACAACACTATATATGTGCCCCCACCCTTAAATAGCACTTTATATATCATAAGATTTTTGAATTTGACTTCAATAACATTCTATACAATAGATGGTCACAGAAAATGTGATTTCTGTCAAGCTTCTTTTGCAATGGAAACAAATAAACTACTTACCTGACCCAGGGACACGGTAAAAATCGATAAAATAGCACTTCTAGCATCTCTTTTTTGCAAATAACGTACTCGGAAACGTGAAATCGCGTGTGGTTCTAGTAAAGCACCGCGGAAACTAATATTATACATGGAAAAAGCAAACCTCGGACATCGCGCTTGCGAGAAAACCATCAAGGACAAGGATTGCTCCATTTTTTGATAATGACCCGTATATAGCTACTTTTTAAATCGAACATTTCCAGCCTGTAGTCATTTTTGGTCCAAAACATAGATTGCGAGTACTCGTTAGAACCACCTCGGCAATGTTTTGAGTTTAAATAACTATACCAATTTTTGTGGTGAAATTTTCAATTTAAAAAAAAAAAAAAAAAAAAAAAAAACGTGACAAAAAAAACAACAACCTGTTTCAGGCACGGGCAAGCTTTCGTAATGCTCCACAAAAAATTATATATTGTTGGCACCTGTGACCCGTCTTTACTCATTCATTGTCTTCTAAAAGTAGTTATAATAAATGGTCTTAAAATATCATTTGTAAGGAAATGACGGCGATAAAGACAAAGCCACTCTTAATAATTGGGTTATTAAGGAGATTTGTAGAAGCAGAGGTTACATAATTGTGTAAATCCGTGATACGTGACAATGCATGATTCATATGACCGAGTCAGTTGCATGTCATTACATTAAAAAGAAAGCCACTTTGAAACAGGTAGTACTACACACAGACGGGAACATTCCTTTTTAACGACCAACTCACCTGTTATGTAATTGTTTACAATCATATAGACCGCGTAGGCATTTCTTCTACCCGTATGCTACGATTTTGGAACGGTAGACGAAAAAATCAAGTCGTGGTGCCACGAAAATGACAGTGTTCGGTACCTATAACTTTATTTCAAGATAAAAATGTTTTAGAACTTTCATCTAAGCGAATGGAACCTTGTTCCAGATAAGAACGGCTGCTATTTTGAGTGACGTACACTCAGTGGCCATAAATGAGTCCCCACAGTGAAAAAATGCAAGTTTTTTTAAAAAGTCATTTTTTTGGGTTAAATAATAATTATACATGTAATTGTATTTTAAAACTTATCGTCTCTTCGTACATACCATTGTAAAGCAAAATTACTTAGGAATAAATTCTTGTTGACCATAACTTTGGTTTTAAATTCTTTGCTGGTTGCTAGGCAATTTAAGAAAATGACTGAGAAATGGATTCCTGTTCAACTTTATGGTTGCCATGGTTACATACATGTTAACGCCTGGTCGATTTACCACCGAAAGTTAAGATTATGTATTAAACTTTATATAGATATATATATGTTTGGACTTGATGGAACCAGGCAAACGGAATCTGCAGCCTTTTAAACTTTAAGGTTGATTTTTGACTAGCAAAAATCACAAAATTAACAATGGAGTCAATGGGAGTGTCAATGTTCTCAGAATTTCTGAGGCAATTATACTAGTGCCATTTTAAACTTCGTTATTTTAAAAACTCCAAGTGACTTTTACATACATGTAAGAGCCTAATATCTTACCCTTCATCTCACAAAATATCGGGTGATAATGTTCGCCACTGTTATCATAGCAACTACAAACAGCAGACTGGCGCTCCATTTTGGGTGGTGTTCTAAAATTGTTTAGCAACCAGTTCCTTTTTCATCATAAATGAGACAAATATTTTGATTTTGCTTGGAAATGCTTCCCCTACATGTTGGTATGTAATATGATAATTTTAAAGTAATATGTATTACATGTATTCAATATTGTTTTATTAATAAAAAAATGACTAAAAAATCTTGCATTTTTCCACTTTGGAAACTCATTCATGGCCACTGAGTGTACTCAAAGACTATCGGGACCCTAATATTTACAGTTGCTTCTTCAATAGTAGATGAGCCGCCTCATAAGACAACCAACAATCTGCATATGCGAAACCAAAGGCGCAAATCAGATTCGCAGTAACTGCGAAGCTGATCCGAGCGCCTTTGTTTTCGCTACACTGATAGTACAATTTTTGTTCTTCCTAAATCCAAAATTTCCAGCCTCTCGAGCCATCTTCTGTGCTTGTACAGCACATTTTATGTCAGACCTGTTCGGAAGCCACTTTGTTGGTTTTCTCATGACGTGGCTCAACCCTGAAGCTATAGGCTTGTAAAGTACACAGTGTTCCGCAAAACATGGGGTCCGTGGGTCCTCAGGGACTGGGGGACTCGGATTTTGGTACCTGGTGACTGAGGGTCCAATGGTACTGGGGCTCATGGGGACGAGTTTGGGACCCGGGGGACTGAGATTGAGGATCGGGGGCTAGGGATACTGGGGCCCATAGGGACAGGGTGTCCATTGGAACTAGATCCTTGGGGAATGAGTAAATAGGGACGGGGTCCATGGGGACTGGGGCTCATGGGGACGAGGCTGGGACCCTGGGGACTGCGATTGAGGATCGGGGGCTGGGGATACTGGGGGTCCATAAGGGCTGGGTGTCCTTGGGGAATGAGTGTTGAGTCAATAGGGACGGGGTCCATTGGGACTGAGGGTCCATGTGGACCGGACTGGGTCCTGCAGTCCCTGGAGACTGGGTGTGGGGTCCATGGGGACTAGGTCCGGGGCTTTGGGTCACTGGGGACACTTGCTCTTTGTTTCTGGTATTAATGTTTGTAATGTCTGGTATTGTTCTTTCGTTTCCCACATGAGGTCTATGGATTGGTATTTTAAACTTGTATCCAAACCTGGAACTTCATTCTTACTTTCATTATATGCGCATATTGTGTGACTAGTTTATTGTACAGTGTATGGTATCATTTCTAAGACACGTCCTTCAGTATGATTTTCTCAGGAGGAAGAAATAAAAAACACAACGTCTTTTTAGCTCACCTGAGCCGAAGGCTCACAGGTGAGCTTATAGTATACCCATGCTCCGGCGTCCGTCCGTCGTCCGTCGTCGTCCGTTGTCCGTCGGCGTTCGTCGTCCGTCGTCCACAATTTCAAAGATCTTCTCCTCTGAAACCGCTTGGCCAATCAAAGCCAAACTTCATGTGGAGCATCCTTAGGAAGGGGGAACGAAAGTTTATATAAATGGTCCAGGTCACATGACCAAGATGGCCGCCATGGCTATAAATAGCAAAAACCTTTAAAAATCTTCTTCTCCAGAACCAGTGGGCCGATTTCCACGAAACTTGGTATGTAGCATCTGGGACGCGGGCCCATCATAGTTTATATAAATCATGACCCTAGGATGACCTTGACCTATTTTACGGCAAGGTCAACTTAGGTCGCCAATGCATTTGAATGGGAAAAATGGTAAAATGCTATTTAATGGGTAAAACTTACTGGGAATAGGCAAATGGACAGAAGATTAATGTTAATGGAAAATTTTAGCCCCTGGGGGGTTGTCTGTCCCTGCCCCGGGGCTATATACATGTATATGACCATAATATTCAAGCATCTTCTTCTCGGAAACCGCTAGGCCAATCAAAGCCAAACTTCATGTGGAGCATCCTTGGGAAGGGGGAATGACAGTTTATATAAATGGTCAAGGTCACATGACCAAGATGGCCGCCATGGCTATAAATAGCAAAAACATTTAAAAATCTTCGTCTTCAGAACCAGAAGGCCTATGATTTTGAAACTTGGTGTGAAGCATCTGGAAATGGAGCTCTACAAAGTTTATATAAATCATGACGCTGGGATGACCTTGACCTATTTTACGGCAAGGTCAACTTAGGTCTCCCATGCATTGGAATGGGAAAAAAATAGGAAAATGTACAATGTAATTATATGGCAGAAAACTTGCTAGAAATGAGCAAATGGACAGAAGATTTATGTTTAAAAAAATATTTTGGGCCCAGGGGGTTGTCTGCCCCTGCCCCGGGGCTATATACATGTATATGACCATAATATTGAAACATCTTCTTCTCTGAAACCGCTAGGCCGATCAAAGCCAAACTTTTTGTGGAGCACCCTTTGGAAGAGGGAATGAAAGTTTGTATAAATGGTCAAGGTCACATGACCAAGATGGCCGCCATGGCTATAAATAGCAAAAACGTTTAAAAATCTTCTTCTTCAGACCAGAAGGCCTATGATTTTGAAACTTGGTATGAAACATCTGGGGATGAAGCTCTACAAATTTATATAAATCATGACCCTGGGATGACCTTGACCTATTTTACGGCAAGGTCAACTTAGGTCGCCCATGCATTTGAATGGGAAAAAAATAGGAAAATGTCATGTAATGGCAGAAAACTTGCTAGGAATTAGCAAATGGACAGAAGATCTATGCTTATGAAAATATTTTAGGCCCAGGGGTTGTCTGCCGCTGCCCGGAGCTATATATATGTAGATGACCATAATATTCAAACAGCTTTTTCTCAGAAACTGCTTAGCCAATCAAAGCCAAACTTTATGTGGAGCATCCTTAGGAAGAGGAAATGAAAGTCTATATAAATGGTCAAGGTCACCTGACCAAGATGGCCGCCATGGCTATAAATAGCAAATTTTTTAAAAATCTTCTTCTTCAGAACCAGAAGGCCTATGATTTTGAAACTTGGCATGAAGCATTACGAAACGGAGGTCTACAAAATTTGTATAAATCATGACACTGGGATGACCTTGACCTATTTCACGGCAAGGTCAACTTAGATTGCCCATGCATTTGAATGGAGAAAATTGTTAAAATGTCATTTGAAGGACAAAACTTGCAGTTAATTGGCAATTATGGACTGAATTTTTATGATTTGAAAAAGACATTGACTCCAGGAGTTATTCTGACCCTGCCCTAGGGTTATATACATGCATTGTACCATTCTAGTCTAACAAGTTTATTGGTACATGTATATATCTCAGGTCTCAGGTGAGCGTTTACAGGACCATTGGTCCTCTGGTTTAATTAATAACATATAGAGATATTTCCGTCCAAAGAGACTCCCGTATTAGTAACGTGCTTCTTTAATTAAAAGTTCTATAGATAAAAAGACGGGCTTATCATTTTGAGCCGCCCCATGGGAAAACCAACAATCTGCATATGCGAAAACAAAGGCGCAGATCAACTTCGCAGTAACTGCGAAGCTGATCAGCGCCTCTGTTTTCGCTACTTGGATAGTACAATTCCTCTTCTACTTACATGTAAATCCAAAATTTCAAGCTTCTAGTCTGCTTCTGAAGCTGTACAAGCCGGTTTGTGGCAGACCTGTTCGGAAACCACATTGTTGGTTTGTCCACGAGGTGGCGCATTTGTAAAAGAAGTATATTAGGGCACAGAAAAGAAGACACGAGAAATAGCACGCGACATTTGAGGAGGTCTGGCTAAGCTGAAATGAGCCGCGTCATGAGAAAACCGGACTTTTGCATATGCGAAATCAAAGGCGCAGATCAGCTGTGCAGTAACTGCACAGCTGATCAGCGCCTTTGTTTTGCTACACGGATAGTACAATTCCTCCTCTACCTATTTCCAAAATTTCAAGCTTCTAGCCTTCGTCTGTGACTGTACAGTCCGGTTTGTGTCAGACCTGGTCGGAAACATCGAAGACCGGTTTTCTCGCGTCGCGGCCCAAATACTAATTTATTTTATACTTTACAGATATCAAAACTTGATAAAATTGGTATTGTCATTGATATGAAATTTCACTGATATCAAATCTCACTGATATCAAAAGTCACTAGTGACTGATATCAGCCTTTATTTTATACTTTACAGTGAAACCCAATGTATATCAAAACTTGATAAAATTGGTATTTTCATTGATATGAAATTTCACTGATATCAAATCTCACTGATATCAAAAGTCACTAGTGACTGATATCAGCCTATATCGTCACTGTAATGACGTCATTTTTTTGGATTACTTCTGACGTTTCCATTTACTTGACGTCATTAAATGTGTCTCACTTCAGAAATTCAAACGCCTATAACTCCGTTATTTATGAACAAAAACGTAAAGTGTGGGTATTCATTTTCTTAGTTAGAACATAAGGAACAATGTGGTACCAAAATTATTTGTGTTTTCAAAAATTTTTTGTTTTTGCATTTTCACCGCCTACCTTGTGCATTGGAAAATGCCTGTGCATTGTATAAAATAAAAAGAAAATTTGCTTTTTTTCGGTGAATACCAAATATATTTCATCTCGTGAGTTGAAAACATAATAATTTTCACTCGTGCTGCGCACTCGTGAAAATTCTGATGTTTTCAACTCACTCGATGAAATATATTTGGTATTCACCTCAAAAAAGCAAATATCCTCTATATATCTTCACTGTAGATTTTGGATTACTTCTGACGGTTCCATTTTCTTGACGTCATTAAATGTGTCTCACTTCAGAAATTCAAACGCCTATAACTCCGTTATTTATGAACGAAAACATAAAGTGTGGGTATTCATTTTCTTAGTTAGAACGTAAGGAACAATGTGGTACCAAAAGTATTTGTGTTTTCAAAACTTTTTGGTTTTTGCATTTTCACCGCCTGCCTTGTGAATTGGAAAATGCTCGTGTATTGTATAAAATAAAAAGAAAATTTGCTTTTTTTCGGTGAATACGAAATATATTTCATCTCATGAGTTGAAAACATAAAAATTTTCACTCTGATGTTTTCAACTCACTCGATGAAATAAATATATTTGGAATTCACCTCAAAAAAGCAAATATCTTCTATGTATCCATTATTTATTTGCTTTTCTTTAAGAAATAAATCACTGAAAGCAGAATGGTAGAATGGCTTAAGTATTTTCAAGTCTTATTTAGGATTATGTCCATTCAAACATTCTTAACAGGAATACATGTATCATTAGTGCATCAAACCATCCATACATAAGCCTAAGTTGTATACGAGTGTCATTTCCTGAAAGTGGGCTAGTATAATCCAAATGGGGCCAAATATATACATATTTAACGTTGGTTAGAAAATGAATCTAAGCCGATAACTTCCTGATTTCTCAGAATACCCTTGCTGATCTCAAAGGACCAAAAGGAAGATATAATCTGCTCTATGGATGATGTACGGGGAGACTTTTGAGGGCCGCCACTTGGTACAGCACTACCTGCAGTACTAGCAAATAAAAATAAAACCGAGATCCTTTAGATCAGCGAACATAAGAGAAAGAGGATGGGCCATGAAGCACAGTATTCATGAAAGTTTGATTATCTTTCTACATTTCTTCAACACATGCATCCAAACACATGCAACCTTTTTGTCGTAATGGATGGGCCTAATGGGTACCCTGGTTTCAAGAAACATTTCACCCCATCAAAAGGTACAAGTAGGCAATGATCAGGAAATGGCGCAATTAGAAATTCCCACTCCATAAACCGAGGAGTGGGTAAAAACTAAAATGACACTTAGGTACTTATACAAAGAAAACATATCGTAACGTACAGCCGAGCCAAGCCACAGAAACCCCGTCGGTGGAAAAGCATACTCATCCACCAAGGGTGGTTTACTGCGCTATATACCCAACACTTACTCGATTCACAAAGTATCGAGTTTGAAATTTGCATATTTCCAAGGGAGGCTATCCCGTCACATTACTTCCCCCTCCGAGAAGACTCGCCCCGAGTCTTGGCCTGGGGACTACATGGGTAAGGCAACTCCGTTCTGGCAGTTGTCATTATCCCACCGCTGCCACCAAATGTAACGTACAGCCGAGCCAAGCCACAGAAACCCGTCGGTGGAAAAGCATACTCATACACCAAGGGTGGTTTACTGCGCTATATACCCAACACTTACTCGATTCACAAGGTATCGAGTTTGAAATTTGCATATTTCCAAGGGAGGCTATCCCGTCACAATATCGTAAGCCGAGTGAGCAGCTATTCCCCAGTAGGTGGCCACTCAGTTACCCGATCTAAACTAAAAATATGAAAACGTACATAAGGCTCAAACAGTACAAAATCGACTCCAATACACAAAACAATAAGAACCACAACAGAAGTATCGCCTTGGAACGATCAGTAATATAAAATTACTGGGGGGCTTAAACCAGTTTTTTGGGCGCCTAACCTCGCCCTCAGCTTCTGCAGTGGTTCTGTTATACACAAATATAAACAAGAAATAAGGAAAATAATATTAAGAAAATATACATAGGTACCAAAGTAAAACATGTATAACCAAGGGGTCTATTCTCTAAGCCTCTATAATCTGGTGTCGTCCAGGTATAAGCAGGTTCCGGTAGTGGTTGTGAAAAATTGAATGTAAACAAAGAAATGGAGTAGACAGGTGAACAGGTAAGTTGCATTGGTCCGATGATTCCCGATTATCTATCTATCTTCTGATACTGAGTCGATCAATTTCTGACCATCACCTCAGATTATGGAATTCAACCAAAAAAGTAAACTCCGACTGTGAGTTCCGAAAATTTAATTTATTTTGATTATTTAAGCAGTACTGGCATTTAACGATTATAACGTCTATATTCCTCTTGGCAACCCGACTAACGTAACGTTGCACCGGCGTTACGTCCGTAGCGTTACGACCTAACTAGAAAATGCTACAAAACGGCGAAAGCCTTCAGTCCATGCAGATTACTGTTTTATCTTTAGATTTTGAATAAAATCCTGATGTGCAGTCTCAAGAGAATTAACAAATTTTATGTAGAAAACAATGAAACACTTGACTAAATTGACCTTAACCAGCACAACTCCCGAGCATATTGGCTTGAAGAATAGACCCCGTGATAACGGAAAGCAGGGTGAGCAGCTGTTGAAGGTAAGGTGGTCACAGTACAGTGCTAGCTTGGTCAGAACAAGTAAATGCAAAGGGCCAAGTGAACAGCCAAACGATATTCGGGTGGCAACAAAGTCATGCAGCACCATGAAACACATATTGGAATAACTTGGATAAATTTGAACCACAACAGCAGAACCGCATTGGAAGGGTCAGTTTCTTTGCATGGAAAGGTTGATATCCAAGTGATAAAATAGAGAATTTTGAAAATTAAAAAAGGTGATTTCCTCTTTGTTAAAGACACTTTTTTACAACGCCCCCCCCCCCCAAAAAAAAAACAAAACAAAAAAAAAAAAAACAAAAAAAAAAAAAAAAAAAAAAAAAAAACAAAAAAAAACTGCTTATAGCAGCTTAAAAAGCGTGGAAAGACCTATCAATTTATGCATTATCTTATTTGATGATCATTCCCCTTTTTAAAAATCATTTTTGTTATTCTTAGTATATTCTCGAAGATGTACTAGACAAATATGTTCAAAATTTGAAGAAAAAAAAATATATTTTCTGCAAAAAAATATATTTTTGCCCTAGAATGCATATATAAATTTTTACCTTTCATTTTTGTTATTTGGCAAGTAGTTTATGATTACATTTACAGTTTCAAATACATTCCGTTGACATATTTTAGATCTATTCCGTTAAAAATGAAATTAGAAATGTTTCAAAAAGTCTATTTTTCTCAATTTTGAAAATCCATAACTTCTTAAAAAGCATGGATACACCCCACAAATATTTTGCTTTTTGAGCAGCATTCCACCTATATTTAAGCTGTCTAAAATTATAGGCTTATTTATCAACAAAAATTGGTATCGAGCCACCTTAAAACAATATCTCTAGGGGATTGAAATGGGAGTGATCCATATCAAACTTTTAGTAGCATATTTCACAAACCAATAATATACTGACTGTCCAAAGAACACAATGAAAATTTTGTTGACCCTACCACCAGTAAACATAAAGACAAAATCCCAATTTGGCCGGTCATGAGAACTGAGAGTGTTGCGTACCAATTGATTGTTACAGCATCAGATCAGATTGTGATATAAAATACTTCATATTCACACACTAGTAGTGGTCCACAGGCAACATCCATGACCACATTTGATCAGAAAAAATATTCTGATTTTATACACCGTTTGGCAGATATGAGACCTTGGATAACTCTCGTATTAGGCTCGGTGTTTGCATACACGTGCATAATCACCCCTCATTATGAAAGCCGAGCGACCATCTTTTGGGGAAAAGCTTATTACTTTAAATTCGCAATCTTAAGACCATAAAGCATCCATTGGAACATAGGAGAAAATTCGTATTTCTTATCTTGGTCGAAATATGATTTAATTATAACAAAATTCATGAAGCTTCTTCTACCGCCGTAGGATCACAGCTGCCAACAAAACCAGAAAAAAAAAACAAAACAACAAACATTCCCGACAAATAACACCACACGTGGAGACGTCAAAACAAGGTTGTTGAGAACATACAAGTGTCAATCACAAAAAATCTGCATCAAGCACAATTATAAAATGTGTCTTTTCCTTTAGTTTATCATCAATCAGAGCGTTTGTGTCAATCTTGTCATTAATAATGTTGGTAAAATAATGAAACTGGTCCTTAGAGCTGAGCTACACGATGCAACAAGTTGTATCTAACTTGATACATCTAAATTTTGCTTCATCAAACTTGTAGAACTACAAGGTATAACATGCTAGACCAAACTTGTACTTTCCTTATCGAAGTCAATGTGATGAAAGAAAGTTAATAATCGGACTGCACAGGTGCACAATAATGCATATGCTTTTGCTGTTCCCAACAGAAAACAAATAATTTCATACCATTAAATTAACATGGCCATTATGATTATAAGCCGCATCATAAATAAAAATAAAAACCGTTTGTGAAAGCAAAGACACAGATCAACTGCACAGTACATACATGCCTGATCAAGATCTTTGTGTTTGCTCTGGACAGTCCTGCATCTATCTGAATGTATGCTCCCAGAACATATTCCCTAGAATTTGACTGGCTACAAACCAGTAACGAAAAGTTGCATCTGGCGAGGTTGTTCTATCTTACAAATTGGTTGATGAAGCTTGAATAAGTTGCATACAACATGGACTACATGGTGATATATGAGCCGCCCCATGGGAAAACCAACAATCTGCATAGGCGATAACAAAGGCGCAGATCAGCTTCGCGGTAACCGCGAAGCTGATCAGCGCCTTTGTATTCGCAACTCGTAAAGTACAATTCCTCCTCTACTTAACTCCAAAATTTCAAGCTTCTAGCCTGCTCCTGTGACTGTACAGCCTGATTTGTGTCGGACCTGTTCGGA
Organism: Rugalucina vietnamica; assembly: GCA_964017185.1. Lineage (NCBI taxonomy): Eukaryota > Metazoa > Mollusca > Bivalvia > Lucinida > Lucinidae > Rugalucina > Rugalucina vietnamica. Next base: position 56,944,339 of record OZ024873.1, read on the forward strand.
AACCACATTGCTGGTTTTCCCACGAGGCGGCTCATATATTTCATGCTAGATACAACAAAAGTTGTATCGTCTAGCCTGGCTCTTAAAACCACCAGTTATTAGATCACTTACACATTTCATGCATACAAACTCATATCAGTACAAGTACCTTTTTAGACAGCGTCAAATAAGTCACAATTTGGTTAAAATGTTACGTATTTCAGAGTCAAGTCCAAACTGACTTGCTTTTATCAATTTCCTGACGTTGAAACTATCGAAACAGGAGGAACGGTCTGTTCGTCGATTGCACAACAAAGTTGTCCCAAGGAATTCTTTAGGTCTTCACGGAATCGACTACCCGACAGCACATACAGGAAAAAGTTGATGGTATGGTTCAAGTAAAGAGCAAAGGCGAAAATCGTCTCGACGAGACCCTTCATGTTGATAGGAGCGAAGAAAAACATCAACGGAAGAGGCGTCACTAAGATCAAAAACGATATGCTGATCAACAATGTTATGAGGAACACCTGGCGTGTACGGCGTTTCATCAGGTGCGTCGAGCGTGAAGCCAGCGAACGAGTGCTCCGCATGAGCTTAATGACGGTCGCCGAGTTGCCGATAATGAGGACACAGGCAGGGAGGATGAAGTAGATGCAGAAATGAACCTTGCTCCAGTAGACATAATAGAACGTCGCAAATTTCTCGTCGACGAAGCCGCAAACGGTGACATTTGATCTCTCGATAAGGTCCCATCCGTATAACATGTGCGTATTGGCTCCGCAGATAAACACCGCTATAGAAGCCACCGCCATTAAGCCAACCCTCGGACCCGGCATCTTTCCTATCTGGTTCGAATACACACAAATCGTCCTTTCAATGGTTAAACACATCACAAGCCAAGACGATGTCTCTGGTAGCACGAAAGTGGCGTAGTGGTACAGTTTACACATAATACGTGCACTTTCCGCAACGACCACGCCGAATGCATATTTTAGCCAGTTATTTAGAGCCCAAGTGTATAATACCAAAAAGTCCACAATCGCCAAAGTCGTCAGATATACCGTAAATGACGTCTTTTTACTGGCGGGCCCATTCATCGCGATGATCGTAAGAACGTGGCCGATGGTTCCGATAACAATCAAGCATGGCGGAACGTATTTGTGGAGAATCAAGGCGTAGTCATTAGAATCCGTGGAATTCATTTTTGTACAAGATTACAACAAAACTTAATCTGCACAAAACACTCAGCTGTCTCTCTCGATGGATGAAGCGCATCTAAGCAGGAAATCGATGATTGTCATTTTTTATAGCTCAAGTGCTTCCTAAGACGAGGCTTTCCAAGAAGTTCTTTGGAATTAAACTATACGATCCTATATGAGCCTTGGCATGAGAAAACCGACAATCTGGGTTTCCAACCATTTCTGACACAGACCGGTCTGAACAGAAAAGGGCTAGAAGCTTGAAATTTTGGATTTAAGTAGAACAGGAATTGTACTCTCAGCAAAAATAAAGGCGCTTATAACAGCTGATGTACGTGTCTATTTTTGCACAGACACAAAGTCGGGTTTTTCATGACAGGGCTCAAATTATATTCGACTAATGAGTCTAGCAATACTGCAAAAGTAAAGAGGTGAAACAAATATACAAACTTGCATAACGGCGGCCCCCGTGCGTATGAGCGGTTAAGAGCGCTGTTTCTTAATCACTCGATCATCTCACCGCTGTGTCTGGTGTGGGTTCGAGCCCGGCTCTGGCCACATGTGAGACAAGCCAAGTTCTGCTTGCGGATGTGTCAGGAGGTTTTACTCGGGGTTCTCCCGTTTTCGCCCCACCTACTGATTGGCCCGTCTCATATGAGACTGAAATAATCTTGAAAGGGACGTAAAACTGAATAAAAAAAGCAAAAAAAAAAAAAAAAAAAAAAAAAAAAAAAAAAAACAAAAAAAAAAACTTGCATAACAGAATAAATATGGATTAGTCAATTTTTGTTGCACAAGTGTTTCCCATATTAATTAAGCAGACATTTTCATTGCATAAATAGAAATTAAAGTCCTGTAGTTTCCATAAAAGAGCATGTGCAGTATCTGCAAGAATCCGGCTTTAGGCTTTGGTGTCCAAGCTGTTTGTATCTGCACACTAAAAATTTACCAAGGGAGGCGGACATAAAACCAAATACGAACATGACCATACAATATGCACGTATTTTTAAACTCCTAAAATCAGTTGAAGAAATTCGACGTACTTCTTGTTTTTTGTTCAAACGTTTCTAACGAGTACCCACAATCTATGTCTTGGATAAAAAAAAAAAAAAAAAAAAAAAATAAAAAAAAATGGTATACCTGTATACATCATGGACATGTTTTCTTGATGACATCGAAGCCAGGAATATTGGGTAGCAGAAGCTGGTCGTAGGTACAGAGGCAAAGTACCCGGATGTGACTGGGCGGTGTGTACTGTGCTGGAGAAGTCATGCAGATATATGAGCCTGTGCATGAGAAAGCCAACAATTTGGGTTCCGACCAGGAATTAAACGTGCGACTTAGGTATGCGATGTTTTAGCAAAAATAAACATATCATACAAAACGCCAGGTCAGAACATGAAAGCATTTCCAATTAAAGTGAGGAAGGCGCCATCAGTTGTGCGATCGCTGATCACTGATTTTTTTATAGACTTTAAAAGGAAAACTGATGGCAGATTTCTTAAAATACCCAGGTCAAAACATTTTTGTGGTTTTATTACAGTCTTGTTTGCACTATAGATTCTAATATTCTTTACTTTCAACACATCTGAAATTGCACGCCTCTGGCTGTACACATGTACAGTTCGATGGCCGTCCAACCTGGATGGAAGCTTGAAGACATACCTTCTCAGTCTTAGCGCGACCTAAGTCACATTACAGCCCATTTCACTCGAGTTTGACACTGAGTGTCCCAGGTGCCAGGTATTCTTAAAATCTAGCATTAAGCTTTAGGTAATGATGTCACCTCTTCTGATAAATACGTTGTAATTGGTTGGTTAAAGCACATTTTTATTTCAAAATTCTTTGCACAAGTTTGAAACTGTGATCAATTAATTAGGGGCTGAGCCAATACCGTAAATTTTGGAGGTCGGTACCATCTGGCCTGAACACTTGAAATCCCCTTATGGTTTTTATGTAGGACTATGTTTGTAGACTTGTAAAAATTCGGGGGGACTTGCATTGCTGGTAGCTTTAATGGTACCCGTTACTTACGATACCCCAGAATTAAAAAAAAAAAAAAAAAAAAAAAAAAAAACAACGTCATTTTAACACAAAATGGTAGGAAACAGTCTTCTAGCTACCCCTCCCTCCCCAGGGAAAATTTCTACACTATGATTCTCTAAAAGTTTATTGAAAAAGCTATCAAACCCTGTTTTCTGCCATCTGGAAATGGAAGCGATTGCGTTTTACGCTATGTTTTATTAAATTACTCTAAATATTCAATTTTTGTGTTTTAATTGTAGGGGTATACATAGAAAATTGAAAATATCTCAATTGTTTTTGATCCAAGACCATTAAATTTGGTTTCATTTTAAAGCTTAGACAAAGCCCTTTTAACTTATGTTAAGTAATGGAAAATATCTTATTTGCATATTCATAAATTCTCATTAAAACATTAAAATGAAAAAAGAAGCAGTTAAAAATCATTTATCCCATAAAAACTAATTTCAGGTCTAAACTATCTTTGTGGCGCATTGTTATTGTACCAATAATACTTTTTGACAAATTTATTGATGCCATGGGCCTAAATAAAAATCATCTCACTTGCATTTTCATGAATATTATGAAAATGACGAAAATCAGGATTTACAAAGGGAAAGTGTATTGCCATTTGAGGGTTTGGTGTGGGTTAGAGAATGTAACTTGCACCCTTAGAACAAATACTCAAGGGTGCCAGTTTGGTCAGAGGATGACTTTAATGCCCATTTGTGTCACGTAAAATCACAGAGTGTTCACACTCACCACTAAAAAGCACAGGAAGCAAGGTGGTACACCTATATTACCACATGTATCTTGGCTACTGATAGACTTAGAGAGCAGAAATATGTATCAAATGATTGCTTTGACAATGCTATATAACCATGTAATAAGTTGTAATTATCAAACTGACTTCCTGGTATTCGAACATTAATGAAAACTTGATATACATGTATTAGACAAAAATCACAGAAAATGGAGTATACCTGCACAATTGTTTATATCTCAGCAACCAAAAGCTCTAAAGAGCTTCAAAAGCTCTAAAGAGCTTGAATTGGCATCAAATAATTGCTATGACAATGCTCTATAACCATGTAATAAGATATATAAACAAGCTGGCTATCTTAATGCTGAAATATTAAAAAGAACTTCAGATATTAGAGAAAAATAACAGATAAATGGAGGGGTATATCAACAAAATTCTGATATCTCAGCAACTAAAAGCTCTAGAGACCTGAAATTTGTATCAAATAATTGTTATGATAATGTTCTATAATAATGTGAAAAGATATAGAAATATTTTTACTTTCTTCGTGTTCAAATATTGATGAGAACTTTCAATATTAGAGAAAAATCATAGACCAATGTAGGGGGTATACCTACAGAAACGTTTATAGCTCAGCAACCAAAAGCCATAGAGAGCTGAAATTGGTAACAAATAATTGCTATGATAACATTCTTAAACAACAAAATAAGATACATTAATAACCAAACTTTCGTGCTGTTTGAATGCTGAGGAAACTTTAAATATTAGAGGAAAATCACAGAAAATGGAGGGGTATACCTACGGAAACGTGTATTTCTCAGGAACCAAAAGTCATAAAGAAATTGGTATCAAATGATTGCTATGACAATAGTCTATAATTATGTAATAAGATATATAAATAAGCTGACTTTTTGTTGCTCAAATATTTAAGAGAACTTCAGATATAAGAGAAAAATCACTGGCAATCGAAGGGGGTATACCAATAAAACTGCTGATTTCTCACTGACCAAAAGCTCTAGACTGCTAAAATTGGTGTCAAAAATGCTAGAATAATGTTCTATAATCATGTGATAAGAAACATAAATGATTTGACTTTCTCGTTGTTGGAATATTGATGAGAACTTTAAATATTAGATAAAAAGTCTCAGAAAAATTGAGAGGGTATACCAACGGAAACGTATATATCCCAACAACCAAACGTCCTATAGAGCTGAAACTGGTATCAAATGATTGCTATGACAATATTCTATATTTATGTAAAGGGTTATAAACAAGCTGACTTTCGTGTTGCTCAAATATTTGAGAGAATTTAAGATATAAGAGAAAATCACTGGCAAACGAAGGGGGTTTACCAATAAAACTGCTGATATCTCAGTGACCAAACGCCCTAGAGAGCTGAAATTGGTATCAAAAAATTGCTTGAATAATGTTCTTTAATCATTTGATAAGGAACATAAATAATTTGACTTTGTCATTGTTATAATATTGATGAAAACTTTAAATATTCGATAGAAATATAAAAAATAGAGGGGGTATACCAACGGAAACGTATATATCTCAACAACTAAAAGTGCTAGAGAGCTGAAATTGGTATCAAATGATTGCTATGACAATAATTAATAATTATGAAAGGGTTATAAACAAGCTGACTTTCTTATTGCTCAAATTTTTAAGAGAATTTAAGATATAAGAGAAAAATCACTGGTAAAGGAAGGGTGTATACCGATAAAACTGCTAATACATGTATCTAAATGACAAAAAGCGCTAGAAAGCTGAAATAGGTATGAAATGATTGCTAGGATAATGTTGTAAAACCGTGTGGTAAGAGACACAAACAATCTGACATAATTGTTTTTCGAGTATTGATAAAAACTTTAAATAGTAGAGAAAAATCACAGAAAAGTGGAGGGTATACACCAACAAAAAAGTTTATAACTCAGCAACCAAACATATAGAGAGCTAAAATTGGTATCAAATGATTGCTATGGTAATGTTCTGTAATCATAGGATAAAATTTATGAAAAAGTCAACTTTCTAAGTGTTTGAATATTGATGAGAACTTAAAATATTAGATAAAAATCTCAGAAAAATAGATGGGGTATACCCACGGAAACGTTTATATCTCAGTCAAAAGTTCTAGAGAGCTGAAATTGGCATCAAATGATTGATATGACAATAATTGATAACCATGTTATATAATGAGACATACGAACAAGCTGACTATCTTGCTGCAAAAATTTAAGAAAACTTAAGATATAAGAGAACAATACACAGACAAATGAATGGATATACTAGAAAAAAACTCGATTTTTACCATAAAGCTACCACCTAGAAAGGTCTAATTCTATACATGCCCAAATTATCAAAAGGTGCGGGGGGGGGGGGGGGTCGGTATCGACATCTTAAATAGCTCATCACCATGTCGGAAGGTTGCCTCTTTTTTATGGGACTTCTACCGAACATTAAGATGTCATGACACCCAAAATGAGTTTGAAAATATAACCAGACAAGTAAGCAACTGAGACTTATATGCATGGGTGGTTTGACTTGAACTACCCAGAAACTTGGTATGTAGACGAGTTATCTTTTGACTTTAGTCTGCCCGTCGTCAATTTACACTATTCCAAGATTTTTTTTCTCTGAAACCGGATATTCTATAGAGTCCAAATGTTATACATGTAACATAACATAAGAAACTTTTTATTCAAGGTTACATATGAGCATATATAAGTTACTTCAAAGTAGTATGGCTGCATGGCGGTAACAACATGCTTGAAAAAATGTTCCAGAACAGGCAGAAAAGGAAATGTGTGAAGATTGTAAAATAAGGAAGAATGGGAAGAATAGCAAAATTAACGGTTGAGACTTACAAGCACTATACGAAATAAATGATATCAACTTGATTGTTTCAAAAAGGAGATAGAATGCTTATTGTATTACCCAGACAGATAGACCGACGGACATGAGAGAGAGAGAGAGAGAGAGAGAGAGAGAGAGAGAGAGAGAGAGAGAGAGAGAGAGAGAGAGAGAGAGAGAGGTTCAATGTGCAAACGGAAAATAAAATGTAGTCGAAAGACATTCTCAAATTTTCACTGTCACTGGGTGTTTATTGTTTAGGTCATGTGGCGTGTAATTGGCACGCTTTTCTTGTGCAATCATAGGTCACATTATGGTATGGTACATGCGAGGGGTTCGGAGTATACATAAGAAAAATCACTCTAACATGACTTTTACGGCAGAATTCGTGCTGAACCTGGTCTAAAATCCGGATGACATACTTTTTGTCAAGACACGGTTCAGCTCATGGCATGAGAAAATATGCTCATTGTTATGGTTCGTTACTACAATTACGTAACATGAACTGAAAGGTACTATAGTTCGATTTCACGCAGTGAGCCGTAAATGTACTTTTAAGGTTTAGTCCATTCCTTGCTTAAGGTAAATCATCTTACCGATAGTTACTTGATAATGTATTATAATAACACCTTTCATGTCAAGTCTCTATGACCGTGATTGTTAGGCTCCTGCCTTCAAGCCCGGATGTTGCGGGTTCGAATCCCAGCGTTGACACTTTTCTTTATTATTTTTATTTACAAATTATATTTATATTTTATAAATTATACAACTCATAACAAGGCCCGATAATTTCATTGCCATGCGAAACCTTAACTTTAGAATTGGAAACATCAGAAATCTGACCAGCGAAGGCATGCAGTCTATAACAGCACCTGAGTGGGAAAATTGCATGCGTCACATCCTTGGTATTTAACGACAATACTGGCAAATCGACATTGCCGTCGACAAAGTACAGGGGCTATTTGTCCTTTGCCTAGGAAAGGCCGACTCCGAGGCCGAATCCAGCGATTCAGACACTGCAAAGGGCGACTAAGTTTCGCTGATTTGTATCTGCCGAAATGAAATGAATAAAATATTGCAAAATGAATAAAATATAAAAAAAAAATAAATTAAATAAAAAATAATGATATAATCCAAAATAAAATAATTCTGTTGAAAAATCGAAATCGAAAATGTGTTTCAGAGAATTGGCTTTTTCGACCGAAAAAAAAATTGGTTGAATGGAATTCGAACCCGAGACCTCCGTTTTTGCAATCAAGTAACACATCCACTGCGCCACGGCTGCATATATTTACAGACAGATTAATAAATGTTTTGCCGATATTCTGTTACAAAGGTAGGTAACTACTTTCTTAACAAGAAAATTATAGCATGTTCTTAGTAACATGCTATACGGAGGGGTTCATAGAAATTTGGAAGTTTAAAATAATATGAGATTGTGATATTAATCTACACCGACAAGAAGAATTATTCATTTTAATTAGTAACGTTTAGTGCATTTTGATACTAAATAAAACAGATACTCTGTTAAACCGTAATGGTTTCATCACCACGTCTGAAAAATTGTTGACTTGACCTTTGAAACAAACAAACATATGTAAAGTTCCACCAGCAAAAGAAGATTTTATTCAAAATTCCAAATATATATTCTTGCTATCTGAGTGACCCAAAGTTGTATAGCGTGCTTGTGCCTAACTTGATTAGATTCTCTGAGTCTCCAAACAAAGATTTCAAATACATGATGGAAGTTTGATTTTGCTAGAGCCAATCAGAATAATACTACCATAGAATCAAGCAATAACGGAAGGACAAGGTGAATCCAGTTTCAAAGCTGTGCTATAAATCATTTAATATCTAAGGTTATGTGGCATAAGCCAAAATCTGCTATCACGTGACTCAAATGGTATATTCTTAAACGTGAGGTTAAACTATTTTTTTGTGGCGTCGTGTGATGTAGCATAAATCCGTACTATAAGAAATCTGGTTACATGACGGATACATGTATGCAGGGTGCAATAACTCTTCGGGTACGGTTTTCCTGCGTTCTAAGTAAATCACAATATTGTTGTGCACATAAAATGCTTCACATGCTACTATTTGGTGAAAAATTCGAACCATACTGGATTCACCTTGTCCTTCCATTATTGCTTGATTCTGTGGTAGTGTTATTCTGATTGGCTCTAGCAAAATCAAACTTTTATGCTATAACTTTTAGTAACAAGCTATAATTTTCTTGTTATCACAATCTATGTCCGTTTCGGACAATATCGGTTCGTTTCGGACACTTTCGATCCAATCCGGTAGATCGTGATACCGCATGTCAATCATCTATGAAAGCGGACGTGAACGAGAACACTGTATTGGAAACAACATAATTTCATATGGATCGTTTTCCGATAAATAGGTCAACAATCGAGAGAGTTCGTCCAAATCTTATAATTTAAAAACATTAGAAACTATCATTAAACAATACATCTCCAGTTTAATTTTATCATAAGCATCGTATTTACTTATTTCGTAACCGTGAAGAACGCCGTGACGTCACTTCCGGTAAACTAGTTGCTTAGCGACCGGAACGACATGACCACAGACCATTTGTTTACATTGTCATTTATCGGGACATATTAAAAATCGGGCTGTAAATTTCTAATTTTCATAAGTTTCTGTTCAGATATTGTAGCATTTCATGGCAAAAACTCAATTCAGTGCACTGACATCGATATCTAAGTTGAAATAACGGAATAATGGACAAAATAAACTACAAACTGTGCCTTCTCCATGTGGGTGGGGTATGCGATGAAGTGTTTTTCTTCACTTCTCTTTTTATTTCTAACGTGATTTTGTAAAATTGAACTAAAACAAGTAAGAACATCTGTGGAGATTATGATATCAAATTTTATGACATTTAAATGAGTCTTAAATGATTTCACAGCTGTTTAATTAGAGGGTACTAATAGTAGGTGACAATTTTAAAAGGACCTACATTTTGAATAAGACTTGGCCCACCTTTGTATATGGTATCAGGGATAATCAGAAATTGATTGTTGGGAGTAAGAAGTAGAAGTATACTGTACTGTAAACTGCATCTTTCAACAAAATCTGTCTTAAAAGAACTAAAATAGATTTAAATTTTATTAGCTCCATCATCATATATGAACATATATATATACATTTATATACAGATTTTTTTTTTATTTGCAGAGTACTAAAGAAGATATACCGGTATTGCTCAAAGATATTAGCAAAAGACGACATTTGACTATAAGAAGCTGACCGACATTCTCCCTAGTCCAACCAAATAAACCGACACTTGTCGGATATAATTAAGATACTGCTAAGTGTTGAATAATGTGTAAAAAAAAAAAAAAAAAAAAAAAAAAAAAAAAAAAAAAAAAAAACAAGCCGGACAACTTTCTGGTCCAACAAATCAAGGCGACACTTGTCGTACTATAGGATAAATGACTATTGTGGAGAAATGAAAATACCAGCAGGCTGCTGACATATTTTCTTGTCCAACAAAAAATAATACTTGTTGTAAAATAAGATGATTGGAGAATTAATAACACAATTAGCCTTTTGACATTGTTCTGGTACAACAAAACAAGCCGACTATTGTGAAGAAATGAAAATACAAGACGGCCGACATCTTTTCTGGTCCAAGAAAACAAACCGACACTTGTCGGATAAAAAGATGATTGAAGAATAAATAAAACAGTTAGCCAGTCGACATTGTTCTTGTGAGGCAAAACAAGCCCACACCGGTCGGATATAGGATAACTGACTATTGTGCAGAAATGAAAATACAAGCCAGCCAACATTTTTCTCTGGTTCTGATCAACAAAACAAACTGACACTTGTCAGATATATGTGCACCAGGAAAAATGGCTTATCTTCATTATAGGTCTGTTTATTATGCCTTCCACTCTGTTGTACTTGTTACCTTTCAGTTTGGTTAAAACTTAACTGGATGACTACCTTGTTGGGAAAGAGTTAGTCATTCTGCTCTTCAAGTGTTGTCGGAAAATATTTTTGTCATGTTTTATGCATCTTCTTCAAGTTGGCCACCAGGTGTCTATGTTGGGACTTTGAATTTAATTGCATCCTGGTCCTCCTATTCTTATTTTATGTGAAGAATTGATAGAACAAGATGGTCAACATTTTATCTGGTCCAACCAATATAAACTGACACTTGTTTGATACTAAGGCCAAAAAAAAAAGGAATGTTTCCGGTAACCCGACCGACCCTGTCAAAAACTCCCCGACTCTATTATTTTTATACTCGAAAATCGAAAAAAGATTGTGTTTTGTGTTTTTCAAGTACCGGACCGGCAAAAGAATAAAAAACTGTTGAATTGAAGTTTTAACTAAGAATCTGTGCATGTGCACTGGAGGAGAAAACAGTTTAATTCTGATTAAACTGTATATCTATGTGCAGGTATTTTACATGGTAAGGCTTCCCTAAAAAAAAAAAAAAAAAAAAAAAAAAAAAAAAAAAAAAATACCGTCCTATCGACCCATTTTTTTTTCTGGCATGTTACCGGAAACATTCTTTTTTTTTGGCCTAAGACGATTGAAGAATTGATAAAACAATTAGCCGGTCGACAATGTTCTGGTCAAACAAAACAAGCCGACACTTGTCGGATATAGGATAATTGACTATTGTGAAGAAAATACAAGCCGGCTGACATTTTTTCTGGTCCAACAAAACAAACCGACATTTGTCCGTTACATGATAATGGACTTATGTGAAGATTTGCTAAAACAAGGCGGTCAACATTTTATCTGGTCCACCCTAAATAAACCAACACTTGTTGGTAAATAAGATGATTGAAAAATTAATATTTAACAATTAGCCGGTCAACATTTTTCTGGTCTAAAAAAATACAATCCGACACTTGTCGATGTAGGACAACTGACTAGTGTGAAGAAATGAAAATACAAGCCGGCCAACATTTGTTTCTGGTCTAACGAAACAAACTGACATTTGCTGGATATAGGATTATTTATAAATGGACTGACATAAAGAGTTGATAAAACAGAGTGGTCAACATTTTTTCTGGTCCACACACAATAAACCGACACTTGTCGGATATAGGATATTGACTATTGTGAAGAAATGTTTGTTTTGTTGGACCAGAAAAAATGTCGGCCAGCCCTTTTTTTTTATTTGCATTTTTCAAAAACAAAAACAAACAAAAACGACTTTTTTTTCAAGCCGACCAGCATTTATTCTGGTCCAACAAAACAAACAAACTGACATTTGTCAGATATAGGATAATGGAAAAATGTAAATAGTCGATCAAACTAGCCAGACGGTATATTTTCTAGTCCACACAAAATAAACCAACACTCATCAGATACAGTAAAATTGTCCTTTACCTACCCATCATATTAGGCATGGAAATTATTATATTACATGCAAAGTTTCCTTTTTGTACAAAAATGTAGAAAATAGGAGATTAAGTTGCAGTTAATATCTTAAACTTTTTAATGTATTGGGCATCACCTTATATTTTGCATGAAATACTGAAATAGGCAAGTATAGCTTAAAATGGGAATGCTGAGTATGTAGTAAAAGTATGCATTGATCAGGAAATGGCATAATCAGAACAAAAGACACAGTCCATAAACCAAACTGGGACAAAATAAATAGACAATCAAGTTCTTATATAAAGAGAATGAATAGTATTAAGCAGAGCGCGCAGCTTTTTCCCAAGGGATAGGTAGAAACATATGTTTTAGTGGTTATGACGATATACATGTAAACCAAGGTTCCGTCTCTATATAACCTTAGCTGTTAGTGGGACGTTAAACCCAAAATAAACAAACCAACCAAAGGGTTGACACTCAGTTTCCTGATCCTTTAACTAAACATGTCATATATGATCTCACATGACCATAAGAGAAGCAAACAGCACAAAAATCCCCCAAAATTCAACATCAAAATAATAGGAACCACAACAGAATTTTCTCCTTAAAACGGTCAGTAATATAAAATTACTCGGAGGCTTAGTTCAATATTTCAGCTCCTCTATTCCAAAACAAAATCGTGTGACCAATAGACTTAATTTTGTTTTCTGTAACCTGAATTCAAAATAATGACAGGACAGTGACCAACCTGGATGACCTTCCAGAATTTCTCATTTCATCAGCGGGATTGTCAGATGATTGTGCGTCTAAGTGGGGTCTTATATAGACTTAGCTTATATATGGGGGCTAATATTTTCTCAGGTGGCTGGTGTGATGTCATTTTCACATTTTCCAACTGCTGCACTTCTAGCTGATTCCAATTCTCTGACATACACATTTGCTACTATCGTTGTTTACGTTTCGTTAGTTCAAAAGGGATGGAAGAAAAGCAACAATAATAAACATGTCACATATTTTTCTTTTGATTTCCAAATAAAAAACTGATAAATTAACATGAATACACCAGTTTTAAAGCAAATTAACTCGTTCAAATTATTATTTTACAAATAATTATCCACAGGTAATATGCAGTCGTCATACACGGCGACCATTTGTTTTCATAGCGTAGCAACAAATAGTCACGTGACTGAACAAATAAACCGGAAGTTCAAAGTCCCGAATATATTTATTTATCGAAGTGATGAAAAGTGACAAAAATGGCCGACAAAAGAAACTGTAGCCTAGTCTAGCCTCGAAGTGCATGGGGCCCAAGAAAGGGAATTCATTATCGTGCATTGCAACAGCTATGAAAGATGCACCTTCATAAACCCATAAGGAGCCTTATTACGTCAAATGATTGATAGAATACTGAAAACATATGGAGAGGTCAATACTACGGTTAAACACTTCCCTCCTGAAAACCGAACTTTTAACGCGCTTTACCGATTACAGTGGACTCGTCCTGGAGGTCATGGCTCAGGGGTCAAAATCGGACTATATTCATATGTGATGGCGACACTTTTAAGCGTACTGTGAACACACCACGTACTGTAAAGCTGATGTTAAATGCTAAGTCTGTTGATGTGGTTGTTAAGTCAGTTGATAATTATACTGAATAATCCACAAATCCTATTCCTTTCTAGTAAATTACAGCCGTTGGGATTTATCACGTAAAATGCTAAATTGATAAATATGCTTATCTGCAGATCATATTAATACGTAAGATTAATTCATCGTCTTCTTATAAATGATCGTATTTAGGATGGCCATCAACAATTTTCCAGCATTTACTATGATAGGATTTGGTTATTTGACTATTTGACTGGAAACGCTTATTTTCGTTTTGGTTTGATGATCTTTGATGTGCTGATTCTACTTGTAGAAATGACTTTTAAAATACTATTTTCATTTAGTAAACTTTTAGTTAGCCTCTGGTACCTTTTTATATAAAGGGAAACAAAACTAATTTTGTCATTAAATTTTCACCAGTTGATTATAAAATCGTACTTGATTACTTAATAATGAAAAGAAATTCGAAACCCCACGATGTTTTCCACCCCTGTGCTGCTGAGATGGGGTACGAAATAAAATACACGAATAAAGGTAAGATCCTTTGGAGGCAGTAAAAACATTCAGAGGGAGACAGTATGGGCCATATTGCGCAATTTCGGGAAACGAACTCTCATCAGTGACCCTTTATAAACCGACAAACATCAGGAAAACATGTCCTTGAAAAGTATACCCCCTTGAACCCCAATTTTTAATAGTAAAACTGGGGTTTACATGGGTATACCTATTTCTAGCTCACCTTAGCCGAAGGCTAAAAGATGAGCTTATAGGATAGGCAGTTATCCGGCGTCCGTCCGTCATCCGTCCGTCAACATCTTCAGACGACTTCTCCTCTGAAGCTGTGAGGCCAAAACTTTTGATATTTGGCATAAAGCATCCACAGGAGGGGGTAACCAAAAGTGTTGTATTTTGTTCAGATCAGATAAGAACTCTGGTTGCCATGGCAACTTATACGTCCCATGGACTTATAATGGACTTATAATGGAAAAAGTTGAAATTGCAAATCTTTGCATTCTCATTGGAGATATTTGAATAAATGTTTATTGAGTAGTGCTCAATGTTTCAGATGACCTTATCCTGAACGCTTATTTTCATTGGTTGCTAGGGCCCCAAAAAGGGCAAATTTTCGAAAAACATCTTTTAAATCTTCTCCTCAGAAACTGTTTGCTTTATGAAGCTGATACTTTGCATACATGTTCCTGGCATTAGCCTCTACAAAACAGTTGTTTTTGTTCCAGTCAGGTATGAACTCTGACTGCTATGGCAACTTTCAGTTTCCATAGACTTATAATGGGAAAAGTGAAAATTTGCTGTTTCTGCAGTCTCATTGGAGATATTTGAATTTTGCTAAAAGGGTAAATTTTCGAGAAAAAAATCTTTAAAAATCTTTTCCTCAGAAACTGTTTGCTATATGAAGCCGATACTTTGCATCTATGTTCTTGGCATTAGCCTCTACAAATAAATTTTTTTTTTTTTTTTTTTTTTTTTTTTTTTTTTTTTTTTGCTCCAGTACAATGGCAACTTTCAGTTTGCGGAGATATTTAATGGGAAAAGTGGAAATTGGCTATTTCTGCTGTCTCATTTCGGATATTTAAATTTTGTTTTTATATAAATGTTTATTGAGTAGTCATCTATGTGTTATATCTAATTTTACTTCTAATGTGTTGTTTTTACAAAGACATTACATAGAATATTACAGAATTTTATCAGTTGTAAATTGTCGGGTGCCCATAAATTTTATATTCAACGATAGCTGTTAAATCAGGTAAGCTTTGTGGCCCATGGGCCTCTGGTTCTTATTTTTTGCTCCAAAACATAGATTGTGGGTACTCGTTAGAACCGCATGAGAGAGGCGGTTCTAATGAGTACACACAATCTATGTTTTGAGCCAAATAAAAATAAATATAAAAAAAATTCAACTGAAAATTTTCATTTTGTTATAACTTAATAAAATATATTACATGGGCATGTTTTTGTAATAAATAGAGCCAGACAAGAGAGAGAATCGTGCAATTTCGAGAATTTACTTGGTTGAAGACTAAATCAACGACACCTTCATAAACGGGATCGCATGATTAAAATGCTATTTAGAATATGTTCCTATATGTACCTTTATATGTTTTGAATTCTCAGAATATTCTCACATGCCTAGAGAGGCACTGTGGCCTGCGTATCTATGCACACTAACGAAGACCCACAGACCTATAATCTTAGGCTTAGCGGTTTAGATTAACAATCCCCGACATACTAATATGATTTTCAGTCTGTATATTACATATAGTATTATTTGATGCTGTTGATGAAAAAGTACGCAAAGGGCAAGTATCACCAAAACGAACCTCGTACTTTCCCGTTCAGCCCAGACATACTCATTCTAAACTTGACAGACAAGGATTTATATATTCTCAAACTGCTGCCTTTGTTTTTACTGGAAACCTCTCTTCAGACACATGTATGTTGATGCTTTTCTGTACAAATTCAAAGACATCAGCCCATGAAGAAGGTATTTGAAAAGTTTGTGTTTGGGTCTCGCCCACTAGGGCACTGAGACTGAATAGACGGGCTGCTTATGTCTCCAGGTAATGCTTACAATCTGCTGACTGAACATCTGTTTTTGGTGCATGTCAGAGCATGCCCAGAAAAAGTGTTTCAATTTCACATCATGAAAACATATCCGTGTAATGTATACCCCCTTAAACCCCACTTTTATATAGTAAAACTGGGGTATGCGGGGGTATACTTATTTTTTCTTATTTTTGCTCCAAAACATAGATTGTGGGTACTCGTTAGAACCGCCTCGGCGAGGCGGTTCTAACATGTACCCACAATCTATGTTTTGAGCAAAAATAAGAAAAATATCAAATTTTTTCAGCTGAAAATTTTCAATTTTTAAAGTTAAAAAAATCTCTGTATATATTCATGGGCAAGTTTTCGTAATGAAACCACCCATTAATAAGAGTCTTAAGTCCCAGTCCCAATGCGCTTAAGATCGCCTTACGATTGTCTTAATATTAATTTTGGGGCATTTCTTTGACCGTAATATGCAAATTAAGAAAACAGAAACACGTAGTTGGGACGATGAAACTCGTACGACGCTTAGTTTTGATGAAAAATACACCCATGATTCTAAAGGCTAAATTGGGTATCAAATTAAAGGTTATTATGTCTCCTTTAGTTTCCCGGTTGTTGTTGGGTCAAAAAAGTGTAGCGTCATATTGGAAAATGGGGAGATAACTCTGTGCTGCACTATACTTCATATGTGCTAGTATGAGTAGTAAAATGGATGTATCTCAGCCAATCTTCAAGATAAATCAGCAAACGTGGTACCAAATTAGAGAGAAGATATTTATCCTTCATCTAAATTTAAATATGCAAATAATTTATAATTCTGAATCTATGAATAATCATGACTACTCATAAAAACTGACGATTTTATCAAATTATTGATCAAAATGTCCAAATTAAGCACAGTTTGAAGCCAAGGCAATAGAAATACTCAACAAATACAACAATAATTTCTTCCAGTATGTCAAACATCTATAATTAAACTAGTATGTGTAATTTTGCTAACGTAACTACCAGCTAATTTGCATACTAATTAGCTTATTACATTATCCTATTTTACCCCTGGAGCTAATTTGACGTACCTTGCACCCTAAGGACAATTTTTCGTGGGTGCCAAATCGTTCAGAAATTTTTATTTTTATTTTTATTTTCAAAGATGATAGTCTTATTTGCACCATGAAAAAGAAAATCGTATGGTTTCCATGGCAACCGTTAACGTGATTCTTGAGCATTGGGGTGTACATACAAAATTGCTCATGTCTCCACTATTATTTATCCTAGACCACTGTACCTGGTCTCATTTTAAAGCTTAGACATGTCCCTTATATCCTATTGTAAGTAATGCAAGTTACCATATTTGCATATTCATGAATATTAATGAAAACACTAAATGACAGAAAAATCGTTAAAATCCATAAACTGATTTCAGGCCCAAACTATCACTGCGACACTTTGTTATTGAACCAGTAATATCATATTACAAATTTATTGATGCCATGGGCCTATATGAAAATTTGCATATCCATGAATATTAATAAAAATGTCGAAAATAGAGGAAAAACGAGGGAAAAGCTGTAGCCATTGCAAGGTTTTGGATGGGTTATAAGATGATCTATCTTGCATCACTGACTCCAATTTACATTACTAATACTGTGGTCAGAGGGACCACATTAATGCCATAAATATTGTCCTCAATGA
Organism: Rugalucina vietnamica; assembly: GCA_964017185.1. Classification (NCBI taxonomy): domain Eukaryota; kingdom Metazoa; phylum Mollusca; class Bivalvia; order Lucinida; family Lucinidae; genus Rugalucina; species Rugalucina vietnamica. Next base: position 56,962,399 of record OZ024873.1, read on the forward strand.
ATACATTTGCATGATGTAAAATTGCATAGTTTCCACACACCCCTAGTGTGATTCTCAAGAATAGGACGTACTCACAAAAATAGTCATATTACAACAATAGCATGCTCTGGAATACTATAATTGGTCTGATAGTGATGCAACGACCTAGCGATTTAACCTAAATCCCTCTTATTCAAATCGTTGAATTTGCTTATTCATGTAAACTAATAAAACCCACAAGCAATCGGGGGAAAAATCTTGGAAAAAATAGGGGGTATACGTACAAAATAACATGTACCAGAGTTGTAAACAAACCCAGGATGCTCAAAGAAGTATCAAATGAATGCTATGGCAATGTAATATGACCCTAATGTCTCATATAAAAATGATCTGAATTTCAATTTCATGAATTTTATTGAAAAATTCATAAATAGGAATGAAAAAGTAGAAAAAATAAACAACATAATGACTTGCATCTCAGCAACCAAAAGCCCTTATATGCTTATTCTTATATGAGACTTTAGGGTCATAGTACATTGCCACGGCATTCATTTGATACTTCTTTCAGCATCATTGGTTTGTTAACTACTCTGGTACGAGTGATTTTGTAAGTATACCCCCTATTTTTCCAATATTCTTCTACGATATCTTGAGTGTTTTGTTAATTTTCATGAATAAGCAAATTCAACGATTTGAATAATAGGTTTTAAGGTTAAATCGCTAGGTCGTTGCATCGCTATCAAACAAATTATAGTATTAAAGAGCATGCTATCGTTGGTTTATGAATATTTTTTGTGAGTGCACCATATTCTTTAGAATCACATTAGGGGTGTGTGGAAACTATGTAATTCTACATCGTGCAAATGTGTTCATTGTAGGACAATACTTATGGCATAAAGGGGGTCCCTCTGACCACACTGGCAGCCATGAAAATTTGTTTCGAGGATGCAAGATAGATCATCTTATAACCCATTCAAAACCTTGCAATGGCTATACTTTTTCCCTCGTTTTTCCTCTATTTTCGACATATTTATTAATATTCATGAATAATCAAATGAGATAATTTTTATTTAGGCCCATGACATCAATAAATTAGTTAAACGATATAACCTGGTTCAATAACAAAGTGGCACAATGATAGTTTGGGCCTGAAATTAGTTTATTTATGGATTTTTAACGATTTTGCTGTCAGTTTTAAAGTTTTCATTAAAATTCATGAATATGCAAATTAGTTAACTTGCAATAGGATGAAATGACAATGTCTAAGCTTTAAAATTAGACAAGGTTCAGTCACAGTAGGGGAACGGAAGTGAACGGACAGTTGCTACTGACCGGAAAGTCATGTCACTTGCGAGCATGTATAGTTGAGAATCGGTCACTTGCGGCATTGATTATTTGTTTACACCTATTAAAACATACTCTCAAATTCACGGAAAAGTAGTCAGACCCGTTTTGTTTGGGTTATAGGTTAGTTACATATATGCACTTCATTTTGACCACATGAACTTGCTATTTCATCCCTTGCTTTCCATAAAACAGACCTTAAGCACAATGCCTATCCTTTACTTTGATACTAACTTTATTAATTTAAGACGAACGTAGGCTGAGATAGGCTTGATTTTGTTGGTAAATTGCATGTATGCATACACTGTGCTATTGGATTATCTCCCCATTTTGCAATATGACGCTATACTTCTTGGAAGCAAGGAAAAAATGTAAAACAAAAAGATGGAAGAGGTATCAAGGTTAAATTTAAGACACTTTCTGTTCTTTAAAACGATATTTTACCTGAATTAATGTATGTATAATTTGTACTATTGGGTTATCTACCCATTTCGCAGTATGACGCCACACTTCTTAGAACCAAGAACAAATGTAAATCGATAGATGTACTAAGGTTCAATTTAAGACAGTTTTTGTTCTTTAAATCGATATATTAGCTGATTCAATAGGTAAAACATAAGAGTCATCTGTCGTATAATAAGCGATAGATGAGTAAAATTTGCATATTCGTTAATATGCAAATCTGGTAATTTGCATATTTAAAAACCATTCTGAAACACAATGCCTACCCTTTACTTTGATACTTAATTTATTAATTTAAGACGAACGTAGGCTGAGATAGGCTTGATTTTGTTGGTTAACTTCATGTATGCATAAACTGTACTACTGGGTTATCTCCCCATTTTGCAATATGACACTACACTTCTTGGAAGGAAGGATAAACGTAAAAAGATGGAAGAGGTACCAAGGTTAAATTTAAGACACTTTCTGTTCTTTAAAAAGATACTTTACCTGATTTAATGGGGTAAGACATTGGAGTCATCTATCGAACAATATGTGCTAAATAAGTAAAAATTGCATATTCATTAATATGCAAATCAGATAATTTGCATATTAAAACAATATTCTGAAGTACAATCGTCTATCCTTTACTTTGATACTAAATCTATGAATTTAATGCGAACGAAGGCTGAGATATGCTTGATTGTGTTGATAGACCGCCTGTGTGTATAAAAATGTACTATTGGGTTATCTCCCCATTTTGCAATATGACGCTACACTTCTTGGAACCAAGAACAAATGTAAATCGATAGAAGATATACTATGGTTCAATTTAAGACACTTCTTGTTATAAAAATCAACATATTAGCTGATTCAGTGGGTAAAACATAAGAGTCATCTATCGTTAAATAAGTGATAGATGAGAAATATTTGCATATTCATTAATATGCAAATCAGATAATTTGCATATTAAAACATCATTCTGAAGCACAATGTCTACCCTTTACTTTGATACTTAATTCATTATTTTAAGACGAACATAGGCTGAGATATGCTTAATTTTGTTGGTATACTGCCTGTATTCAAAATACGCGTGCTATAGAGTTATCCCCCCATTTTACAATATGACGCTACACTTTTTAGAACTAACAACAACCGGAAATCGATAGAAGAGGTAATAAGCTTTAATTTGAGACCAAGTTTGTCCTTTAGAATGATGGGTGTATTTTATCCCTCAGAAATCGGGGTCATCGTCCCAACTAACGTTGGAAAATATTGTACAAATTTGCATACGCAGTCTTATCAATAGACTTATGATTAGACAATCGTACGATTGCTTATCATTTAGTGGGACCGGCACTTTAGTTGTTTACTTGGATTGTTATAAACTCATCAAAAGAAGTTTTGCATCACTTATTTTTCATGATTTCAAGTAAAGCGACATTTTGACTTACAATTTAAAAACCAATCTTTTTGAAATTGCAAGAAAGAATTTGATAAACTTGTGTGATAAAACAATAAAAAATTGCTGAACGATTTGAAGAAAAATTTCCCTGTAAATACTGAATTTTGAAAACCGAAAAATATCCACAAAAAAGGTCACAGCATTCAGAACTCAGTTTTGTATCCAAATTAAACAATGCAGTTTTGGAGTGATGAGTTACTAATTTTATCTGAGAATTAAAACAAATTCTCAAAAATCGTAATATTTGGTCAAGAATGGCATTTTTATCCCAAAAATTCAGTTTTTACTGTTTTTTTTTTGTTTTAAATGATTTCTTTCATTATCTTGAATGTGGCTATAAAACGAATTCAGGTTTGGAAGCCCAGGAATAAAGTTACGGGCTTTATGCTGCATCCCAGATTTTGGTGTTTTCTAAACCTGACATGCATTTTTATACATTTTAACTAAATGTTTAGAAAACAAATTATTTCTTTGTTATTCTCCGATTCCAGCCCTTTAAGATAGCATAAATTATTAAACGTTTGTTTGAAAAAATAATAATATACTTATCTTTGTTTTTAAATGATACAAATATGAAGTGGTGCAAAACTTCTTTAGATGAGTATATCTTCAAGTTAAGCACATTTTGGATGTAATGACATCCTACTGTTGGGTAGAAGTCTCATAAAATGGAGGCAACGTCTCGTTATGACAGTATCTGTTGACTGGGACGCTATGCCACAAATAAAACAAACAAACAGATTCACTTGTAATCGTAAGCTAAATTATGCTATTTTTCACTGAATCTGAATGGTTTACTGGTAACACGCCAAATTGACAATACTTCACCAGCGGGGGTGCGCCAGGAGGGAACTCACAAAAGATGCGAACTTGGACACCCAGTCATCAGACATTTCAGGAGAGGAGATCAGAGAATCAGGAAGGTCATTCTGATATTCTGTGGAAAGAAACTAATTTTGTATGCTTCTTTGCTGGCTCATGGTGTCTGAAATGCCATAGGGTGTTGATTTTTACAACGCCTATTCTTAGGGATAAGGTCATCTGTAGGTATTCTGGCTTTACCCTTTACCCTTCTGGCTTTACCCTTTCCGTTGTGGAATGGTAAAATAATCCAGACATGCGCGGATCCAGAGTGGGGGGGGGGGGGACCGGGGTCCGGACCCCCCCTGAAATTTGAAAATTTTACCTAAAAAAGGTAATTTCTGGATTTTTTTTTTTTTTGGGGGGGGGGTTGGACCCCACTCGTCTGTGACTAAAAATTACCATTTTCGTTGGACCCCCTCTCATGAAAATGTCTGGATCCGCGCATGATCCAGAGTTTCAATTCTGAAGATGTACTTTTATTTACACAAGACTACTACTTACAGTGTGTATCCCATTTTGAAACCCTAATAATAACAACAACAACTTAAATCGTCGTGATTAATTGTTCGTAAGTAATATCGCGGTTATTAAGCTGAAAAATTAAACCATTTTCAACGAGACCGTCAGCATCTTTTCCAGTTGTTAATCAGTCTGTCTGCTATATCAGTGTAGTTGAATAACGAGACCGTTAGAGTTCATAAACCCATATTTGACGAATGGATTTTCCCTTCATTATCATTTGGGTGAGTCCACTTTCATTTTTAGGGGCGTCAGGAGTGATTTTTAAATTTTATTCAATTTTTCGATGAAAATTCTCCAAGCAAACAGAATAGCCTCAGATGGGACGCCGCGTTCTGCGGCGTCACATCTGGGGCTATTCTGTTTGCCTATGTCCCACAAAAGGGACGCCAGGCTAAAATGAGTTAAATTGATGTTTAAAGATGCATATTCTGCAATTTTGACCTCAGTTTATTTATTCTTTATTAATACAAAATTCTAAACAGACCATATCATTTAGCTTTCTTGCCAAGTCAAAAACTATTTTTTTTGACCATTCTAAAGAAAATGTGATTTATCGTTGATATTTTGGTCCAAGATTAAAAAAAAAAAAAAAAAAAAAAAAAAAAAAAAAAAAAAAAAAAAAAAAAAAAAAAAAACAAATACTTGTTATTAGCAGACCTTTATTATCGCATGCAACTTTGTTAGAGAAGATTCAAACTAAATTTAGTGGCTCTGAATATGGGGACAGAGATGAGTAAAGTCATCCAGACTAACAAAAACAAGGACAATGGTTATACTTTTCTAAAACTTTTAGTCGATCATAAAGATTTTGCATCAGGTAAGACATTTATGTCATATAATAATGATTTTGAGCAACCATAATTAAAAACAAGAATTTAAACTTTTCGCGGGAAAATTTTTACCTCCCTTTCATATGATTTTTTGTACAGAAAATTCCTGTTCAAAAATGTGTTTAAAACTTACAAACTTTTTCTTATTGGCCTTATTCGAACACGCAATCGTCTAATCTCGAGTCAGTCGCGCTACCGTTGCGCCTCGGAGCTGTATATGTTTACACTAATAATATCCTTGATAAGGATGAACATTAGTCACCAACATGACTGGCTGGGTACCTCCGCAAACTCCTGACTTCAATCGATAAAATGAGAAATTATTTCACGTAGACATTCTTATATCAGGATAAGTTTTAAACGATATCTCTAAATATTGCTCCTTGATTGCGTCGCATCGTGACCACGTGGTGAAGAAATATTGGATCACTAAAATGTCAAATAATCAGTTGTTGTAATTTTTACTATACGTCACATATAATAACACGAAAGGGGTTCTCTTGAAAAGAAGGTTCATTGTTTAAGTATTGAATAGCTGTCGTCTTTACATAACGAAGATTTTCTGTCTCAAACCAATCATGACTTATCTTAAGATATTCTTTGTTAAAACAATCGCCACTTCAAGATATTTTTTCACAAACCAATCAGCACTTTTAAGATGTTCTTTATCAAACCAATCATCGCCACTTCAAAATATTCTTTCCAAAACCAATCGCCACTCAAGATATTTTTTCTCAAACCAAGAGCCACTTCAAGATATTCTTTCTCAAAACAATCGACACTTCAAGATATGCTTTATCTAACCAATTGCCACTTTAAGATATTTTTTCTGAAACCAATCAAGATATTTTTTCTCAATCCAAAGATTTTCTTTCTCAAACAAGATTTTCTTTCTGAAACCAATCGCCACCTCAAGATATTACAAAAAACAGAAGTGTGTGGCAAACCAGGTGGCCAGAAAACAAAAGCAGTCCTACTGGGAAGTGGCATATCCAGTTAAAAATTCAAACATCAAAGAGACCAAGTTAGATGATTGACATGTCCTTAAAACATAACAGTAAATGTAGTATTTGATCTTACCATAAACACTGTTAAATGAAGTATTGATTTTTTAAGGAGGAATCTTCATAAAATAGGTAAAAAATACTGAATTCTATTGTGACAATTATTTTGTTGATGATAATGATGATTGTGAATGTGGTTACAATGATAATGGTGATGATAATAATGTTCTAGTTCAGTTTCTTAGACTAGTTTCTTCTAAACTGGCAATTGTTTCTTTGAAAGTATTTACGGTAACAGAATAGGCAAGCTCAAAGACTACCTTTACTGTTATTCAAAGGACCTGTCAATCTCAGTAGCTTTGGCTCTCTTTCCTGTCCAGATGTTTTGCTACACACTTCTGCATTTTGTAATATTCTTTTTCAAACCGATTGCTTCTTCAACTCTTTTCTTCAGAACAGCAAATGTAACATAAGCAAGTGTCGTACATTCTTATCATTCAAGACACGGTTATGTTATTAAGTTTTAAGATTCTTTTACTGTTACAGTACCTTTCAGTGAAATTTCAGTTTTCTTATAAGTCTCATGTATGTTTCTCGAATCGCATTGATTCTCACAACATATATCACAGGGTCCGAAATTGTGTTCATTATCTTCAAATTCGATAAACATGTGATCAGAAATATCCTTTGATCCGGTGCTAGCGAGGGCAGGAAATCAATTATGGATTGATGCTGAAGTAAAAACAGGATACCCAAAATCCAGTTAGGTAGGTAAAATATGATATATGTCGTGATCATCGCAACAATCGTGATGGTTGATTTTTTAGTACTTTTCCCTTCATGAGCTTTGTTTCGAAGGGATCGATGGACTGCCTTGAGTGAGACAACATTAAGGTAAACGACTACAAGCAAACAAACCAAAGCAAGTCCTGTGTTTATAAATCCGAGAGTATTGTCTTGTAGACGAACGAAGACTTCCATGAATGTTTCCTCTGGTTGCTTATGAATCAAAGGTTTAACAATTTGTATGCTTTCTGTAAGGATTACAGGAACTATCCAGATAAGTATCAAGGCGACGTTGAATGCGTATCCTAATTCTCTATGTTTGAAGGGAAGTATAACCTTGTAATATAATTCCAGAGATAACAACGTATATGTAAAGGCACATGTCATGGGTCCAATCTGAGCAATGTTGTAACTACATATGTTTATGATGATTTCAGTATTACCTTCTAAGAAAAACAAAGAGACGCGAGCCATTCCATGTGCTAAAGCAGTTAATGCGTTCGACGCTGCTTGGCTGATTAACAATTTGTACATTGTTTTCTGATACAATTTTGATATAATTATGGTTATTATGTTTGAAAGATTAAACAACAATCCCACACAGGCACAAACAAATACGATCTTTTCTAACACATCAGCCACACACAACCAACCAGAAGTACCTTCCTCGCAATTAAGAACAGCGGTCAGAATTGTTGGTTCGCTCGTAGCTGGTAATAGACTAGTGTCTCCTGTTGACCCGTTTTCACTAAAGAATATGTTGTCCGTTGTTACAACTGGAGAGGTGTTGTGAAGTGTCGTTGACCATCTTTCACTATCAGTGTTATTGTCTGTAAGTAGATCCATTCTGTCTTACAAATGAAACTGCATCTAAGTTCGGAGGAGATGCATCATGTTTATCTTTTAGGACGCCACACTAGGCAAACGTTGCTTTTTATGACAGAGCAGGAACATCTCGGTAATGACTTTATTAAAAAATAGTTTGATTTCTTTCCATTTATCTATTAAATTGTGTACCATGCACTTATCATAACAGAATTTATCACTTTTATCCAATCAGTGTCAAGTTATATCGGCAGTATTTTTATTTTTGTAGATAGAGTTTTTGTAGAACTATCTTTCATTTTTTCTGTAATCTTCCACTGTCTCTTCGTACACGACATAATGAACTCCTCACTTATGCCTTTTAGTTTCTGTGTAGCAGTTGATTTTAATTTTAAATATCTAAGCATAGTTTGCCCGTTGGTCACGCAACTGACCGCGTCATTTCCCAATCGTATTATAATTTAATGATCGCAAATTAAAACAAAAGCTCTTCATTATGCCCAGTTTAATTGTATGGCATTGTTCTGCTCTGGCATTCTCCGGATACTATATGTCATCAAATATACTAAAACCTACCAAGATAGACAAAATCATTGGAAAAGAATTAATAAAGTCTCAGATATGAGTCTCAGTTTTAGGATCTGTACAATTCCCAATCCATCCCAACATAATCAACAGAGATCAGCGCGACAGTTCAGTCAACCCTCGAAAGCTCATGTTCAACGTATCGAGAACATTCAGAACTATTGTCACTATTGAGGAAACCAAAATAAAACTGAGATCCTTTAAGAGCATTTAGCATATTAATGAGAAAAGGGATCGGCCATACCGCGGTTTCGGTTACTTAAGCTTCTTCAGTGACCCTTTAGGTTTGGCAAAATGGAGCCAAAGAGAAATACTGTAATTGCAACTTTCAGCAGGATAGTCGATACAAAGACTAGTATTATTCAAACAGAGCCGAATATATAAAACGTTGGTTAGAAAATGAATCGCACATCTCAAATAACCAAAATGAAAATATAATTTGCACTATGTATTATGCACGGGAATACTTTTTAGGGTCGCCACATGGCATAACACCAGCTGCAATTATAACAAATAAAAATAAAACTGAGTATCATTTATGTCAATTCTATTGAAAAATAATAATCAGTCTATTATAACATATCCGGCCAATGAGTAATTGATAATAACTATAATAGACTTAATGGGATATGAACAGGTAATTGCAAGCAATCCCTTGCTTCGGGCAGAATATATGAATATTTCATATTCAAACACTGATTACACATACTAAAACAAAATCGGTACTGAAGCTTGTAACCACAGCCTACAACTTTTTCTATCGTGATGCATGTACCCCACTGCTTACCTATCGCGCTTCAGAGGCTATTGTCGGGGATTGCATTCGTCTACCTCTACAAACTTACATGTAGTAATGTGTACTTACTTCGGACCGGAGATTCTTCTCTGTTGCTTGGTCCATCGGGGTTCAGCTGGTGGTTTTCTTTTGCATCAGATTTGCAGTAAGTTATTCGGTGCCCAGGGATCTTCATCTGTGAGTCCTCGTTTTTTATTCATCTTGGTGGTTATCATGATTCATTTGCTTGTTCTTGATGATTCATTGACTAGTTAAGAGAAGTTCACCACGAAGACCGATCAACTAACTAAATGTTGTGAACCACTGCGAGAGATGAGGGTAAGCTTAGGGCCCTGTAAAACCGGGTTAAGCCCCCCACCCCCACCTCCACTCCGTAATTTAATATTACTGATCGTTCTAAGGCGATACTTCTGTTGCAGTTCTATTTGTTTTATGTTTTGGGGTCAAAATTTTGTACTGTTTGAACCTTATGTACGTTTCATTGTTTAAGTAAAAGTTCGGTTAACTGAGTGACCACCTGTTGAGAAATAGCTGCTCACTCAGCTTGCAATATGATTTCTTAGTATAAGTGCCCAGTTGTCTATATGAGTATTTCTTCATATTATAACAGACATTATATGTATGTGTATTATTTCAGATGTTGAAGATTGTGACGGTATATAATTAAACAACATCAAAACAAAGAAGAGTCGTCTTCAATTAGTGATTATTATAAACACGATAAAATACATCTATATATATATATATATTTCTGTATGAAACCACCAGCTTCTGTACTTCATTATTAAAAAAAATGTGTCCATTTTATCTGTTTCTATACCTTTATAAAAAGATATATCTTGTTTCACCTAATCTGTCTTGAGCAAACTATGATATCAGCTTCTTATATAATAAGTACATGTGTCAAACCTAGATCTAGATAGAGTTTATAACCTCAATACACATTAATTTATTTTTGTTGAAGTTTCAGTCGACAGAATAAGGTCTTTATCTTAAACATGCCATTCGACGTTAGTGGAAAGAGGATTCTCGTCACGGGCGCCGGGCGCGGGATAGGACGAGCCCTCGTCAAAGCAATCGTCGATGCCGGCGGAGAAGTATACGCTCTTATTAAATCGAAAGACTTACTTGACTCACTTGCGAAGGAGTCGGACAAGATACATGTGTTTCAAGTAGATCTACGACAGGAAAAGTATACTGAGAGGAACTAGAAACTTAAGTCTTGTCTTTAGAAAGTCCCTGCTTTGAACCTATACAAAACATTTCTGTTTTGTTATGAAATTTGCTTACAACAGCATTTCTGTTACAATTTTGCTTCGTCAAAAAAGAATGAATTTGCCTAGGGGACTGCCTGGTGTCAGCTTGTTGATGCAATGGTCAACATAAGGGTGTTCAAGTTCATTTATCGAATCGAAGAGTATGGTGTATGATGGCCTAAAGAACCATAAATCTGTATAAAACTTGTAGCTTAATCCAAGTTGTCCACAGATAACGTCATGCATCGAAATCAAAACTTAAGATTCAATAAACGTCATAAACGTGACCATACAAATTAACGTCATTACCATGGCTATACGTTTTGCATCTTTGCGTGTTTGCAGAATTATCTTTAAATTTGTTTTTAACATCGTGATATGGTATCGATTTCTGCACTGCAAGCAGTTTTTAGCATGAGCAAGACCGACCGATCAGTTGTGCGTTACGTCACATTGACGTTTGAAATGTTGATGACTCTTGTTTTCAAGTGAAAGGCGGAGAACCAATTGATCATGGAATAAATTTGCTGTTTTCTAATATGACGCCTGTTTATAACAAAAATTGGGCCCCCATTCCTGACGTTGACGTGACGCTCACAATCAAAATGATTAACAGTACAAACTAGGAAAAAAACGGGTTTCAATTTTCACATTTAAGAAAACAAATGCCTCGTTTGAGTTCCCATAGACACCATCTTCAGTCATTTATCAGTGGAGGAGAGATGCCCAATTGAGTATCACTGACCTAGATAGCTCTGACAGGTAAATGTTACTATTAATAGCAATTTGATACTCAATTGGGCATCTTTTTGTCATTTTTATAGTACTCTCAGAAAATCGAAAAAATGTATCACAGTTTTTAACCGATTTCCACCAATTTTGGAGAGCTTAAAGATGAATGAATTTCCAAACTTTTGACCGTTCAGATTTGTTTTTAACTGTCTAGAAAAAAAGTTATTAAGGTTTAAAATCAGGATTTTTTTTTTCTGATTTTCTGTGATTCCTATTTGGGAGCTAGAAAAAAAAGTGATGCCCATTTAGGAAACGGTGATTCCTATTTAGGAACATATAATAAGATCTATGATTCCTGAATGGGATACAAATAGTTTGTTATGCTTCCTGTTGAAGAACTTTGTTTACCAGAGCCTCACTGACTTAACTGTCATGTTATTTTCTGAATACCTTTCTGTATCTCATATCGATCATAGAGATGTTCCACATTTAACCTTTTTTCATTTTAATGGCCAGAGTGTATTTTAAGTTCAGTTTCACAATCATTTATACAAGTGCGTTCAGTTATTGATATGCCCCTGCGATATTCAGAAATAAATTGACAACTCTTCTTGCTTTTGAACAATCTTCACTGGCAAGAAATAGACATCTGGATGAATTTGTTTATACAATGTGTTAAGTGTGTCTATAAATATTTACTCTGTATTATATACAACTTCCAGATTTTGTGATGCTGTATGCCCTCTTTGATCACATAACATATGGAGCCAAATTTTTAACAAAAAAAAAATCGCTGATATTCGAGTTTCAAAGATACCACAAGGAACCATGGTTAATCGTTTGTAATTTTGTTTGTAAATTACGAAAGAATAGCCATTTTTGTACAACGGCCGAAAATTTGGTGTCTTTATGAGCTCTATTTACAATGTAACACCGCTGATTTTCATTCATTGTACAGCTCCGTTTCATAAGTTAAGTACATACCGATTTGTTTCATAAGTAATGTCATAGCAGTACACGTACTTGAAGCTTGACCAAATGTTATTGGGTGTTTGCAGATTTGAACGGATTTTGTTATGTCAAACTTAATACATAAAACTATTCAGTGATTGTAACATTTTAGAATTTAATCGATTGATCTATCAATAGTAACATTTTAAAATGACAAGCAAAATATCATAACTTCAGGGATACAAATATAAACTTTAACATTGATTTCATACACTTCAAGAAAGTTTTAACCAAAACCAGAATATATCGTTAAATTGGCATATCACCCGGCATACTACACCTAACATACTTTTTGGTCTACCCTGTGTATATTCAAGTTTATTGAAGCTTGAAATATTGCACCCACATAGCCGTGGTACACCAAAGTATACAATCAGTCGGCGTTTGATACATAATTACACATACAACCGTTTGTTTACAAATTACACTGGTCAAACAGTTTAATATAAATATTTGATCCAAAGAAAAAAAAAAAAAAAAAAAAAAAAAAAAAACGGGGACACAAAATGGCGAAACGACAGTCCAAACAAGGTAAGACAGGCTAGTAGGATGCAAGATTTCAAGCTTCAATAAACTTGACTGTACATAGGGTAGACCAAATATTGTGTAAGGTGTAGTCTCCTGGACGCTCTGTCATTTTACTAGAATAATGCATTTTAGTTCAAACTGTCCTGTAATGTGAGAAATCAATGTCTAACATTGATATTTGTGTCACAGAAGTTATATTATTTCGCTTATCATATTTTATGTGTTATTTTCTATTTATAAATCGATCAAAATCTAAATTGTTACAATCAGTGAATAATTCTATGTATTAGGATTGACTTCGCGAAATCCGTTCAAATCTTCAAACACCCAATAACATTTGGCCAAGCTTCAAGTACGGGTACTGCTATGCCATTATTTATGAAACAAATCGGTATATACTTAACTTATGAAACGGAGCTGTACATTTTAGAATTTCGTGGTAAAGCGGTTGTTACAATATAAAACTAAGCATGTCAGTGTTTTTGCAAGAAAACTAATATTCTACTAGGACGGTTTTATGACCAAAGCTTGCTTATGGGTTCCTTCATGAGGTAAGCATGTCTTAAAGTACTCTAAAGTCACCCATGACTTTGTATTCTGTCAAAACGTGGGTTGGCATTTCATCATACAGTTTCATGAATGTTTCACCGAGGGGCTAAGTAGGCTAAATTTATTGTTAAGCAATGACTCATATCTCCTCTTCGTGATATTCAAAACCTCTTCTATAGGGTTTAAGTCATGGAAATTAACATGCCAGTAAAGGATGTCAAAAACTAGTAGTATTAATACAGCTGTTCAAGGCAATATTCTTTGTATTCATCCGTAATCCGCAAAATACATTATTGATACATGTATTAGAAGAATGTCTGTCTGTGAATGTCCTGGTGATTCCCTTGACTTAAAGCCTATACAAGACGATTTAAATATCATGAATATGAGCAGTGAGACATAGCCTAAGTATAAATGTTTCTCTGTGAAAGTCCCAGTCCCCTATGGTATTCTGTGCCAAGAAAACAAACCACGAATTTTATGATGAAATGCCAACCCACATTTTGGCAGACTACAAAGATATAGATGACTCCATAGTACTGTAAGGACTTATGTGTGGTCACTGTATATTTATGTTTGAAGATTTACTTGTATAAAAAAGCATTGTTTATTTTTGTCAACAATATTATATTCTTTAGCATGCTTTATCATGGGGCTGTTGAATATGTTGCAAATACATGGATTTGTGTATACATGATTGTGAAATGAGTTCAGGTCAGCTCAGAGCAAGTGAGTCATTCGTCGGACCCATTTTTCTTAGCTTTTTGAAAAAAAATATAAGCCAGATTTTTCGATGTAGTCATTGACTTCAGTCACATAAGAACCTGAAACAAAAGGCATGTCATCTTTCAGCAAACAATAAGTGCACACAAGCCGCCCAAAAATACTCACTTCGAGAATTTTCCAGAAAAACATGTTTACACTAACTTTTTCCAGAGAAATACATTTCCATGACCCCAAAATAATCTTTAATTTTTCAGATTATGTATCCTAGACATGTAGGCTTTGTGTAATTTTTATTCACATGCATTCCATTTTCCAGGAAATGGGTCCCACGAAAACCAGTTACATTTCCAATTCTAAACCAAGCTATTTAAAATTTTAAAAGAATAACTATATGTATATTTAGTCATTCCTTGTATCTGTGATATCTATTAGCAATAAATGCACATCATCATTTGATTGACAGATTGAAAAAAAAACAAAAGATGTCTGTTTAACATACCCCACCCACTCCTGTCAATTGATAAACTCTTAAGGCATGCTTACCTCATGAAGGAACCCACAAGCAAGCTTTGTTCGTAAAACCGCTCTGGTAGTGTATTAGATCTTGCAAAATAACACTGACATGCTTAGTTTTATATTGAAACAACCGCTTTACCATGAAATTGTAAAATGTACAATGAATGAAAATCAGAGTGTAACTTTGTAAATAGTGCTGATATGAAGACACCAAATTTTCAGCTGTAGTACTGACAAACATGGTTATTCTTTCATAATTTACAAACAAAATTACAAACCATTAACCATGATTCCTTGTGGATTCTTTGAAACTCAAATATCAGCGAATTTTTTGTTAAAACAATTGGCTCCATATGTTATGTAATCAATTTAGGCATACAGCATCATAACTCTGGAAGTTCTATATACAGAGTAAATATTTATAGACACACTTAACACATTATATAAACAAATTCATCCAGATGTCTATTTCTTGCCAGTGAAGATTGTTCAAAAGCAAGAAGAGTTGTCAATTTATTTCTGAATATGGCAGGGGCATATCAATAACTGAACACACTTGTATAAATGATTGTGAAACTGAACTTAGAATACACTCTGGCCATTAAAATGAAAAAAGGTTGAATGTGGAACATCTCTATGATCGATATGAGATACAGAAAGGCATTCAGAAAATAACATGACAGTTAAGTCAGTGAGGCTCTCAGGTAAACAAAGTTCTTCACAAGGAAGCATAACAGACTATTTGTATCCCATTCAGGAATCATAGATCTTATTATATGTTCCTGAATAGGAATCACAGTTTCCTAAAAGGGCATCACTTTTTTATTCTAGCTCCCAAATAGGAATCACAGAAAATCAGAAAAAAATCCTGATTTTAAACCTTAATAACTTTTTTTCTAGACAATTAAAAAAAAATCTGAACGGTCAAAAGTTTGGAAATTCATTCATCTTTAAGCTCTCCAAAATTGGTGGAAATCGGTTAAAAACTGTGATACATTTTTTCGATTTTCTGAGAGTACTATAAAAATGACAAAAAGATGCCCAATTGAGTATCAAATTGCTATTAATAGTAACATTTACCTGTCAAAGCTATCTAGGTCAGTGATACTCAATTGGGCATCTCTCCTCCACTGTTTATCATGAAAATCTTTCCTGGCGTAAGTAAACGTCGCAAATAAATTTTCATGTTTGACGTTAAAAACAAAACTTCGCGTTTTTGGAGGATAAAATCTTAAATTAACAATATTTCGTGCGTATTCTCACTTTTCGATCACGGACGTTTATATACGTCATTTTACATTTAGAGAAAACGGCACTTATCATTGCCTTTAATGCTTTTTGGAAAGGAAACGTTAAAATGACGTAGCTCCGTTATATTTGACGGAATCCAAAATTTAGAATGCGAAATGTGATGCATAAATTACACACTGCCACAATCAAAACATACAAACACATTTTATTCAAAATCAATCTGAAAATAAGAAAACAAAAAGTAATGATGAAAACTTAAGTTTCTATTTCCTCTCAGTTTAGTAGATGGAATTGACACGCTCCATGGCGTGGTTAACAATGCTGTATACACTGATGAATTGATAGATTCTATCGATATGTCAAAAGATCGGCTTAACTACGGACTGAGCGCAAATCTGATGGCTCCGATACATATCATACAGCTGACAGCAAAGAAAATGATACAAGCTGGGATACATGGATCAATCGTAAATATATCGAGATACTGTTTTTCATACTCATTCATGATTATAGATAGAAAATAACATGCATGTGCTTAACGTGTTATAACAGTGGTAACATATTGAAGGATACCGGACTGATAACGACGTAACACAACTTTGTTACCAAAAGGTACACTATTCCCCAACTTCAATTTGATTTGTTTTCATAAGAGGTTTTGCATTGGATACATGCTATAATGGCCTAACCAACGCTGGTCATTTCAAGGCTTAATCGAGCTGATCGTGTGTACCTTTAAGAAAAACCAGACACGAAGAAAAACTAAACCAAACCTGTGATTTACCGATTGTCCTCAAGGAACTAAAATAAATCATATACACATAGAAATAAGTTAGAGAACACCTGTGATAATGTAAATAGCAACTTTAGACTGTATATATCCTTATTTGAAAAACTTATGAAGTATTGTTTTACAATTTGTCAGAACCTGTAGTATCCAAAGTTGCTTCTATGTGAAAATGGTAAATATCAATAAACTTTGGCGGTCAGCGGCCATCTTTGACTTAGAAAATTTATGTTAGAATTTCGGAATTGCGATAACTTCATCCTCTGAACTCGCTTTTTCGTAATATTTCGTATGCATCAAGCTGACACATTGTTGAACTTTGATCACACATATTGTCTGACCGACTACTCGGCGGTAGATCCATACTTTTCCAGGGCAGGCTTCCACGATCACGTTCAAGTTATTTTTGTCTATACATTTTGCAGGTTGCAAATGTTTGGCGAGGTATTCGATATGAACCTTTACGACTTTAAACATGCACATTCTGATTATAGTGTCATCACCGAATTATTCTTTTATGACTTTATTTGCACAAAAATCAGGGAAAAGGTACAAGTAGGCAAAGATCAGGAAAAGGCGCAATCAGAAAAAAATTCCCACTCCAAAAACCGAGGTGGGAAAAAAACAAACTAACAATCAGAATTTTGCTTTCCATTGAAATCAATGCAAACTCCAGATATTGTAGGAGTATGTTTTAGAACCAATAATGTTTTAGATCCAAAATTGTTTATTCATTGTAAATGACCAGATTCAACGTGTTATGCCCTGTTCGCTTTCCAAAATTGTTTTTTGCGGAGTGCAAAAGCAAAAAGGCAAAAGTGGAATTTTTGATACATGGCATATTGTATCCTCCGAAGCACAAAGACAAAATTTTGTGAACTTACAGAAACTGACCTGCGGGCTATGCCAAGGTATGAAATAGACTATGTGATAAAAATTCAGTATTTCCAGAAATCAGGAAATTGGATTTTTTTTTAACTTTTCCAAAGAGCTAAACCTGTTCCCTAATTTATTCCCATGTGTATATTTACTTTCGATGCTTCATGAGGTATTGCTCTAATGTACATTTCTGTTCGGTGCTGCAGGCGTGAATCCGCTCAAGAGATTCATGGACTACAACGTTGCCAAAACCGGACTGGACATGGTTACCAAACAGTTTGCCTTGGAGTTAGGCCCCCACCAAATACGAGTCAACTTCGTCAACCCGACTTGGATCCTTGTGGACCGCGTCAAGGAGGAGATGGCGGCAAATCCAGGTCGTCCTGAAACTGCCCTTCGTCTGATACCATTGGGACGATTCGGTGAGGTACGGGAGGCAGTGGAGCCTATAATGTATCTACTGAGTGAACACTCTAGTATGGTGACTGGTACAACACATCTGGTTGATGGTGGAATGATGTCTAATATTCCTGTATAAAAAGTTCTACACCTTTAAGTGATACGTACTACAAGTTAGGCACGTTGGGATAATCAGTGATAGTGACGATAATTGCATGAATACCCGTGTCACACGATATCAACAGCCATATATTAATAAAAAGAAAGCCATGTATTAATATAGCAATTCTCGTGCGCGCGTGCTGTTTAATTAAGTCTTTTTATGCTCGTTACCGGGCGCCACGCAAAACACGTGCTAATAATGAGTTACTGAAGTCCTCCCGAAACAAACATAAAGATGAACACTTTTATGCGTATGAAAAAGTGATGAGGCTGTAAAATATAGTGCACCATTATTTCTTTCATTTGTGCAGAATTTATGCAATAATATCGATCAAAAATGATTTTGTCATTCATTATCATGCGCCAGGTCCCGCTGGGAGTGTTGAAAACCGAGGCGCATTTGATCCCTTTATTGATTTACATGTCAATGAGACTTCTTGAAAAAAAAGTTTACGTTATCGATTACGCCTCTGTTGCATTAGAATGGAAATATCAGTAATAAGGATTACAAGGATAATGTACAGCTGTATACCCCATTCAACCTCACTTTTATATAGTAAAACTGAAGTTATCTTAACCATGACAATCAAGGCTTTTAATTCGACTTCTAGGTACCTCGATGACCTTTTGGACATTGACAATCCTTATTTGAAGACATGGTCTATCAAATTTATCCACCAGAAGTACAGTTGAATAAAGCAAACACCACAGATACTGAATCCCTCTTTCTGGATTCACATCTTTCTATTGCAAATGGATTTGTTTCTTCTGTAATTTTATGATAAACGCGATGACTTTGGCTTTGATGATGTAAATTTTGTTTTTGGATGGTGACGCTCCTCGCCGTGCTTCTTACGGTGCATACATTTCGCAACTTATTAGGTTTGCTAGAGTCTATAATCATGTTGCGGACTTCAGCGCGCGAAATAAACATTTAACAGCCAAATTTCTCCAGCAGGGCTATCGGTATCATAAACTTCAAAAACATTTTCTAATTTTATCGCAGACACTATGAACTGATTTCCAAAGATAATGTTGCGACGCTTTTACGTGAGGACCTTTCGGAACCAGAATTTTATGGTGACTTGGTTTACAAATTTAAGAAAATTTAAGAAACTTACTTGTTTAGGAAGGAATGGTTTTTCTTTCAGTTCATAAAAATCATTACATGTTACAGACATATAGGGTATAACTTAAATGTTAAGCGACAGTCTGCAAGCTTAATTTTAAATTCAATTATGGTTGATAACAACGCTGCCTCCTTTAATTGCACTCCGGTTGGTCGGGCATCAGTCTCTATGATGACCCCCGACTTAAAGCTATTCATTTTAGTTGGTTAGGGCCGGAGCTTCTTGTCTGTTGCTGGACCAACCGGGGTTCAAATAGTGTTTTTTCTTTTGCTGAGGTTATTCGGTGCCCAGGGATCTCCATCGTCGGGCAGCTTACTGAATCTGTGAGTCCTCGTTTTTGATTCATCATGGTGGTTATCATGATTTATTTGTTCGTCCATGATGCTTCATTTACTAGTTTAAGATTCACCATGAGGACCGAACAACTAGTAACTAAATCTTATGAACCACTGCAGGAGATGAGGGTGAGGTTAGTGCAATGTAAAACCGGTTAAAGCTCCCCCCCACCAGTTATTTATAACTGGTCGTTCCAAGGGAATATTGCTGTGGTGGTTTACATTTATCCAAGTCATCCATTTATGAGTTTTATGTTGCATGACTCTGTGGCCACCCGAATTATAAATGGCTGTTCACTTAGCCCTCTGCATTTTAATTGTTCTGTCCAAGCTAGCACTGTGACTACCTTACCTTCAATAGCTGCTCACCCTGATTTTCGTTATATGTGTTTATGCTGGTACCTATGCATAAAATTTTCCTTACATGATTTCCTTATTTCTTGTTAGTATTTGTGTATCTCTGAACCACTGCAGAAGCTGAGGGCGAGGTTACAGTCCTGTAAAATCGGTTTAAGCCCCCAGCAATTTTATATTACTGATCGTTCCAAGGCAATAGTTTTGTTGTTTGTCTATTTGTTTTATGTTTTGGTGTCGACTGTTTGTGCTGTATAAACCTTATGTACGTATTCATAGTATGTTTTTATAGTTTTAGTTAAGTTTAGGTAACTTAGTGGCCGCCTATTGGGAAATATTGGGAAATAGCTGCTCACTCGGCTTACGATATGTTCTTTAAGTATAAGTACTTAATTACTGTCAATCTGTTTTTTCCCACCTCGGTTTTTGGAGTGGGAATTTCTTTCTGATTGAAACAAGGCGGTTAGAACGTGTACCCACAACGTATGTTTTGAGCAAAAACCTTAAAAATATCAAACTTTTTCTGGTTATATTTTTGGAGCTGAAAAATCTCTGTATATTGCATGGGCATGTTTTCATGAAAAAGAGGTTCATTCCCAGTGTGCTGCAGAGCAACTTGTTGGTTAAGGCTTTTAATGCTAGAGCCGTAACCTAAAACGTGCATTTGAAACAATCATCACAAAGTATATGCCGACTAAAGATTTTGAAGAAGCACCCAAAGGGCTTTTGAAACAATCACTACAAAGTATATGCCGACTAAAGATTTTGAAGAAGCACCCAAAGGGCTTTTGAAGCAATCAACACAAAGTATGTGCCGACTAAAGATTTTGAAGAAGTAGCCAAAGGACTTTTAAAGCAATCAACACAAAGTATATGCCGACTAAAGATGAAACGATCAACACAAAACATATACTGACTAAAGATTTTGAAGAAAATAAAATCGGTACAGTAACTGTGGCTTGTAACCACAACCCACGACTTTTTCTATCGTGATGCATGTACCCCGGCCACAGCTAATCTACGCGGTTGGGATTGTATTCGTCTACCTCTACAAACTTGGTATTTGTGTACTAACAACCTACACGTGCTGGTGGTGCCTTATGTATGTTTTCATATTTTTAATTAAGTTAAGGTAACTGAGTGGCCACCTATTGGGAAAATAGCTGCTCATTCGGCTTACGATGTGTTTCATGGTATAAGTGCCTGATTGTTAGTTTGGTTTTTTCCCCAGGGGGGTACTCTCATTTTTTGTGGATACATAGGCGAGGCCCCAGCTTCTACCCCCAAACCCAAAAAAATACTGAGATTTGCTGACCACCCCAAAAAAATACCAGTCCTATCAGGCATACCCAAAAAAATACTTGAACTTTTAGCTTACCCCAAAAAATTACGTATTCATCTTTTTATGCCTATTGATGAAATTTTATCATATCCATATGATCTAAGCTGTTGGTGGGACGTTAAATCCCAAATCAACCAACCAACAGAACACGTCACAATACAGTTAGTATATATGTAGGAACTAGGAAGTAAATACCAAGTTGGATAAAATTTAAAGATTTTATTTATTTTCAAAGTGTAAGTCTTATGATGGTTTTGATTCCATTTGATTTGCAATCCAAACAACATCATCATGATCAAGCTTCCAAAATTTCACCGAGACCAGTCATAAGGCATATGGTCGCAAACAAAATTGAATCTTAAGGGCTTGTAAGACATAAGTGTAAGCCACTCTTATCTTTATAGAAATAAAGAGATTTCCCAAGAAATGTGCAAAACCCAAAAAATTACTTAGAATTATAGATGACCCCAAAAAAATAATTCAGAAAAGGCATGACCCCCAAAAATATCCATAAAAAGCTCACTACCCTAAAAAATAACTAGTTTTTCTGAAAACCCAAAAAAATACGGAAATTCAAAATTTTGACCCCAAAAAAGTCAGCCTCGCCTATGTATACAGAAATTTTCAGAGTACCCCCCCCTGGGGTTTTTTCCCACCTCGGTTTTTGGAGTGGGAATCTCTTTCTGATTGCGCCTTTTCCTGATCTTTGCCTACTTGTACCTTCTTACATGTAAGTGTTCTCGCCTGATCTTTGATTCACCAGAAGTGAAAATCAAGCTATACCAGAATTATTTATGAATTGCACCTGATGATTATAAGATTTTGACATTTCATTCCTTCTATAAGTTTATAAAAAGATATATCTTGTTTCACCTAATCTTTCTAGTGTAAAATATGATATCTGTCAAACCGGCTTGATCTAAATACATAGAAACATACGAATTTACAACACATACACACGAATTTATACGTACTGAAGTCTCGGGAAAATAAGGCCTCTATCTTAATTATGCCATTTGACTTTAGTGGAAAGAGGATTCTCGTCACGGGCGCCGGGCGCGGAATAGGACGAGCCCTCGTCAAAGCGATCGTCGACGCCGGGGGAGAGGTATTCGCTCTTAGTAAATCGAAAGACTTACTTGACGTTCTAGCGAAGGAATCGGACAGGATACATGTGTTTCAAGTAGATCTAAGTGATTGGGAAGCAACAGGAAAAATAGTAGATGGAATTGACGCGCTCCATGGCGTGGTTAACAATGCTGCATATACGGATGAGTTTATAGATTCTATTGATATGTCAAAAGATCGACTAAACTACGGATTAAGCGTCAATCTGATGGCTCCGATGCATATCATACAACTGGCAGCTAAGAAAATGATACAAGCTGGGATACATGGATCAATCGTAAATATATCGAGGTACTGTTTTGTCATAACAATTAAGAACTAATTTTCCTTTATGGTGAATTATCATGATTAACGCGGTATCTTAAAGGGCAGTTTATTGATTCACGACGGTGCGGGCATCGTCAATTACATATCGCATCTGCCCGACAACATCACGCGTTAATCAAAGTTAATTCACCGTAAACCAAAATTATTTCGATTCTAACACGACTAATGAATAAATGCTTACATTTCAAAATGTTTTCCAATGGACTTTGAATCGACACCCTGCTGAAAGATGCAAAATTGCAGTAATTCCCTTTGGCTCCATGCTGCCAAATTTGTAGGGTCACTGAAGAGGCTTCAGTAGCCGAAACCGCGGTATGACCCATCCCCTTTCTTTTTAATATATTCACTGCCCTTATAGGATCTCGGTTTTATTTTCGTTCTCGGCGGACATGAATGTTTATTTGCGACGTCACAAAAACGCCACCTTACGCGCGTAATTTTGTTTACAGTGAATTATTGTTAATTTGCAAATGGTGACGTGACTAATAAATAAATGCTAACATTTTAAAACGTTTTCCAGTGGACTCATTCTCGGCGGACATGAATGTTTATGTGCGACGTCACAAAACACCACCTTACGTGCGTTATTTTGTTTACAGTGAATTATTATTAATTTGCAAACGGTGACGTTACTATTATGTTCAAACGTCGTGTTAGAATTAATGATAATATAGATAGAAAATAGCATGGTATGTTTAATATATTTTGATCAACCAGACACGAAGAAAAACTAAACACATTCTGTGACTAATTGTCCACAAGGAACTAAAATAACTATTGTGCTTTTCTGTTCAGTATTGCAGGCGTCAATCCACTTAAGGGAGTCATGGACTACAATATTGCCAAAGCCGGACTGGACATGGTTACCAAACAGTTTGCCTTGGAGTTAGGCCCCCACCAAATACGAGTCAACTCTGTCAACCCAACCTGGATCCTTGTAGACCGCGTCAAGGAAGAGATGGCATCAAATCCAGGTCGTCCTGAAGCTGCCCTTCGTCTGATACCATTGGGACGATTCGGTGAGGTACGGGAGGCGGTGGAGCCTATAATGTATCTACTGAGTGAACACTCTAGTATGGTGACTGGTACAACACATCTTGTTGATGGTGGAATGATGTCAAATATTCCTATATAAAAAGTTCTATACCTTAACGTGATACGTACTATAAGTAAGAGACGTTGGGATACTCAGTGATTAATGACAATTGTTTAACATGCCATTGAATGACAATTGATTTACATGTCATTGAGACTTCTAGAAAAAAATGTTTACGTTGTCGATTATGCCTCTGTTGCATTGAAATGGAAAAATATAGAACAACTTAAGCCTTAATAACTTACTTGAACTCAAAATAAACAATGAATTCAATGTATTTTGTTTTCTAGTTCACTTTGTTTTTGCTTTGAATTTCAACATCATGATAAAAATCCCTTTTTAATCATACATACTGTTTTTAATTGTATCTACAGTTTTAGCATCTACAGTGCGAAAATATATATAGGTTCAAAGAAGGGTGAATCTTGTCCGCTGTAACTGTAAGATGGCCGTTTAAGCGTATGGTTCCTTACAAAATAACTTTGATTAGCGCTTTTCTCATACAATTAGACGTTGGAACTCGTATGAAAAAAAAAACAAACAAAAACAACTTATTTTCTTCCTTTCAATGCATTACTATTCGTTTTACGCTCGGCCAAAATGTAATTGGCTCTCTGAATGCTTCAGTAGCTTTTTTTTGACTGACTGAAACCACCAAAAGGGTACATGTCTGTTTTGGGCATTACTAGGAATTTATCAGAATCGAAAATACCATTTCCTGCATTCTCATTTAATATCATAGAAACCCCAAAATGATATTTTTTATTTTATTTGCTCTCAAATTTGAATAATGTTTGATTATTTATTATTAGTAGCAAGTATAAAGGTTTTGCTGGCCTCTTGAAATGAATTAAGCATACCCCAAGTGCTGCACTGATGAGCTGATGTGTGGCTTTACGTTAAAGGCTAATGGTATGTCCGTCAGTCAGTGTACCGGACAAGCTTTGCAAGCATTAGGTGAATTTTCCCAACAACCAAATTTTAGAGAGAAAAAAAAGCCTTCTCGACAGATCAACATAACAAGGCAGTGTTTGCGTGGAATATATACGGGGCTAGTAGGCATAACACACGCCCTGTCATGGAAGGCGCTTACAGACTGTCTTAGATGAGACACAAATCATTAGATCAGTGGTTTCAGCAGTTTGATATTGACGCGGCTACACCCTGCAGATTTGTTCTGAACATTACAAGGGCTGATTTAGCAAATTCTCAAATGGGCTACTATGAAAACAGATGGACTTTAGCCGAGATCAAGAAGATGCCTTAAAGATATATCTTCTATCAGCTTTAAGTATTGACTTCGGTTATTGGCATTTTACTAATGTACGCATCCCATGGCGAGACAGCCAAAAGCGCCTGGATAAATTGGTTTAATCTGTTTATGAAAAGAAATCCAAACCTATCCGTCAGAAAACCGGAAGGAACAAGACGGACAAGCTTTAATGAATTAAACATATTTAGGAGTTTTCCCCAAAATTAATGACGTAATGGACAGATAAAATTGGTAGTTAATGATATCGAGAATGTAGACGAAACGGGGGTAACAACTGATCAAAAGCCTGATAAAAAAGTTTCTGTTGAAGGGACAGGTAGTAGGAGCTTTTACTATACGTTAGGTAAAAGGACCATTTGGTATTTGTTTGCGGTGCCATAGATGTTGTGGGGAATGTTATTCCTCCAATGATGATATGCTCAAGAAAGACCTTCAAACCATTTTTATTAGATATTGACCCACTACGCAATTGGTACAGCAAACACTTCTGGATGGATGACAGCCGAAAAAAAATCCGGAGTTTCACTGTACTATGTTGAACATGATTTGTCAAGTTCTTTTGTTACTAGACAATTATCATGAATATATTGGCGCTAGAAATCTGAATTTCACCAAAGAAAATGGTAAAGTAATGTTGTTTTCCCGACTGTTCCCACAAACTGCAACCGTTGGATAGGTCAGTCATTGGGTCCCTGAAAATACATCAGAAGCCTAAGATAATTGGAGGTTAAATCAATCGGGTGAACCCGTTTAAAGCTGTCATACCTTAAACGTCACAAAGAGATGTGAGGTCTGTGGGATATGTCCCCTCGATAGGAATATATTTCATTAAGTTGACGATGCATCATTCGGGTGTTTAAAAAGGCTAAAGGAATTGCAGAGAACCGAGACCAGATTACATTACGGCAAATTCATTAGGCACTAGAGAAAAATGATTTTACTGCTGACACACATACTGATAAATTTCTTGAGAACAATGGTCATGAAATGGTTAGGCCAGGGATGACGGCCACTACCTTCTATATGCGT
Organism: Rugalucina vietnamica; assembly: GCA_964017185.1. Classification (NCBI taxonomy): domain Eukaryota; kingdom Metazoa; phylum Mollusca; class Bivalvia; order Lucinida; family Lucinidae; genus Rugalucina; species Rugalucina vietnamica. The sequence goes on from OZ024873.1 coordinate 56,988,650, forward strand.
ATGCATGCTACTAGCCTTTGACCTGAAGGAATTTTGGACACTGACAAATAACATTTGTGCATGCCTGCAAAAAGAAGCGCAAGAAAACATTTTCATGGCAAGTTTCTTGGGGACTCTACATACATTTTACACGATATCAATAACAGACAAGACGACATGGTTCCGAGCAACACATACAGGGGACATACAGGCCGCACTTCTTTAAGCCCTCCACAATGCATTTAAAGTATATCAGTAGATATTAGAGCGCTTAGCAATTGAAACTAACCAAGATCCCTAATCACCTACTATTCCAGATTCATGCGCGTGCACAGAAAAAACACACAAAATACATGTAGGCCTACATTTGACCCTAAGCAAGCAAGACTATCCCGAAAAAGTACACGAGAAAGCTAAGCAAAAGATCGAAGAACAGCAGATATGCAGTTTCAACAAAGACGCAGGAGAAGCGTAAAATTCAGGAAGCAGAAGCTTACTGCAACGCTAAGAGTACGAAGCCAGAATAAGGCATCGACTAGAAATCTGTAGATGATTCGGATCAAGCGGATGGTTCTGTCTTGTGTGCATAGATCCGTTTTCGAATAGTAGGGCAAGGGAGAAATATGTCCAGTGCGAAATATGATAAAATAGGCACATGGTGTGTGCACAAGCGGTGGTGATACATGCATGTAGATATTTTGAAATTGGACAGACCTGAGCGCTTAGGTTTACTTTTTCTATCTTAAAGCTGTCAGTTATCATCAATATTGCTATACAGTGTTGATCTTGTTTGACTAAAATAGAATAGTGTGCATATTTGTGACCCTACTCAAGTAGAAATATATAAACGTTTTCTTCTGGTAAATTACCACTTCATTTAAATTTAGTTGTTTTCAGAAGACTTTTTCTCCACACATGGTCATGATTCAATACATTTTAATAGCTGAAAGAGAAGCTACAATTTTATTTTATATACATACTGAGAAGAGCACAGAGAAAACGTTATATGTTAATCTTGTGGGACATTCTAGCTTTTCTTCGAAAATGCAAAGTCAAATAAAATTAATAAATAAAATGAAAATCACATACATGACATATGATTATGTTACATTTATATACGTATATTCGGCCTGCTTAATCAATATCGCAGTATGTACTAAACAGCATTACACGCTGATATGTCAAAGTTGAATTATACTGTATCGGGATTGTTTTCACACATATTCATACAGGTTTTGCACTTTATACATCATAAGGATTTCCTAAGAGAAAAACATTTAATGGCATTTTTATGTTAACAGGGCTGAGTACCTAAAGTGAGCGCTGCACTGTCCGGTTTCAGTCGTGAGTCGTTCTCGTCATTCGAAGTAGCACTTTGTTGATGGAAGTTCGAAAGAGAATGCAAAACATGACAAACATGCACGTAAAGCTATTTTGTTTTGTTGTTGTTGTTTGTTCTAACATTCCGCTCGACGATTTTCAGTCATGTCGGGACAGAGTATCCGCTTTCTTGCTGTAACAACTAACAAGTATTACGTTTTAAAACGATCCTGTTCACGGCCGGACACAACCAGGTGCCAGACCGATGTTTCGATCCGAAGTCCAACGCGCTCTTCTTTCGCAATGAGTCGGTTTCCATTTTGTTTTATAGTTCAATGTGCATAATTTGATATATGTTTCTTTGTTTTCTGTTTGTGGAAAACAGGTTTATTTTGATGCGACACACTTTTCTGGCTATCTATTTTCGTTGACATTAAATATGTATGAATGGAATGTTGCATATAGAAAATTTTGATGTCGTGTTCGGCACACGAGGTCCTTTGTTCGATCCCCACAAGCGTCACCGTGTTGTATCCTTGAGCAAGACACATTAACTCCCTAAAGTACTGGTTAAACCCAGGAAGAGTTGGCTCCGTCCCGACATGACTGAAAAAATTGTTGACTGGGACGTTAAGCCTCAATACAAACAAACTATTTTTCATTTACATGCTATACTTAATCATGTATTTGTTCACATTACGGATTCATTATCTTTATCTTATAGCAACATAAAACATTGACTTGAAGACTATGCCGTTTGACTTCAGTGGGAAGAACTTCCTGGTTACAGGTGCAGCCGGGGGCATAGGTGCGTCATTGACACGGGCCCTCATTAAAGCTGGAGGATTCGTCTACGCTCTCGGAAGAAGAAATAATGTTGAAGAACTCGCGAAAGAAAATGAAAATATACACCCGCTTGTTGTTGATCTAGCTGACTGGGAAGCAACGAGAGAAGCTCTTGAAAAGCTACCACCATTAGACGGTGTAGTGAATAATGCGGCCAGAGCTGACGGTCGATTTGACTCTCTAACAATGTCAAAAGACCGCCTTAGTAGGACATTGAATGTAAATGTGATGGCTCCTGTTAATGTCATACAGATCACTGCACAAAAAATGATAGAGGCTGGAAAAAGAGGGTCAATCGTCAATGTTTCAAGGTAGATCTTTTCAGTAGTTCATTTTGACTTATTTTTGATTCTGTAATTTATTTAAAAATGCAATTTATGGTTATCATATTTTCAACGCTGTGATTTTGGTTGGTCATAAAATGTATGTGATTTGATCTCCTAAAGGCGACAATAACGTCATCCTAGACACCCCCTGAAGTCATAGCCATCTCTTTTCTGTCGATATTTTAGAAGACTTTTCTGGTATTATCATTATCACTGCTTTTAAAAGTTTAATCACCTTTCAATTAATCATAGACTAGCTTGTTATAGTCATTAACTCGGATATTTCACGGATGTACATGTATGTTTGTTAATTGCATCGTGTTCTATTAATTTTTAAGTGTTGCAGGTGTGATACCTTTCAAGAACTATTTGGATTATGACTGCTCTAAAGCTGCTGTTGATATGATAACCAAACAGTTTGCCCTCGATTTGGGGCCCAAGAATATCAGGGTCAATTCAGTTAATCTAACAGTTGTTTGGACTGGAAAACACAAGCAAAGACAGGAACAAAATCCAGATTATTACGAAAGATTCGAGTCAATCACACCTTTGGGTAAACTATGTGACCTGCAAGCGGCCGTGGATCCAATTCTTTACCTACTGAGCGATCATTCTAGTATGGTCACGGGGACTACTCATATCATCGATGGAGGCTTTACATCAAGTATTCCTGTATAAGACAGAATCATTTAAGATAGAAACTTGAAAAACAAAAGCATAAAGGATTTCAAAGAAGTGCCAGTATCTAATGTAGTAAGCACTCTTCCACAGAGTCACAGAAACATTTCTAGTCATCCTTTAGGTAAAACGAATGATGCATTTCATTGGTAATTGCTTTAGACGGTATGATATTTTTTTTTCAAAATCGGAAGTTTTTTTGTTATTTTTTTGTGTAAATTGCCAAAATCACAATTGCTCACCAGCCGATCTCACAAGGGTCAGCTAATACAGACAATCAGCTGAACCTTCAGTGAAGGAGATCAGTGTATCAGAAAGTGTATAACTAAACAGCAAACAAAAAATCTTGCTTTCCTGACACTTTGTCCTTGTCTGTAATACCACCATTAACAAACATAGCTTTACTCATATGGCTTATGTTGGTTTGAATTGATGCTTAACGTCCCGGTCAACAGCTTTTGGTAATTCCGGGATGTTGCCTCCATTTTATGGAGCTGTTACCCAAAATAAGGATGTCACGGCATCCAAAAAGTGCTTTCCAACTATACGCATGGATGGGTTGACTCGAACCAAATAAGCCTTCAAGAAAGTTGTCTTCATAAATAAATCCTATCCGCCAGATCCAAATCCAATATATGGCTTATCGTTTGATTTAAACTAAGTAACAGATAAAAGGACCGATAAAATTCGTTATAAAGGGGTCGTGTGATTAACAAAATTTGTTGGCGAGGGTCCTTCAATATAAGTCTCAGGGAAAGAGTTATCGCCTATGTGCTTACTATTGACACCACATTGGCAAACAGAACAAACCACACCATAATAATCGACAAGAAACTGTTAATAATTAACTACTTTCTGAAGTTGATAACAATACTCTTCGCCAAAGGTTTAGCATAATTATATGTCTACGACTTAAAATGAAGAAACCACATTTGGTAAATACTAACTCCGCTGAATAAACATGTTTACGCAATCGCCCCTATTATATACCATTGTTACAGTGGAAACAATCAGGGTTTTTTCGGATTCAAAATCCGCAGTTTTTTAGATACTGAATTACAAAAGATAAGGCCACTGTCTTGAAAGTTTGATTTTCGACACGTTTTTTAAATCTTATAAAAAAAAGTAAAGAAACTTGGTAAAAACTTTAGTCGACAGATAGAATAATAATGTGGTAAAGGCATTAACATCCTGTCATTTGAGATGTGGACATTAGACATCTTTAGCGATAAACTTGTTTTCAAAATGTTGAACATTGCACTGATTTTGCTACACATTCTTAACATTTTTGTTCTTTCAGAAATGTCAGAGTTTGACTTCAGTTCTAATTTGTTTTGTGTGTAACAGGTTGTTCCAACATACGCTTTCTTGGCTTGGGGTGAATTTTGTAGAGACGTGACGCGTGGGGTGCAGAATTCAGATTTAAGAAATACGGCTAATTATTAAAATAATGCATATTAAAGTTATATATAAATTTTAAAAATCTGATAGGCCGAGACAAATCTTTCATTTGACCTTTGCCACGACATGCTTCCTTTCTAAATACGTGCTTTTTTATTTGTATTGTGCATCTGAATATTTTGCGGGGCATTTAACTTTTGCACTTTAGAACTAGAAACGTTTGGCGAGATGTATACTTTCTGAAGTTGATTGAAAAGTTCAAATTAGCTATTACAAAACGGTTACAAGTACATGTATACTTAAGTATACAAGATACATTTTCTAACCAAGATTTAATATATTAGTCCAATTTAGATAATACTAGTTTTATATTGATTACTGGGTTGAAAATTGCAAAAATTACAGTAATTCACTTTGGCTCAATGTTGCCATAACTAAATGGTCACTGAAGAGGCTTAAGTAGCCGAAACCATGGTATGGCCCATCCCACTCTCATTTTTATGTTCACTGGTCTACAAAGATCTCAGTTTTGATTTTTATTTGCTATTTCTGCAGTTGGTGCTGTGCCGTGTGGCGGCCCTAAAAAGTCTCACCGTACATCATCCATAGTGCAGATTATATTTTCTGTTTGGTCCTTTGAGATCAGCGAGGATATTCTTAGAAATCAGAAAATTATTATCGGTTTAGATACATTTTCTAATCAAGATTTAATATATTTGGTCCAAATTTGGATAATACTAGTCTTTGCGTTGACTATTGTGTTAAAAATTGCAAAATTTCAGTAATTCACTTTGGCTCAATGTTGCCATAACTAAAGGGTCACTGAAGAGGCTTAAGTGGCCGAAACCATGGTATGGTCCATCCCCATTCTCATTAATATATTCACTGGTCTGAAAAGATCTCAGTTTTGATTTTTATTTACTAGTCCAATACGAATAATAATAGTCAAAAGTTCTAACCGTCACCAACTCTTTTTCCGTGAAGTCTAAATGTTTTCTGAAAAATGCTCAGTATGCGTTTATTTTTTTTTTAGATATGAAAAGGTTTGATGGATGAAGCCGTGGTTTCCAAATCGTCGCATCTCACAAGATAATCAAATTTGCGAATTTTGAAAACTGGCCTGCATCCTGCATGCTATGAGGAAAACTTTGTAAACTTTTCACTGCTCTGAATCGATGAAGGGTCTGTCTATTTAGAGGCGTTTAAAGAATTTCAGATTATTTGTAGTTTTGAAGAAAATCGATAAAATGCAAGTGGTCGGTTAGAACGTTTGGCGAGTATATATGTATATATCGCAATTTAAAACCGTGGCGTACTGGCAGACTTAGTGACAAAATCAATGCAACACTGCTAAGGAATGGCCATGATCATGTTCTCCTTGTCTTGCATAATGAAATAATAGGCTTTGATAATACTGATAACTGTATATTAGAATATACTTTAATACGAAGGTACAAGTAGGCAAAGATCAGGAAAAGGCGCAATCAGAAAAAGATTCCCACTCCAAAAACCGTGGTGGGAAAAAACCAAACTAACAATCAGGTACTTATACCATGAAACATATCGTAAGCCGAATGAGCAGCTATTTTCCCAATAGGTGGCCACTCATATATACTTCATATTGTTAAATGGGAAATATGGGAAATAAGGAACGTGATCAAATATGAAAACAAATTATTTTCAGCCACAGTTATCCTAAATTCTACATGTATTTTGTTAAAAATGACATCCTGTTCTAAATTTTTGAAAGCGACAAAAGCTGCAGAAAAATATAACGCAATGCTAGATCTTCTAGGAAAAGTCTAATAAACTGACACAAATATATAAAGAAACGGAAAAGAGAAAACAACAAACTCGAGCCGACTTGTTTAAATTGTTTCGAAATGCATGTAAATCTCTGCTGTTTGTTGTTGTTGTTTTCAAATCTGACAGTTTATTATATTTATTATGAAAATCTCCGTATATATATTGATGTTCATCAGTAAACTCTTCTATCATGAATACTCCTTTTTCATCAGACTTAATTTCTTATCGTTTTTTTATAGCTTTCTGTCTTCTTCTTTTCATGAAATGCATATACCCGACCATAAATGACCCTGACCTTCTCCTGAATCAGCGGTCTATGCAAGGGTATTGCATCACAGATCTTAACTTCCTTCTGCTTCATAAAGCAAACAAAGAAAATGCAATTCCAAGTTACCCAAAAATTAATTTCAATGCAAATTCAGCAATATATCTAAAGACAAGACTTGGGCTCCATGTTTAGGGAGACAAATGTAAAGTGGGGCTTCACGTAAAGACAAAGAATCTCCTGATATGGAGCAAATTGATAATTTTAAAACAATTTAGATATTTATTATGTAAAACATATTATTTAAGATCAAATATTAAAATGTCAGCATCATCTAGTAAATAAATATTATATAGTCAAACGGGCAAAAATACTGAAATATGATACATTTATACTATATCATTTGTCTATAAAAAACATTTACTGTGTTAAAATAAATAAATAAACAGATAAATAAATAAATAAATAAATAAATAATAATAATAACAAAAAGAATTTGGTATCATCATTTAATCATCAAATAATCTTCTTCTATCTTCCATATCACCTCATCCTTCAGAGAACTTAGAGAACATATCGTCAGCCGAGTGAGCAGCTGTTTCCCGATAGGCGTCCACTCACTTACCTAACTATGAAACCACAACAGAAGTATCGCCTTGGAACGATCAGTCATATAAAACTATTGGGGTCGTGATCTATTACGTTGGCTATCTTATGCAAGGTGTCCGATCAAATCACTTCGCACGTATAGTTAATTTATGATTTATCAGAAAAATTTAATCATTACAACGATAAATATGCATTTTATTTACTTACTGATAATGAATGAAGTTCATCATTCTATATGTTTGGTACAGACTGAAGTTTCGTTGGAATTATGAACATGGATGGTTAATGCCAAACTTTGGGAAATACATGTAACATACATTTTCGTAAAGTATTGACATCAAAGAAACTTATGACTTTTATGTGGCATTTTATAGCTCTAAAATACTCATTTACATAGAAAGTATATCAATGTTGAAAAGATACAAGGATGAACCCAAGTAAAAACGAAGGTATATCTCAAGTTGTTCCAATGTTTTGTTTTAGCTGAAACTTACGACTTACGTGTATCCAAATATTTGTTTATCTACGAACTCCAGCCGTACAATGTTTTTAAATGTTTGTTCTTCATCTATAATAAATCGTTTTGAAGCAAACATACGCCAATGCCAAAGCCAAGAAATGACCAAGACCCAAATCAACAAAGTCTTTATAAGACTGACTTTGCGTCATCATAATTTTCAACGATGATTTATTTGCTTGACGTGATATGATGGTTCATTGATAAGCTATATATAAAAGAAATTGAAGTTGGTGTTGCAACGTTAAATCCAATTTTAACGAGTGGCCACCTATTGGGAAAATAGCTGCTTGTTCGGCTTACGATATGTTTCATGGTATAAGTACCTGATTGTTAGTTTGGTTTTTTCCCACCTCGGTTTTTGGAGTGGGAATCTTTTTCTGATTGCGCCTTTTCCTGATCTTTGCCTACTTGTACCTTTTCAGACTCTAACATTTTGTTGCTCGGGTCATTTCAAGACGACATTTTGATTGATTTTTGATGTTAATTTCGCTGATTTATTCAAGCAATGACCAGGAACTTAAACACAATCATGGCGAATTGATTGATTGATTGATTGATTGATGTTGAACGACGCGTCAAACCTAATGGGTCATTAGCGTCTAACAAAATTGATATGCATAAATTTAGCCCCCAAAAACGCAAATGCTATTGTAAGAATGAATAAAAGTTATAAACAATTATTCCGCCACCAGAATGATAATGTGATTAGTTTAAATGATATCAATGCAGAAAGGTATAAATATACACATGGAAATAAGTTAGGGAACACCTGTAATAATGTGACTACCACCTTTGGACTGTATATATCCTTCTTTATAAAAATATGAAGAATGTTTTGACAACTTGTCAGAATCTGCAATATCCAAAGTTGCTTCTATGTGAAAATGGTTAGCATCAAACATTATCTGTGGCGGACAGCAGCCATCTTTGATTCAGAATTTCTTTGCTAAATTTAAGAAACGCACTGCTAGTCGTTGCCATAACTTCATCATTTGAACTCGCATTGTCGTAATTTTTCGCAAGCATAAATCTGAGACATTGCTTGTTGAACACTGACCACAAATTCTTTATTTTCTGACCGACTGTCGGCGGTAGGTCCATACTTTCCCCGGGGTAGGTTTCTTGGTCACGTTTTGTTCTTTGGGCATACATTTTGCAGGTTGTAAATGTTGGGTCAGATATTCGATATGACCCTTTAGCAATTCAAACATGAACATTCTGGTTATAAAGCCCTAGCGGAATTATTCTTTTACGGCTTTATTTGCAAAATATCCAAGAATTTGCTTTCCATAGACATCAATGCAAACAATAGGTTTTGTATGATTAGCTGGTTTAGAGACGCATGAAGTTTTAGGTCCGAAGTCGTTTCTTCATTCAGAACAATCAGATTCAACATTTTATTCCTGTTTTGCTGTCAAAAATTGAGTTTTGCGGAGTGCAGAAGCAAAAAGGCAAACTTGTATTCCGTAAAAGTGAAGTTTTTCACATATGGCATATTGTATCCTCCGTAGTACAAAGACAAAATGTTGTGAATTTCCATAAATTGGTCTGTAACTAGGCCAAAGTATGAAATATATGTGATAAAAGTTTCAGTATCGCCAGAAAAAAGGAAAACGGATTTTTTCAAACTTTCCCCAAGAGCTAAAAGTGTTCCCTAACTTATTTCCATGTGTATATAATTTGTGTTAAAAATTTAAATTTTGTTTCAAAAGGTTTGTTTGTTTTGAAAATGACAAAGTGCGTTCAACAGATACGTCTTTGAACAAATCTTTCAAATTATTAACTTGAAACCAGGAACGACGTTCATCTATAAAATCAATGCAGTCAAGCAGAAAGTGCTTGACAGTTAATGGTGTGTCACATTCAATACATTGAGGTTTCTCTTCTCGTTTAAGTAAATATGAATGTGTCATTCGTGTATGACCAATTCGAGAAAGAACGATCGTTATACATGAGGGTCAATTTCTTTCAATTTAGTTTCATCCGCTGGGTTAGAGCCCCGCTCTGGTCATACGTGAGACAAGCCAAATTCTGCTTGGTTTTTCTCGGGGTTCTCCCGTTTTCGCCACACCTACTGATTGTCGCGTCTCATATGAGCTGAAATAATCTTGAAAGGGACGTAAAACTGAATAAAAAATCATCCGCTCTGCTCCAAATTGATTGCCATTCGTTAAAGATGTACTCGTTGATACGAGGTTTAGAATAAACAAAGGGAATTTTAAAATCTGCTTGTTCTAGATTTTTTGGCTTTCTTGTCGACATGCTCGATACCAGATAATATACCTACATGACTGGGAACCCAGCAATACACAATAGTTTTAAAATCAGAAATGCTATGCTGTTTCAGCATATTTTATATTTGTTGGATTTTGGAAGATGTATGGTTTAGGACTGAAAGAGAATCATAGAAAATAACGAATTTGTTCTTTGAGTTACAATCATTAATGGAGTCTAAAGCTAAGTCAATAGCTTTAGCTTCTGAGTCATCGGGTAGACGTAATGTTTTGCAAGCGTCTCGGGAATATGTATCACAGCCTACTTTGTTACCTTCTTTTGAACCATCTGTATAAATAAAATGATAATCAGAGAACTGTAACTGTAGTTGGTGGAAATTTTCTTTTAGAAAGTGTGGATTGGATTATGATTTTTTTTTAAATGAAGTGTCAAATTTATTGTTGGTTTACTGTTGGGTGAGGTTAGGTACATGTGAATTCGATTTAAGCCCGCCACTAATTTTATATTACTGAGCGTTCCAAGGTGGTTCTTATTGTTTTATGTCTTGGTGTTAAAACTTTTTGTGCTGTTTGCGCCTTATGTATTTATACATTTAGTTAAGTTTAGTGGCCACCTATTGGGGAAATAGCTGCTCATTCGGCTTACGATATGTTTTCTTGGTATAAGTGCCTGATTGTTAGTTTAGTTTTTTTCCCACCTCGGTTTTCTCTTTCTGATTGTGCCTTTTCCTGATCTTTGCCTACTTGTAGCTTTCTAGTGCACCATGGTGGAATCATGGCGAAAGTAAGGATACAAATTAAATGAATTTAACTAAAAACCCACCCCAAGCATCAGGCAGGAAGGAATTGACAATACAAGACACCATACAACCTATAACAGCACGTACGAAAAGCAAGAAGATGACTAGCTCCTCATGTGCCTATCATCGGAAAAACAAAAAATGGCGACGAGCACAACAAAGGAAGACAAATTTAACAAATAACGTAAAGTAAAATAAATCAAAGCAGAACCGCCTTGGATTGACATTGCCGATGTAAATAACGAGGATGGGGGTAGAGGGCAATCTTCGTCTTTTTGTCTGCTGTGATTTAGAAATAGAATAAGTTCGGTTCTAATAGAAACTCCTATTGAAAGGTACAAGTACGCAGTGATCGGGAAATGGCGCAATCAGAAAAAATCCCACTACACAAACCGAGGGTGGGAAAAAACTAAAATAGCACTTAGTTACTTATACCAAGAATACATATCTTAAGCCGAGTGAGCAGCTATTCCCCAATAGGCGGCCACTCAGTTACTTTAACTTAACTAAAAATATGAAAACGTACATAAGGCTCAAACACCAAACAATTAGAAATTAGAACCACACCATAATTATCGCCTTCAAACGATTAGTAATAAAATTACTGGGGGCGGGGGTGTGGGGGACTTAAACCGGTTTTACAGGCGCCTAACCTCACCCTCATCTTCTGCAGTGGTTCACAACAACATTGTCAGTTGTTCGGTCCTCGTGGTGAATCTCTAAATAGAAATTTCAAGAATTTGGTTCTTGATTTTACACGTGCCTGTTCCTGGTACATGTATTTGTAACAGTTCCTGTTCATAAGTATTGATTTTACAGGCCTAGCAGAGTGCATGACTTGTACAACTGGTGGTGAAGTCGACATACAACAAGAGGTAACAAAATGACAATCAAACTTTGAGCAAGAATTCAATCAAGAGCTCCTTTCCATAAATACAATATGCCACAATGGCACTACTTCCATTGCATTAATCCAGATATTTTAAAAGTAAAGTGTAATATAAAAAAACGAGTATAAACCGAGCCCGAGTTTAAATCAAATGCTTCTAACCGATATTTAAGCTAGTTCAAGCTTATGTACAATATGGCATGCGTGATAGAGAAATTAAAAGTGGAAGAGCAAGATTGAAACTCATACGTGCTAATTGATACTCGCCAAAGGCTGGTCATCATGACCATATGATTAATGGCATTGGTCTTGAAAAAATGATTAACCCTAGTTAGATAAAATCTATGTAGAACTTTCGAATAGACTGCATGTTACTCTCGCTACCAAATGAAGTAAGTAAGATTATCATTTGAATTCTTTTAGGAAATCATTGCTCATAGAGGTCTGAACATTATAACAACTTGTGTGTTCATAGTGGGTGTAATTGCTGGATCCGGATTCCTTGCTTTGCCTAAAGCCATTGACAATGCTGGTAAGATGCAAATTATACATACGCAATACACAACGGCAAAATGACAATAACCCGCATGCGTTCGGAATGCTTAATAAGCTGCAACAGCTGCTTAAATCTACCAATAACAATATGAAACTAGAAATGCGTGTTTGTAAAACACTATGCCCCCAACTGTATGCTTGTCCCTAAACCGGCAGCCTGTATGATTCATTTATTTCATTTGAATGATGTGAAATTTAATTTCCTAAAGAAGCTGTTCGGTTGCCTGTGTTTTTAACCTCGATCCAGAAACAGAATGTAAGCTTTTTGCATACAAGTTAGAAATGGAGTAAAAATTTCAAAATGGAGTTATTATGTCAAAATTTGACGGAAAGTCCTAAAAAATTAATCAGGTGATCTTCTTTTCAGCCCAATCCAGTATACCAAATATGAAGGCTCTAGCTTAAATACTTTTTCAGGTATCTTGCACACAAGATTTTCAAATTTTGTTTTAAAAGGGGCATAACTCCAAAAAGGCGCATAACTTGAACATGAAAAAAGTACGGGTCAACTATTTTTTCATGAGGAATTTGTATATGAAATTTCAAAACCCTGACATTCACCGTTCAAAAGTTTCAAATTTCACCGAAAAGTGGAAAAATCAATCAAAATTTCAAAATTCTGTATTTTTGTCAAAATTTGACGGAAAGTTCTCAAAAGTTGATCAGGTCATCTACTCATCAGCCCCAACCAGTATACCAAATATGAAGGCTCTAGCTTAAATACTTTTTCAGATATCTTTAACACAATATTTTCAAATTTTGTTTTCAAAGGGACATAACTCATAAAAGGGGCATAACTTGGACATGAAAAAAATACGGGTCAACTATTTTTTTGTGAGGAATCTGTATACGAAATTTCAAAACCCTAGCATTATTTGTTCAAAAGTTTCAAATTTCACCGAAAAGTGGAAAAATCAATCAAATTTTCAAAATTCCGTATTTTTGTCAAAATTTGACGGAAAGTTCTCAAAAGTTGATCAGGTCATCTACTCATCAGCCCCAACCAGTATACCAAATATGAAGGCTCTAGCTTAAATACTTTTCGAGATATCTTGCACACAAGATTTTCAAATTTTGTTTTCAAAGGGAAATGACTCAGAAAAGGGGCATAACTCAAACAAGAAAAAAATACGGTTCAACTATTTTGTCATGAGGAATCTGTATATGAAATTTCAAAACCCTAGCATTCACCGTTCAAAAGTTTCAAATTTCACCGAAAAGTGGAAAAATCAATCAAAATTTCAAAATTCCGTATTTTTGTCAAAATTTGACGGAAAGTTCTCAAAAGTTGATCAGGTCATCTACTCATCAGCCCCAACCAGTATACCAAATATGAAGGCTCTAGCTTAAATACTTTTCGAGATATCGTGCACACAAGATTTTCAAATTTTGTTTTCAAAGGGAAATAACTCAGAAAAGGGGCATAACTCAGACAAGAAAAAAAATACGGGTCAACTATTTTTTCATGAGAAATCTGTATATGAAATTTCAAAACCCTAGCATTCACTGTTCAAAAGTTTCAAATTTCACCGAAAAGTGGAAAAATCAATCAAAATTTCAAAATTCCGTATTTTTGTCAAAATTGGACGGAAAGTTCTCAAAAGTTGATCAGGTCATCTACTCATCAGCCCCAACCAGTATACTAAATATGAAGGCTCTAGCTTAAATACTTTTCGAGATATCTTGCACACAAGATTTTCAAATTTTGTTTTCAAAGGGAAATAACTCAGAAAAGGGGCATAACTCAGACAAGAAAAAAAATACGGGTCAACTATTTTTTCATGAGGAATACACACATGAAATTTCAAATCCCTAACATTCACCATTCAAAAGTTAACACACACACGCACACACAGACAGACAGACAGACAAGCCGAAAGCAATATGCCCTTCCAACTTTTTCAAAGTTGGGGGCATAACTAACTTTTTATCATCATTAAATATGTCAGAATTAAAGGAGAATTTTTGTAGGGTGCATTGCTTTTTATTGAAAGCCCCCACCATCGTGTCATAGCATTTACTGTTTTAATTAAACCAGGACCACTTTCTGTGAATCTTTGATACAACTGTTATGTATTGTTGCATGTATTTCAATATTCCATTAAACAGGTTGGATAGGACTGGTTCTGACAACAGTGTTATGTTTTGTGTCCATATATACCGGTACCCTACTAGGTCGCTGCTGGTCTAAAGTTCGAGATAAGCATCCCGACTACAAGGCAATTCACATTCGAGATCCCTATCCAGTGATAGGGCAAGAGGCCTATGGAAAACTCGGGAGGTAAGTACTATTTTGTGCATTAACTAAATGCTTTTAACTCTGTTTTAAGAAAAAAAAACATGGTACTGATCTAACATTTGCAAAGGAACGGTTAAAATCCGTTATGAAATGCAGAACAACTTCTTTGACAAAAGCATGTCTACTTTAACTACATGAATTGCGTCCTGTTCAGATCAATACAATGAATTTTTAGCGAACAAATAATAAGACCAATGCAATGGTGTTTACAAAACTGGAAATAAGTTAAGATTTTTCTCTCATTTAGCGTCCACTATAACCATTGCAGATACGTGGTGGCGGGATCCATCAATATGACGATGTTCGGTGGGTCTGTTGTCTATGTCCTTCTAGCTGCGGAGAATATAAGTGCCCTTCTCCCCGACAAAGTTAACTTTAGTTTCTGCTATATAGCTCTGATCATAGCGTGTGCATTGACCCCTTTTACCTGGCTGGGTACGCCGAAAGATTTCTGGTAAGCTTTTGTGTTTAGACCTAATGAACGAAATTGATATTTATATTGAGGTAATTTTATTCGAATTTATAACACACCAATCTTCACTGCTATAGGTGTATGTAGATAATTGGATAATACAACGGCCCTTATGCTCAGTAATATGATTTTATTTCCAGAGTGAAGTCAAAGTGGGATAATCTTGTCTCTTTTTGTCACAGCTAATTGCTAAGTGTGTAGAAGTTCGAACCACACTCAAGATTTTGCCAAAATTATATATAGCTAAAGGATATGACATTTCTTTACTAAGTTCTTCAGAATTCCGTCGAGGAACTCCATATCTATGAAGTCGATATCACAGATACCAGATATCACAGAAATAGCCCAGAATGGATTAAAACGCATGTTCAATTATTCCAGGGGCTTAGCTCTAGGTGCAGCGGCAGCAACAGGAATTGCCAGCATCATAGTGATGGTAGTCATCCTCACAGACCAATCACCAACAGTGACTGTCCACCACTCCGAGATAACTTTCATCTCATACTTCACAGCATTTGGCACCATTTGTTTCGCCTTCAGTGGTCATGCAGCATTTCCAACGTTTCAAGCGGATATGAAGAAGCCCAAGAATTTCGGAATAGCTTGTTTGATAGGCTACCTTTGTAAGTTAACCAATATTTGACGAATGGATTTTCCCATCATTATCATTTGGGTGAGTCTACTTTCATTGTTAGGTGTGTTAGGAGAATTTTTAATTTTTATCTCATTTTTCGATGAAATATCTCAAAGCAAACAGAATAACCCCAGATGGGACGCCGCGTTCTGCGGCGTCCCATCTGGGGCTATTTTGTTTACCTATGTCCCATAAAAGGGACGCCAGGCTTAAATGAGTTAAAGATATCATGAGAAATGACGAAGCATATATTTTTGTTTAGCTTGTTTGGGCATAAAAACCTCTGTCAAGAAATGGGCGCTACCAGGGATTCTGGGCAAGGGCGTTAAGGATCTTGGAAGAAGAGCCATTGTTTTTCAGTATTTTGGGGGAAATGGCCATTTATTTTCTGATCAGTGAAATGAGGAGCAAGAAAAACCTGTTGGAGTTTCAGGGATCATAGAGCAGGGACCTTCAGAAAATATTAAAGAGAGCTGGGGAAAAGGGTCATTTTGTTTAGAGGGAGCGGGGTCCTCGGACACCTTCACCCCTGGTAGGGCCTCATACATATGTTGAAACCTCGTATTAAATTCACCTTTAAAATCTAGCAGTAACTATTATCGTTTTGCAATTTTTTTTCCTATATTATTTCTTTTATTATTGCTAACGTTCTATAACCGATATAACTGCATTTCTTTCCAGCTGTACTTATTATGTACCTTCCTACTTCAACAGTAGCATATATTATATACGGCCACAAAGTAAATGACAATATTCTAGCAACTATACCAAAGGGAGCCCCGGCTACGATAGTCGGTGTTTTGATGACGTCACACCTCATGTTGGCGACGGTGATAGTTATAAACCCTGTATCTCAAGATCTGGAAAGATTGCTAAAGATACCCACTTGTAAGTTTTACCCCACTTACTACAGATGCTTGTAAAATCAAATTATGGATGGATTGAAGACTAAATCAAGAAAATTTAAGATGTTGGTTTTTGTGTCCACTATTTTTATATCATTAGATGACAATGGTTCCACATGAAATGATAAAATAAGTGATGTTTTATCATACGTACATCTGTTTGTTTCAACTACGGTGAAAATTCATGTTTGGATGATACTTTGATTTATGACGTGGCGATAAATTCGAAAACCTTTAAAATAATGTTAGGGTGCCGAAACCAATCCCTATTTTATTATGGTTTATGGACACATGATATTGAGCAAATACAAAGAAGTATAATTCGTGGTGTACAATTCTCAACTAACATTCGTTCATTTTCAGACTTCACATGGAAGCGACTAGCAACTAGAACCTCAATGATGGCAAGCATTATATTTATAGCAGAGACAGTTCCACATTTCTCTTCTATCCTTTCACTAATTGGAGGATCTGCAGTGACAATACTGGCTTACATCTGTCCACCCTTGTTTTATATAAAACTTTGTGAAATGAATTCAGAGTACGTTTTGTTATTACCTTGCATTTTCATTTCACAGTACCTATTGTTATTACCTTGCATTTTCATTTCACAGTACCTATTGTTATTACCTTGCATTTTCATTTCACAGTACCTATTGTTATGACCTTGTATTTTCATTTCACAGAATATATTGTTATGACCTTGCATTTTCGTTTCACAGTACTTATATACTGGCTTCTTTGTTTCGAGCAGGTCTCTAACAAACATATACGCCTACTCAACAAAGGAAGTTTTGGCGGTAGGTGTATAAGTTTCCCGCCGTTTATTATACACCGGTGTATAATATCCGGCGGGAAACTTACACAGGTCTCTAATATCAGGCGGGAAACTTATCAGTCCTCCTGTAGATATACGTTGTTATTTTTATATTAGACTCAATAAAAGGTAAGTACATTATGTAATGGGTCAGATGCACCGCAAAAATAATGTTTTCGCGCCGTGTTCAAAGACATTAAATATTTCCAAGGCTGATTGGAAGCTTTTTTAACAAATCGTGGTTAAGAATCTTTCTATCGTTAAATGCATTTTTTTTTTCCTACAGAGTATTTAAAATCCTTTGCTGTGAAAGAAAAGAAAAGAAATTTCCGGTTTCATTTATTTACAATTCCCCCAAAAGTTATATTAAACGAATCGTCGCATACATTTGTGTGAAAATAGCTCTTGCTCCCTGGTTCCATTGTTAGTAGAAGGTTAGGGTTAGTGTGAGTTGAATGAGAAACCTGGCAGTAGGAATGATCTTCTCACAGTTATTTTTGACCAGCTGTTTTCCCCAAAAACAGCCGGGCATCAAATGGTCCTCTGTCTTTCAAGCAAGGAGATTAGCCCTTGACAGATCCATATACACTAGCTCATCAATTTAAGCACATTATGTAGTCATGTAAAATCATACTTAGATGGTACTGAATTATTTGCGTTTATCAAAGAAGCAATACGTTAAACGACGTTTAAAAGGGAAATTACTATGAAGGTTCTATTTGTTCATGATTGCACGAGGAAATGTAAATATTGTGCACAGTTAGTTACCTCGTTAAGTCCGTGGGATAGATTGGCTAATATGCCATGTCGCGAGAAAAGAAAGTTAAGCGGAATATAATTGGTCTAAATATGCTGCGCAAGGGTGTAGTCTTAAAATTAATAGCAGGTGTTATATAACGAAACAAAGCAGCCAGTATATAAGTCAGTTAGAGTATGTCGGAATCGGTCAATACGAAAATTATAGACCCGGCACGTGAACTTAAAGCCTCCCTCGCTGCGCTCGGTCGGCTTTAAGTTCACGTGCCGGGTCTATAATTTTCGTATTGACCTCTCCTCCATACTCTAACTATTACCTATTGTTATGACCTTGCATTTTTATTTTACAGAATATATTGTTATTACCTTGCATTTTCGTTTCACAGTACCTATTGTTATGACCTTGCATTTTCATTTCACAGAATATATTGTTATTACGTTGCATTTTCGTTTCACAGTACCTATTGTTATGACCTTGCATTTTCATTTCACAGAATATATTGTTATTACCTTGCATTTTCGTTTCACAGTACGTATTGTTATGACCTTGCATTTTCATTTCACAGAATATATTGTTATTACCTTGCATTTTCGTTTCACAATACGTATTGTTATGACCTTGCATTTTCATTTCACAGAATATATTGTTATGACCTTGCATTTTCACTTCACCTTACGTATTGTTATGAACTTGCATTTTCATTTCACAGTAAGTATTGTTATGATTCACAGTACGTATTGTTATGCACTTGAATTTTCATTTCACAATACGTATTGTTATGAACTTGCATACGTAAACATGCTGAACAAGAGAGTACGAAGTTTTTATAGTTGACTTTACTATTACTGAAAATTACACTTAAAATAATATTCCTGGTTTTACACTTAGCATCCACTTAAATGATAATATGTCCTTTTGTAATGCATATTTTATTTTGTTCCAATTTCTTGCTTCGATATCGACGTCGTTGCTGTATTTATCCTCTGCCTTACACATATAAGCAATGCGTTAGAAGTATCACAATTATTTTGTTGAACATTTCATTTGATGAGGTTAAAACACTTTTGGGATATAGTAGTTTAAAATAATATTTTAAGTGTTGCGTGAAAGCTGGTTAGTTTAAAAGTACACAATTGCTTTAGTGATGTCTCGTTGTTTTCAGACCAGTTTCCCTGCACACTAGAGTAGTCCTATACGAGATTGTGTTCATAGGAACAGTAGCAGGTGTGGCGTCTACGTACTCCGCTATAACAGACCTCATCACCAACAGATTTACCGTCCCTTGTTATGTGGATCCAGAGAAAGCTTGACGATGACATTTAGGGGGTTTTTACTCTGCATTTTTGCTCATTACGAAAACATGCCCATGTAATGTACAGAGATTTTTAAAAATCTAAAAAATGAAAATTTTTAGCAGAAAAAAATTGATATTTTTCTTATTTTTGATCCAAAACATAGATTGTGGGTACTCGTTAGAACCGCCTCGCCAATAGGTATACCCCTGCATACCCCAGTTTAGCCCTATATAAAAGTGGAGTATTAGAGGGTATGTATTACACAGACACGTTTTCAACGCAGTTTCCGGTTTCGCATCAGAGCATCTAAAAATGTAAACAGCTCTTGCGTGTTCTGTCTTGGTTTTTTTTTCTTCTAAGAAAAAAAAGTCGGGGAATTGTGTACAGTGTCTTGCGTATTCATAAGTCGGTGATGTAAACTCGGGGTCAGGGAAATATCGCGCTCTGCCTGAACCACTTTCATTGTAATGAGTAAGCACGTTTGGTAAGCGTGAATTCTGAAAAATCGTTGATATGTCATGATTCAACAGTCCTCTTAACTCGACATGGTGCTGTGATTTATCCCTCAGGATACATGTAACATGTTGTGCATTGAATACCCCCTTAAACCCAACTTTTATATTGTAAAACTGGGTTATGAAGGGGTATACCTATTTTTCTTATTTTTTCTCTAAAACATAGATTGTGGGTACTCGTTAGAACCGCCTCTGTTGTACCCGTCACTTTGTTTTTAGTTGATGCAAGCCGGATGCTACATTGTTGGGAAAGAGCCAGTAATCTTACTATTCATTTGCTTTGTTACAATTTCGTGATGTTATGTACTGTACTTTCCCGCCTGGTGTCTGGGTTGAGGATTTGAGATTTCATAGTACGATCTCCGTTACGAAACCTTCCCATGCAATAAACAAATTTTTTTTAAACTTTAAAATTTAAAAATTTTCAGCTGAAAAAATAAGATTTTTTTCATATTTTTGCTCATAACATAGATTGTGGCTTCACGTTAGAACCGCCTTAAGGGGGTGTACATTACATGGACATGTTTTCCTGATGTCTGTGTCTTCTATTCCTACTTTTCAGCCTTCATTTATGATGTGTGGAATTGTAAATACTGTTTTTCTTTATTATGCGAAAGAAAGCGAAATTACGGTAATGAATGCCCTGTTTAATTACCGATTCTCTACCTGTTGCATTCCTGCTTTCACCTTCACCATCGTGAGAAAAACTGTAACAGATATGTGCGTGATCATTCTTCTCCTGCAGTGTACTACATCAGTACATACTATAGACTGTCAGATCACTTTCACATTTACCTGGAAAATTTTACCGCATATAACAACCTGTTAACGAAGAAAGGGCACCATTCAAGCAAACAATTGTATGGTGAAAGGGATTAGATGAAAAAGTTGCTCACAGGCGGTTCGAAAAATACTCTGAAGCAAGCGGTGAGCCTAACGAACTAGTATTGCACTTCTTAAATGTATAAAACGAGTCAACTGCAAGACCTATCATACACAAACCATACATGCTAAGAGAAAAAACAGATGGCTTGATTGGAGCCTGTAATTTCTGTTGCATGTAATTCTTTGAGGCATTTAAAGTTTGAGCCGGTACTTTATGTCCTACAAAGTTTATGTTGGTTTATATTGAGTGAATGTTTAAAGCACTTGGCGGAATAGAAGAAAATATAGCAACGGCTAGGACTTTTCAGAATCGGAATACGAATAACGTCATAATAACCAAATATTGGATATTAGGCATGACAGTAAGGTAAATAACAAAGAGAGCAGTAACAGAGAAAAATATTCCCATAGGTTATTGATAGGCAAAACCTCGAGATCACATGCAATGACCTACTCTATAACTTTTATAAAAATCATTCATGCCAGCATAGATTAACAAAAATGAAGAAGGAAGCCAATTAAACTATGTCAATAGGAAGGATTGGAAAATTGGACCAGGTCCAAAACCAAACCTCCGAAATGTTTTTGAATCTGAACAATAACAATAAATGTATCAGGCTGAATTGGGTTACATGAATTTAATCATGTCTGTATTTTAATAAAGACTGTTAAAACATTCAAGCAATGTTTGCTAGAAATTTGTATCAAAACTACTGAAAGAAATTGGAAGTGTCCAAATACTGCATACATATTGCGTTTCATGAACGTGCTACATGCACTAGTATTTGAGCCTTCGCATGAGAAAACCAAAAATCTGCATAGGCGAAAACAAAGGCGCAGATCAGCTTCGCGGTAACCGCGAAGCTGATCAGCGCCTTTGTTTTCGCTACACGGATAGTAAAACTCCTCTTCTTCCTAAACCTGAAATTCCAAGTTTCTAGCCTGCTTCTGTGACTGTACAGGCTGGTTTGTGTCGGACCTGGTCGGAACCCAAATTGTTGGTTTCCTCACGCACAGGCTCATTTCCCTTCGCTAGCTGATGCTGCGGCTCTTAACGGAACTCTCCAACTTAAAAAATTGTTAACGCTCAGTGTATACATGTCTGAATTTTGCTGTTTCGCCCTTGTTATTTGAATTAACGATCGCGTATCTTCCAGTACAATGAGCCGCATCGTGAGAAAACCGGATTTTTGCCTAGGCGAAAACAAAGGCGCAGATCAGCTTCGCGGTAACCGCGAAGCTGATCAGCGCCTTTGTTTTCGCTACACGGATAGTACAATTCCTCTTCTTCTTAAATCTGAAATTTTAAGCTTCTAGCCTGTATCTGTGACTGCACAGGCCGGTTTGTGTGGGACCTGGTCGGAAACCCCGAAGACCGGTTTTCTCGCGTCGCGGCTCCAATCGTAATTGCCTAGCTAGATACAGAGAAACCAATATTCCATTTACTAAGCGAGTAGACACGGCATACTTATTTGGAAAGCATCTGCTGAAGAAAAGTTTCTGGCAATATCGCAACTGAAAGTAGGACTAGTTTCAAGGACAGGTGCTATCGAATATATGTAACAACAGACCAATTAAAAGGTAATATATTTCTTTAGATGTTCTTAAGTTGTCAATGCTTCTTATCTTTCATAAACGAATTTGACCTCACATTTCTCAGCTCTATGATTCGTATTGCAGCATTGATTTTTGCTTGGAATATTATCTGCTGACTCGATCTATTAGTCGCATGTAGTGCCTATTTATAGCTGATTCATTATATTGTTCTTCACAGAAGATCTTTCATGACATTCATGATAACGGTCATTTATGTGATCAGAATGAAATATTTGGTTGGTCGGTAGTCGGAAACGCTAAATTCGGTCGGCTAGATGGGACTTTGTTAACAGTGATTGCCAGAGTCGTCGATTGGTTATGCCTTTCAAATGAAAACGTTCTATTTAGAATGTGTCATTTATCTTTAATATTAGTTTTGTTAGATTCAACTTTTGCATCAATTTCACTTGTAAATATTGAGATAAGCTTTGTACAATATAACTTATTGCTCGGACGCTCCGAGGCGGAAGTTCATTTGTGGTTAATTTGTTTCAGTTTTAATGTCACTTCCAGTGATGTTTTTCTAGTATGTGGGGAATATTACTGTAGGCAACCGGACACCGGAAAATAACTGCAACTTCGACGGTATTTTGGCATAGTATCATGCCTATTTGAATGTCAATTTCAATAATTTCAAATAAATAAAAAGTAAAACTGAGTTCCTTTAAGAGCAGTGAAAATATTAATGAGAACTTGGATGGGCCATACCGCGGTTTCGGCTACTCAAGCCTCATCAGTGACCCTATGAATCTGGCAACATGGAGTCAGAGAATGTTACTGCAATGTCACATTTTTCAACTGGGTAGTCAATACATAGACAGGCAAATCTAAACAGCCAAATGACAAGAATTGTTTGTTTGTTTGTTTGTTTGAATTGATGTTTCACGTCCCAGTCAACAGCAATGGTCATGTCGGGACGTTGCCTCCATTTTATGGGACTTTTACCCAACATTAGGATGCCATGACACTCAAAATGTGCTTCATAAATATAACCACCCAACTTAGACAATAAGGCTTATATGTATGGATGGTTTGACTAAACCACATTTCCTGGGCAGGCTCAGACATGAGCGGTTAACCAGTAATCAGATGGTCGGTCAGTAGATAAGAAGCTTTGCCTGGAGGCACAGGCAGCCCATCTATATGTCCTAGGCCGCAATGGGCGGGGCCCCATATTCCCAACCGACCACCCTTAGTCCAGATGAATATATCTAAACTGATAATAATTTTCTGATTTCTCAGTATCCTCGCTGATCTCAAAGATCCAAAAGGAAAATATAATCTGCACTATGGTTGATGTACGGGGAGACTTCTTAGGCCGCCATACGGCACAACAGCAGCTGCAGTAATGGCATATAAAAAGTAAAACTGAGTTCCTTTAAGAGCAGTGAAAACATTAATGAGACGAAGTCTTTTGTTTCTTGTTAATCTTTCCACATTTACTTTTAAATGTCCTGTGTGGAATGCCAATATCATTAAGTATCGTTTTGTTTTGTCGACGTTGTTATACATTATTTGCCCGTCTCTTATCTCATTCTTTAAAGTACCGGTCCCACTGAATCGTAAGCAATCGTACGATTGTGTTATCTTTAGATTTATCATAAGACTCGCGTGCAAATTATGTAAAATGTTTTCTGACGTGTTTATGTTTTCTTAATATGCATATCGGGGGCCAACGAAATGATTTCAGAACTAATATTTAGATCTTAAGCGATCTTAAGTGCAGTGGGACTGGCACTTAAGGTTTGCAAAAGTTATTTCACTATGCAAATAAAGGAAAGTCGTGAGTAGTAATATTCCCTGCGTTTAAGTCATCGCACAAACTCGTGAATAGTTTAACAAACCTCTGCTATATACATGTATACAGTTTTCATTCGAAGTGTTTTGCTTATTTTCAATATTTCAGGCAAAGCTTCTACCCTACTGACTTACCTTTTGATTACTGGCTAGCCGCTCAGATCTGAGTCTGCCCAGGAAAAGTGGTTTCAAGTCAAACCACCCACTAATTAAGCTTTACTTGGCTTACTTGGGTAGTTATATTTTTTGATGTCATGGCGTCTTACTTTTGGGTAAAATGAAGGTTACGCCCCGACTTGACCATAACTGTTGACTGGGACATTAAGCATTCATTCAAACAAACAAACAAACAAAACTACTCCAGGGAGTGGGTGGGATCCGTACAGACAGTGATTGGAAACCTGAGTCTGATACCACATTTTGTACGAATTGTCAATGTGTAAAACGCATTACGACACGATCAAAATGGTTCACAGACAGATAAATCGCGCCTGATATAATATTATGAGCTTTCTTTGACGCTGGACAGCACTAGCTAACCGTACAATTCAATTTGCCTCAACACGTCAACGTTTACACATAAAGCACATCGAAAGAACACATGCAAAACAAAAAGCACGTCATTACACATAAAGCACATCGATAGAACACATGCAAAACAAAAAGCACGTCATTACACATAAAGCACATCGATAGAACACATGCAAAAACAAAAAGCACGCAATTACACATAAAGCACATCGATAGAACACATGCACAAACAAAAAGCACGCAATGACACATAAAGCACATCGATGGAACATATGCAAAAACAAAAAGCACGCAATTACACATAAAGCACATCGATAGAACACATGCAAAAACAAAAAGCACGTCATTCAAAAAATAATGTAAGTTAGAGATTCTGATGACGCTGTTATCATGCATTCTAATGTTGTTTTTTTTTTTTTACTAAAGCTTAAGGCCCCGCATGATAATAATGTGTCCACACATATCGTAAATTGTTTTGTGGGACTCTGCGTCTAAGTGGTTGTAAATTTTGAAAAAGATAACCTCTCCATAATGTCTGTTTGTGCCGCAAAATTATATGTCCTGTCATCTTGTATGACAATATCTATTGATCAACCCTGAAATGTTATACCAGGACACTCGATAACCCGCCTGTGAACTACAGAGACATTTACAGCTGTAAACGATGAAAATTTTCAATTGATTCTTTTTTATTTTACCCATAACACGCAGACCGTGAATTCATGTTAGAACCGTCTCGATGAGGCGGTTCTTACGGGTACCCATAATCTTTGTTTTGAAGCAAAACAGTTTGTATCATTGTTCACCCAAATTTTACTGTATGACAGTGGGATCAAAGTTAAGGGGTATACATTTCAAGGGTATGTTATCCTGCTGCCAGGACAAGTCGATAACCTTCTAAAGTAAAGAAGAAAGAGGTCATTCTTCTTTAAGGACAGATAACAAACGAAAGGATTATCGAAGGTAGTTTGCACTTTTTGTATGTATTAAAAACTTATTTCAGTACATATGTATATATATAAATACACATAAAACCTAGAGTATGTTGTAGTTGTGTCCGTTGTTTCATATTTGAATTTCAAAATTCTAGACATCTGTTCTGATTTTGGCCAAGTGGTTTTTGTTCGGAAGGTTGCCGTAAATCATATCGAACCTCTTACGATTATTTTAAGTGTTAAAAATAGATTTAGAGTATTTGTTTTCTCATGTCATTTAGGTATTGAATATTAAAGCCCATTCATTTAAAAACAAAGCCGCTGAAACATTATTAATACATCATTTAGACCTTACGGAAAGACAAATATAGAATAATCACATTCTGTGATTTAGCCGTTTCACTCTCAGGTGGCCATGTTTTAAGGAAACAAGTAATCACATATACACGTATCTCAAAACGGACTTGCCATCCTAAGAATATTTGCCTTTTTTCTTAGCAAGGTTAAGCTTTTCTGTAATGTCCATATTCTCTACTTGAATTACATTTCAAAGTACGTTGTTCTCGGTTGAAATGAAGGTTCCGATTGTTGGGATTTTTAGAATTTTATCTTATTAAGGTTTGTTCGGAATGGTAACCACTCCTTCATGGTAACACTGATTTGAACTTACATATTTTTTTTTATTTCATTGTGCCGCGGAACCATATTTCCATTTTAACCGTCTGCAATATTTTGCCATTGTCCTACAATTTGATTGAGCATTGAGATAGATTAGCTTTGTATTTTCGTGACAGTTCATCAGGAAAACATGTCCGTGTAATGTATAACCCCTTATACCCAACTTTTTATAGTAAAATTGGGATATGCAGGGGTAAACCTATTTTCCTATTTTTGCTCCAAAACATAGATTGTGGGTACTCGTTAGAACCGCCTTACCGAGGTGGTTCTAACGTATACCCACAATCTATGTTTTGAGCATTTTTTTTTAAAAAATCACAATTTTTCTGATGAAATTTTCAATTTTTACAGCTGAAAAAATTCTCTGTATATTGCATGGGCAAGTTTTCGTAATGTTACTATGGAGCTTGGATAGTTTCCAAAGATTGCACCTACATTGACCCCTCCCTTGGATCTGTGTATTGTTTCGGCTCAACTCTGTCAAACATTATGTAATTCATTAAACCTATTGATATCTTTTACATCTAATATCATAAAAACTTCATTCAATTGAACAAGAACAATTTACAAACGGCTTTGTTCTATTCCAATATGAACAATACCCCAGTGTGCAGTGCATCAAAAGACTTCAGCCAATGTCACAAACAATTTGTAACAGCTTAGAACGAGATCATTCTTTTTTGATAAAGCTTTGATTGTCAAAACTTGCTGGCATTATCGTAAACGAAAAAGGTACAGTAAGATACTTTTTGTTTATTTTTATTTAATATTAAACAAAATACAATGCACGAAATAAAATTCAAAACCGAATGAACCGAAAAACGATGCAAATACAATAAACTGGTTGAAAACATATTCATGTGGAAGTAAGCAGTAACACTTGTAAAACATTGCTAATGTTGCTTAAATATTATATGAGCCGCTTCATGGGAAAACCAACAATCTGCATAGGCGAAAACAAAGGCGCAGATCAGCTTCGCAGTAACTGCGAAGCTGATCAGCGCCTTTGTTTTCGCTACTCGTATAGTACAATTCCTCTACTTTCTAAATCCAAAATTTCAAGTTTCTAACTATCTTACGTGCTTGTACAGCTCGGTTTGTGTCGGACCTGTTCGGAAACCACATTGTTGGTTTTCCCACGAGGCGGCTCATATTATATTTTATTTTCCATTGTAGACCATGGCTAAGCCACTAAAGGTTTGCGTCTGTGGAGGCGGGAATGGAGCCCATGTTATGGCCGGCCTTGCGGCTTCTCGCGAGGACACAGAGGTCAACGTCCTAACTCTATTCCAAGACGAAGCCGAAAGATGGAACAAAGCTATAGAGAAAAAGGAAATGGAAATTGAAATTACTAATAAAGACGCAACAACAAGTGTGGTTAAAGCAAAACCGGCGCTAGTGTCAAAAGATCCCGCAGCTGTTATCCCAGGTAGCGATATTCTGATTCTCATCGTTCCAGCGTTTGCTCATGAAGAGTACTTGAAGGCAGTAGCACCTCATATAGACAAGAAAACTGTAATTGTAGGACTTCCGGGACAGCCTGGCTTTGAATATCAGTGCATCAGCATTTTAGGTGAAATCTCAACCCAAATTACTATCATGTCATTCGAGACACTCCCTTGGGCGTGCAGAATTACGGAGTTCGGACTGAAGGTCGGTGTTTTAGGAACAAAGAAATTCCTCGCTGGATCGATCCTTCGCGGTAAAGCCATTCCAAGGAAGCCACCATTAATGAGCTTGCAGGTTCTGCACGGGTTTGAACCAAGTCTTCAACAAACGAAGCATTTTCTAGTGATCCTCTTCATGTCCTACTCGTTTGTACATCCAGCTATTTTGTACGGACGATGGAAGAACTGGGACAATAAACCAGTAGACGAAGAGCCGCTCTTTTATCAAGGCATCGATGAAGATACGGCGAAACTACTGGAAACGTGCAGCCAAGAGTTCCTGGATGTCGCCCACGGGATTACCGCAAAACACCCAGAAGTTGATATGAGCGAGCTATTGGATATATACAACTGGTACCTGACCTACTATAAGGAAGATATTGAAGATCCATCCAATCTTTATAACGCAATCAGGACAAACAAATCCTACAAAGGACTGAAACATCCCATGAACAAGGAGAAGAGTGGGAAATATGTTCCAAATCTGAAAAGCAGATATCTCACCGAAGACATACCAATGGGTATGGTTGTTTTTAAAGGCGTTGCAGAAATTGTGGGAATTGAAACTCCTATGAATGATATGCTTCTAGAGTGGGGACAAGAAAAGATTGGCAAGAAATATCTAGTTGAGGGGAAACTAACCGGACCTGATGTGAAAGACACAAGATGCCCACAAACGTATGGTTTAGCAACACTTGAGGAAGTTCTTACCGGTCGAAAAGCAGAACAAAGTGCTGAATAGACTGTTACTGTTATGCAGCCTAGTGTTAATGAAAGTTGACATTAATTTGCGTGCGTTGTTTCATAACTTCTTTGTAATGATGGCGGATACATGTACTGTATATTACATATATATGCTTTATACCATTCCTTTAACATTGGAGGTCATCGACGTTTGCTTTGAATGTAGAAATGTGAGAAATCTAAAAAAGGCAGTGCCTTACACTTGAAATGGCGTTACATAACATAGTCGCAATGCAATGCATAAACGAGTTAACGAAAGTGCGTACATGTGAGGATCTATTTAATTTTAAAGAAAATCAACTTGAACGCTCGGCAGTGAAATCCCAATCATTCAATCAATGAAACTGATTAGATGTCAAATTTCAAAATATCTAAACATGCCATGGGCAATTTGGGTATCTAAGTAAGACAAAAAAAGAATACGAACCCATGAAAACATGCATTTTAATAAGGAAATTATGCCATTTTGCCGCAGTTCCAAAAGCTATTATTTTTAATTCTACTATTTATCTCTATCTGATGAATTGTAATTTGAAGTTTGTATTTGATATTTCGTAAGTGAATATATTATCAGCTGAAGTCGATCAACCGGATGTGGGAAACACGAATGATGAGTTAAATACCGTGTGCCATACAAAACGTTTAAAATATGTCTGGATCCAGTTACAATTTACGCCAGATGTAAGAAAGTCTGTCATGCATGTTTGATATTGTATGATATTTTTGTTGCTATGAGTTTTGCCATTCTGAATTGCTGTTTTGTCGCTGTACCAAATAATAAATCGCTATTCATTTTAGTTGGTTGGGGCCGGAGCTTCTTGTCTGTTGCTTGGCCCACCGGGGTCCAACTGATGTTTTTCTTTTACTCCGGAGTTAATAAGTTATTCAGCGCCCAGGGATCTCCATCGTCTACTGAATCTGTGAGTCCTGGTTTTTGATACATCAGGATGTTTATCATGATTTATTTGTATGTTCATGATGATTCACTGATTAGTTAGAAATTCACCACGAGGACCGAAGAACTAACTAAATGTTATGATCCACTGCAGAAGCTGAGGGTGAGGTAATGGCCATGTAAAATCGATAACTTTGTGTTACTGATCGTTCCAAGTCGATACTTCTGTTGTGGTTCTTTTTGTTTTATGTCTTGGTGTTTAAAATGTTTGTGCTGTTGGTGCCTTATGTATGTTTTCATATTTTAGTTAAGTTAAGATAACTGAGTGGCCACCTATTGGGAAAATAGCTGCTCATTCGGCTTACGAAATGTTTTCATGGTATAAGTACCTGATTGTTAGTTTGGTTTTTCCCACCTCGGTTTTTGGAGTGGAAATCTTTTCCTGATTGCGCCTTTTCCTGATCTTTGCCTACTTGTACCTTCTTATTCAATACACTGCATAGTCTTGTCATCACATGTCAGATAAGGGTGGTCCGTTGGGAATAAGGGCCCCGCCCCTTGGGACCTAAAGAAATAGATGGACTGCTTGTGTCTCCAGGCAAAGCTTTTTTTATTTTCTGACTGACCATCTGATTACTGGTTAAGCGCTCAGGCCTGCCCATCTATACATATACAGTAAGCCTTATTGGCTTACTTTGGTGGCTATATTTGAGGCACTTTTTGGATCTCATGACACCCTAACTTTGGGTAAAAGTCCCATAAAATGGAGGCAATGTCCCGACATGACAATAGCTGTTGACTGGGACGTATAGCATTTGATTCAAAATCAGAGTGTCTGTATCGCGATGAAAGCGGACCTCAAGATAGATCCTACAGAATCAGTGACACTATTCAGAAGATAGAGGTTAGGTCATACTGCGCCATTTCGGTTCATTGGCTCTCTTCATTTACAGAACCTTTCGGAACCGTATGAGGAGATTTTTCAATTCATTTCGATTAAGATTCATGTGCATTAACAATTCAACAGCTTAGAAAGAAAAAAACTTGACAGGCAACAAGTACTTTTGTTCGAAATATCCCTGATGACGTACATTCCTATTATGGCTTGCGTCCCAAAACACTAATTGTTCAAAGTAATTAGAAAATGATACCAATAGCATCAAATATAATACGTCAATAGATTCGTTTAGACACAAAACATGAAAACTAATCGTCGGGGTTCCTCCGTTAATTGCAGCATTGTTTTTGAAAAAAGCATATATACTATGACAAAATATACGTGGGATTATCAA
The DNA here is from genome assembly GCA_964017185.1 of Rugalucina vietnamica. Classification (NCBI taxonomy): domain Eukaryota; kingdom Metazoa; phylum Mollusca; class Bivalvia; order Lucinida; family Lucinidae; genus Rugalucina; species Rugalucina vietnamica. Next base: position 57,019,592 of record OZ024873.1, read on the forward strand.
AAATTACGTGGACTTTTCCCATAACTTGACAACGATTTAGGCAAACATATTCAAATTTTAGCTGACGATAAACTTGCTTAAATCAACTACATTTGGAAAGTTTGGTTGATCTAAAGTGTTTTATTAGCGGTTGGTGATGGTTTTACTTACCCCATCCTCCCCATGGCGGAGCACGTCAGAAATGACGTTAAGCTATGCACTGCAGTTTCGCATTTCATTTGCGTTTTCTTCAAAACGGTTTTGCAGATCACAGCCAAACGTACCATGTGACTTAAAGAATCCATAACAAAACAATTTATACTTGCTCAAAAATTACGGTGGACCGGTTATGCACCTACGTTGATTTGCTAAGGCATACATGTTTGCTTTTTAGGAACTTTTACGCGATGTCTGAATTTCATGCAACACAGATCAACCGGCAATATTGTGCAATTTCCAGTTTGAAACAAACTAATTCATATTTGCCGGTAACATTTCATGGTCCTTTGATAAAGCATTACAAATGAAACATTGCATGCAGGTTTGAACAAAAAAGGACCAAAATAAGTATCAAAATTCCTATCCGTCATTTAAAATGTTTTAACGTCTAAATCAAAATGTTAAAAGTCAGCATCAATATGCCCAGTCCAAATTTATTCTTAAATCAAGGCAATACATTAATAATTTTATACAGATTGGTAATTTAAACCATGCTCCAATAGTGGACAAAATTTTTAAGATACTTTGAGCAGTAAACCTGTAAAAATCCGTAGCCCTAAAAAGGGCTTTTTGTGGTTCAAAATCAGTGTTTTTGCGTTGACGTCACTGACGTGATCGGTGTGCTCCAGGATGGCGAAAGTGGGTGTTTTCATTTCAAAATAATTTTGTAACGGATGAAGGGATTGTGATGAAATTTTGCACACTAATGCATATTACATGGGTCCATGTGGATTGAAAGTTTGGGTGGAGTCGAGTCATATAATCAGAAGTTATGGGAAAAGTCCACGTAATTTTTGATAACCCCTCGTATATGGCAATGTGTGAATGAAAAATCAAAACGTTATTGGAATAACGAGAAAAAATTCAGTGAAATTTTGGACTTGTAAAATGTAAGAGACAGCATTTAGCCAATAAATATAATGACAATATTCCTTATAAAATTAGGATATAACTTTATTAAGAACAGAAAGTCCAGATATTGATACAGTTTGAAGCCTCATTAGTTATTCATTAAGAATTTCATGCGTCGCTTCTGGAACTCTGCCATAGTTATTAGCTGATAATATTAATATAATTGTTAAAATAACAAATAGAGATTTGATTTAAAACAGTTGACGTTTGTATTATCGACATTCATTAAGACAATAGCTTAATTGCAGCAAAGTCAATACACTTACTGATTTTGCAATATTTCGTGATAAACAAGGGATTTTGCAATGTATTGGAGAATATAAAGAGATATATATTGAAAGTGATGCGTATACGGATTTGTTCAACCTAATTACTGCTTAGTCTTTGAAAAGTTAGAAAATTTATCTTAATTACCCTGTAAAAATGTTACACACATGGATAACTCTGCTCAGTTTATCCATCGTGTGTGTTGACGGCCAAACTTACGGTGATGCGGATAAACTTTACAATGACTTGCTAAGTGGGTACAATAAGTATGTACGACCAGTGCTGAAACAAACAGATAAAATACAAGTCAATGTAACCTATGACATACTTGGCATACAAGAGGTGAATGAAGTAGAAGGAACGGTCACAATGTATTTACAGTTTAATTATGCGTGGTTAGACGAAAAGATCGCTTGGAACCCTTACTTTTACAACAACACATACATTCTGGCACTGCCCGTTGACGCAGTGTGGAAGCCCGAGTTGGTTTCGGCCAATGCTGCAGGTCCAGTTGTCACGTTGGAATCCAGTATGACTATCGTGAAATATTACGCGAACGGACTAGCCACGTGGTTTCCGACTGGGATACTATCATTTTCGTGTACAATAAACATTAAATACTACCCCTTCGATACCCAGCACTGTCCCATTATGTTCATGATTAGCAATTATTTTAGTACTGAAATGACTCTCCACTCTACAAATAAAGAGGCTTCACTTGAGCATTACATGAATAACGGGATGTGGGATCTAGTAAAAACAGATGCAGCGGTCACAGATACAGGTGTTCAGATATTCCAAATCGACCTTACTCTATCTCGCAGATCTGCCTTCGTTGTAATAATAGTCATCGTACCTATTATGCTACTCAGTGTTTTAAACATTCTGGTTTTCTTACTGCCAGCAGATTCAGGAGAGCGCATGTCGTTTACAATCACTCTATTGTTGGCGCAGACAGTTTTCATGACCATTATCAGTGATAATATTCCACACACGTCCAGCCCGCTTTCAATACTGTGCTACTTTCTGGGAATGCAAGTCCTTCTGAGCACGATAATTTGTGTTGCTACAATACTAAACCTTCGATTATACCACAAGGACGAGAAAGAACCCATCCCTGTTTGGGTACGTCGATTGTTCCAACGCAAGACGGGGCACATTGATTCAGAGAGAAAAAGTGACAACCGCAACGGTTGGACGAATGAGTTTGGCGTTCCGGAAACAAATGCAGTATCTAATATTGCTGTTGATGAAACTATAGTAGGGGACGACCGCGATATTTTTAAGAAGCCCAATAATTCTAATTTCAGTTCTAATTCCGCTTCGCAAGAAAAGACCAGTCTCACGTGGAAATCTATAAGCAAATCTGTTGACATTATTCTGCTTGTTGCATCTATTCTGTATTTCCTGATTGTCTTTGTTGTATTTGCGTGTGTAACAGCGTTTCATACTGATTCTTGACATGGCGCGTCAAGCAAAGTGATATCATAATAAAATAAAAGATTTTACTTCAGTTTAATTTGATGGTACGACTTTTTGTAGATATTTGTCCAAGTTATTGCCTTAGTCATTAAGTGAATGTGTTTCTAAAATCACTTCGATAAATGGTTAACGAAACATGATATTATTTCCAGACAAACTATTAGTTGTGGACAATATTGGGCTGCAACACCATTTCATCGCTGGAACTTCATTTGGGACCACTGAAAATTCTTATACAAAAGAAAAGGCCATCAATTTTAAGTTGTTGTTTTTTTTATCCAGAAAACTAATGTATGTCTATGAGGATTGTTGAAGGATCTCAGTTTTATTTTCATTGACTGTCTATTGCAGCTTTTAGTTTTATTTTTATTGACTGTCTATTGCAGCTTTTGGAAAATTATTGCTACATAAGTTTTTCTAGAACTCGTGTTATAGAACACCCTCAACCTCCTTAACTAATATAATAGTGACTCGACGGTAAATTTTCAAAACCGCGGTATGACCCATCCATTTTCTTAATATTAATACTATTAATATGCTCACTGTTTTTTTATATATAGGATCTCAGTTTCATCAGGAAAACATGTCCTTGTAATGTTTACCCCCTTGAACCCCACTTTTATTTAGCAAAACTGGGGTTTGCAGGGGTATACAGTCATATTTTCTTACTTTTGCCCCACAACATAGATTGTGGATACTCATTAGAACCGCCTCTGCGACACAATCTATGTTTTAAGCAAAAAGAAGAAAACATATCAAAGATTTTCTACTGAAAATTTTTACAACTGAAAAAATCGCGTGTTTTCGCAATGATTTTGTTTGTGCCATTATCGGCTATTTCATTTAAGTTATGAAGTCACTTCTTATTAAAGCGACTTTGAAACTTACAGACCTTATAAGATCAGTGTTCTGATTGGGACGTTTATAGTATAAGCATTACAAATATGCATATCTGAAAGTGTGAAATAAAGCAGATTAAGTCGAAAACACTATACGTGTATATGATTTGGAAATCTGATTTAATACGCTTAGGCTCATTAAATATATACAAGCATGTTTAATAAATGAATTCAAATAAGGATCATGTTGGTAAATTTACAGATTTCACAGCATTGTACACTGTTCCACACTTAAAGCTCACACTTGTTCATAACGTGTTTCAAACAATGTCGAAGATAACATTTATAATAGTATTTTTTTTTGTTTGAGACTCTGATTTCTAAAACGCAAGATGAAAACGGAAAACGGTTTAAACGCGATGACTTTAACTTTGATACAGTAAATTTTCCGTTATTGGATGGTGACGTTCCTCGGCGTGCTTCGTATGGTGTATACATTTCGCAATATATTAGGTTTGCTACAGTCTTCTATCTTGTAGCGGACTTCAACGCGCGAAATAAACGTTTAACAGTAAAACTTCTCCAGCAGGGCTATCGGTATCATAAACTTCGAAAAACAGTTTCTAAATTTTATCGCTGACACTATGAGCTGATTTCCAAATTTAATGTTGGGCTAAAGACGCTTTTAGGTGAGGGCCTTTCGGAACCAGAATTTTATGGTGACTTGGTTTACAAATTTAAGAAACTTATAAGAAGTTTCAGTTCAGAAAAAAATCCATAACACGTTACAGACGTATAGGTTATAACTTGAATGTTAAGCGACAGTCCGCATGCTTAGGTTTTACCCAATCATGGTTGATAACTATGATGCCTTCTTTAATTGCACGCCGGTGGGTCGGGCGTCAGACTCTATGATGGCCCCGACATAAAGCTATTCATTTTAGTTGGTTGGGGCTGGAGCTTCTTGTCTGTTGCTTGACCCACCGGGTTCCTTTAATTGCACGCCAGTGGGTCTTGGTTGGGGCTGGAGCTTCTTGTCTGTTGCTTAGCCCACCGGGGTTCAACTGATGTTTCTCCTTTGCTCCGGGTTTCACTAAGTTATTCGGCGCCCAGGGATCTCCATCGACGGTCGGGCAGCTTACTGAATCTGTTGAGTCCTCGTTTTTGATTCATCGGGGTGGTTATCATAATTTATTCGTTTGTCCTTGATGATTCATTTACTACATGTAGTTAGAGATTCACCACGAGGACTGAACAACTAACTAAATGTTGTGAACCACTGCAGAAGATGAGGGTGAGGTTAGGGCCTGTAAAACCGGTTTAAGCACACCCCCACCAGTAATTTTACATTACTGATCGTTCCAAGGCGTTACTTCTGTTGTGGTTCTAATTGTTGTGTGTTTTGGAGTCGCATTTCGTGCTGTTTGAGCCTTGTGTACGTTTTCATATTTTTAGTTAAGTTCGGGTAACTGAGTGGCCGCCTATTGGGGAATAGCTGCTCACTCGGATTAACATATGTTTTCTTGGTATAAGTACCTAAGTGTCATTTTAGTTTTTCCCACCCCTCGGTTTGTGGAGTGGGAATTTCTTTCTGATTGCACCATCATTGCTTATTTCTACTTTTTAAAACATTTTTATGCTCAGATACTTAAGCATGCGTTTATCCTGCTCTTTAATGCTAAAATGCCAACATTTGGTATTTTAAAATTTATTAGCAGGATAAATGACTTTCTTTTGTACTCTGAATCTGAAATTTATACCAGTGTTGGTTATTTAAACTTTACTTGTTTTGATCAGTTTAAATGTAGTGCTGAGTCAACTGAGATGAGAACATACAAAAGTTTTATAAACTCGTACTTTGATTAGAAATACACAAACTCTGTGTTTATTGAATATGACATAACACAACGATAGCTGAGTTCACAGAACGGGAGAAATGCAGCAGGGATTTTAGTCCGAGCATCGACAGAGTCTGTTTTACAGAAGATTCTAAGCAAAGTTAATCTATATTGCATTGACATCATCAGTACACATAAGGCTATGGGATCTGCTAACAAATCGAATATTAATAAATACCATAATTGTAATGCAAATATATGTTATGAAACTAGCCAATTTGCAGGAAGCACGTGCTTAGATATCACTAATGATATTTGTGGATGTTTAACAAACGTATCGATTAAAACGACGCCTAAATAAATTGGTTAAGTATATAATATGCGGGATATTCAGATTATAGCGATAGTTCATGTAAAGGTCTGTAAGGTTTATATACAAGTTTAATGAAAATAAACTAAAAATAAAACTTTACGGACACAATTTGATTTTGTGATTTGAGATATGGAATGCATATACATTGTGTTTATCGCTTTGCTTACTTTACAAGCCATGCTTGTTAACGCACAAACATACGATGACTCTGATCAACTCTACACTGATATGTTAAATGGCTACAATAAGCACATTAGACCAGTATTAAGGCAATCGGATATACTGCAAGTTAACGTCACTTACGACGTTATAAATATTCTGGAAATAAACGAGGTAGAGGGGACAATGTCCTTATTGTTTCAATTTCAATTATTTTGGAGAGACGAAAAAATCACATGGAACCCCGCATCGTACAACAACACCTATGCGCTTGCTCTGCCGTCCGATTCTGTATGGACACCAGAACTCATCCTGACCAATGCTGCAGGCACTGTTTTGAAATTGGATTCAAGCATGTCAATGGTGAGATTATATTCAGACGGGCTGGCGTTTTGGTTTCCTACTGGAGTGTTATCCTTTACGTGTGGGATAAACGTTGAATATTATCCATTTGATAAACAAATATGCTATCTACTTTTTACGGAAAGCAATTACTTCAGTGCTGAATTGGTTCTCTTTTCATTGAATAACGAGGCTGGGCTGACGTATTATGTGAAAAACGGATTGTGGGACCTGGTAAAAACAGAAGCTATTGTAAAGGACACGGGCGTCCAAATATTTGAGGTCTACCTGACCCTCGATCGAAGACCTGCATTCATTGTTATCTTAGTAATCATACCGGTAATGTTTCTAAGCATTTTGAACATATTGGTGTTCTTACTGCCCGCTGATTCAGGAGAGCGCATGTCGTTTACAATCACTCTCTTATTAGCACAAACAGTATTCTTGACCATTATCAGTGATAATATTCCAGCCACGTCCGACCCACTTCCCATACTTTGTTACTTTCTGGGTTTGCAGGTACTTCTGAGCATGATCGTAAGCATTGCAACCCTGTTGAATCTGCGTGTCTACCATAAGGACGAAAACGAGCCAATTCCCGTTTGGGTCTGCCGCTTATTACGGATAAAACACACTTCTCATGTGCATCCAGAAGGTAAAAGTAACAACAATTTTGGACGGGGAAACGACTCCGACAACACTAATAGAAAGGAAAACACAGGGAATTCGGGAGAGAAGGAATATTACATGACGTCTACGAATTCCCAAAATATTTCTAGGTCATCTTCGACAGAGATATCAAAAGCTAGTTGGAAGGATATCAGCAAATCGTTGGATAGGGTTCTATTCATAGCATCCCTGTCGTATTTCTTGGTTGTTTTTGTTGTGTTTGCATTTATAACTGGCTTGCGTGAGGAGTCTTGACCCGAGTCGTTCAAATCCAGTGCATGTGAAAGACACATTGTTATCGATATTAAGACTTGTTTGAATTATTTCATTGACTATACGATAAACTTGGAAAGCATGATAAGCAAAATAGTTTAGTATAGTGCTAGAATAAAGTATAGACGTAATACATGACATTGTCAGTAAATCAAACGATACTATGCGAAATTAATTCATATTGGTTTATTGCTAAATACATTCCGTTCGCCCAGAAAAAAAAAACATTAATGTACATACGTTGTTTGGGCTGTTCGTTTCTTTGCTGCAAATATGTTTGTCGCTGTTCTGTTTGTATGTTAATTGCTTGTTATAATTGCAATCTCCTGATTTGATTTCGAACCTGTTTGTTCTGGCACTATTGTAAATCTGACGCCTTTGATTGATTCAATGCGAATTGGGAGATCGTCTCTTCTACAGTATGAATTCAGAATTGTTATTTGAACCTTCGCATGAGAAAACCAACAATTTTGGTTAAAAACCAGGTCTGACACTCTGACACAAATCAGCCTGTATAGTCACAGACGCAGGTCAGAACCTTGAGAAATTTTGGATTTAAGTAGAAGAAGGATTGTACTATCTGTGTAGCGAAAACAAAGGCGCTGATCAGCTGTGCAGTTACATCAGCTGTGCAGTTATTGCACAGCTGAACTGCGTCTTTGTTTTCGCACATGTACATTGTTGTTTTTTGTGTGGCTGCTCATTTCATTATGCCATTACGAAAACTTTCCCATGCAATATACAGAAAATTTTTTCAGCTTAAAAAGTGAAAATTTCATTGGAAAAATTTTGATATTTTTCTTATTTTTGCTCAAAACATAGATTGTGGGTACATGTTAGAACCGCCTCGCTGAGGCGGTTCTAACGAGTACCCACAATCTATGTTTTGGATCTGCTAACAAATCGAATATTAATAAATACCATAATTGTAATGCAAATATATGTTATGAAACTAGCCAATTTGCAGGAAGCACGTGCTTAGATATCACTAATGATATTTGTGGATGTTTAACAAACGTATCGATTAAAACGACGCCTAAATAAATTGGTTAAGTATATAATATGCGGGATATTCAGATTATAGCGATAGTTCATGTAAAGGTCTGTAAGGTTTATATACAAGTTTAATGAAAATAAACTAAAAATAAAACTTTACGGACACAATTTGATTTTGTGATTTGAGATATGGAATGCATATACATTGTGTTTATCGCTTTGCTTACTTTACAAGCCATGCTTGTTAACGCACAAACATACGATGACTCTGATCAACTCTACACTGATATGTTAAATGGCTACAATAAGCACATTAGACCAGTATTAAGGCAATCGGATATACTGCAAGTTAACGTCACTTACGACGTTATAAATATTCTGGAAATAAACGAGGTAGAGGGGACAATGTCCTTATTGTTTCAATTTCAATTATTTTGGAGAGACGAAAAAATCACATGGAACCCCGCATCGTACAACAACACCTATGCGCTTGCTCTGCCGTCCGATTCTGTATGGACACCAGAACTCATCCTGACCAATGCTGCAGGCACTGTTTTGAAATTGGATTCAAGCATGTCGATGGTGAGATTATATTCAGACGGGCTGGCGTTTTGGTTTCCTACTGGAGTGTTATCCTTTACGTGTGGGATAAACGTTGAATATTATCCATTTGATAAACAAATATGCTATCTACTTTTTACGGAAAGCAATTACTTCAGTGCTGAATTGGTTCTCTTTTCATTGAATAACGAGGCTGGGCTGACGTATTATGTGAAAAACGGATTGTGGGACCTGGTAAAAACAGAAGCTATTGTAAAGGACACGGGCGTCCAAATATTTGAGGTCTACCTGACCCTCGATCGAAGACCTGCATTCATTGTTATCTTAGTAATCATACCGGTAATGTTTCTAAGCATTTTGAACATATTGGTGTTCTTACTGCCCGCTGATTCAGGAGAGCGCATGTCGTTTACAATCACTCTCTTATTAGCACAAACAGTATTCTTGACCATTATCAGTGATAATATTCCAGCCACGTCCGACCCACTTCCCATACTTTGTTACTTTCTGGGTTTGCAGGTACTTCTGAGCATGATCGTAAGCATTGCAACCCTGTTGAATCTGCGTGTCTACCATAAGGACGAAAACGAGCCAATTCCCGTTTGGGTCTGCCGCTTATTACGGATAAAACACACTTCTCATGTGCATCCAGAAGGTAAAAGTAACAACAATTTTGGACGGGGAAACGACTCCGACAACACTAATAGAAAGGAAAACACAGGGAATTCGGGAGAGAAGGAATATTACATGACGTCTACGAATTCCCAAAATATTTCTAGGTCATCTTCGACAGAGATATCAAAAGCTAGTTGGAAGGATATCAGCAAATCGTTGGATAGGGTTCTATTCATAGCATCCCTGTCGTATTTCTTGGTTGTTTTTGTTGTGTTTGCATTTATAACTGGCTTGCGTGAGGAGTCTTGACCCGAGTCGTTCAAATCCAGTGCATGTGAAAGACACATTGTTATCGATATTAAGACTTGTTTGAATTATTTCATTGACTATACGATAAACTTGGAAAGCATGATAAGCAAAATAGTTTAGTATAGTGCTAGAATAAAGTATAGACGTAATACATGACATTGTCAGTAAATCAAACGATACTATGCGAAATTAATTCATATTGGTTTATTGCTAAATACATTCCGTTCGCCCAGAAAAAAAAACATTAATGTACATACGTTGTTTGGGCTGTTCGTTTCTTTGCTGCAAATATGTTTGTCGCTGTTCTGTTTGTATGTTAATTGCTTGTTATAATTGCAATCTCCTGATTTGATTTCGAACCTGTTTGTTCTGGCACTATTGTAAATCTGACGCCTTTGATTGATTCAATGCGAATTGGGAGATCGTCTCTTCTACAGTATGAATTCAGAATTGTTATTTGAACCTTCGCATGAGAAAACCAACAATTTTGGTTAAAAACCAGGTCTGACACTCTGACACAAATCAGCCTGTATAGTCACAGACGCAGGTCAGAACCTTGAGAAATTTTGGATTTAAGTAGAAGAAGGATTGTACTATCTGTGTAGCGAAAACAAAGGCGCTGATCAGCTGTGCAGTTACATCAGCTGTGCAGTTACTGCACAGCTGAACTGCGTCTTTGTTTTCGCACATGTACATTGTTGTTTTTTGTGTGGCTGCTCATTTCATTATGCCATTACGAAAACTTTCCCATGCAATATACAGAAAATTTTTTCAGCTTAAAAAGTGAAAATTTCATTGGAAAAATTTTGATATTTTTCTTATTTTTGCTCAAAACATAGATTGTGGGTACATGTTAGAACCGCCTCGCTGAGGCGGTTCTAACGAGTACCCACAATCTATGTTTTGGAGCAAAAATAAGAAAAATAGGTATACCCCTGCATACACCAGTTTTACTGTATAAAAGTGGGGTTTAAGGGGGTATATATAACACGGACATATTTTCCTGATGCATATAGTTTCACTTCTTTGTCATTGTTTCTGTAATTGCGATACCAGATTATGGCCAATGAAAGCTCTTCTCAGGGTAATCAATGTTAATGTTTATGGAACGATTGTACACTAACGTAATTATATGCAGAACAAGAGAAAAAGGTAGCTTACATCTATTCATTAATTGGTTTAATCACAAGGTCCAGTAATTTTAAATGACTTTCTGTTCGTACCTCTGTTGTAGTTCTTTGCAGTTCGCACTTCTGTTGCAGTTCTTTACGTTTTATGATTTAATGTTGATTCTGTGCTGTATGGGGTACATTGTAACTGAGTAGTCTCGAATAAGGAAATAGCTGCTCGCTATTGCGGCTACATGTTGCCAAATCTAAAGGGTCACCGGCGAGGCTTTGGGGATCAATGGAGGCATAATCAAACTATGTAATTCACTGACCAAAAAGTGTTTTTGGAACAAAAACTTATTAAGCTTTTTCTATAGGCAGTCTACCATACAGAATGGACGTTTTCCTTTGTGAAATTGCAATATATTTATCTGGCTTTCAACGCCGTTTATAAAGGGTCACTGATGAGGGTTCAGTACCCGAAGTAGCGCAATATGGCCCATACTACCTCCCTTTGAACGATTTCACTGATTCCAAAGAATCAAAATTTATATTTTATTTATTAAGTAGCCTAAATCGTGGCATGTCCCCTCCCTTTCTCATGAATATGCTCACTGGTTTTAAAGGATCTCCGTTTTATTTTTATTTAGCTGGCTTCCCGTATTTTCTCTTTGTATAGGTCGAAGCTTAAACAAGTTGTTTGAATCCGAAGCTGCCTGACCGCACGATACTGCATTGAAATAAACATGTCGCGTCAAAATCTGTTGGGAAATCCATTGTAATATTAAAAGTTTATATAAAGGTACAAATGTATTTATGTCAATACGCTTCAACAAAATAAAGAGAGGAATCAATTCATATATTGCTCACGGTAAAAGCATACGATGAGTTGACCATTGGCGTTTGATAGAAACGAGAGACAAGTGCATACAAATCAGTTAATGTTATAGTTTCAGTTGTAGTTTTGAGAATTACAACATTTTAAGTGATATATTGCAATTAAAAGCGAAAACTATGTTGATGCGTTCACTATCATCGAAAGGGATACATATAAAAGTATATTTAATGGCAACGCACGGAGAGATATATTTGAGCCACGTCATGAGAAAACCAACAATATTATTTCCGAACAGGTCCGACACAAACCGAGCTTATCAAGCACGTGATATGGCTAAAGACAGGAAATTTTGTATTTAGAGAGTAGATGGATTGTACTATCCGTGTAGCGAAAACAAAGGCGCTGATCTGCACTTTTCTTTTCGCATATGCCAATTGCTGGTTTTCTCATGACACGGCTCATTTAATAAAAAAGAACTAACGATGAAAACGGATATCTTTAGATACGAATTCGCTCTAATATTTCTGAATATTTACATGTCACGGACTTACTCACAGACCTACGGTGATGCAGATCAACTCTTTATGGACGCGCTAAATGGCTACAATAAGCACGTTCGACCCGTGTTAAACCAAACGGATGTACTGCAAGTTAACGTTAGTTATGATATAGTAGGTATTCAAGACATAAATGAAGTGGAAGGAACACTTACTGTGTATTTTCAGTTTCAGTACAAATGGTTCGATGAAAAAATATCATGGAATCCTAACGTATATAACAATACTGGTACAATTGCGCTACCCGTAGATGCAGTATGGAAGCCAGAGTTAGTTTTGACAAACCCAGCTGGACCAGTTACGACTGTGGATTCGAGTATGACAACAGTGCGATATTACAGTAACGGACAAGCATTGTGGTTTCCGACCGGAATCATTTCAATTGCATGTTTCATTGACATAAAATACTATCCTTTTGACACACAGAGTTGTCCACTTTATTTCTCTGTAAGCAATTATCTAAGCAGTGAAATGAGTCTTTATTTGGTGAACAAAGTCGCTCCTCTTGCGCACTACACTAGGAGCGGCGTGTGGGATCTTAGTAAAACAGAAGCAACAGTTACTGACCGCGGTGTCCAGGCCTTTAAGGTCACTTTAAGCATGGTTCGTAGACCAACTTTCGTCGCGTTGATCATCTTAGCGCCAATTATGATTCTTAGTTTCCTTAACATGTTAGTCTTTTTTATTCCGGCGGATTCGGGGGAACGAATATCATTTACAATAACACTCCTTTTGTCGCAAACAGTTTTCTTGACCATTGTTAGTGATAGCATCCCGCATACATCCAACCCACTAGCGATACTTTGTTATTTTATTGGGCTTCAAGTACTCCTGAGTGCAATTATTTGTGTTGTAACTATTTTAAATCTAAATCTTTATCACAAAGATCCCGAAGATCCCGTGCCGCTTTGGATCTGTCGGTTATTCAGGAAAGGCGAGGTGAAAAGTGGAACATCAGAAAACAAACACGAAAAATTAGACTTGCATAAAATAAAAAGTGATGACACTAACGCAAAAGAAAAGTCATCCAGTGATGAAACGGATAAACATGATTTGAAATTAGACAATACACCTACATGTAGGAATCCTCAAACCTACATTGATATAGCTACGAAGGATAGTTTTGGATTTACGTGGAAAGATATAAGTAAATCATTTGACACGCTTCTTTTTGTAGGTTCTGTCCTTTATTTCGTCATTGTCTGTATAATATTTCTCTTCGTAATTTTGTTTCGCGAATCAGTTTAGACATTAAATGAGCCGCCCCGTGGGAAAACCAACAATGTGGTTTCTGACTAGGCCGGACATAAACCGACCTGTACAGTCACAGAAAAGAGCTAGAATCTTGAAATTTCGAATTTAAGTAGAAGAAGAACTGTACTAGCCGAGTAGCGAAAACAAAGGCGCTGATCAGCTTCGCAGTTACTGCGAAGCTGATCTGCGCCTTTGTTTTCGCATATGCAGATTGTTTGTTTTCCCATGGGGCGGCTCAAATGTTATTAATAGAGGGACAAAAGATCTTGTATTTTTTACAATGGTATTACATGTAAGCCATACATGTATTTTCCTTGAAAAAATACTTGGTCTCCGTAAACCAGGTCTAAAGAGGTACAAATAGGCAATGATCAGGAAAAGTTGGAATCAGAAAGAAATTTCCACTCCAAAAATCGAGATGGTAATAAAAACTAAATTGACAATTAGTTACTTATATAAGAAAAGGTATCGTAAACTGAGTGAGCAGCTATTTCCTAATAGGCGACCATTTACTTAGCCGAACTTGACTAAAAAATATGAGAACGTGCATAAGGTTCAAACAGCACAAAAATTCGACTCCCAAACATAACACAAATAGAACCACAACAGAAGTATCGCGTGAGAACGATCAGAAATATAAAATAACTCAGGAAAGGGCTTAAACCAGTTTTACAGGCGCCTGACCTCACCCTAAGCTTCTGCAGTGGTTCTAAGCTGATAAATAATAAGGGCCCAACATCTTGATTTACAATCTGAGAAAATTAATTTTGCGGCAAAAGGTTTGACATAAATTCTAGAGTACTTTTGGACTTAGTAGCGTCCTGATCATCACAAGATACTGTCTTGTGTGTAATTCGTATTATTCCATTTGACTGCATTCGTTATTTTCTCTGATTCCCTGTCTGTTCTACAGGCTTTAAACCACACATCATCCAAAAACACACAGATATAAAAATACTTTTAAAACATCATAACATTTCTGAATATAATACTATTGTTTATTGCTGGGTTCCCAGTCATGTAAGCATATATGGTAACAAGAATGTTGACAAGAAAGCTAAAGAATCACTGGACCTAGAAGAAACAGTTTTTAAAATTCCCTTTGTCAATTTTAAACCTCATATCAACGAGTACGTTTTTAATGAATGGCAATCAATTTGGAACAGGGCGGACTTCAACAAATTGTAAGAAATTGAACCTCATGTAAAACGACCAAGAGTAGTTCACATACTTTCGAGACTGGAAGAGATCGTTCTTTTCCGTCTACGAATTGGTCATACACGTTTGACACAAACGGGAAGAGAAACCCCAATGTATTGGATGTGACACACCATTAACTGTCAAACACTTTCTGCTTTTAAATTACTGTATTGATTTTATAGATGAACGCCGTTCCCACTTTCAAGTTAATAAGTTGAAAGATTTGTTCAAAGACGTATCTGTTGAAAGCATTTTTAAAACAAATCAAAATTTAGACTTTTAATACAAATCGTTGTGCCATTTCAACTGAATGACATTATCATTTTGCTGGAGGAATAATTCTTAATACTTTTAATACATTCTTACTATATCATCTGCTCATTCTTTTAATCAAATTATGCATCTTACGTTTGTTTGACGCTAATGACCCATTAGGGTTGATGAGTAGTTAATCAATCAATCAATCAATCAATCAATCAATCAATCTTTTCGACTGTGTAAAGCTGTCGTTTTCATGAACGTTGTAAAGAATAGATCGATGCACTTCTAAACTGTTTAAATGTACGTATTCGTATATGACATGTCAACATGATAATTTAATAAGCTAATAAACTTGTTTCCTGTAGTGTGACATCGTGTGTTTCCTTTCTTTACCGCCTGATTTCCAGGTTGGGGTTTTAAATATATTCTATCAATCCCTGAATATTGCATTCTTACTTTCATTGCTATTTTCAAGCCCCCATGGCCGAGCGGTCAAGAGCGCTGTTTCTTAATCACTCGATCATCTCACCGCTCTGTGGTGTGGATTCGAGCCCCGCTCTGGCCACATGTGAGACAAGCCAAGTTCTGCTTGCGGGTGTGCCAGGTGGTTTTCACGGGGTTCACCCGTTTTCGCCTAACTACTGATTGGCCCGCCTCATATGAGCTGAAATAATCTTGAAAGGGACTAAAACTGATTAAAAATAATCAGTTTGTTAAATTCTGAGTGAGGTATTTTGAGCATGTTTTTAATGTTGAATATCATGTGTTGTTCAACTAATTGTACGCGTAATAAACTCGGTAGAGTTGTGAGCTGAATTGTTCTTTGACTTCATGTAAAATAGATTAGGCTGTTTAAAATTAAGTTGAACCAGACAAAGCCTTTTCTCTCTTCCCGAAATGGTAAATATGGCACATCACTCTTCTTTTGCAGGTTGTCACTGCTTTCATTTTTTATGCGCTGACTAAATGTTTGTGCGTTCCAAAAATTACCAGGGACGACAAAAGGTTGTGATTGACCACAACGTTCAGCACATTTCTTTAATTTGAATTTTCTTTTTACATTTTCCCGTTTCCGTTGATGCTGAAGAAAAATATTTACCGCAATATGTTTAATGAACCACTTATCTGCTTAATTATCAAACCATTATGAAAACTTGCCCACGTAATCTACAGACATATTTTTCAGCTTTACATTGGAACTTTGATATTTTTAATATTAATGCTCAAAATACTGGTTGTGGGTAATCGAAAGAACTGCCACGCAGACGGTCGGTTCTAACGAGTACCCAGAATCTATGTTTTGGAACAAAAAAAGAAAAAATTGTAACCCCATGTATCCCCCAATTTTTTTTTTATATATAACATAGTATAAGGGGTAATACATTATACGGACATGTTTTCGTGATGATTGAGCTGTATTGGAATTGACGCTTCATGCAGACGGCTTTCAGGCATGTTGATCAAATCGAATTGATATCATCAGGAAAGCATGTCCGTGTAATATGTACCCCCCTTATACCCCACTTTTATATAGCAAAACTGGGGTTTGCAGGGGTATACCTATTTTTCTTATATTAGCTCCAAAACATAGATTGTGGGTACTCGTTAAAACCGCCTCGCCGAGGCGGTTCTAACGAGTACCCACAATCTATGTTTTGGAGCAAAAATAAGAAAAATAGGTATACCCCTGCAAACCCCAGTTTTACTATATAAAAGTGGGGTTCAAGGGGGTATACTTTTCACGGACATGTTTTCCTGATGTGAACACCAAACTTTTTTTATACAATGACTTATCATGATTAATGGTCTGGTCCTGAAGGGCATTTGAAATTGCTATCCATAATAACCATATGACGCCATAGCTGTGCGATAACTTTGTGCGTAGGCATATAAAACAATAACACAGTTAAAAAAAGACATATCGGCGATTGGGTATATAGTCTATTATATAGTCCATATATATCACAGTAAAGAAATGGATGTGACTTAAAATGTTTCTTCGAGGAACTGATTGACGTCAGACGTGGCTGTCCTCTTATAATGCTACAAGCGAGGATATTGATATCAAAATAGTTTGATTTGACAGAAATTTAATGTCTATATATCCCATGATATGATTGTCTTTAGAACAATGAAACTATAATGCTGATATATCATTTGAGGTAAAAAGGGTATACATGTCGTAGTTAAAGTGTACAGCTTTACACACAACAATAATTTAAAAGTTCTCATGCAATGGTATGAACAAATCGGGAAGCTACACGGGTAGGCGTCGTTTAACTTTGCTGCCAATAGTATATATTTGTGTTAATC
Organism: Rugalucina vietnamica; assembly: GCA_964017185.1. Classification (NCBI taxonomy): domain Eukaryota; kingdom Metazoa; phylum Mollusca; class Bivalvia; order Lucinida; family Lucinidae; genus Rugalucina; species Rugalucina vietnamica. The sequence continues at coordinate 57,036,957 of OZ024873.1, forward strand.
ATTTATTAGCAGCTACATTGCAGTTATGGCACTTAGTTCGATTTTTTCAGGCATGTGAAGAGACTTAAATATTGCACAATAGAATGTAACGAGGAATGAAAGTTTCGTAACATACACACGCTTGAATGTTTAGATGTGTTTGCATAAATCGTCCAGCGTTTTAAAGCCATATGCTCCTGGTGCCCGAGTTTCGCCGACGTCCTTTCCTTTCAACTCGGACCCGACGATATATTCCTTCCCTAACTTTTCCTGAGCCCATGCTATTACTTTATCCATTACGGGTGTTTTCACTCCAGCAATTTCCGAGATTCCTTTTATTACAACGATCCCGAATGGTACGTCTTCCGATGTATATCTGTATGAAAAATCCGGGACATATCCACCATCGACCTTCTTCATGGGGTGAACCAACCCATCATATGCCTTATTCGTCCGGAAAGCAGTCTGAAGATTCGTGAAATCCGTGATTTGCTTGCTGTAGTAGAATTTTAACCAATCAAAAATGTGGATGCATTCTGACATGTCAAGCTTGGGTCGCTGTTTACCGATTTCCTTCGCGGTTTCCATAATTTCGTCACTGAGCTGTGAGAGACAATTAGCCTCGTTTTCAGTCAATCCTTGATAGATCAAAGGGGGCTCTTTAAGGGGAACGCCATCCCAGTTGCTCCATCGACCATAAAGGACCGGAGGATGAATCATACCTCGACTGTTCAGATTGCAAGCCAGATAATTGTTCGCTTTCTTAATGACAGGCATGGGTCCAAGTGTATGCTGCACAAGGCTGATTGGCTCCATTTTATAGTTGCCTTCTCCTTTGATCAGCGAGGCACCAACAGTGAACTTAAATCCAAGAATCTGCACCCGTTTCCCAAACTCGAGCAGACGACATGCCCATGGAAGCGTGTCTAGACTTATTACCGCGCATTTCTTGGCTTTGTCTTTTAGGCAATGAAGAACCTGGAACTCAAATCCCGCCTGTCCCGGCATTCCAACGATAACGGTGTTTTCTTTGATATAAGGCATAATGGCTTCAAGGTATTCTTGGTGAGCAAAAGCCGGGACAACGAAGTAAACAGCATCTACACCTTCCATAGCTGCACGTGGGTCATTAGTTATAAGTTTGGGTTTTCCTCGGATTTCCCCAGTGGTGCCGTCCTGGTACGTTGCGCTAATAACAATGTCGTCATCTCCTAAATGGGTCCGCCATCTTTCAGCCTCGTCTCGGAACAGCGACATGACCTTGACCTCGACATCCGGTAAGGAAGAAGCGTATGTTGATATGGTGTGTGCACCATTACCACCACCACACACCAATAACTGAAGAGGGGCCATACCTGAAAAAGAAAAACAAAAGATGTTTCTTATAAATGATGATTAGAAGCTGGCGAATATATATTGAATCTTTTTATATTCGAATATACATATGTAGAATTGTGATTGTGAATGGGTTTCTAGATATGACACTGTTGTTTGTTAACATTGTTATTTCCATTAAACTTTATGAAAAAGGAAGTTACCACGAAAGAAAGAACTTATGATGAGCATGCCGGGTACACTGTATAGACTGTGGAAATTCCTACTTCTTGAAAGAGGTAAAAAAATATTGCTAAAAATAAAATAGTGCCTGCTTTTGACATGTGATCAACACGACATTGCTTGTGGCATTCGTGACATGTGGTCATTAGTAGAACCGTGTTTAGCAACAACTTGAATGTTCAAACACATGTAAAATGCAATAACAATGATCAAACAAGTTCTTTCTGTTGCTCGTCAGGCTCGGGTTTCAACGCCTCTCTCGGGGCCCAGCAGGTGCATAGAAAACTATGTTTGATCTCTATATTGCAGACAGAATTTCTCACGGAATGTGACCGTAAAGTACGTAATTATTGTGATATTAATGAGCAAGCTGACAATAAGTATTAAGCACGTTCTCTTTGAGTACCTGTCAGTATGCCAAAACCAAATGTTTGGTTTGACAACAGCCATAAAGTAAGATTGTAGGTCGCATTCCGGACTTATGTTATGAAACGTGTGAAGAAAACATTATTTTTCCTGATACTAATAGCATGGTTCATTAAGAGCTCTATGAACTCAAGAGTTTCCAAATTATTTACTGAATTTCTTAGAATCAATACAGAAGCATGAGCTTAGCGAAAATGGTGCCGATTGCACTGTAAGCTAAACGGATTCACTAGCCACTTGACCGAAAAATGAACCCGGACGGATATGAAAGCTTAATATCATAATTAAGTAAAGACAATGACCTTGCCGCGCTGGTTACAGAGAACATGGGTTATGCGTGCGGGGAGTGTGTGCGCGCGTCCGCGTGCACATGTATGTTCAGCCTTGAAATTCCTATTTGATTAATACTGAACTTTGATACGCAGGCTCTCATATGCTTCTTGCACATTTTTGTGAAAATATTACTAATATTCTCGCACATTTTTTCACGATTTTGACAAGACAATAAATAATAAGGAATACTTTATACTATAGTAATTCGTAACAAATGGTACAGTGACAATTTCCAGGCTTATCCCCATATACTGATATTTAATTGCTTTTAAAGCGTTGACTTCCGTCTAAGATCACAAATTGATTATGGTCAGGTCCTGGAAATCGTTCACCCTTGGGAAATATGATGGAGCTTTTATCCAAAATTGTCTTTTGCTAATTGTTTCTTTGCATATAGGACTGAAAGACTGAAGATGGCCACAAATATTGTGGCTGAGTCAAGATCAGGGCTAATACCCTATTGAATAACTGCTGTATAACATGACCTAGGTAGGAAAAGCAATCCTGATCTTGACTCAGCCGAATAGGGCCCAGCTCCATGGACACATAACGAAGATATCGAGACATCATGCTACAACAACAACAACATCAGCATCAGCATCATTATCATTAGTGTTATTATCATCATCATCATCATTACTATTATTATTGTTGTGGTGGTGGTGGTAGCTGTGATAGTGATAAAGTGATTGTTTTATTGTTGTTATCACTAACATCAGCAGCTTTTCACTCGCATGGTGTTTTATACCAAGAATAATGCACTAAATTCCAAAATTCCAACATATTTTAATCTTTATTGTGTCAGGTAGATCTTAACTGATAATGTTTATTATGCATGATGTAAATTCATATTTGAATATTATTTACTAAAAAAATGATTTACTTAAATAAAGCCCAAATTACCCATTTATTTGGTGAAACTTGGTACATTCTTACAATATACATGTTACAATGTACATGTACTCCCACTTTCTTTAATACAGGATGTAATACCAAGAGCTAACCAAGAAGATAATTCTGCTTCTATCAGCACCTTTTTTAACATTACGAAAACACGCCCATGCAATAAACAGAGATTTTTTAAGTTGTAAAAATTGAAAATTTTCAACTGAAATGTTTTGATATTTTTGTTATTTTACTCCAAAACATAAATTGTGGGTATTCTTTAGAACCGTCTCGCTGTGGCGGTTCTAAAGAGTACCCAAAATCTATGTTTTGGAGCAAAAATAAGAAAAATAGGTAAACCCCTTGACCCCTTTCGACTAGTGGGCTGTATTTAATAACCGTTCCATAGATTTGTATTCAGCAATATATACTTATAGAATTGTACATGTTCCATTTACCAGAAGAAAGCTCGTATGCTTATCAGGTGCGCAGGTAGTAAAACAAACAGGTATTGAAAAAACAAAAAGATGGATGGCAAACTTGAAAGAAATGAAAATACGCGAAGAATGCTAGTGGTACAACTGGGTAAGTAATGCAATTTTAGTTAAACTACATTCGCAAATTCAAATTCGTTTGAAACAATACGAAACCGTTTTTTTTTTTCTTCTAAATTTTGCCCTAAAATAAAGATTATAGATTGTGGAAGCACGTTAGAACGCCTCGTCGACGAGTACATGTACAAAAACCAAACATATGTGTACATCTTGTACCATTAAGTTTTACCGAATAATTACCTAATCAAATTGCGCTTTTATTGGTATGATATGCCTGTAACGTATTGCTTTTATTATAACAATGAATTCAATTCAGTTACATCTCCTGCTGTCAAGACTTACTTTTTCTGGTGACATGACTTAGATTCTTGTCATTTTGTTTGCATAGCAGGATTTGTCATTAAACGATTCTCGTATCTGATGCTGAATACATTGTTCTAAAATAAATCAATACGTTATAACGTTACAGAGAGCATTCCTTAAGAAGCTATGAATAAATGTATTAAGATATGGTTGCCTTAAATTTCTTAAATGATATTTGATACGAATGTGAGGGAGTTTACAAAGAAGATCGTTTCTAAAGATAGACTTACTTTCCATCATTTATTTTGCATTTGATGTAACAATTCATATGACCTGTATAAATTGCTTGCGTTTGTCTCCAGCAGATGCATATTTTGAACCGCTTTCTAGCAATATTTATGTAACTAATGTTTGAAATTGTATATAGCAATTTCTTCGACTGTACCGGTTTACTTTTGACATAGATCGGGCTGCTTCAAATACATATACGTGTAGATATTTTTCAACAATGAGATTCTATTATGGTAAACAAGACATGGCCACGTGCTTCACATGGCACTTGAACAATGTCTAAACCAAGTAGGCACCCTTTTTCTATTGTTTACAAAACTTGAGGTGAGGTTAACCGGCACGGTCAATGTGTTTTTACTATATGAGCCTGTGCATGAGAAAGTCAACAATTTGGGTTTCTGACCAGGTCCAACACAAACCAGGCTGTACAGTCACAGAATAAAGCTAGAGGCTTGAAGCTTTGGCTATAAGTAGAAGAGGAAATGTACTATCCGTGTGGCGAAAACAAAGGCGCTGATCAGCTGTGCAGTTACTGCACAGCTGATCTGCGTCTTTGTTTTCGCATATGCAAATTGTTGGTTTTCTCTTGCAAAGGCTCATATATAATAATTATTGATATTATTATTTGCTTGCATTGTTTTCATAATGCCGATGGCTTTCTCCACATGCAAACATAAAAGCTAACGCTAAGTTTCTTGTGCAATTGCCACACGGAGCACCTTAAGGGTCAGACGAAACATAGACCATGAATCAAAAGCAAAACCTAGAAGAAATGAACTTTAAAAGGCAGTTGATCGCAGTTACACCAACTAAATTTCGAAAGCTTACAAGAGAGCATTTTATTCGGCGGAACAATTCATCGTGTTTTGTTTATTTGTTTCTTTGAATTGATGTTTTACGTCACTGGTCATATCGGGACGTTGCCTCCATTTTATGGGACTTTTACATAAGAATGTCATGACACACAAAATGTGCTTCAAAAATAACCACCCAACTAAGCCAATAAGGCTTATACATGTATGTATGGATGGTTTTGGGGATGGGGGTATGATTGAATGAAGCATCTTCATTTAAAGTATGGAGCGGCAGCTGATAAGGGTCTGTATACATCAGGATAACATGTCCGTGCAATGAATACCCCCTTAAACCCCACTTTTATATAGTAAAACTGGGGTATGCAGGGGTATACCTATTTTTCTTATTTTTGCTCCAAAACAGAGGCGGTTCTAACATGTACATGTACCCACAATCTATGTTTTGAGCAAAAATAAGAAAAATGTCATAAACATTCTACTGATTTTTTTTAATCTTTTACAAATTTAAAAATCTCTTTATATTGCATAGGCATAATTTCGTAATGATAGCAAATTCAGATGACTTTGCTTCGAACAAGTGTGTCAATTGCCAAACGGTAGGCAAATATCTACTGACAGATATGAAAAATGCTACATGCACATGTAGTTTATTTAGCATGGTAGATTATTCATAACCATTTGCAAATAAGAATGGCAATAATATACAAAACACACATATAGTCTAGAGCTTTCTGAAAACTGCTGAAAAAAGTTCATTGACCATTAAATTGCATTCATTTGTAGCTTTGTAACTTGGAAAAGAAAAACATGCAATAAATACAAATATTTTACATACCTCCCTTTTCACTGTCCGAGTAATAATCACTGTCACTTCCGGGAAAATGGACACAGTTATGGATTATTTTTCAGCAATTCCAGATAGGTTGCTTGGATGTACAGGAGAATAAACTCTGAAGATATAAGGTCAAATCAGGGACAATCTACAAGTTACGTTCGCAAGTGCGAACAACAACAGCACCGATTCAGCCTGCTTTCAGCACCATCATTAACTGTCCACGCAGTATCATTATCCCGTAGATTGGCCCTACAGATGCACAAGCCAGTTGGTGTCTTGTTTTGTCGAAAACCCGAACATCACCTTTTCTTTCTTGAGGAGGCTCATATTCATATTATATGTAGAGTCATTTCATGGAAAATCTAGCAGTTTTGTGTTCAAGAACAAATGAAAAAGTAACAATGTGTTGACATGATTTTTTCCGGGAATGCCTTTACGGCATGAAATGGGTATAAAGCAAGCGGATCTTTGTTTCCTTATTTTATGTCTGTCACTGAGGGTGCTATCCTTGATTGCTTTCTTTATAACTAGTTTTCTTTTCTTTTGAATTAGCTTCTAATGAGCCGTTTCTTTAGAAACCCTGCTTCAGTCCTTGCGAGGAATACATGGATAGATCAAACTGCGAAAAAGGTGCAACCGGAGTTTGCTTCTGTCGTGATGTCATAACGACCAATGATTTCGTCATATGCAACCAGACCTCAAACCACAGGTTTCACTGTGTGCGAACATATCATTTTATGTACAACCTGCTTGGAAAAACGGAACCGGCTCCGTTATCTCCTTTATTCAGTGGTTGAGCGGTGAAAAACACTTGGCTTCTGTTCCGGTTTCGGATCTGATTTATCATGATTAGAACAATATGTCATTTATGATGAATCTTTTTGAACAAATCTCAGATATATTGTCTTCTCAATTCTACGGATTCTCTTCTAGAAATAATAAATACTGCGCGTGCACCTTTTCTCAAAACGCTTTCTTAAAACATTCACTCTTGCCTCATGTATCGACTCTACTAAATAATCATCATATTGTTTGTTTGTTTATTTGTTTGAATTGATGCTTAACGTTCCAGGCAACAGCTGTTGTCATGTCGGGATGTTGCTTTCATTGTATATGACTAATATTCTACATTAGGATGCCTTGAAACCCAAAATGGGCATGGAAATATAATAAACAACTAAGACTTAAATGTATGGCTGGTTAGACTTGAAACCATCAGATTTCCAGGGCAGGCGCAGTCCTGAGCGGTTAACCAGTATATACATGTAAATCGACGGTCAGTCAGTTTTTGTAAGCTTTGTCTGGAGGCACGAGCAGCCCAACTATTTCTCATGGCCCCCATGGGCGGGAGCCTTATAATATTGTTATCTATAATAAAGTTTGATATATGAAAACTAAACAGTATTCAGTATTTTCAATAGATAGTTGTATACTTTTAAGTATTTCAAGTGCTAACGATGACCGGGAGCTCGCGCAATTAGAACCAAAGTCCCACCATTGAAATTATATAAATAAGTCGACGTTACATTTTTTGTATGTCAACGCGTTTCACTGGGCTCGTCAGGACTGATGCATAAAAACCTCGTCACGTGGCGACGTAAACTTAAAGTCACGTGACGTGATTTTACGTTACATTTGGTTCAGTGTCGTCAAAACGTTTAAATTAAGGTTTAGTAAATGCTTATCCTTTGCTAACCCGACAAAAATACTAGACGTTTAATATGCAGTTTATTTGAAAATTTTGATAATTTTTTATGCGAACATAAATGTGTGCACTTAAAGGTATCTATCTTGTTAGAGCTATGGTCTCATCTTTGTTGTTCATGTTTATTTAGTCATGCCCTGGCAACCAGAAATGACTTCATGGGACATGCCTCTGTTTGTTGTTCAGGGTGGACGGACGAGGACAGTAAAAATCAGCGAGAGATACTGAAACACCACCTTAACACCTTGAATCCAAGCGGCATTAACAAAGGAGATTAGTCCCAGATCTTTTTTCAGTTAACCAGTTATCCTGGTTTCCCCCAAGTTCACCGTTTATCCTGGTTCCTCCCCCCGCCCATGCAAAACGGGATTTTCACAAATATTCCCACGCCATCATCTGTTCACGTTTTGTAGCGGTGTGTCAACCTACGCGTGTTTTCGACCTGCAGTTACAATTATTCTACCCATTCCGGATCAAGTTCATGAAAATTGCTGCGCATGCGCATATGAATGACTTGAGCTTTATCAACTTAGTATTATCTTGAAGCCAATTTAGTTCCTCATCAACTGTAATGGTTTTCATTATGGATCAAGCACGTGACTGTGACCAATGGAGCGTGAAAGTCTATGCATAATTGAAGTCAAAGCGAATCAGTTGGAGGTAATCCGAATCATGTACTATATATCACCACCGATGGGTTTATCCTTCAAATTCTTTGCGTGTAGTGATACAGTGAACCTTAGGAAATATTCCGAGGACCAAAACATATGACTTTTTCGGTGGCATTTTCCCATAGCCATGTTTGATCAACCCCACCCCGCATACCGACTGGGGTGCTGACCGCACTGTCCTTCTGCAGCTATATCGGTCAATTATTCGGTCGAAGTTGGATTACGGATCCATTGTGTATGGATCAGCTAGAAAATCATACCTGAGTATGCTTGATACAGTTCACCACCAAGGACTAAGACTAGCTCTTGGGGCTTTTCGAACGTCACCTGTTGAGAGCCTCTATGTTGAGGCAGAAGAACCATCACTATATTTGCGTCGAGAAAAACTTACTCTTCAGTATGCCATCAGACTTGCAGCAAACCCCTCTAATCCTGCACATAAGGTTACTTTCCCACCATATATTTCTGACGAGCTCTTACAGCTTTATGAAAGTAAACCAAATGCTATCAGGTCTTTTGGTTTACGAGTAGCACAACTTTTAACATCAGCAAAAATCAAACAAGATAAAATAGAAAAACATTCGGTTTCTGAAATTCCACCATGGTGCATTAGAAAGCCAACAGTAAATTTGACACTTCATACAGGGAAAAAATCAGAATCAAATCCACACTTTCTCAAAGAAAATTTCCACCAACTACAGTCACAATTTTCTGATTATCATTTTATTTATACTGATGGTTCAAAGGAAGATAACAAAGTAGGCTGTGCTACTTATTCCAAAGACGCTTGCAAAACTTTACGTCTACCTGATGGTTCTTCAATTTTCACAGCAGAAGCTAAGGCTATTGACTTAGCTTTAGACTGCATTAATGATTGTAACTCGTACAACAAATTCGTTATTTTCTCTGATTCTCTATCAGTCATTCAGGCCCTAAACCATACAATGTCCAAAAACCAACAAATACAAAATATATTGCTGAAACATCATAGCATTTCTGAATTTAAAACTATTGTGTATTGCTGGGTTCCCAGTCATGTAGGAATTTATGGTAACGAGCAAGTCGACAAGAAAGCAAAAGAATCACTGAGCCTAGAACAAACAGATTTTAAAATTCCTTTTATCAATTTTAAACCTTTTATCAACGAGTATGTCTTTAATGAATGGCAATCAATTTGGAGCAGAGCAGATGACAATAAATTGAAAGAAATTGAACCTCATGTAAAACGCCCAAGATTAATTCATAAACTTTCGAGACGGGAAGAGATTGTTCTTTCTCGTCTTCGAATTGGTCATACACGATTGACACATTCATATTTACTTAAACGGGAAGATAAACCTCAATGTATTGGATGTGACACACAATTAACTGTCAAACACTTTCTGCTTGAATGCATTGATTTTATAGATGTACGTCGTTCCTGCTTTCAAAGTAACAGTTTGAAAGATTTGTTCAAAAATGTATCTGTTGAACGCATTTTGTCATTTTTAAAACGAACTAATCTTTTTAACAAAATATAAATTTTTAACACAAGTCATATTTATACCTTTCTCCATTTCTATCATTTCATTTTAATCAATGTTATCTTTCATCTAGCGGAATAATTATTTATAACTTTGATAATTCTTACCATATATTTTGCTTTTTCTCTGAACTAAATTATGCATTTTATAATTGTTAGACGCTAATGACCCATTAGGGTTGACGCGTCGTTAAACATCAATCAATCAATCAATCAACCCACCGAACACACGCTGTTCCTTGGGTGATCTGAATAACGTCGAAATATTATATGATGCTCGTTAAAAACGCAGATTGTTTCATTGTTTACACTTAATTTCATAACATAAACACACAGAATGTAAAAATATACTTTTAGTTCCAAACATCAAACAATCATAGTCCTTTTAGAGCATAAAATGACAGTATGCGGTTAAACGTGATTCGGAGTATACTTGGATTTTTTTCAATGTGCAGGGCAGGGCTTAGCTAAGCCCAGCCTTGGATGATTTCATTGTTGAGATAGGCCAGTCCCAGAGCTGACAATGTATAATTGAGGTAAAGATGAATATGCTTGTTGTCTTTGTGCTATACCTGTGTTTCACCTGAATGATTTCAAAATAGGTGAAGTGTATTATAGACACACAAAAACATAAACATTTTGTTTCTAAAATATAACCATACTGCTACACTCAAATATTTCTAACAAGTTAGCCAATGCCTCTATCTTTGTAAACAACTCTTTGCTTTACTTATCATAGTGGTACATGACCGCAGTAGAAGGTCAATAAAGTACCAATCGAAAGAATAAAGCATTCGTAGAACCAGCTGATTTGACTTATTTTTCCTACAAGGTTAGCAGCAAATTTGCTGTATCAAAAACGGTGAAGTTAGCAACAATTTTACTGCAGCAAAACCGGACATGTTACATGTAGCAGCAATTTTGCTACAGCAAAAGCAGTCAAGTTAACGACAATTTTGCTTGCAGCGTTAGAATTAAATTTGCAGCAGCAGTCAAGTTAGCGGAAATTTGCTGCAGCGAAATTGGTCAAGTAAGCAGCTATTTTGCTGCTGCAAAAAACAATCAAGTAAGCAGCAATTTCGCTTGCAGCGAACATTTTTGTCGCAGAATGTTTTGGCTTTAATCTAGGTGATAACGCATAGGTAATAACGCATGAGAAAAAGACATTTTTGCCACAATCACATCTTTTCGACGTCACCTACGAAAAAAGTTCCATGTAAGTGGAAATGTTTGTCACCATTTTTTTTTTTATTATTTTATTCTTCTTATTATTTTTTTTTTCGTCTGGCTGTGATCGCTATGTAGAAAATGATGATGAATGCTGCACTTTTCTAGACCTCATATTACCAACTTTATGGAAAATGTTGCTGATAGCTTCAAGATAGACGATGATACTCTGGAGCCTTGTCTGTATGAACAATAGACAATAGGTGGCAAAAAGTTTCGCTGCATTTAACTTGACCTTTTTGTCTTTTTTCTTTATTATTATTATTATTATTATTTTTTTTTTTTTTGCTGCTGCTGCTGCAACAGATTCGCTGCAAACTTTACTGATATGTCAGTAGTACTTTACAGATCCGTACTGTAGTTATTGCACTTTTTTCTGCCGCCTTCATTGGTAAATTAGTAATTTAAAGTAAGCCTGCATCATTTGGTATTTAATTGTATCAGAATTAAAGTTTTAAACTTGAAACGAAAAACGGAGAGTCATACAACAAGAATGTTTACCAGGCATTTACTAAGGGAATTTTCAATATGGTCACACAAAAATACAGTCATGTAGTACAGAATATTTTTTCTATGACAGTATGTGTTTACCCATCATTTTAAGTGCATGAAGTTTAATTTTGACACTGATTGGTTCAACAATAACAAGTGGGTCAAAGTAACAGTCCAAGTGAGAACTACCTATTTTTAAATGTAATGGTCAACTCAAAAATTGACAGGCTCCGCCCTGCACATTGAAAAAAATCAGACTATAACTACAATGACACCGTTTCAAAATGTCTAATTAGATATGTCGTAATATTCGATTTTAGGACGGACACTTCGTCAAAATGGACACTTCGTCAAAATGACAGAAAACAATTGGAAAAAATATTAGCAACCAATATCGAAAGATAACTTACATGGTATCTTTCATTTTTGGGAAATTCGGCGAACCGCCGTTATAAAAGAAAGCTTTTTCAATCCTGTTCCCATATATGAGCCGGGAACCATTGACGTGAACAAGATGTCGACGTCAGTATCCACGATCATTGAGCGATGGAATGAAACATGTTTGAATCAAGAGTCAAGTGGCCAAGTTCGTTTTTAAAAATTATTGTTTTATATTTTTGTAAAATTCGTTTGAAGGATCATCTACAGATCCGCAATGGCCACAAGTGTATCAAGAAAAAATAAACACAGCGCTACAAACTGAAATCACATCAAGTGACGCGCAATTCGGTCAGCCGTCTTGAATCGGATACGGGACCGTTTGAAAGGGCACTTTTTCACTTATTTTATTTTATTGACATAGATCTATATCCATTATTAAGCATACGGCGGTGTCTATTTTCCCCTTTGCCCCCTTTATATACAATTTGAAAAAACTATAGATCAGACATTGCATGTGAGCTACACAACCCCACCGGCCCCCGCCCATTTGAGCTAAAGAAATAGATGGGCTGCTTGTGCCTCCAGGCAAGCTTGTTCGCTGCTGACTGACCATCTGATTACTGGTTAACCGTTCAGGTCTGAGCTTGCCCAGGAAAAGTGGTTTCTAGTCAAACCGTCCACACATATAAGCCTTTGTTAAATGGTTATATTTTAAGCACTTGTTGGATATCATGACATCCTCATTTTGGGTAAAGGTTCCATAAAGTGGAGGCAACGTCCCTACATGACCTTAGCTGTTGACTGGGACATAAGGCATCAATTCAAACAAATCGTTTGGAGAGGGTGTAGGGTTGGCTTAACGCCGTCATATGGCTTTGGTAATTGAGTGTTTTCTCACCTATTCTTTGTTACAGTTTCTGTTTGACCATGACCATAGCTGTTGGAGGGGCTAAAAGAAAAGTGCATGTATGCAATGATCAGGAAATGGCGCAATCAGAACGAAATTCCCACTCCAAAATCCGAGTTGGGAAAAAAACTAAATTGACAATTAGGTACTTATACTTAGAAAACCTATCGTAAGCCGAGTGAACAGCTATTTCCCAATAGGCGCCACTCGGTCACACAAACCTACATGTAATAAAATCATGAAAACGCACATAAGGTGCACACAACACACCAACACATAAATGATCTAACCACAGTTCAGTAACTGCGAAGCTGATCAGCGCCTTTGATTTCGCTACACGGATAATACAATCCCTCTTCTTCCTAAATCCGAAATTCAAAGCTACTAGCCTGCTTCTGTGACTGTGCAGGCCAGTTTCTGTCAGACCTATTCGGAAACCAGATTGTTGGTTTTCTCATGATGCGGCTCATATGTAGTTCAGCTGGTCATTTTTATCAGTACCTATTTGTCATTTATTTTGTTCCCCACCTGGGTTTTAGAGATGACTGTTGTTCTGAATGCACCAACTCTTGATCAGTGCTTATATAAACCTTACCTCTTTAGATTGTATCCGGTGATCGTACTACTCGTGAAATACAAACTATAGTTACTCTTATGGGGATGATTTCCCTTGCACTTTCTCGCCAGTAGGGGTGACACCAGTCAAAAATTCTCCATAGGCCACAATGCAAATTGTCGCACTTTGTGACACTCCCAGCTGTTACCAAACATTTTATGACCAACAGGACTCCCCTTGCCTTATAGCTCAGCCATACATCTACCCAACGAGCCTAGTTCAAAGGGGGGTTGACCGTTGAGTTTTTCCGGTATTCCGTTTTGAAACCACCCTAGGGTTGGACTTTACCCTCTAGAATGGTGCAGATTTGAGGAGGGGGTAGTTTACAGACAGAAGCTTCCGACGAGAAATAGTCTCTTTTAAGATCGTGTTTTGTACACCCAAATGTCGTACACTAGTGATACTTTGCAGTGCATACTAAATATAAAACAGACACAAATAAATGTGCTCGTAATACAGTGTCAAACTCACCTAGGCAAAATTTTCAAATGCACTATTTTCGTGGGGTACGGCGGAGTGATAAATTTTGAGTGGTGTCGCACCGTGAGGAAAATTTGTTTTTATCGCGAACAAGAAAATTTCTTTGCGATACACTCTTCCCCAAAATATAAGATGCTTGATAAGTATTTTCTTGAGAAAGAACACAAAATGAGGATGCATGGGGTCTTTCAATTCTAGGTACCCCCCATGCAAAAACATGCTATTTTGACCAAAATTGCAAATATGGTGGTCAGACATATTGCCCAACAAGCGTTCAAAACAACCAAACCTAAGCATTAAACTGCTATACATTTAATGTTAAGATATTTATGTACCACATTTGACCTTCAAATGACCTTGACCTTTGACCTCTGAACTGTGACCTTGATCCAAAACAGCTACACAAGAAGAAATTTACAACCTAGAAATTGAGCAAAAATGCTCTTTTCGTTAATTTTTGTGGCCTTGACCTTTGACCCTGGGTGACCTTGACCTTTGACATTCACTGTGACCTTGCCCAAGGTAAGTACAAAGGTTTACCACGGTTGTTGCTCATGTCCCAATGTCTTCTAAGTGCTGAGTGACAGCAATAGCACTAGAAAATGGGACCGAAATGACCCTATGAATAACCCAATTTACAGTCCAAACTAATCAAAATGATGACTATCCGCGTCCAAAATTGTACAAAACACTGACAAACAGCGTAATTCAACATTATAACATGACTTAGGCCAGTTTTAAGTCTACATCTGGCCTAAAATCACATTTTTAATCGAATTTTAATGGATTTTAACTTTTTCAATTTTTCAAAAATTCAAATTTTTGTAAAATTTTACAAAAAAATGATAAAAGTTTGAAATTTTTGTCATAATCAAAGTTTGAGCCAGATCCGATGAGAATTCCACTAAGCAACGACTGACTATACCAAAAGTAAAAATTTTGACATTCGGCTTCTAAGGGGTGACACCAGTCAAAAATTCTCCATAGGCCACAATGCAAATTGTCGCACTTTGTGACACTCCCAGCTGTTACCAAACATTTTATGACCAAAAGGACTCCCCTTGCCTTATAGCTCAGCCATACATCTACCCAACGAGCCTAGTTCAAAGGGGGTTGACCGTTGAGTTTTTCCGGTAATCCGTTTTGCAACCACCCTAGGGTTGGGTTTTACCCTCTAGAATGGTGCAGATTTGAGGAGGGGGTAGTTTACAGACAGAAGCTTCCGACGAGAAATAGTCTCTTTTAAGATCGTGTTTTGTACACCCAAATGTCGTACACTAGTGATACTTTGCAGTGCATACTAAATATAAAACAGACACAAATAAATGTGCTCGTAATACAGTGTCAAACTCACCTAGGCAAAATTTTCAAATGCACTATTTTCGTAATAAATTGATAAATTTTGAGTGGTGTCGCACCAGTAGAAGTAAAGCCTAGATATGTTATACAGATCTATCGGCACAAAAAATCGTTAACCAAAAGTACGGAGCAAGGTAGGGCATATTCAGTTCTAATATTTCTATGTAAAGGTAAAAGTAGGCAATGATCAGGAAACAAACAATCAGAAAGAAATTACCACTCCAAAAACCGGATGGGAAAAAACTTAATCAACAACCAGGTATATGATTTATAAAGAAAACATATCGTAGGCTGAGTGAACAGCTATTTCCCAATTGGCGGCCACTCAAAGTTAATTGAAAATATGAAAACATACATAAGATGGAAAGATCGCAACAATAACAAAGTATTTTGAAGCGAGGAAGCAGTTTAATTCCCAAATGAGGACCAATGTTTTCAAAAGAGGAAGCGATGGTCCGTAGCAAATCATTGCGTATGTTTGGAGTGGACGGGCAACATCCTTCTCCCAAGAACACTGGGCAAGGCACAAAGCTGGCCTCCAGACAAATCTTATACACTACTTGCTGGCCATTTGTTTACTGGTTAACCGCTCAGGTCTGAACTTGCCCAGGAAAAGTGGTTTCATGTCGTCAGTCCATCCATCCATTGTGGCTACTTGGGTGGTTACCAATCCTTCTGTAAAAGCGATTCTGACTGGCACATGCACATGTAAGTACGTTTATGGAGAGCCTGTTCGATCACAATATGCATCCGGATTTCCTCTCTGTGATCGTGGTTCCAAAACGCTATAACGTTTCAAACCATCATAGCCGTTTACTTGGTTGGTTATATTTTCGAGCACATCTTGGGTGTTATCACATCCTAATATTGGTAAGATGTTCCACAAAGTGGAGGCAACATCCCGACATGACCATAGCTGTTGACTGGGACGCTAAACCACAAATCAAACATGGTTCCCGCTCATTGGGGCCTAAAGAAATAGATGACCTGCAGTGTCTCCAGGCAATGCTGACTGGCCATCTCACTACTGGTTAACCGCTCAGGTCTGAGCCTGCCCAGGAAAAGTGGTTCACGTCAAGTCATTCTGACGTACATGTATAACACAAGTTCAAATGATTCTACCTGTGCTGTCATTTGTATATATCATTCTAAAACTAGGGCGGCCGTAATCTCTCTTTCAGAAACATGGCTTGACGACTCGGTATTGGACAATGAAATATCCATCAGAGACTACTGTTTGGTTCGCCGTGATCGTAATAGAAACGGTGGCGGCGTTTGTATGTATATCCGAAGTGACATTCCGTTTTCGCAAAGACACGACCTTGGCTCAGATGACCTTGAGATACTCTGTTGTGACATACTATTGCCAAAGACTAGACCTATTGTTGTTGGCACTTGTTACAGACCACCAAAACAAACTGACTTTATTGATAAACTTGAAGAATTGCTTTTCAAAATTAGAACTGATTCAGAAATATACCTTCTGGGAGATTTTAACATATGTTTTTTTCAAAAGTACACAAGTTTTTGTAAAAAGTATCTTGACGTTTTGAGAATGTTTAATTTAAAACAGTTAATTACTGCAGCAACAAGGGTCACCAGCAGCTCTTCGTCTCTCATAGACCATATTCTTAGTAATTGTTGTGAAAAAATATGCCAGTCCGGAACTATTAGCATTGGATTAAGCGACCACTTTTTGACTTACATGACAAGAAAAGTTGTAAAAGGGCAAATTAGTAAACACAATTTTGTTAAACTAAGGTCAATGAAGCACTATAGCAAGGACGATTTTAATTCTAAATTATCAAATAAGAACTGGGAAAGTGTTTTATCATGTTTGGATGTTGAAATGGCCTGGGATAGCTTCAAAGATATTTTTCATTCGGTTTTAGATATTGTGGCCCCTTTGAAGGAGGTAAGGTTAAAACAAAGGACTGAACCTTGGATGAACTCGGATATTTTACAAAACATTAGACATCGGGATGAAACTTTGAATAAATTTAGAAAAAGCAAAGACCCTGATTTGTATAAGGAATATTGTAAACTTAGGAATATGGTGCAGAGAGAAACTAGGATTTCAAAAAGAGATTACTTGGCAAATAAAATTGAGGAAAATGTCGGAAATTCGAAAAAACTTTGGAATCAGTTGAAAAAACTAGGATATAGCAGTAAAAAGAAAGAAAATAGCAGTGTCGTATTGGAAATTGAAGATGAAACTTGCTTTGACCCCAAAAAAGTGGCAAATTGTTTCAATAACTTCTTCACAACTGTTGCTTCCAACTTGGTCGATAAATTACCTCCTAGCTTCAATTTATTTAACTCAGATTCTTCAAGATTTCAGGAATTCTATGCTGGCAAAAATGTTGAACCTGATGAATTCATTTTGGCCCCAGTAAGTGAAGATTTCATTTATAAGGAGTTGTGCAAATTAAACCCTTCTAAAAGCACGGGAACAGATAATATTCCTGCTAGATTCGTAAAAGATGCAGCTTCAGTGCTCACAAAACCTATTTTGCATATTGTAAATCTTTCAATTGATCAGGATTTGGTTCCAAATGATTTGAAAAATGCAAGAGTCGTTCCCTTATTTAAGAAAAACAAAAGGTGTGAGGTCGGAAACTATAGACCAGTAAGTGTGTTGTCGGTAATATCTAAGATCTTGGAAAGAGCTGTTTATACACAATTGGAAGATTATCTTATCAAGAAAAAACTTATGTTCGACTTCCAGTCTGGTTTTCGTAGTAATTTCTCCACGGATTCATGTTTGACTTATTTGACGGACTATATAAAATCACAAACATCAAAGGGTTTATACACTGGGATGCTCATGTTGGACCTTCAAAAAGCTTTCGATACTGTCGACCATGATATATTGTGCAAAAAGTTAAAAGCTATGGGTATCAAATCTGTAGATTGGTTTAGGTCTTATTTGTCTCATCGAAATCAGATTGTTCAGGTGAATGACACTGTGTCTGATCCTTCACTTGTAACTTGTGGTGTTCCTCAAGGAAGTATATTGGGCCCTCTTCTCTTTCTTTGTTACATTAACGATATGGAACTCAGTATAAGTCATGACAGTAAACTTTTGTTATATGCTGATGACAGTGCTATTTTGTATTCTCATAAGGACCCTAAAGTCATATCTGAAAAACTTGGTTTTGAACTTGAGATGTGCAGTAAATGGTTAATTGATAATAAACTCTCTTTACATATGGGAAAAACAGAATGTATACTATTTGGATCAAAGAGAAAACTAAGAAAGGTTAGTGATTTTTCGATTGAATGCAATGGTCATACGATTAAAGCTCAACGCTCAGTGAAATATCTCGGACTTAACTTGGATGATCAATTATCAGGGGAGGCAATTGTGAATAGTATTGTTCAAAAGGTAAATGGTAGGCTTAAATTTCTTTACAGGCAATGCAGCTTTTTGGAAGAGAAACTTAGGAAATCAATATGCTCGGCACTTATTCAATGTCACTTGGATTATGCTTGCTCATCTTGGTACTCCGGTTTGAATAAACAACTCAAGAAAAAACTTCAGATTTGTCAAAACAAAACAGTGCGGTTCATAAAAAATCTTGGCCCTCGATCACACATTGGCTTCTCGGAACTTGATAGTCTGAAAATGTTAAATGTCGATTTCAGGGTTAAACAATTACGATTGAGTCATGTACACAAAATTTACAATGAAACTGGGCCGTCATACATGTCTGAACATTTTATCAAAACCTCGGAGGTTCATCATCATTTCACTAGGAATAGCATTGAAAATTTTGTATTACCTTCAGTATGTGGTGCAGCAGCAACAACTTTCTATTATAATGCGATTAAAGATTGGAATTCTCTACCCTTAGATGTCAAACAAAAGCGTAGTTCCAATGGATTTAAAAGTGCTGCAAAACAATACCTTAGAACCCAACTGAAACTTATGGAAACAGATCATTTCATATACTATTAATTGGCTTTTCAGAACTTGGAATATAAACTTAGGATTCATTTTTGCGCTTGTTGTCTGGTAGTCTTGGATCTAACCATCAGGACCCCATTGGAAATAAGCCTTTGGGCTTTCATGGGCTATCCTGGGTTATTTCAACACGCATACATAACAATATATTTTATGCATTTTATGCATTTTTTTTTCATGTCTCATACACTTGGGCACCGTTCTGCTGGCGGCACCAGGCTTGGTCACTTCCAGAGACGGTGGGTGTAGGCGAAGAAGCTTGACGTGACGCTTTGCTACACTCCTTTGGTCCGGGAGTGTGAGACATGATTATGCTGTGATATTTTTATATTACTTGCCTCTTTAACTTGTTATTTTTAGCAACGTACTTTCCCCCAGAACTATTTTTATACAGTGACGTCTTTCAAAAATGTATATTTATATTTTTTAAATTAATTTATAAAAAGTGTTTTTCAAAAATGTTTATTGATACATTTTAGATTGATTTATAAATAGTGTCTTTCAAGATGTCTTTATATATATTTAATTTATTCATAACAATTAACTGTGATAGGCAATGTGCTTTATACTTTTTATGTTTCTATATATGTATGTATGTATGTGTTGATTTTACCGAATAAATATCAATCAATCAATCTACATGCAAAATCTTGCTGTCGTTCGAGTATATCGACAGCCGTATCATGACTCGGACGACAGCAAAATCACTAGTATCATATTTACGACTGTCGAGGCTGTACTCTGACGACAACAGGGTTTTGCATGTAGTGGTATACAAATAACTCGGACGACAGCACAGGTAGCATCATTTGAATCACCCCCGTGTATAAGCCTAAGTGGCTTACTTGGGTTGTTATATTTTAAACACTTTTCAGATGTCATGACATCCTACATGTAATTTTGGGTAAAATGGAGGCAACTCAATTCAAACAAACACAAATTCTAAAGATGTCTCATACAGAGTAAACGAAGAATCTGTTTTAAAGTCACAGTATATTTTCAATCAATTTTATATGTGAAAAATTTTTTTGGGGGGTCAAAAGTTTTGTGCTAAAATGTTGCCTAAACATGGGCATTAAAATTCTCATTTACGCGCCTTAATTTGGGCTTAAATTAAGGGAAATACCTTAATTTTGCTTCATTTACATTTTTCGATTCTACCTCAAATATTATAAAGAGTTCTAGGCGTGACTTAAGGCGGGGCACCGTAGTAGCCTTGCGCACTCACATAGTCTCGCGTCATCAATAAAATGTAAACAACATATAGCCATGAGCGGTTCGTCAATGCCTGAATGCGGAAGCAAAAAATATTAAAATCCAGTGATTCTCCAATGGAATATGGAGGAGATGGGGAGCGGGGAATAGGAGGAATGTTATGCAGGTCCCATGACGAGGCGACTTCAAAACTTCTAGACGTTTGGTAAGGGTACAGTGTCAGTTCTGTTTTTCACACATAAAACTAAATACAACTCATATATATTTTGCATTTCGCTTTACGCATTCTGCTTAAGGAGCCTCTGAGATGCCACATGGATGGGCGTATATATAAATCTGTACAATAGCACCTTGTCCACCTCCAATTTGGATATTGTATAACAGTTGAAAGTGGTATAGAGACACGATTTTATTATATGGTCTTATATATATGTACATGTACTGTAGATCTATTTCATTTGAGGTTCGATACGGGTATTGACTACTCATGACAAGTATTCGCTTCTCAAAGGGAAATAACAGTGTCGAGCTGTACATTAAGATTTCGATAATCACAGATCATCACAGTTTTCAATGCATATAACCAGTAACAATAATGCATTCATGTTATACATACCAGGTCATATTGCATGCTTTTATCGTTTTAGGCATTGTTACTAGTGAAAGCCAGACACAGATTCTGCCAAGACCTATTGAGAGGGCAGAGGTAAAATTTTCATTGAGTGATGATACATTTTCATTTATTTTCACTATGGTTCCCAATCGTTTCGTACGCGAATGTTTTGTTGTTGTTGTTTTTTCGAACCCATGTCATTTTGAAAACCACTTCGGTCTTTTTGTACACATTTTGTTGTATATTTCGTATCCAATTAAAACCATTCCCCATCAAGGTAATTTCGTAACCACTTTCAGCATTTCCGCCCTAGCTATCTGGGTAATAGATGGTCGGTTCGTAACTAATTTTGTCATTTTCGATGAAATTTACTGGTCAACAATTTTTCAGTCATGTTGAGGCGACGCCAGCGGTTGCTAGGTTTCTGGGTGTCGACCAATATTATGCGAAGCTTAAAAGTGCCTTGTTGAAGAACACTGCACGGTGGAAGTAGTTTTCGTAGAACTTTATCTTGCTGTACCACTAATTTTGCTCGTTTGCACAAGATTACCTCATTAAACTTATAGTTGTATTATATTATTCTTTTAGGCAAAGAAGTACGGTGCTAACTTACATAGTAGAAGACGGTTTAATGCTCGATGCTTAAGCCATGTTCTAACTGTCCCGGATTATCTACGGTTAACCAGGATGAATGGTGTCGGACCGGGATAGAACCATAGCGCCACCATGGACATACGTAGCAAGCCGGGACATTCCGGTGCAGAATTGGGCGACACCGGGACAAAGCGTTCGAGCATGATAAACCGGGATGGGGGGACCGTGCTATTCGACACAAGCTGTGCCTTAACCGGAACTCCTTTATGACGAACCGGACCTTTGGGCCCGGTTGTCACCCACACCATCGTTGACAGCCATCCGGCTTAACATCGGGGTTTTCCGAAGTAAAACCGGGATCCACCGGCCTGCATAGTGACGACACTGTGTTAGAACACAGCAAAAACGTGGCTACACCGTGTTCATTCTATAAAAGTGAAATAAATGAAGTCATTTTATACTTTACAGTGAAAACCAATGTATATCAAAACTTGATAAAATTGGTATTTTCATTGATATGAAATTTCACTAATATCAAATCTCACTGATATCAAAAGTCACTAGTGACTGATATCAGCCGATATCTTCACGTGGATTTTGGATTACTTCTGACGTTTCCATTTACTTGATGTCATTAAAAGTGTGTCAATTCAGAAATTCAAACGCCTATAACTCCGTTATTTATGAACGAAAACATAAAGTGTGGGTATTCATTTTTATACCCCTGGCATTTATGCCGACGGGTATATAGTTTTTGCTTTTCCGTTCGTCCGTTCGTATGTTAGTTCGTTTCTTCGTTCGTAATTCCGGAACGTTCGTAGAATTTATGTCAAAGTTTTGGTTAAAGTTTCTCTAGAGGTGTATATCTCATGAACCAATGGTCAGAAACTTTTCATATTTGGACTATAGGTACCCTATAGGGTTTGCATGGTTTCCATGAGTTTCGGACCCCAGGGTCCATGCCCGAGGCTGGGGTAGAGGTCAAAATCTAGGTCACCTTTAAAGTGTGCTGTTTACAATGTGAATGTTTCTTCTCCAAGTCCATATCTTATCAAACAATCATAGGGATGTATTCTTATTTAGTTCAAAGATACCCTATAGGGTTTGCTTTCATATTCTATGTCACCGAATCCTGGGTACCATCCCCCGGGGTGGGGCTAGAGGTCAAAATCTAGGACACATTTACAATATGATAGATATCATGATAACTTTTCTGTAAGTCTATATTCTTGACATTCACTAAGTCTTGTCAGGAAGCATTCATACTTTGACCATAGGTACCGTGTTAGGTTCAGACTCTGGGGTCCATGTGTGGGGGTTGGGCTAGAGGTCAAAATCTAGAACTACTTTAAAAATTGTATTTTCTGTACTTTTTTTACCACCATGTTTAGAAATCATTCATACTTGCACCATAGGTACTCTATATGGTATGCCTTGTTCCTAATGACATTAGACCCTAGGGTCCATGCCCAGGGTGGGGCCTATAGAAGTCAAGATCTAGGACATCTATTTTTTATTAATATTATTGAAGAATGACATTCTATTTTCCATCTAGGACCGAGGACCTGACCCTCAATGTCCGTGCCGGATCAAGTCCTAGATTGAGTATACAAGTCAGCTCTGTATACTGCTCTATAATAGATCTGTCATTCTTCTACAATCCCCCTCCCCCCCCTCCCCCCCCACACACACTCCCAATAGTTTTAGACATTGCTTTTTGCAAAAACAAATTTTTAGGATGTACTTGAGGGTGCTCTCTTTATTTCGGAAATTGAGGTTCAATGTGTCAGTGAGCATGTCTGGGTCAGGGGCGGTGGGCTTAGAGGTGGGGTGGGGAGAGGTGCTACCAGCCGGGAGTATACGTGCCTCTCAAGGCACTTTTTCTAGTCTTAGTATGTGACTGACTCCAAAAGTAGGGGAGCGCAGTGGCTTTCTGATAGAGCATCGGACTCCGTGTGGAGAGGTCCTTTTGTTCGATCCCCACTGGTGGCATAGTGCTGTGTTCTTGAGTAAGACACATTAACATCCCAGAGTGCTGGTTAAAATCCCAGAAGCGGTGACTCCGTCCCGACATTCCTTAGAACGTAAGGAACATTTAAAAATTAAAAACGTAAAAATGCAGAGGAACTAAAACAATTAAATTCCAAACCCGCACACACCAACAGGAAACGCTAATAGCGATATGCTGAAACCCAGGGATACTAGTTCGTCATTTTGATGATGAAAGAGGATGGGCAATAGATATGGTACAGTCATGTGCATTCAGTTGATTTGATTATTTGGTTTTTACGTCCCCCAGTCAACAGCTATGGTCGCACGAGGATGGGATCTTGGTTTAATGTCTCGCCCGAAGATCTATAGAAGCTCGGGTGGAACACATGGCCATGACAAAACTACAACACAGAGGCTTTTTCTAGATCCATGTAAAGGTCAATCTATGATACACGAATAATATGATTTGATATGTTTATAAAATATTATGAATCCATTATATCCTAGTAAATATGACCCGACTAGTCATGATGCTACTGACAGGTATCAGTGACGTGCGCATGTCAATTTCGATACTTACTCGGTCTTTGATCTGTCTGAGGTCATTGTCGAGCTACTTGTATCAATTGCTTATAAAATTAATAAAATGCAGTTTGATGACACTATAGCAACACTCAAACAGCTATATATATACACACCGTTTCTAGGTGATGTATTACTTAAACCGCTGTCATACTATTGCGTATCGACTCACGTATCTACGGCGTATCAATATACGAAAGGTCCGTCACGCGTACGCCGTACATACATGTACGTGAGCACACGTAGCTCATACTCCACGACACGTAGCTCATACGCCGAGGTGCTACTTTTTTTATGTGTGCACTTAAAAATTCGTAGCGGCTGACGTACGTGGCAAGTCCGATACGCCGTACATACGTCACACATACGTGGTACATACGAAAGCAACGTGGCAGATACACCGTAGATACGTGGCTCATACTCCTGATACGCCACACGTACGTCGCGGGTAACATGCCACATAACCGTGGCGTATGTAGAGCGTACCTTTCCTACGTGTGACGTATGTGTGGCGTATCCTCGACACTCTTTTCGTATCCACGGCGTATCAGCGACGTACGTGTGGCGTATCTCGCGTATCAATTGCGTTCAGTTGTACGAGTTGTGTATCGAAGAATACGAGCTACGTATACTCTTTAACTTAGGCGGTTAGCCGGTGTACACGCTTAGTTCCGGTTGTTCCCGGGTCGACATGGCTCATACTCCACAGACCACTTTATTCTCGTTTTCAGTAACCCGGGCATTGAGAATTTTTGCGGTAAACGTAAGTTTTCTCTCATTTCATTGCAACGCCCCCCTTATGAAGGCTGACCACAAAAAAACACATTACTTTAGGGAGGAAATATGACGCTGTGGCTATGATGTTGGCATAAAATGAATGTGCCAACGTGCGGGTAATGCATTATAGAGAATGCAGAATTGCTACAGAACGCGGTTCTTGAACGGTCTTTCATGTATAGAGCAGTCTGCGCTGTTATCTTTCTTAAATTCCCCCTATGTAGCCTCTCCGTAAATAAAATCGATTACATGTATGCATGACAAAATACCACTTTGTTTAGGGCACATACGATGGGGCAAGTAGTCATGAACAAGATTTGTCAATGCACACGATCATACTTTCAAATATTTTTATTTTACAGTAAATCATAAGTATATCTTATAGAGTTTAGCACGTAAATAGAGTTTAGCACGTGTTTCTATTTACTTCCGGAATTCCAGAACTTTGCGCATTAAAGTCGAGTGTGGAGGCGGGCAAAAGTATATATTTATCACTGTCACTCATTTAAGTCAAATTTTAATTAGTCTTTAATTGGTTTATCTGTAATGCTTTATGGAAGTTTTCGACAGATCCTTGTTCGGCAAACGAAGCACTAGAACATATAAAAAATTATCAAAATTGAAAAAAATAATTGAAAATTTACTGACACTTTAAGCTCTATGACAAATGCTTTTGCACTGTCTTTATTTAAGAACGATTGGGTAAGAATATGGGCCCCTCTCATTTGGGCCATGAGAAAAAGATGGGCTGATTGTGTTTCCAGGCAAAGTTTTTACACTACTGACTGGCCATCTGACTATTGGTTAACGACTCAAGGTCTGAGCCTGCCCAGGAAAAGCGGTTCAATTCAAACCATCAACACAAACCTTAGCTGTTTATTTGGCTGGTTATATTTTAAGGCACATTTTGGTGTAGTGACATCTTAATGTTTTTTAGAAGTTCCATAAAGTGGCGGCAACATCCCGACATGACCATAGCTGTTGACTGGGACGCTTAACCACAAACCTATCAAACAAACAATACTCTAGCCCGTGCCATGTTCGGCTTCACGAACATTTCCATGAAGAAAATGGCAGGCACTTCTGTGGAGTAAATAAAAAAAGTAAAATTGTTTTCTGTTTGTAATGGCAGCATCACTGAAATAATGATTTTGATTAATAGTCGGATATATAGCTATAATTTCGTCCACTACTAGATTGAGAAGAAATGTCCAAACACCGGCTGGTCCATTTTGTAGTGAATTTGAGACTGATACAAGTTTGTCTGTGGTATTGTGTAGTGAACACAAGTATTTTTGGTAATTTGGCGATATGACATACCAACTCTGTTTTCTTGTATTTCTCTCTGAGATTTGCGGACACAGTTTACCGCGATGTCATTGAGAAATCATTTCCTCACCTTCTTTAAGAGTTTTGCAGGGTTTTGTGAAAGTCTGATTACTGGTTAACCGCTCAGGTCTGAGCCTGCCCAGGAAAAGTGGTTCATGTCAAACTATCCATACATATAAGCCTTGTTGGTTTTTAGTTGGGTGGTTACACTCGAAGCACTTTTTGGATGTCATGACGTCCTTAATTTTGGGTAAGAGTCCGATCATATAAAATGGAGGCAGCGTCCCTTTAATGACCATTAGCTGTTATCTGGGATGTTAAGCATTATGTCAAACAAACAAACAATGGTAAACATATGCACTTCGAATTGGTCAAAAATACCATTTTTATCATAGAGTTATAGCCACTTGTTAGCTCACCTGAGCCGAAGGCTCACAAGGTGAGCTTATAGTACAGAAGTCGAGCCGGCGTCCGTCCGTGCGTCCGTCCGTCCGTTCACATTTTCAAACTCAAATATCTCTAAGACAACATGGCCGATCGTAATCAAATTTTATCTAAAGCATCATTGAGGAGGGGGGAAGGTTGCATTAGGTTTTGGGCTAGGTCGGATTTGAACTCTGGTTTCCATGGAAACAGATAGCTCCCATAGACTTACAATGGGAAAAACATAAAAAAATCTTCTTCTCCGAAACCACAAGTCCCAGACCTTTCATATTTTGTGTGTAGCAATGTATAGTGGTCCTCTTTATAAATCCTGCCAACCGTGCCCCTGGGGTCCATACAGGCCCCGCCCCGGGGGCGTGATGGACAAAACATAAAAAAATCTTCGTCTCCGAAACCACATGGCCCAGAGCCTTCATATTTCGTATGTAGCAATGTGTAATGGTCCTTTTTATAAATCCTGCCAATCATGCTCCCGCCCCGGGGGTCATTAGCTCCCATAGACTTACAATGGGAAAAACATAAAAAAATCTTCTTCTCCGAAACCACAAGGCTCAGAGCTTTCATATTTTGTCAGTAGCAATGTATAGTGGTCCTCTTTATAAATCCTGCCAACCGTGCCCCTGGGGTTCATACAGGCCCCGCCCTGGGGGGTTATGGGTAAAACATAAAAAAAATCTTCTTCTCCGAATGTCATTAAGGTATTATTTCAATGTGCCAAAATGTCGTGGGTCCCCGCCAGTTGGGATAGTAAAAGACGGGTTGCCTGTGCCTCCCGACAAAGCTTATTAGTAATCTACCGATCGACCACATGAGTACTGGTTTACCGCGTATGAATTTGAGCGGTTTGGTTTAAACACTAGGTTATGAATAAATTCACAAATTACAATAATGGCAATCAATAAATCAAGGCTTCAAAGAGGCTTATATGAATTTTCTCCTGGGAAAAATGATGTAGTCAAACCATACAGACATATAAGCATTAGTTGTGTACTTTGGTGTTTATTTTAGAAGTGTACATTTTGGATCTCATGACATCATAATGATGGGTACAAGCCCATTAATAGAGAAACATTTCTTTCTGGTTGCATCATTTCCTGTTCATTGCCTACTTTTACCGTTCTAAACGAAACTGTAGCTTTTAAGCTCATGTGCAGAATTAAACGAAAATATCTTCTTTGTTGCTTACAAATGAAAATATGTTGACCGGAAGAGGCAGGATAATATTTCTCACAAACATGGAAATACGTTTTTATAGAGTGTCCGACGATGAGGACATTAATTTGGCACGAAATAGTTGACTTAAAAGTTAACAGCAAAAAGCGCAATTTTGTACTTCTGTTTAAAATAACTTTCAAATATAACAAATAAAATATGAAAGTGTGATCCTTTGGAAGCAGTAAAACATTCAAAGGGAGATAGTATGGGCTATATTGCGCAATTTTGGGTAATGAACTCTTATCAGTAGCCCCTTTTTTAAACCTACAACGTAAGACTATTGTGCTTTAATTTCGAGAATTTATAATAGGAGTCTATATCAAAGACACATTCCTAAACGAGGTCAAATAATTAAAACATTGCTTAAAAGTATGTTTCTAAACGTAAGTGTTTTGAACACTCAAATAGCAAAGTGCTTTGATAATAAAATAGATCAGATGAATTATTGTATAGATAGTTCACGAAAATGTAAAAATAGTAAAATCAAACAAAAAAACTTCACTTGTAAAACTTCACTTCACTTTTTCCCTTTCTTTTGTCTTGCAAAAAGTTTCATATAATTTTATAAGAGTGCAGAAGGAATCCGGAAAACGTGCTCCATATGTGATGAATGTAGAATGGTCTCTTGCCGTAAGGCCCAAATTTGTACATCTTTACCACGTCACCTCTGTGTAGATGAACAACCACCAGATTTCCACTGGATCCGTAGTCTCCTGTACCTGCGGAATAAAGCCAAAGCTTCTGTTTTCCATTGACTCTTAGCGTTGTTTCAAGGACTGACCCTGTCTTCGTAAGAATATTGCTGTAGAACACATAGAAGCCTTTTCGCGGTGCTACAAACTCGCCGGTACTTGCGTCGTAAGCGTGTCCCACATTCGTTTCTACCTGCCTAAATTTGATGACAGCCCCCGGGGCAATGTCCTGGTACGATGGAGAAACTCGAGCAGAAAATGCCACCACCACATCGTTGCCGCAATGCAGGTCGGTTTTCTTTCTGTAAGCCTCGAGCATGGAAATCTTATCATTATGCTCGTCTAGATAATTGTTCGTTTTCTGTTCAATTGTTAGTAAATCATTTTCCAGTTCAGAAATTCGGCTTTGTTGCATTGCGATTGTCGTCTCAGTCTCGTGTAGTTTGTTTTCCAGGTCAGCAACTTTGGCACTTTGCAGATCATACTTGTTAGTAAGGTCCTCAGTTTTCTCCGATATATCCAATTCAACATTTGTCACCGTTTTAAACATTACGGCATTGACTGGCGGATCTGTGGACTTGCCGAGACCGTGGGCCATAATAGTGGTAGACATTTGTACAACACCTACTAGAAGACATATCAAAACAGGCGGCTTCATATTGGATTATATCGACTTGCTTCCAAACCACCAGCAGACACCGATTTGTATCCAAACGGGCGTCGAATCCGGCAAACGGATGTTTAGGTATGGAGCCGCTCCTTTAACAAATGAAGTGTATTTCCTCCACTTACACGTGATATAACCAATCTAGTCAAACTGACCGAGGGATGTGAGGTAGATAACTGGAAAGCGTAGGCCTAAAATGTGAGCTTTGCTGTAGATCGCAATGGTAATGGTCCACGTACTGTGATGGTATTTGCATGGCGCAAAATTCATAGCTTTTTTGTTTTGCTAGGATGATTTATAAAACGGATTTATCAAGGAAATGTGTAGTATTTCGCTGTCATTTTGAATCCTGTTACGCCTATTGACAATGAGGGCTTGTGATAACCACACATCCTGTGTCCTAAAGTGGTTCATTTTATGTATGAATTTGAAATTATGATCAATTGTTAAGCTTCCCCATTATATTAAGGATGGAGACCTGACAGAAATGCACATTTGTAGTACTGTTTCATTTAATATCTCATTGTCACCTCTCAAACTCACTATTATAAGCTGAAGCTGGTGAAAGACAGATACGAGACGCGTAGTGCCTGAAATTTAAAACAGGCCACTGCGTGTCTAGTATTCGGCCTCGAACCATATTATCGCCGAATAGAAAATATATGTACATCCATTATTAAAAGCCTTTACTTGTCTTCTTGCAAGACTGTTAAATGGGCTCTATTCCGTAGACCTTATGTGGAGGGCCTTCCAACAATCTTCTGTTTCGTTTCGTTAAGATAGTGCTATGAGGGCCCATGTCACATACAGTTATATTATGTTGTCTGGAACATGTACTAGGTTGTCCAGTTTGGAGAGGTAAACAATTACACTTCAACCTGAGTTGCCTATTATTCGTCTTAATGTTCCATACATGTAAGCAGCTCAATTCAGTTTGAACCCGCCATGCTTAAAATAAGGAGAGCTCTTGATGGGATGACAGAGCATGGTAGGGTATAGCTATCAATGTGCTCTTCAATGCTTTGTCTTTCTATTGGCGACCCTTTACTAAGCAAAAACTTAATATTGACACACATAAAACATTTACTACATGTACACTATATAGAAAACTATCATACTCACATATGTTTTCATCAAAACAACTGTAGTAATCTACATGATTACCATCATCATCATTATAATCATCATCATCTTCACATCGTCATATCTACCATACCATGATTTTCAGACCTGAAAATAATAAAATCATCATCATCATCATCATCATGTATGAAATCTTCCAAATTGATAAATTTTGTTGTATATATCATCATCAAAATAAACACACATGGTCAGAAACATTATCATGTGAATACATAATTTACTATCATTATTTGACATCCATATATTGAACACACAGTAAATTGATTGATATATTATAATTAATCATCATTATCTTATCATCAATATGGATCGATCATCAACATCATTACCATCATGGATGATTCATCAACCATAACTATCAAAAATTGATAGTAATATTAACACCAATGCAAGATGCTCCTGCATATGGTGTATTCAGAGCAAAATGAAGCTGCCTGAAATGTGAGGTTTATGTGTGGTGTTTCATCGTGAGGAGAGTCGATTGTCCCAGCATGGGGACTGTGGCTGTTCTCTCTCTGAAAGAACCCAAGTATAAATTTGTAACTTCAATCATCACGCGGCTCAAGTTGCTTTGATAACTTCCTGCTGGTTTAGGCAAGAATTTTATACAGAGATACAGGAGGGTGGAGGGCTTAGCTGTATATTGGACTCTCTAACCCTCTAGTTCACTGTGGGATGTATTTTTTTACATAGCATTCTTTCCTACAGCAGCATTTTGGCTGGTCGCAACCCTAGCCACTGTATATTTGATATTCATGTTCATTCATATACAAATAAAATACCGCAAACTTGAATGTCTTGTGGATGACAAGTAGATGCAAACCAGAACTGAGCTGCTTAACAAAAAAAAAAAAAAAAAAAAAAAAAAAAAAAAAAAAAAAAAAAATTGTATTTGTAAACATGTATATATACTTTTAAATATAAAGAACATCATTAAACGTAAATACATAAAGGTAACTTATCAAAATACCAACAGACCAAATCAACTAATGAAAATTAAAAATAATCAGGAATAAACAAATAACTTAAAACTAATCAAATTATAATATAAACTAATTAAAGACTTAGCTGAAATTTCATTTTTCAAACATGACTTTAATAATAATAATAAAAAAAAAAAAAAAAAAAATAAAAAAAAAAATATATATAAATATAAATTAAATAAATAAATAAATAAAAAATAAAAATAAATAAATAAATGTAACAACACCACAACACAAGTCACAAGACCACAACACAAATCACAACATTATAACACAATTCACAACACCACAACACAAGCCACAACACAAGTCACAACATCATAACACAAGTCACAACACCACACCACAAGTCACTATACCACAGCACAAGTCTCAGCATAAATCACAACACCATAACACAAGTAACAACACCACAACACAAGTCATAACATCATAAAACAAGTCACAACATCACAACACAAGTCACAACATCATAACACAAGTGGCAACACAAGTCACAACATCACAACACAAGTCACAACACTAGAACACAAGTCAAAACACCACAACACAAGTCACAACATCATAAAACAAGTCACAACATCACAACACAAGTCACAACACCACAAGACAAGTCGCAACACAAGTCACAACATCACAACACAAGTCACAACACCAGAACACAAGTCAAAACACCACAGCACAAGTCACAACATCACAACACAAGCCACAACACCACAACACAAGTCACAAAACCACAACACAAGTCGCAACGCAAGTCACAACATCACAACACAAGTCACAACAACAGAACACAAGTTAAAACACCACAGCACAAGTCACAACATCACAACACAAGACACAACACCACAACATAAATCACAACACCACGAAACAAGTCACAAAACACAAAAATACTAAAAACAGAATCACAACATCAACAACACAAAAGCAATATCAAAATTGAAATATAAAAGATAAATGCAAAAATTAAAATTCAACAAAGGCATTCCTTTCTATTTTCAGGTACTCGACGAAAAGAGAGACGGTCACAGACCATGCCATGAAAGCGAAGAGGAATCAGCAGATATCAAAATAATAGGCTAACCTTTTATTTTATCTAAAGACTTCTGAACCTTTAAATTAATTAAAAATTCCAAGTCTCAGCACAAAATATTCCCATGCTATATACAGAAATTTTTTTCAAAAAAAAATTGAAAATTTCACTGGCAAATTGTTGATTTTTTTTCTTCTATTCTCACTTGAGGCGTGCACTGTGGGTACACTTTAGAGACACCTCAACGAGGCGGTTCTGAAGTGTGCCCGCAAGGACACGGTTTTGCTGTGTATAATGTGGGGTGTAAGGAGTACATTTCACCAACTTTTTTTACCTGATGTGAATATAACAAAAGTTGTTGACTTTCAACTACAAAAATCAACAATGACTAAAACTCACTTGTTGTCTCGTTAAGAATCACACACTGACCCACGATTATTATCTATTATGTTTTTTTTTTCTTGATATCTTCAACATCTGTACATGTACATAACTAAAAATCAATCAATGACTGCATTTAAAACTCGTTGAAATCAGGTGTAATCAAAAAAACTTCTTCATTCGAATTGCTTACCTCAACACCATCAGCAAACCTAACGTGCAACACAATTTTGGACATTATTTTATACTTTCAGATTATCAGCTTAATCCAGAGAATTCACTAAGACAGATCAAAGAGCGACACGTTGCAGATAAACTTCCTCCTCGTGAAATCCGTGGGAGCCATGAAGACGTATTCGATAAACAATAACTCTAATCAAGCCGTTTATAAATTAACCGTAAAATTCTAACCGGCTCGGTCCGCAGATAAATTGATCATAAAATGTACTATTTTACTAATAAAGTTGTTAATAAGAGTAAAGGAGAGGGAACGAATATTGTTATCCGTTGATGGAGTTGAGGCAGCTTCCGGCTCTTTCTAGTGACGACGGCTGTTGGGCTTATGTGCCCCGCCCGAAGACGTCGGTTCATTGAAAAGTCGGGGAATGTCACGACACCATCAACGAGAATAATATTTGTTCAAGCACATCATAACTTAAGTCTTTTTTTTTAATCTATAAAACTGAAATGTAACATTCTCTGACTACAAATCTTACTTTCTTTTCTGTCATGAATTACACAAATCATTTGAACATCTCTATACTTATGTAGATAATAAATAATTTTAAGTACATACACCATTCTCATAAGCAAACCTAATCATTGGATATCTGAACCTGTGTGTCCAAGTTCGCGTCTCTAGTTCGCATCTCTTGCGAGAGCCAGTGACTAGTTTACCTCCTGTCGCGCCCCCTGGTGAAGCATTGTCAATTTGGCGTGTCACCAGTAAACTATCCCGTTTTAGATTCAGGATTCAGACCTGTTAAGCTTTAATTTTTAATTCTAATTACGCTTTTTATTATGTCTTGACCCAACAATATATATTAGCCATATATCAATTTTACTTATACCCTCATACGAATATCTTTTGAATCCTTCTAAGGCATGCATTTATGATTATTTACTTCTACTTCTACTTGGTACTCCATTAGTGCCCATTATATATTTTTTGGATTCAGTTCAATATAGTTCAGACCTATACATGTATTTATTAGTACAGGGGTGTCCTTATGATGCAAAATTGAATTACTTAATTACATTTATAAGAAATTTTACTTATGTAAATAATGTAAATAATGTAAATATTATGATAGATAATAAAGGGGAGGAGGAGCCGACCAAAAAAAAAAAAAAAAAAAAAAAAAAAAAAAAAAAAAAAAAATCAATTGTTATGGGATCATATTCATTTCTTCCTTATTCCATCGCACCTTTTAGAAAAATGTGCTAATCATTTACTCCGAATCATCAAAGACACATTCCATTGTTTATATACCTTTCAGTCTAATGCGTTTTGGAAACAGGCTATGCCGGGACGAAAAAGGAAAACCTGGTAACTGGGTTTTTTCTTTCTGTATGAGTTAAAAGGATGAACCTTCGCTTATTTAAATAGACTATGAGAAAAAACGCGAAAAACAAGCCCAACAATGTAGCTATCTGGCTAGAAAACGTGCATGATGTGCAAAAAATACAAAACTTGGAACAACGATTAGATTCACAACAGAAGTATCGCTTTGGAACTATTAGTAGGATAAAATCATTGGATGGGGGAGGAATGGACTTAACCTGGTGGTTTTACATGACCATAACGTCACCCTCAGCTTCTGCTGTGGTTCACAACATTAAGTCAGTTGTTTGGTCCTCGTGGTGAATCTCATAGTAGTCGATGAATAATCAAGGACAAACAGATAAACCAATAAATGCCGTGACACTCCTGTATTCATCGCAATTAACAGTCTTCAGATGACCGATTCCAGGTCCATTTTGTGTTAGAAGCTAGTGGGCACTAATAATAGATATGGGTAGATCTACTTAAAATTGTGGGTATTAAAATTTGGTAGCACTTTTAAATTTTTTTAAACTATACTTTTTTCATATTTTGGGCAGTTAAAATTTGTGGTCTTCAAATTTGTTGGTCCCTAAAACTTGTGGGTACTCAAAAGAGTGGATATAATGCAATATCAAATTTTGTAGGCACATAGAATGGGTGGCTATTATAAGATATAGATATTTTAGAGATGTTACTACTAAAAGTTTAGGGACTTGAAATATTCAATGAGTTTTCAAGTTTGAGTGTATTTAAATAAGTGGGTATTCAAACGTGCATATACAGTAAACAGTAAATATTTGTGGATAAAAAATGTTGGAAACTTTTGTTGTTACACAAGGCAGGGACAAATTATGTTTGTCTTTACCATAAGAGTGTTCGGAAAATTCAAAATCGCACAAACTTGTGGGTATGCAGATTAAGCTGGCTCATGAAATTTTGAGTCAAGACTTGATACCGTTAGTACGAAATTATTGTTGTCTTTGGGTACTCATGGGTTCGTTGTTTATTTGTTTATACATGTATTCGTAAATTGTGGAATTTCACACTGTGGGTGGGTACTCAACATGTGGTAACCTAAAATATTTTGACAAAAAATGCAGAAAGTATGCGTATGAATATGCATTGAAATTCTCAATATTGAAAAAAAAAACATAGACTTAGATCAGCGTTTCATTTAGTCTAATCATGCACTGCATCCACTGTTTAATTTTGAAACAGAGTGGAAATCAGAATCAAATAGGATATTTCATCTAATTACTGAAACAAGGTGGCAGGTGGCCACAGTCAAGAACTTTATCTTTTTCTCACTGCTGCAAAAGAAAACATCTTCTTTATAAGAACGTGAATTATTATGACAAGCTAAATGATTAAGAAATAATAATAATAAAAAATAAATAAAAAAGCAAAAAACTCTGGAAACTCGTGATGGATATAGAAGTGATGGTGATGATGATTAAAAAGCGAGGATTCACATACAATAAACTCTCCCAGCGACTGGAGATCCTGTTAGTGCCAAACAATATCAATGAAAAACAGAAGCAAAAGAAAAAACACCAGTTGAACCCCGGTGGACTGAGTAACCGACAAAAAGCTCTGGTCCCCAAAAAAACTAAATTTAAACAGAATAACTACATAAGAATGGTCAGAAATAAAAGGTTCAAAATGTCTTCACAATACATGTACCTGATATGAAAATTACATTAGATAAAGAAACTCCGAGTAAATGAGAAACAAGAAACATCTTTAAAAGATAATTGTCGAAGATTAATATCTGTTCTGGGTACAGGGTACAGGATGCAGGACAGCGAGAGAGAGAGAGAGAGACAGACAGACAGGCAGGCAGACAGTATGACTCTTGCAGAGCCAACTCCAGACATGACTGAGAGGAAATGCTTTTCAAATGTCCTTACGGCGAGAGTCCTTAAGAGTCACTGGACCGAAACGACTCGTTCTGTTGAGCAGAGCCTTTGATCCGAACACGCCTATATTTAATGGAGAAAATCCGAACGCATCTTATCTACGATGGCCTGCATGGATCATAAAATTTCAAAATCCACAGATTTTAGATTTTAATTTTTCTTTGCAAAAACTTGTGTCACACAAAAAGCGATTAAAATGAATAACAATAAGGATCAATGATGGCTTGTATAGTAAAAACAGCATCTTAAAGTACTTTTTAAAGAGATGTAGTTTGTTGCCTTTTTCATCTTCCATATGGGAAAAACCCGGGTACAGGTCAAAAATCATCTGAGGTGTCTTCGACAAATAAGAGCTCACACGATTAGCTTGCATGGATGAACGTGTAATATATAGAAAAGTGTCTCTACGAGTAATTGATATAAACTACGAGCGGGCGGAGCCCCAGAGTAGTTTATATCAATTACGAGTATACACAATTTTCTAAATGTTTAGTATCATGGTCCAACCAGAATCAAGCATTCAATTTTCGCATGACTTCATTGCGTTAGATTGTCAATTAATTGCCAAGAATGGTCAAGAATGACAGGTGTAATGTCCTTTCTGCCCAGTGCTTATCTTGCTGATAAGCTTTTTTTTTTTATTAAAGTATAGAAACTTTTGAATTTGAAATATTCTGGTATGTCACGTCACATAAATTGAAAACCAGGAAGGTGCTTTTAGTTGTTCATTGTTTGAAAGTTTTTAAACACAAAAATGGATGTGCTAGCTGATAAAACTGACAATATAATATGCCAAGAGCATATTAGACTCATAAGCTACTTGACTAAGCCAAAGCTGATGAATTGGAATACATGTATTGTGTATTCAGAGAAGTAAGACAAAACCAGCTTCACAAAATTCACCAAATGTGTTGTACAAAGCTGGTGTGGTTAACTTCTCTGGATGTACCTTCAATTTCTCATAAACCTTTGCTTGATTAAAGCTGTGTCAAATAGTAGAAAACATTATTATTGACTTCTACAAACAATCTGGAGGCTTTTACTATTCCATGTTGTGTTGAATATTTCTTTTTTTTATTTTTATCATTCATATTGGATTTCTATCGTTGTTAATAAAATACATGCTTGGAAACGTCTTTTATTTTTTCTACTCATAGGCCATGTGTCATGGATCCTTGCTCTTACTTCCTTGCAATGTATCGGTAGTAAGAGCTCGAGCTGATAACAGACTCAGTGCAAACCTTCTTACTAAGAAAAGCTGGGCTTTCTCATAGCCATGGTTAACTCACATATTTCATACGCAACACCAGAGAGAAAAATCTAGACCACAAACATGTAAAACAAATAAATCCTCATCCCGTTCCATGTTCAGCTTCACGAAAATTTCCATGAATTAAATGAGAAAGCACAGGCAGGCAATTCTGTGGAGTAATCGAATTGTTTTCTGTTTGTTCTGATATCATTGAAAAAAAAAAAAAAAAAAAAAAAAAAAAAAAAAAAAAGAATTTGATTAAAAGTCACATGCACGTGCATAGCTACATGTATAATTTGGTCGAGCACTAGACCATTGCTGTTGACTGGGACGTAAAGCATCCACTCAAACAAAGCTGACATTCACATATAAAAACCCGGCCTTGTGATTTTGAGAGTCTCATTTTCATAGAGCTCTTAATTGTTTTACCTATCCAAACTGTCCTTCTAAATGAAAACATTGCATTTGCTTTTTTAGCTCACCTGAGCCGAAGGCTCACAGGTGAGCTTATAGTATACCCATGCTCCGTCGTCCGTCCGTCCGTCGTCCGTCGTTCACAATTTCAGAGATCTTCTCCTCTGAAACCGCTTGGCCAATCAAAGCCAAACTTCATGTGGAGCATCCTTAGGAAGGGGGAACGAAAGTTTATATAAATGGTCCAGGTCACATGACCAAGATGGCCGCCATGGCTATAAATAGCAAAAACCTTTAAAAATCTTCTTCTCCAGAACCAGTGGGCCGATTTCCACGAAACTTGGTATGTAGCATCAAGGATGAGGGTCCTTCATAGTTTATATAAATCATGACCCTAGGATGACCTTGACCTATTTTATGGCACGGTCAACTTAGGTCGCCAATGCATTTGAATGGGAAAAAATGGTAAAATGCTATTTAATGGGTAAAACTAACTGGGAATAGGCAAATGGACAGAAAATAAATGTTAATGGAAAATTTTAGCCCCTGGGGGGTTGTCTGCCCCTGCCCCGGGGCTATATACATGTATATGACCATAATATTCAAACATCTTCTTCTCTGAAACCGCTAGGCCAATCAAAGCCAAACTTCATGTGGAGCATCCTTAGGAAGGGGGAACGAAAGTTTATATAAATGGTCCAGGTCACATGACCAAGATGGCCGCCATGGCTATAAATAGCAAAAACCTTTAAAAATCTTCTTCTCCAGAACCAGTGGGCCGATTTCCACGAAACTTGGTATGTAGCATCGGGGATGAGGGCCCTTTATAGTTTATATAAATCATGACCCTAGGATGACCTTGACCTATTTTATGGCAAGGTCAACCTAGGTCGCCAATGCATTTGAATGGGAAAAAATGGTAAAATGCTATTTAATGGGTAAAACTTACTGGGAATAGGCAAATGGACAGAAGATAAATGTTAATGGAAAATTTTAGCCCCTGGGGGGTTGTCTGTCCCTGCCCCGGGGCTATATACATGTATATTTCCATCATAATGAAACATCTTCTACCCTGAAACCGCTTGGCAAATCAAAGCCAAACTTCATATGGAGCATCCTTGGGAAGGGGGAAAGAAAGTTTATACAAATGGTCAAGGTCACATGACCAATATGGCTGCCAT
Source organism: Rugalucina vietnamica (assembly GCA_964017185.1). Classification (NCBI taxonomy): domain Eukaryota; kingdom Metazoa; phylum Mollusca; class Bivalvia; order Lucinida; family Lucinidae; genus Rugalucina; species Rugalucina vietnamica. The sequence continues at coordinate 57,076,237 of OZ024873.1, forward strand.
GGCTATAAATAGAAAAAACTTTAAAAAGCTTCTCCAGAACCAGAAGGCCAATGATTTTGAAACTTGGTGTGAAGCATCAGTGACTGGAGCTCTACAAAGTTTATATAAATCATGACCCTGGGATGACCTTGACCTATTTTACGGCAAGGTCAACATAGGTCGCTCATGCATTTGAATGGGGAAAAGTGTTAAAATGTCATTTGTAGGGAAAAACTTGCAGGAAATGGGCAAATGGACTTAAGATTGATGATTCTGAAAAAGTTTGGACCCCAGGGGTCTGTCTGCCCCACCCCGGGGCAATATACATGTATATTACAGTGATATTTAAAGATCTTCTTTTCTGAAACTGCTTGGCCAATCAAAGCCAAACTTTATGTGGAGCATTCTTAGGAAAAGTGAATGAAATTGTATATAAATGGTCAAGGTCACATGACCAAGATGGCTGCCATGGCTATAAATAGCAAAAACCCTTAAAAATCTTCTTGTTCAGAACCAGAAGGCCTATGATTTTGAAACTTGGCATGAAGCATCAGGCAATAGAGTTCTACAAAATTTATATGAATCATGACCCTGGGATGACCTTGACCTTTTTTACGGCAAGGTCAACTTAGGCCGCCCATGCATTTGAATGGGAAAAAATAGGAAAATGTCATTTAATGGCAAAAAACTTGCTAAGAATGAGCAAATGGACAGAAGATTTATGTTTATGAAAATATTTTGGGTCCAGAGGGTTGTCTGCCCCTGCCCTGGGGCTATATACATGTGTATGACCATAATATTGAAACATCTTCTCTGAAACCGCTTGGCTAATCAAAGCCAAACTTTTAAGTGGAACATTCTTAGGAAGAGTGAATGAAAATTTGTATAAATGGTCAAGGTCACATGACCAAGATGGCCGCCATGGCTATAAATAGCAAAAACCCTTAAAAATCTTCTTCTCCAGTACTAGAAGGCCTATGATTTTGAAACTTGGCATGAAGCATCAAGCAATGGAGCTCTTCAAAGTTTATATAAATCATGACCCTGGGATGACCTTGACCTTTTTTATGGCAAGGTCAACTTAGGTTGCCTAAGCATTTGAATGGGGAAAATTGTTATAATGTCATTTGAAGGGCAAAACTTGCAGTAAATTTGCAAATGACTGAATCTTTATGGTTTATTAAAGAAATTGACTCCAGATGTTGCCCTGACCCTGCCCTGGGGTTACATACATGCATATTACCATTCTAGTCAAACAAGTTTATTGGTATATATCTCAGATCTCAGGTGAGCGTTTACAGGACCATTGGTACTCTGGTTCCAAATTCTTTATGATGATAGACTAATAATCCCAAGAGCGCTTCTGAAAGATAAGTACGTTTATGGAGAGCCTGTTCGATCACAATATGCATCCAGATTTCCTTTTTGGATCGTGGTTCCCAAAAGCTATAACGTTTCAAGCCATTGTAGCTGCTACAGTACTTGGCTGGTTATATTTTTTGTGCACATTTTGGGTATTATCACAAGCTAATATTGGTTAGAAGTTCCATAAATTGGAGGCAACAACCCGACATGACCATAGCTTTTGACCGGGACGCTAAACCACAAATCATACAGGGATCCCGCTCATAAGGGCCTAAAGAAATGGATGGCCTACTGTGTCTCCGGGCAAAGCTTATTATTTGAAGACTGGCCATCTCATTACTGATTAACCGCTCAGGTCTGAGCCTTCCCAGGTTCAAGTCAAGCCATCCTGACATATAAGCCTAAGTGGCTTACTTGGTTTGTTATATTTAAGCACTTTTCAGATGTCATGACATCCTAATTTTGGGTATAAAATGGAGACAACTCAATTCCAATGAACACAAATTCTAAAGTCGCCTAATACAGTGTACATGAAGAATCTGTTTAAAGCTCTATGACAAATGCACACTCTTTATTTAAGAGTGATTGTGTTAGAATATGGGACCCTCCGATTTGGGCCATGAGAAAAAGATGGGCTTATTGTGTTTCCAGGCAAAGTTTATACACTACTGACTGGCCATCTGACTACTGGTTATCGACTCAAAAGGCCTAAGCCTGCCCAGGAAAAGCGGTTCAATTCAAACCATCAACACAAACCTTAAAGTTTTACTTGGCTGGTTATATTTTCAAGCACATTTTGGTGTCGTGACATTGTTATGTTTTTTTTTAGAAATTCCATCAAGTGCAGGCAACATCCCGACATGACCATAGCTGTTGACTGGGACGCTTAACTACAAACCTATCAAACAAATAAAACCTCATCCCGTTCTATGTTCAGCTTCACGAACATTTACATGAAGTAAATGAGAAATCACAGGCAGGCAATTCTGTGGAGTAATCGAATTGTTTTCTGTTTGTACGGATATCATTGAAAAAGAAAAACTAACAGAATTTGATTAATAGTCACATGCACATGCATAGCTACATGTATAATTTGGTCAAGTACTAGACCATTACTGTTGACTTAGACGTACAGCATCAACTCAAACAAACATAGCTGACACATGTCCATATAAGAACCCGGCCTTGTGATTTTGAGAGTCTCCTTTTCATAGAGTCCTAAATTTTTTTACTAATCCAACTTGGCCTTCTAAATGAAAATATTGCATTTGTTTTTTAGATTCTTTATTATGATCGACAAACCCATCTCTTGTGTGAAAGTGCTTTTGACAGATAAGTACGTTTATTGAGAGCCTGTTCGATCACATTATGCATCCGGATTTCCTCTCCGTGATCGTGGTTTCCAAACGCTATGACGTTTCAAACCATCATAGCTGTTTACTTGGCTGGTTATATTTTCAAGCACATTTTGGTGTCATTCTTATGTTTTTTTAGATATTCCATCAAGTGGAGGCAACATCCCGACATGACCAAAAACTGTTAACAACAAACATATCAAACAAACAAAACCATATTCAGTTCCATGTTTAGCCATGAAGTAAATGAGAAATCACTGGCAGGCAGTTCTGTGGCGTAAAAGTAAAAAAAAAATGTTTTCTGAAAGTTTGTAGTGATAAATGACATAATCGATATCACTGAAAAAAATAGTCTGATGAATAGTCGGATGCATAGCTTTATGCATAATTTGGTACAATACTAGACCATAGCTGTTGACTGGGACGTAAGGATCAACTAAAAACAAACAAAGCTGACACATGCTCATATAAGAACCCGGCCTTGTGATTTTTAGAGTCTCCTATTCATTGAGTTCTAAATTGTTTTACTTATCCAAATTGTCCTTCTAAATAATGATATTGCTTTTGTTTTTTAGATTCTTTATGATCGACGAACCCACCCCTTCTGTAATAGCGCTTCTGACAGGTAAGTACGTTTATGGAGAGCTTGTTCGAATCACAATATGCATCCGGATCTCCTTTCCGTGATCGTGGTTCCAAAACGCTAGAACGGTTCAAACCATCATAGTTGTTTACTTGGCTGGTTATATTTTCGTGCACATTTTGGGTGTTATCACATCCTAATATTAGTTAGAAGTTCCATCAAGTGGAGGCAACATCCCGACATGACCATAGCCGTTGACTGGGACGCTAAACTATGAAAAATGGATTTGCGCTCATTGGGGCCTAAAGAAATAGGCTTATTATTTGCTGACTGGTCATCTTATACTGCCCAGGAAAAGTGGTTCAAGTCAAGCCAATCTGACATATCAGCCTAAGTGGCTAACTTTGGTTATGATATTTAAAGCACTTTTCAGATGTCATGACATCCTTATCTTAAGTAAAAGTCACATAAAATTTCAACACAAATATTAACGTCGCCTGAAACGAAGAATCTGTTTGAAGCTCTATGACAAAGGAGCCTGTATATGAGAAAACCAACAATTTGGGAAATTTCAGATTTAGGAAAGAAAGGAGTTGAACAATCCGTGTTACCAAAACAAAGGCGCTGATCAGCTTCGCGGTTATCGCGAAGCTGATCTGCGCCTTTGTTTCCGCCTATGCAAATTATTGGTTTTCCCATGCGGCGGCTCAAATGTGCACCAGTCTTTATTTAAGAGTGATTTGGTAAGAATATGTGACCCTCCCATTTGGGCCATGAGAAAAATTTGGCTGATTGTGCTTCCAGGCAAAGTTTATACACTACTGACTGGCAATCTGACTACTGTTTAACGACTCAAAAGATCTGATCCTGCCCAGGAAACGTGGTTGAATTCAAACCTTAGCTGTTTACTTGGCTGTTCATATTTTCAAGCATATTTTGGTGTTTTAATATTCTCATGTTTTTTAGAAGTTCCACCAAATGGAGGCAACATCCTGACATGACCATAGCTGTTGACTGGGTCGCTAAACCAAAAACCTATCAAACAAACAAAACCACACCCCATTACATGTCAACATTTCCATGAAGTCATGAAGTAAATGCAGGCAATTATGTAGAGTAAACGTGAAATATTTTATTTTCTGTTTGTACGGATACATGACATAATCAATTAAATTAATAGTCGGATGCATAGCAACATGTATAATTTGGTCCAGTACTAGACCATTGCTGTTGACTGGGACGTAAAGCATCAACTTAAAGTAAACAAAGCTGACATGCTCATATAAGAATCCGGCCTCAGTGTGATTTTGAGAGTCTCCTTTTCATCGAGTTCTGAATTGTTTAACTTATCCAAATTGTCCTTCTGAATGAAAACATTGCATTTTTTCCAAATTCTTTATGATGATCGACGAAGCCATCCCTTCCATAAAAGCGCTTCTGACAGATAAGTACGTTTATTGAGAGCCTGTTCGATCACAATATGCATCCTGATTTCCTCTCCGTGATCGTGGTTCCCAAACCTTATTACTTTTCAAACCATCATAGCTGTTTTCTTGGCTGGTTATATTTTCGTGCAAATTTAAGGTGTTATCACATCCTTATATTGGTTAGAAGTTCCATAGTTTGGAGGCAACATCCCGACATGACCATGACCATAGCTGTTAAGTGGGACGCTTAACCACAAATCAAACAGGGTTCCCGCTGAATGGGATCTAAAGAAATAGATGGCCCGCTGTATCTTCAGGCAAAGCTTATTATTTGTTAACTGGCCATATTACTGGATAAACGCTCAGGCATGAGCCGGTACAAGCATGTGGAAAAAGTCTCCTCAGCGCGTCTTATCGTATTATCAGCTTAGGGGATTAGTGGTACAGGTAAATCATCTTCGGTTCTTTCCGGTGATTTACGATTTACTTGGCGCCTCTGTCCGTAAAATTACCTGTGTAACTTTAGCCCGAGGGCAACCATAAAATTTGATCATAAACTGTCTTAAAAATTTATGAACTCAAAACTTCGACTATGAAATAATATGAAAATATAAGAAATACAAAATGTGTGGCTTTGATGACGGTAAAAAAAAAAAACAACACGATTTCGAATGAAAGAAAACTCGTGTTTTTCCATGCACATTGTGGGTACCCGTGACAATCGCATCGTCGCGGTTAAACTCATGGACCAGTTTGTACTGTAAGCATTCAGTTGTATTATTTTTATTAAATTATTTATGCATGTATTTATTTATTTATTTATTTATTTATTTATTCCTCAAAATAAGTGCTATGAGTATATGATATATGTTACATATTAAATGTAGGCATTACGAAAACACGCCCATGCAAGATATAGATTTTTCCCAAATTGTAAAAGTAGAAATTATTTGATATTATTCTTTTTGATTTTTTGATATCACAAATTCGATTTTTTGATATCAGAAATTCGATTTTCTGATATCAAAAAATCGATTTTTTGATATCAAAAAATATTTTCTGATATCAAATAATATTTTCTGATATCAAAAAACCGAATTTCTGATATCAAAAAATATTTTTTGATATCAAAAAATCGAATTTCTGATATCAAAAAATCGGGATTTTATAGTAAAACGGCACCCCATAGGTTAGTGTCAGACCTGGTCGGAAAACCCCTAATACCGGTTTTCTCACGCCGCGGCTAAAATGTGAAACGGTTATGGTTTTATAATCCGAGACTGCATGTCATAAAATCAGTCACGCTTTAAATCATACCCTTAGGTCATAGATTAACTAAAACAACATTGATGCGCCACTGAACTGTTCAAAATCGTATCGTCAATATCTGCATTTTTGTGTCATATTAATTATACATCTAGTACTAATGTTTTAATTATGAAGATAATTAAGAATTTTTATGTCGGTTTTTGCTTTGTTCAAACTGGGACACGGAGACGCTATTGTTTGTTCATCAGATTGAGTAAAAAGTGTTACTTAGGTGTGAAATGCAAACTTTAATTGGACCAATTGCAATTACGACAATAATGTTGATGTGCATTCTTACACTGCACAATGCGTTTGTTGTTCAGAGGTGTCACATTCTGTGAGGATTTGTAATGTTTATAAAATTATACTCAAAAGTTAATCGCGATCATTGTGTAGCATCTTTCATAAATTTTAAATCGATTATCATTCGAGGTGAGAAAAAAAGACTTTATTTTTTTTTTCTTTTGTGTAAATAAGTAATCTCCATGTTAAAGAAAATAAATAAATAAATAAATAAATAAATAAATAAATAAATAAATAAATAAATAAATAAATAAATAACAAGGAAAAGAAGTATTACACCTTTATGCGAAATAGCAGACGCTTATGCACAGGTATTTCGTAATTCTCCGCCCGGTTTACGGGATTTGCCGATAAAACTATTGATTTACGGAAATTAGAAAAAAAAAAACTCAAAGTAGCTATAAAACACACGCAATTTGTCCACGCAAAATGTCGCTTGATTTTGAAGTTAAGCATGTCTTTAGAAAGATCATTTTCTTCTGATGAATAATCCGAAAGAACAAATTTAGAAAAAAGGTTATGGAAACGATATATTTGGCATTTAACCAAAGCACCTTTGGTAGATTTTACACTTTTTGTATATCAGATATAAGAAATGATGCGACCAAACAGGACCATTTTAAATTTTGATTTTGTCCATTCAAAAAATCAAGATAATTTAACGAAACAATATCCATTAAATCAGGAATACATTAAATTACAATATTCCGAAAGAACAAATTTGATATCTGCCGTAATTAAGTTTTAATTAAACATTGAAAGTCAATGTCCTATTCATTTATGTACATTTTTTATCGGCAATAAACTGAATTACAGGTAAGGTATCGGCTCAATATTTCTCCGTATGTCAAGCCATTTTGACATATAAGCCTTATTGGCTTACTTGGGTTGTTATATTTTTAAGTACTCTTCAGATGTCAGGACATCCTAATTTTGGGTAAAACTCAATTTAATGAACACAAATTCTAAAGTCGCCTGATAAAGATTAAAGAATCTGTTTCAAGGTCTATGTCAAATGCTTTTGCATAGTCTTTATTTAAGAGTGATTGGGTTAGAATATATGTCCCTCTAATTTGGGCCATGAGAAAAACATGGTGTGGTCGTGTTTCCAGGCAAAGTTTATACACGACTGACTGACCATCTGACTACTGGTTAACGACTTAAAAGGTCTGAGGCTGCCCAGGAAAAGCGGTTCAATTCAAACCATCAACACAAACCTTAGTTGTTTCCTAGCTGGTTTTATTTTCAAGCACATTTTGGTGTCCTGTGATCTGTAATGTCTCGCCTCAGCAGGCATGGCATCGATCTTTTCCTGGTTCCAGAAATCTACATCAAAGTTCGTACCAAACAGCATGATCGGCTCTTCTTGTGCTGCAATCGGTCTGTCCAGGGACCGCAGGAAGGCGTGCGTCTGTTGCGAGGGATTGCCATCACAAAGCTCTTTGATTGCTTGCATTAGAAGTGGCTCGTCTTGTCGTTTTACCTTAAAACATTTAATATAATCAAAATACGAAATGTATGCTGGGGTCAAATGCACATCGGGATTTTTACAACGACTGAGGCTGCCCAGGAAAAGTGGTTCAAGTCAAGCCATCCCTCAGCCATCCTGACATATATGCCTAAGTGGCTTACTTGCGTTTTTATATTTTATGCACTTTTCAGATGTCCCATAAAGTGGAGACAGCTCAATTCAATGAACACACGTTTTAAAGTCGCCTGATTCAGAGGAAACGAAGCATATGTTTTAAGCTCTAAGACAAATGAGTCTGTGCATGAGAAAACCAACAATTTGGGTTTATCACCAGGTCCGACACGAACTAGGCTGTGCAGTCACAGCATGGAACTAGACGCTTGAAACCTTTGGTATATTAAAGTAGAAGAGGAACAGTACTATCCGTGTGGCAAAAACAAAGGCGCTGATTAGCTACGCAGTTTCTACACAGCTGCTCTGCGTCTTTGTTTTCGGATATGCAAATCGTTGGTTTTAATTCATGCGACGGCTCAAAAGCTTTTGCACAGTCTTTATTTAAGAGTCATTGGGTAAGAATATGGGCCACTCCCATTTGGCCCATGAGAAAAAGATGGGCTGATTGTGTTTATTCCATGCAAATAAAATATAAAGGTTTGATCCTTTGGAAGCAATGAGAACATTCAAAGGGAGATAATCTGGACTTTATTGCGCAATTTCGGGTAATGAACCCTCATCGGTAGCCTATTGTACTTTAATTTCGAAAATTTACACGAGAAGTCTAAATCAAAGACACATTCCTAAACGGGGTCAAATAATTTAAACATTGCTTAGAAGTATGTTTCTAAGCTTGAATGTTTTGAACACTCTAAATATCTTTACTGATCTCAAAGGACCTAAATAAAATATAATCTGCACTATGGATGATGTACGGGGAGATTTTTTACGGCCGCCACACGGCACAACACCAGCTGCAGTAATAGCAAATAAAATATAAAGGTTTGATCCTTTGGAAGCAATAAGAACATTCAAAGGGAGATAATCTGGACTATATTGCGCAATTTCGGGTAATGAACCCTCATCAGTAGCCCTTTTTAAACCGGCGACGAAAGCCAGACTATTGTACTTTAATTTCGAAAATTTTATACACTACTGACTGGCCATCTGACTACTGGAATTTGATTAATAGTCGGGTACATAGCTATAATTTTGTCCAGTACTAGATTGAGAAATGTCCAAACACCGGCTGATCCATTTTATAGTGCATTTGAGACTGTGGACAACGACATAAGTTTGTCTGTGGTACTTGTGTAGTGAACACCTGTATTTATGGTCATTTGGCGCTTTGACGCACCAACTCTGCTTTCTTGTATTTCTTTCTGAGGTTTGCAGACACAGTTACCTTCTTGATAACTCCATTGTTTTACTTTAGTCTGCCACTGTCAACTATAATCTTTTCAGTTGCTTCGTACTTCTATTATGTTAGTTATCTATTTCTACAATCACCAGTAAAACATGTCCATGAAAACATATTCATATACCCCCTTAATCCCCAATCTTATATTAGTAAAATTGAGGTTTACAGGCATGTGCTGATTTTTCTTATTTTTGGTGCAAAAACAGATTGTGGGTTCTCGCATACCCACAATCAATGTTTTGAACAAAATATTAAAAATATCAAATTTTTCATTGAAATATTTCCTTTTTTACAGCTGAAAAATTCTTTGTATAATAAGATTGCATGGGCAAGTTTTCGTAATGTTAGATTTGGTTTGTTGGCAAATGTTGTTTGTTTTTCTTTATCAAAAGCATCTACTTATATTTTGTTTCTTTGGATTGATGTTTTACACCCCAGTCAACAGCAATGGCCATGTCGGGACGTTGCGTCCATTTTATGGAACTTTTACCTTACATTAGGATGCCATGACACTCAAAATCAACTAAGAGTGCTTTATGCATTCATGTATCCTACTTACATTCCCGACACTTTACTTGGCTGGACTACCCAAACTGGTCTCTGACCACAAAATGACGTGAAGCTAATGTTACATGTTACATCTTCATTTTCATTGAGGAACATCTTGTGAATACTGATGAGGTTGTCCGTAAGTTTTTTTCTGCTTGTTCATAGTGAGGAATCCAGGTTATTTCGTTTTCGCAAACACTTCCGCCCCCTGAACGTATATGGTGGTCGGGTGGGAATATGCCCCCAATTGGGGCCTAGGTGAAATAGATGGGCTGTTTGTGCCTCCGGGCAAAGTTTCTAATCTATTGATCGACCATCTGATTACTGGTTAACCGCTCATGTCTGAACCTGCCCAGGAAAGTGGTCTAGTCGAACCATTCGTACACATAAGCCTTATTGGCTTAGTTGGGTGGTTAATATTTTATGAAGCACATTACATTTTGAGTGTCATGACATCCTAATGATGGCTAAAAGTCCCATAAAATTTCATTACTAGTACTATTTGGTTGATATACTCTATTTGAAAAAGTTTCTGATTCTCTCTCACAATATTCTTGAAGAGCAAGATTCTTCTCCGCAAAGATTTATAATATTTTTTAAGTCGAAATTTCACCATGGTTATTCGATTGTAACCATATTTTACTGAAAGTTATAGGTATGAACTTTCACACTTTATAGCTGAGGATTTGAGAAATAGATTCCTGATCATTGCCTACTTGTACTTTTTTCCAAACTTTGGCGGACAGGCAGCACTGGCCTCTGATTCTCAGTGAATTGATTACTACAGAAAGTTCACTTTTAAGTTAAGGTCTTCCATTGAATTATTTAATTCTGTCGCAACTAATTCGTCAATTAAAATCATGGGATAGATTTTCGAGTCCGCGATAAATAAATCACAGAATCCAGGGCCTTATTCAAAGTAGGGTCCAGTTAATAACAAAAAACTCGGTTTTAATTATTTATTAACAGTTGAATGTTGCATACACAACTATCATCATTACACTTGCATAACACTTTTATCATATGACGTCGCTGTTTTCCAGTGGATAACGTCATGTCATAAAATCGTATGACCACACGTGTAGGGAATACGTAACGTCATTGACGACGTCCGTAACAACAATGTAAATTTTCATTGAAAATATGTCCACTTCGAAGGCGTTTAAATCCTATTTAAAAAGTCATATGATAAAACGAATCTTACACTCGTGGTCATTTCATATGAAATTTATTAAACTCGCCGAAGGCTCCTTTAATAAATTTCATATGAAATGACCACTCGTGTAAGATCCTCTATTTAATACTTGTATAAATCATTATCTGCTGAACAACATGCAACTTAAGAACACCTTACTGCATCAATATATATCGTGAAGCTTTTTCAGTCATTCAATGCAGATAAAGTTGATCTTAGATAATTATCACCAAGGTATTATAAAGATTTTTGTTTAAATCAAAACTATTTACAATTCGCTGTTTATCGTTGTAGACCCACGTCACAGATGAACCGTTATATATGTCGGAAAGTTTAACAGTAGATGATCTGTTTGACCATTTTAACTTTTTGTATGGCGAAGAGCCAGATAATATTAATCAACAGGTGCCTACTCCCACACCTGAAAATACATTTAACACGGATTTTGATTTTGAAATATCAGAAGCAGAATTGAAAACAGCGGGTTTTAAACAAAATAATAACAAAAGTACAGGAACTGATCGTTTATGAGTTATTTAAAGATGCCTATGATATAATTTCACCTTTCTTATTGAAACTTTACAATAGATTGTTTCTAAATGGAGAATATCCTCGTTTGTGGGGTGAAGGAATCATAATTCCTATTTTAAAGGCGGTAATCCAGATTAGGCTAGTAATTACAGAGGAATAACTTTAATCAATATCAGGGGAAAAATTTACTCGCAGATACTTCTGAATAGGTTAAATAAATGGGCAGAAAAAGAAGAAAAAATGTTGGACAGTCAATTTGGGTTTCAAAAAGGCAAGTCTACAGTAGATTGTATATTCACATTGTTTTCAATTATTGCTAAAACACTAGACAGGGGGGGGGGGAAATTATATTGCGTATTCATCGATTATGAAAAGGCTTTTGATAAAATTGATAGATCACTTCTTTGGCAAAAACCTTTGTCTGAGCAAGTAAGTAGTAAATTTGTAGAAGCTTTAAGTTCAATGTATAGTGTTGTAAAATCTTGTGTAAGATACCAGTCGCATACCTCACGTTTCTTCAACTCTTATAACAGATTGAAACAGGGAGACCCAAGTTCTCCATTGCTATTTATGCTTTTCATTAACGATATTATACAAAACATAAATACTGATCTACAACATATATTTACCATTGATGAAATGTATGCAGATGACGCTGTAGTATTTGCCAAATCGCCGGAAGTTTTACAGTCAATATTGAATGATATAGAAGCGTATTGCATTCTTTGGGGCCTTAAAATCAACACAAGAAAAACAAAAGCAATGATATTTGAAAAAGGGAGATACTACACACAACATGATTTTTATCTTTATAACGTTAAACTTGAATTGGTAATTTCATTTAAATATCTAGGGATACACTTGTTCAAAAACGGTGACTGGAATAGAACGCAAAAACGGTTATCTCAACATGCTTCTTTTGCACTTCATAAACTATTTATACTATTTAGCCAAGCCGAGTTAACCATGTCTAAAAAATGTAAACTTTTTGATGTTTTTGTTGGATCTGTACTCAATTATGGGGCTGAAATTTGGGGATATCATAAAGCAGGGGATGTTGAAAAATTACATACAAAATTTTGCAGATACTTATTAAATGTTAGAAAATCCACGAATATAATTGGACTTTATGGCGAACTAGGGCGATTTCCTCTTATCATCTCTAGACAATTAAGCATGTTAAGATACTGGATCAAGCTACTCAACTCAAATGACAATTTTTTACCAAAGAAAGTTTATCGTATGCTAAAACTGATATTGATAATAATAAAACATACAGCGGTTCAAACTGGGCTTATCAAATTAAATGCATTTTAGATAAATTAGGATTGAGTTATATTTGGAGGCAGCAATTTGATCATGAAATACCATACTTTTTGATAAAACAAAGGATATTTGACTCATATAAACAATCATGGTACTCGTCTATAAATAATTCTAACAGACTTGAAATGTATTCTCTTTATAAACATGAGTTTGACTTAGAAAATTATTTAGACTGCATAGAAAATAAAAAATTTAGAATAGCACTCACCAAGTTTAGATTGTCATCTCAATACCTAGCTGTTGAACGCGGTAGATATGATGATACAAACAGAAATGATAGAATTTGTAAATTTTGTAATGGAAGTTTAATTGAAAACGGGTATCATTTTCTTCTTGTATGTCCTTTGTATAGAGAGTTAAGACAACGTTACATGAAACCCTACTTTTGTCACTGGCCTACACTAAATAAATTCGATGAATTAATGAGTAAACGGAACATAAATACTATCTCAAATCTATCTAAATTCATATATTATGCATTTAAATCAAGACAATTGTCATTGCAAGATGTTTAAGTTCAATTATATTATCATCATGTCTGCTGTTTATATGCTCCTCGGTAAACATACTGTAAACTCATTGACCATTGTTGTATATAGTACTGTTCTTTGTTGTATTTTGTCCTCACCACTGTATATATGTTATTGTAGGCTATAGGCATGTGTATGCTTAATGCTGAATAAAATTATTTGTATTTGTTGTATTTGTATATGAATATAATGGATATATTTGACCAATAGGAACATAAGTGTCATTCACATTTATAATGGTAACAATTAGTGATGTTACTCTACTACGTTTAAAAAATAGAAACAAACGTGACAGTACTTGAATCAAACACTAACAAAGACTTCTCACATATTTTAAAGAACCGGATAATGTTGTTGTATTGTCATCATCCAGTCACAAAATAGAAATTGTTTTATTATTTTTATCGGTTATCCTAAACTTTTGCAGTACATTTAACAACATGTTCAAAATTGTGATATGATTTCACTTTAATTTTTTTAATATAAAAATGTTTAAGGTATTAATTCCATGTTTTAAAAAAGCAATGTGCCAAGATGTCATAAGTCCCCGCCAATCGGGAGAGTGAAAGATGGGCTGCTTGTGCCGACCGTTAGCCGCTCAGGTCTGAGCCTGCCAAGGAAAAGTGGTTTAGGCAAACCATCCATACATATAAGCCTTATTTGCTTAGTTGGGTGGTTGTATTTATGAGGCGCATTTCTAGTGCCATGATATCCACATGCTTGATAAAAGCCCCATACAATAGAGGCAACGTCCCGACATAACCATTGCTATTGACTGAGACGTAAAGCATCAATTAAAAAAGGCTTATAATATTGCGGTAGGTTTTAGCCTGCCAGGAAAATGGTTTCGCTTAAACAATATGTTATTTTAGATATATTAACAGATAACAATAATGACAATCAATAATTCAAAGGATCAGTAAACAGGCTTTAAAGATATGAACCTTCTATGAGGAAAAGGGCTTTAGTTAGACCATACAGACATATAAGCATCAGTTGTTTACTGTGGTGTTTAGTTTAGAAGCACATTTTGAATGCCATGGCATCATAATGTTGGGTAGAAGCCCCATAATAGATTAAACATTTCTTTCTGATTGCACCATTTCCTGATAATTGCCTACTTCTAACGTTCTAAACGAAACTGTAGCTTCAAAACGCATGTATAGAATTAAACGAAAATATCTTGTTTATTGCCTTCAAATGAAAATCTTTTCACCAGGAGAGAATAATAATTCTCACTTATAAACATGGAAATACGTGTTTATAGAATGTCCGCCGACGAGGACATTTATTTGGCACGACATAGTTGACTTAATAGTTAACAATAAAAAGCGCAATGTTGTAATTTTATTCATAAATAACAACTTTCAAACATAAAAAGTAGATAAGATGGATTATTGTATATATAATATAGTTCATGAAAATGTAAAAGATACATGTAGTAAGAACAAACAAACTTCACTTGCATTTCCGATTTGTTCCCTCTTTAAGGCCTCGTCCCACATTTGCGAAAATCCCTCCACGTAGACTTGCGTTTTATCGCGAAAAAAGGTCTATGGCATCATAATGTTGGGTAGAAGCCTCATAATAGATTAAACATTTCTTTCTGATTGCACCATTTCCTGATAATTGCCTACTTCTAACGTTCTAAACGAAACTGTAGCTTCAAAACGCATGTATAGAATTAAACGAAAATATCTTGTTTATTGCTTTCAAATGAAAAGCTTTTCACCAGGAGAGAATAATAATTCTCACTTATAAACATGGAAATACGTGTTTATTGAATGTCCGCCGACGAGGACATTTATTTGGCACGACATAGTTGACTTAATAGATAACAATAAAAAGCGCAATGTTGTAATTTTATTCATAAATAACAACTTTCAAACATAAAAAGTAGATAAGATGGATTATTGAATATATAGTTCATGAAAATGTAAAAGATAGTAAGAACAAACAAACTTCATTTCCGATTTGTTCCCTCTTTAAGGCCTCGTCCCACATTTGCGAAAATCCCTCCACGTAGACATGCGTTTTATCGCGAAAAAAGGTCTTCTCTGTTTGTTTATTCAAATAATTGCTTAACTTCCCTTACAACATCTAAGGTTTTGACATAATCATAGCTGTTGACTGGGACGTAAAGCAATAAAAACTATTTTTTCGCAATTAAACGCAAGTCTACGTCGAGGGATTTTTGCATATGTTTGACGAGTCCTTAACCAATAATTAAGCTGTTTGTGTTGCTACATTTGATTTTATTGAGAGTTCAGTTAGTGCCACTGTAATTATTCGAAGCATCTGTTTAACCCATCCTTCTTCTTCTTGCTGTTTCAATTGTCATTTGGTGTTTCAGGAGGCCATAATTGTATTTTTCCGATGTGTTCTACATGTATTAAGAAGGCCAAGGCATTTAATATCACGAAAAAATTTGACATTTTAAACATTGCGAAAGATTTTTTTAAATCAAACGCGTTCTATTCCTACGCTTTTGTCCTTTTCTCCTTTTTTGTCTTGCAAAACGTTTCATATATTCAATAAGATTGCAGAAGGAATCCGGAAAACGTACTCCATATATGATGAATGTAGAATGGTCTCTTGCCGTAAGGTCCAAATTTGTACATCTTTACCACGTCACCTCTGTGTAGATGAACAATAACCATGTTTCCACTGGATCCGTAGTCTCCTGTACCTGCGGAATAGAGCCAAAGCTTCTGTTTTCCATTGACCCTTAGCGTTGTTTCAAGGACTGACCCTGTCTTCGTAAGAATATTGCTGTAGAACACATAGAAGCCTTTTCGCGGTGCTACAAACTCGCCAGTACTTGCGTCGTAAGCGTGTCCCACATTCGTTTCCACCTGCCTAAATTTGATTACAGCCCCCGGGGCAATGTCCTGGTACGATGGAGAAACTCGAGCAGAAAATGCCACCACCGCATCGTTGCCGCAACGCAGGTCCATTTTCTTTCTGTAGGCCTCAAGCATGGAAATCTTATCATTATATTTGTCCAGATGATCGTTCGTTTTCTGTTCAATTGTTAGTAAATCATTTTCCAGTTCAGAAATTCGGCTTTGTTGCATAGCGATTGTCGTATCAGTCTCCAGTAGTTTGTTTTCCAGGTCAGCAACTTTGGCACTTTGCAGATCATACTTGTTAGAAAGGTCCTCAATTTTCTCTGATATGTCCACTTCAGCATTTATCAACGTTTTAAACATTACGGCATTGGCTGGCGAATCTTTGGACTTGCCGAGACCGTAGGCCATAATTGTGGTAGACATCTGGACAGCACCTACTAGAAGACATATTAAAACATGCGGTTTCATATTGGATTATATCGACTTTCTTCCAAACCACAAGCAAACACCGGTTTGTAACGAATCAAAAGGATGTTGAGAAACGGAGCCGCTCCTTTAAGAAATGAAAATTTGTGTATTTCCACCATTTCTAATGCATGTAATAACCAATCCCGTCAAAATGGCCAAGGGATGTGAGGTAGATAGCTGGAAAGCTTACGACCTACATGTGTAAGCTTTCTTGTAGAATCAACGTACTGGGCTGGTATTTGCTTGGCGCAAAGTTCATAGCTTTTTGTTTTGCTAGGATGGTTTATAAAACGGACTTATCAAGGTGGTATTGCACTGTCATTTTGAATCCTGATTCACCAATTGACAATGTTCTCTTGTGATTACCAAATATCCTGTTTCTTAAATGGGATTATTTCCTGTATGAATTAGAAATAAGCCGCCTCATGGGAAAACAAACAATCTGCTTAGGCGAAAACAAAGACGCAGATCAGCTTCGCGGATCAGCGCCTTTGTTTTCGCTACTCGGATAGTACAATTCCTCTTCTACTTAAATCCGAAATTTCAAGCTTCTCGCTCTTTTCTGTGACTGTACAGGTCGGTTTGTGTCGGACCTGGTCGGAAACCATATTGTTGGTTTTCCCACGAGATGGCTCAAATTATGATCACTTATTGTGGGATCCGATTTATTACTTCGTACATGTTATTCATCGCAGCTATCAGAAAAAAATTCTAATCGTTGTCTTCTAATCACCAAAGACACATTCCATTGTTTATATGCCTTCAGTCTAAGGTGTTTTGGAAAACAGGGTATAGTTGTTCTCAGCTTCGTTACCTTAATACTGTCGTTAAGGCTTCAATTTGTTAACTATATATCAACTTCCAAAGCAAATACACTGTTATTTTTGGTTGAAAAAAAAAAAATGGTTCAACACTGTTATTTTTTGTTGAAAAAAAATGTGAGAATCCTTTGCAATGCAAAGGATTCTCACATTTTTTCAACAAAAGGTATCAGTGTATTTGTAATATTGCCATTTGAAATATTGATGAATCGTTAACTAACGACATCGTTAATTTTGAACAACTGGCCCCAGATTGTGTATCGAAAAAAGGGAAATCTGGTAACTTGGGTTTGTCTTTATGTAAGAGTGGAACGGGTGACCCTTCATTTGGTTAAATAGACTATGAGAAAAAAACGCGAAAAACAACATGACACGCTCTCTCCCAACAAGGTAGCTATCCGGCAAGTCTCAAGCAAACGCAACGATTTTTTTGCAGACAATGCTCACTAAACTACCCAGCCAGAACACATGATTACCAAATATGGTTAAGACAATACTAAAAAGGTAAAAGTAGGCAATGATCACGAAATTACGCAATCACTAAAAAATTCCCACTCCATAAACCGATGTGGGAAAAACTAAATCGATCGACAATCAGGTATTTATATAATGGCCGCTTGCTCGTTAGATCCGATGATAATCCACCGATCAACCCTGACCGGGGGATCAGTTAATCCGTCGGAAATCCAGAGTTGATCTCCGGATCCCACGACTTTCGCACGTGCGATTCAACAGAGATTCAGATGAGCAGAAGATGATCTTCGATCTTAAAGTGAATTATAACACCAGACAAAAGATATAGATATCATTTGTAAAGAATGAGGGTTCGAAAGGGTGCCACCTTTATGTCACATGAAAGGAAGATACTGCTAGAGGCCAAAATGAATTGTAGAAAAGGAGCAAAATGATGCCAAACATAATAAAGAATGAATCTTGGAAAGAGGTGACTGAGGGGTCCGCAAGCGTTAACTCTGTTGCTATAACAATGCATCCAAACACACATTTACGATCACTGACACAGTGCACGAAATTTATCAAATTCCACAGGAATCGTCAACAAGTTTAAAATTATCCTGCACCTGAACACCTAAGGTCACGAATTCTCGCATAAGTGAGGGGAGCGCCGCTACTTCATTTGTACGTTAGCCAGCTGACCATCCATCATCCACCACTCTTTTGGCTCACTCACCCTGACAGTCTGGACTCTGTCAAAAAACATTGCATAATTACAATAACATTATTAAACCTTTATATTTTATTATAGTGGTGCACCTATTTCCCTGTCTTGCATACTAAAGCAGCAAAGAAGACCGTCCATCATTTCGGTTAAAGCTACAGCGAAATCTCGTTCCAAAGTCCCAATCATCACATACGGATACGGAAAGTATATTATTCATCTCCCTTATCATTTGTTTCATTTGTTTTGTCATCTTTCGAATGCATTTTCTTTCTTTTGATGGTAATGGTTAATACGCAAAAAGCAGTGGTTCCGTCTCGTTATGACTTAAGAACTGTTGAATGACAAGTTAAACAAAAAATAAAAATAAAAAAAAAAAAAAAAAAAAATGTTTAAATTAGGCTTGAGTAACCGATTGAGCAGGTTTGACTTATGGCCGCTTGCTCGTCAGATCCGAGGATAATCCACCGATCACCCCTGACCGGGGGATCAGCTAATCCGTCGATAATCCTGAGTTGATCTCCGGATCTCTCGGATCTTTGTTTGAACCTTATGTACTTTTTTATATTTTTATTTAAGTTTGGGAAAATAGCTGCTCCTTCGGCTTACGATATGTTTTCATGGTATAAGTACCTGATTGTTAATTTAGTTTTTTCCCACCTCGGTTTTTGGAGTGGGAATCTCTTTCTGATTGCGCCTTTTCCTGATCGTTGCCTACGTGTACCTTTTTATGTCAAGGTCATTATAGTCTGACGCCCGACCCACCGGTGTGCAATTAAAGAAGGCAGTATAGTTATCAACCATGATTGGGTTAAAAACTAAGCATGCAGACTGTCGCATAACATTCAAGTTATAACATATACGTCTGTAACGTGTTATGATTTTTCTGAACTGAATAGAACCAGAGGACCAACGGTCCTGTAAACGCTCACCTGAGATCTGCTGCATATACCAATAAACATGTTTGAATATTATGGTATTTAACCCACATTCAAGTTATAACATATACGTCTGTAACGTGTTATGATTTTTCTGAACTGAATAGAACCAGAGGACCAACGGTCCTGTAAACGCTCACCCGAGATCTGCTGCATATACCAATAAACATCAATATTCTGTCCATTTGCCTTTTTCCTGCTGGCTTTTCCCTTCAAATGACATTTTAACAGTTTTTCCCATACAAATGCATGGGCAACCCATGTTGATTTTGCCATAAACTGGGTCAAGGTCATCACAGCGTCATGATTTAAAGATACATTGTAGTACTTTAGCCATCGATACTTCACACCAAGTTTCATGGAAATCTGTTTATTGGTTTTAGAGAAGAAGGTTTTTGAAAGGTTTTACCATATATGGGCATGAGGCCATCTTGGTAATGTGACCTAGATTATTAATATACACATTGGTTCCCCCATCCTATAGATGCTTCACATAAAATTTGGCTTTAATTGGCCTAGGGGTTTCAGAGGAGATGTTTGAATATTATGGTAATATACATGTTTAATGCCCCGGGGCTGGGGCAAATGAGCCCCTGGGGTCCATTTTTTCAGAATCATTAATATTCAGTCCTACTGCCCATTTCCTGCAAGAATTTCACTTTAAATGACATTTTAAAAGTTTTCCCCATTCAGATGCATTGGCGACCTATGTTGACCTTGCTGTAAAATAGGTCAAGGTCATCCAAAGGTCATAATTTATAAACACATTGTAGTACTTCAGTCCCCAATGGTTCATGCCAAGTTTTGTTGAAATCGGACCATTGGTTCAAGAGAAGAAGGATTTTAAAGGGTTTTTACCATATATGGGCATGGCGGCCATCTTGGTCATGTGACCTAAATTATTTATAAACACATTGATTCCCCCTTCCCATAGATGCTTCCTATAAAATTTAGCTTTGATTGGCCGAGTGGTTTCAGAGAAGAAGATCTTTGAATATTTTTGTAATATACATGTGTATTGCCACGGGGTGGGGGCAGACCAACCCCTGGGGTCCAAATTTTTTTTCAGAATTACCTATCTTCAGTCCATTTGCCCACTTCCTGCAAGATTTGCCTTTCAAATGACATTTTAACAATTTTCCCCATTCAAATGCATGGGCGACCTATGTTGACCTTGCCGTAAAATAGGTCAAGGTCATCCAAAGGTCATAATTTACAAACACATTGTAGAACTATAGTCCCCGATGCTTCATGCCAAGTTTCGTTGAAATCGGTCCAGTGGTTCCGGAGAGGAAGAATTTTGAAGGGTTTTTACCATTTATGGGCATGGCGGCCATCTTGGTCATGTGCCCTGAATTATTTATAAACACATTGATTCCCCCTTCCCATAGATGCTTCCTATAAAATTTGGCTTTGATTGGCCAAGTTGTTTCAGAGAAGAAGATCTTTGAATATTTTTGTAATATACATGTATATTGCCACGAGGTGGGGGCAGACCAACCCCTGGGGTCCATTTTGTTTTCAGAATTACCTACCTTCAGTCCATTTGCCCACTTCCTGCAAGATTTGCCTTTCAAATGACATTTTAACAATTTTCCCCATTCAAATGCATGGGCGACCTATGTTGACCTTGCCGTAAAATAGGTCAAGGTCATCCAAAGGTCATAATTTATAAACACATTGTAGAACTATAGTCCCCGATGCTTCATGCCAAGTTTCGTTGAAATCGGTCCAGTGGTTCCGGAGAAGAATTTTGAAGGGTTTTTACCATATATGGGCATGGCGGCCAAATAATTCACGTGACCTGGATTATTTATAAACACATTGGTTCCCCCTTCCTATAGATGCTTCATATAACATTTGGCTTTGATTGGCCAAGCGGTTTCAGAGAAGAAGATCTTTGAAAATGGTGGACGACGGACGGACGGAAGACGGACGGACGCCGGATCATGGCCATCCTATAAGCTCACCTTGTGAGCCTAACGGCTCAGGTGAGCTAAAAATCATTCTGTCCTATAAGTAAAATAAATGAAAGATCAGGAACAAACAATAATAATCATCATTTTTAATCATAATAATAAACGCCATGATTAATAGTAAAGAAGATACAATAAGCTCCACAGGGACTGGAGTTCCCTTAGTGCCAAACAGCACCACTGAAAATCTAGAGCAAAAGAACCAGAGGACCAATGGTCCTGTAAACGCTCACCTGAGACCTGAGATATATACTGACTAGAATTGTAATATACATGTATATAACCCCAGGGCAGGGTCAGAACAACCTCTGGAGTCTATTTCTTTTGTAAATCATAAAGATTCAGTCCATTTGCCAATTTACTGCAAGTTTTGCCCTTCAAATGACATTGCAACAATTTGTCCCATTCAAATGCATGAACAGCCTAAGTTGACCTTGCCGTAAAAAAGGTCAATGTCATCCCAGGGTCATGATTTATACAAACTTCGTAGAGCTCCATTGCCTGATGCTTCATGCCAAGATTCAAACCCATAGGCCTTCTGGTTCTAGAGAAGATTTTTTTAAAGTTTTTTGCTATTTATAGCCATGGCGGCCATCTTGGTCATGTGACCTTGACCAATTATACAAACTTTCATTCACTCTTCCTAAGAATGCTCCATATAAAGTTTGGCTTTGATTGGCCAAGGGGTTTCAGAGAAGAAGATGTTTGAGTATTATGGGATAAATTACAGAGAATAACTTCAAACATAGATTTACTGTTTATTTACACAACGTTTCAGCCTCATGGCCTTTTTCAAGTGTAATGAAAACAAATAGACAGGAAATGACGTCAACGTCACATGACGTCAATGACGACGACGTCAAGTAGAAACAAATCAGTTGGCCTAAAAAATCAAAATAAAGGATCTTTACAGATGCTGATTACTGACAGAGATACAGGTGTCATGTAAAAGTCACAGAAGTCAGTAAAAACTTTATAATGACTTAATACATAATTTTGGAATTTAAGCCAAAAGGACACACCGTTATGGTCATACACATGTATATAGCCCCGTGGCAGGGGCAGACAACCCTCTGGACCCAAAATATTTTCATAAACATATATCTTCTGTCCATTTGCTCATTCCTAGCAAGTTTTTTTTTTGCCATTAAATTACATTTTCCTATTTTTTCCATTCAAATGCATGGACGGACTAAGTTGACCTTGCTGTAAAAAGGCCAAGGTCATCCCAGGGTCATGATTTATATAAACTTTGTAGAGCTTCATTGCCTGATGCTTCTTGTCAAGGTTCAAAATCGTAGGCCTTCTGGTTCTGGAAAAGAAGATTTTTAAGGGTTTTTGCTATTTATAGCCATGTCGACCATCTTGGTCATGTGACCTGGACCATTTATATAAACTTTTTCCCTCTTCCTAAGGATGATCCGCA
The DNA here is from genome assembly GCA_964017185.1 of Rugalucina vietnamica. Taxonomy (NCBI): domain Eukaryota; kingdom Metazoa; phylum Mollusca; class Bivalvia; order Lucinida; family Lucinidae; genus Rugalucina; species Rugalucina vietnamica. Next base: position 57,099,231 of record OZ024873.1, read on the forward strand.
TGAAGTTTGGCTTCGATTGGCCAAGCGGTTTCAGAGGAGAAGATGTTTCAATATTATGGAAATATACATGTATATAGCCCCGGGGCAGGGGCAGACAACCCCCAGGGGCCAAATTTTTTTCATAAACATTAAATTTCTGTCTATTTGCCTATTCCCAGTAAGTTTTACCCATTTAATAGCATACTACCATTTTTCCCCATTCAAATGCATTGGCGACCTAAGTTGACCTTGCCGTAAAATAGGTCAAGGTCATCGCAGGGTCATGATTGATATAAATTTTGTAGAGCTTCTTTGTGTGATGCTTCATGCCAAGTTTCAAAATTATAGGCCTGCTGGTTCTGGAGAAGAAGATTTTTAAAGGTTTTTGCTATTTATAGCCATGGCGGCCATCTTGGTCATGTAACCTGGACCATTTATATAAACTTTTGTTCCCCCTTCCTAAGGATGCTCCACATGAAGTTTGGCTTTGATTGTCCAAGCGGTTTCAGAGGAGAAGATCTTTGAAATTGTGGACGGACGGACGGACGGACGGACGACGGAACATGGCCATCCTATAAGCTCACCTTGTGAGCCTTTGGCTCAGGTGAGCTAAAAACACCATTTGAACCACGGTGGACCAAGCAACGGACAAAAAGCTCTGACTCCAACCAACGAAAATTAAACAGAATAAATGCGTAAGAATGGCCAGAAGTAAAAGGTTCCAAATGTCTATCTTCACAAGAAATTATATAAACATTGCATTAGATAAATAAGCTCCTAGTAAATAAGAAGTAAGAGTTCACACAGTTAGGTTGCGTGTACAGGCGGTATGAACATGAAAGCCGTAGTACATAACAAACAGATGGAATATGGTTCACGGGCTACTCGTAAAGCTTAGGTTGCTTCTTTAACAGTGATGCTTTCCCTTGCACAATTTTCCAACTCAGAGCTAATTCGTTTTAACGACTGTGGTACCTGATCATGTTGAAAAATGTCTCACTGTTCTAATATGATGCCTGCACAAAGTATCGTTTTGAAAGATGTACTAAAACGCAAAAGAAACTCATAATTGTATTACACTTTTTACACTGTTCTAACTTCCATCTTCTTTGCTCGAAAATTATATTACTGAAAATAACATAACACAAATATCTACGTTATTGGCTTCCTTCAACATGGAAATCAAAATGCTCTGGCTTATTCATCAGGAAAACGTGCCCGTGTAATGTATACCCCCTTGAACCCCACTTTTATATAGCAAAACTGGGGTATGAAGGGGTATACCTATTTTTCTTATTTTTTTGCTCCAAAACATACATTGTGGGTACTCGTTAGAACCGCCTCGCCGAGGTGGTCTAACGTGTACCCACAATCTATGTTTTGAGCAAAAATAAGAAAAATATCAAATTTTTTCTACAGAAAATTTTCATTTTTTACACTTTTAAAAATCTCTGTATATTACACGGGTGAGTTTTCGTAATGGTTGTCGAGCTGCAGTTTAACTTAGGTCAACTGACCAAGTCTTTTTATGCCCCCGACCGTGGAAAAGTTGGAATGGCATATTGCTTTTGGCTTGTCTGTCTGTGTGTACGTGCGTCTGTTACACTATTTTGAAACTTTTGAATGGTGCATGCTAGGGTTTTGAATTTTATACACATATTACTCATGAAAAGATAATTGACCCGTATTTTTTCATGTCCGAGTTATGCCCCTTTTTTGAGTTATGCCCTTTGAGAACAAAATTTGAAAATCTTGTGTGCATGATACCTCAAAATGTATTTTAGCTACCGTCTTCATATTTGGTATACTAATTTAAGCTGAGGATAAAATCACCTGATTAACTTTTGAAAAGTTCGTTAAATTTTGACAGAATTACGGCATTTTGAATTTTTTACTCCATTTTGATCTTTTCTGCAAAAAGCATGCATCGAGTTCAAAACAGAGGCAACTAACAGCTATACTTAAGGATTGAAATTCAGATTTTAGCTTTCACTTGATGATGAAAAACATTAGGCTGTTTAAATGTCTGTGAAGCCCGAAGGGCTTCTCGGAGACATTAAAACAACTAATATTTTTCATCATCCAGCATTTCCAGTGAAAGCTAAAATCTGAATTTCAATACTTATATTTAAATCAAGTATCAGATTTTTATATGCATATATCATCGCTCATTTTCATGTTATCCGACGTAACGTTATTTTGGAACAGCCAAAACGTCTAGTTTTCGCGCTCAACGTTATGGCGATACGTGGCCGACGTCACACCAACAAGAGTAAACAAACAACGTCACTGGCTGGTTTCGACGTGGCCCCGCCCATAGGCGTGGCCTCCTGATCACATGACTTAATGTTTTTCATTGGGAAATGAAGAACATCAAGAAAGATACTTTCATCTAGGGCGATTGCAATAAAAATTTAAATATCAGGTAATGAAAGTTCAATGAAATAAATGCATCATACAAACTACGTCAGATTAGGGGCAAGCATAAAGTTGGGGGCATAGTGTTCTACAAACACACATTTCTAGTTACTGATTGCTTTCAAATTGATTCAGTCGCCAGTAATTTAGACGCAATCTTGAGAACATCATCATAAGCATTATATATACATAATGCCGGCGTAAAAACACGACTAAAACCAACTTTTGGCAGATTATTAATTATTGGGCATGAAACATATACAATGTGCATCTCAAAATGTCATCAAGTGGATAATTTACAAGAAAAACGGGTATCAAATTAATATAATATGTGTTTCGTATAAGTAAACATACTCAACATAACGAACAGATATGTGTGATATTATTCGACTCCATTGAATAAAGAAGCCTCCGTGGTGCAGTGGTTATGTCACTCGCCTTGTAAACCAGGGGTCGCAGGTTCGATGGGGCAATAAACCGAGGTCCCGTCTCCATATGACCTTAGCTGTTGGTGGGACGTTAAACTCTAACCAATCAATCAATCCATTGAATAATTTTGTATGTTTTACACACAGTTTAGCCGCAACAGCTTCATTTGGCATGCAGGTACGAATGTGTTCAGAAAGGTGCAGTGTTCTCTTATCCTTTCTTTATCTGCTGGTTTAAATAGGGTTAAGACTCCCTGTACATCATCTTCCCTGTACATCATCCATAGAGCAAATTATATTTTCATTTTGGTCCTTCAGTGATGATATTCTGAGAAATTAAACAAGAGGACCATTGGTCCTGTAGCTCACCTGAGAGATTATCACATTGTAAGGAGACTATCGACCCCAGGGGCGTGGCCGAATTTGATCCCAGGGGCATGGCTGGCAGATCAAACATCAAAGCTGTGGGCCTTGTGATTTCAGGGAAGAAGATTTTTTTATTTTTTTCCAACCAGAGTTCCAGCCTAATCTGCCCAAAAACAATATGCAACCTTTTCTACTGCCAAGTGATGCTGTGTGTGTAATTTAATCAAGATCCGCCAACTGGCATTGAAGATATTGATTTTTGAATGTTTTCCCATAGTAAGTGTATGGAGACTATCAAACCCCGGGGCGTGGCCAACTTTGACCCCAGGGGCATGATTAGCACAATTTATATTGAAGACTTCCAAACATTGCTACATACAAAAGCTCTGTTCTTCTGGTTTCTGAGAAGAAGATTTTTTTTAGTTTTGTCCCATTGTAAGCCTATGTAAACTATCGACTTCCAGGGCGTGGCCAAATTTGACCCCAGGGGCATGGCTGGCACAATTTATGGAGAGGAATATTATAGTCATTGTCACATACCAAATATCAAAGCTGTGGGCCTTGTAATTCCAGAGAAGAAGTTTTTTTTTATTTGTTTATTTTTTTTTTAAATTAAAACATATATGTTGCCATGGCAACCAGAGTCCCAGTCCGATCTGTCCAAAAACAATATGTAACAATTCCTACTACACAGTGATGCTGTGTGTATAATTTGATCAAGATCCCCCTACTGGTTTTGGAGATATTGATGTTTTAATGCTTTCCCGTAGTAAGTCTATGGAGACTATTGACCCCCGGGGCGAGGCCAAATTTGACCCCAGGTGCATGAATGGCACAATGTATAAAGAGGACCATTAGCCATTGCCACATACCAAATATCAAAGCTGTGGGCCTAGTGGTTTCAGAGAAGATTTTTTTTAGTTTTTCCCATTGCAAGTCTATGAGAGCTATCTGATGCTATGGAAACCACAATTTTGATACAATTTGCTCCAAAACCTAATGCAATCAATCCCCCAACCCAATGATGGTTCACATCAAATTTGATCAGAATTGGCCCACTAGCTTCAGAAATATTCTTCTTTGAAATTGTGGACGATGACGCCGACGACGCCGACGGACCCCTGCCTATCCTAAAAAGTATGATCGGTTTAGATTCATTTTTCAAACGACCAACATTTAATACATTTGACCTGATTTGGATAAAACTGTTTTTTATATCGACTACCCTGTTGAAAATTGCAAAATTACAATACTTCATTCTGTTTGGGTCCATTTTGCCAAATATAAAGGATCAATGACGAGGTTTAGTAGCTGAAACAGCGATATGACCCATCCCCTTTCTACTGAATATGTTCACTTCTCTTATAAGATCTCCATTTTAATTCTTATTGATTATATATACTCCTCAAAAAATCCGGTCACCCAGTTGCTTGGTCGTGCTTCAAGTACTTGATAAATGAAAAAAAAAAAAAAAAAACGTTCTGTTTATATCAATTAAAATATAACAGTTAAAGTGTTAGTTTAGCAAAGTTGTTAGTTTAGCAAATTCCTACTTTCAGTCGCTTTTCAACATGCCTTACCTTATGAACAAAAAATAAGTTTACGGTGGGTTATAATCCATTTTCACTCCTCTTTCGATTAGCGAAAACATTTTTTCAAAATATTGCAATATCTGGTAAATATCCACGACAAAAGAAGTTGAGGTAATTTACACATCTATTTTAACAAACACAACTAATTGACGTCCCAGACAACAGCTGTTAGGACAATGCTGCTAGTTTATGGGACTTCTACAGAAATGATGGAATGTCATAAGTGTCAAGACGTGGTGAGGAGGGGCGGGGGTGGGGGGGGGGGGGGTAAAGCGCAGCCCCGGAGACTGATGGCAATGAGGAACAGCAGCTTGGTCAATTGCAGCGGTTCTAATGTACAACACAATTAGGCTATATGCATGTGTATACTTAATGCTGAATAAATTTATTTGTATTTGTTTTGTATAAACGTAATTAATTTTGAAAAAAAAATGACTTGTGCACAATAGGTATGAGTACTTGGATTTGGCCATTTTTAGGGCCCGTCCCCATATGACCTTAGCTGTTGGTGGGACGTTAAACCCCAAATCAACGAAAATATGTTTTTAGAAAACGAGGCTCCTAAATTACTAGAACTGTTGTTAGTGTCCAAAAATAGGGACTGAAAATTGAGATTCAAGCGAACGTAAGTTGTTCTGTCTGCAATGTAAATAGAGTACGTGGAATGTTGGGCACATCTTTGTAAGTCCCTCTCGGTTTGAAATATTAAACATACCTTCTTAAATGTCAAGAGGTAGTCGTTTACATACAGCAGCAAGTAGTGTAACAAAAAAACTCATCATATTGCCCAGGCACATGCTGATAATATTGCCTTATACGCTCTTTAGACGAAAACAATAATTTACAATTTAGCATAAGAAAAGATGGTGATAAGCATGTGTGTTTCTAGCATGTTCAGAACTCAAAGTCGGCAATACTGTCACACTTTTGTAACTATTGTACCCAAAAGGCGATGCTATCAAAGTTTTCTCGTGAAAAAAATTATATTTCGATAACTTCGTTTCCCGAGACGGAATTTTGCGAACGTTTTAATAACGTTGATAGTTTAACATGGTTCATTGATTTTTTTTTCTATATCTTATGTGTTATTTGAGAAAGAAAGCACATAATGCACCTCATTATAGCTTCCTTTGACTATTTTATGCACAAAAGGCAGTTTGCAATTCTTCTGTACATGTTTATTTCACTGACCTAATAGCGTTTGCGGAACTAGACACAGGTTTGCGGATCTAACAACAGCTGGTCCCTCTACATTTACGCTTCCAGAATCGAAACGGAAGACGCGAAATCAAAAAACTAATCTGCAGGTGAAAGGATATAGATTTGTTGATATGCCCATGCCAAACCATTTTTGATATATGCAGTAGTTATGTCAGGATACCCCGACGACGAGAACTGTTTGAGGAACTAGACATTTTACTGTACATGACAATAGCTGGTGTGTCAACTGCGCATTGGCATACAGTATGCATCTTTTGCACTTGCTCAGTATTAAACATAGATGTTCTATGGTTATAAAGATCCAAATGGGTGGGAATGTAGAAAGTTAGCCCATCCCCGTGACACAAACACAGCGTAGATACCTCCGCGATCACGGTAGTGGTAAAGGTATGGACCATCCACTTTCTCATTAATACGCTCACTGCTCTTAAAGGGTCTCGGTTTTATTTTTATTTGTTATTACTGCAGCTGGTGTTGTCCGGTGTTCCTGTAAGTCTGTGTAAACTGAATATAACCATTGCTAACTAAAGTTGACATGAAGAAATTCCCACACCGCCTTACAAAAATGCACATCTAAAACATTTGAGCCGCCTCGTGGGAAAACCAACAATGTGGTTTCCGAACAGGTCCGACACAAACCGGCCTGTACAAGAGCAGAAAAGAGCTAGAAGCTTGAAATTTCGGATTTAAGTAGAAGAGGAATTGTACTATCCGAGTAGCGAAGCTGATCTGCGCCTTTGTTTTCGCATATGCAGATTGTTGGTTTTCCCATGAGGCGGCTCATTTTTTGTTGAGATTGCCAAGATCGCTTTGAAGTATAAACAAAAGCTTGATGCTTATTAAGTTTTGAGTAGTGATTATCAAAATTACTAAATTATAGTTACTTAAGTCCAAAATTTCTCTCTCTCTCTCTCTCTCTCTCTCTCTCTCTCTCTCTCTCTCTCTCTCTCTCTCTCTCTCTCTCTTGTGAATTCAGAATTATTACTGTTAATAATGCACCAAACACTAAAGGCTTGGGTTACCGTATGTCCAATAATTGTCAATCGGCAAAAGTGTTAATTGGTTTCATCATTACTTTTCATCACTTTCCACTTTAATACTCTCGCTTGATCTGCCTCTAATGTAATCCACAGCCTTTATTGGCTCATACTTTTCCGATCCATCAAGACGCCGGATAATGGCCTCGTCATTCGGATTGACGAAATATCCTAGTGACAGTCGACTGACGGATCTGTCCCCGATGACGACCCGATGTCTTTGTGCTGGGAGGCCGCCAGCTGTCCACCTCTGTAGCAGTGCGCCAACCATCACAATTATGGTACCTTAAATTAGAAAAACACGTCTGACTATAATTAATTGTAACCTTATGTAATTTACAGCAAAGCAAAAATAACTTCTTGAAGTTTTATTTATAATGTTGAATTTCAGAAAGAATTATGGCACGTTCCTTAAACATCTGGTGACATAATTATAAGGAGAACGCGTCCATGAAATAAATTACCCCTTAAACCCCACTTTTGTATAGAAAAACTGGGGTATTCAGGGGTTTACCTACTTTTCTTATTTTTGCGGGTACTCGGCGATGCGGATCTAACGTGTGCCCACAATCTGTGGTTTGAGCCAAAGATTAAAAATACCAAAAAAAAATTCTAATGATTTTTTTTTTTTTTTTTTTTTTTTTTTACAGCTGAAAAAAAGGAATAGTCTAGGAGGCAGTCAACCCGGCTGCTGAAAGTCATAACACGCGGGGTTGTATTGTTTGCCAGTGTTTGCAAGCTGGCAATGTATTAAGATTTTCGAGAGCGGATAAGAACGCCGGTTCGCGAAGAAAGAAACTAGACCATTTTTAGAGAATGGATTAGTAGGCCCGTTCTCGTCGAAGGAAACTAGCCCATTTTTAGAGAATGGAAAGTAGGCCCGTTCTCGTAGAAGGAAACAAGCCCATTTTCAGAGAATGGATAAGTAAGCCCGTTCTCGTTATCCTCCCACAACTCATTAAATGGTCATGCAATTGTAAATAAATGATGCATTAACACAACTGTCCAAGTTAGATGTCAAAGCTCAGTTTCCATAGACGGATACACAAGTAACCATTAGTACCATTTAGTAAATTATACCTGGTATGTGTTCAACAGAAACATACTTTTCCTCTGATCCCGTCCCTGGAACAAGTACTTCAAGCCCGCCAACCTCATCCTGGACCAGGAACGTTATCGTGCCAAAATTGGTGTGTTCCCCACATCGTATATGGTCATCCAAAAGGGTATAATTGTCCGGGGGCGGATAGTAATGAGTCCTCAGAGCTGTTCGGTTCCCTCTTTTACCAATCAAGGAGTGTCCGTCTTTCAGAACATCTGCGTCCCAATTTAGGCCATAGGAGAGAACCTTCAAGACTCTGTGGGTCAGTTCAGCGAATGCTGAGAACATCGTTTTCGTCAGAGTTTCATAATTCCCCTCCGGCCAAATAAGTGTGGTTTCTTTTGCAGGGCAATAGGTGAACACCTCTTTAAGATCCGCCGGACGTTTCTTATTGAGTGCCTCTACGCCAGTGCCTCGCCATCTTACTGTATATGTCTTCTTTTGTTCAGTAGGTTCTTTGAATAAATAACGACTTGCTTCTTGGAATTGCTTGATTAAATCTTCATCTATTCCATGATTTAAGAGATAGCAGAATCCGGTATTGGCCAAAGCTTGTTTAATCTCTTTTCCTCGCTCTTTTTCAAGTGTTTCTTTCATCTGTAAATCTTGTCCATGAGAACCTAGGTCTAACATCGCAATGCTATCCATTATAGAATATAGACTTATTAGGACCTTTAAAAACGCAAAACTTGTAATTCAAATGGTTTTAATAGTTACAGTGTTAAATATACTTAAAATAATTCCTAACCGAACACCTGAATTTTCTGGAATAAAATTTGAACCAAAGAATCTGTGCGATTAAAACGTATACGGAGCATCCCAGCAGGCACAAGCACATGACGTCAGAATGACGACAGATCGACGTCGATGCGACGTCATCGACGTTGATATGACGTCATTTTGACGTCATGTACCTGCTGGGAATTTTTGAAAATTAATTCACTTTGCTTGAATTTGGACACGCGATAACTTGATCAACATGACAACCCTAAAATCCCAAAAGTCACAAAATTCTGCAAAAATATATGATTTGGGGACCGAAATTGTCCACCAAAGCGTTAATGTCAGCATGTCACCACTGCCTCAAGGAGCTGAAAGAGGTCAGCCATGCTTTATCCTATCTCCTGAAGAATATTTATATTAGATTTTGAACCAAATTTTACAGAGAAATGGTTGGAATTCTGATGGGTACAAATTGCGCACCTCTCATAGCTGATTTATTTTATACTGCTACGAAAGAGATTTCATAGATTCTCTTAACCATGATAATCAAGCTGATGTTATCGAAGCTTTTAATTCGACTTACAGGTACCTCGATGACCTTTTGAACATTGACAACCCTTATTTTGAAGGAATGGTCAATCAAAGTTATCCACCTGAACTACAGTTGAACAAAGCCAATATAACTCAGATACCGAAGCCCCCTTTTTAGATTAACATCTTTCTGTTGCAAATGAATTTGTTTCTTATAAAATTTATGATATGCTCCATGACTTTGATTTTGATATAGTAAAATTTCCGTTTTTGGATGGTGACGTTCCTCGTTGTGCTTCTTATGGTGTATACATTTCGCAACTTATTAGGTTTGCTAGAGTCTGCAATCCTGTTACGGACTTCAACGATCGAAATAAATGTTTAACGGCCAAACTTCTCCAACAGGGTTATCGGTGTCATAAACTTCGAAAAACATTTTCTAAATTTCTTCGTAGACACTATGAATTGATTTCCAACTATAATGTCGGGTTAAAAACGCTTTTAGATGAGGGCCTTTCGGAACCAGAATTCTATGGTGACTTGGTTTACAAAATTAAGAAACTTATAGGAAGGAATGATTTTTCTTTTCAGTTCAGAAAATCATTACACGTTACAGACGAATAGGTTATTACTTGAATGTTATGCGACAGTCTGCATGTTTAGTTTTAACCCAATCATGGTTGATAACTATGCTGCCTTCTTTAATTGCACGCCGGTGGGTCGGGCGTCAGACTCTATGGTGGCCCCGACTTAGAGCTATTCATTTTATTTGGTTGGGGCCGGAGCTTCTTGTCTGTTGCTTGGCCCATCGGGGTCCAACTGGTGTTTTTCTTTTTCTCTGGGTTTCAGTTAGTTATTCGGCGCCCAGGGATATCCATCGTCGGGCAGCTTACTGAATCTGTTGTCCTCGTTTTTGATTCATTGATTTATTTGTTTGTTCTTGATGATTCATTGACTAGTTAGAAATTCACCGCGAGGACCGAAGAGCAGAAACTTAGGGTGAGGTTATGGCAGTGATTTTATATTACTGGTCGTTCCAAGGCGGTACAGTACTTCTGTGGTGGTTCTTTTTGTTTAATGTCTTTGTGTTTAAAATTTTTGAGCTGTTGGCGCCTTATGTATGTTTTCATATTTTTAGTTAAGTTTAGGTGAGTGAGTGGCCACCTATTTGGAAAATAGCTGCTCACTCGGCTTATGATATGTTTTCGTGGTATAAGTACCTGGCCACTTATTGGGAAAATAGGTGCTCATGCGGCTTACGATATGTTTTCATGGAATAAGTACCTGATTGTTAATTTAGTTTTTTCCCCACCTCGGTTTTTGGAGTGGGAATCTTTTTCTGATTGCGCCTTTTCCTGATCTTTGCCTACTTGTACCATGTCTTTAGGTAGTTGTATTATAAAGAGCCATATAGAATACATTCGTTTTTTTATATATTCAATGTAGTTAAAATACACGTGCAATTAATGCAAAATAACACTTTTGGTCATGGTCCGCTGCGCAGGGATGACTTCTTTCAAGATATATCATTTTTTATAGCTTGATGTAGTAGTGGTAGAGCGTCGGACTCCGAATCGAGAGGTCCTGGGTTCGATCCCCACATGCGTCACCGTGTTGTGTCCTTGAGCAAGACACATTAACTCCCTGCAGTACTTGTTAAACCCAGGAAGAGTTGGCTCCGTCCCGACATGACTGAAACATTGTTGACTGGGACGTTAAGCCTCAATACAAACAAACAAATACAGAAAATTCTATATATTTCATGGGCATGTTTTCGTAATGCGAAAACGTTCATAAATGTTCGGTTAACAATTTTGACAAGTATATATTTCTATATTTTTCCCGTAGACGCCACAAGGCAAAAAGTGTAAAAATGGATGTCTATTGCTGGAGGAGGCCAGTGCCTTTCAAAACGCCAGTTTATGTATTAGTTAACTGAAGCAGTGTACAGTTACCAACCGCCTTAACCTGTTAAGGAAAACTAAAACTGTTCTGGGTGCAATTAATATATTTTTATTTGTTTTTAAAGCTTTTCAGTGCACGGTTAAATATATTTAGATTACTTCTTTTGATTTGATTTTATTCATTGAATACAGATGTGTACATGTTTGTTGTTATACAAATGAACAAATAACCGGATAAGATAAGCTACGGTCAATTCATAGATGCATGGTAATAAGGCTATACCATTTTTCGCACGAACAGGTAAATAACGGTAAATAAATACAATCAGTAGAGGTGAATTCTAAAACTTGGGATAGCGTTACACATTAAAATAAGCAATAATATCTAAAAGTTTGCAATAAATACGTCATCCCTAGAAACCCTAGAGTCGATAATTTTTGTTTATAACGGTTTCCTTAGATCTATGAACGATGTATATAGTTTATTCATACCAATCATAAGTATAGTCATTTTATATAATGCATAGATAAAGAGGTACAAGTAGGCAAAGATCAGGAAAAGGCGCAATCAGAAAAAGATTCCCACTCCAATAACATAAGAATACATACACACTGCATACAACCTGTTATATCGACACCTAGCATCCTAAAGCAAACGTTTTATTTGACTTTTAAACCGCAGTTTAAAGAATTGTGGGTAAGAACCATGGAGGTAGTGTAAACAAAGCTGAACATTGGATAAACTAATGGAAATTGGGTAAATTAGTCTTCATTTTTTTATTTTGGAGAATAACGTGTGGTAAGGATGTCTGTGTCATGCAGGGCAGCAAACTGTCTTAGGTGAGCCGAAAATTCCTTTATAACACATTTGTAGACTCTTGCAGGTGTTTTTCAAACACGACCATATCAACAATGCGTCTAAGCAACCTTTTTTGGAGGCAACCTTTTTTCAAAATTGCCTTGTTCTGAAACACCACAAGAAATGTAAATCATTCTTTTGCATTCCAAAAGTCTTAACATTTTGAAAATAGTTATAAATAAATCAATGTGCCCAAAATTAGTTCTAGAAAAAGAACCGATCAATTTCGTATTTACAACATGCTATCGGTTCTAGTTGAAGCCATGGCTATAAAAGTCATTACAAAATCTCACCATTTGGATGTCAAAACAGCATGATCACATGATGTCACTGTATATTCATATTATTCCATTCATGGCACTATCAAATTACACAGTATTCCACCAAAAACAGTGATAATTAGTAAAATTTCCAGTTGTTTACTTGTTCATCCAACAGAAATCAGCGAATCCATGTGCATGATGTCATGTGACATTTTGGTATACAGTACATCACCAATATTTTGCACCACAAGAACTGGTAGCATAGAATCGAATAGAATATTTTATTTGGTATACAATAAGTGTTCACCACAACATACATTTAACAATAAATAACATGGCAAACCAATGAATACATTTTTATTGTGTGCTGTTTATACAGATAAACTGACTTGTTTACATGCAGAGTATATTTTGCTTAATTTATATCTTGGGCAAGTCAAGTCGCCCCAACGACTCTGCTTTGGTATTTGAACAGAACGTACATCTTAATTTACCTAACAGTGCAATCCCACCTTAGGGCGGATGAAGGTGATTTATGACAGAAATTGATCAACTCAGTATCTGAAGAAAAATAAAGAAGGAAAAAGATTTCTGGAGGGGTGTTCAAAGTCTCTAATGGAGGGGGGGTCTCTATTTTATCTGCTTTGCCCTCAGTTGACCCATGAAAATGAAATGAGTTGGTCTCAGAGGAGGGTTCTTTCTAGCAAACCCCCTCTTAATCTCTGCCACTGTACCTAGATAAACACTGTTTGCCTCTAGCAAGGGTGTTAGCCTTCAAATAAACATAAGGTAATGGCTGTTGCAGTAAAATGTTGGTGTTTGGTATGTCAGTTCCCAGTCTTCCCGAACAAGTGTTGCCTTCCGGTACCAGAAGGGGCCTGATTACGGGAATGGACTACCAGAATGGACATTTATATGTGTCCTGGAGTACTTTTTATTTGGTTTTTGGGGAAAGACAGTCATTAGTTCGAGAATCATGTGGTTTAAGTACAGTTTGTTCGATGTTGTAGCCTATGTCAGGCGCTAGGTCACTGCTCCAGTACCAGCACATTTTACTAATTTCTTTTTCTGTTCACCTCTGTCTTGCTGTATAACAAACACTGGTGATCTCTGTATATTTTAATCAAATAAACCTCTGAACAGTAGCCACAACACAGTCCCCACCAATTAGCTAACTTTACCACCCTGGGAAGTCAATTTTGCTATACTTGGTTGGATTATATCTTGGGCAAACTATCTATATGACTACAGAAATATTTTCTTCTGCAAATAGCATATATTTAAAGCACCAAAATCCATAGCATAATGTCAATTACGGTTGTCCATTCCCGTAAAAGTGCTCATTCCGGTCCATTCTGGTAAAGAAACGCACCCCTGAAAAAGCCTTATTTATAGGTTTCATCAAAAAGCCATTATAGGATATGCTGGTCTGCAGCTCTATGACCATATCGCAGTTGCTAATGGCAGAGGTGCAAGCAGCCCTATATATCTACCATCCTGACCAACATATTCTCAAGACACAAATACTGCTATATATGTAAGCATTGTTATTGCTTTAGGGTCATCATATTTGAATCATTTTTTGGATGTCATTACCTTCTATTTTGGGTAAAAGTTGATTACAATGGAGGCAATGTCTCGACATGTCCAAAACTGTTGACTGGGGCGTTAAGCATCAATTCAAAGAAACAAACAATCTTTTTCTTCTTCTTTTTTATGTTTATAGATATCTTGCACACAAGATTATAATAATCTATTATCAAAGGGGCATAATTCAGCAAAGAGTTATATTTATTGACAGAAAAATATACAGGTCAACAATCTTTTCACAAGGCATTCTTATTACATGAAACTTTAAGGCCCTAGCATATAGGCCATTCAAAAAGGAATCAGCTCATGTCTTGTCCATTGAAAAATAACTTCCGAAATACCACATTGGTTCTAATTAGCGCACATGCTCCAATAGACACACACCCCGGTTGTTTCCGAAAAACACGTGCATAAGCACACACTGCGCCAGTAGTAAATTGTTATTTTACACCAATTCTACACGATGTTAATGCATAAGACGCATTAAAACTGAACAGTAAATGATCATTAACTACATTGCAACAATTTAACACTTATTGACATCACCAAAATTCACCATTGATAGATATGACATGGTTATTTCAGCATTTTTATGCGTTTATTTGAATGATATTTTATTACCTCAACTTTTAGTAATTTTGAAAAGTTAAGCGCACTGTGCGCTAATTAGAACGAATACGGTGTTTAACCTTCAATAAGCCAAAGCAAGCAAAATAAAAGGGTCCTGCTTAATGTGTCTGTCATTTGTTGCTATTGGATTATCCATTTCTTTTTTTTTTTTTTTTTTTTTTTTTTTTTTTTGGAATCATCAATGGGCACACACTGTACTTCACTGAACTTACACAGAAGGTCAGTTTGCACATGTGTTAACTGAGAACAATGGCTGACTGAAATATGGAAAATATTGTGTAAAAAAATGGTGACAATGGAGTACACAGCGATCTAGTCACACTGGAATGATTTTAAACAGTCAATATTGTAGATTGGTATGTTTTCTTCAATAGTCACATAAAGTTTTTAGTGACACATCAGCAATTCTTTTGTAATGAAAGAGATAACATGTCATTCCCGTTTTACAAAATCTACCACTAGCCCAAAATAATCTGGACTATATAGTGATGAGAACAAAAGAAATACAATCCCCAAATTGGTTGCGATTCCAATTAATGTGTTATGGAAAACCTCCCTTGTACATACGAATCCCTATTAAGTTATTTGTATGAAAAATTCATTATACGTTTTAGGACTCGCGTAATACAAGATGTTGGTAGCAGTTAATTTCTAGTGATGATTCATGCGCGGATCCAGAAAAATTTCTCAGGTGGGGGGGGGGGGGGTCCAAATTCCCAGAAGGGGTCTGACGGAAAATTTCAACATGGCAAAAGACAATAATCTGGCAATTCCAATAGGTATGCAAATTTCAAACTCGAAATTTTGTGAAGCGAGTATTAAATGTAGAGGATATAGCACTGTAAACGACCCTTGGTGGGTGAGCATGCTTTTTCCACCGACGGGGTTTGTTGTGGCTTGGCTCGGCTGTTCGTTATAAAAGATTGTTTCCGAAGTGTGGGTCTAATTCTTATGTTAGAAAATTGGCATAAAGTTGCTAGTGATATTAAGGTATCCGCCCCAAGGATTTTTCTACTTGGCACAGCAAAGGTTATTTGAAAGTATAAAGAGCTATTATTTCCGTGAGTCGTAGACTTTCCAACAAATTGTCCCCCATTTTTAGTCCAAACATGAACCTGAGAAATTGTACTCTGAAGAGTTGTAACCCACTCTCCAAAAGCGTTTCACAACATCGTCGTACCTTATTGCATTCTTTCATAATCTGAAAAAGATAATCAGGAACAGTCTGTATGCAATGTTGTCCTTCGGTAAGATTTTTTTCTGAAGAATAGTGCAAGGATAATAGGCAAAATACTTCTTTGCATCTATAAATGTCCAAACTATGTTTAGGTATGCATCTACGTGTAAGTTCGTCTGACTCTCAAAACATGAGACGAATCACCCGAAAGCCTGTTTTGATATTGCCGTTTCACATAGACAATATACAGCCTTCAAAACATTTGAATCTGCATTTAGGAAAGCCGATCCAATCTGAATAGATGCGTTATTTCCTGATCATTGCCTTCTTTTACCTTTTTATTATCAATTCACCGAAAGGTAACTCTTATCAGACCGTGTTTGTTTATGAGCCGCCACATGGGAAAACCAACAATCTGCATATGCGAAAACAAAGGCGCAGATCAGCTTCGCAAGCTGATCAGCGCCTTTGTTTTCGCTACTCGGATAGTACAATTCCTCTTCTACTTATATCCGAAATTTCAAGTTTCTAGCTCTTTTCTGTGACTTTACAGGTCGGTTTATGTCAGACCTGGTCGGAAACCACATTGTTGGTTTTCCCACGAGGCGGCTCTTATATTGACTGCCGTCTGTCTCTGCTGTTCCTATATACATAAAAGTAAAAGTAGGCAACGATCAGGAAATGGCACAATCAGAAAGAAATTCCCACTCCAAATACCGAGGTGGGAAAAACTAAATTAACAATCAGGAACTTATTGTAACCATATTGTAAGTCGAATTGGCAGCCATTTTCCCAATAGGTGGCCACTCAGCCACCCAAACTTAAATCAAAATATGAAAACACACATAAGGTGCTAACAGCACAAAAATTCAACACCAAGACATAAAACAATAAGAACCACGACAGAAGCTCTTTTGAATGACATATTACATTTACAATGCTATCACAGTCTCACATACCCATAAACACTATAATTATGTATTTATAGTCGCTCAATAAAATAAACGTGATCCTTTTACACCAACACATCAACAGTGGGAAACTATGACATCAACCATAAGAAACCATATCTTAGCTGAGAGAAACAATAACTGGCAGTTAATAAGCAGTGGAAAACGATAACGACGCTTTTTAATTTTGCATTTCTGGCTTTGATTCACGACTTAGAGTTTATATTTTACTGTCTTTTTGGTTGGAAATATTGCCTGTATACTATCATAAAACTATCATAAAACGTATATGGAAGAAAATTACAGAGAATCTACTTGAAGCGTCTACGTAAATTTACACTCAGTCAATATGACAAAAAAGTGCAGCAAGACATTGACAGAGACGGTGAAATGGTGTAAAACTTGACTACAAGAAGCGATCGTTACTTTGTACACAAACGTGGTTGGTAAACGATCACCGAAAATGGGTTTATAATTTCCAAATGTTTGCGAAATTTTGGTATTGAGAGTTTTGTCAATTGGGACTGTACTGTACCTTAACCAAAATAAAACGCACAATTCGACAGCAGATATATGAATCTGTCGACTGCAATGATTTCCATATAAAGCCAAATTTCATTAAATGTAAGAAACCCGATGAAAGTCAAATATCCTTCAATTCTTTTTCTAAGTATACTCAGTACAAAAAGAAACGCAAATGTTTCATTTTCTTTCGAGTAAATATGAAATATTTTCAATATTTAAAAAGGTACAAGTAGGCAAAGATCAGGAAAAGGCGCAATCAGAAAAAGATTCCCACTCCAAAAACTGAGGTGGGAAAAAACTAAATTAACAATCATCTACCTGTACCACGAAAACATATCGTAAGCCGAATGAGCAGCTATTTTCCAAATAGGTGACCACTCAGTTACCTAAACTTAACTAAAATATGAAAACATACATAAGGCGCCAACAGCATAAAATTTTTTAAGGTTTGCCATTCATATGAGCGTTTCACAACTGAGTTTCGTTGCGATTTAAAAACGGAGAAAACTTGTGAAATTAACATTTTTCCCCAAAAGTCACAACTGAGAGAAAAATTAAACAAACTTTTGCTCTTTGTATGATTATTGTGGACCAGCAAATCAGAAAAAAACAACACAAATTAGTTGAATTTCCTTTACAAGAAAATTGTCTGTGATTTTATGAAAAAAAAATGCAGCTTACAAAAAAAAACATCAAGTGCTTTGATCAAATGTTTGGAAATGTATGTCCCTTTTTCGAAAAAATAACGTAGGTTTACATAAATGTGACCCTCCTAATGCCTACCCTCAGTTAAAATTTCAAGTCGTTCTTCCAAACTACCGGTTCATTGATAAAAGGTTTCTCTTGTGATACAATCCAGGTTAAGGCAACATTTAGAAGCTGACTGCCTAAAACTTTAGTACAGTTCACGGCGTCAGTATAACGTAAAAAATGCAATTTCCTGCTACCCGACTTTACTACAGTTCACGGCGTCAGTATAACGTAAAAATTGCAATTTGCTGCTACCCCGAATTTTATTTTTGGACGTTCTTTTTGCTTTTTTTTTGGCAAAATGTAAGGTGCCTTAAATTCAATGAACAGTACAAAACTGCGTTTTGGGCGGTATTCAATATACTGCTTTTGGAAAAGGCTTTGACACATTTCAAGTGCACCAGCCCGATTTTTTTCTTATGAAACAAACTTCTTTAGTGTGCCAGATTGGCCATCGTTTTGGGCATTTGGCCACTTATTCATGCTGTTGACTATAGCAGCCCGAGTTAGTCTGAAGGACTGACAAACTCAATTCTGATTCACGAGAAGCAATCAGAAAATGATTAATATCGTTTTAAGTAAACAAAGTGACCATAAGGAGTTTGTGTAAAAAAAAGTAAAAATTTGTTTTCATCACCACATTCTCTTGCGACATTTTGTTTATGGGTACTCTTCATTGACACAGAAAAACATAACAAAGTACAAGTAGGCAACGATCAGGAAAAGGCGCAATCAGAAAAAAAACTCCAAAAACCGAGGTGGGACAAATCTAAATTAATAATCAGGTACTTATACCATGAAAACATATCATAGGCCGAATGAGCAGCTATTGTCCGTAAAACAATAAAAACCACCACAGAAGTATCGCCTTGAAACGATCAGTAATATAAAATTACTAGCGGGCTTAAATCGATTTTACAGGTACCTAACCTAACCCTTAGCTTCTGTAGTGGTTCACAACATTTTGTTAGTTGTTCGGTTCTCGTGGTGAATCTCTAGCTAGTCATTGAATCATCGTGGACTAACAAATAAATCATTATGAATACCATGCTCCGACGATGGAGATTCCTGGGGTCCAAATAACTTACTAACTCCGTACCAAAAGAAAAACACCAGTTAAACGCCGGTGGCCAAGCAACAGACAAGACACTCCGGCCCTAACCAACTAAAATGAAGCTTTATTTTAAGAATCCGATAGCCCTGTTGGAGAAGTTTGGCTGTTAAACATTTATTTCGCGCATTGAAGTCCGCAACATTATTGCAGACTCCAGCAAACCTAATAAGTTGCGAAATGTATACGTCATAAGAAGCACGGCGAGGAACGTCACCATCCAAAAAAGGAAAGTTTACTATATCAAAATCAAAGTTTTATGAAAAAAAAAAAAAAAAAAAAAAAAAAAAAAAAACCATTTGCAATAGGAAAATGTAAGTCTTAAAAGTGGGCTTCGGTATCTGTGTTGTTTGCTTACATGTTGCATAGTTTGAAAAAATCCCACTTCCCTGATGGATTTCTAACCCAGATCGACTCCCTGGCGCAGTATGTCAGAGATTGTACTTATAGGATAGATTGCATCGAATAGCTGTGCTGTTAATAGAAGCTACGCATCATGTGATATGCCATTCCGACCTTCCAGCCACATCAGATAATCTCGAATGAATGATAATATTATGTTGGCTGAGTATAAGTATCTAATTGTCAATATACTTTTTCCCCACATTGGTTTTAGGAGTGGGAATTTCTTTCTGATTGTGCCATTTCCTGATCATTGCCTACTTTTACCTTTTCAACATTTCTTCATGCAATTGTCTAAAAAAACTTCTATATGTATACTCTGAGTAGTGGACAAATATTCACCTGAAGTTGACCTTTATGCATTGCATATATTAAGTCGCTATGACGCTGTATAATAAATTATCGATACTATCGTAATAGATTCGTGCACTGTCCGAAAGACTCGATAAAGTACGCGAAGAATGTATACCCAAATACATTTTGTATAAAAGCCATTTTGCTTAATGTTAATCACAAGGACCATATCTCAGAGGTTAGGATACCGGAAGTTGTAACGTAAGGTTTCCTGGTTCGAATCCCATAGAAAGTGTCAAATATTTTTTTTCTTTTTATTTTTATTAAATAAAATGCACATTACGTTTTATCAAAAGCAATCGCATGGAGAACATGATATTCTTGCTTTATTGCACTTTTCATGTGTCATATCGTGCAACATTATGGGTTTTCAAACACAACCATATCGACAATATGTCTAAGTAGAAGCCAAACCATTTCCTATCATCTAAGCAAAATAAATTATTTTCAACGTTCCTGACGCATACGAGATAAACAGTCGGATAGATAAAAAAAATGAAATATAAAAATGCGATCAATCGTGGGACTCGAACCACTGTCTGTAAAAAATAAAAAATAATATCATCTTAATCTGCGTGCTCTACCATTTGAGCTAAGTATTCCTGACAAAGTTTTTAGCATAGCAATCTTATGAAGAACTTATATATCGATACATTTACCTTGTTAAATGGTACTAACAATCACGAAGAGTCGTGATGATGTACGAGCAATCTGGAAGCGTTCCGAAGATATATTTAGAAATGAAACAAACTATCAATATATACTAACACCAGGTGAATGTTCAATGACAACTGTCAATTGACTTTATTCACAACTGTATAAGATATGAAATCGCATACAAGTCAACCCCTTAAAAAGACTTTTAAAAAGGCTTTCGGAACAAGAATTTTATTGTGACTTGTTTTAAAGATTTCAGAAACTTATATGAAGGAATGTTGTTTTGTTTTGTTTGTTTTATTTTTCTTTTCATTTCAGAAAAATCATTATACGTAACAAAGAGTCCGTCCGTCGTCGTCCACAATTTCAAAGATCTTCTCTGAAACCACTGGGCCGATTGTTCTCATAACACATACACCATCTACAGGTAGGAGGAAAGAATAATTGTGTTTTTTGTTTTAATCGGATAAGGACTCTGGTTACTATGGTAACTTATGCTTCCCATAGACTTATACTGGAAAAAAGTGAAAATTGCCAGTTTTTGCTGTCTTGTTGGAGATATTTGAATTTTGTTTTTGCAGAAATGTTTATTGAGTAGTCCTCTACGTTTCATGTGACTTTTGTCCTAATCCTTTATTTTAATTGGTTGCAGGGGCCCCATATAGGGCAAAATTTCGAAAAACACTCAAAAATCTTCTTCTCAGAAACTGTCAAGGGGATGAAGCCTATACTTTGTATACATGTTCCTGACAGTGGCTTCTACATAATTTGTGTTTTTTATTCCAGGCGGATAAGAATTCTGGTTGCTATGGCAACTTTAAGTTTCCATAGACTTATAATGGGAAAAGTGGAAATCGGCTATTTTTCCGCTAAAATTGCAGACATTTGGATTTTGTTTTTTGCAGAAATGTTTATTGAGTAGTGTTTGACGTTTCTTGTGAGTTTTGTCCTAATCCTTTATTTTGATTGGTTGCTGGGACCCCATAAAGGGCAAACTTTTGAAAAAAAAATAAGAACTCTGGTTGCTATGGTTTCCATAGACTTATAATGGGAAAAGTGGAAATAAGCTATTTTTTTCTGGACCAATTGTAGGTATTTGAAGTTTGTCTTTGCAGAAATATTTATTGAGTATATCTCTATGTTTCATGTTACTTTTTTCCTAATCCTTTATTTTGATTGGTTGCTCGGGCCACATAAAGGGTAAAATTTCGAAAAACATTTAAAAATCTTCTCCTCAGAAATTGTCTATGGTATGAAGCCTGTACTTTGTATACATGTTCCTGACAGTAGTCTCTACATAATTTGTGTTTTTATTTCAGTCAGATAAGAAATCTGGTTGCTATGGCAACTTAAAGTTTCGATAGACTTAAAACGGTAAAAGTGGAAATTGGCTATTTTTTTCTGGTCCAATCGCAGATATTTGAATTCTATTTTTGCAGAAATGTTTATAGAGTAGTCCTCTACAGTTTGGTTGACTTTTGTCCTAATCCTTTATTTTGATTGGTTGGTGGGGCCCCATAAAGGGCATTTTTTTAAATAAATATTTGGTTAATATAGCAGATATCAGGTGAGCGTTTACAGGACCGTTGGTCCTCTGGTTTAGTATACGTGTCTGCTTGTCGGTTTTTGGAGTGGGAATTTCGTTCTGAATATGCCATTTCCTGATCATTGCATTACATACGTGGCTTGTCCCAAAAGTCCCGTTACACATACATTTTATTCTGAACGCATAGCAGGAACCAACAACAGTTACTCATGCAGAATAATTGGCCATATTTTAACTTATTTTACTGTACAAAATGATACTCACTTCAATGACCTCACTGCTACAGTTAGCTTGGTGTACCTTACGTAGGCATGACCGGAGCAAGTCAAATTATACAAAATGTTTTCGTAATTTCTATTTTTCGCAATCTGCTAAATCAAAATAGGTATAATGTGATCATTTAGAAAATCATATCAGCATAACTACTTTTCAGTGAGCATCATTTAGTGATAATGTTATGAAATTTGAGAACGATTTGATATTTGGGGAGACAAATAAAGAAGCTTACCTATAAAAGTTCAACGACAAAATTACGACGTCGGCAAAAACATTCGGAGCAAAAATACAGGGTCGTTATATTTAAACAGCTAAAATATGTTCTTTAATGGAAACCAAGCAAATATTTAGCTTGATATTAGTTGATGACTTCAATACTATAACACAACACCTACTTTTAAAACGATAAATCAGCTAAGAGTAATATTAATTGACCTAATATACATGGACAGTAGTTAACAGTGGATAGTATTTGTTAATCATTTTTATTATGCATGGCTGATTTTTATTACATTATTTTGACAATTTGCTTATAAATATTTTACTCAGACTACAGTATCGTTTAGCTAAATATAAATCTTATTTTGAAATAGATTTTTTAGCTCACCTGAGCCGAAGGCTCACAAGGTGAGCTTATAGGATGGCCATGATCCGGCGTCCGTCCGTCGTCCGTCGTCCGTCGTCCGTCCGTCGTCGTCGTCCACAATTTCAAAGATCTTCTTCTCTGAAACCGCTTGGCCAATCTAGTTGAAATTTTATGTGGAGCCTCCTTGGGTAGTGGCATTTCAAGTTTGATCGCGAAATCCAGGTCACATGACCAAGATGGCCGCCACGCCCATATATGGTAAAAACCCTTCAAAAATCTTCTTCTCCAGAACCGGTGGGCTGATTTCCACGAAACTTGGTATGTAGCATCGGGGACTTCAGCCCATCATAGTTTGATAAAATGATGACCCTTGGATGACCTTGACCTATTTTACGGCAAGGTCAAATTTGGAAACATAGGCTTTTACATGGTAAAAAGTGAAAACTATGGATTTTTTGAAAACTATTGCAGCCTGAGGCCTGAAAAGTGGTAGATGCAAACAACTAATGGAGTAGATGAAGGTATGTGATTAATTTAGGTCAAGGTCATCTCTTGACCTTGGCCAGTCTGTCGTCCATTCACACTTTTCAAAGATCTTCTTCTCTGAAACTGCTGGGCCAATCAAAGTGAAATTTTATGTGGAGCATCCATGGGTAGAGGAGATGCAAGTTTGATCGCGAAATCCAGGTCACATGACCAAGATGGCTGCCACGCCCATATATGGTAAAAACCACTCAAAAATCTTCTTCTCCAGAACCGGCAGGCCGATTTTCATGAAACTTGGTATGTAGCATTTGGGGCTTTAGCCCATCATAGTTTGATAAAATGATGACCCTAGGATGACCTTGACCTAATTTACGGCAATGTCAATTTCGGAAACATAGGCTTTTACATGGGAAAAAGTGAGAACTATGGATTTTTTGAAAACTATTGCAGCCTGATGCCTGAAAAGTGGTAGATGCAAACAACTAACGGAGTAGATGAAGGTATGTGATTAATGTAGGTCAAGGTCATCTCTTGACCTTGGCCAGTCTGTCGTCCATACACACTTTTCAAAGATCTTCTTCTCTGAAACTGCGCGACCAATCAAAGTGAAATTTTATGTGGAGCATCCATGGGTAGGGGAGACGAAAGTTTGATCGCAAAATCCAGGTCACATGACCAAGATGGCTGCCACGCCCATATATGGTAAAAACCACTCAAAAATCTTCTTCTCCAGAACCGGCAGGCCGATTTTCATGAAACTTAGTATGTAGCATCTGGGACTCCAGCCAATCATAGTTTGATAAAATGATGACCCTAGGATGACCTTGACATATTTTACGGCAATGTCAATTTTGGGAACATAGGCTTTTACATGGGAAAAAGTGAAAACTATGGATTTTTTGAAAACTATTGCAGCCTGATGCTTGAAAAGTGGTAGATGCAAACAACTAATGGAGTAGATGAAGGTATGTGATTAATTTAGGTCAAGGTCATCTCTTGACCTTGGCCAGTTTGTCGTCCATACACACTGTTCAAAGATCTTCTTCTCTGAAACTGCTGGGCCAATCAAAGTGAAATTTTATGTGGAGCATCCATGGGTAGGGGAGACGAAAGTTTGATCGCGAAATCCAAGTCACGTTACCAAGATGGCCGCCACGCCCATATATGGTAAAAACCACTCAAAAATTTTCTTCTCCAGAACCGGCAGGCCAATTTTCGCGAAACTTGGTATGTAGCATTTGGGACTACAGCCCATCATAGTTTGATCAAATGATGACCATAGGATGACCTTGACCTATTTTACGGCAAGGTCAATTTTGGAAACATAGGCTTTTACACGGGAAAAGGCGAAAACAATGGATATTTTGGAAACTGTTGCAGTCTGAGACCTGGAAGTTGCTAGATGCAGACAACCAATGGAGTCAATTGAGGTAAGTAATTAATGAAGGCCAAGGTCATTTCTTGACCTTGACCCAAAGTCATTTAAATATCAAAATTAAAATTATGGTTTTCTCATAAATCACTGGGTTTTGAAACTATTGTAGCCTGAGACCTGAAACTTTGCAGATGCAGACAACTTATGAATTCAATAAAGGTGTGTGAGTATTCAAGGTCAAGGTCATTTCATGATGACTTAATACTCCAGGATCAGGCTTCAGGTGAGCGTTCTCAGGACCAATGGTCCTCTGGTTTTGTTTGTACTGTATTTATCCAACCGGCAAAATATTAAGAAAAAATCAAAATTAACGGCAACGTCATTAGACATGCTCCGCTGAAGTAGGGGAACAAGGGTTCAAACCTCCACTGCATTTTAACAAATGCACGTAGCAGTACGAAAATTTGCCCCCAAATCCCTTAGATATAGTTCTTGGTGATCATAAGTGTTGTAAGCTCTGACTTGCTGTTATTGTGGCAAAACGTTGAATGTAATGGAACTTTTGGGACAACCCTCGTACTTTTACCTTTCGACAGTGAAATTCAAATCATCTTACTTATCAAGCTAAAATCGGGTTCCGGGTTATGTCACCTTGCGCTAATGAATGAATTCAACAGCAAAATATAATGACATTATCATTTTTAAGTAGGAGTGACAGCTTTCACAGCTGAGAAACACGTGGTATTGTTTACATACAAACCTATGAATGATCGGGTGACACACAATGAAAATCTGTCCAAAGTTGAGATGAGAAATTCGAGTTTTCTCCTATAACGTTTACTCAATTGACTGATAGATAGGTGCAGTCAATGCATAAATTGAGCATTTATTGAATGAAAGTAACATATTGAATCCAGGTTAGTTCGTTTTCGCAATCATTTCCACCCCATGAATATATAGTACTTCCAATACAGTAACATTGAAGTGTTTCCGAAAACGAAATAACCGGGATTTCGTATGTTACTTTCTTTAAATAAATGTTCAATTTCTGTATTGACTGCACCGATCTATCGCTGTAGGTGAAAATCTAACCTCACCTGCGTTCTCATTGTAGTGTATGTAACCCGATCATTTATCCGTTTGTATATAAACAGTACCACGTGATTGTCAGTAGTGGCTTTGTCATGACACACCTTGAAATGTAAAACAAAGTACGTATATGTACATGTAAGTTATAGTTGTATGTAAATCATTTTATCTATATGCAAAATTAACATCATCAGTTTAATGATGGTAAAATATCAGGAGCCAGTTGTTCAAAACTTCGTTAGCTTAACATCATCGTTTAGACCTCAACTCGTTAAGTAAATGCCGATACATGAGCAAATACACTATTATTTTATGTTGATAAAAGTATTCTCACATTTTAACATTTTATCAACAAAAATATTACAGTGTGTTTTTAATATTTAATATTTAACGTTAACTAACGAAATCGTTAATTTTGAACAACTGGTACAGGTAGCAATTAAATGGGAAGGGGGATATTTTTGGGTGTTATATTGTACCTACATGTATAGGTGAGTTTAATAAAAGTCTATTATTGGCTTGTAATCAAGACGCATATAAAGTAATTTAATACATTATATTGACACATCTTTCTTCCTGGTAATTTTTGAAACGAATATCAGTTGACCATTGTTAATGTGGTTTGTATTTTGGGTTTTCAATAAAAATCGATTCAGGAACAACGAAGTTACTCAACCTGAAATGTAATAATTTGAGAAAACTCGTGGAATAAAACAAGCAGAATAAGGCAGTTTAATATGGTAAACAATTTTGAAATTATCGAATGCAAGGAAGTTTCATGTACCGGTTTAGATTTATTTAAAACAGTAAGTATAATATCTGCTTCATTTGTTTTTTTTTGTTTTTTTTTTTTGTTTTTTTTTTTTGTTTTTTTTTTGTTTTTTTTTTTTTTTTTGTATACGATTTCTTTAATTCTGTTTCGATTGGTGTATAAAATAAAACTGGCTTTACAGGGATATACACTTGTTTTAATTTGGATCGAAAACATAGATTGTGGGTACTCGTTAGAACCGCTTCGCCGAGTTGCTTCTAACGTGTACCCACAATCGATTTTTTGAATAAGAATAGTTCACTTTTTTCAATGGAAAATTATCGGTTTGCAGAGATTAAAAACAAGAAAGTGTTTTTGTAATGTTTCAGCTGAACCAGATGTGGGGGAAGTCAAAATTTTAGCCACCGTCAACGATTTGACGATGAATGAACTAGTTCCTGACCATGACTTTCCCCTGGAATCATTGGTAGCGCTTGAAGAACAGATCAGTCGACCGAGATGGGTCGTACCTGTTAAGCCTAAAGAAGAGCTAGATATTCTATTGAACGCTGCGGTGGAATTATGTCGAACAGGATTGGACATAAAGAGCGAACACTGTCAGAAATTCTTCAGGAAAGGATTGAAAACATCTTTTGAAAAGCTTTTTACGTCCGAATGGGTTCATGCTTGGAAAAATATAATTCAAGACCATATCTTTGAAAGAACAAAAACACTTATTGAACTCTGTGTCGCGAAGCTTTCACAGAACACTCTTCCAGACGAGGGTTGCCTGCCTCTTTTAGACTCGCTAGCAGTCGCATTCTCGCCAGAATGTGAATTTCACAAAGTGAATCGTTTAAAATGTCAAACCATCTCAAAATCAGATGATGCCGTATTCGCGAAGCCGGTCATTGAATGTGATCCAAAGGGCTGGTTAGTTGATTTTGTAAACTTATTTGGTGAAAAGAATGGTTTTGATATAATGTTAGAAATATTTTCGAAACCAGATCTGCCTTCTGTTCAGGTTATTGCTGCGCTTCTGAAACCGTGTGGACTTTGTAGTAATGTTTTAACAAAGCGGACAATGGTTAAGTATTTATTGCCGATAATGGGTTTCTTATATGGTTTATCGGACGAGGAATTAAAGGAGCTGTGGCAATCTGACGAATTGTCTACGATATTACTTGCTTTAGAAGAAATTTTGTACGCTTGTCCTGAAGGTAATGCAGAAACTATTCTTGATTTAAAGAAAATACAGCAAAGAATGAGGGTGAAACTGAACCTAACAATTAATCAAAGTAAACTGGAGTCCGAAACTGTTGGTGGTATAAACGATAGTTCGAACGACGACAAGGTTATGATTGAATTTACGAAGGAACAGATAAGGCCTTTTGCCGATACATTTACGTGTATCATTTGCCTTGGAATTCAAGACAAACCAATGTTTGCGACCTGTTGTCGTTCACTCATTGCGTGTAAATCATGCCTTGATCAGTGGTGTAGCATGCATACACTTTCAAGGTGTCCAAAGTGCAGGGCACAGACAACGAAAGAATCTGCTGTCAACATAGCAAGTATGAGCGATGTCATAAATGAATTACCATTAAATGATATGTCAAACGGCAAAGTCGAAATTGAATTTACGAAGAAACAGATAAGGACTTTCGATGATACATTTACGTGTATCATTTGCCTGGGAATTCTGGACAAACCAATGTTTGCGACCTGTTGTCATTTGCTAATCGCGTGTAAATCATGCCTTGAACAGTGGTATAGAATGAGTGCAAGGTGCCCAAAGTGCAGGGATAACAATGCGCAAAATATGGCTTTTGAAGTAGCAGGTATGAATGATGTGATAAATGCTTTACCATTACTCAAAGCAAGTTCTACTTCATCATCCATTTAATTACAAAATACAAGGTATGACAATTCAGGTTAAAGCTGGCTTATTAAACCATTTGTATTGTGAATAATAGTATAAACATATTTCTTTCACATGGGTGTTTGTATAATAGTATAAACATTTCTTACACATTCGTGTTTATTAGTTGTAATGGATTTCTGAGACATATCACACACACTGGTACATGCTACGTTTTATGGTGCACGGCGTAGTAATGCAAATAGAAAGAATGTACCCGCGGTGATCAATAAGCAATGCGATGACCACTGGGGCTTAAACAGTGCCTCAGATTACTAGGGCAAGCAACTGATCTCTTATTGCATCAGGAAAACATGTCCATGGAATGTGTAACTCCTTATACCCTACTTTTATACAGTAAAAGTGGGGTATACAGTGGTATACCTATTTTTCTTATTTTTGTTCCAAAACATAGCTTGGTAATACTCGTTAGAACCGCCTCGGCGAGGCGGTTTTAACATGCACCCACAATCAGTGTTTTGAGCAAACATATTTTAAAATTACCAGAAGTTTTTCAATGAAATTTTCATTTTTTAATGCTATAAAAATTCTCTGTATATTACATGGGCTAGTTATCGTAATGTACGTCCGAAGTTGCCTTGATGCCATGAGTAATACCCTAGACCGTATTTTAATCGTTTGACTAAAGCCACGCCACAAGAGGGTCAGTATATCGTTCTACTGCGAACTTTCCTAAGACGAAGCGAGATTTACTTTAAGGCTCTATTTCTTGATTGAAGATGGCCTGTTAGCCATATACCAATAAGTCTCCTAAAAGAATGGAAAGTCATCGATGAACAGAATACACCCCATTCTAAAAAATCAAATTAGGTGTTGGTGTGAAAGTTATGTAATTTTACACCATAGAAACGTGGCCATTTTGAAGACACTTTTTTTTTTTTTTTTTTTTTTTTTTTTTTTTTTTTTTTTTTTTGCAAGTAGGTGGTTCTTGCGACTTAACTAGCCTCGCAGAGGCGGTTCTAACGAGTACCCACAATCTATGTTTTGCCCAGTTTTACTATATAAAAGTTGGGTTTAAGGGGGTATATATTGCACGGACATGTTTTCCTGATGTTATTATTATTTTGCGCATTATGGCCAACAGTTCTTTCAAGGGAATCATTGCACGGCAGTTCCGATTTTGTGAGTAGTTTACATAGAGAACAGTATTTTGATTTAATCATCAATATGGTCCGTGAATATAAACCTGTCAATGAACTTTCCTTTTCGTTTCTTCTCATAGTCTATAACGTCAAGTACGGGGTCACCCTTTCCTCTATGAGAGCGCAGAGTCAAAGCTTTGTTGTCGGCATTTCCCCTGATGACCAACACTCCGTCATCAGTAAACCTTCTATCGACCATTTTTGGTTTAAAGGCATAGAAACTATCCAAGGCGCTGTCCCAACCACCCTTCATTAAGTAGTCTCGCCTCCGGCGTCCAACAGAGTAAGCAGGTGTAGCCATGGCAACAAGACGTTTAAGGATTTCTTCCGCGAAACTGCGTTTATATCTTGGAACTATCTCGAACCTTTCAGAGTCGTCCGATTGTTTCCATTCCACACCAGAATAGACGCCACTTATTGTCAGAACCGTCATGCTAAGAAATGTGAGCGTGCCCATCTTCGACCTGTTGAAGTATTTTAAAATGATTTGTGGTCATAAATGAAACCCAAACATTTATCTATTGTTTACAACAAAATTGGGCTTTCAAGCACAAAACATTGTTTTATGCAGCAGTTGATTGTCGTTTTACTGAGAAAACACCTCTTTTATTATGATTATGGCAGCCATCTTGGCCACCATCTTGCCTCATAATAATAGCGTGGAGGTCAAACCTTAGGAAAATCTTTTTAATTGTGTTTACAGCATAAAATGAGCATTTCAAACACAAAACAATGGGTATATTCAACACTGGGATGTTGTTTTCTTGTTTATGGCGACCATCTTACACGCCATCTTGATTTTTTCAAAACGCTCAATGATGCCAGGGTGGCATCATGCAGTTTCTGAACTAGCATGGCCTAGAAACCACAATAAAATTTTATGCGGCACCATCTTCCAGGTTATACTGATGGCTACTGGACATCGAAATCTTTATTCTTGACCAGCCCATCATTCGGAAGAAATCAGGCATGGTCCTGAAGCTTAATACTCTGAGCTATGCCAGAGTCGACATAGGCACCCGACGTACGCCCCTTCCCTGAGATTCTGAAGTTCGACAAATGCATTCTGTTTAAGAAAAAGTGAATAGATTGGAATTACTCATTCGCCACTTATGCATCTACACACATCTAGGGCACAAAATTCGTTTACATCATCCGAGCAACAGTAACTCTTATATGAGCCTGTGTGTGAGAAAACCAACAATTGTGGTTTCCGACCAGGTCCGACAGAAACCAGGCTGTACAGTCACAGAAGAGAGCTAGAAGCTTGAAACTTTGGATATAAGTAGAAGTGGAATTGTACTATCCGTGTGGCGAAAACAAAGGCGTTGATCAGCTTTTTTATTATTATTTTAAAATCGTAAAAAACTTACGATGGATCTCAAAATGAAATCTTACCTAGCAGCTCGCTTTTTCGTAGTCTGTCTGTTAAATTTAACCATTCCATAAAAGTGCACAGAAACCTGATGCGTTCTATGGTAATTAAATAACAACATAATAAATTGAGCCGCCTCGTGGGAAAACCAACAATGTGGTTTCCGAACAGGCCTGACACAAACCGGCCTGTACAGTCACAGAAGACGGCTACAAGCTTGAAATTTTGGATTTAGAAAGTAGAGGAATTGTACTATCCATGTAGCGAAAACAAAGGCGCTGATCAGCTTCGCGGTTACCGCGAAGCTGATCTGCGTCTTTGTTTTCGCATAAGCAGATTGTTGGTTTTCCCATGAGGCGGCTCATATCATGGCTATCCGTGTCTGTAGGTGACCATCTGATCTCGGGTTAATCTATTTTAAGTATCACAACCACATCAAATTACACAGCATTCCGTCGTCCTTTTAGGGGGGGGGGCCTGTGTAGGTCAGGTCAACACAGAGTAATGCCAAGACGAAAGGTAACAGTAAGTGCACTTGATGTGCACGCCGACGAAGTGCACTTTAATTGCAATGTTTGACAGTGATAAATGCACTTACTTGTACACTCCATGTATACAAGGGTGTTACCTTCGTCTTGGCATAACTACTTTTATTATCTTCAAAACAAGTGGGTGATTTTTAATCATAGATACACCCCGTTTTGGTGTCGATTTTTATGTTGGTTGCACCTTTTGTACTTATTGTTTTATTTTTATTTGATACAGGAGACTATATGTCATCTTTTAGGGAAAAGTCTGCTCTGTTCTTCTCTTTGTATAAGTACCTAATTGTCATTATAGGATTTCCACTTGAGGTTTTAGCTCTATGTAATATACAGATGTTTTTCAGGTTGTAAAAAGTGGAAGTTTTTTGTAGAAAAGTTTTGATACACGTACTTTTCTTATTTTTTGCTCAAAGCATAGATTGTGGGTACAAGTTAGAACCGCCTCGGCGGGGCGAGGCGGTCATACGGAGAAATATTGAGCCGATACCTTACCTGTAATTCAGTTTATTGCCGATAAAAATTGTACATAAATGAATAGGACATTGACTTTCAATGTTTAATTAAAACTTAATTACGGCAGATATCAAATTTGTTCTTTCGGAATATTGTAATTTAATGTATTCCTGATTTAATGGATATTGTTTCGTTAAATTATCTTGATTTTTTGAATGGACAAAATCAAAATTTAAAAAGGTCCTGTTTGGTCGCATCATTTCTTATATCTGATATACAAAAAGTGTAAAATCTACCAAAGGTGCTTTGGTTAAATGCCAAATATATCGTTTCCAAAACCTTTTTTCTAAATTTGTTCTTTCGGATTATTCATCAGAAGAAAATGATCTTTCTAAAGACATGCTTAACTTCAAAATCAAGCGACATTTGGCGTGGACAAATTGCGTGTGTTTTATAGCTACTTTGATTTTTTTTTTCTAATTTCCGTAAATCAATAGTTTTATCGGCAAATCCCGTAAATCGGGCGGAGAATTACGAAATACCTGTGCATAAGCGTCTGCTATTTCGCATAAAGGTGTAATACTTCTTTTCCTTGTTATTTATTTATTTATTTATTTATTTATTTATTTATTTATTTATTTATTTATTTATTTATTTATTTATTTATTTTCTTTAACATGGAGATTACTTATTTACACAAAAGAAAAAAAATAAAAAGTCCTTTTTTCTCACCTCGAATGATACTCGATTTAAAATTTATAAAAGATGCAACACAATGATCGCGATTAACTTTTGAGTATAATTTTATAAACATTACATATCCTCACAGAATGTGACACCTCTGAACAACAAACGCATTGTGCATTGTAAGAATGCACATCAACATTATTGTCGTAATTGCAATTGGTCCAATTTAAGTTTGCATTTCACACCTAAGTAACACTTTTTACTCAATCTGATCTGAGATAAAGATGTATCTTTATCTCAGATCTGATGACCAAACAATAGCGTCTCCGTGTCCCAGTTTGAACAAAGCAAAAACCGACATAGAAATTCTTAATTATCTTCATTCAAATCTCTCTCTCTCTCTCTCTCTCTCTCTCTCTCTCGTTAAAGCTGCAGAAAAACACTGAAACTGTACACTGTTTTCAATGAAATTAAGATTTGTTTTTACTGTGATGCTACTTTTTACGCTGATTCGTTCTTATTTTCTTATTTTATTTCTGCTCTCAGCCACGGTCTAGATCATCCCGTTGAGTTTTCTGGAATCGCATATTCATTCATTCATTCTCAGTCACAAGTCGCAAGATACATCAATTCATTATTTTATGTTTGTTTTTTTACTTTTTAAAAATTCATTAAATGTTTTTTGTTGTTGTGTTTTTTGTTTTTTTTTATCAAAAGATTAGTACTAGATCTATAATTAATATTACACAAAAATGCAGATATTGACGATACGATTTTGAACAGTTCAGTGGCGCATCAATGTTGTTTTAGTTAATCTATGACCTAAGGGTATGATTTAAAGCGTGACTGATTTTATGACATGCAGTCTCGGATTATAAAACCTTAACCATTTCACATTCTAGCCGCGGATTGAGAAAACCGGTATTAGCGGTTTTCCGACCAGGTCTGACACTAACCGGCTTGTATGTTACAACATTTTTTTTTTTTTTTTTTTTTTTTTTTTTTTCTTGTTGTTGTTGTTGTGTTGTTTAAAAAAAAAAAGATTAATACTATAATTCAATATTACACAAAAAATGCGACACGATTTTGATCACGATCATTGGCGCATCAATGTTGTTTTAGTTTATCTATGACCTAGGGGTATGATTTAAAGCGTGCCTGATTTTATGACATGCAGTCTCGGATTATGAAACTATACCATTTCACGTTTGAGCCGCGGTGTGAGAAAACCGGTACTAGGGGTTTCCGATCAGGTCTGACACAAACCGACTTGTGTACTACACCATTTGGCAAGAAGCTTGAAAATTCGGATTGAGGAAGATAAGGAATTGTATTACCCGTGTAGCGAAAACAATGGCGCTGATCAGCTAGGCAACTGCTACACAGCTGACCCGAGCCTTTGTTTTTGCATAGTTAAATTCCGGTTTTCGCATGACGCGGCTCATTTGTAATGGAAGGTGTACCTGTTATATAAATATTGCGGAAAATGCAAGGAGTCGATCAGCCTGTGCACTTGAAAAACTTGTCCAAGCGAGGTTTGACGGATTCAAAAGCAAACCGGTCTACGCATACATAAATACTTGAAAATGGAAATAAAGATTAAGCTAGTGATGAGGCTGCGAGGTGGTTCTAATATGTGCCCACGTAGCGCGTAGACTACTCTAAGGTTTGAGATTGACCTACTTTCAAGACAACTCATACACCTCTCTACAACTGCAACTGCACGTCTGAGTCTAGTGGCTTGACCATCGTGTTAGTAGGATTCCGTGTCGTTTCGCCAAGGACCGTGTAAACATCCAAAACACCCATGCAAACCTCCCTTTGGTTGGTAACATTTGTACCAATGGTGCAGTAGGTACCAAAAAGGGGGCAAATTGTTAGATTCGTGGAACTGGTGCATGATTGCATTCTATCTAAGCAACATTGGAATGAAATGAACCGACGGTATTGTGACGCTATATGGTCAGGTATGAAAGCTTTGACCACGCCCCACTTGCCGTGTAGCCAATTACATTCTATCCAAGCCACAATGGATTGAAATGAACCGACAGTATTGTGACGGTCGATTGTCAGGTATGGATGCTTTGACTGCGCAGCGTTTTATTTCTGTTCAGTCACATGAACCACGATGGAATGGGAGTACGGTCAGATTCTTTGACATTCTAGTTTATATATGCGAAGCGTAGACCAAGCTTTTTGTTAAAGCTTATACTTGTAAGAATAATATCAAATAATTTCTACATTTACAATTTGAGCAAAATCTGTATATTGCATGGGCGTGTTTTCGTAATGCTTACATTTAATATGTAACATATTTCATATACTCATAGCACTTATTTTGAGGAAGCAATAAATAAATAAATAAATAAATAAATACATGAATAAATAATCAAATAAAAATAATACAACTAAATGCTTACAGTACAAACTGGTCCATGAGTTTAACCGCGACGATGCGATTGTCACGGGTACCCACAATGTGCATTTGAATGGGAAAAACACGAGTTTTCTTTCATTCGAAATCGTGTTGTTTTTTTTTTTACCGTCATCAAAGCCACACATTTTGTATTTCTTATATTTTCATATTATTTCATAGTCGAAGTTTTGAGTTCATAAATTTTTAAGACAATTTATGATCAAATTTTATGGTTGCCCTCGGGCTAAAGTTACACAGGTAATTTTACGGACAGAGGCGCCAAGTAAATCGTAAATCACCGGAAAGAACCGAAGATGATTTACCTGTACCACTAATCCCCTAAGCTGATAATACGATAAGACGCGCTGAGGAGACTTTTTCCACATGTCTAACGAGTACCCACAATCTATGTTTTGGAGCAAAAATAAGGCGAGTCGGTTCTAACGAGTACCCACAATCTATGTTTTGGAGCAAAAATAAGAAAAATGGGTATACCCCTGCATACCCCAGTATTGCTATATGAAAATGGGGTATAAGGGGTATGATATTACACAGACAGGTTATCCTGATAGGGTGGGACTTTGGTTCTGATGATCCTAGTCATAACTTACTTAACATCACGAAAACATGCCCCCTTATACCCCACTTTTATAAAGCAAAACTGGGGTACGCAGGGGTATACCTACGTAATTTTCTTATTTTTGCTCCGAAACATAGATTGTGGGTACTCGTTAGAACTGCATCGGCGAGGCGGTTCTAACGTATACCCACAATTTATGCTTTGAGCAAAAATAAGAAAATATCAAAAATACTGAAAGTTTTCATTTTTTACAACTTTACAAATCACTGTATATTGCATGGACATATTTTCGTAATGTACACCTTTCGGACGATCAAGAAAGTACATAAAAACACTGAATCGAGAAAAAACATGTGACTTACCTGTCAAAGCAAACATAACTTACTGCCTATTTTCTCCATCATAATCATAACAATAATACATACGTTTGTAGCATCATGTACATGTATATGTGCGTACGGGAGTGTCTTTGAGTGTGGTGAAGTGCATTGATATTTGCTACAATTAACGAATGAAAATAAACAAGAAAAGATATGACCCAAAGTGTCATATCAATTGACTCAATTATGAAGAAGATGTTGCAGTTACTCTTCTATAAGGCCGAAAAATGTTTCTCAGGCCCCTCCCTCATCTGTTTTAAACGCCCCTCATCTTTTCTTATGGCTCAAATAAAAAATGGCCTCTTTTTGCAGATGTCAGATGTGATATTTAAATATTATTTCATGTGTTAACTGATTTTAACACAAGCTTTTTGGGTAGAAATGTATAAAAGCTGTTCAAAATAAATCATTTACATAATTTTGTACATAAATTCCTTCAAATATGGTTCAGACGTGATAATTTGTAGTAGTCTATACTTGGTATTGATCGTTTTGTCAGAAAATAAAATAAAATGGTGGCCTCGTTTGATTTTGAAGAAATGAAAAATAAAATAAAGAACCTGCCTCCTTCATTTCTATCTCCTCTCAAAAGTGGCATGAGAATTCATTATATTGATTTGTTTGGCCTGAGTGTGACATAATTGTAAATGTATTAAGAAGCATTTGTGCCTAGATGGTATATGACAGTTTAATTCAAGTGACATATGCTTCTCACATATTGAAGAATTTGAAATTTTCTTTTTCAAAAAATGGACACATCTTATAGTTTCAAATGCACCTGCATGATTGTTGTGGACTGTTATTTATCCTCTTTGACAACTGATATTGAGATGTTGGAAAACCACAAACTGATAACCTGCTATTTGATAACCTGTTTTCCCACCTCGGTTTTTTGGAGTGGGAATCTTTTTCTGATTGCGCCTTTTCCTGATCTTTGCCTACTTGTACCTTTTTGTAATGTCTAGTTCCGAAGATGATAATGGTAAATATACATGATGGGCATTGCTCCTTCCTTGGTAATGTAAGTTGTGGCATTGATTTTTGTTGCCCTTTGTCCCAGTCAACAGCTATGGTCATATTGAGACGTTGCCTCAATTTTATGGGACTTCTAATTAACTTTGGAATGATTTGATGTATATGAAATGTGCTCAAAATATGAGCTGCCGCATGGGAAAACTAACAATCTGCATAGGCGAAAACAAAGGCGCAGATCAGCTTCGCCTTTGTTTTCGCTACACGGTTAGTACAATTCCTCTATTTCTAAATCCAAAATTTCCAGCCTCTAACCATCTTTTGCGACTGTGCAACCCGGTTTGTGTCGGTTTGCTTTCAAATTGTCAAGTGGCACAATTGACCAAACAATTGATTTTCATTAACATGGTTATAATTTTATTCCCAAAAATAACAATTTCGACAAAAAACAGTCTTTCAAAAACGGACTATTTTGTCCTTTGGACGCATATCTATAGGACTTTGCCAAAACATAATGCCATCTTGAATAACGTTATTGAGGGAAGAGCTTTGAGTCATAAAACTGAGATCCTTTCAAAAGACTATTTTATATATTAAAGAGAAAAGTGATGGGTCATACCACGGGTTCGGCTACTTAAGTCTCGTCACTAAGTGACCTTTTAGATTTAGCAAATAAAATTTAAAATGAGATCCTTTAAGAGCAGTGAACATATTAATGAGAAAGAGGTCAGTCTTACTACGGTTTCGGTTACTCTAGGTTTGCCAGTGAGCCTTTAGATTTGGCAACATGGGGTCAATGGAATTATTGTAATATTCTGCAGCTTTCAACATAACAGGGTAGTCGAAACAAAAGCTAGTATTGTCAAAGTGGGGCCAAAACTATTGAATGTCGTTTAGAAAATGAATTTAAACTGATGATAACTTTCTGATTTCTCAGAATATCCTCGCCGAAGGATCAAAAGGAAAATATAATCTGCATTAAGGTGGCTCGATACAAATTTTTGTTGATAAATAAATCTATGATTTTTGGACAGCTAAAATATAGGTGGAATGCTACTCAAAAAGCAAAATATTTGTGGGGGTATCCATGTTTTTTTTTAAAAGTTACGGATTTTCAAAATTGAAAATAATAGACTTTTTGAAATATTTTCAATTTCACTTTTCACGGAATAGATCTAAAATATGTAAACGGAATGTGCTTGTCGTACACTGCGATCATATAGTCCCGACAATTAGTATCCATATGTAACATTTTTAAAAGTTTAAACTTGAATGTAAAAAGTTATTATTTCCCTTTCAATACCAGCTGGATCTGAGTCAGATGACGCATTTTAGTTAAAGAATTTAAAACATCTGTTCAATTATCAACAATTTTTAAATCAAAAAGAATAAAACAAGCAATTTTGATGCATTTTCATTTTCCATTCTTTTTACTTCTTCTATTGACGGGATATACAAATTTCTTCAACCATATGATTTAAACAAACAATTTTTATGCATTTTCATTTTCCATTCTTTTACTTCTTCTATTGACGGGATATGCACATTTCTTCAACCATATGATTTTCATCACAATATGTGTAATCTATAAATAACGATAACTCCTGCTTTATGAGCTCATTACAGTTGTCTTATTGGAAAAGGTCCCTTAGGACCTTTTCCACAGTGTTTACTTTGAATATGAAGAAAATTGTACCCATGATCGACTGCTCTCTCTCAATTACGCGTTTTGTCACATAAAGCGCTAAATAAAAACTAGTGAACCCGTCTATGTTGACTAGACAGTTCACCGCAAACAATTTAATTTATCCATTGTTGACACTCCCTGTCAAAAAGCGTTAAATATCTAGCAAGCAGTCTCGATCGTGGCGACTTCTTATCATAGCGCATCTAAGTTAAGATCGTAGATACCCTGATGAGGGGAACATAAACTATAGGAACTCTAGATGGCTGAATTTTAGTTCATCACATCGGACCCATGAGTCTCTCTCCGGTAGTGTGGCTGCAAGTCAAAATTCAGAACTCTGTCACACATTGGCTGCACTGCAAAATGGTTTTCTACACTGTGACATACCGACATATTTGATTGTAATCGTGTTCTCTTTAGAATTAGCTTTGATTCTGTAACATCAGAAATTTTAGTCAATGCCTTGAGTGACAGATACACACACTGGTCAAGCGTTCATAACATGAAACGATATTTATACGAAACTGAAACGTGTGGGAATCGAAATTAATGACAAACCAGAGAATCAACAACACTGAAATCTGGAGCAAAAGGAAGCTCTTATATCAAACTGCTGCTGACCTTTTCATTGGTTTCTTTTTAAAGAAGCCAACTTGTTTATTACTATCGACAGCCCTTAAAAAAAGATATTTTATCTTCAATAAAGAATTGAATTGAATATTGGCACCTGATCTCAATCCGTTTTGGGGCTTCATGCCAGCATAGCTCGGATTTGTCCTATGTTTATATGGATTTAGATTGGGGCCGGAGATTCTTGTCTGTTGCTTGGCCCACCGGGGTTCAACTAGTGTTTGCTCCGGGTTTCAGTAAGTTATTCGGCGCCTATGATGATCTCCATCGTCGGGCAGCTTACTGAATCTGTTGAGTCCTCGTTTTTGATTAATTAGGGTGGTTATCATGATTTATTTGTTTGTCCGCGATAATTCATTGACTAGATAGAGATTCACCACGAGGACCGAACAACTAAATGTTGTGAATCACTGCAGAAGATGAGGGTGAGGTTAGGCGCTTGTAAAACAAGTTTAACCCCCCCCCCTCCCAGTAATTTATATTACTGATCGTTCCAATGTGATACGTCTGTTGTGGTTCCATTTGTTTTATGTTTTGGAGTCGATTTTTGTGCTGTTGGAACCTTATGCGCGTTTTAATATTTCTATTTACTTTCGGATAACTGAGTAACCGCCAATTTGGAAATACATGCTCACTCGGCTTAAGAAATGTTATCTAAGTATAAGTACCTAATTGTCAATTTGGTTTTTCCCAACGTGGTTTTTGGAGTGGGGGTTTCTTTCTGATTGCGCCTTTTCCTGATCATTGCCTACTTGTACCTTTTAAGTGAGCTTGGACCTAACATCAGCCGTCCTGCTTTAATTTGACAATTCTTATTGATACAATACATGCAACAAATAATTGTATCCATATGTCTCTCGATTAACTTAGCCTACAATTCTTATTTCATTTGACGAAACAATTCATCATGCAAGTAAAGTAACAGGAATAAGATTTGTTCGTGAAAATTTGAAATTGGCTTATATAGCACTCCAAAACTTCCCCCATTAAATACATTATGTTCCTACTTAATGTAACAGAAGAAGGGACATTAAAGGGAGTTTACCCATAAATTCAGAGTCATTCAGAAAATTCGTTATGGCCCTTGAATATAAATCTGTCGATATATTTTCCTTCTCGATTCCTCTCATTGCCAATTACGTCAAGTATGGGGCCATCCTTTCCTCCATGGGAGCGTAGAGTCAAAACTTTGTTGTCAGCCACTCCTCTAAAGACAAAGACTCCATTATTAGTAAATCTTCTTTTAACCATTTTTGGCTTGAAGGCATAGAAACTATCCAAGGCACTTTCCCAGTCGCCCTTAATTAAGTAGTCCCGCCTTCGGTGTCCAATAGAGGAAGCCGGTGTACCGATAGCAACAAGACGTTTCAAGATTTCCTCCGCAAAACTGAGTGCGCGTTTATATCTTGGGACTATCTCAAATATTTCGTGGCCATTTTCAGAGTTGTCGGTTGTTAAGGAAGGATCTAATTGTCTCCAACCCCCACCAGAACAGGCGCCACTTATTGTCACAACCATCATGATAAGCAATGTGACTGTGTCCATTTTCAACCTGTTGAAATATTCAAGTGGATCATAGAGCGTCGAAATGAATAAACTTGCAGCCCATCGTTTGTAGGAAATCGACAAGCCTGGTTACGGTGAACCTGACGAAGACACCAACAATATACATATATCTCCCTAAATAATGTTTTACTGAACTTGTAAACCGCTTATG
The DNA here is from genome assembly GCA_964017185.1 of Rugalucina vietnamica. Classification (NCBI taxonomy): domain Eukaryota; kingdom Metazoa; phylum Mollusca; class Bivalvia; order Lucinida; family Lucinidae; genus Rugalucina; species Rugalucina vietnamica. The sequence continues at coordinate 57,140,435 of OZ024873.1, forward strand.
GTCTGTGCCTACCCAAGAAAAGTGATTTAAGTCAAACCATACATACATGTAAGTCTACTTGGTTTACTTGGCTGGTTATATTCTAAAGCACAATTTGGGTGTCCTGCAACTCTAATGGTGGGTAGAAGTCCCATAAAGTGGAGGTAACGCTCCGACATGACCATATCTGTTAACTGGGATGTAAAGCATCAATTCAAACAAACAAAATTATGTTTGTGTAATTTTCGCTTTTCAACAAACTGCACAATTTTAAGTGGACTATCGGCACTTTTAAGATGTATAAAATGGAATCTTACCTACCAAGGTAGCTTTTTTTGTATTCAGTGTGTTAAATAATCAATGCACAAAGAAACATGATATGTTCTATGGCAATTTAATACCAGCTTATACATGTATGTATCCATGTGTTTATGTGACCATCAGATCTCAATCTAGCATCAGGAAAACATGTCCGTGTAAAAAATACCCACTTATACCCATTTTTGTATAGCAAAACTGGGGTATCCAGGAGTATATATATTTTTCTTTATTTCTTTTTTTCAAAACATAGATTGTGGGTACCCACAATATATGTTTTGAGAAAAAATATTGAAATTATCAATTTTTTTCCAATTAAATTTACAAATTTTGCTTTTGCAAAAAATCTCTGTACATTGCATGGGCAAGTTTTCGTAATGGTCTATATAAAGCATATATCCAATCACCTTTTAAGGATGGGGCGGTCGGTGTTACATCGAGTTCTTAACCTTCTTGTTAGAATTCTGTCTTCCAAACTTGTGCATGGATTTTGACCCTATATCTTATATTTAACAGTGCTTAACGAGCAAAAACAATCTTGAGATCATGACGGCGTTTGTGTATTTTTGTTCATTAAATTACTACAAATGGGGGTGCTATTTTAACATCATGCATGCAATTATGCTAACAAGTAGGCTTAGAAAAATTTCGTGTAGCCAAAACGTTTTCATTACTACGTTTCTCTACATGCAAATCATCCTCCGTTGAATGCACCTGTCACTTCTTCGGTGTTGTTATCTATAGGAGCATTCGGTGAAATGTTTGTTATCTTCTACTGTATCATCCACATTTTCAACGGTTCCGTTTGTTGCCACATAGACTATTGTCACATAGATGTTGGAGGGGGAGAAGCATTGGCCTTATTTTCACAAGAAAAAAAATGATATTCTCTCCAGATTCCCTTATCAAAGGAAGCATCCTTTATTATCGGTCAGTAGTTTGTTCGTAGAAAACCAAGGTAATATCGGCAATTATTAGTATTAGATTTATGAAAATACACCTAAATGTTCGGTTATTACAATATTTATTGATATATTGCTGATCGATGTAGTTTGATATCTGGATGTCTGTATAGGAGCCAGGTGTGGATGTTCTATTACTTTACTTTTACTTTCCTATGATGAAAGCATAATAGTTCGAGAATAATATTCTAGGATTATAAAACGATACTACGTAAGTAAATGTTCTTGTATAAATATGAAGGGGGTTTTGAAAAGGCTGGTATACGATGAAATGAATCTTCACACTGCAAAATAATGAATAAAAAAATCATGAGAATAAATATATATAAAATAAGAAGAAAAACAACAACGTCCGTATCCATTCGGTATAGACGTAACGATGCCATGTTCAGTCAAAAAGGACCTGTGAAAATCAACTGTCACGCTTTTTTCGTTAGTGTACAATCGCTTAACAACTGTCGAAGGGGTCATTTTGAAACATGAAAGAAATCAGCGTTTTTGACAATTTTCATGCGAAACTGTACGGACCACATTTTTCTTGAGCAGCAAACACATAAAAAACGACTTTCCCATTCCCAATATACATTTCATTCAATAACACAAAATAAAGAATATGGTTGACATCTGCAGTGACGTCGATGACGTGATCATGTGACGTTGAACGCCTAAAATATTCAATTTACGATTAACAAAAATCAGTGGCGATTTCTGGCATTGAGCCGTAGTTTTTAACATTGCATTTTGCATACACACGCATACCCCAGTTTTGCTATAAATATAAAAGTTGGGCGTAAGGGGCTATCATTGCATGAACAGGTTTTCCTGATGCATCGTTTCGACAAATCACGAGCCCAAATGTGCGAGGCACCGATAATGCAATTTTATACCCCGAGACAAGAACCGACCGTGCATGCGCACTAAAATCTTGCATTTGATAGCAAAGAAACATGTTCGAGTCATTTTGATGTTGATTGGGTACAAAATTTTTCACATGATTAGCCGATGGAGCGAATAATATAATATTTCCTAAAAAAATGGTCTCTTTGGAGCATAAAAATATTTCCTAAAATGGTTGGTACCATAGGATAAATATTTGCTAGAACTAAATGGAACATTTGGGCCATTCAATATTTGATAGAAAAAGATGGTATATTTTGTAATGCAACGAACCGTTTCAATATAATCTAACTTAAAATTAATAATTTTCAGGTTCCTGTTTACCATTATACAAATCGTCATACAAATCGTCATAACTTTAGGCATGAGGGAAAATTAACGATAAAAGCAAATCGACATGAAGTATTTTGGATTATTTTGATATAAACTGTTCATTGAGATGTACGTGCAAAGCTTTGGCTGACGGTCTTACGTACAAAACCAGTTAGTCAGTTTAATTGGGTTTAACCATTTTTATCAAACAATACATTGAAATATAAAACACCTTCAAGGATTTGACTTACAATGTATTTCTGGTAGTAAGGCAATACTCTAAATGCATTGTTTGATATAAAAACAAAAACAAAAACAAAAAACAAAAAAAAAAAAAAAAAAAAAAAAAAAAAAAAAAAAAAACAAGAGGACCAATGGTCGTGTAAACGCTCACCTGAGACCCGAGATATATACTTATAAACTTGTTTGACTACAATGGTAATATGCATGTATATAACCCCAGGGCAGGGTCAGAATATTCACTGGAGCCAATGTCTTTTCAAATCATGAAAATTCAGTCCATTTGCCAATTTACTGCAAGTTTTGCCCTTCAAATGACATTTATAACAATTTTCCCCATTCAAATGCATTGGCGACCTAAATTGACCTTGCCGTAAAATAGGTCAAGGCCATCCCAGGGTCATGATTTATATAAATTTTGTAGACCTCTATTCCTTGATGCTTCATGCCAAGTTTCAAAATCATAGGCCTCCTGGATTTTAAAAGGTTTTTTGCTATTTATAGCCATGGCGGCCATCTTGGTCATGTGACCTTCACCATTCATACAAACTTTCATTCCCTCTTCCTAAGGATGCTCCACATAAAGTTTGGCTTTGATTGGCCAAGCGGTTTCAGAGAAGAAGATGTTTGAATATTTTGGTCATATCCTCGGGCAGGGGCAGACAACCCCTTGGGCCCAAAATATTTTCATAAACATAAATCTTCTGTCCATTTGCTCATTCCTAGCAAGTTTTCTGCCATTAAATGCCATTTTCTGATTTTCCCCATTCAAATGCATGGGCGACCTAAGTTGACCTTGCTGTAAAAAAAGTCAAGGTCATCCCAGGGTCATGATTTATATAAACTTTGTATTGCTCCATTGCCTGATGCTTCATGCCAAGTTTCAAAATCATAGGCCTTCTGGTTCTGGAGAAGAAGATTTTTAAAGGTTTTTGCTATTTATAGCCCTGGTGGCCATCTTGGTCATGTGAACTGGACCATTTATACAACTTTCGTTCCCCATCCTCGACGACGACAGACGACGGAGCCTGGGTATACTGTAAGCTCACCTTGTGGGCCTAACGGCTCAGGTGAGCTAAAAATCGGCAAATAAGCGTTTACGGTTTAAGTATCATTCCAACAAGTATCTTGTTAATTTCTTAATAAACATAGTATAAACAAAGTGTGGGAGACCATAAAAATCACCTTAATTGTCACTAATTATTTTATCAAGCGATAGGTAAAGTAAGACAATCGACATTCAAATGATTTACTGGATCAATTATAGTTTGCTTATTTCCACAGTGCACCGTGACAATATACAAATATTCATTTGTCAGGTCAAATAAAACACAACCATCTAACCACATAGAACGTCCTCTGGTAACAATTTTCAATTTCCATTTCACTTTTTATGAATATAATGCTTTACGTCAGAGTTGAAGTACCGAGTAGATAAATAAGTAAAATAAAGCGAGTCGAAGACGAGTTGTTTTTACTTATTTTTTTCTACGAGGTCTTTGACTGACTTCTTGTATGACAGAGCAGAAATTGACATTGCCGTGCTGTAACTTCCAATATCCGGCAGTTAAAGTACACTATTCGGCCCAACTCCTTCAGTATTGATATATAGGCCCGCCTCATTTGATATTCAGTTGGATTTAATGTTATGAAAAACAGAGAGTCATACAGCCCCTTTCACTCGAGTTTGCCGTTTGAGCATTTAGGTCAATCAAATTTGTTCTCTCGAGTTTGCCGTTTGTTTGTAAATCAGGTAACTTTTTATTATATTTTAGAACTGAGACAGTGTCCCAGGTGCCAGGTGTTCTTAAAATCTATTCAGCATTTATCTTTAGGTAATGATGTCACCTCTTCTGATAAAAGCATTGTAATTGTTTGGTTAAAGCACATTTTTGTTTCAAAATTCTTTGAACAACATATACAATGCATATTAAGAACATACATTTGTAACAGGATAGGGACAAAAGCAGAATTTTATCAATTTAAGCAGTTACCTGCTCGGTATCTACATGGAAAAAAATCCACATAGTAAGTTAAAAATTTCACTTGAGTTTGCCGTTTTAAAGGTCATTTAGTTTGAAACTGTCACTCAAATCATCAGATCAATCAATCCAGATGTCTTTGTGGGCAACATGATGAGAAACTTAGATCTTTGGAACACATGGTGCGAATGCTCAAACGGCAAACTCTAGTGAAAGGGGCTGTACTACAATTGCCTGATATTTCATTTATTGCTCATATGTAACATGTGTTACATGTATTGTTTTGTTTAATAACAGTTGCAGTTACATGTATTATCTATTTGTATTTAAGCTGTAGTTTGGTAAGTTAGAAATGTAGTCCACATTCCTGCAAATGACATTGCACATTGGCAGAATACGTCCACAGCTACCTTTGTTCGGTCAGCGTGTCTGTTTCCATTAACTTGGAAGCATCATTGGAAAGCTTACAATGTAATAAACTAACACTTTGTCCCGTTGCGGTTTAGCGCCTTTGCTTTCGCCTCATTATAGAGTAGCTCGCCAACTTTATATGTCAGGACTTTGGATTCTGAGAGCACTTTCTATGGTTTAACAAGCTGTATGAAATTCCCGCAGACTGCTTTTCTTATAGCACGATCTAATTAGACAGATCATTTCACATGAAAACACTGAATAGAGAAAAACATGTTAATGATACAATATGACTTACCTGTCAAAGCAAACATAACTTACTGCCTATTTCCCATCATCATCATAATAATAGAGCCGCCTCGTGGGAAAACCGAACAGGTTCGACACAAACCAAGCTGTACAAGCACAGAAAAGAGCTAGAAGCTTGAAATTTCGAATCTATTTAGAAGAGGAACTGTACTATCCGAGTAGCGAAAACAAAGGCGCTGATCTGCTTCTCGCAGTTACTGCGAAGCTGATCTGCGCCTTTGTTTTCGCCTATGCAGATTGTTGGTTTTCCCATGTGGCGGCTCAATAATAATAATAATAGATCATAGATCTATACGTTTGTAACCTCATTTTCATGAGCATACGCGAGTGTGCGTGCGAGTGTCTGTGTGGTGAAATGCATTGATATTTGCTGCAATCAACAAATAAAAATTAAAAATGAGATCCTTTAAGAGCAGTGAATATATTAAAGAGAAATGGGATGGTTCATACCGCGGGTTCGGCTACTTAAGCCTTGTCACTAACTGACCTTTGAGATGTGGCAACATGGAGCTAATGTGTATACCATAAGTTTTCTTAAACTTCTCATTAGTACATCAGTCAGGGAGCAGATTACTTCTAGACTACTCAGAATCATTGCGAAAACACGTCCATGCAATCTACAGAGATTTTTTCAGCTGTAAAAATTGAAAAATTTCATTTAAAAAATGGCGTTTTAATATTTTCGGAGTGTCTATTGACAGACGTCTGTCAATAGCAAATATTCGGTAAATGTGCTATTGACAGACGTCTGGCAATAGCAAATTTACCGCATTTTTGCTAATGAACAATAATTAATACCAAAAATCTGGATAACATTGTTTTTAATATCAATGCCGAATGTTATTTTGTCCTTCGAAAAATATTAATCCAAGTTTTGTCGGAAGATTATTCAGTTAAACATCAAACGTTGTCGTTTCAAGTTGAAATGACATGTTATTCCTACGATGATAAAACACGGGGATGGATCTGGGCCGAGAGTTACGATACATGCAAAATACATGTCAACTCGGTGAATCCGGAAGACAGGATCCGAACAAGTTGCTTCAAATGCAAAATTAATACAATTTGGGGGTGGCCGAAAAGGTCCAACAAATTTTTTTGTGGTCGTTCACAAAAATATGAATATGAATCTCTGATAAATCTAGTCTGTGTAGTTCAATTAAGATAACAAGTGCACAAATGAAAACTTAGTTTATCTGAAAAGAATAATACTTTCTGATATTAGTCTAACACAAAGATTGGAACCCCATGATTCGGACTTGTCGACGAGCTATCTGTAAGTCACATAAAAGCATAGATATGCACATATTCCGATAAAATCTTTCATTTTTCAACTCCATGGCAACTCGGAGGTCACATAAATGTTATGTTAATATCGCTACCATGGTCAAATATTTCATTCAAAGGTAAAACTAAAGCAGTCTGTCACCGGCAAAATGTCGATTTTGTTATTGCATGACGTCTGTCATTAGCAGATTTACCGATAATTTGCTATTACCGGACGTCTATCAATAGCAAATTTACCGATAATTTGCTATTACCAGACGTCTGTCAATAGCAGATTTACCGATAATTTGCTATTACCAGACGTCTGTCAATAGACGCTTCCTAATATTTTAGCTCAAAACATTTAGTCCCTTACTAGATGAAATCAAATATGTGGGCTATTTACGGAGTTCGCTTCACCCCCCGAGGTACCAAGGTTCCTATATATCATTTTAAAGCTAGAAGCATGCTGAACACGATGCACAATGTTGTCAAGCTTTAAACCTGTGCAGCTTTCGTGTAAACACGCAAATGCAGGGAAGGGGTGGGAGAAAATATAAAGTACGTGAAATACATAATTTGAACGAAAATCGTCTCCAAACAATGTTCTTTTGGATGTATGAACTCAAATTTACAAAAATGTTATAATAATGGTTAGATAATACACAATAAATACATTTCAATCGATTTATTGCAGAAACCATACCAAAATACTTCAATTTGTCTTTGGTGGGTGGGGTAACTTGTGCACAGTAAAATGGGATTTTTAATTTGTCATTTTTGTTCTTGTTGACGCACAGAAACAGCCTGTTGGCTCATTAAATCTTATTTTTACACTGTACAACTTCTTCCTTCAGAGTATATTAACAAGTCTTGTCGGTATGCATATATACCTCCTTTAATTGTAGATGTATTTAAAAGTTCATCGTTCCGGGATATACATGTAAGTAGTATTGGGGCTCTGTTTGAATTAAATTTGGTATATAGTTTTGGCTGCTGAATTGAACTTTGTTTGTTAACGTTTAACTTAATTAATTATTAAAATAATATTTATTTATTTATTTATTTATTTATTTATTTATTTATTTATTTATTTATTTATTTATTTATTTATTTATTTATTTGGTGCCATCGGTCTGCTAAAATGCATTTGCCAGAAACTCTGGCAATATATTTATGAACTGCTTCATTGATATGTCATTCTTAACATTTGTACGGAATGTACCTACAAATTACTCATATCCCAAGCAACAACATGCTCCAGAATACTATTATTTGTACAATAGTAATGCAAGGACATAGAAATTTTACTTGCCTAATATTTGAAATACATGTAATTGAATTTGCAAATTCATGATAATTTATTAAACATAAGAAATCATAGAAAATATTGCCAAAAATAGAGGTTATTCTTACAAAATCACTTGTTCCTGGGCTGTTAATAGACCCTGGGATGCTAAAAGTTGATTCAAATGAATACTATGGCTAAACACTTTTGCCTTCAAGCCAGACATATGCATAACTAATTTTCAGTTTCATGAATGTTAATTAAACCTGAGAAATTTGAGAAGAAAATGGAAACAGTTAACAGGTTCGCTTACAAAACAACTTATATCTGGGCAAAGAAAGATTCTAAAAGGCTTATATCTGGGCAAAGAAAGATTCTTAAAGGCTGAAAATGGTATCAAGAATATGCTTGGGTTATACTGTATCGCCTTACGCTATAATATCAATTGAGTTTAGTGTCATGAATATTTATAAAATTTCTAGAAACTGGAGACCAAATGCGGAAGAATGTGGTGTAGCTATAAAACCGCATGTATCTTGGTTAATGATAGTCCTAGAGAGATGAAATTAGTATCAAAGGAATGATAGGACAAATCAATATAACATTGTATCTGATATAATTGTCCCTTTTTTGTTTGATGAATATTTATAAGAACAAAAAATGAAGGGGGTATACTAACAAGATCACTCCGAACTCTACTGCCGATAGCATTAGAGCGCTGAAATGGGACAAAAAGTACTAGGGTCATGCATTTTTGTCCATTTTGTCTGACAAAAGAAACCATGCTAGATAAAATTTGTGATTATTGCATATAATTTCAAAAAGTTTGGGTATAAATAGAAAATTTGAGATTATCCTTCGTCAGAATAACATGTATCTTGGTTGATATCTTATAAACTGAGTATATCTGACCACATGGCAATGATACATTGTCATAGCAATTATTGATGCCAATTTAAGCTCTTTGGGTGTATTGGTAGCTATTTTATACATTATTTTATTGGTATATCCACTTCATTTTTCGTGATTTTTCTCTTATTTCTAAGATTTTCATAAATAATTGTGAAACAAAGAATCAGATTATATACAGCATTGTCATTGTAAATTGTCCTAGCATTCATTTCATAGCAATTTAAGCTGTCTAGGATTATCGGTAGCCAAGATACACATTTGGTTTTATAGGTATACCACTTTAATTCTTTCGCATCTTTATCCATTTTTTAAGATTTTATTGAATATTCATGCATCGAAAAATAAAATGACTTGTATGTTAAAGCATATGGTGATATTATATTGCCCTAGCAAGCTGTTGATACCATTTTCAGCAATTATCAGCATTTCTTTGGCAAGATACATAAGTTATTTTGTAGGTAAAACACTTAATTTACGTGTCATTTTTCTCCAATTACTATAATTATCATAAGTATCCATGAACTGAAAATCTGGGGCTTCTTATACCAGATTTGAAGGCTGTAGTGCATTGCCATAGGATTCATTTGATGCCACTTTCAGCATCCCCGGTCTATAAACAGCCCAGGAACAAGTGTTTGTGTAAGTAGTACCCCTATTTTTTGGCGAAATGATTCTCCATTTGCTTATTTCTTATACAAATTTTCATGAGTGTACAAATTAAATGATTTAAAACGTTAGGCATTAATGTAAAATTGCTATGTCTTTGCAGCAAGTGAAAAACATGTCATTTTATCTGTACTCCAAATCTGCTACTCTTTTCTGATTTCGTATATTAACTCATACAATATAAGCCTGCTGTCCTTTTTGGGACATGTGCAAATAGTATAGCCCCAAATGTACCGCCACATGTGTTGGGCTATTCTGTTTGCTAAAAGGAATTTCATTGAAAATGAAAACAAAATCACTGCTGATGCCCCTGAAATTGGAAATGGGCTCACCCAAATGATAATGGTGGGAAAGTCAATTTCTCAAAACATGGGTTGATATTCATGAATATGCAAATTCAATGATTTAAATATTGGGATTTTTGGTAAAAGAAAAACAGTATCGAACAGTTTTTTTTTTTTTTTTTTTGTTTTTTTTTGTAGTCACTGAGGTTTTTAAAAAACATTCCATTCATAATTGCAATGACTGATTCATGTGTTAATTCCTCTGTTATGGATATTGAATATACATGCAATTGTGTTATTTTGATTATTATTATTATTATTATTATTATTATTATTATTATTATTATTATCGACTAGTATGCTTTTTTCTAATGCAGAATGAAAAGAATCATACATCATGAAATAGCCATAGATATGAACTATAAATGCATAAATTATTTTAACTATGTTAGCCATCTTTGTATTATTTTCGATTTTCACCCAAAAACCAATATGTTTCAAAGGGGTGGTACCCCCTATGTCAACCTTGAAACATAACAACTCATTGTCATATACTTTCGTCGGTGCTACCATGCGTCTCCAAGTGTTTAAGAGTCGTTAGAACCATTAGCAAGTGACATACATAATACAAAGAAACACTACGATCAAGTTTTGATATTTGGTAGAAAAATTAGATTTTGTCATAACTTGGCCATACAAAATTGTGTTTACAAACTTTCTGCACAGACAACCACTCTTCTAATACTTTTAGAGTCAATATACATATCATTAGTTCTTTCAGTAACTTACAGACATGAAACAGGGAAGCACTACGATCGCGTTTTCATATTTGGTGGAAAAAATAGATTTTGTCATACCCTGGCTACAAAATCGTGTTTACAAACTTTCTGCACAGGTTACCAGACTGACAACATTGTGCATTGAATTCAGCATAAAAATACCTACAATGTGGTATATAGCAACCTTGGTACCCCTGGGGGTGCAGCGAATTTTATTTTTACCTGGGTCATCTAAGGGACTATTGATTCTGGGTACAATCTATGTTTTATAGTAAAAATAAGAAAATAAGGCTTACCCCTGTAAAGCCCTATTTTACTTTATAAAAGTTGGGTATAAGGGGTATACATTTCACGGACATGTTATCCTGATGTAATTCAATTTATTACATGAAGAATAGCTGAACAACAGACATATTTTGCAACTTTACGGTGTTGCGTCTCAGACTTAACAGTCTATTACAGTGTTGACTCTAATACAACGTACATATTACAGGCACTGTCTGGCATCTATTCACGCAGTGTTATTGTTTCTGTCATGTTTTCTTAATGAGCCGCATCGTGAGAAAACCGGATTTTTGCCTATGCGAAAACAAAGGCGCAGATCAGCTTCGCGGTAACCGCGAAGCTGATCAGCGCCTTTGTTTTCGCTACACGGATAGTATATTTCCCCTTCTTCTTATATCCGAAATTTCAAGCTTCTAGCCTGCTTCTGAGACTGTACAGCCCGGTTTGTGTCGGACCTTGTCGGAAACCCCGAAGACCGGTTTTCTCGCGTCGCGGCTCTTATCATCCTGACATGATTCTTCTCTATCGACAGGCCGTACATGCTAAAATAATCATTTTGCAAACGTACAGGTCAGCAATGCGGCATTTGGCCGTTCATGATTTTTTTTTCTTGGTTCGTGAATATGCTCTCAAATGCGCTTCTGATTCAATGGAAGCTATCAAATACGTATTCAGGGGTCATTTAAAACTTGTCTTTAAATCGTTTTTAAGACTGTGTATTTATGTGCCATTTGCAGTTTAAATATCACAACACACGCTCTTCTTCCTTTCTATAGTTAATCAATTTTCACTAATTGTATTTTAGGGAAAAAACTTAACAAGACAACGTGTGCATGAGATTTCCTGGCGGGTACATACACATGTATACTATTAGTTAAGCATAAAAGTACCGTTGTTTTATTGTTTGTTTGTTTGTTTGAATTGCCAGTCAACAGCAATGGTCATGTTGGGACGTTGCCCCCATCTTTTGAGAGGCTTTTACCCTTGTCTTTAAATCGTTTTTAAGACTGTGTATTTATGTGTCATTTGCAGTTTAAATATCACAAAACACGCTTTTCTTCCTTTCTATAGTTAATCAATTTTCACTAATTGTATTTTAGGGAAAAACTTAGCAAGACAAATTTAAGTGTGCATGAGATTTCCTGGCGGGTACATACACATGTATACTATGAGTTGTGTTACTTATCATCAGCATAAAAATACCGTTGTTTTATTGTTTGTTTGTTTGTTTGTTTGAATTGATGATGTACGTCCCAGTCAACAGCAATGGTCATGTCGGGACGCTGCCTCCATTTTATGATACTTTTACCCAACATTAGGATGCCATGACACTCAAAATGTGCTTCATATATATAACCACCCGACTAATCCAGTAAGATGGTTTGACTAAACCACTTTTCCTGGGCATGCTCACACATGAGCGGTTAACCAAATCAGATTGCCGGTCAGTAGATTAGAAGCGTTGCATGTAGGCACAAGTAGCCCATCTATTTCTCCTAGGCCCAAATGGGCGGGGCCCTTGTATTATTGTGACGCTTCCTTTCTCTCAAATAAAACTATTTTCTCTCATTAGAAACTGTTCTGAAAATAAATTATAATGACTTGTCAGCTCACATAAGGGAGCTGAGCGTAATTTTCATTGCCATGTCGTCGTGTCTATCGGTGTTCATTAACGAAAACACCCGACCATAGTGCCAAGGTTATTATCGGCACGACATTTACCTATGTTGAACGCCCACTGTTCGTGTCTTTTTAGGACTATATGAACATTTATGTCCAACACTTCTTGAATAGTGAGAACAAGGAAGGAACGATTAAAACACGCTTGTAAGATACCTGACAAAACAAGGATTCAAAAAAGCTATCAGGTGCAACACACATCGTCTCTGCGGACAATATTAAATGAGCTTCATCGTGAAAAAAAAAAAAAACGGATTTTTGCCTATGCGAAAACAAAGGCACAGATCAGCTTCGCAGTGACTGCGAAGCTGATCAGCGCCTTTGTTTTCGCTACACGGATAGTACAATTCCTCTTCTACTTAAATCCAAAATTTCAAGCTTCTAGCTTTTTTCTGAGACTGCACAGACCGGTTTATGTCGGACCTGGTCGGAAACCCCGAAGACCGGTTTTCTTGCGTCACTGCTCAAATGGTGTCTAACACTTTAGGAATAGCGATAACTAGGAGGGAACTTTAAAAAGCTCATTTGTAACATACCTTACAAACCCACGAATCAATTAAGCTTCCTCTTAATTAGTAGTCAGACTGACCTGACATTGTATTCACATGTAATGGTACACGTGTTTTCTTTCCATTTTACAAGAACAACATCACTAATGCTTCTAATAAATCGATTGATTCTAAACTTCTGGCTCGATCAATCAATAGAGAGAAATGACCATGGACATTAGTCACCAGCATGTACCAGCCGGGTATCGAACCCGAAAACACCCGCCCCAATTATCGCAAGTTTGCGGCATAAGACGACCGCAGTTGCACAAGTAAACCGTTGACAGTCGGAAATAATACCGATTTTAGTTGTTAAGCCTAGGTTACATTTGCCCCGATCATCGTAAGATTTTTCGGTCTGCGATTTTCTCTACGATTTTTAGACATCGTAGGAGATCGTGGGCTGCGACGCATGTGTTAACAATTCATACGGGCATCATGCGATTTTTTGATCTGCCATTTGTCGACGTTCTCATACAAAAACGCAAGGCGATCGTACGGCAGTCGTATGGCTCCGCAGATAGTACGTAGATATCGTACGGATCCCGTGCGTTGTCCGTACGGAGTCCCTATACGTTTTGATACAAAACGCAAGGAGGCCGCACGGTAGTCGTAGGGTCTCCGCAGACTGTTAGTGGGTATCGTACAGAGTCCCTTGGACTTCTGACTGATGCCTTGGTTACATTTGGCCTACGATTAGCTTGCGATGATCGTACGATGCCATTTTTTGCATTTTCGTGCGGCCTCCGCAGGGTGACCTTACGATGTCCCTACGATTCTACGACTTCCTACGATCTCCGTAGCCTCTACGATCTTGTAATAGTCTGCACTATTACAAATTTTAAAATCGTAAGACCGTAGACCGTAGACACGTCGTAAGGCATCATACGGGCACCGTACGGATACCCTGCGATAATCGAGCGGTCACCGCACGATTTTTTTTATAATAATTAGGGAACAAAAATCGTACAGTGATCGTAGGGAGGTCGCAATGGGTCATGCCTAGTAGGTTACATTTGCCCCGATCATTGTACGATTTTTCGGTCCGCGATTTTCCCTACGATTTTTTAAAAATCGAATGTGATCATGGGCTACGACGTAGGTGTTTACAATTCATACGGGCTTGTTCTAGCTTTCTTCGATGTCCTGAGTCGGAATTGTTTGGAGATCGTAGGGAAATCAAAGGGTCTCCGCACACTTAAAGTTGAAATCGTACGGAGCCCGTGCGATGGCCGTGAGGAGTCCTTACGATTTCTTGCGGTCTCCCTACGATAGCCGTACGATGTTAGGTGTCCGTACGATTTTAATAAACTTGTGATATAACCGTTCGGATGCCGCACGATCACCCTAAAGGTCTACGATTATCTTATTATTTTAGTCCCCAAATTATCATAAAACCGTGCGGTGACCGCACGATCATCGCAGGGTTTCCGTAAGGCGCCCGTACGATGATGCTACCTACGACGTGTCTACGGGCTACGGTCTTACGATTTTTAGCTCACCTGAGCCGAAGGCTCATAGGTGAGCTTATAGTATACCCATGCTCCGGCGTCCGTCCGTCGTCCGTCCGTCCGTCCGTCCGTCGTCCACAATTTCAAAGATCTTCTTCTCTGAAACCGCTGGGCCGATTGTTCTCATATTACACATACACCATCTACAGGTAGGGGGAAAGAATAATTGTGTTTTTTGTTTTGATCGGATAAGAACTCTGGTTGCTATGGCAACTTATGCTTCCCATAGACTAACAATGGAAAAAAGTGAAAATTGCCAGTTTTTGCTGTCTTGTTGGAGATATTTGAATTTTAATTTTGCAGAATTGTTTATTGAGTATTCATCTACGTTTCATGTGACTTTTGTCCTAATCCTTTATTTTGATTGGTTGCAGGGGCCCCATATAGGGCAAAATTTCGAAAAACATTCAAAAATCTTCTTCTCAGAAACTGTCAAGGGGATTAAGCTTGTACTTTGTATACATGTTCCTGACAGTGGCCTCTACATAATTTGTGTTTTTATTCCAGGCGGATAAGAACTCTGGTTGCTATGGCAACTTATGCTTCCCATAGACTTACTATGGAAAAATGTGAAAATTGCCAGTTTTTGCTGTCTTGTTGGAGATATTTGAATTTTGTTTTTGCAGAAATGTTTATTGAGTAGTCCTCTACATTTCATGTGACTTTTGTACTAATCCTTTATTTTGATTGGTTGCAGGGGCCCCATAAAGGGCAAAATTTCGAAAAACATTCAAAAATCTTCTTCTCAGAAACTGTCACGGGGATTAAGTCTGTACTTTGTATACATGTTCCTGACAGTGGCCTCTACATAATTTGTGTTTTTTTTATTCCAGGCGGATAAGAACTCTGGTTGCTATGGCAACTTAAAGTTTCCATAGACTTATAATTGGAAAAGTTGAAATTGACTATTTTTGCGGTCCAGTTGCAGATATTTGAATTTTGTTTTTGTAGAAATGTTTATTGAGTAGAGCTCCACATTTATTGTTACTTTTGTCCTAATCCTTTATTTTGATTGGTTGTTGGGGCCCCATACAGGGCGAAATTTAGAAAAACATTCAAAATTCTTCTCCTCAGAAACTGTCACAGGGGTGAAGCCTGTACTTTGTATACATGTTCCTGACAGTAGCCTCTACATAATTTGCGTTTTTTATTCCAGTCGGATAAGAACTCTGGTTGCTATGGTAACTTTAAGTTTCCATAGACTTATAATGGGAAAAGTGGAAATTAGCTATTTTTTGAAAACTATTGCAGCCTGAGATCTGAAAAGTGGTAGATGCAAACAACTAATGGATTAGATGAAAGTATATGATTAATTTAGGTCAAGGTCATCTCTTGACCTTGGCCGGTCTGTCGTCCATACACACTTTTCAAAGATTTTTTTCTCTGAAACCACATGGCCAATCAAAGCCAAATTTTATATGAAGCATCTATAGGAAGTGAGAACCAATGTGTATATAAATAATCCAGGTCACATGACCAAGATGGCCGCCATGCCCATATATGGTAATAACCCTTAAAATATCTTCTTCTCCAGAACCGGTGAACCGATTTCAACGAAACTTTGCATGAAGTATGGATGACTCAAGTACTACAATGTATATATAAATCATGACCCTGTGGTGACCTTGACCTATTTTATGGCAAGGTCAACATAGTTGTCAAAGCATTTGAATGGGGAAAACTTTTAAAATGTCATTTAAAGTGAAAGTCTTGCAGGAAATGGGCAGTAGGACTGAATATTAATGATTCTGAAAAAAATGGACCCCATGGGCTCATCTGCTTTTAAAATGTTATTTGAAGGGGAAAACCAGCAGGAAATTGGCAGATAGACAGAATATTGATTATTCTGAAAAAAGAAAATGGCCCAAGGGCTTCATCTGCCCCTGCACTGTGGTTAAATACCATAATATTCAAATATGTTTATTGGTATATGAAGCAGATCTCAGGTGAGCGTTTACAGGACCATTGGTCCTCTGGTTAAAATTTGTAAAAGTGCAGACTACTACAAAATCGTAGAGGCTATACGGAGATCGTAGGAAGCCGTAGGAAGCCGTAGAATCGTATATGATTGTATATACGTGAATAAGGCATGCCCGTGATGTTATTGACCACGCGGAAAATTAGAAATGTTTCCGCAGAAATTAATTGATCATCAAAACGCGTGTTCCTGCATTTTCAATTATTGTTTGGTTATGAAACTGTCTTTCAACGAAGCATCTGCTTAAACTATTATCAGGTACTTTTCTTATTTGTTTCTCGTCAGTCAGTGGGTATCAACAGCGTTTTAAGATGCTGCGGTATGGAAAACGTTTATCACTTTCTCTTAAATGACCATCTTCAAAGTACCAGCGGTGGGTGATAAATTATGATGCCAATATTTAAAGCAAATAAACTTACATACATGAATCCAAGTACTTAAGGATACTCGTAAGCTGAAAACATCAGGAAATAATGTCCGTGAAATGTATACCCATTTAAACCCCACTTTTATATAGAAAAAAAACTGGGGTCTGCAAGGGTATACCTATTTTTTCTTATTTTTGCTCCCAAAAATAGATTGTGTGTACTCATTAGAACCGCCTCAGCGAGGCGGTTCTGACATGTACCCATAATGAATGTTTTGATCAAAAATATTAAAACTATCAAAATTTTTCTAATGAAATTTTCAATTTTTACAGTTGAAAAACGTCTCTGTGTATTGCTTGGGCAAGTTTTCGTAATGATACGGTTCCTTAACTGGACATCCCGATCCATATCAAACTCGGTCCATACAAACTTGTCCCTGCAACCCAAATTTGAAATAACTAAACAAATAGGCATGATACAATAAAGCATTGGGGTAAACCGACGGAACACCTATTGCAAACTGAGCCTGATAGTAGTGTGTATTTTCAAAAGTGTATTATGACAAAGTATCCTAGATATTGTATGGTGCGGTCAATAAGATTTTAACTCGGCACGAAAATTCAGCAGGGCTTCTCAGAGAAGGTTTTGCCTGCTTTTCTAATCACAGTGTCGGTTATAAAACTGTCTTATATCTCTTTGAGCGGGCAATTTGTGAAGGTTATTATCAGATGTTCACCTCTGCCAGATGATAATATAGCAATATGCCACATCTTCATTTGACCGACCATTTTTAAGATCTTGAATGAACTCGATTTTTAAGTCAGTTTAGCTTGGAACAACATG
Organism: Rugalucina vietnamica; assembly: GCA_964017185.1. Classification (NCBI taxonomy): domain Eukaryota; kingdom Metazoa; phylum Mollusca; class Bivalvia; order Lucinida; family Lucinidae; genus Rugalucina; species Rugalucina vietnamica. The sequence goes on from OZ024873.1 coordinate 57,158,253, forward strand.
AAAAAAAACCCATTAAGAACAGAACTGTCGAAGCTGAAATGTCTGCTTCCTTGCAAACGCAATTTTAAGTGAGATGCATATATTACAAACTTTGAAGGAGTTTTACGCCTCACCGTCGTTAAGGACACACACTCCTTGTAAAGTGCATGAAATTATAAAGAACTCTTTGAACGGTAGGTCAACCAATTATTTTGTCAGTTTCTGGAGAAAAATACGTCAGTATATGGCTTCTCAAACTCAAATTAAGGCAGCAATCAGTTGCTTACTCAATCTTTTTTCTCAAACCCAATTAGGCGTACATTTCAAATTATTTCTTAAATATAAAAACACCGAATCTGTCCAAAACAGACCCAAACTTGATCCAGGATAATAAAATGCAGTTCCATTAATAGCAAATGAGAATATACATAAAGTGAAATGGATCATAGCAATCAGAAAATGTCCACTTTATTTTCCTTTCATTGTCATATTGAAGATCTTGTCCTTCGACCTGAAGTCCATACCCCCGGCATTTATGCCGACGGGTATATAGTTTTCGCTTTTCCATTCGTCCGTTCGTCTGTTCGTTCGTTCGTTAGTTCGTTTCTTCGTTCGTAATTCCGGAACGTTCGTAGAATTTATGTCAAAGTTTTGGTTAAAGTTTCTCTAGAGGTGTATATCTCATGAACCAATGGTCAGAAACTATTCATATTTGGACCATAGGTACCCTATAGGGTTTGCTTTGTTTCCATGAGTTCGGACCCCAGGGTCCATGCCCGGGGGTGGGGCTGGAGGTCAAAATCTAGGTCACCTTTAAAATGTGCTGTTTACAATGTTAATGTTTCTTCTCTTAAGTTCATATCTTAACATACAATCATAGGAATGTATTCTTATATAGTTCATAGATACCCTTTAGGGTTTGCTTTCATATTCATGTCACCAAATCCTGGTTACCGTCCCCAGGGGTGGGGCTAGAGGTCAAAATCTAGGACACATTTTTATATGATATATACCATGATAAACTTTCTGTAAGTCTGTTTTCTTGACATCCACTAAGTCTTGCCAGAACGCATTCATACTTAGACCATAGGTACCATGTAAGATTCAGACTCTAGGGTCTACGTGTGTGGTACTGTTATCCCGGAAAAGCGCTTAAATCGGAAAATTCATCTGTTAACCCAGAAACAATTCTGCGGTTATCCCGGAAAATTAGCCAACTCCAATATGAATCCACGCCATATTTTATAGTATGCCACTTTATGTCACGCATTGTCGCCGCCAGGTAGCGCTGTAAGCACTGACCTGTCGCCTTTGACGCTTGGCTTCTGGGATTGTCCGCCATTGCGGCCATATTTTCCGCCATAATTAGAGTACAGACATTCATTTTATAATCAGGAATTGAAGGTATTTTGTAAGTTTCTCTTCCGATATGTATTGTGTTACCAAGATAAATATAAACATATGTTTTGGAAAAAAAAATATTAACTTAGATAAGGTTTTAGATAAGGTATCGTCTGATCTCATGAACACGGGATTAGCCGATTTTGGCTATATCCCATAATTCAAAGCGTTAAATGCGAGAGATCTAGATGAGGTCTCGTCAGATCTCGCGAGAATGTATGTCACGTTCTCAGTGACGTCATCATTATTAAAAATAGTCTAAATTCATATTCACCAGGATTAAATATCTCAAATTCCATGAACCAAAATGATTTAAAGAACACTCTTTCTTAAATAAAATTAATCTCAATAGTTTATCTTTTTTATTTAAGTATAATTATGTATTCAAGCAAAAATGAAAGAATAATCTCCCTTGTTTGAAAGTCACTGTCAAGTAATAGCTTTTAACAAATGCCTCTTTTCTTAAATTATATCAAATAGTCGGTAGTGAAAACTGAAAACAGAAACGTACTTGTCAACCACAACTTTAAAAGCCACCGCGTAAAGTTTTAATGTTCTTGTTTTTATTCAGGAAGCTTAGGATAAACTTTCAAATAACAGTTAAGTCTATTTTGTCAACAGGCGGCTCCCGTGGCCGAAATGTCATTACCGCGCTCATGTCTATGTTACATTTGACCTACGATTACCCTACTATGGCCTTAAGATGCCATCTTTTATTTATTTATTTATTTGTTTATTTATTTATTTATTTATTTATTTATTTATTTATTTATTTATTTATTTATTTATTTCACGCTTTCTCAGGGCGACACCAAGATATCCATACGATTCTACGGTTTCCTACGATCGCCGTAGTTTCTGCGCAGCTGCCAATTAACATTATCCTTATGTAGTTACGAATCCTCCTTTTAAGCTGAGTCATCGAAAACCAACATAGTCTTATACTATACATGCAGCAATACCCGCTTAAAAAGGTACAAGTAGGCAAAGATCAGGAAAAGGCGCAATCAGAAAGAGATTCCCACTCCAAAAACCGAGGTTATTATTAAGAATGTTTTGTTTGAATTAATATTATTAAGAATGTTTTGTCGTCCCAGTCAACAGCAATGGACATGTCGGGAAGTTGCCTCCATTTCATGGGACTTTTACTCAACATCAGGATGTCATGGCACTCAAAAGTGTGCTTCATAAATATTACCACCCAAGCAAACCAATAAGGCTTATATGTATGGATGGTTTGACTAAACCACTTTTCCTGGGCAGGCTAAGACTTAGGAGGTTTACCAGCAATCAGATGGTGGTTTAGTATGTCTGGACATATTTTATCCGGATAGCTATATTTGAAGTATCACAGGTCCACTATGAAAAGCTGTTTTAACATAAAGCCCCCTCCTTTTATGTCTAAAATTATGTAGAGCCACATTTACAATGATTTTTGTTTGCCCTCTCCCTACCCTGTCTAGCAAAAATGGGTATGAGGACTGCAAAAGAAAACCAACAGCATGCATCTATAGGCGCAGATAATTAAAGGCGCAGATCAGTAACTGTCAAGCTTGTCAGCGTCTTTGTTCTCGCCAAATAAATGTTTCTTTCCTTTTTATTCAGTTTTACGTCCCTTTCAATATTATTTCAGCTCATATCAGACGCGCCAATCGAAAGGTGGGGCAAAAACGGGAGAACGTACCTCGAGAAAAACCACCTGACACACCCGCAAGCAGAACTTGGCTTGTCTCACACATTGCCAGTGCGGGGCTCGAATCCACACCAGACACAGCGGTGAGATGATAGAGTGATTAAAAAGAAGCGATGTTAACCGCTCGGCCACGGGGGCCGCCCAAAGATGTTTCAGCCAATATCCTTTTTAAATCTAGAATTAAAAGCTTTTAGCTACACTTGTACTTGTGACTTTAGAACTGATAAAATTGTAAAAGTTGTACCTTTATGCACCAGTCATTTATATCCACGCACACCCCTCCTCCCTGGGGCCGGGGAATAGCAGGCTGTTTAACTTTACAGTTTTTAAAGCCCCGCTAAAAGCCCGGCAATGCGGGGTAAAATTTGTGGTAAATCGGGGCTCCCCGGGGATGATTGACAACAATGTGGAACAACTGCTAAGAGATGTTCTAATGAAGAAAAAAAGAGAGAGAGAGAGAGAGAGAGAGAGAGAGAGAGAGAGGGGGGGGGGCTTACATTTTTGCACGTAACTATGCAAATAAGTTGGGCCTCTATTAGCGCTGATCATTTTTTTTACTGCGTATACTGAGTGATGTTGACCATTACCGCAGAAGCTGTGGAAATGTGACTTACTCAAGGCCACTACGAAAGGCGCCCCGGCTGAGGATCGAACCCGGGACCTATGGGACCGATATCAACCATTCTACCCTGCGCTAGACCGCTCCATTGGGAAAAATGGGTGCATACAAAAAAGTGGGTGCTTTTAGAGCTGATCGAACTGAAAAAAAGAGTTGCTTTCAGACCTTAACAACTAAACAAAAACAAAGGGAGGGGGCGGGGTGGCTTTAGGGCGGCATAACCCATACTGCCTTAATATGATTAGAGCCGCTTTCGCTTCATGATTAGTACAATTGCTCCACTATTTCTCAAGAAATCAAGATACCTGTACACAGAGCTGATCAAACTGAAAAAATGGGTCCTTTCAGAAATGAAAGAACGGTAAAAGTTGTACATTTAGAGCTGATCGAACTGGGAAAAATGGTTGCATTCAGAAAAAGTGGGTGCTTTTAGAGCTGATCGAACTGATAAAGTAGGGGCATTCGGAGCTAATAAAACTCAAAAAGGAGGGGGGGGGGGCTTTACCGCGGCACATACCCGTACTGCTTTAATATTGGAGTACCCCCCCCCCCCTCCCCCGGGACATGTAGGGGGGCCTCGATTGTTTTTTGCCGGATCGTGATGCAATAAATGTGTACACAGAACTTTGCGATATACTGAAAGAAAGAACATTTTGTCGGCTCAAATTTAGGCTATTTGACATTAGGTTGTCCCATCTATTTAATACAAGACAGCGCTTTAAAGTGTCGTGGTCAACGTGGTTCATTCAACCCCAGCCCGTGGTTGGTTGAACCACCCTCTTTGTGTTGAATGAACCAGTGATAGGTTGACCAGCAAAACTTTTCTTGGGGTACCACATGAGAAAAGTACCCAAATGTTTTCTGTACGACAATGGTTGAGGTTAAAGTCAGATACTTAAATTTCCCTATGCATATAAGGAGTACAATAACCCTGTAACAGACTGGGTTGTGTCAAATGCGGGGCTGAATGAACCGCTAAGATAATCTTCGTTTGAAAATTTTAGTTTCAAAGGGAACCGACCTCTTTTCTAGTGGTGACAGAACACATTTTGATTTGCATTTTTTATTTTAGAAACATACTTATATACTAATGGTTTATCGGGGTGGTTCATTCAACAGACCCGTCACAGACCCTTGAATGTGATATATATAAAGGTTTATTCCAACAGCAAGCCATATTGTTGTGAAAACTCAATTTGGACCAAGAGAAAAAAAAATTTTTGGGACACTTTGAAGAGATTAACACTTTGAAACAAGATTCCATTCCAAAAAATTAAAAACTTGTTTTGTGATTAAAAATTACATCGGGTATTTGAAAACAGTTTTTCTGTAACAAATAAACACAGCTATTGGCACGACTTTTGACGACCCTACTGAAACGTAATTGCGAAACCTCACTCCACTACGTGTGTCAACGTTCGGAGTGTGTAAACTTACTACACGTAGTTTGTAAACAACAGCTGATGGTCTGAGTCTAACTGAAACGCAAAATGCGCATTTAATATTGCAGGCGACAGTTGATTTATCTTGTTACAGTTATCGCCCCTGGTTCATTCAACCCGTGATTCATTCAACCCCGGTCTCCCCTACTAAGGTACAAGTAGGCAAATATCAGGAAAAGGCGCAATCAGAGAAAGATTCCCACTCCAAAAACCGAGGTGGGAAAAAAAAACTAACAACCAGGTTCTTATAAAACATATCGTAAATCGGATGAGCAGCTATTTTCCCAATAGGTGGCCACTCAGTTACCTAAACTTAACTAAAATATGAAAACATACATGTATACGCCAACAGCACAAAAATTTTAAACACCAAGACCAACAAAAAGAACCACCACAGAAGTATCGCCTTGGAACGATCAGTAACACAAAGTTACTGGCGGGCTTTAACCGTATTTTTTACATGACCATAACCTCACCCTCAGCTTCTGCAGTGGTTCATAACATTTAGTTAGTTCTTCGGTTCTCGTCGTGAATCTCTAACTAGTCACTGAATCCTCAAGAACTAACAAATAAATCATGATGAACATCCTGAAGAATCACAAACCAGGACTCACAGATTGTGTAAGCTGCCTACTTCTTACCGGTTTCAGTTGGACCTGGTCGGAAACCTCGCGTAAACTGTTTTCCCCGTGGTTGAGGGCTTTTGTCAGGGGACTGATACAATGCCTGAAGTTTCCAAAGAGCGAACAATATCTGCAGGTTCGCTTGAGCCTTCTTTGCTTTCTTTGTCTTTTGAAGCACAATTTTAAATGTCCAGTTCATGCGTTTTGTGTTGCATGCCATACTTTACAATAAGCCGACTCATGACGTCCTATTGACGTCATTATTTATAAGTGATTCCAGCACGTGTGCCAGCTATCGAGAAACTCCACCAGGGTCTGGGATAACATTGCTCGATTTTTTCTTTGATGCTTTAATTATTATTATTATTATTACCGGTATGATTATTATTATTTATAATCATTATTTTGCGCGAATTATATGGAGGTACAAGTAACAGCTTTCGTTAATATTGGTAAAGGAGATGAAAGTATTTTTTTCCGGGATAACCGCAGCATTTGTTCTGGGTTAACCGCAGGTTTTCCGGGATAACCGCTGTTCCGGGATAACAGTACCACATACGTGCGGGGGGAGGAGTGGGGGCTAGAGGTCAAAATCTAGAACTTCTTTAATAATTGTATTTTCTGTACTTTTTTTTTTACTATCATGTTAAGAAATCATTCATACTTGCCCCATAGGTACTCTATAAGGTTTGTGCCTTGTTTCTAATGACATTAGACACTAGGGTACATGCTGGGGGTGGGGCTAGAGGTCAAAATCTAGGACATCTTATTTTTTTTTTTTTTTTTTTTTTTTTTTTTTTTAAGAGTCAATCTAATTTCATTTCAATCTAGGACTGAGGACCTGACCCAAAATGTCCGCGCTTATGTCCTAGATTGGGTATACACGTCAGCTCTGTATACCGCTCTAAAATAGATATGTCATTCTAAAACTACACTTCCCCATGTTTGTATGTAAAGTACTTTACACTGCTTATTTCTAAAATGTACTTGATGAGGTGGTGATGTGAGGTTCAATGTCAGGGGTGAGCATGTGCCGGGTTGTTTAGGTAGGGGGTAGGGAAGGGGGCTTGGTGGTTTCTAAAATGTACTTGATAAGGGTACTGTTTTTCGTTGGTGATGTGAGGTTCAATGTCAGGGGTGAGCATGTGCTGGATTGCTTAGGTAGGGGGTAGGGAAGGGGCTTGGTGGCTATCAGCCGGGGGTATACGTGCCTCTCAAGGCACTTTTTCTAGTTCATTATGTTTTTATTTTATTTTTTTTTTATTTATCTATTTATTCATATTTTTTTTTACGATTCCGTACAACGGAAGCCTAGAAACGATTACATCGGTGGAAGAGTAGGTTTGGCCAAACAACTAATGTAATTCCCTCTAAGCCTCACGTTCAACTATCAAGTCAATCATTTATATACATTGAAGGGTTTCTAAGTTGATTTGGAGGTATAGCAAACATTTCAGAAATGGTTTCATACATGTAACTTCTCGAACATTTTCTTAAGGAACTTCTCAAAAATGGCGTTGACATGACAAAAGATTCCTGATTGTTTCTATGGTGAAGAAGATCGTTGTAATGATAAGCGTCAAAACCTCATGAAATGAACTCTGAAATCCTTTAAGAAGTTGATTAGCAAGTTGCATTTCATTATCTTCCTTTCGATCTTCATGTGATGCAAAAGGAAAATGATAAGTATATCAGGGGTGACCTTTGTAGATCCAAGAGACTTTATCACTTTCTATTGTGAAGAAACCATGTTCCAAGATTTTATATGGAGATTAGTTTCAACTTCTTTCTATACTTGCAAAACTAATTTCCAATGCGTTTGTAAAAACTACACAAAGAATCAATTAGTCACCCGGGAAATGTATTCTTCTTACCCTGAAAATCAGTGAAGGACTTCCCTTATTAACTTATCACCCATGAAGATCTTACCCAAGATATGGTCAGATATGGGTACACATCTCAATGATTCTTTCAACAGTTTGAAAAGAATATTGGCTTAGCAATATGTTGGCCATTTTTACTCTTCCTCTGCTATAACGCTGCCACTGACCGATCAAATACGTGTCATGCCAGCTTTTGCACCACAGCTGCTATTTAAGTAAAATAAACATTTATAGCTCGTCTTGACGTAAATAACTTCAGTTTAGTCATCAAAATCATACCGATACGTGATTGGCTGTGCAACGGTTGGAATCACTGTATTGTTCGGGCGATTTTGTGGTCGTGACTTCATGTTCTAAAGAATATTTGAGCCTGTGCGTGAGAAAACCAACAATTTGGGTTCGACCAGGTCTGACACAAACCAGCCTGTACAGTCATAGATGATGGTTAGAGGCTGGTAATTTTAGATTTAGAAAGTAGAGAAATTGTACTTTCGGTGTAGCGAAAACAAAGGCGCTGACCAGCTTCGCAGTTACTGCGAAGCTGATCTGCGCCTTTGTTTTCGCATATGCAGATTGTTGGTTTTCCCATGCGGCGGCTCATTTTTGATCTTTATTGAAATCATTCGACATACTGATATGCCCCAGTCAATCACACGGTTCAGGAGAGAGAAGTTTTGTCTGAGCCACTGCATGACTGTTGTTTTCCAAGTGACTTACGCAATGGCCAACTATGCATGATTGTATAATATGCAATGCGTACATTTTAAGGGCGTAAATGTGCTGACGCCGGTCGCCTAGTTTAGCGGTGAACTATCCGTTTCAAAATTAGTTAAATTCGACGGAAGCCTTGTGATGAAGGCATTTTCCCCCGTTTTATTTACCAAAGTTTTAATTTTGACCAGCAATAAAATCCACCAATCGTTGATTAAAGGTGTTACAATGTGCCGAAGGATACAATCTTGAGGCCAATAATTTTGATTGTTATAAAAATTGACTTTTCTATACTTGTTTTTGATGATGAACCAAGATAGCTATTTATTACCAGTTTTCTTTGGGCTATCTACTAGTTTATTGGGACATTGGAAGGTATAGGACGTATCGAGCCTGTGTCTGAGAAAACAAACAATTTGGGTTTCCGACCAGGTCTGACACAAAACGGCCTATACAATTACAAAAGCAGGCTAGAGGCTTGAAATTTTGGATTCGAGAAAAAGATGGATTGTACTATCCGTGTAGCGAAAACAAAGGCGCTGATCAGCTGTGCAGTTACTGCACAGCTGGTCCGCGCCTTTGTTTTCGCATATGCAAGCATATTTTGTCATGAGGCGGTTCAATTATTATTGTTTCACTTTTAACCTCAGTAAAATAGATTGATATTAATTTAAGTAAATAGAAAAACAATATTATACACTTCTGGCTTATTTATGTAGTTTTAAGGAAGTAGGATATGTACAAGGTAATATTGTAAATCAGTTTTGGATTTGACGCATACATGTAATTGTCAGGTTTGCCAAATCCTTAAATTTATTTATTTATTTATTTATTTATTTATTTATTTATTCATTCATTCATTCATCTATCTATTTATTTATCATGTTGCATTGTATCTGCTTTCATGGTTTTGCGCACTGCCTCGTTTTAGACTATATATGTTAAGATATGCTGAAGCTTACTGTCCCGTAAACAGTCTTACTCATGAGTGATATATAGATAATTTTCTGAAAACCGAAGTTTCGGGACGTTTCCCCGTTGTCAAAGTGCATACTTGATGCATTTTATGCAATGTAAAACCTGATAGATAGTCTGGCACGCATAACGACATTTTATTATTCATAGTTTTCTAGGAATATTTGAGCCATGGCACTAGAAAACTAGCGAGATGTTAAAGCAGTCACAGGCTTTGAATCAACTCACTAGATATGAGTAACAAAATCTATTGTCTCATAATTTTCTAACACCTTGTGAGAACAGTGAGATTTTCAAAGTACTAGAAAATTTTCGATTTATCATTCATATTTCTTTTTTCCAGGAAAGAAGCTAGACGCAAAATTATTGGTCAAAACATCCACGCGCAGACGTCATTTGGATACCAATACTTTATCAGCCTTTGAATCGTAACCGTCACCATTCACAGACTCTGTATACCGTCGGACGTGCAACAAAGCACCGCATGGACACTATTTAATGAAAATAATTCCACTGGGACTATATTGAATCCTTGGAAATATTAAACCTTTGGCCTTGATTAAGGCATGTTGCGCTCAACAAGACTTTTACCAGTATTAATATTCAGCATCGTTTTTGCTTGATTTGTTTCCATTTGTCTTGCAAATTGCTAACAAGACCAAATGAATTTGCTACTAATAGGAGTCAGCATATTGGATTCTTTCGTGGAGGTTTAGTCTGTGAGCGTGCTGACATATTAATCAAGAGGATTTGGTGAATAAAAATCTTTTTGCCGTTCATTGGACCCTGGATGACCTCAATATTTTCTTGTCATCGAGTAATGGAATGGCATGATGGTGAACTTGTAAAAGACATATTAAGATATCATGATCCTTAATCTTCTTTTCAATGTGTATGCTCAGGGCATTTCTGCTTACTGTGTTATTACATCTTTGTCTGTGATTAAACTAACGCAGATGAATTTATTGTTGTTGAAAGGTGTGTTTTGGGAATAAAAATCAAATAAATATCGTCTCAATATTTATACTAAAGATAGCAAAATATTTTCTTTACATTTTGTAAAACTGTTGAAAAAACAAATGTTGATATAAGAAAAATCTTCTTTCCATGGTTGAATCAGCCAAGATACATAGAGAAATACGGAAATACGTGGATCTGTGATATGACACACATACAATTTGTACTTTTAGCAGATTCTAAATAGTAATCGTTAGTGAATTTTATAACTTTAATGAAAGTGCTATGACAGAAAACTAAAAAAAAAACTGGTAAATATATTTCAAATAATGCAGCCAGAGCCATTTCGAGTGGCCAACATGTCGAGTGAATCTTCAGCTTATTTTACCGACTCGCAGGGTGGAATAGTCACTGCTAGCGATCTCAACTCTACAGAGGAACTAGTCAAAATTTCGGGGGTAAAGAAAAACAATTCCGTGATGAATTCCAGTATTATGTTCGCTTTTGGTGTTTTCGGAAATATTTTGGCGTTGGTTGTGTTAAAACGGTCCGGCTCTGTCTCGGATAACAAGAGGAAGTTATTTTACAGACTGGTTGCAGGTTTAACACTCACAGACTTGTTTGGAACAACATGTACCAGTCCTGTTGTTATTTCCGTTTATATGAATGACTTCAAATGGATAGGAGGTGATCCAATGTGCAAGTATTTCGCATTCATGATGGTTTTCGCGTGTTTTGGAACAATGTTTATCGTGTGTATTATGGCGATAGAACGACTCTTGTGCATAAGATACCCATATTTATATCACGCAAGACTGCGGAAGAAACATGCCACCATATTCCTGTGTTCAGCTTGGCTCAGTGCAGCCATATTTGCAAGTCTACCAATCATAGGTTTTGGTAAAATAATTCTACAATATCCATACACATGGTGTTTTATTGACTACTATACTGAAAACTCGGTGGATATAGCATTCAATTGTTTATTTGCTTCTTTAGCTATTCTAATAATTTCTGTGACCGTTGGGTGTAATATTGCAGTATTAATTACTTTATTAAAAACTAAAATGCGAGGAATTTCTCGGCGGAGACGCAGTGATTCTAGACAATTTGCAGGATACAGTAAGAGATATGCCGAATGTCAGATGGCTGTTCTGTTAATTGGAATTACAATTGTGTTCAGCAGCTGTTATCTCCCTTTAATGGTAAGTTGTTTATTAATTATTTCAAAAGTTGCCACTATTCATTTACGTTCTTCAAACTTAATTAAAATTCTTCGAAATCTGTTTTTACAAAACCCAATGTGACTACTGTGTATATTTTGAACGCGTAAATATAAACTCGTTTAGCATAACTATTTTTAGCTCGCATGCACAAAGTGCACAAAGCTAAATGTTGTCACCTCGGTCGTCCGCGTTTACGTTTACGTTTACGTGTACGTCCGCGTCCGCGTCACACTTTCGGTTAAAGTTTTTAGAAGTCTATATCTCTTGAACATGTAGATGTATCAAGTTGATACTTTGCATATTGGTAGATATTGGTCTGAAGTTTTATGCAGTACCATCATGACCCATCTTGGGTGACCTTGAGGCCAAAGTCACAGACTTAGAAATTTTATGTTAAAGTTTTTCATTAAAGTTTTTAGGAGTCTATATCTCTTGAACATGTTGATGGATCAAGTTGATACTTTGCATGTTGGTAGATATTGGTCTGAAGTTTTATGCAGTACCATCGTGGTCCACCCTGGGTGAACTTGAGGTCAAGGTCACGGACTTAGAAATTTTATGTTAAAGTTTTTCATTAAAGATTTAAGAAGTCTATATCTCTTGAACATGTTGATGGATCAAGTTGATACTTTGCATGTTTGTAGATATTGGTCTGAAATTTTATGCTTTTACGACCCACCTGAGCGACCTTGAGGTCAAGGTCATGGATGGGTCATAGACTTTGATAAATTTAGTGGCAAAGCACAAGTCAGGCGAGCTACGCTGTCCTGCGACAGCTCTTATTATTTAATGATGCCAATTTATAATCCAGAATTAATTTTAAAGTCCAGATCAGCCGTGCGACCAACTCAATAGCAACTTCATGAGATCAGCGCGGCCAACGACCACTAAAATTTAAGCCAAAACCATGTCATCCCATAACCCGAATGATCCAGTAGTCTTATTATATCCATTTTGTCCCCCGTATCTATGCCGCTAAAGGGCATTATAGATCGCGTTAGCCATAATCGTGGATCTAAAATAATGATCACCTTTATCATAAATGACTAGTCTGACTGGTCAGCCGTCAAAATGAAGTATCATACCCAGTGGTTCATTTTGCCGTCTGACTCCAGCACATTATCAAAAAGCCAAGCTGTTAGCCACTTTTGGGTGAAAGCCATTATTTACAGAATAACAAGTTTTTATGAAAAACAAAAAATGGTGTCAAACACTGTCAAACAAAATAATAAACGAACCTCCATTTGAAAATTCATAAAATATATCCAAGTGCTGTTTATTTTGATGATTTTTTAAAAGAATCCATTCATCATGGCTGACATTTTTTCTTCAAAAAGTCATCTTGAAAGGGGAGGCAATTCTAATTGCGAGCTTCTGGTTGGCTCTCAGAGAGTGCATGACCTCAGCACCCAGCCATCAACCAATCAGATTAGGAATTCCCATAAAATCAATGTCTATAAACAGCTTGCAGAGATATTAATAGAACTTGGGAGATTTTGATAGTGTTGGAGCCAGACGTCAAAATGATAAATCAGTTATCAAAAAATCATTTTGACGGCTGACCCGCCAGACTAATAAATGACGGGTGCTTCGATGTCATAAATTGCAGAATTCGAAATTAATACTTTCTTTTCGTTTTGCAGGTGAGGATTCTAATCAATCAGACCAAGCTGATGCCCATCGACCTGAGAACCGATTTACTGATGATCCGCTTGGCCTCAATGAACCAGATCCTCGATCCCTGGGTTTATATTTTGTTGCGGAGGGAGGTGGTTTGGCAAGTCGTCAGTACCATAAAGAAATTGTGTTGTTGTAAATCGGAACAGGAACTACGTTTGACGGTTGAATTCGAAATACGGCGGACGGGTTTTGCAAGTCCTTCCGCGACACAAACTAGTAGCGAAAATCCAACGTGTTGTGCTTTCTGCTGGCACTGTATGTGTGACCCGCCACAAAGTGTGAGACAAAGTTCTATCTCAAGTTTTTACAGTAGTTATCATGAAAGAAAATCCATACGAAGCCCAACAAGAAGATTTTTACTAGACATTACCAATGGTATTATACTCCCTGGTGATTCATCGGGCACTAGCCTGGACAGCTCATTTGACTCCGTTTTAGAACAAAATGACTCAGCCACAGAGCTCAAACTTTTCCAACCAAAATCGATTTTAAAGAACGTACATGTAAATGGCAGACGCTGTAAAAATGGAAAATTTATTAATTTTGAGTCTGAATCTAAAGATTGTGAAATGCTAACTAGTGAAAACACTAATGAAAACACAGAATGTGCTGAGTGTGATATATAAAAAGCGCCAACGGAATTCCACAGTAAACAAAGTGCCAAACACAGCTACTGACGTTGCAGTTACATATTGTATTTTAAACCACAAAAGGTACTTTTATGAAAGTGTGCAGACATAATTTTCAAGTTGCTGTTGCTTTCAGGGTAAACAAATATATAATTGGAAAAAGAATACATATATGAAATATGAGAACATTATTATTTGCATCTATAGTGTGTTCATGATTCCTCTATTACAGCCAATTATTTTATGTTTTCCTGTCAAGTATTATTGCGAAAACTTTACAGAGATTTTTTTTTATGTAAAAATTGTAAAAAATGAAAAATTTCGATAGAAAAAAAATACTTTTCATATTTTTGCACAAAACAGTGAGTGTGGGTACACGTTAGAACCGCCTCGAGCAAAAATAAGAAAAAATAGCTATATCCCTATATACCCCAGTATTGCTACATGTATATATAAGTGGGGTTTGAGGGGGGTATATATTTATGGACATGTTTTCCTGATCCAAGTTAGCCACTAAAACGAATCTCATCAGCAATTGAACTAGAAACCTTTAACCTTTTTCGATACTCAATTGCAACATTTTATAGCTGTATTTGTAAGCATTGAGCTAAAATTCAAACTAAGTTGTCCACTCTTATTTCATTATTCTCATTCTCATTATTGCAAGTAGCGACAAAGAATACATGCAACCCAAAGGGCGAAAATAGCTCCCAAAGGGCGAAGGTAGCTCCTATTGTATGCATATGGTCAGCTAGGTGCCTAAGGACAGACAACTCACTAACATCAGACAGTAGAATGATCTGGCAACGAATCAAAGTCAAAATCATGCAGGACATTATGAGAGTTTTTGATAACAGTTTTTATACAGCTTATCAGCGCCTTGATTTTCGCTACATGGACAGTACAATGCGTTTTAAACTGATATCCAAAATTGCAAGCTTCTGGCTTTCATCTGTGTCTACACAGCCTGATTTGTGTTGGACTTGGTGGAAGACCGGGCTCAACTTGAAAGCCTCTGGCCATTTCAAAGGCTATAATGACAACCTAAATGTTGGACCTGGTCAAAAAAAAAACTACTGACAGATTTTCTATTGATGGAGATAATTTTAGCAGCAAGAAAAGTAAAAAAAAAGATAAGGAGAAAACCTGGACAATGACTTTTAAAACTTGGGACATAGATATAAAATTAATTTAGTTCAAACAGGCGAGGTTTCATAGAAAGGAAGTGAAAATGAGGGAGTACATGTCTCAGCCAATCGCTTTTGTGCACAATTTCTACACCTAAGGTGTTCCAAGTCACAAAACATTAAGACTTCGGGGTAAAATGTCCAACAATGTATACCCCGGCCTTTACATCCCACTTTTAAAATCAGAGGACAAACAGTCCTAAGAACGCTTTTGGATTTGGTCTTTGCTAAATGACCTTTGGCTAAGGTCATGTTGGTCAAAGTGAAAAAGTAAAACTGATCTTGAGTCCCACATGCTTCATACCAACTTTCATTGAAATCAGTCCACCGGTTCCGGAAAAAATAAAACTGAGATCCTTTAAGAGCAGTGAGCATATTGATGAGAAAAAGGATGGGCCATACCGCGGTTTCGGCTACTCAAGCCTCATCAGGACCCTACAGATTTGGCAAAATGGAGCCAAAGAGAAATGCTGTAATTAGGATAGTCGATACAAAGACTAATATTATCCAAACAGAGCCAAATGTGTAAAACGTTGGTTAGAAAATGTATCTAAACAGATGATAAATTTCTTATAACTCAGAATACCCTCGCTGATCTCAAAGGACCAGAAGGAAAATATAATCTGCACTATGGATGATGGACGCGAAGACTTTTTAGGGCCGCCACACGGTACAACACCAGCTGCAGTAATAGCAAATAAAAATAAAAGTGAGATCCTTTACAACCGCGCAAATACCAGCTTAGCAATTCAAAACTCAAAATCAGTTGTCAAAGCTAAGAAATTGACAGTCCACGACAGTCATCCAGGTGCAATTTAAAGTATAGAAAAGTTCGTTTCTTTAAATAGCCAAAATAGGTGATGAGCTATTTAAGATGTCGGTACCACCCGACCTGAACAGATCCCCCCGCACTTTTTGATAATTTGGGCATGTATAAAATTAGATAAAACCGGGGGGACCTTTCTAGGTGGTAGCTTTATGGTAAAAATCTCCGAGTTTTTTCTAGTATTCCCCCTTCATTTGTCTGTGTTATTTTCTCTTATATCTAAAGTTTTCTTAAATTTTTGCATCAAGATAGTCAGCTTGTTCATATATCTCATTATATAACATGTTTATTAATTATTGTCATACCAATTATTTGATACCAATTTCAGCTCTCTAGAACTTTTGGTTGCTGAGATATAAACGTTTCCGTTGGTATATCCCCTCTATTTTTCTGTGATTTTTATCTAATATTTTAAGTTCTCATCAATATTTAAACACTAAGAAGTCAAATTTTTCATAAATCTTATCCTATGATGATAGAACATTACCATATCAATCATTTGATACCAATTTAAGCACTCTATAACTTTTGGTTGCTGTGTTGTAAACTTTTTTGTTGGTATACCCCCTCGACTATTCTGTGATTTCTCTCTAATATTTAATGATTTTATCAATATTCGAAAAACAATTAAGTCAGAATGTTTGTGTGTCTTACCACACGGTTTTACAACATTACCCAAGCAATCATTTGATACCAATTTCAGCTTTCTAGAGCAATTTGTCATTGAGATATTAGCAGTTTTATCAGTATACACCCTTCGTTTGTCAGTGATTTTTCTCTTAAATCTTAAGTTCTCTTAAATATTTGAGTAACAAGAAAGTCAGCTTGTTTATATTCTCTTTACATGGTTATAGAATATTGTCATAGCAATCATTTAATAGCAATTTCAGCTGTCTAAAACTTTTGGTTGTTGAGATATATACGTTTCTGTTGGTATACCCCCTCTATTTTTCTGAGATTTTTATCTAATATTAAAAGTTCTCATCAATATTCCAACAACGAGAAAGTCGAATAATCTATTTTTCTTATCAATTATTATAGAACATTATTCTAGCAATGATTTGATACCTAATTCAGCTCTCTAGAGCTTTTGGTCACTAAAATATCTGCATTTACTGGTATACCCCCATCGTTTGCCAATGACTTTTCTCTTATATCTTAAGTTATCTTAAATATTTGAGCAACACGAAAGTCAGCTTGTTTATAACCCTTCACATAAATATAGAATATTGTCATAGCAATCATTTGATACCGATTTCAGCTCTCTAGGATTTTTGGTTGTTGAGATATATACGTTTCCGTTGGTATACCCCCTCTATTTTTCTGAGATTTGTTATCTAATATTCAAAGTTCTCATCAATATTCCAACAACGAGAATGTCTAATTATTTATGTTTCTTATCACATGATTATAGAACATTATTCTAGCAATGATTTGATACGAATTTTAGCTCTCTAGAGCTTTTAGTCACTGAGATATCAGCAGTTTTATTGGTATACCCCCTTCGTTTGCCAATGTCTTTTCTCTTATATGTTAAGTTCTCTTAAATATATGAGCAACACGAAAGTCAGCTTGTTTATAATCCTTCACATAAATATAGAATATTGTCATAGCAATCATTTGATACCAATTTCATCTCTCTAGGATTTTTGGTTGTTGAGATATATATGTTTCCGTTGGTATACCCCCTCTATTTTTCTGAGATTTTTATTAATATTTAAAGTTCTCATCAATATTACAACAACGAGAAAGTCAAATTAATTATGTTTCTTATCACATGATTATAGAACATTAGTCTAGCAATAATCTGATACCAATTTTAGCTCTCTAGAGATTTTGGTCACTGAGATATCAGCAGTTTTATTGGTATACCCCCTTCGTTTGCCAATGGCTTTTCTCTTATATCTTAAGTTCTCTTAAATATTTGAGCAACACAAAAGTCAGCTTGTTTATAACCCTTCACATTAATATAGAATATTGTCATAGCAATCATTTGATACCAATTTCAGCTCTCTAGGACTTTTGGTTGTTGAGATATATACGTTTCCGTTGGTATACCCCCTCTATTTTCTGAGATTTTTATATTATATTTAAAGTTATCATCAATATTCCAACAACGAGAGAGTCAAAATATATATGTTTCTTATCACTTGATAATAGAACATTATTGATTTGATACCAATTTTAGCTCTCTGTAACTTTTTGTCACTGAGATATCAGCAGTTTTATTGGTATACTCCATTCGTTTGCCAGTGATTTTTCCCTTATATCTGAAATTCTCTTAAAAATTTGAGCAACAAGAAAGTCAGCTTATTTATATATCTTATTACATAATTATAGGATATTATCATAGCAATCATTTGATGCCAGTTTCTGTTCTTTATGACTTTTAATTTCTGAGAAGTTTCCGTAGGTATACCCCCTCCATTTTCTGTGATTTTTCTCTAATATTTATAGTTTTCTCAATGTATCTTATTTTGAGGTTTAAGAATGTTATCACAGCAGTCATTTGTTACCAATTTCAGCTCTCTATGGCTTTTAGTTGCTTAGCTATAAACGTTCCCATAGGTATACCCCCTACATTGGTCTATGATTTTTCTCTAATATTGAAAGTTCTCCTAAATATTTGAACACCAAGAAAGTCAAAATGTTTCTGTATCTTTTCACATAATTATAGAACATTATCATAATCATTTGATACAAATTTCAGGTCTCTAGAATTTTTGGTTGCTGAGATATCAGAATTTTGTTGATATACCCCCTTCATTTATCTGTTATTTTTCTCTTATATCTGATGTTCTTTATAATATTTGAGCATTAAGATAGCCAGCTTGTTTATATATCTTATTACATGGTTATAGAGCATTGTCATAGAAATCATTTTATACCAATTTAAGCTCTTTAGAGCTTTTGGTTGCTTAGATATAAACAATTGTGCTGGTATACTCCATTTTCTGTGATTTTGTTCTAATATATAAAGTTTTCATTAATATTCGAATACAAGGAAGTCAGTTTGATAATTATATTATCTTATTACATGGTTATATTGCATCGCAAAAGCAATCATTTGATACCTATTTAGGTCTATCAGTAGCCAAGATACATGTAGTAATATAGGTGTACCACCTTAACTTCCTGTGCTTATTGGGGGTGGGTGTGAACACTCTGTGATTTTTAAAACATGACACAAATTGGCATTAAAGTGATCCTCTGACCAAACTGGCACCCTTAGTTACATCCTATAACAAACACCAAACCCTTCAAATGGCAATATATTTTCCCATTGATAATCCTGATTTTTATTTTCATTAATATTCATAAAAATGCAAATGAAATGATTTTTATTTAGGCCCATGGCTTCAACAAATTTGTCAAATAGTATTATTGGTACAATTACAATGAGCCACAAATATAGTTTAGGCCTGAAAATAGTTTTTAATTGATAATTGATTTTAAACTGCTTCTTTTTTTCATTTTAAAGTTTTAATGAAAATTCATGAATATGCAAATGAGATATTTTCCATAACTTATCACAGGATAAAAGGGCTTTGTCTAAGCTTTAAGTTGAAACCAATTTCAATGGTCTAGGATAAAAAATAATTGTGATATTTTCAATTTTCTATGTGTACCCCCATTATTAAAACGCAACAATTGAGTATTTAGAGTAATTTAATAAAACATAGCGTAAAACGCAAACGCTTCCACTCCCAGATGGCAGAAAACAGGGTTTGATAGCTTTTTCAATGTACTTTTAGAGAATCATGGTGTAGAAATTTTCCCTGGGGAGGGAGTGGGTATGGGTAGCTAGAAGACTATTTCGTACCGTTTGTTTGTGTTAAAATGACGTTTTTTTTTTTTGTTTTTTTTTAATTCTGAGTACAAGTAGGCAAAGATCAGGAAAAGGTGCAATCAGAAAAAGATTCCCACTCCAAAAACCGAGGTGGGAAAAAACCAAACCAACAATCAGGTATTGATACCAAGAAAACATTTCGTAAGCCGAATGAGCAGCTATTTTCCCAATAGGTGGCCACTCAGTTACCTTAACTAAAAATATGAAAACACACATAATGCGCCAACAGCACAAAAATTTTCAAACACCAAGACATAAAACAAAAAGAACCACCACAGAAGTATCGACTTGGAACGATCACTAACACACAGTTCTGGCGGGCTTAAATCGATTTTACATGGCCATAACCTCACCCTCAGCTTCTGCAGTGGTTCAAAACATTTAGCTAGTTCTTCGGTCCTCGTGGTGAATCTCTAACTAGTCAATGAATCATCAAGAACAAACAAATAAATCAAGATAAACATCCTGATGAATCAAAAACCAGGACTCACAGATTCAGTAAGCTGCCCGACGATGGAGATCCCTGGGCGCCGAATAACTTACTAACTCCGGAGCAAAAGAAAAACATCAGCTGGACCCCGGTGGGCCAAGCAACAGACAAGAAGCTCCGGCCCCAACCAACTAAAATGAATAGCTTTAGGTCGGGGCCATCATAGAGTCTGACGCCCGACCCATCGGCGTGCAATTATAGAAGGCAGCATAGTTATCAACCATGGTTGGGTTAAAAACTAAGCATGCAGACTGTCGCATAACATTCCAAGTTATAACCTATACGTCTGTAACGTGTTATGATTTTTCTAAACTGAAAAGAAAAATCATTACTTCCTATAAGTTTCTTAAATTTGTAAACCAAGTCACCATAAAATTCTGGTTCCGAAAGGCCCTCATTTAAAAGCGTCTACCTAAGAAGAACTAACTAAATGTTATGAACCACTGCAGAAGCTGAGCCTGTAAAACCGGTTTAAGCCCGCCAGTAACTTTCTGTTACTGATCGTTCCAAGGCGATACTTCTGTGGTGGTTCTTTTTGTTTTATGTCTTGGTGTTTAAAATTTTTTTGTGCTGTTGGCGCCTTATGTGTTTTCATAGTTTTAGTTAAGGTAACTGAGTGGCCACCTATTGGGAAAATAGCTGCTCATTCGGCTTACGATATGTTTCATGGTATAAGTACCTGATTGTTAGTTTGGTTTTTTCCCACCTCGGTTTTTGGAGTGGGAATCTTTTTCTGATTGCGCCTTTTCCTGATGTTTGCCTACTTGTACCTTTTTAACCCAACATTATATTTGGAAATCAATCCATAGTGTCTACGATAAATGGGGTATCGTAAATACGATGAGGTATCGTAAATAACATGTAGTTTCACCATTAAAGCTACCAGCAATGCAAGTCCCCCCGATTTTTTTACAAGTCTACAAACATAGTCCTACAACAAAATCATAAGGGGATTTGTTCAGACCAGATGGTACCGACCCCCAAAATTTACGGTATTGGCTCAGCCCCTAAAAGCTGTGAAACAATCACATTGGTCAGTTTCATTATTTTCAAACTTTGAAAGAGAAATCAACATCTGTCAATTCCAACTTACTGTGGCCAATCACAAGAGGTATAAGGTGATGATGTACATTTCAAGATTAATACAAATATTGGACAGGAAATGTCAATTTCATGTTTGTGACAACTGACACAACTAGTTAAGAGATACTTGAAACACCTGAATTGCTAAGCTGCTATTTGCGTGGTTATAAGAGCAGTGCGCATATTGATGAGAAAAAGGATGGGCCATACCGCGGTTTCGGCTACTCAAGCCTCTTCAGTGACCCTACAGATTTGGCAAAATGGAGCCAAAGAAGAATACTGTAATTTTGCAACTTTCAACAGGATAGTAGATACAAAGACTAATATTATCCAAACAGAGCCAAATGCGTAAAACGTTGGTTAGAAAATGTATCTAAACCGATAATGAATTTCTGATAAATCAGAATACCCTTGCTGATGAGGTTAATCTTTGATTGGCCCATTGGTTTTGACAACAACGACGACGGCTTACGATATGTTCTCTTTGTATAAGTACCTGATTGTTAATTTATTTTTTCTCAGCTCAGTTTTTTTCTGTTGGGTATTTCTTTCTGATTGCGCAAATTCAAGACAATTGCTTACTTTCACCTTTTTAAACATTGTGGACTACGACGACATCGACGAAGCTAGAACAGGCCAATCCTAAAAACACACCCGTCGGCTCAGGTGAGCTAACTTAAAGTACAGCGCCACTTTTTAGAGCAAGACAGACAGACAAACGAATTATTTTTGCTTTGTAATGGCACTTGCGTACTGTGTGTCAAAAAGATAACCTAAAAACACAGGAAAACAGTATAAAATACACCTGCTAATTTCCATCAGTCACATTTATGTGCATATTCAAAACCATAAACATAAGCCATGTTCCAACTGCTGTGTCTATTCCTTTGGACGGCTGCTGTGTTTGGACTGAAGAAGCCAATATCCATTAACTATGATGGAAAATATGAACTACTTAAGGACTTGACTGAGAAAGGAATTGATGGAAAACTAGAGAAGGTACTGATTGACATTATTCTTGATCAGAGAAATACAATCGAAGTTCTGGAAGATAAAGTGAACACTGTTCTTCATCCGGAGACTACTGTTAAGGATGTGCAAGAGAATGTTAATCAACAAAGGGGACAAATCATGGCACTGCAAGAACGGATAAATGGCCTGGAAACTATTGTAAAGAAGCAAAATCAAGACATTACGAATTTAGAACATGAAAAAGACGTGCTAAATCAAACAGTTATGAGTCAGAAAACAGAAATGATCAGGATGGAGAAGGATATGATGAACATCATAGAACTTATTCAAACAGAGACTAAGGGAAACCTCATGAATAATCAGAAAACACCTGACAAGGTAATTGAGAGAAGTGATTCAATTCCTAATGAAATTTTATTGGCCGGTGAGAGTGAGTTCAATTACCAAGGTTCTAGAATACTTGGAAATGGACTTGCAAGGGGACAAATGCGTGCAGTTACTCATGTTGCATTTTCATCATACTTGACCCAAACTTTGACCCACCTCGGTGCTGGCCATTTAATCAAAATGGACAGGACATTAATAAATGATGGCAATGGGTATAATACGAATACCGGCATTTTTACCGTTCCAACATCCGGTGTATATCTACTGACATACAGCATTGAAGACAACCATAGCACACACCATCTTGAAGTGAAATTGGTTGTGGACAATCAAAATCTGGGCACTTTGTTAGCTCAGAACTTCGGGATTATGACGAGCAAGACTATCATAACTCGCCTTACTGCCGGACAGTCTGTCTGGCTCGAAACTACATACTACCATGATACCAGCATTTCAAGTCAAAGTTCTAACAAATTTGCAACTTTCTCTGGAGTTTTGTTGTATTAAATCAATTGGGGAAAGGGATCATTTGTTTAAAGTTTGTGCTTTAAGGCCTCGTCACACATCAGCGAAAATCCCATGACGTAGACTTGCGTTTAATTGCGATACGGGATTCTTGTTGATGTATTGCTAGATACGTTCTTTTCAACAGCTCACATCCCGACATGACCATTATGGCATAGCTGTTGACTGGGATGTAAAGCAATAAATCGAACAAACGAAAACTATATTTTGCAATTATAGGTAAGTCTATCATTCGCGGATCCAGACATTTTTTTCAGGGGGGGGGGGGGGTCCCAATTCCCAGAAGGGGTCTGACGGAAAATTTCAACATGGCAAAAATCAATAATCTGGCAATTCCAGGGGGGGGGGTGTCCGGACCCCCTGTCCCCCCCCCTGGATCCGCCCATGCTATGTCGAGAGATTTTCACTGATGTGTGACGAGGCCTTTAAAATCATGTTGGACTTAAACCAGGTGTGGTAGCATGACCTCTATCATTAGACTAATACGCGATTAATACTGTTGCTGACCTTGGGTCAATCCCCACATTCGACATACATTTTTCATGAAGACTTGGTTACGAAAACATTGCCATCAAGAAAACATGTCCGTGACATGTACGGGTATATCCCCTTGAACACCACTTTTATATAATAAAACTGTGATATGCAGGGGTATACATATTTTTTTCTTATTTTTGCTCCAAAACATAGATTGTGGGTACCCACAATCTATGTTTTGAGCAAAAATAAGAAAAATATCAAAAACATACAATTTAAGAAAAATTGGTATAGGACATGGGCATGTTTTCATAATGTATGGCATTTGGCTCCATGTAGCCAAATCTGTAGGGTCACTGAAGAGGCTTCCCCTTTCTCATAAAAATGCTCACTGCTCTTGAAGGATCTGTTTTAATTTTTATTTGCAATTACTGAAGCTGGTGTTGTGCCGTGTGGTGGCCCTAAAAAGTCTCCCCATACATCACAAATAGTGCAGATTATATTTTCCTTTTGGTCCTTTATGATCAGCGAGTGTATTCTGAGAAATCAGAAAATTATTATTGGTTTAGATTCATTCTCTAACCATCGTTTAATATTTTCCGCCCGTTTTACTACCCTGTTGAAAGATGGAAATTAGAAAATTAAGTTCTCTTTGACTCCATGTTGCCAAATCTATAGGGTCATTGAAGAGGCTTAAGTAGCCGAAACCGCGGTATGGTCCATCCCTTTCTCATTACCAGAGGACCATTGGTCCTGAGAACGCTCACCTGAATCCTGATCTTGGAGTATTAAGTCATCATGAAATGACCTTGACCTTGAATACTCACACACCTTTATTGACTTCATAAGTTGTCTGCATCTGCAAAGTTTCAGGTCTCAGGCTGCAATAGTTTCCAAACCCAGTGATTTCTGAGAAAACCATAATTTTAATTTTGGTATTTAAATGACCTTGGGTCAAGGTCAAGAAATGACCTTGGCCTTCATTAATTACTTACCTTCATTGACTCCATTAGTTGTCTGCATCTAGCAACTTTCAGGTCTCAGGCTGCAACAGTTTCCAAAATATCCATTGTTTTAGCCTTTTCCCATGTAAAAGCCTATGTTTCCAAAATTGACCTTGCCGTGAAATAGGTCAAGGTCATCCTAGGGTCATCATTTCAACAAACTATGATGGACTGGAGTCCCAAATGCTACATACCAAGTTTCACGTAAATCGGCCAGCCGGTTCTGGAGAAGAAGATTTTTGAGTGGTTTTTACCATAGTAGGGCATGGCGGCCATCTTGGTCATGTGACACAAATTTCTCGATCAAACTTTCGTTCCCCCTATCCATGGACGCTCCACATAAAATTTCAATTTGATTGGCTAAGCAGTTTCAGAGAAGAAGATTTTTGAAAAGTGTGTATGGACGACAGACTGGCCAAGGTCAAGAGATGACCTTGACCTAAATTAATCACATACCTTCATCTACTCCATTAGTTGTTTGAATCTACCACTTTTCAGGTCTCAGGCTGCAACAGTTTTCAAAAAATCCATAGTTTTCACTTTTTCCATGTAAAAGCCTATGTTTCCAAAATTGAAATTGCCGTAAAATAGGTCAAGGTCATCCCAGGGTCATCATTTGATCAAACTATGATGGGCTGGAGTCCCAAATGCTACATACCAAGTTTCATGAAAATCGGCCTGCCGGTTCTGGAGAAGAAGATTTTTGAGTGGTTTTTACCATACATGGGCGTGGCGGCCATCTTGGTCATGTGACCTGGATTTCGCGATCAAACTTTTGTCTCCCCTACCCATGGATGCTCCACATAAAATTTCACTTTGATTGGCCAAGCAGTTTCAGAGTAAAATATCTTTGAAAAGTGTGTATGGACGACAGACAGGCCAAGGTCAAGAGATGACCTTGACCTAAATTAATCACATACCTTCATCTACTCCATTAGTTGTTTGCATCTACCACTTTTCAGGTCTCAGGCTGCAATTGTTTTCAAAAAATCCATTATTTTCACTTTTTCCCATGTAAAAGCCTATGTTTCCAAAATTGAAATTGCTGTAAAATAGGTCAAGGTCATCCTAGGGTCATCATTTGATCAAACTATGATGGGCTGAAGTCCCAAATGCTACATACCAAGTTTCATGAAAATCGGCCTGCCGGTTCTGGAGAAGAAGATTTTTGAGTGGTTTTTACCATATATGGGCGTGGCGGCCATCTTGGTCATGTGACCTGGATTTCGCAATCAAACTTTCGTCTCCCCTACCCATGGATGCTCCACATAAAATTTCACTTTGATTGGCCAAGCAGTTTCAGAGAAGAAGATCTTTGAAAAATGTGTATGGACGACAGACTGGCCAAGGTCAAGAGATGACCTTGACCTATATTAATCACATACCTTCATCTACTCCATTAGTTGTTTGCATCTACCATTTTTCAGGCCTCAGGCTGCAATAGTTTTCAAAAAATCTATAGTTTTCACTTTTTCCCATGTAAAAGCCTATGTTTCCAAATTTGACCTTGCCGTAAAATAGGTCAAGGTCATCCAAGGGTCATCATTTTATCAAACTATGATGGGCTGAAGTCCCAGATGCTACATACCAAGTTTCGTGGAAATCGGCCCACCGGTTCTGGAGAAGAAGATTTTTGAAGGGTTTTTACCATATATGGGCGTGACGGCCATCTTGGTCATGTGACCTGAATTTTGCGATCAAACTTGAAATGCCACTACCCAAGGAGGCTCCACATAAAATTTCAACTAGATCGGCCAAGCGGTTTCAGAGAAGAAGATCTTTGAAATTGTGGACGACGACGGAGGACGACGGATCATGGCTATCCTATTAGCTCACCTTGTGAGCCTTCGGCTCAGGTGAGCTAAAAATGCTAACTGCTCTTGAAGGATCTGTTTTGATTTTTTAGTCTCCTTCCACAAGTTTATCAGATAATCATCAGGAAAACATGTCCGTGCAATGAATACCCCCTCAAACCCCACTTTTATTTAGCAAAACTGGGGTTTGCAGGGGTATACCTATTTTTCTTATTTTTGCTCCAAAACATAGATTGTGGGTACTCGTTAGAACCGCCTCGCTGAGGCGGTTCTAACGTGTACCCACAATCTATGTTTTGAGCAAAAAATAAGAAAAATATCAAAAATTTTCCTCTGAAAATTATCGATTTTTGACCAGAAAAAATTACTGTATATCATATGGGCATGTTTTCGTAATGTGGTGAAAGTAAAAGGGCTCAGCAAAAAGCTTGTGGACTTTATCACTTTTTGGATACTTGTAAATATGGAATAATAAGCCTTTACATGAGAAAACCAACCTTTGTTGGTAGAAATTGGTGTGTTTAATAGTCAAGGTCGTTGCATGGTCAAAATTTATTAGCTTACCTGGGCCGAAGGTTCACCTGGTGAACTTATGGGATAGGGAGGTACCTGGCATACATCCTTGTGCATCCATATAAATTCCCTGAGCATATTTAAAAATGACCGCAATTTTGAGCATGTAACCCAGAAGTCACATACAATCTTTCGTTCTCAATTTGCACCATGGAAGCTCCACATAAAATTTCACTTTCGATTTTCATCCACCACACTATATCAGAGACGGAGATGTTTGAAGATAGCGAACAATGACACAAACTTTCTTTTCCCATTTCCATGGAGGCTCCACAAAAATTTTACTTTCATCAGCCAGGCAGATTCAAAGGACAGATTGTGAATGACAACGATGAGCATGCCTATCCTATAAACTCACCTATGAGCCTTGCTTCGGCTCAGGTGAGCTAATAAAATTTAAAAAAATCTTTAGAAAATACAATGTAAATAAAAGACAGTTTTTATTTATTAGAAATTGACAATTTACAAACAATGAATTTGGCACACATAACGTTAAGGTCATGTTAAAAACATAACTGCATCAAAAATGCTTGGCATTAAGGGCAGATTTAGCTACTTTACTGTTTAGAGTAACTTTACTTTACTATCTTAAATCAACAAACTAAGTGTTGGGTAACTTTGGGTCCTGGTGTAGAAATTGCAAGCTAACCTGGGTACACATTTTTCGCAACAAGAATGAAAACAACCCAAATAATATCAGTGTCTGCCTAAAGGTCATCAATACTCTTAAGAAAATATTCAGTATTCTATAACTTGATCTTAAACTTGGTTGTTGTGGAATACCGTATTCGTCCTAATTAGTGCACTGTGCGCTTAACTTTTCAAAATAACTCAAAGTTAGAGTAGCAAAATATTGTTCTAATAAGCACACACTAGGAACAAAAGCAACACTTAAACTGCTGAAATCGCAATGTCAAAAATACCAATGATTATCATTTAAGTATGCCAAGTGTTTGATAATTTGATAAGGTTAAGTTTTAATGCAGTATAAAGTGAAAAATTAATTTAAAATACCAATATGCGCCTAGGCACATGATTTTCGGAAACGACCAGGGTGTGCACTTATTGGAGCATGTGCGTTAATTAAAATGAATATGGTAATTCTTTATTTTATATGAATAACTATCTTTACACAAATTTTGAAGATCTATTTAAAGATTTTGATGTAATGTTTTATGGTCAGATAAATTGCACAAAATATACAATTTATGAAATATGTGTACACCAAATAAATAAAACAAATCTGACATATATTTTAGAATAAATAGAAAATACATATTAAATCAATTATTTTTCACTAAGAACGGAATGCCATAAAGTCTGAGTATTATGTTAGAGCCAACACAGAGGAAACCCTGTCTTATAGACATATGCAAACATAAATGTGCTGATATCACTTAAGCTGTCAACGACTGCATAAATCTTGTTATATAGTAAACAGTTATTTCATGGCTGTTTAGTGAATAGTCAAAACTATTGCCCCGAGGTGACGAGGATGACAATGGTGGACTATTGCCCGAGGCCGAAGGCCGAGGGCAATAGTCCATCGGGTCATCCGAATCACCGAGATATATACAAGATACCATGAAGATTCAACCTCGTCTGACTCTCCATATCAGTTAAAAATCAAATTGGACTTCTAGCCTCTTTAAAAGATACAGTGCCATTAATGAGGAGGTTGACAATTAGCTATCAAAACACTGTTCAGTGTCTTGAAGATCCACATTAGCCAACTGCATTTATGTTTCAATTATCATCTATCTATTCTCTGATTTGGTTCATCTATCACATCTAGCAGCTTATTTCTTATTATCTTGTGAGCTGGGTACCAGGCCATGGTATAGTCCCATGTTAAATCCAAAACTATGGACCGGTCCAGGCATGTGCAGTTGAGGCCAGCCTGTTACACAGTGAATCATTGCCATAGCTCTGACATCTTTGAGCTGGGTACCAGGCCATTGTATATTATCTTTTTTGAACTGGGTACCAGGCCATGGTATAGTACCATGTTATATCCAAAGCTATGGACCGATCCCAGCATTCGTAGTTGGTGTCAACTCGTGACATAGCAAAACACTGTCATAGCACTGATATGTTTTGAGCTGGGTACCAGGCCATGGTATAGTCCCATGTTATATCCAAAATTATTACCCAACCTACTATATACAGAGAAATAGCATATTTTTCGCTATATCATGAGTTGGCCTCTGACCGGTCCATAGTTTTGGATATAACATGGGACTATACCATGGCCTGGTACCCAGCTCAAAAGATAATATACAATGGCCTGGTACCCACCTCAATAGATATCAGAGCTATAGCAATGTTTCACATGTTCACCAGTTGACCTCAACTACGCATGCCCAAACTGGTCCATAGTTTTGGATATAACATGGAACTATACCATGGCCTGGTACCCAGCTCACAAGATTTTATAGAATAAGCTGCTAGATGTTATAAAATAACTAAATCAGAGAACAGATAGGTGATAATTGAAAGCACAAATGCAGTTGACGATTATGGACAGACTGAACAGCTTTTTGATAGCAAATTGTCGACTTCTTCAAGTCCAATTTGATTTTGAACTGGTAGGAATGATCAGACGAATTCAATTGCCATGGCCTCTAGTATATCAGTTATGGTTGGGTAATAAAACAGTTATTTCATGGGTGTTTGATAAATAGTCAAAACATTTGCCCCTCGGTGTCTCAGATGACCATGGTGGACTATTGCCCTCGGCCTTCGGCCTCGGGCAATAGTCCACCATGGTCATCCTCGTCACCTCGTGGCAATAGTTTTGACTATTTACCAAACACCCATGAAATAACTGTTTACTATGGACCAGTCAGAGACCAACTCATGATATAGCAAAAAATATGCAATTACTCTGTACATAGTAGGTTGGGTAATAACCAAAACTATGGACCGGTCAGAGACCAACTCATGATATAGCGAAAAATATGCAATTACTCTTTATGTAATGGGTTGGGTAATAATTAAATTCTATAACTTGTTCTAAGTCAAGGAAGACTTTAATAAGCCAGGACCTTAAAGCAGTATTTCATCACGTTAACATGTCCGTGTAATGTATACCCCCTTGAACCCCACTTTTATATAGCAAAATTGGGGTATGCAGGGGTATACCTATTTTTCTTATTTTTGCTCCAAAACATAGATTGTGGGTACTTGTTAAAACCGCCTCGCCGAGGCGGTTCTAACGTGTACCCACAATCTATGTTTTGAGCAAAAATAAGAAAAATATCGAAACAATTCTACTGAAAATTTTCAATTTTTACAACTTTAGAAAAATTTGTATATTACATGGGCGTGTTTTCGTAATGTGTAGCCAAGACATGGTTTTGAAAAACATTGATAGCTTTTCTCAGTATGGGACTGCCCAGTGCTATATAAAGTTCAGAAGAACTATTCTAAAACACCTTGCCTATATAGCCAATCATGAGTTGATCTTCTTTACAACTGACCTCCAAACAGTGAACTATTAATGCAGCAAAATTAAAGGTACTCAGTGGCTGTTACCTTACACATAAAAGAGTCTTTGTTTTTATATATGCCAAAAACAGGTTTTCTCATGAAGCAGCTCCTAAGGTACTAAAACACGGAGAACAACACATTTAGATTATGTGGTCAACTCTATTCATTTTTTTTATTTAGTTTGAATGACTTTACTTTTGCATGTGAATCAAAGCACAATGCAGTTTTACATCATGAACTACAATGCTGGTAGCATACAATAGCATGAAAGCAAACAAGCTATACTCACAAAAAAATAATGAAAAAAAGAAACTACCACAAAATCTAAATATGTTGCACCCCATGATGAGCCCTACTATTAAAGCCTTCATCAACTTTTCAGCTGACTCAACAATTCCTTGGCCCTATCAGTTTTCCAGCCTCTAAGCTGTGGAATGTCCTGTATAGCCTTAATATAAGTGGACAACATGTCCACTCCTATTGTCCGAGCGTCAAACTCGTCATCCACAGGTCCCGTCTGTACGTACCAGGCACACATTTCACCAGCGTACATCAGGGCCAGGAGGTGGGTATCACTGTATATACCTGTAACACAATCATTACGGAAACATGCCTATCATATGAACCGAGAAAACCGGTCTTCGGGGTTTCCCACCAGGTCTGACACAAACTGGCCTGTGCAGTCACAGAAGATGGCTAGAGGCTGGAAATTTTGGATTTAGAAAGTAGAGGAATTGTACTATCCGTGTATTGAAAACAAAGGCGCTGATCAGCTTCGCAGTTACTGGGAAACTGATCTGCGGCTTTGTTTTCGCATAGGCAAAAATCTGGCTTTCCCATGACGCGGCTCATATACAAAGGTTAACAGTGACATTAACGGAGCATAATTTATGGAGCATAATTTTCTCAAAAAATTATTGACTTAAAAACGTTTGCTGGCTGACAAATTATAATTATTTGGAAGAAAAAAATATGAACAAGCCATTGGTTTCACTGTTTGTGAAAATAAATTTTTGCATTCAGAATAAATATTAGAAATTATTTGTCACTAATATTATAAAGCTCAACTGAATGGCTTTCACAATGTATTAACTTACCCATTTCAAGCAGACTAAGAGTATCACTTTTACCAGGTATTAGTGTATCGCTGAGAACTGGGTCCCGTATCTTAAACACAGTCTGTAGGCACTTGATACCCATCTTCAAGTCCTAGAACCCAGTGGAAGAGGTTTAAACATACACTGATTGAATAAAAAGTAGTCTTCTTTTATGCTTCAAAAATTTATGATAAAGTAAAGAAATTCAAATGGGACAAATTCTCTCTCACCGCTAGTTACTTTCATCCCTCCAGATGACTACATGCAATTAGCATTACCAAAAAGAGAATCTGTGTAGCTGAAAGAAAGCGCAGAGAATGCAAAGCGAAGACACTTACTGAACTGCTCTAACGGTGACTACAGTAATATTGCATGTTTTGAAACATTTACGAATTTTACAGTACCTGTTTATAAGTATCATTACTTCTCTTCAGTCTATCTTTATCCTCCTGTACGGTGCTACAGTACATGTACAAAAGTGCTCCCCTTCTCCAATGTAAGCATTCTGCTATCTCATTTCCTAATACCTCCTCAAGCTAAAAAAAATGACAAAAATTAGACAACATTAGAAATAATGTTTCATATATACTGAACACCAAAAATCTTGCACCACTTAAATTATTGTTAAAAAACAAAAACAAATGAACCCATCAAACTTTATTTATTATAATTACTTCAGCTAATCAATTTACAGTAGAACTGCACAATTCATTCAAAATCTACATTTGATTTTTTAAAGATAGAGTGCGTGTTTCGCAACGACCCCTCAAACCAAAAGTACACAATCAGTTTATTCACACTAATACCGTGTGTGGCCCTCGTTAGCCACAATAACTGCATTGCAACGCTTCCTCATAGATTTCATGATAGGCCATATATCCATCTATGGGATATTTCTCCACTCTTACAGCACAGCCCGATCAAATTGCTGCAGCGTCTGAGGTTGTACTCGGCGTCATCCTATTCTCTGCTTCAGAATATCCCACACATGTTCAATTGGGGATAAGTCTGGTGACATCGCTGGCCATGGCAATACATTAATGTTCTGTTGTTGAAGGAACATAGTTGATACGCGTGCAGTATGCCCACTATTTCCCTTTCCTGTCTATGGCAGCTGTTCAAG
This sequence comes from Rugalucina vietnamica, assembly GCA_964017185.1. Lineage (NCBI taxonomy): Eukaryota > Metazoa > Mollusca > Bivalvia > Lucinida > Lucinidae > Rugalucina > Rugalucina vietnamica. The sequence goes on from OZ024873.1 coordinate 57,190,971, forward strand.
CCGTTATTGTAGCCAACGGGGGCCCACACACCGTATTAGTGCGAATGAACTGATTGTAACTTTTGGTTTGAGGGGTCGTGGCGGAACACGCACTCTAGCTTGAAGGAATCAAATTCAAATTTTGAATGAATTGTGCAGTTCTTCTTTGAAATGATTAACTATAAAAGTAATTATAATAAATAAATGCTGATGGGTTCATTCGTTTTTGATATTTTAACAATAATTTAGGTGGTGCAAGATTTTTGGCATTCAGTATATATTCCAAACGACAATGGTGTCAGTAATGGTCCATGTAAATTTATGACTTTGACCAATCAAAAGCAAAGCTATGGTACTCATATTTAAATTTCAGTTTATTCAGCATATCACAGAACAGACTGTTGCAAATTTTGACGTGCTCAAATCAGATGCCATGTTGCTAATGCAAATGCATCAAAATTAATGTATTATTAACTAGATATGGTCAAACAAGGGTTATCAACAAAATTAATGCAGAGATTACATGTATTTTTATATAAAAAAGCTATGATTATGAGAAATACCGGTAATAATTTGAGCCGCATCGTGAGAAAACCGGATTTTTGCCTAGGCGAAAACAAAGGCGCAGATCAGCTTCGCGGTAACCGCGAAGCTGATCAGCGCCTTTGTTTTCGCTACTCGGATAGTACAATTCCTCTTCTACTTATATCCGAAATTTCAAGCTTCTAGCTCTTTTCTGAGCTTGTACAGGCCGGTTTGTGTCGGACCTGGTCGGAAACCCGGAAGACCGGTTTTCTCGCGTCGCGGCTAATTTACCTTTTTCGACTGAATAATCCTTTGGCATAGTATTTTCACCTTCTCAAAATATGCTGAAAGTGAATAAAGGAAACAAAATAACAGTCTTACAAAAATTTACATTAAATATCATGAATGTTGTTTGTTTGTTTATAAATTGTGGCTTAGCATCCTAGTCACCCAGCTATGGCCATGTCCACACACTGTCTCCACTTTATGTGACTTTAACCCAACATTAAGATGTCATGACATCCAAAATAAGATTGAAAATATAATTTGTTAATAACTAAATCAACAAAACTTCAAATGAATTAATTAATATTAGCTTCACCTTTGGGAAGAAAAGCTTTTTTTGCAACACATTTTAGAATGATTGAGTAGACTTAAGAATGATTTTCTTAAATGGCTGCCTGTCATAACCAGCACAGCAATAAAATACATTATAATAAAAAATGGTTCAGCTTAGATTTTACTATCAGATGAAGTTTGTTAGTAAATTGTTACATTGAACAATAGAATCGAAGATGGTAAACTGTTTATTAACAAACCAGTTACTCACCAAATATAGCAGCAATTCTCTGGCGAGCATCTTTTTCTGGGAACTCTTCATTAGTGAGGACAGTTTCATCATGGTATGTGTAGTCAAGAACTGCCTAAAACAATTACTATATTACAAGACTGATGTAACAATGGCAATTTTCTGGGTGAAAATGTATCTTTTATATAGTGAGTGCATACATTTATATTCCTTTGAATCTATAAAAGGTAATTTACATAACTTGTAAAGTAAAGATGAAAAGGCACAAATGAATTATAGATCCAAATTTGATTTTCGTGTTTTCAGCTGCCAAATTTTTTTTCCTAGCACAATAACATTTCAAGAAAATTCAATGCCAAAATTTCTAAAAAGCAATATTTTTGAAATAATACATGTACTAATTAATTGACAAAACTAATTAAAGAGAAGTGTGGTAGCTGTCACAGTGTGGCAGCTTAGCAAAAATGTTGGACTCTAAATCAGGTAGTCCTGAGTTTGAACACCACTGGTGCTTTGTTGTATCTCTGAGCAAGAGTCATTATCTATCTTCATATACTACTGAGTCGATCAATTTCTGATCATCATCTCATTAGGGAAAAGCTCAGTTTTAAAAAACTTAATCCTACCTCTGCATATTGTTGGACATAATAGCTGATCTGACCTCCTGAGAGAGAGCCTGTTGGAAAGTTAGCTGTTACTCCCTGACATTTCATCAAACATTTCTGCAGAAATTGGGCATCACCTGTAATTATAATTTCATAAACAAATGATAAACCAGAGGACCAATGGTCCTGTAAACGCTCACCTGAGATCTGCTGCATATACCAATAAACATGTTTGAATATTATGGTATTTAACTCCAGTGCAGGGGCAGATGAAGCCCTTGGGCCATTTTCTTTTTTCAGAATCTTCAATATTCTGTCCATTTGCCAATTTCTTGCTGGCTTTTCCCTTCAAATGACATTTTAACAGTTTTCCCGATTCAAATGCATAGGCGACCCATTTTGACCTTGCCATAATCTTGGTCAAGGTCATCACAGGGTCATGATTTATATATACATTGGAGTACTTTAGCCATCGATGCTCCACGCCAAGTTTCCTTGAAATCAGTCTATTGGTTTCAGAGAAGATTTTTGATGGGTTTTTACCATATATGGGCATGGCGGCCATCTTTGTCATGTGACCTAGATTATTTATATACACATTGATTCCCCAATTCTATAGATGCTTCACATAAAATTTGGCTTTGATTGGCCAAGCGATTTCAGAGGAGAAGAGGTTTGAATATTATGGAAATATACATGTATATTGCCCTGGGGTGGGGACACATGAGCCCCTGGGGTCCAATTTTTTTCAGAATCATTAATATTCAGTCCTACTTCCCATTTCCTGCAAGACTTTCACTTTAAATTACATTTTAAAAGTTTTCCCCATTCAAATGCATTGGCGACCTATGTTGACCTTGCCGTAAAATAGGTCAAGGTCATCAAAAGGTCATGATTTATATACACATTGTAGTGCTTGAGCCATCGATGCTTCATGTCAAGTTTTGTTGAAATCGGTCCACCGGTTCTGGAGAAGAAGATTTTTGAAGGGTTTTTACCATATATGGGCATGGCGGCCATCTTGGTCATGTGACCTGGATTATTTATACATACATTGGTTCCCCCTTTCCATAGATGCTTCATGTAAAATTTGGCTTTGATTGGCCAAGCGGTTTCAGAGAAGAAGATGTTTGAATATTATGATAATATACATGTATATTGCCCCGGGGTGGGGGCGGATGAGCCCCTGGTGCCCAATTTTTTTCAGAATCATTAATATTCAGTCCTACTGCTCATTTTCTTCAAGATTTTTCCTTTAAATGACAATTTAACAATTTTTCCCATTCAAATGCAAAGGCGACCTATGTTGACCTTGCCGTAAAATAGGTCAAGGTCACCGCAAGGTCATGATTTATATACACATTGTAGTACTTGAGTCATCGATGCTTCATGCCAAGTTTGGTTGAAATCGGTCCAGTGGTTCCGGAGAAGAAGATTTTTGAAGGGTTTTTACCATATATGGGCATGGCGGCCATCTTGGTCATGTGACCTGGATTATTTATATACACATTGGTTCCTCCTTCCCATAAATGCTTCATGTAAAATTTGGCTTTGATTAGCCAAGCGGTTTCAGAGAAGAAGATGTTTGAATATTATGATAATATACATGTATATTGCCCCGGGGTGGGGGCGGATGAGCCCCTGGTGCCCAATTTTTTTCAGAATCATTAATATTCAGTCCTACTGCTCATTTTCTGCAAGATTTTTCCTTTAAAGGACAATTTAACAATTTTTCCCATTCAAATGCAAAGGCGACCTATGTTGACCTTGCCGTAAAATAGGTCAAGGTCACCGCAAGGTCATGATTTATATACACATTGTAGTACTTGAGTCATCGATGCTTCATGCCAAGTTTGGTTGAAATCGGTCCAGTGGTTCCAGAGAAGAAGATTTTTGAAGGGTTTTTACCATATATGGGCATGGCGGCCATCTTGGTCATGTGACCTGGATTATTTATATACACATTGGTTCCCCCTTCCCATAGATGCTTCATGTAAAATTTGGCTTTGATTGGCCAAGCGGTTTCAGAGAAGAAGATCTTTGAAAATGGTGGACGACGGACGGACGGACGGACGACGGAGCATGGGTATACTATAAGCTCACCTTGTGAGCCTGACGGCTCAGGTGAGCTAAAAATTACACTTTTGCAAGTTGAACTATAACACTTAGGTACTATAAATGTCCAAATGCTGAGGGAATATTAACGGGTCAATCATCTTGGCCGTTAGTCGTTTTCAAGTAAATTCGCTATCTTATCATTATATCTATCTGAATCTGAATCATAAGTTTACTGGTGACACGCCAAATGACATTATTTCACCAGGGGGTTCGGATGGGGGAAAAATTAGTCCCTTGAACGCATGAGTGAAGCAAACTTGGACACACAGTCATCAGACATTTCAGCAGAGGAGATAAGTGAATCAGGGAGGACATTCCAGTCCCTGATAGTCTGTGGAAAGAAACTACTTTTGTACGCTTCTTTGCTAGCTGAAGGTATCTGAAAAGCCAAAGAGTGTTGATTTCTACAGCGCCTATTCTTTGGGATAAGGTCATCTGTGGGTATTCTGGCTTTACCCTTTAGACCTTTGTATAGCAATATAAGTCTACTATCCTTCCTCCTTTTCTTAAGAGATTCCCATTTCAGTTGACCTAAAATGCCAGTCATGCTCCCAGTTTCAAAAACATAATTTCCCGTCACAAACCTTGCCACACGATTTTGGACCTTTTCCAGTTCTTCCTGGAGGCCATGAGTGTGAGGGTCCCAAACTGAGCTTCCATATTCCAAGACTGGTCGCACCAGTCCTTTATAAGCTGCTTCTTTCACATCTGGGGGACAAGAATACAAATTTCTTCTCAAGAACCCGAGAGTTCTGTTAGCCTTTGTACAAACATTGGAAATATGAGTATTCCATTTCAAATCATTTGTGATAGTTACACCCAGGTATTTTATAATTTCAACGTTTTCCAGTACAGTGCCCTCAAGGGTGTAGTTAACCTGTATCTTACTAGACCGTTTATTTGTCAGCTGCATCATGTTGCATTTGATGGGTTGAAATCTCATTCCCCATTTCCTAGCCCAACTGCCTAAACGATCAATGTCTCTCTGAAGTTTCAATGTATCCTCTTCATTCTTGATTTCACGATAGCAAACACAATCATCAGCAAAGAGTCTTATTTCAGACTCAATGTCTGCTGAGATGTCATTTATATACAAGGAAAACAGCAAGGGGCCGAGAACGGTGCCCTGAGGGACACCCAACACAACTGGAGCCCAATCCGATTTAATACCATTAACCACTACCCTTTGTTGTCTGAAACAAAGGAAAGCATTTAATATCCAATTCAGTGTTGTAGCTAAACAATTTGCTTTTAAGGAGTTTATGGGGAGAAGTATCGAAAGCCTTTACAAAATCGAGTATAAAAGTGTCGACCTGGCCTTTTTTGTCTAAGATTTTTGCCCAGTCATTTATCACTGTAGTCAACTGAGTTTCACAGCTAATGCCATTTCCTAAATGCGTGTTGCCTGTCCGACAAGAGTTCATGTTCATCAAGATGGGCCATAATATTTGAGCATACTATATGTTCAAGAAGCTTACAAGGAATGCATGTCAAAGAAACAGGGCAGTAATTGCGGGCAAGTGACCTGTCGCCCTTCTTAAACAGGGGGCAAATATTAGCAAGAGACCATTCTTTACGAATTTCACCTGTATCAATTGACTGCTGGAAGAGATGGGCGAATGCCGGACCTAATTCCATAGCCAGTTCCTTTAGGACTCTGGGATGAATTAAGCTAATCAGGCCCTAAGGCTTTAGACGGGTTTAGACCTTTGAGAAGTTTGGTCACCCCTTCCTTTGTGACCACAATATCATGCATGAATGGGACAGATCTATCTAGAAGAGGGACCTGTTTGTATTCACTTTTAGTGAAAACATCCGAGAACTGACCATTACATTCTTCCGCCTTCTAAAATTTGGATTGTGCAATTCCACTTCCATTTCTCTTTTTCAACGGGGGAATACCTTGTGTATCTTTTTTCTGACTGTTTATCTATCTAGGCCCAAAAGAACACCTGGATTGCAATGGATCCAGCCTGACATATATCATATATAATTCTAATGGCTGGAGGAGGGAGGGGAGGTTGAATATTCATTTTTTACTTCTGATAGGTTTGACAGAGGTGGATACACCAAATCAGACTCACAGCTGATTGATACTGATAGGAACAGTATTTTAGACTGTGAATCAACTGCATTGTAACTGTACCTTGAACCTTGCTGATTTTAGACTGACATTCAGACTGTAATAGCTTAAAATCACCAAGAATCTGATCTCGAAAACTTTCAGCTGTCATACTGTACTTTCACTTTCGTTTATAATTTTTGTTACCTCCCTTTGTGTAGTGGGTAAAATCCACTTCTTTCTCTACCGGAATTCAAGTCGTTTCGTCACAAATTTAACTGGTAACCCGTTTAGCCTGCTTCGTTCTGGCGAGTTCATTATCAATCACATCTTAATATCCGACACATGCGCAGTGGAGCAGTCTAGTAACCCGTTATCACAAAAAGTGACCTATATACGTATAGGGCTGGTACAAGTCAAGAAGATCCATGCATAGTCATGTCCGTAACTACCTAAATGAATCGAAAAGTTCAATGCCTGTCAGAAGACTTTGTAAATCAATTATACTGACTTTACTTTCGAACAGGGGATTATTTTCTTTACAGTGTTGGGAAACACTGAAGGCGCCAGTATTGATTTTCCTGCTTAAATGCAATGTTGGGAAGCCTGGAGTTGGGAGAAGGGTACGCTGAACTTCAGCTTTACGAAAACTCGCCCATGCAATATACAGAGATTTTTCAATTATCATAAATATTGAGCGACTTTTAGAATATTTGTGCTCAAAACACAGATTGTGGTTGTAACGATTACCCACAATCTATTTTGAATTAGAAATAAGAAAAATAGGTATATCCCTGTAAACCCCAATTATATATATATATATATAAAAGTGGGGGTTTAGGGGGATATTCATTACATGGACATTCTTGCATGATTTGTAATAATAAATGTTAGCATCTGCGTGTGATGACACAGTCTAGGGATTCCCATTCCATGTACATGTAATCCTTGTAAGCACCTAACTTAAAAATCATTAATGCATCTGCTGCTAAGTACCTAGGGGATACAAAAATATTATATTACTGATACAGCTCAGTCGGGCGCCCAGATAGCTCAGTCGGTAGCGCGTTTGGCTTCTGACTAGCTATGTACCTCTGCCTTGCAGGTTCGATCCCGCTGGCGACGCCAGTAAAAAATATCGATTATTGAAAAAACTATCAATGGTTCCTGCATCGGTATGTACCCATGGTTTGACTGTCACCTTCCGGGTGCACTGGTTTCACAGGGTATTTCCCGACCGAACGTCGAGAACTGCCCTGGCTTTCCCCCACCACTAGACAGTCGGCGTCTAAGAAGCAGAATTGCTTAGCTAAGTACAAATGCATAGCTTGACGTCTATCTCCAGTAAGTACAAAATCAACTCTGCATAACACAGAAATGCTTGAACCCTAAATCTAAAGCGCGATATGGTCCATCCCGTTTCCCATTTTTATGTTCAGAACTCTTGAAAGATCTGTTTCGAATTTTGAAAATGGAGAGGATTTATGCAATTTTCATGATCATCGATTTTTTTTTTTTTTTTTTTTTTTTTTTTTTTTTTTTTTTTTTAAGTAAATTTTACTTGATTATGAAGATTTCGCATCAGGTATATCATTTCTGTCATTTCATAATGACTTAGGCCGATCATGATAAAATACTATGGACGTTTAATCTTTTTAGTGGAAATATTTACCTGCCTTTCATGGGGTTTTTGTGCAGGAAATCCCTCTTCAAAAGTTTTTGACCAAATTTTTTTTATTTGTCATTGGATTTTCAAATGTTTTGCTGCACATTTTGTGACAAACTAAATCCTCAACTGTGCCAAGAAAACATTTCATCCACATTTTAACAGCTGTAAAATATCTGCGAAAAAAAAAACATTATCATACACTTATAAACACACTTTAACTAATTGTCTATGTAGCATCCGAACAATGGATAGGAATGGCGCCAATGACGTCATAATAAAGGCGACGTTACGGTGCATTTTGATCAATTTCGCGCGGCGTTTTCGGCGCCATGGCTTTGAAATTTTCGACACTGGGCTGATTGAAGCTGTATGTTTTATATACAAACACACAGTGTTCTCAACTTTTACACAAGTTTGTGCCTCCAGACAAAGCTTTTACGCTACTGACCGTCCGTCTGAGGTCAGGTCTGAGCCTACCCAGGAAAAGTGGTTCAAGTCAAGCAATCTATACATTTGAGCCTATTGGCTTGGGTAGGTGGTTATGTTTGAAGCACTTTTTTGATGTCATGATGTCATAATTTTGGGTACAAGTCCTATAAAATGTAGGCAACGTCCCGACATGACCATAGCTATTTACTTGGACGTTAAACCACAATTCAAACAAACAAAGACAACAACATACAGTGCCAATTTAAACACGTACAAAATTCACGACAATCATTAGTCCGACAACCGGGCTATGCGACAGCCTACATGCTTAGTTTTTATTTTTTTAACCCAATTATGGTTGATAACTATACCTCTTTAATTGCACGCCGGTGGGTCGGGCGCCAGACGCTATGATGACCCCGACTTAAAGCTATTAATTTTACCGTTTTGTAGTTGGTTGAGGCCGGGGCTTCTTATCTGTTGCTTGGCCCACCGGGGTTCAACTGTGTTTTTCTTTTGCTGCGGATTTCAGTAATAAAAATAAAACAGATCCTTTAGTAAGTTATTTGGCGCACATGGATCTCCATCGTCGGGCAGCTTACTGAATCTGTAAGTCCTCGTTTTTGATTCATCATGGTGGTTATCATGATTTATTTGTTTGTCCTTGATAATTCATTGACAAGTTAGAGATTCACCACGCACACCTAACAATTAACTAAATGTTGTGAACCACTGCGGAAGATGAGGGTGAGGTTAGGCGCCTGTAAAACCGGTTTAAGTCCCCAGTAATTTTATATTAATGATCGTTCCAAGGATTTTTGTGAAGTTTGAATCTTAAGTACGTTTTCATATTTTAGTAAGTTCGATTAACTGAGTGGCCGCCTATTAGGAAATAGCTGCTCACTTGGCTCACGATAATTCTTTGTATAAGTACCTAATTGTCAATTTACTTTTTCCCACCCACCTCGGTTTTTGGAGTGGGAATTTCTTTTTGATTTCGCCTTTTCCAGATCATTGCCTACATGTACATTTTTTTCGTTCCGTTCACTTCATTTATTTCACTGTCTGGAAACAAACTCTATGTAAGCTATCATTTGTGTACATGACGGTGCAGCTTGGCTGGTTCCTAGTTTTCCAATAATCAGTATTGGAAATCCAGGTAACCAGTTAAACCCCCTCAGTTAGCCATTGGTCAATATTGGACACACCTTCAAATATTGACCAATGGCTAACTGAGGGGGTTTTACTGGTAACCTGTTTTCCCAATATTGATTATTTGTAAGCTGGAAACCAGCAATTAATGTAGATATGGTCAGTAGGAGTGACAACGGCAAACTCCACAAGTAGAATCTGTCCAATGCAGAGCAGCCAAGTGGGCCACTCATGACTGTAGGTCCTCATCCAATGTTACTCAGGTGCTCCATAAACTTTGCTGGCGCCCATTAGATCAAAGACACCCAATTAGTTATACTCTACAAGATCAATTATGATCCTGTTCCTATCCCAAAACGCAGGTAGTCCAAATTTATCCACCCTCTGATATACAGACAAATCCGCACCTCAACCAACTCTTGCAAGTACATTCTTTCCAAGAACTGTAGTGCATTGGAATGCTCTACCCATCAGTATTTTCATGCTCTGCGCCGTGGCATAGTTCAGTCATGCTGTCTGCCGGGTGATCCATGTGTCTACCTAATCACTAGAATCTATATCTTTCTATCTTACTTACACTCTCTTCTCACTGTACAAACTCATCTCACCCACTTTGCATGTCTTTTATCTCAGCTAACCCCCTTTAGTACTTGGTATACCGGTATCCCTTATGAAGTCATCCATATATTGGAAGATAGATAGAACCAACAGAGCCAACACCTCTGTTGCTCTCCGATGTTGTTTTCCGAGATGACTTACGTCTCGAAGTGAAACGCTGCGACTTAGAGAGCGGCTTGACAACGGCAAACTCCACAGTGGCAACACCTCCGTTGCTCTCCGAGGTTGTTTTCCGAGAGACTTACGTCCAGAAGTGGAACACCGCGGTTTGGAGTTTGTGACAACGGCAAACTCCAAGCCGCGGTGTTCCACTTCCGGACGAAAGTCTTCTCAGAAAATAACATCGGAGAGCAACGGAGGTGTTGTCACTGTTGGGGAGTTTGGACAACGGGGGACGAGTTTACCGGTATACAATTGGTGTCATATTTTACCTTTGGGAACCAATATCTATCCAAGATGTCTGCGCCCCTGGAAGTATGATAAATTGTTTTGTTGTCATCATGACATGCCGAATTTCTTATTTGTGTCACTATTTAGTTAAATACTTAACTCCTTTCTTCTGAAATTTTCCTCTTGCTGAATGCCATTTACATAAAACGCAATCATCTGATAACATTTGAAAATGTAATGGGTATTCGTGATTTTATTAGTGATCAATTTCTGACCATAACCCCAGGAACTGTGGAAATGTGACTTGCTCAAGGCCACAACGAAAGGTGCCCCGGCTGAAGATTGAACCCGGGACCTCTGGGATCGAACTCACCGAAGTCAGCCACTCTACCTCTACGCCAGTCCGCGCATACATATGATAGTTTCCTCTATCTTCTGATATCGTAAATTTGGCTGTCATATCGGGAGGTTTCTTTTCTCATGGCCATGACCAATTACATTCAAGAGCTCAGTCATTTTGGGAGATGTTTTTGAAGTAGAAAAATAAAAGATAACATTAGATAGGTTGTAAATTCTTGCCATTTTATTTTAAGAAAGCAACAATAACATCCCAACTATTTTAGATATGAAGTGCTTAAATCCAATGTCAGCATTACAATGGGATTTTCTTTGGACTCACTGCGGTACGTCTGTAGATTTTGGTCATTCCATAATTGATTGAAATCTTTCTAATTGTATACACACATACAATGTTATTGTTTATATTATTCGGAACTCCTCGCCTAATCAAAAATCAATGAACTCTGATTGGACAAGGCAGTTCCGATTTTGTTAACATTTGCTATGCGCATTCGCACAGATCCAGAGATAACTCCGATTACCTGGATTGTCTCCCCTTCTGGTGGGCAGAAAGTGCCAATCTTCATATAAACACATTATGATATAGGTTCAATGTGTTGCTTTATTTTGTAGAACTATCAAATAAAAACTTTGTTCAAAGACAATGGATAAATAAATAAACATCTTTAATTGTAAGTTCCAGCCAATTTCACCTTTTATATTAAATTTTTATGTTATTTGTTGACTGACTACCTGATTACTGGTTAACTGCTCAGGTCTGAGCTTGCCCAGGAAAAGTGGTTTCAAGTCAAATCATCTGCACCAATAAGCCTTTATGGCTTGGTTGGATGGTTGTTATATTTCAAGCACTTGTTGGATGTCATGACATCCTCATTTTGGGTAAAAGTCCCATAAAGTGGAGGCAGCGTCCCGACATGACCTTGGCTGTTGACTGGGACGTAAAGCATCAACTCAAACAAAGTTATTTTGGGGTCAGATATTGCGGAAATATTGTCAATAAAGGAGGTATTTTAATTCAATAAAATCTATCAAAAAATCAATGGAAATCTTAAAAAAAGACTACTGGAATTGGGCGAAATAATTAACACAGACTTCCCATACGCCACTTTGGCCGATATTGATGTTTTGCCACCCACCGGAATTGGTGTTCGATACCGGAAAATAGTAACATTGTCTGATGACGTAAGCTTTGTAATTGTCTATAATAATTTTTACAGCGCTTGTCACTTGAAGGCACATTGTTTTTTTGGGGGTTTTTTTTTGGCGATCAATTAAATAGCTGACACCAGGCTTGATTAATCAGTTAATTTTAAATAATCCTTGTTATAAAAACATCAATTTTTGACACTGGATCCAACACAGACTGTTTAACAGCTCAATAAATAGCCTCCAGGTATCAGTGACACAAATTATTGAGTCAATATTGAATACACATGCTGTATTGGGTACCATATTTATACTACACTTTACATAAAAAGATGGACACTTGGATAAAAAAAAGTGTAAAATAAAGTGCATAAATGGACTTTTTGTCATATCGGGAGACAGGGCATATCGGGGGACCATTGGGAAAGGGGCAAAGAAGGGCCCTAGATATCGGGAGAATATGCCAAGATTGAAATATCACATGTATGAGTCCATGGTAAGATGAGATAGAATTCTTGATTCTTGAAGTCGTGAAAGCTTGTTTGAGCTTGTATACTCTCTCTTTACTTTTCTCTGTACTTTATGCTAATCCCCAAATTGTTTTACCCGAAACTGAAAAGAAACTTATTAAATGCATAGTTCATGTCCTGTGATTCATCTTCTTTGGAATAATGACACTCCCTCAATCTCTGAGGATTATCTGCCATGATACTCTATTTATATAGGAACCCAAATTTTACTTCATATGCAGAATAGGGAAATGAATGATGCTGTCAAAAAGACCCGTGGTTGCTGTGCAGTCTGGACTGACTTATGATGATGTTTGCATTGAGCTAGTCAGACTAGTGTGTAACAGGCTAATGTTGCTAAATAGCTCTGCAGACTAAGCAAGAGCATCTTGGTTTTTTCAGCCAAGTTATGTATGGGTTCAGTTCATTCTTGGGCTGCCAGCATGCTTAGAGACCCATTAGCAGTTTCCAGATTTGGGAGACAAATCCAATAAAGCAGGGAGAAATGTATTAATGGGCTGACACCTGTTTTGAAAGCCCTGGGATGGGGTCAAGGTCCAGCCATCATGTGATGTGTACACTTCTTTTCTGTCATATTTCTTGTGGCAGTTTTTTTTCCCCCATATGAATGAAAATGCAAATTTTATTTCTATACCTGACAGATTGCTTTAATATTAAAGTGTTACCATATATTAAAGCATCAATTACTGCATAGAAACTGACTCCATGTCACATCCTTAACATACTGGTGTATGCGTACAAAATATTTTTCCTCAGTTTGAATGGCACAACGCCTAAAACTTCTCTTTCCAGGTTTTATTCACCAGTGATGCATCGGGTCAGCTGTGGAATTCCTGTGTGTGGGATCTCAACTCTGGAACCAGTCTGACATCCTATAAAGGTGATAGTACCAGTCTACATACTCTATGTCTCCTTGGTAACCAATATCTACTAGGGGCAGCTAACTCCAAGCCGCTGATTCATGTTTGGGCTCTACAAAGAAGAGTGAGTATGGCTACACTACAGCTACCGACTTAAATTTCCATATCTAAAGCAGTAATGCTATTGCTTAAATAACAGACACCAACTATGATGGTGTCACAAAATGTTTGGTGTCTGACTGACTTAAAAGGAATCAGGCTCAGTGGCACATGACCAGGTTCTGAGGTTATAAAACTTTTCATGCTCAGCTCAGATGAGACTAAAATTTATCCTGCTCATAAATGTTAAAATGCCAACAATTTTTTTCAATTTAGTTTTGCTATTTCCTCATTTATGAGCTATTTAAATTTCATGCTAAGCTGAGTTGAGCATGAAAAATGTTTCATAACCTCAAGACCAGATAGCTAGCTCTCTGGCTGATTTACCATAATGATAATCATGTCATTCTGAAAGGACTACTGTACTAGAAGTTCAACTGCTGACTCATTTATTTCTATGAAATACTTTCCAGGACCAACATCAGATGAAAATGGTTTGTCCAGGTAGAGTTACAGCCCTTGCCGTCACACCAGATGGTAACTACTGTGTAGCGGCTGTGGCAGAGAAAATACATATATGGCAGGTAGGGTAGATTCCAACGGTTGATAATCATTACATTACAAAAACAAGCACATTAATTTAAAAACAGATGATTCCGAAGTTGTAAAAATTGAAAATTTTCTTATTTTTACTCAAAACGTATGTTGTGGGTACATGTACTTGTTAGAACTACCTGGGCAATTATCGACAATCTTATTTTCAGATAAAAATTAGAAAAAAGAGTATACCCAGTGTACACCCCACTTTCACTACATAAATGTGGGGTGTAATGGAGGGGGTATTTATTTCACAGACATGTTTTCCTGGTGACAAGAAAGCTTGGACGTGGTTTCAAGTTTTCAAGATTTTTTCTTGGCTATAACTCCAAATGGACTAGAATTTCTGAGTTTCTGCTGATGATGTGATGTCATATGGAACTACATACTATGTCACTGTTTTAGCTGAGAAAGTTATACCCAGTGTATAGGCGAAACTGTGCTTAAGTTTAAACCATGCTTTCTCAATGTTAATCCACAAAAGTATGTCATGAAAAGGATATTTCTTAAATTTGTAAATTTAAGGGCAAATTATGTTGCTTGCAAGGTCTTGTCCTAACACTTTTTACACGATGCCACTTGAAAAAGTGCGGGGTATTATGTTATACCCTCGGCAAAAAAATTTGCATTCAAGCGTAATTCCATCTGTGAACAGCACTTCATTTCCTGGCTCTATCTTGAACATGTATTGACCAATTTTCTTCAAACTTTATAGTAAATTAAGGTAGAACGTGGTAAAAATGTTCTGTTCTATTCTGTTCTAGATACATGTACATTGATGGGAAAAAAATCTTTCGTCAGTCGGAACCGGAATTCGGGGTAGCGAATAGCAACAACTATTCACGTCGAAACATTCGAAATATTGTGTTGACAAACTTTTTGTTCGACTGCGGCTGCCCTAAATGGACGAATTAAACAAAGACACTTACTCAAGAATATCTGTCGTTTTTGTTCCCGATAGATCATGACATGACGTCACAGTTTTGCTTAGTATGACGTCACATGATTGTGTTCGGTTAACTGCACAGTGCACGACCTTTGTTGCACCGAGCGACGAAGGTTCGTATGAAACAAAACGACCTCCCGAATGGTCTATCCTAAAAATACAGGTCTAGAACTTTATGTTGTAGGGAAATCATTGTAAATTGTGCAAAAAGAAAAACTGAAGAATTTTATGGCCCATGCCCTTGTGTGTCCATGATCATCTGGGTAAGGTCCTACCCTGTGGGTCTTTTTACTGCCTGCTCTCTGAAAGAATATTGTTTTCCTAATTGTCCATTTCCTCTGCTCCCTAAATCTCCAAATGTTAATGCTTGCTTCCCAGATCCCTGAAAATAAATGACCTTCTCCCCAGACACCTGGCAGGGCCCCAGGGTGAGGATGAGGAACTTGTCACCTTTTAAAATCATTGGCGCAATAGGATCAGAGCGTCGCGCCAAAGGTGGTGCCTTATTTCATATTATAGGAGTTTATTTTAGAAGTGGTTTGGGATTGAAGATGGGTAAATCGTCAAATAAGTACAGAGATATGGCCCTTGATTTACATGTACATTAAAATTTTGTTTCCGGTCTCTATCTTGAGCATTTATTGACTAATTTTCTTTAAACTCTCTACAGGAGTTCATATCAGGAACGAGTGGTTTGGGATTGAAGATGGGTAAATTTTATAGTGGTTGATTTACATTAAAATTTTGTTTCCAGGCTCTATATTGAGCATTTATTGACCAATTTTCTTCAAACTTTGTATAGGAATTCATATCAGGAAGTATTGTTTTGGTATTGTAAATGGGTAAATTGTGTGGAATGATTACAGATTTATGGCCCTTGGTTTTGCCTTAATTTTGAATCACAGTTTCCAATCAATGTCATCAAGATATTCTGTGCATTGGTACATGTACTAAATCAAATTTGCATGGCTGGGTATCATGCATGCCTGCAGCACTTATGTTTTAATCAAAAAGTAAACTAGTGGTTTTAAGTTTTAGGCAAACAATGCAAAACCAGCTCATTATCATCGTATAAGCATAATCCTCTATCTTTCAGGTTTGTTCAGGTTGTCTGATGGCAGTAGTGAGCAGACATTATCAGAATGTCAATGTGATCAAATTCACAGATAATGGCAGCCATTTTGTGTCGGGAGGAGAAGATAACTTAGTTATTGTCTGGTCTTTAGCTAGGTATGTACAGCAAAGCAGGCTCAAAGTTCACTCATCATGAAAACATATCCATATAATGTATACCCCCTTAAACCCCACTTATATATAGCAAAACTGGGGTGTGCAGGGGTATACCTATTTTTAGCTCACCTGAGCCGTTAGGCTCACAAGGTGAGCTTATAGGATGGCCATGATCCGGCGTCCGTCCGTCCGTCCGTCCGTCCGTCGTCGTCCGTCCACAATTTCAAAGATCTTCTTCTCTGAAACCGCTTGGCCAACCAAAGCCAAATTTTATATGAAGCATCTATAGTAAGGGGGAACCAAAGTATATATAAGAAATCCAGGTCACATGACCAAGATGGCCGCCATGCCCATATATGGTAAAAACCCTTCAAAAATCTTCTTCTCCAGAACCGGTGGACTGATTTCAACGAAACTTGGCATGAAGCATCGATGGCTCAAGCACTACAATGTATATATAAATCATGACCTTGTGATGACCTTGACATATTTTACGGCAAGGTCAACATAGGTCGCCAATGCATTTGAATGGGGAAAACTTTTAAAATGTCATTTAAAGTGAAAGTCTTGCAGGAAATGGGCAGTAGGACTGAATATTAATGATTCTGAAAAAAAATGGACCCCAGGGGCTCATATGCCCCCACCCCGGGGCAATATACATGTATATTACCATAATATTCAAACATCATCTCCTCTGAAACCGCTTGGCCAATCAAAGCCAAATTTTATGTGAAGCATCAATAGGAAGGGGTTATCAATGTATATATAAATAATCCAGGTCACATGACCAAGATGGCCGCAATGCCCATATATGGTAAAAACCCTTCAAAAATCTTCTTCTCCAGAACCAGTGGATTGATTTCAAAGAAACTTGGCATGAAGCATCGATGGCTCAAGTACTACAATGTATATATAAATCATGACCCTGTGATGACCTTGACCTTTTTTACTGCAAGGTCAACATAGGTCGCCAATGCATTTGAATGGGGAAAACTTTTAAAAAGTCATTTGAGGTGAAAATCTTGCAGGAAATGGGTAGCAGGACTAAATATTAATGATTCTGAAAAAAAATTGGACCTAAGGGCTCATATGCCCACACCCTGGGGCAATATACATGTATATTACCATAATATTCAAACATCTTCTCCTCTGAAACCACTTGGCCAATTGAAGCCAAATTTTATGTGAGGCATCTATAGGATGGGGGAACCAATGTGTATATTAATAATCTAGGTCACATGACCAAGATGGCTGCCATGCCCATATATGGTAAAAACCCTTCAAATATCTTCTTCTCTGAAACCAATAGATTGATTTCAATGAAACTTGGCGTGAAGCATCCATGGCTAAAGTACTACAATGTATATATAAATCATGACCCTGTGATAACCTTGACCAAGTTTATGGCAAGGTCAACATGGGTTGCCCATGCATTTGAATGGGAAAAAGTGTTAAAATGTCATTTGAAGGGAAAAGCCAGCAAGAAATTGGCAAATGGACAGAATATTGATTATTCTGAAAAAAGAAAACGGCCCATGGGCTTCATCTGCCCCTGCACTGGGGTTAAATACCATAATATTCCAACATGTTTATTGATTTATGCAGCAGACTCAGGTGAGCGTTTACAGGACCATTGGTCCTCTGGTTCTTATTTTTGCTCCAAAACATAGATTGTGGGTACTTGTTAGAACCCCCTTCCTAACATGTACCCAGAATCTATGTTTTGAGCAAAAATAAGAAAATATAAAAAAAATTTCAACTGAAAATCTTCATTTTTACAATCACAAAAAAATTCTGTATATTGCATGGGCGCATTTTCGTAATGCTTATCTTGTTTGGCCACATTTCTATTTCTAATATCCATTTCTTACATGGGTGGTGGTTGTGGTGTTTGTGTTTTATGTCCTGTTCAACATGCAAGGTCATCTGGATACAGAACTTTGGAATTAAGCTTTATCCGAAATACTGAAGAAGCACAGTGTCAAACTCACCACCCCAGTTACTAGTCATGTCCCAAGTTTATAAAACTTCTTTCATGCTCAGTTCAGCTAAGACTAAAAATTATTGGCATTTTGACATGCATCAGCATGATAAATTATTAGCTCACCTGAGCCGTTAGGCTCACAAGGTGAGCTTATAGGATGGCCATGATCCGTCGTCCGTCGTCCACCATTTTCAAAGATCTTCTTCTCTGAAACCGCTTGGCCAATTAAAGCCAAATTTTATATGAAGCATCTATGGGAAGGGGGAACCAATGTGTTTATAAATAATCCAGGTCACATGACCAAGATGGCCGCCATGCCCATATATGGTAAATACCCTTCAAAAATCTTCTCCTCTGGAACCGGTGGACAGATTTCAACGAAACTTGGCATGAAGCATCGGGGACTAGAGTACTACATTGTGTTTATAAATTATGACCTTTGGATGACCTTGACCTATTTTACTGCAAGGTCAACATAGGTCGCCCATGCATTTGAATGGGGAAAATTGTTAAAATGTCATTTGAAAGGCAAATCTTGCAGGAAATGGGCAAATGGACTGAAGGTAGGTAATTCTGAAAAAAATTTGGACCCCAGGGTTGGTCTGCCCCCACCACGGGGCAATATACATGTATATTACAAAAATATTCAAAGATCTTCTTCTCTGAAACCACTTGGCCAATCAAAGCCAAATTTTATATGAAGCATCTATAGGAAGGGGGAATCAATGTGTTTATAAATAATCCAGGTCACATGACCAAGATGGCCGCCTTGCCCATATATGGTAAAAACCCTTCAAAATTCTTCTTCTCCGGAACCACTGGACCGATTTCAACGAAACTTGGCATGAAGCATTGGGGACTAGAGTTCTACAATGTGTTTATAAATAATGACCTTTGGATGACCTTGACCTATTTTATGGCAAGGTCAACATGGGTCGCCCATGCAATTGAATGGGAAAAATTGTTAAAATGTCATTGGAAAGGCAAATCTTGCAGGAAATGGGCAAATGGACTGAAGGTAGGTAATTCTGAAAAAAAAATGGACCCTAGGGGTGGGTCTGCCCCCACCCTGGGGCAATATACATGTATATTGTAGCCTCCCTGGCCAATCTGCAATGTCTGCCTATTGTATGAGCGACGGGATTTTATTTTTGATTTTTATCCCGAAATGTTCTTTTTGTAAAAGCTTTAACTTGTTGAGACGTTCACCATTCGTACTGTCATTTAAAACGCTACCTGTACAAATTCCAATAAGGGATAATTCGCGGAGACATTATTCTTTAAGTCTGCAATGATAACTTTGTCTGACTATCTCTAGATTGCTTGTAAATCGCATTTTATTCCATTTCGATATTTTGACAGTTCAATTTCACCGCGTCGGCCATATTGGAAGTGTCTATTGGTTCCCATCGCGTGCGAGTACCGGGTGTGCAAAAGCCGGTATCGCCGGGACTCACGCTATCGGTTTCCATGACGAGCACGTGCCGGCTCTCCCCGAGAGTATATAAGGAGCGCGCATCGGCTGCTGCAGTTAGTGTGTTGGCTCTGCCAGCACACTCACGTCGAATGCTTTACTGAGAACAATGTTCCGATAAGAAAGCGATCTAGAGTAGTCCCAGCGAAGTGATGACTGATCTGAAGTACTACATAGTACTTGAGAGATCCAGCGAACTGCTCTTGACTACTTGGTGAGCGAACTGCTCCATAGTAGTTAAGACTGCTTCTTGAGAAACTACTCCTGAGTAGTGCGACCTCTCCATACAGGTTCTGACTGTTTGTCTGAACCTCTCTGGAGTACTTCTGAACTACTATTGAGTGCTTCAAGCGATTCAGAATAGCAGAGCACTTCGAACTGCTCATGACTGTTTCCCAGGACTGCCTTCAGTCCTAAGACTGTTTTTACTAAGACTGTTCTGCATAAGACTGCTACCTCTACAAACTAGTATAGAGTACTTCAGAAACTTCTACCGAGTCTACTAGAGTACTATATACCACTTCACAGTGATCAACTAGTATGTACTACTTCAACTGAGTACTATTAAGCAACTCTAACTGATACGTACCACTTCATATCTGAACTTCTATATACTACTTCAAACCTGAACTAGTACGTATCACTTCGTATTCAAACTACTATGTACCAATTCGTATTTGAACTTCTACGTACCACTTCATATTCGAACTAGTACATACCACTTCAAGTCGTTGAACTACTATGTACCACTTCAAGTCGTTGAACTACTATGTACCACTTCATACCTGAACTAGTACATACCACTTTAAGTCGTTGAATTACTACGTACCACTTCAAGTCGTCGAACTACTATGTACCACTTCAAGTCGTTGAACTAATACGAACCACTTCGTATTTGAACTACTACGTACCACTTCATACCTGAACTAGTACGTACCACTTCAAGTCGTCGAACTACTATGTACCACTTCAAGTCGTTGAACTAATACGAACCACTTCGTATTTGAACTACTACGTACCACTTCATACCTGAACTAGTACGTACCACTTCAAGTCGTCGAACTACTATGTACCACTTCAAGTCGTCGAACTAGTACGTACCACTTCAAGTCATTGAACTACTATGTACCACTTCATCTTTGAACTACTATATATAGCACTTCAACCTTCTTCTAGATAGGGTACATAGTATCACCTAGTCCAATCAACTACATCAGAATACTATAGTATACCAACTAATCTGCAATTATAATACATTACTGTTAAGGAGCGCTAGTGGTGAATTCTCCCAAAGGGCTCGTATTGAATACAACTTGTGCAGATTTGCTTGAGTTTTATGAATGAGAGACGATATCCTGAGACTGGTGCAATATCATTATATAGTTGTTCAACATGCACAGAAACCGTGCGACTAGTCACTAATCCACAAGGATGCACACCACCAGACTGAATATAGCTACCTCTTGCACCAGATTGGGATTCGTATTACAGACCTGAATGTTTATCAAGCCTGTATGACACTACCACTTGATTGTTATGCATTGATGTACTTTGTACTAGTATACCTGTATTGTTTCAACTTGTATGATTTTGTTGGGTAAACTAATGAAAATAGAACAACTCGTCATTTGTATTTTACAACCCTTCACATTCCGTCCAACACCAGGCGAACCCACAACTTTGCAACCCTCTTGCTCACCTGGAGACAAGTAACTGGTTTAAAGAGACGAGTGCAGAGCACGAGTGCTCCTGTGTTATTAGATACGCTTGGTTGTTAATCCTGACAATACTTTAGACTAGCCTAAGCTAGGCTAAGGGGGTTACAATTTGGTGTCGCAGAAGTGGGATAGAGAATCAACACACACCACTTTGTCTGCCTGCCTGATTGAAAGAATGTCTACAACATGCCAATACAACAATGTTTATTAGACGACAACAGAATTAAGCGAAACTACATGCAACATTGCAAAAGATCAAAGTCATTTTGAAGATTGTTGTTATATTTGACGTCCTTCACTGGAAACAGTGATCATGACTACAACTTTGTAGTGATTGAGAGTCTGTATCCACAGTCACCTGAAAGTAGAAAGAAAAAGTTGTGTTATTGACAAACCTGGTGTATGGTAGTCTGTTGAAGGATTAGTACAACAAAGAAAATTAACTTCTTGTCGTCATTGTAAAACATCTATCAGCGAGTTAATCAACTGATACATACAAGACCGTCATAAAATGGCCGATACAGAATCTGATGGAAATGAGATTGAACATTTGAACGGTGCTGAAGATATTAACTCTGTCAGTCCAGTTGATTCTCAGACCTCAGTTGACTTGTCAACACTTGAAAATAGCATGTTACAACAGATGACTGCTATTGCTACTGACGCAAAAGAAACTATTTTGAGTTTTAATCAGCATGTGGAAATGAGGTTTACCAAATTTTACAAACGACTGGAGAAAATACAACTACAACTGAAAGAGTATGGTCGACAAATGCTGTTACACAGTGCAGGTGGGGGCTTCCCCATTGAACCGGCTGTAAACCTTACATGCGACACACACAACACAGAGTCGTTTAACGTCGTTCCCAATGGTCATGATACACAACTGCCCAAGGCAATACCTACAGCGCTTCAAACAAATGAACCAAAGTCGACCGAAAACTATTTGCTGACCAAGGGAGATAACCTTATTCAGCTCAAACTAGAATCTTATTCTGGTACAGAAGATCTTGAAGATTTCTTAGTATACTTTGATACACTTGCAGAGATATATGGCTGGGATAACAAGGCAAAATGTTTGTATTTAGCCATCAGTCTAAGCGGACCAGCTCGGTCTTTACTCACCGAAATGACACTTGATCAGCGTAGAGACTACCAATCCATGGTACAGCAGTTGTCTGTTCAGTTTGGTACAGCAAACAAATGTGAACTGTTCAGAGCACAACTGAAAACAAGAGAACAGAATCATGATGAAAGCATTTCAGAACTAGCTGCAGCTATCAGAAAACTAACACGTTTGGCATACCCAAAGATACCAAAGAAGGTTGCTGAGATGTTAGCTGTTGGCTGCTTTATGGATGCTTTAAAACATCCAGAGATTCGACTAAGACTGAGGGATATCAACCCTAAAACTCTCTCTGAAGCAGAATCCCTTGCAGTAAACATGTGGACACTCAGAGAAGCTGATAATCACATGGTTAGTTTTCAGAGGAAAACTAAACAAGACTGTGATCAACCACGTCCTGTTATACAAGAGCAAAATATAGCCGATCAGTTAGACGAGTTACAGCGACAACTTGAAATACTGACTGTTGCAAACATGGCAAGACCTTATCAAAATCATGGTCGAAATGTGAAACCACATAATATCAAAATGAAACTTAGATGGAGGGGGAGGCGTAGAGATTGTCAACAACCAAACTGCCACTCCCAGTAGAAGTTTCAAACTAACAACAGTATATTGTTTCAGTCGCTACCAATCACCTGTGTGATAGAAATTATGATGTATGTGTATCTTACATGGCAATTACTCAAATACTTCTGACACCATGTTTGTCTTTAAGATGAAATATACCCACCTGCTCAATGCTGTAGTGTTCAACTTCTTGATAGAAAAAGACACATTCTTCCATAGTCATTCCTGGTTCAGCAGCTGCAACGAAACGAAAATGTCTGATTTTGAGATGACAACAATATAAAGAATGAAATGATTATTAGAAACACAGGCTGCCACATGATGCTGTTGATTTAAAAGTCGACAAGAAAGCGGGTAGTATTGACCCACAAGAATGATTTGAGGTTCAACTCTGATGCGTAACCAATCTAATGCGTAACCAGCTTATCTAATGCTGAACTACAGAATGGTGAGAGAATTTGACAAAAGCGAAGAGCAGAAATAAGCGAATACCGATGAAGTCGTTTCATCCAAATGAGTAAAACAACACAGCGTCAGATCATGTGACTGCAAAGATCAGAACACGTTGATAAGTGCTGCGACATGAAATCAACACAACTAGAATCATCTTTTGGGCAAAAAATTGAGAGCAAAATGGTTTGTCTTCTGTATGTTCAACACGAAACTAGTAAGAATTACTAGTTGATCTACATATAGAATGCTTGACTAAAGGCACTTACTTTGATAGAGAAAAATAGGCGATACAACTCAATGTGTGATCTTCAATGTTGGACGCCTAAATGCGAAGATAAGAATAATCAATATTACCAAAACAACCAACTTAATGCACAGAGATTCCGCACATCAGACAAGAATACTGTGTTTCTCCTATGTAAGAAATACTTGTATTCTGTCAGAAACAGACTGACATCTACAAATTCTACAATGATTGTTAAATGTAACTACAGAATGCAATAAAACAAAAGACTGTGATTAATGCACAGAATCAGCTCTACAGAGTCCATACTACAGAATGAAAGTACTTTCAAAGTTATGAATAATTGTGACAGCAGTTAATGCAGTCGGTGACCTGCAACTATGCTTTAATGTGGGGAATGAGGCGTCAAAATGGCAAAAAAGTAACAGAAAATATTGCGATACCAGAGCGCTGCATTTAACAAAAGGGTACCCTGCCAGAACATCCTTAAAAGAGATGAACATTTCTTCAGCAAAGATTTTGTCACGTGACAATCAAGGAAGTTATATTGTTGAGCCAGTGATGAGCCTGGTTGGCCACCAGTGCATATGGGGAATATGTGGAGATACCAACTGGGGGAATGCTTTGAGATTGTGGTTTGTCGAGAATAAAACTGAATGGATGAGCTGGTCTCATCGGAGTGAAAATGGCAATAGTGACTACTCTGTAATGCGCAAACAGAGCAAGGCTATGTGAAGGACATACCGTAATGATACAACACATGGGGGATCTGTATGGGTATCTTTCCACAACTCACAAATCCAGAGAATGCTGCTTCTACAAGCTTATAATTTGAGACTCCATATCCTGAGTCTTCGATTTTAAACAACGTATGTTGCAAATGAGACATCTGCGATCCCACAATGATACGGGTACACCCGGGGAGCTGAAATGTTCGAGAAAGAAGTAAAGGTTTCTATCAGCTTTGTATAGAAGCGAGAACCTTGGGGAATATGGACTGGATTGTCGAGTAATATAATGATGATAGAATAATCCTGGCAAAGCTGCAGCAGTTTTATTTTCCAAGTTATAAATACATATAATTTGATTATCACTTGAGTCACAAGTGAGAGAGACTATTTTATTTCATGAGCTTATAGAAAGATTTATTTTCTGATCCCTTTTCCTGAAGATGTTCATCTCATCTGTAGAAAGAGCGAAAAAGTAGAAAGACGCCTGTCACACATCCATCTATCCTGAGAATAACCAAAGGCTTCAAGATTGGGTAAGAACATCATACCAAAGAAAGCCATCACAGTTCAACAATAGAGAGAAAGCATACTATCAACTTAGAGACCATGCCAATGAAGGCTATAAGTAGGGAAATCGAGAAAGACTTCTGTCAAATATTTGAATATCAACAAAGAGCAGATTTACTGTAGTCAAATTAATGCAGAACTCATCAAAAGAATAGCCAGAAATATGGCTATATGACATATAATTAAGACCAGTCAGTCAATGGCTATAAAAAAAAAGGTGAATTAACTGAAGTCATACATCTGTCAAATAACATGTAAGGAGTAGGAAAGATAACTGAACCTTGAAGTCACCCACATAGAGGTTCAAACTGCAGATCTAAATGGCTATTCAGCTGGAGACAGACTATCATATATGAATATAATAGAGAAATAACCTCTCAACAGAGCCATCTCATATAGTTTCAAAAGACGGGATACTTGACAGTATCTCTGATCACACACGATAAAGGAAATGAGACGCAAAGAAATCAAAACATCAGCTGACGTTATGCCATAGCTGATGTACTGAGATGTCAACTCTAAGATACAATGAGTTGACCGTATAAGTCTACACCATCCAATGTGCTACCCGATGGACCATCTGGTGGTACCTGAGATGAAACCTGACACCTGGAGAAGAACTTAGGTTCGTCCCCCTCTTGGGACAAGTACAACTGACGCATGGGCGAACGATGATGTGTCCCCCTCTTGGGACAAAGACAACCAACGACATGGGCAACGACGGATGTTGTACTACGGAATCACCAACCCCTGACGTTTCATTATGAATACAAACATTGAAGTGAAATATAGACATTCTTTGGAATGCAATAAATAATTAAATATTGGTAAAAGTGCAAACTGAATCAATTATAGTGGATGAAGTGAAGTTTTAGATGAAATTATTTAGAACTCAAGAGAAATTTTGTGAAGAGTGATGTAATATTTTCAAAATAGAAGAGGTTACATTTAATCATTAATGTATGGAAATTGTTTTCTTTAAATTCTTTTCCAATCATGCAAATTATTATCAAGTTGCATTTCTCTGTAATTTCTATATTTTCCAAATCAATCAATTTTAATTTCTAAGATTAGCCGAAATGTGTGTTTTAAAGTTTGTTCTTTTGGTAAGGTATTTACACCTCTTTTATTTTGAAAATATGTGGTTGCCTAGTAGACATATATATTCAAAGGAGTAGGATTATTATTTCAAGTTGTAAGTATGAATAAGTAATGTTTTGGTGAAGTCATAGATTTTCTGTGGTCTAAGGGAGATAATTCAATCAAGAATTTTCAAGGCTTAGAATAGTTTATTGTCAAATTTTTGATTTTCGAATAATGGGTAATAAGTATTGAAACAGTGAAAATTTTCATTCCTTATTAATGATTTTCAAGTGTTTATTAGATTAATAAGATTTATTTAAATTTTAAAACTTCCAATTTAATTTCAGTTTGAAATGATGATATTGTTTCTATTACCATATGTAGCATAGTTTATTAATGTGAAGTTTGAATGTTGAATATGACAATGTTTCTTACCATATATGGAGATGTTGTTCAACATCTATGCGGTGCCTTGGAAGCTGTGACTGTTGGTAGGTGACATGGTTGTACTTCTTATATCATCAATTCAGTCTGTAGAAAACAGGAAAAGATTTAACATGGCTTGGTATGAGATGCAAATTTAATTTCTACAATCTGTGTTGAATGAGAAACCCATGAATCGTAAAGCGATAAATATCATGAAGCTGAAATAAATTCTCAAATAACCTTTTTCACAGTAAAGCATTCTCATATATATACAGGGATTTTTTCTGCAATTTTGGGAAGGGGCCCTAGGGCCTTTCTGATTGGGAAAATTAGCGACATACACCCAGAATTTGGGAAATTTTCAAAGCATTCAAAGTTAATGATATTTTCCAATTTGACATATTTAATTAAAGTTAATAATTTAAAATCATTAAATATTAACTTAAAATCCAAGTTAACATCATTTCTAACAACAGAGTTTGATTTTTAGAACGTTTAGGAACTGTTGAGAATTATTTTCAGCTGTGATTGGGAATTTTTTTCCCAAATTGGGAAAAAAGTCACCTAATTTCCATTGGGAATGGGGCCTTATTTCGGCCCCTGAGACACCCGAAAAAAATCCCTGATATATATATATGTAAATAAGTTTGTTAAATTTAATGTTTCATCATAATTGTCTATGTTAACATACCATGAGGATTCTATGTGTATTGCCTGTTTACTTCATTATTTACGTAAATTTCAAAGATTTTCACTGTCATTTTCGAGGTACACTTTGAGGTATTGTAAAGTTTAAAGATTGCCGGTGATAGTTTGTAAAAAGAAAAATAAATGGTATATTACTGACACAAGCAATACCCTGGAATGGACTTGGATGTTGTTGATCAAACTAATTGTTTTTTTTTTAAATGTATGAGTGAGGAAAGCTGCTTTGATATCCAAGTAATAACACAAAATTTCAAATAATTTTTAACGTCAAGAAATTTTTTCTGAATTTATCCAGAGACAAATGTCATATTTGTAGTTAGCATTTTGAAATTATTTAATTTTGTTCGTAAAATTGAAGGATGTATGTTGTTATATGTTAGGCATAAATGAATGTTGTATGACCTACCTTGTAGCATTGCAGATTGACCAGTGAGAAATTATTTGAATCAAATAATTTTCCACATATCCATCTTGTTGTAAATCTGACATGTCAATCTTATCGGAGGACCGATCCGTCTTTCCTAAGGTGGGGGCTAATGTAGCCTCCCTGGCCAATCTGCAATGTCTGCCTATTGTATGAGCGACGGGATTTTATTTTTGATTTTTATCCCGAAATGTTCTTTTTGTAAAAGCTTTAACTTGTTGAGACGTTCACCATTCGTACTGTCATTTAAAACGCTACCTGTACAAATTCCAATAAGGGATAATTCGCGGAGACATTATTCTTTAAGTCTGCAATGATAACTTTGTCTGACTATCTCTAGATTGCTTGTAAATCGCATTTTATTCCATTTCGATATTTTGACAGTTCAATTTCACCGCGTCGGCCATATTGGAAGTGTCTATTGGTTCCCATCGCGTGCGAGTACCGGGTGTGCAAAAGCCGGTATCGCCGGGACTCACGCTATCGGTTTCCATGACGAGCACGTGCCGGCTCTCCCCGAGAGTATATAAGGAGCGCGCATCGGCTGCTGCAGTTAGTGTGTTGGCTCTGCCAGCACACTCACGTCGAATGCTTTACTGAGAACAATGTTCCGATAAGAAAGCGATCTAGAGTAGTCCCAGCGAAGTGATGACTGATCTGAAGTACTACATAGTACTTGAGAGATCCAGCGAACTGCTCTTGACTACTTGGTGAGCGAACTGCTCCATAGTAGTTAAGACTGCTTCTTGAGAAACTACTCCTGAGTAGTGCGACCTCTCCATACAGGTTCTGACTAGTACGTATCACTTCGTATTCGAACTACTATGTACCAATTCGTATTTGAACTTCTACGTACCACTTCATATTCGAACTAGTACGTACCACTTCAAGTCGTTGAACTACTACGTACCACTTCAAGTCGTTGAACTACTATGTACCACTTCATACCTGAACTAGTACATACCACTTTAAGTCGTTGAATTACTACGTACCACTTCAAGTCGTCGAACTACTATGTACCACTTCAAGTCGTTGAACTAATACGAACCACTTCGTATTTGAACTACTACGTACCACTTCATACCTGAACTAGTACGTACCACTTCAAGTCGTCGAACTACTATGTACCACTTCAAGTCGTTGAACTAATACGAACCACTTCGTATTTGAACTACTACGTACCACTTCATACCTGAACTAGTACGTACCACTTCAAGTCGTCGAACTACTATGTACCACTTCAAGTCGTCGAACTAGTACGTACCACTTCAAGTCATTGAACTACTATGTACCACTTCATCTTTGAACTACTATATATAGCACTTCAACCTTCTTCTAGATAGGGTACATAGTATCACCTAGTCCAATCAACTACATCAGAATACTATAGTATACCAACTAATCTGCAATTATAATACATTACTGTTAAGGAGCGCTAGTGGTGAATTCTCCCAAAGGGCTCGTATTGAATACAACTTGTGCAGATTTGCTTGAGTTTTATGAATGAGAGACGATATCCTGAGACTGGTGCAATATCATTATATAGTTGTTCAACATGCACAGAAACCGTGCGACTAGTCACTAATCCACAAGGATGCACACCACCAGACTGAATATAGCTACCTCTTGCACCAGATTGGGATTCGTATTACAGACCTGAATGTTTATCAAGCCTGTATGACACTACCACTTGATTGTTATGCATTGATGTACTTTGTACTAGTATACCTGTATTGTTTCAACTTGTATGATTTTGTTGGGTAAACTAATGAAAATAGAACAACTCGTCATTTGTATTTTACAACCCTTCACATTCCGTCCAACACCAGGCGAACCCACAACTTTGCAACCCTCTTGCTCACCTGGAGACAAGTAACTGGTTTAAAGAGACGAGTGCAGAGCACGAGTGCTCCTGTGTTATTAGATACGCTTGGTTGTTAATCCTGACAATACTTTAGACTAGCCTAAGCTAGGCTAAGGGGGTTACAATATTAAAAAATATTCAAAGATCTTCTTCTCTGAAACCACTTGGCCAATCAAAGCCAAATTTTATATGAAGCATCTATAGGAAGGGGGAATCAATGTGTTTATTAATAATCCAGGTCACATGACCAAGATGGCCACCATGCCCTTATATGGTAAAAACCCTTCAAAATTCTTCTTCTCAGGAACCACTGGACTGATTTCAACGAAACTTGGCATGAAGCATCAGGGACTAGAGTACTACAATGTGTTTATAAATTATTACCTTTGGATGACCCTGACCTATTTTACGGCAAGGTCAACATAGGTCGCCCATGCATTTGAATGGGAAAAATTGTTAAAATGTCATTTGAAAGGCAAATCTTGCAGGAAAAGGGCAAATGGACGGAAGGTAGGTAATTCTGAAAAAAATTTGGACCCTAGGGGTTGGTCTGCCCCCACCCTGGGGCAATATACATGTATATTACAAAAATATTCAAAGATCTTCTTCTCTGAAACCACTTGGCTTATCAAAGCCAAATTTTATATGAAGTATCTATAGGAAGGGGGAACCAATTTGTTTCTTAATAATCCAGGTCACATGACCAAGATGGCCATCATGCCCTTATATGGTAAAAACCCTTCAAAATTCTTCTTCTCCGGAACCACTGGACCGATTTCAACGAAACTTGGCATGAAGTATCGAGGACTAGAGTACTACAATGTATTTCTAAATTATGACCTTTGGATGACCTTGACATATTTTACGGCAAGGTCAACATAGGTCGCCAATGCATTTGAATGCGGAAAACTTTTAAAATGTCATTTTAAGTGAAAGTCTTGCTGGAAATGGGCAGTAGGACTGAATATTAATGATTCTGAAAAAAATTGGACCCCAGGGACTCATTTGCCCCAGCCCCAGGGCATTATACATGTATATTACCATAATATTCAAACATCCTTTCCTCTGAAACGGCTTGGCCAATCAAAGCCAAATTTCATATGAAGCATCTATAGAATGGGGGAATCAATGTGTATATAAATAATCCAGGTCACATGACCAAGATGGCCGCTATGCCCATATATGGTATAAACCCTTCAAAAATCTTCTTCTGCGGAACCGGTAGACCGATTTCGAAGAAACTTGGCATGAAGCATCGATGATTCAAGTACTACAATGTATATATAAATCATGACCCTGTGATGACCTTGACCTATTTTAAGGCAAGGTCAACATGGGTTGCCTATGTATTTGAATGGGTAAACTGTTAAAATGTCATTTGAAGGGAAAAACTTGTATGGACAGTATATTGATTATTCTGATAAAAAAAAATGGCCCAAGGGCTTCATCTGCCCCTATACTGGGACTATTTTCTATATCATTCGTATATACAGCAGATCTCAGGTGAGCGTTTACAGGACCATTGGTCCTCTTGTTAGTTTTTGAGTTTTGAACCTGAATTTTGAATATTTCAACATCTATGAGCAGTTGAAATTTCATGCTCGGCTGAGTTAAGCATGAAATAAGTTTTATAACCTCGGGGGCCATGTAACAGGTTTTTAATGACAAAGCAAAAGGCTGCATGGCTTAAAAGAAATATTTCTTGTATTTTCCAGTGTTCTGTCATTCCGTGACACGCCATCTCAGAGACCAGAACCAACACGAGTTTGGTCCAGTCACTCCCTCCCAGTCACAGACATACATATAGGCCCCGGGGGTTACAGATGTCGAGTAGTGTCAGCTTCATTAGATCAAACTTGTAGGGTAGGTGATAGATTTAAAAAAATAATATTGCCTAGAAAGAAAAAAATAAGATGCATAATGTGTGGTTTGGGTGATTAGGAAAGTAAGGTTACGCTAAAATTCTGGGCCCAGTTGTTAAAAACTTTGTTAGCTTAATGCTGTTGTTAAGCCCGCAAATTGTTAATTATATATCGACCAAAAGCAAATATACTGTTCTTTTTTGTTGAAAACATGTGAGAATCCTTTGCAATGCAAAGGGCAAGTACACTGTTATTTTATGTTTTTTGTTCAACAAAAAATAACAGTGTATTTGTAATTTTGCCATTTGAAATTTTAACGTATCGTTAACTGATGACATCGTTGATTTTTAGCAACTGGCCCCTGTCCATTTACACTTTTGCAGTGTCTACACGGTTCATGAGTGTGTCTTATTATACCCCCGGCATTTATGCCGACGGGTATATAGTTTTCGCTTTTCCGTTCGTCCGTTCGTATGTTCGTTAGTTCGTTGGTTCGTTAGTTCAGTTAAAATGTCAAAGTTTTGGTTAAAGTTTCTCTGCTGGTGTATATCTCATGAACTAAATATCAGAAACCATTCATATTTGGACTATAGGTACCCTATAGGGTTGGCTTTGTTTCTATGAGTTTGGACCCCAGGGTCCATGCCCGGGGGTGGGGCTAGAGTTCAAAATCTAGGTCACCTTTAATTTGCGTCAAAGTTTTGGTTAAAGTTTCTCTATTGGTGTATATCTCATGAACTAAATATCAGAAACCATTCATATTTGGACTATAGGTATCCTATAGGGTTGGCTTTGTTTCTAAGAGTTTGGACCCCAGGGTCCATGCCCGAGGGTGGGGCTAGAGTTCAAAATCTAGGTCACCTTTAATTTGCGTCAAAGTTTTGGTTAAAGTTTCTCTATTCGTGTATATCTCATGAACTATATATCAGAAACCATTCATATTTGGAATATAGGTACCCTATAGGGTTGGCTTTGTTTCTATGAGTTTGGACCCCAGGGTCCATGCCCGGGGGTGGGGCTAGAGTTCAAAATCTAGGTCACCTTTAATTTGCGTCATAGTTTTGGTTAAAGTTTCTCTATTGGTGTATATCTCATGAACTATATATCAGAAACCATTCATATTTGGACTATAGGTACCCTATAGGGTTAGCTTTGTTTCTATGATTTTGGACCCAAGGGTCCATGCCCGGGGGGTGGGGCTAGAGTTCAAAATCTAGGTCACCTTTAATTTGCGTCAAAGTTTTGGTTAAAGTTTCTCTAGTGGGGTATATCTCATGAGCCAATCATCAGAAGCCATTCATATTTGGACTATAGGTACCCTATAGGGTATAGGGTTGGGTCCATGTCGCGCGGGGGGGGGGGGGGGGGGTATGGGGGGCGCTTGAGTTCAAGATCTAGGACATCAATACTTTTATTACTTTTATTATTACTATTATTTTTTTTTTAATTTAGACTGACATTCTATTTTCATTTTCCATCTAGGACTGAGGACCTGACCCCCAATGTCCGTGATTAAGTCCTAGATTGAGTACACAAGTCAGCTCTGTGTACTGCTCTAAAGAAGATATGTCACTCTAAAAACTACACTCCCTCATGTCTGTGGTCAAAGTGCTTTAGAATGCACACTTCTATAAAGTATTTGATAAGGGTACTGTCTTTTGTTCGGGATTTGTGATTCAATGTCAGGGGTGTACATGTGCTGGGTGGTTGTGGGAGGGAGAAGGAGGACTGGGTGAACACCAGCCGGGGGTATACATGCCTCTCAAGGCACTTTTTAGCTCACCTGAGCCGAAGGCTCACAGGTGAGCTTATAGGATAGGCAGGCATCCGGCGTCCGTCGTCGTCGTCCGTCGTCGTCCGTCGTCGTCCGTCCACAATTTCAAAGAAGAATATTTCTGAAGCTAGTAGGCCGATCTTGATCAAATTTAATGTGAACCATAATTGGGTTGGGGGATTGATGGCATTAGGTTTTGGAGCAGATTGTATCAAAATTGTGGTTTCCATGGCAACAGATAGGTCCCATAGACTTACAATGGGAAAAACTAAAAAAATCTTCTTCTCTGAAACCACTAGGCCCACAGCTTTGATATTTGGTATGTAGCAATGGCTAATGGTCCTCTACGTAAATTGTGCCATTCATGCCCCTGGGGTCAAATTTGGCCACGCCCCGGGGGGTCGATAGTCTCCATAGACTTACTATGGGAAAAAAATTAAAAAATCTTCTTCTCTGAAACCACAGGGCCCACAGCTTTGATATTTGGTATGTGGCAATGGCTAATGGACCTCTACATAAATTGTGCCAGCCATGCCCCTGGGGTCAAATTTGGCCACGCCCCGGGGGTGGATAGTTTCCATAGACTTACAATTGGAAAAACTAAAAAAATCTTCTTCTCTGAAACCACTAGGCCCACAGCTTTGATATTTGGTATGTAGCAATGGCTAATGGTCCTCTACATAAATTGTGCCATTCATGCCCCTGGGGTCAAATTTGGCCACGCCCCAGGGGTTGATAGTCTCCATAGACTTACTATGGGAAAAAAATTAAAAAATCTTCTTCTCTGAAACCACAGGGCCCACAGCTTTGATATTTTGTATGTGGCAATGGCTAATAGTCCTCTACATAAATTGTGCCAATCATGCCCCTGGGGTCAAATTTGGCCACGCCCCGGGGGTCGATAGTCTCCATAGACCTACAATAGGAAAAAAATAAAAAAATCTTCTTCTCTGAAACCACTAGGCCCACAGCTTTGATATTTGGTATGTAGCAATGGCTAATGGTCCTCTACATAAATTGTGCCATTCATGCCCCTGGGGTCAAATTTGGCCACGCCCCAGGGGTTGATAGTCTCCATAGACTTACTATGGGAAAAAAATTAAATACTCTTCTTCTCTGAAACCACAGGGCCCACAGCTTTGATATTTTGTATGTGGCAATGGCTAATGGTCCTCTACATAAATTGTGCCAATCATGCCCCTGGGGTCAAATTTGGCCAGGCCCCGGGGGTCGATAGTCTCCATAGACCTACAATAGGAAAAAACTAAAAAAATCTTCTTCTCTGAAACCACAGGGCCCACAGCTTTGATATTTGGTATGTGGCAATGGCTAATGGTCCTCTACATAAATTGTGCCAGCCATGCCCCTGGGGTCAAATTTGGCCACGCCCCGGGGGTGGATAGTTTCCATAGACTTACAATTGGAAAAAATAAAAAAATCTTCTTCTCTGAAACCACTAGGCCCACAGATTTGATATTTGGTATGTAGCAATGGCTAATGGTCCTCTACATAAATTGTGCCATTCATGCCCCTGGGGTCAAATTTGGCCAGGCCCCAGGGGTTGATAGTCTCCATAGACTTACTATGGGAAAAAAATTAAAAAATCTTCTTCTCTGAAACCACAGGGCCCACAGCTTTGATATTTTGTATGTGGCAATGGCTAATGGTCCTCTACATAAATTGTGCCAATCATGCCCCTGGGGTCAAATTTGGCCACGCCCCGGGGGGTCGATAGTCTCCATAGACCTACAATAGGAAAAAACTAAAAAAATCTTCTTCTCTGAAACCACAGGGTCCACAGCTTTGATATTTTGTATGTGGCAATGGCTAATGGTCCTCTACATAAATTGTGCCAATCATGTCCCCGGGGTCAAAATTGGCCACGCCCCGGGGGTGGATAGTCTCCATAGACCTACAATAGGAAAAACTAAAAAAATCTTCTTCTCTGAAACCACTAGTCCCACAGCTTTGTTATTTGGTATGTAGCAATGGCTAATGGTCCTCTACATAAATTGTGCCATTCATGCCCCTGGGGTCAAATTTGGCCAGGCCCCGGAGGTTGATAGTCTCAATAGACTTGCTATGGGAAAAAATTAAAAAATCTTCTTCTCTGAAACCACAGGGCACACAGCTTTGATATTTCGTATGTGGCAATGGCTAATGGTCCTCTACATAAATTGTGCCAGCCATGCCCCTGGGGTCAAATTTGGCCACGCCCCGGGGGTAGATAGTCTGCATAGACTTACAATGGGAAAAACTAAAAAAATCTTCTTCTCTGAAACCAAAAGGCCCAGAGCTTCTATATTTTGTATGTATCAATGTTTGGTAGTCCCCATTATAAATTGTGCCAGTCATGCCCCTGGGTCAAATTCGGCCATGCCCCGGGGGTCAATAGTGTCCATGCATAGACTTTCATTGGTCGATTCTCAATTAATTTAAATCTCATGAGCTTACAATGTGATAATCTCTCAGGTGAGCTACAGGACCAATGGTCCTCTAGTTCTAGTTAATGAGCCACCTCATGAGAAAACCAACAATCTGCATAGGCGAAAAGAAAGGCGCAGATCAGCTTCGCGGTAACCGCGAAGCTGATCAGTGCCTTTGTTTTCGCTACACGGATAGTACACTTCCTCTTCTTCCTAAATCTGAAATTTGAAGGTTTTAGCCATCTTCTGTGCTTGTACAGCTTGGTTCGTGTCAGACCTGTTCGGAAACCACATTGTTAGTTTTCCCACGAGACGGCTCATTTGTCTTTATTGTAAAGCAAAGTAATTTTACATGCTACAGACTTTGCTCTTCTGTCATTCAAAATGGCTGAGGATATTTGTATGTAATGTTTAGATAATAAAAAGAAGTAGGAGTATGGCTATGAAGCTTAAAAAAAATGCTCTGATAAGCTGCTTTGACGTATGCAGAAAAGAAGGCCTTTTCATGTGGAAAACTTCTCTTTCAGTTATGGGATATGGTTACCGGAGAACTGCTACAGACCTTTGTGTTCCCCAGCAGTATCATGTCTGTTGCCATGGATACTAGTGGGTACAGGCTGTTTGCTGGGGGTAGTAATGGGACAATATTTGCTGTTAATTTGTATGGACAGGTACTATATACTTTTTTTATCATGAGATATTGTAAACTTTTGATTGATTTATAAGCAACATAAATTTTAAAGGGATATTGACCATATCATTTCCATCTTGAATTTTTTCCTTAATACACTTTTTAAATTTATTTGATAATCATATAGTAAATGTTCTTATTACACATTACTACATCTATTTAAGCTGTACAGGCTTCTAAACTATTGTGTTTGTATGTGTCTTTACTTAAGAAGTACATGTAATCCCCGTGGCCGAGTGGTTAAGGTCGCTGACTTCAGTGCTCTTGATCATTCGATCATCTCACCGATGTGGGTTCGCGCCTCGCACGGGGCACGAATTCATATGTGAGACAAGCCATGTTCTGCTTGCGGGTGTGTCAGGTGGTTTTTCCCCGGGTATTCCGGTTTTCGCCCCACCTACCGATTGATTCGTCTCGATATGAGTGAAAAAGCTTGAAAGGGACGTAAAACTGAATCCAAAAAAAAAAAAAACATGTAATCTTATAAATGCGTAAAATTATATTATTGTCAATTTCAGCCAATAAGAAAAGAACGACACATAGAGTCAACAGATACAAAGGGTGTAAATTGCTATAAAAGACACAGGTATTTATTCAAGCTTTACTATAATGTTTCCTAGTCACTAACTTGTAACACGCACATCAAAATCCATTCCTCTGGTAAAAGTTATATGAGGAGCTAGAGTTTTCTTACATACATGATTTATGTTGTATACACTGTACAGTCTTACATACATGATTTATGTTGTATACACTGTACAGCCTACATTTGAGCCGCCTCGTGGGAAAACCAACAATGTGGTTTCCGAACAGGTCCGACACAAACCAGCCTGTACAAGCACAGAAAAGAGCTAGAAGCTTGAAATTCCGTATTTAAGTAGAAGAGGAATTGTACTATCCGAGTAGCGAAAACAAAGGCGCTGATCAGCTTCGCGGTTACCGCGAAGCTGATCTGTGTCTTTGTTTTCGCCTATGCAGATTGTTGGTTTTCTCACGAGGTGGCTCATTTCATATTTAATATCTGCTAACAGATGCTGGAAAAAAGTTCGAAAATATAAGTAAAGCTGGCCTAAAAGGAAATTCAGGTGCCTATTCATCTCTCACACTTAAGAAAAAAATTCCGATTGTCATATAAAGCAGTTAGCATAAGCCATGTATTGTGGCAACAGAGCTTTTGAATCAGTGTGCCATTCATTTGTTTAGAATTAATCATGTCATCAATACATGAGCCGCTATGCAAGAAAACTGGTTTTCAGGGTTTCTGACCAGGTCCGACACAAACTGTCCTGTGCAGTCAAAGGATACAGCGAAAACAAAGGCGCTGATCAGCTGTGCAGTTACTGCACAGCTGATCTGCGCCTTTGTTTTCGCATAGGTAATAATCAGATTTTCTCATGACGTGGCTCACATTGTCTCGCTTCTAAACGTTTTCAGCAAGCAAGTGACATGTCTATCAGTTTCATTGGATGGTACAAAGTTAGCGTCTGGGTCACATGACTGCACGGTGAAGATATTTGATGTGTTCAGTGGACAGTGTGTCAGAACACTCAATCATAAAGGTGAGATAAACTGCTGTAAGCTCAGAAATGAGCCGCGACTTGAGAAAACCAACATTGTGGTTTCCGAACAGGTCTGACACAAACCAGGCTGTACAAGCACAGAAGATGGCTAGAGGCTGGAAATGTTGAATTTAGAAAGTAAAGGAATTGTACTATCCGTGTAGTGAAAACAAAGGCACTGATCAGCTTCGCAGTTACTGCAAAGCTGATCTGCGCCTTTGTTTTCGCATATTCAGATTGTTGGTTTTCTCATGAGGTGGCTCAAATGTTTTGAAAAAAATTCAATTCACTAATACCGTATTTGTTCTAATTAGCGCACAGTACGCTTAACTTTTCAAAATAACTTAAAGTTAAGGTAACAAAATATTGTTCTAATTAGCACACACTTTGAACTTTGAATGCAAAGAACACATAAAATGCTGAAATAACCACATCTTTTTTTTTTTTTTTTGATTCAGTTTTACGTCCCTTTCAAGCTTTTTTCACTCATATCGAGACGAATCAATCGGTAGGTGGGGCGAAAACCGGAGTACCCGGGGAAAAAACACCTGACACACCCGCAAGCAGAACTTGGCTTGTCCCACATGTGACTCGTGCCCCGAGCGAGGCGCGAACCCACAGTGGTGAGATGATCGAATGATTAAGAGCACTGAAGTCAGCGACCTTAAAGGGAAACATTACTATTTAATTCCCGCATATGATTTTCATGAAACTTCCTATGCTTCAAGATAATTGTATCCTTGGACTAAAATCGAAATAAAAATGGAGAGTCACCGGTCTCGTTTCCATGGTATCAGAACTTTTTGAATGTTTCTCGGGCATTTCAGGAAACCGCACTCGTAGCGGACATGTGTTTTGATATATATGTTATTACTACAAAAACAATTTAAACACAGGATGAGTGTTATTTTCTTACATTTTGATACTATTTGCTCTTAAACTGAGGAGATAACAAGCAAAATTAACTTTCCCGCCATCTTTTCAAACCTGCAAAAAGTACGTATTTTTGCGATATCTCCTAAACTGCGCATATGATTTTGATTAAATTACACCAACAGATAGGAAATGCGGTAACCATTTAAAAGTTCAAATAAAAAATGGGGGTCACCGGATTGCGTTGGAAGATATAGAGAAAAAACGTTCAATATTCCCGCCTTTTTCGTTTTAACGCCAAACGTTGCACTGACGTCGCGTATATTTATGCGACGTCATCAACAGCGAAATAAACGTTTTCACATATAATCAACCTTATACACGAATTTGGGTATATAAATTGCCACAGAACTTCTTTTAAAATAAAAATGAACAATATGTATACCCGCTTTAGGACTCAATTATGCAGAAACAAACAGAATAAGATTCTACAGCTTGCAACGTCATTGAGAAATCAAAACAAAACGACGTTACAAACTACGCGTAACATGCACACACTAAACGCCGACGTTGCGCAAACAGTGTGCTCATAAACAATAGTAATGTTTACCCTTAACCACTCGGCCACGGGGGCCGCCGAAATAACCATATCAAAATATCAATGACAATCTCATTTAAGTGCTCTAATTGTTGCAAAACAGGTTTTGATCATTTAATGTTAAGTTTTAATGCAGCAAATGCGGTATTCACATGTAGAATTTGTGTAAAATACCAATATTCTTGTCCAGCATTGTCCACTGAGCTTATGCACATATTTTTCGGAAATGACCAGGGTGTGGGCTAATTGGAGCATGTGTGCTAATTAGAATGAATACTGTACATGTATTTGCAATTTTGGTTCCTTAAGAATATATCATTTCACTTACGTTGAAAATCCCTTTTTATGTTCTTATTCTATATAAACTAGAACTCACCCTAATACACTGCTGGGAATCATGTGACCGCAAGTGTTTCCATATACACCAAAATGTAAACAAATGACGTCATCAGTTTTGTTTTCTTTTCAAATAACTTCAAGATACGCTTGTTGATTTTTACGCCACCTAGTGCATTCCATGGACAACCCTATTTGGAAGAATTTGAGCCATAGTTTGTGGCATTTTACCTGGCCAGTGTTTCAAACACTTCAAAAATTCACTTAAAATACGCTGTTACCCTACACACATAAGCTTTATTTCCTTCAATATCTTATTTTAAATGTTAATCATGACATTGAAATTCATTACATACTGCTGTGGTATTATAAAAACGTGGGAAGTTGTTTCATAACGGATAAAACCAAATTCTGCAATTTTACGAGCAGATTACTTTGCTAGATACCATGTACACAGCAAACCAAATTGATTCCTTCCACACAAATAAATTGTGTTCTTATTTTCTGTCACTTTAATATTTAAGTAGATTAATTTTGGCTCTCTAAAATTGATTAGGTCCAATACAGTGACGGACAAAGCCATGTTTTTCGCTAGTTCAGAAAGTACTAGATCATACAAACTGTTTGACTCTTTACCACTCATATCCATCAATGGTATTTTAAATGTTTCATGTTGAATACCTTTTTCTTTCTTCATTTCTTTATTTACTATACCCGACAAAATTAGAAATGTAATGATGCCATTAACCAATTTTCCATAAAGCTCCTAAGAATTAACAAAATTTTATGGATTCCATTTCATAGATATGCTATTCGATCACACTATTGAACAAGGGGCAAAAACTGTGCTTCAAAAATTAGCCATCAACCAGGTGGGGGTCATATGTTAAGTCATTTTAAAATTGCACCTTTTTTCACCCTCACTTTGGTATTTGCTTTAGATGTTTAGAATCTTTTGAGTACGCTTCAACGACCCCAGACACACACTCTTTGCATCTTTTATTCTCATTTTGTTCTAACATGGACTCTTAAAGGGAAAGGCAAGGTTAAAACACAATGCATCTTAAATGAAAGTAGTTGCCTCTCTTAACAATTTGGTACAAGTTTTATTAAAATCAGATGGATATTGAGAAAGTTGTGTTGGTTTGAATACATTAATTTCTGTTAAAAGCCTGGATATTCATTAGGCTTAATGCCGTCATAAAGTTCTACTTAAATATGCATAATTAATAATAATGAAACCTTATTAATAATTTTCTGTTAATTTTTGTTACACTTTTTTGTACTATTGATTTACTATGTTACGCGTAGCTTTTAGGGTCGTTTTATTTTGATTTTCAAATGACGTTTCAAGCTGTAGAATCTTATTTTGTTTGTTTCTGCATAATTAAGTCCTAAAGCGGGTAAACATATTGTTCATTTTTTATTTTAAATTAGTTATGCGACAATTGATATACCCTCATTCTTGTATAAGGTTAATTACATGTGAAAAAACGGGTATTATTTCGCTGTTGATGACGTCGCATTAATATACGCGACGTCAGTGCAACGTTTGACATTAAAACGAAAAAGAACGGGTTTTCTCTAAATCTTCCAACGCAATTCGATGACCCCCACTTTTTATTTCAACTTTTGAATGGTTACATCGTTTTATATCTATTGGTTTAATTTAAATAAAATCATATGCGTAGTTTAGGAGATATCGCAAAAATACATATTTTTTCCAGGTTTGAAAACATGGCGGGAAAGTTAATTTTGCTTGTAATCTCCTCAGTTTAAAAGCAAATAGTATTAAAATTTAAGAAAATATCACTGATCGTATGTTTAAGTTGTTTATGCAAAAATACCACATATATTAAAACACATGTCCGCTACGAACGCGTTTTTATGAAATGCACGAGAAACATTCAAAAAGTTCTGATACCATGGAAACGAGGCCGGTGACATCCCACTTTTATTTCGATTTTAGTCCAAGAATACAATTATCTTGAAGCATGTGAAGTTTCATGAAAATTATATGCGGGAATTTAATAATTATGTTTCCCTTTAAGCCGAATGAGCAGCTATTTCCCAATAAGTGCCAAACAGTAACCCGAACTTTACCAAAACTATGAAAACGTACACAAGGTTCAAACAGCACGAAAATTCGACTCCAAAACATAAAACAAATAGAACCACAACAGACGTATCGCCTTGGAACAATCAGTAATACAAAAAAATGCTGGGGGCCTTAAACCAGTTTTTAGAGTCTCTCAAAGACAAGTTCACACCCTCTTAAATTAATGCAAAAAGTATGAAAAAAGTATCAGTTAGCTTTTTACACATATCAAAAACTTCTCCTTACCTTTTTGTACTCACTTTTGACATGTAAAAGCATAGACTTTTCTACCGTCAAGAGCGCCATGTGCCCCAGAAAATGAACATACGCACAGTTTGTTTCAACAGTTCTTGACAGAAAATTTGCAGAATACGCACCAATTCTTTACATGTCAAAAATTCACACGTGAATCTTGGTACCGTTTCTATATATTAAAAAAAGTTCTTCACAGATGTGATGAATACGTACAAATTCTTCACACGACAATGATAAAAACGTATTAAATTGGAGCATACATGATACCCAAAAACTTATCGAAACTGGCATATGCAAAATAAATGTCACATTTCTCATAATTAATGTGGTGTACATGGGTGTAAAATTTGCGATATGTTAAATGTGCGTGTCCGACAAACCTGCATTTTATCTGTCGCAGTGCATCTAGTTTGAAAGTAGCTTGTCTGTTTCAGGTCATGCTTAATTTGCATGTTACGCGCATGGAACTTATTCGAAACATATAAGACACACACCCGGGACACACCGAACTTCTAGAAAGTTTTTAAGCATGTTTGATTTTTTTGTGGGGGGGGGGGGGGGGGGGGAGGGGCAAACGCGCCAAGAGCGTGCAGCGGCTTATAGCGACGTATGCAACAAGCGTACACCAAGCTTAAAAAACGCGCGTTTAACGCGTTTCTAACGTGTCGCCAACGTGCTCCTGGCGTTTTTTGAATTTTACATTTTTGTCGACACGCCCGGCGCGCGTTTGGATTATACGCGAGTGTGTGACTGCTGTTTAAAATAGCAGAATAAGCCAACGCACGCCGGGCGTGTTGACAAAAATGTAAACTTTGAATGATTCAACCTACGTCAGGAGCACGTCGGAGACACATTAGAAACGCGCTACATGTGCGTTTTTGGTGTACGCTGGGTGTACGTTGATATACGTCGCTAAAGGTCGGTTCGCGCTCTAGGCGCGTTTGTGTTTAATCGTGCTTAAAATTTTTCCAGAAGCTGGGCGTGTCTTATGCGAATGTCTTTTACGTTTCGAATAAGTTCCATGACAGACGCGTTGAATACGCTATGAACGCATTTGGCGCACGTGTTATGCACGCTAGTATACGCCACATGCGTTTTCAGATTTTATGAGATATTGCTTTCGTAGTGTGCCCTAAGCGTTTGTGAGACGCGCGTTGAACGTTTGCTGTGCGCCTGTAGCACATGCTTAGCGCGTCTGGGAAGTAACACAAACATACTTCAACACTTTGAGATTTTTGTACGTCCGGCACACATCTCAGTCAGGCGCTAATGTGTGACTGCTAAAGCGAGTTAAAGGGACAAATTATTTTTATACATCCAAAATCTTAAGCATGTTGAGAGTATTCATACGCCAGAAGCGCGTTTGGGTTATACGCTAATGTGTGACTGCTGATATATAATAAAGCCAGGAAAGCATTCAAAGATTGGTTCTCAATATTGAACAAAACCGAGAATGGCTATTTTTTCTTTTTTTGATCATATTTTAGCTGCAATTGTGCACAAGTCATTTGTAACCACTGCTCATCCACCTACGGGGAAGGGCGG
Source organism: Rugalucina vietnamica (assembly GCA_964017185.1). Lineage (NCBI taxonomy): Eukaryota > Metazoa > Mollusca > Bivalvia > Lucinida > Lucinidae > Rugalucina > Rugalucina vietnamica. Next base: position 57,234,483 of record OZ024873.1, read on the forward strand.
TGATTGTGGCATTTCTGCTTTCAGTGCCCTGCTATAAGCCGCACACACAGGGGGCAAACTGGGGGGTCAAAACTTTGATCTTTGGCCTCACTTTAGAAATAGAAAATTGCCCTGGAGTAAGGATCCTAATGCATAAAACACCTCTTCATACCCCCTGCACTGCGGATACACTCGACAAGTAATTGCTCTGCACTTAAGCCCGGCTATCCCCCACCCTTCACCGTAGGTATGTGTGAGGGGGGGGGGGGCAATGGTTACAAAGGACTGGTGCATTAGCAATCAATACATTTATCAACGAAAGAATAGAAACATGATGACTATTGTTTTAGTGTGGAGGGTAGCAATCCACATTGCATGTGTATAGGGATGCAATGTCAATGATGTTGATTATCTTATTTCATGTGGCGCTTAGCATATTTCTGTAAAATGGAGGTAATTGTCCTTTGAAAAAAATGTTATTTTACCTCTAAGAAAGGACGCATTGTTGCTGGAAGAATGAATAAGGCCCAAAATAAATATTTGGTGTACATGGCAACAAACAATTTTGATGATGGGAATGAAGTGTTTACACAAACAAAACACATTGAAAGATTAGCTCGAACATGGTTAAATAAATCTGATGTATCTGCATGGACTGGGCATATTCATCCATCATTATCCCTCAGAATTTGAAACAAAACTCGATAGACTTACCTAGACCCGGTGGAAAATGGCGGCTTCTTGTTTACAATTTGCACATATCATAAACATTGCGTATCACATGATTCCCAGCAGTGTAATAATTTGAAAATGACTTAAGTGTAATAAAGGTCATGCAAAAAATTCTGACCTTAATATAACTGACTGCACTTTAAATGCTTTAGTGGACCGTGTAAGAACACTGAATCACAAAGGTGAGGTCGCATAAGTATTGGTTAGGAAACCTAAAGCAATATGAAAGCAAATTTTGTTATGAAATGAATTATCTTGAAATTAAATATAACACGCCATCTTCTACTTAAAGAAAGATCTAGATTAAAAGCAGTTGTGATGGCTGCTATTTGAATGTCAAAGGTAGATTAATTATCCCCCATTCCACCCCCCCCCCCCACCCCCTCAGGTTATTTCCACAAAATGAAACTTGTTGATTTTCGAGTTAGTCATTTATCTAATTTCAGGACACATAACAAATGTCATGATAGTCCCCACTCCCCCAGCAGTATCCAACCCCAGTTTTAAGCCTACACTGCCACTACAGCAGTTTAAGAGACAGTTGTACACCCAGTCGGAAGAACCTCTGGTCTTTCATGTCAGAATTCATGGAACAATGGTAAGGTGTAAATAAACAGCATCACGAGAAAACCAGTCTTTGGGATATCCGACCAGCTGTAACACAAAACGGTGTGTACCGCCACAGAATATGGCTAAAAGCCTGAAATTTTGGATTTGACAAGAAGAGGGATTTTACTATCTGTGTAGTGAAAACAAAGGTGTTGATCAGCTGTGCAGTTACTGCACAGCTGATCTGCATCTTTATTTTTAGCTCGCCTGCACGAAGTGCACAGAGCTATTGTTGTCACCTCGGTCGTCCGCGTTTACGTGTACGTCCGCGTCCGCGTCACACTTTCGGTTAAAGTTTTTAAAATTGTTATATCTTGATAGTCACTGACCAGAAATCATTCATATTTGGAACATTGCTGCATATGAGGGTCCTCTGTGATTTAGTGTGAAGGGACCCGTGGGGTCATGCCTGGGGGTGGGGCTAGAGGTCAATATCTAGAACACCTTTGTACAATGCTCAGATGCTGTGTTAGTTTCTCATCAACTGTAAAGCCTAGAACTGTCAAACCTTACATAAGGCTTCTCCTCGATGTCCCGACTCGGCACCCACATTGACCTACTGACCTTGACCTATATTTCATGCTCCAGTGACTTTGTCATTTTTGAAGCCAACCCTTAATATCTCATCAACTATAAAGCCTACAACCATCAAACCTTGCATATGGCTTCTCCTCGATGTCCCGACTGGGCATCCACATTGACCTACTGGCCTTGACCTATATTTCATGCTCCAGTGACTTTGTCATTTTTTAAGCCAACCCTTAATATCTCATCAACTATAAAGCCTTCAACCATCAAACCTTGCATATGGCTTCTCCTCGATGTCCCGACTTTGCACCCACATTGGTCTAGTGACCTTGACCTATATTTCGTGCTCTAGTGACTTTGTCATTTTTGAAGCCAACTCTTAATATCTCCTCAACTATAAAGCCTACAACCATCAAACCTTGCATATGACTTCTCCTCGATGTCCCGACTTGGCACCCACATTCACCTAGTGACCTTGACCTATATTTCGTGCTCTAGTGACTTTGTCACTTTTGAAGCCAACCCTTAATATCTCCTCAACTATAAAGCCTACAACCATCAAACCTTGCATATGACTTCTCCTCGATGTCCCCACTTGGCACCCACATTCACCTAGTGACCTTGACCTATATTTCCTGCTCTAGTGACTTTGTCATTTTTGAAGCCAACCCTTAATATCTCATCAACCATAAAGCCTACAACCATCAAACCTTGTATATGGCTTCTCCTCGATGTCCCGACTTTGCACCCACATTGATCTAGTGACCTTGACCTATATTTCATGCTCTAGTGACTTTTTCATTAAAATTTTTAGAAGTCTATATCTCTTGAACATGTTGATGGATCAAGTTGATACTTTGCATGTTGGTAGATATTGGTCTGAAGTTTTATGCAGTACCATCATGACCCACCCTGGGTGACCTTGAGGTCAAGGTCACAGACTTAGAATTTTTTTTGTTAAAGTTTTCGGTTAAAGTTTTTTTTAGAAGTCTATATCTCTTGAACATGTAGATGGATCAAGTTGATACTTTGCATGTTGGTAGATATTGGTCTGAAGTTTTATGCTGTACCATTATGACCCACCCTGGGTCAAGGTCATGGCCTTAGAAATTTTTGGTTAAAGTTTTGGGTTAAAGATTTTTGAAGTCTATATATCTCTATGTTGATGGATCAAGTTGAAACTTTGCATGTTTGTGGATATTGGTCTGAAATTTTTTGCTGTACCATCACAACCCACCTGAGCGACCTTGAGGTAAAGGTCATGGGTCATAGATTTTGATAAGTTTAGTGGCAAAGCACAAGTCAGGCGAGCTACGCTGTCCTGCGACAGCTCTTATCTTGTTTTCTCTTGACGCAGCTCAAATATTGTTAGCTCACCTGAGCCGATAGGCTCACAAGGTGAGCTTATAGGATGGCCATGATCCGGCGTCCGTCCGTCCATCGTCCGTCCGTCCGTCGTCTTCCACCATTTTCAAAGATCTTCTTCTCTGAAACCGCTTGGCCAATCAAAGCCAAATTTTATATGAAGCATCTATAGGAAGGGGGAACCAAAGTCTTTATAAATAATCCAGGTCACATGACCAAGATGGCCGCCATGCCCATATATGGTAAAAACCCTTCAAAATTCTTCTTCTCCGGAACCACTGGACCGATTTCAACGAAACTTGGCATGAAGCATCGGGGACTACAGTACTACAATGTGTTTATAAATTATGACCTTTGGATGACCTTGACCTATTTTACGGCAAGGTCAACATAGGTCGCCCATGCATTTGAATGGGGAAAATTGTTAAAAAGTCATTTGAAAGGCAAATGTTGCAGGAAATGGGCAAATCGACTGAAGGTAAGTAATTCTGGAAAAAATTTGGACCCCAGGGGTTGGTCTGCCCCCACCCTGGGGCAATATACATGTATATTACAAAAATATTAAAAGATCTTCTTCTCTGAAACCACTTGGCCAATCAAAGCCCAATTTAATAGGAAGCATCTATGGGAAGGGGGGAATCAATGTGTTTATAAATAATCCAGGTCACATGACCAAGATGGCCGCCATGCCCATATATGGTAAAAACCCTTTAAAATTCTTCTTCTCCTGAACAAATGGACCGATTTCAACAAAACTTGGCATGAAGCATCGGGGACTGAAGTACTACAATGTGATTATAAATTATGACCTTTGGATGACCTTGACCTATTTTACAGCAAGGTCAACATAGGTCGCCAATGCATTTGAATGGGGAAAACTTTTAAAATGTCATTTAAAGTGAAAGTCTTGCAGGAAATGGGCAGTAGGACTGAATATTAATGATTCTGAAAAAAATTGGACCGCATGGGTTCATTTGCCCCAGCCCCGGGGCATTATACATGTATATTACCATAATATTCAAACATCTTCTCCTCTGAAACCGCTTAGGCAATCAAAGCCAAATTTCATGTGAAGCATCTATAGAATGGGGGAATCAATGTGTATATAAATAATCATGGTCACATGACCAAGATGGCCGCCATGCCCATATATGGTATAAACCCTTCAAAAATCTTCTTCTCCGGAACCGGTGGACCAATTTCGAAGAAACTTGGCATGAAGCATCGATGACTCAAGTACTACAATGTATGTATAAATCATGACCCTGTGATGACCTTGACCTATTTTAAGGCAAGGTCAACATGGGTTGCCTATGTTTTTGAATGGGTAAACTGTTAAAATGTCATTTGAAGAGAAAAACTTGTATGGACAGTATATTGATTATTCTGGAAAAACATATGGCCCAAGGGCGTCATGTGCCATTATACTGGGACTATTTTCTATAACATTCGTATATACAGCAGATCTCAGGTGAGCGTTTACAGGACCTTTGGTCCTCTGGTTTTATTTTAAAGGAGCAATGGCATAGCCATCATTCTGTAGTTTTATAATAATTACTTGTGTATTATAAACCTATTGATGATGAATAAGAAAATGTCCAATGCTGTAAATATATTTTTAAACAAGTGAACAGCTTTTTGACCTATAAAAATCATTGTATGCTGGCCCTTCATATTTCCGTTGAACTAACGCTTCAATGATTAGTATAAAACATTAAACATAACAGACAACTAAACCATGGTTAAATTATCGAACCTTTGTTATCATTGTTGGAAACGCAGCAAGAATCCTCAGTTTTATGTTGGGTTTCCATGATGTTTCGTTTTGTCAACAACACATGTTGGAAGTCGCCATCTTGAATTCTGATGTCATATACTCGGTGTAACTACTACCCGAAGTAAAAAAGTTATGTACGGTGGCACACCGGTGACTAAATCGGTTCGTAGAAACACCCCAAACATCCAGTTCATCTTAACACGGCGGTAACTAAAAAAAAATCAGCAGTGAAAGATAATTTTATCGATTGAAGACAAATCACAATAAAAATGACTGCTCAGTTTTGAGAAAAGCAAACCCCAGGCCCCTACCCCCCACCAAAATTGAGCCAAGAACATAAAATCATGAATTATTGTTATAAAAATTATTTTCACTGCTTCTTCTTTGAAATATAAGTGCTCAACATAACAATCGTGACTAAATTACTAAAGCTGCAACCTTCAATGCAAACAAAACAATTAAATATGGCACATAGAAAAAATTTATTTGTATTTTATGACACCAATTTTCCTCGGTAGTTTTTTGGACTGGCGGAAAAGATCATGTGACCGGAACTGTTCCATTCATGAATATTAATGAGCCGACTATTTAGGCCGGTGAACACTGCTCACATTTACCATTTGTCTGGGAGAGATAAGGGTATTTTCTGGTTGGGTGTTGGTTTGTATGTAACGTATGCATTTGTTTACTTCAGGTACCATTCCCATTGTTTTTGTTTTTTACTGATAATCAAAATATCTTGGAAAAACTGATTGGGGAAACTGGCAGAGGTTTTCAGTGACTGATTTGCATACATCAACACCAGGTGGCACAGTTATTGTTTATCTTGTGAAAACCTGTTTACACCGAGAATACGAAGCCACCGAGAATACGGAGTCCGAGTATACTTATAAGATTGATCAAATGATTAGTTTCATTGGTGTAATGCAATTGAGTAAAACGGTGTTGTATATATTGTAGGCAGATGAATCAGATGACAAAAAAGATGATCTCCTAGACCTTGAGCAGGATTTAGTAAGTATTGTATTTTGTGTGTTAAAACTGGCAATCATTTATTAAGCACTGTCTGTTCCGAAATTTTCGCGTGACTTTTATTTGGCAAATTTTCAATTTACGAATTATTAGCGAGTTCTTGAATTCATCAGAGAGTACTAGTGCTGTCTATAATGCTTAAACTTATTCTTTATTAGCGAGAACTTAATTTTTGCGTGGCGACATATTCACAAATATTAGCGAAAATTAAGATCTCGAAAATATTTAAGTTACAGTAGTATGTGTTTATACAAATTAGTATGAATTTACACTAATATGTGTAAATATGTATGTATGTATGTATGATGAAAGATTTGGTATTTGACTCATTGGAACCAAGTTGGGCACATTTCCTTCTGGAAAAGTTGGTTAGTACTTAGTACTGTTAACTTGCCTCTGGAAGGTTTGCCAAGGAATATTGCAACCAGGATAGCTGACAGTCCCAACATGATCTTAGCCCTTAACAGTCAGCATCAACTCAAACAAACAAACAAACTGAAAAACTGAAATCATGGTTGTAAAATGCTCTGTATGATCTGAAAAAAAATTACTGATTTCATACATTTTTATCTCCCTTTCAGGCTGGTACAACACAGGAACAGGAAGTGAATAAATTGAAGGAAGAGTTATCTCTCTTGACAGCTGCTAACAAAGACTTGTATCAATTTGCTGTGAAAGAAATACTAAATGGAGAAAATAAAATCACCTGATAATAATTGTGTGTTTGTGTTTCAATAGAACCAGAGGACCAAGTCCTGAGAATTTGACTTTGCCAGAAAATAGATCAAAGTCAACTCAGCTTAAAAGCCTTCAGCTCTGCTGCTCAGGTGAGGTAGAAAGAAAAATTCAATAGCGTAAGATATAAGAATCTTACATGAGTGTCAGGGATGGATAGACAAATCTGTCCTGAGGGTCACTCTTGCCGAGTGATGCCATATTGTGACTCGAGGACCATATTTGTCTACCTGTACCTTACACGCATGATAGATTCTTTTTCTTGCACGCCTTAATGCTGTGAAGCTTGATTTTCATAACATTTTGAAAAATGCTGCAATCACGTCCGCCATTTTAAAATAGAACGGTTCTGACATCATGACGTGTGCATTTAACAGAGAAGTTATGTGACAACCTATACAACCAATGTTAAAAAGGAAAACATGCACACAGGGACAGACAATCAGGGGTAGATAAGAATTTCTACTCCTGACCAAAATCTTGAATATACTGGTAGTGCTAGAATAATCTGTGGAATCCTGCATTTCAAGTGGACCAATTTTGTCCAGATTTTAGGCTTAAGCTTTTTGATACAAGGAAATAAATTTTACTCCTTCGATGTCAGTAACAAGGAGGCTTTCATGCCTAAATAGGGTAAAATTCTCTGGAACCAGTGGAGTTAGTTTGTTTCACTTGAAGATCTATGGTGATCAATTACACCTATCAAGCAATCCTCTGATTTATGACAGTAAAATAATCCTCTGATTTAAGACAGTAAAATAAAATAACCACAGAAAAGAAATGTTCTTTGGTCACAGATCTGGTTTGCTTTCAGAAGTCCATGGAACATGAAAGTGTTTACTCTTGGCCTCGAGGTTATAAAACTTCTTTCTTGCTCAACTCAGCTGAGCATGAAATTTTAACTGCTCCTAAATACAGAAATAATCAAAACTGGTAGAAAATTCAGGTTAAGATAAGCAAAGCCTGTAATTTATCCTGCTAATAAATGTTAAAATGCCAACAGTTGTTGGCATTTTAACATTTATGAGCAGAATAAATTTTAGTCTCAGCTTAGTTGAGCATGAAAAAAAGTTTTATAGCCTCTGGACCTGATACCTCTAATGGACCAGAAAGATAGCTCACTAAATATAAAATAAAAAGTGAAGTCTGTGGACCTTGAAATATAGGCTAATGTCATTGACAATCGTAGACAATTGGTAAGCAGCTACTACATACTAATAAAGTGTATGGGCTGTAATATAGGTCAAGGAGTATGCTTGAAGAGGGTACAAAGCACAACTATGTAGGGTTACATGCTTCCAGCTTCGGATTTTAGTTTGTCTTATGTCAGAACAAAGTACATACAGGAAGTTTTGGCTGACAAAAATGTATTGATATGCACATTTACTTGAAAGGAGTGCATGAAGTTTTAAGGATTTATCAAATTTAACTCTTAAAGCAGTAATCAAACACTTCAAAAGAAGGATAGCATTATTAAATCTTTCAAGGTACCATAAAGCACTATTATGTAAACAATTTGAATGTCTTGAATTGGCATATGTATACTGAAATAAATAATTGCAAAAAGAGATTAAATAAGAGCTTAAACACTTCCGTATTCATCAAGATTACATAATGCGTGCCTACCAAATGATGTGATGCTCAACCAATGATCAAATATGACAAAAAACTGTTAGGAGAATATAAACCAGAGGACCAATGGTTCTGTAATCGCTCACCTGAGATCTGGGATATATACCAATAAACTTCGACTATCATGATCATATGCATGTATATAGCCCCAGGGCAGGGACAGATGAACCCCCTGCGGTCAATTTTATTTTCAGAATCTTACATATTCTATTTTCAGAATCTTACATATTCTGTCCATTTGCCCGTTTCCTGGGAGTTCTTCCATTCATTGACATTTTAACAGTATACAGCATTTGCTACCTAAGCTGACCTTGCCGTAAAATAGATCAAGGTCATCACAGGGTCATATTTTATGTTCACATTGTAGTACTCTAGTCACTGATGCTACATGCCAAGTTTTGTTGAAATCAGTCCACCAGTTCCAGAGAAGAAGATTTGAAGGTTTTATACCATATATGGGCATGGTGGCCATCTTGGTCACCTAGATTATTTTTAGTATAATTCATGTACTAATTGGTCCCCCTTCCTTCAGATGCTTCATGTAGAATTTGGCTTTTGTAAGTAGTTTCAGAGATCTTTGTGTATTATGGTAATATACATGTACATGTATATTGCCCCAGGGTGGGGGCAGACCAACCCCTGGCGACCAAATGTTTTTCAGAATCAAATCCTCAGTCAATTTGCCCATTTCCTTCAAGTTTTGCCCTTCAAATGTCATTTTAACAATTTTCCCAATTCAAATGCATGGCCGACTTATGTTGACCTTGTCGTACAATAATTCAAGGTCATCCCAGGTTCATGGTTTATATAAACTTTGTAGAGCTCCATTCCCTGATGCTTCATGCCAAGATTCAAAATCATAGGCCTTCTGGTTCTGAAGAAGATTTTTAAAGGTATTTGCTATTTATAGAGTTGGCTGTGACCTTGACCATTTATATACAAACTTTCATTCCCCCTTCCTGACGATATTTTATTGGCCAAGCGGTTTCAAAGATGTTTGAATATTACAGTCATATATATTTATATAGCCCCGGGGCAGAGGCAGACAACCCCCTAGGGCATTTTTGTTTTTCATTAACATAAATTTTCTGTCCATTTGCATTTTATAGCCATGGCGGCCATCTTTGTCGTGACATGGACCATTTATACAAACTTTCGTTCCCCCTTCCTAAGGATGCTCCACATGAAGTTTGGCTTTGATTGGCCCAGCCTTTTCAGAGGAGAAGATCTTTGAAATTATTTATACAAATATTCGCTCACCCTTCTTAAGGATGTTCCACATGAAGTTTGGCTTTGATTGACCTAGCGGTTTCAGAGTAGATCTTTGAAATTCGATGGATGACGACGGACGCCGCAGCATGGGTATACTATGAGCTTACCTGGTGAGTCGAAGGCTCAGGTGAGCTAAAATCGAGAAATACAATGCAATAGTTTATGGATTTATTTATTTTATATCATGTCAGAAAGTTCTCACTTTGCCAGATTTACTTTTTCGTTTAGCTCTGTCTTTATGTGAAAAGTAAATTTGTCCATTAGGCCAATTCCTGCGAATTGTTTTTTTTCTCATAATAGCCTTCGTTTGACCTGAACCATCTATGCCTCCCTTCCGACTGAGGCTCAACATGTAACTTGGTTTTGATTGTCCAAGTGGTTTTAGTGGAGATCTTTGAAAATTGTGGAAAACGTTGTGGGGATGGACAACAGACCATCGCCCGACACCTCAGGCGAGCTTTGAAAGCAATGATCAGGTGAGGTTTTGATGGTCATTGTTCCTCTGGTTTTGGGGCGACAGAAATGTATCTCCAATTGGGTTTATACTTTTCACTTGCAAATAACATAGCACTCATGTACTTTTACTCATGCTGTACATATACTCATATTGTATACATGTATGCCCTCATAGCATTTAACCCATGCTATACAATTCTGCCTATACTGTATACGTGTACATGTACTCAAAACATTTTAACTCCTGCTTGGCAAAACTTCTCATATTGTAATATTGTATACATGTACTGAAAACTATTTACAATTCTACTAAGCCATGTCATTCTGACACAAATTCAAAGTCCTGTTTAACTACTTACACAATGCTGGGGCCGTTACAGAAACACCATTCTAGATACTTTTACTTTGTTTAACAAAGTTGAAAAATATCTCTATTTTTGTCCCACCTTGTTCGAGTACTATATGTGCTATTTTTTACATTTTAAGTTGTAAGTCTTCACAAATTACACTTTTGGAAAGACAAAACATTACTCTTTCAAGAAACATTTACATTTTATGGCTGGCCTTTACACAGTCGTAGTCATGCGCCCACTTTCAGGACTTAATAATGACCCTCTTATGCTCACCGGGGTTCAACTGGTGTTTTTTTTTAGTAAATATTATTTGACACCCAGTTATCTCCCAACGTCGGGCAGCTAACTGAACCTGTGATTCCTCGTTTTTGATTCATCATGGTGGTTATCATGATTTAGTTTGTCCTTGTTGATTCAATGACTAATTAGAGATTCACCACGAGGACCGAACAACTAACAGAATGTTGTGAACCACTGCAGAAGATGAGGGTGAGGTCAGGGCCCTGTAAAACTGGTCTAAGCCCCCCCCCCCCCCACCTCCAGCCAGTAATTTTATATTACTGACCGTTCTAAGGAGATACTTCTGTTGTGGTTCTATTTGTTTTATGTTTTTGAGTCGAATTTTTGTGCCGTTTGAACCTTATGTACGTTTTCATATTTTTAAGTTCGGGTAACTGTTTGGTCGCATATTGGGAAATAGCTGCTCATTCGGCTTGCGATATTTTTTCTTTTCTTAGTATAAGTACCTAATTGTCAATTTTTTTTTTTTTTTTTGGCGGCCCCCGTGGCCGAGTGGTTAAGAGCGCTGATATTTCATTACCGCACTTAACCATTCGATCATCTCACCGCTGTGACTGATGTGGGTTCGAGCCCCGCTCTGGCCACATGTGAGACAAGCCAAGTTCTGCTTGCGGGTGTGTCAGGTGGTTTTTCTCGGGGTTCTCCCGTTTTCGCCCCACCTATTGATTGGCCTATCTCATATGAGCTGAAATAATCTTGAAAGGGACGTAAAACTGAATAAAAAAAAATATTTTTTCCCCACATCGGTTTTTGGAGACAGAATTTCTGATTGCGCCTTTTCCTGATTATTGCCTACTTGTACCTTCCTATTGTATATATGTACTTAAAACAATCTGTTGCAAATAATATAGCACTCATGTACTTTTAATTTTAGTCATGCTATACGAATACTCCTATAGTATTGTATACATGTATGCTCTTATAGCATTTAACCGATGCTATACAAATCTGCCCATATGGTATACATGTACATGTACTTCATTTTACTCCTGCTTGGCAAAACTACTCATAGTGTATACATGTACTGATAACTTTTTACTCATTCTATGCAAATATTCCTACTATATTCATGTATTTTAACCATTTTGCTCCTGCAAATCTGTTAAAACTGTTCCTACTGTATTCATATATTTCTAGCATCTTACTTCTGCTATACAAGTGTATTCCTATTGTATACATGTACTGAAAACAGTTTGCTTCTGCTATACAAATCTACTCTTATTGTATACATGTTTACTCCTGCTCCTGCAAACTTCTATCGTACATGTGTACTTCTAAAATTTTACTCCTAAACAAAACTGCTCCTATTATAAATGTGTATTCCTAACGTTTTGCTCCTGCTACCTGCTAGATGTATACAAATTTGTTCTATTGTATATTTGTACTGGTACCATTTTACTCATTCTATGTAAACCCACTCTTATTGTTAGGGTCAATGAAATGAAGAGTCTAAAGTAGCCGAAACCGCGGTATGGCCCATCCCCAAACTCATACAATGCCTTGAATAGTTTACTTCAGCTATGCCAATCTGCTCCTATCATATACATGTACGTGTACATGCCATTTTACTCCTGCTAATCAAGTCTGTTCGTAATGTATACATTTACTTTTTGCCGCAGCTATAAAATCTGCTCCTGTATACACTAGTAAATTTTACCCGTCTCAACGTAGCAGTGAGATGATTGCGGCGATAAATACAAATAAGACACATCAGGGATCAACCTGTATACACTCACCAAATTTCATCCAAATCGGACGAAGGACTGCCGAGATACAGAAATCTGACCTTTGACCTCGATGACCTTGACCTTTAAAAATGAACCCCTCGAGCTAATATCCGGGGCCGTCCTCCACCTTCCCACCAAATTTGGTGAAGATCGGCCCAAGGACCTGGGAGAAGTAGGGGAACAAACACACCCTGTCCAACGTTGACGCCGGTGAAACGGCCCCAACACCGGTTACTACGGTGCTTTCGCTACAAAATTTGATGGAAGCGAATAAATTTCTTGTGTTGTTCAATGTTGTATAAACGTTTGCGATGAAGTAAAACGCGTATCTAATGGAGAATTAACTTGACTTTTTATTTCTGCTTGAACGAAAAACTGCTTTTGTATATTTTTTCCAAACATTCGATTCAAAGTTGGTAAACAAGGTTCGGCCAAGACCTATTCGGCCGATTTCTACAAAAACTGTTCGTATTTTCCAAAATACGCACAAAATGTGAGCAATCGAGCATTTTGATATGACTTGTAGGCAAGATTGTGGGACGTTTGCATCGTTCTCGATAGATTTTCCCCCGAAAAATGCACAGGAAGAATTTTATAGCAAAAAGTAAACACAACGCCGGTTACTACGGTACCAGAATTACCTGGATTATTGGATAGATGGGCATTCTAGCTTTACAAGATGCGGATTGTGTTACTAATTCGTGCCCAGCTTCTGCCTACATAACTCTTTTATGTAGTTTAGGGAACTATACGTTCATTGACATGGTTATCAACCCTAGAATGAAGAGATTCTAATGAAACAGTTCCGTATTGTTATGAGATAGAAGTGGTTCCAATAGGAAAACAGGGCTTGTCCATGACTCTCCAATTGCACGTAATTATAATTGAGGTACCTTGGTATTATAAGTTACACCAACCTTTCTGCAACCCTTATAAATTGAAGTACGTTCTTGCTTGTACTTACTTACTTACTGGCTCAATGACTCTATGACTGACTCACGCATTCGGAAGTTTCGAGTCGAAACATTATCCAGTATGTTATAATAATAATAATAATAATAATAATAATAATAATAATAATAATGATAATAATAATAATAATAATCTTTCATGTAGGTTTCGGGAACTTTACTTTTACTCCGTGGGCCAGGAGGGCTTACCATGCACCCCCCCAAGGATCCTCTGGGAGTGGTATAACATTGTTCATTGGACCTCCCTGATTAAGAATCAAGATGTTAACACTCAATATCTTGGTTCCGACCCACCATTTTGGACGGTTTTCAAGATGGCCGCCATGTGAAAATGACAAAAAGCATGTTTAGCTAACAGAACTCTTAAAAACTTGTAATCTGCTTACTTTTATGAGCTAAACATGCGTGTATAAGTGTCAAGACTCCATTTCTGATATTAATTTATCAAAGTTAGGTCTTTAAATGACGACGTACAAGATGGCCGCCACACTGAAAAGCATATTTGGCGATTTTTGGTACTTTTCCCACAAAAAAAGCTTTTTTCTTCAGTTTCACTAAAATCTATGTTGTTTGAGTCATTAAGAGAGATGCAGAGATCAGTTTTATGCTAATTCATCCACAGTTCCAATTCGCCATTTTGGACGGTTTTCAAGATGGCTGCCATGCAAAAATGGCAAAGTGCAATGTTTAGTATATTAGAACTCTTAAAACTTTTAATTTGCTTATTTTATGAGCAAAACATGTATGTATATGTGTCTTGACTCCATTTCTGATAAAAAAAATTATCATAGAAAGGTCTTTATATGATGGTATACAAGATGGCCGCCACATTGTAAAGCATATTTGGGGATTTTTGTTACTTTCCCCCTAAAAAGCTTCTTAATTCAGTTTCACTTAAATCTATGTTGTTTATGTCATTAACAGAGATGCAGCTATTATTTTAATGCTAATTCAACCAAAACAATCTTCTATAAATGTAAAGTATAAGTCTATAATCTCCAATATGTCACAATCTGCTGACCATGCTAATTAAATGACTACTTTCATCGATGTGTAAAATTGCTAATACTGCACAAAGAAGACTGATCAAAGATGCAACTTGATTCAAAATGTTCTGATAATAAAGGAGATTTGCATTATAAATGTGTAAAATGTGCAGTTTAAAGTTTAGGTTTATTCACAAAGGTATATCTATTAACGGCCGACAATTAATCACAAGACAATCTGGCAAACTGAATTTGCAATAATGACCGCAGGTGCTAAATGACAGATAATTATTTCAATATCGTGTAATTCGCACAAGCAGACCCTAATTTACAAATGGAAAAGGTAAATAGATAGCAGGCATTAGTACACTGTTAAATATGGTCTTCGTGGACTTTTCTAACTGTCAACATAAGTACATCTAAAACACATGGGACCCTAAGCATCAGGATTATTTTGCGAAGTTTCACTGGCCTGAGAGAGACGATAGGGTTAATTTTCTACTAAACAGGTATGGTGATAGTCAGTGCGGGATGTTTAAATTGATATAAGTTAGTTTATTGTTAAACATCTAGTTTGTTGATCCAATGGGAAGGTTCTATCTAGTGAAATTAACCTAAAATGCTATAAAACTGCGGAGTACTACAACAAGATCAAAGAGCAAAACAAAACAGTTAAAATAAATATTTGCCTTGTATGAGCAAACAAAGTCATACCTTTAAGGTATTTACCCAGTCTGTGACTACATGTAGCTGTATCAACCTTTAACAGACCAAAAATAAGTAAATTGGACATACATGTAGTTAGTGGTAGGTAGTTATAGTTTTAATACTGATACTGGTTGTGGTTGTGTAATGAAGACATATAATATTTACTTTCCAGTTGTAAAATCACCAGATCCCATTATTTTCCTTTAAGATACTCAAATACTGATGAGTGCCTCCAAAGCAAAGAACGTAACTTGAAATCACACTCAATGTTTTTATTGGTTCTAACAGGCTAGGCCTGCAAATTTCATTTAGCTACTGAAGATGCTCATCAGGTTTTTGAGCGCTTGAAAGAAGAACAATGAGATTTGATGTTTATTTTTACATCTAGGATAGTAAATACATTTTGGGTGGTTATTTCTGGGGGTATTTCTAAGCAGATGCTCTTTGCCTGGGTCGCATTAGCAGGTTGCTCCTCTAGGCTAGATGTTTATGGGCAGGTTGTGAACCGCTAATAAAATTATTTGTAATGGCAATGCATGTGTTCTTTGTTTTTGTTGTTGTTTTATTATTTCTTACAGTCAATGCCTGCAAATGTCTTTTAGCTTCTGCTCCTCAGATTGAGCGTTTGAAAGCACAATAGTGAGGTCTGAGGTTTTAAGGTCTGAAATGGTGAATAAAACTTGTCTCTGTTGCGCCACTACCACAAGTATCAGAACTAAAAATATATCTCTGTGTCAGACTTACTCTTCTTTGGTCTACTAATGGTCACAGACTTGGTACACACCTGAAAATGTTTTAATATGTTTGCTCGTACAAGGTAAGGGCATATTTTAACCATTTTGGCCTTTTATCACCTGTTAATTATATGGCAGCCATTTTGGATGCCATATTACATGAAATAATTTAGCACTTTCAAACACCAAGAAGAATCAGACTTGTGTGGATGTTTCTTACCTAATCCAGTTATCAGAAAGCAATTTTAGAAAAAATGTTGAAGATAACAAATCTAGCTTTCATTAGGCTTGTTTAATTATGTCAGCCAGCTTGTCTGACATATTGGAGATTATAGACATTTATACCAAATTGTTTTGGTTGAATTAGCATAAAAATAGTAGCTACATCTCTTTTAATGACATAAATAACATAGATTTTAGTGAAACTGAAAAAAGAAGCTTTTTAGGCCGAAAGTAACAAAAATCCCCAAATATGTTTAACAATGTGGCGGTCATCTTGTCTACCATCATTCAAAGACATATCTTTGATAAAGTTATTAAGTTTATATCAGAAATGGAGACAAGCCACTTATACATACATTTTTGCTCATAAAAATAAGTAAATTAGAAGTTTTAAGAGTTCTATTATACTAAACATGCACTTTGCCATTTTTGCATGGCGGCCATCTTGAAAACCATCCAAAATGGCGAGTCAGAACTGCGGTTGAATTAGCATGAAATAAATTGTAGCATCTCTCTTAATGACTCAAACAACATAGATTTTAGTGAATCTGAAAAAAAAGAGTTTTTTGTAGGAAAAAGTAACCAAAATCGCCAAATATGTTTTTCAATGTGGCGGCCATCTTGTACACCGTCATTTAAAGACCTAACTTTGATAAATTAATATCAGAAATGGAGTCTAGACAGTTATTTATGCATATTGTGCTCATAAAAGTAAGCAGATTACAAGTTTTAAGAGTTCTATTATATATATGCTAAACCTGTGCTTTGTCATTTTTGCATGGCGGCCATCTTGAAAACCGTCCAAAATGGCGGGTCGGAACCAAGATATTGAGTGTTAACATCTTGATTCTTAATCAGGGAGGTCCAATGAACAATGTTATACCACTCCCAGAGGATCCTTGGGGGGGTGCATGGTAAGCCCTCCTGGCCCATGGAGTATTTCATTGGCATGGACATCAAGTCTATAGTTTTTTTGTGTTTGTTTTTTCTTTTTAATGAAACGGTTCCGTATAAGATAGATCGTGTCTCATTGTAGAAAAGGTTGCCGTAAGCCATATAAGACAAATTAAACTTCTTCGTATTTTTTCTTACTTCAGAACTGACTAATTAAGATTAAGATGTTTCTAACAACTCTTAACAAACTAAAAACCCTAAACAATAACAACATATCTTACTGTTCTGGAAAATAAACGTTCCTCTGATCAACCTGATTTTCTCCCATGAATTAGAGCTTTTAAAAGTATTTTAAAACTAGAAATGCGTGTTTGTAAAACACTATGCCCCCAACTGCATGCTTGTCCCTAAACTGGCAGTTTGTATGATTCATTTATTTCATATTCGAATGCAGTCAAATTTAATTTCCTGAAGAAGCTGTTTTGACCTCGATCCAGTAACAGAATGTAAGCTTTTTTGCAGGCGAGTTAGAAATGAAGTAAAAATTTAAAAATGGAGTAATTTTGTCAAAATTTGACAGAGAGTCCTCAAACGTTAATCAGGTGATCTTCTTCTCAGCCCCAACCAGCATACCAAATATGAAGGCTCTAGCTAACTAGCTCAAATACGTTTTGAGATATCTTGCACACAAGATTTTCAAAATTTGTTTTCAAAGGGACATTATTCCAACAAGGGGCATAACACGTACATGAAAAAAATACAGGCCAACTATTTTTTCATGAGGAATCTGTATATGAAATTTCACCATTCAAAAGTTTCAAATTTCACCGAAAAGTGAAAAAATCAATCAAAATTTCAAAATTCTGTATTTTTGTAAAAATATGACGGAAAGTTCTCAAAAGTTAATCAGGTCATCTACTTCTCAGCCCCAACAAGTGTACTAAATATGAAGGCTCTAGCTTCAATACTTTTTGAGATATCTTGCACACAAGATTTTCAAATTTTGTTTTCAAAGGGACATAACTCAAAAAAGGGGCATAACTTGGCCATACAAAAAAATACGGGTCAACTATTTTATCATGAGGAATGTGTATATAAAATTTCAAAACCCTAGCATTCACCATTCAAAAGTTTCAAATTTCACCGAAAAGTGGAAAAATCAATCAAAATTTCAAAATTCCGTATTTTTGTAAAAAAATTGACGGAAAGTTCTCAAAAGTTAATCAGGTCATCTACTCCTCAGCCCCAACAAGTGTACCAAATATGAAGGCTCTAGCTTAAATACTTTTTGAGATATCTTGCACACAAGATTTTCAAATTTTGTTTTCAAAGGGACATAACTCAGAAAAGGGGCGTAACTCGGACATGAAAAAAAATACGGGTCAACTATTTTTTCATGAGGAATGTGCATATGAAATTTCAAAACCCTAGCATTCACCATTCAAAAGTTAATACACACACAGACAGACAGACAGACAGACAGACAGACACACAGACAGACAAGCCGAAAGCAATATGCCCTTCCAACTTTTTCAAAGTTGGGGGCATAAAAAGAACCACCACAGAAGTATCGACTTGGAACGATCAGTAACACAAAGTTACTGGCGGGCTTAAACCGGTTTTACATGGCCATAACCTCACCCTCAGCTTCTGCAGTGGTTCATAACATTAAGTTAGTTATTCGGTCCTCGTGGTGAATCTCTAACTAGTCAATGAATCATCAAGAACAAACAAATAAATCATGATAAACATCCTGATGAATCAAAAACCAGGACTCACAGACTGAGTAAGCTGCCCGACGATGGAGATCCCTGGGCGCCGAATAACCTACTAACTCCGGAGCAAAAGAAAATGAAAAAAATACAGGCCAACTATTTTTTCAAGAGGAATCTGTATATGAAATTTCAAAACCCTAAGTGGAAAAATCAATCAAAATTTCAAAATTCTGTATTTTTGTAAAAATTTGACGGAAACTTCTCAAAAGTTAATCAGGTCATCTACTTCTCAGCCCCAACAAGTGTACCAAATATGAAGGCTCTAGCTTCAATACTTTTTGAGATATCTTGCACACAAGATTTTCAAATTTTGTTTTCAAAGGGACATAACTCAAAAAAGGGGCATAATTTGGCCATACAAAAAAATACGGGTCAACTATTTTATCATGAGGAATGTGTATATGAAATTTCAAAACCCTAGCATTCACCGTTCAAAAGTTTCAAATTTCACCGAAAAGTGGAAAAATCAATCAAAATTTCAAAATTCCGTATTTTTGTAAAAATTTGACAGAAAGTTCTCAAAAGTTAATCAGGTCATCTACTTCTCAGCCCCAACAAGTGTACTAAATATGAAGGCTCTAGCTTTAATACTTTTTGAGATATCTTGCACACAAGATTTTCAAATTTTGTTTTCAAAGGGACATAACTCAAAAAAGGGGCATAACTTGGCCATACAAAAAAATACGGGTCAACTATTTTATCATGAGGAATGTGTATATGAATTTCAAAATCCTAGCATTCACCGTTCAAAAGTTTCAAATTTCACCGAAAAGTGGAAAAATCAATCAAAATTTCAAAATTCCGTATTTTTGTAAAAATTTGACAGAAAGTTCTCAAAAGTTAATCAGGTCATCTACTCCTCAGCCCCAACAAGTGTACCAAATATGAAGGCTCTAGCTTAAATACTTTTTGAGATATCTTGCAGACAAGACTTTCAAATTTTGTTTTCAAAAGGACATAACTCAGAAAAGGGGCGTAACTCAGACATGAAAAAAAATACGGGTCAACTATTTTTTCACGAGGAATGTGCATATGAAATTTCAAAACCCTAGCATTCACCATTCAAAAGTTAACACACACACAGACAGACACACACACACACACACAGACAGACAAGCCGAAAGCAATATGCCCTTCCAACTTTTTCAAAGTTGGGGGCATAAAAATGCATACGCCATATAGTAAAATAACTTCTTTGTCTGGCTTATTGACAATCAATGATTAAAACAGATCATTTAAGAGCAATGAACATATTAATGAGAAAGGGGTGGGTCATACCGCGGTTTAGGATTCTCAAGTGACCCTAAATAGATTTGGCAACAAAGAGAATTACTGTAAATTTGTAACATTCAAGAGGGAAGTCAACACAAAGACTAGTATTATCCAAATGGCAAAGTATCGTATTGTTTCTTGCAGAATAAGACAATATAAGTGGAGAATGCGAAAGGAGTCATCACTGACCTTTAAATAAATCAAAGAAAAAAAATCACAAAGATCCGCATTCGTTTCAAACGCGAACCTTAGAGACTTTCATTGAAGACCGAGCTCCAAGTGAACTAAGAAGTCCAGTATCTGCTGAAAATATAATCTTCTCCCCATTGAAAAGCTCTTGTTTTGTTGGGATTTTCTGACAAAAAATAAGTAAACATATACGTATCAATATTTAGTGTATTTCGGGTATAGCATTCCAAATAACCATATGAAGCAATATACGGTTAACATAAGGTGCATGTATGATGTCACTGAGGAGGAGATAAATTATTTGTTTGTATATTTGTTCTTGCTTTAACGTTCCAGTCAACAGTAACTGTTGTGGCCAAATTGGAAATGGCTTCGACTGCTATTCTAGATTGGGGTGCCATTTGAAATCCTTTTTTGCTCCAACACAGCATACAATACAGCAACGCGAGTGATTTATCTGCATACATCTGACTGACAAATAGTGAATTGTTATTCAAGAAATCACGAACTAGAGCTGATCTTTTTTTATTCTAACATACAATAAACAAAATAAAATCATTTTAAACCTTCAGTTTCTTAATAACTTTTCGACCATTGCACTGATGAAATTCCGCCAAACTTTTGACGTTACCATAAATGTCTACACATTTTCAATATTCAATACATGTAGTTAAGAATGTTTTCGATGGAAACTTATGTCATATTCAATAGAAGCAAGTTCCCGGCGGGACTGCTTTCGATAGTACAGTAGGTCGCCATTGAAAAAATATCTGGCAGCCATTTTCCATTTCCATTTCAACTAAACGAACGACGAAACTAGGAAAAATACAGATGTCCTCGCTCAATAAATACATAGGGCCTCGGGGAAATAAATGAATAAATAGGGCCTCGGGGAAGATTGACTTAGCCAACCGTGTTACCCTCTCTAAATAAAGGAATTACTTACTTACTTTACTTACACAAAACTTCATTTCATGACAAATACCTCAAATTTTGGAAGAACGATGATTCAAAAGTGTTTGTACTCCGAATTTCTAACTTTGTTCATGAAATTTCCGATCGCAACGACGCCAAAGAGTCACGTCGACGTCATCAATTTAACTGCAACGTCAAAGTTCTCGCGTACACTAAGGCGAAGCCCTGCGTGTGTTGCAATATGGTGATAAGTCGCTAAAACCGATACCATTTTACATGAAATGTGGCCAAATGAAATGTCTGTCAGGACTGGAGATGCCAGGAATAAGCATTTACAAACCTTCCATTGCGTACTTTAGGGTATATACATGTAATGAAAAGGTTACTGAATGAAAATCGTAAACAATTTGGAACTCGTTCATATGGCTGAGATTCACTCGCAAGCTCGTGCGTCCTCGCAATATGAACTCGTTCAGAATAGTTTTCGACATTCATTCAATAACCTATTATTATTATTATTATTATTATAACATATTGTGTAATGTTTTGACTCTAAACTTTCGAATGCTTGAGTCAATCATAGAGTCAATGAGCGAGTCAGTAAGTACAGGCAAGAATCTTCTTCAATTTAAAAGGGTTGCAGAAAGGTTGGTGAAACTTATAATACCAAGGTACATACACCTCAAAGTATAATTACGTGCAATTGGTGAGTCACGGACACGCCCGGTTTTCCTATTGCAACCACTTCTATCTCATAACAATACGGAACTGTTTCATAAGAATCTCTTCATTCTAGGGTTGATAACCATGCTAATGAACGTATAGTTCCCTAAACGACATAAAAGAGGTATGTAGGCAGAAGCTGGGCACGAATTAGTAACACAATCCGCATCTTGTAAAGCTAGAATGCCCATCTATCCAATAATCCAGGTAATTTTGGTACCGTAGTAACCGGCGTTGTGTTTACTTTTTGCCATAAAATTCTTCCTGTGCATTTTTTTGGGGGAAACTCTATCGAGAACGATGCAAACGTCCCACAATCTTGCCTACAAGTCATATCAAAATGCTCGTTTGCTCACATTTTGTGCGAATTTTGGAAAATACGAACAGTTTCTGTAGAAATCGGCCGAATAGGCCTTGGCCGAACCTTGTTTACCAACTTTGAATCGAATGTTTGGAAAAGTTATACAAAAACAGTTTTCCGTTCAAGCAGAAATGAAAAGTCAAATTAATTCTCCATTAGATGCGCGTTTTACTTCATCGCAAACGCTTATACAACATTGAACAAAACAAGAAATTTATTCGCATCCATCAAATTTTGTAGCGAAAGCACCGTAGTAACCGGCGTTGGGCCCGTTTCACCGGCGTCAACGTTGGACAGGGTGAAACAGAAGGGGAACAAAACATAAATTTGACCTTTGACCTCGATGACCTTGACCTTTCAAAAATGAACCCCTCAAGCTAATATCCGGTGCCGCCCTCCACCTTCCCTCCAAGTTTGGTGAAGATCGGCCCAAGGACCTGGGGGGAACAAACAGAAAAAAAACCATACATTTGACCTTTGACCTCGATGACCTTTGACCCAGTTGGACCCATAAATCTTAATCAGGGATCAACCTGTATACACTCACCAAGTTTCATGCAAATCGGACCAAGGACTGCCGATATACAGGAATTTGACCTTTGACCTCGATGACCTTGACCTTTAAAAAATGAACCCCTCGAGCTAATATCCGGGGCCTCCCTCAACCTTCCCACCAAGTTTGGTGAAGATCGGCCCAAGGACCTGGGAGGAACAAACAGAAAAAAAAACAAATTTGACCTTTGACCTCGATGACCTTTGACCCAATTGGACCCATTAATCTTAATCAGGGATCAACCTGTATACACTCACCAAGTTTCATGCAAATCGGACCAAGGACTGCCGAGATACAGGAATTTGACCTTTGACCTCGATGACCTTGACCTTTAAAAATGAACACCTCGAGCTAATATCCAGGGCCGCCCTCAACCTTCCCACCAAGTTTGGCGAAGATCGGCCCAAGGACTTGGGAGAAGTAGGGGAACAAACAGAAAAAAATATAAATTTGACCTTTGACCTCGATGACCTTGACCTTTCAAAAAATGAACCCCTCAAGCTAATATCCGGGGCCGCCCTCCACCTTCCCTCCAAGTTTGGTGAAGATCGGCCCAAGGACCTGGGAGGAGTAGGGGAACAAACAAACAAACAAACAGACAAACGTTGCTCAAATTATAGTATGATGTACATAACATTTTACTCATGCTATACAAAAATCCTGGAATATGCTTTTCTCATTTTCAGGCTGCTCTGTATAGATTTCTTGCTTTCTCGTTTTATTTTTCGGTCCCATCTTTTTATCTTTTTTTCTCTCTCTCTTTCGGCCTTTCCATTTACATTGTATTGTTTGTAATGTTATTTTTCGTCTAGATTGCCTACACGCTTACAAAGAATTAATGCTGCATTAGTGTTTGTTGCTTAAATTCCAAATAAATGTCCAAAGAGAGATCCTTCTGTGTTTGCGAAAACTTATCAGATCGTATCTCTCTGTTACTGTGAAAACTATAAACATTTACAGTAAGAATGAGACTCAGTTCAAGTTTTCATCATTGTTATTTCCAAAAGTCAAAACAATTTATGCAAATTTACAAATTCAATGATAATTTCTAATCTACAAACGTTCAAGGTCTTTGATCGAGTTCTCAAGTTTGCTCCCTAAGAATTTTAAATTGGCTTCTCTCCGAAGGGACTGTTTTGGCCAAATGATTATCTAAAATACTCCCAAAAGCAGCAATATGTATCTACGTACTTATAAAATAAAGTATATTGTTCATTTAATTAATGAGCGTTACAATAACAACATGCAGAATGTTTACAGGAAAAGCTTAATTTGGTATATTCTTCTTCACATTCCTTTTTATTCTAACTATGCCACAACTAACATGCACAATCATAAAATTGTGTATTTTAATGATACTATAGCACCATTACAGCCGAATTTGAGTGGTTTTAAAATGAGGTGTAAAATGTGTTTGTTCTAACGTGAAAGATGTCAGAATACGTCAATGTCCATTTGTATCTCTTTCTATCAAAGCAGTGTATTAATAAATATTTTATTTGCTATATACTCTCGCATGCCGTGAAGCAATTTCTCCTACGTGTCATGCACACACGCTTATATAGCACTTTTATACCTTTCAAAGTTGTTAAGAAGTGGTAAATAATCCATTGGTAGTAATTAGTGATCAATACTATCTGTGATTCTGATTTACTTAGATGTTCAAAAATGCTTAGATTAGGAGTACAACACAGCATCTGTTGTTTTAAATAGCAACTGTTGTCCGTGAGGATTGGCACATAGCGATTGTTAAGGAAGCAAGTGGCACCAACACTTGAAGCATTAGTGTGTTATGAAATAAAAATAGTTCTGAAATTATGCGTTGACAATCGTAAAAGGTGTTCCGTGAATGGACAAATATGAAGTTAACATTGTTTTTGTTGGACGTGAAACAAACGACTGAAACGTGCTTTTTGGAAGAGATGGAAGAATAATTAAATCCAGAAATAAATGACAGGCATGAAAAAGTAGAACAAACTATACACTGAAGGACTGAAAGAAGAGATGCAAACCAGGAGATCAAGTCCAATGTGCAAAAAGTACTTGTCACTAGATTTATTGAGCTATTTGAAGTCTAGTTTGACGATTGTTTTGTTGTTCAAACAACCACTTATGGATTCAAGTGATTTCTGAATGATTTGTATTTAATTTAAACTCGTTGCTTTCGATTGAAGATTCAACTTTAAAAGTATGTTGTCATAATACCTTCATCCAGCAAATATTACAAGCTCCTAATCGAACTTGGAGAACTTTAATTTAATTAAGAATGCACGAGGTCAGCTTAGCAAGAGAACAAGATAATTTTGTTGAGAGTTAATAGAGAATCAAACAACTAGGCTTACTTGACGATTTTAACACTGTTAGAATTGTTTATCGCGAGGTGTGTTAATCATGTATTAACAATGACTTCGATGGAACTAATATAAACTGAATGTTGACATGGAAACGGAATCAGTCTCACACTTGCGGGTTTGCAATCTAGACTAACAACAGAGAACATTGGCAGAAAAGATACATATGAAGGTCTGTGAATGAATTTCTGAAATAAGTAAGCTCTGGAATACGTATCAAGATGTCAAAATTCTTGTTTCACGTGAAGTTCTCCGACAAGGACAACTACGTCCATGAACACGAACTGTATGAAGTTATGAGATCCAGAAACTTGTATCAAGTTCAGTTTGAGGTGCGATCAACGTTCAAAAAGCGGATGAGAAATATTCAGATCTCAGAAAAAGCGCATGAGATGGGATTTCATAACACGAGGAATATCTTTATACACAAAATGAAAGACCGGATGGAACACGCAGAGAAAACTAGAAAAATCACAACGAGGCTGGCAGAAAAGTCTTTTGCAAAACTTTTCCCGAAAGGAGAGAAGAAAGTCATACGGCGTTATGCGGCAGATTTTCCGAACTTGATAGAAAAACTCGCCACGCCTGTTGAGCGACTACCGGAAATCACACCTACAACATTGTCGTCTGCTCGGAAATCTCGACGCGGAACGGCGACTTCTCGTCGAACCAGCTCGTCATTTCTATCAAACGCCCCGGAAACACCAAGCATGGCTGCAACCTTATATGTCGACAATTCTACGGTCGGTCGATTTGAAAGGACACGAGAAAGTAACAGGAATAAGGCGGTTATGAGTTCAAAAGTAGTTGTTGCAGGTAAAGTAGAACCAGTTACTAGGTATAAAGACAACAGGCATGACGAGAAAGACAGTTTTCAAGAAAACAATAGTTTTAAGATAGGCCCTAAAAGCCATAGTTCTTCATTTGATAAACTTTCCATCAAAATGGCTGACATGAACTTGGCAGCGATGAACGAATGGAGGAATCGAGATAAAAGGAAGAACAGCGAAACATTACTTCCTAGCTTAAATTTCACTAGCGAAAAAACACAAAAAGCAAGTTCGAAGCGTGCAAGTATGCCATTTTTAGACTCGCTAGTTAACAAGGACGAAGCGACGAGGAATGAAAATCATTTGGAATCAATGGGTAACTTTCCAGATCATCTAACAACAACTGAAAATCTAGACAGCGAGACAGCGTCACAGAAAGTTGTTGAATGGGCAACAGCTCACAACATGTTGAACAAATCAGAGAAAGAAAGCGAAGAAGAAAAGACCTTTCGAAGACTTCTGATTGATCGCCCTTCAAAATGGGCGTATTCTCACATTCACGGGCCTGTCATGAACGATAGTTCTATGTTTGAATCGCAAGCTTTCAATCCGAATCCAGAGCATGTGAAAACAAAAGTGGTCGATTTTGTGCCAGAGAAAGTCAAACCTAAATCGACAATTTCGCTACCAGTTATTGACAGCACAAGGAGAAAGCCGTTGGTTTGTATGGAGCCTGGTGCGTTAACACCGGACGGGAGACTGATCCTCACGCAGGAAGATTATGATGGTTACCTGTCTGGGTACCGACGTGCAAGAAATATGAGACTGAACGTGTCCAAGAAGAAATTCAAAGCGCTGTCAAAAAGGGTTGATAAGTTTCATATATCACCCAAACAGCAACTCAAAGATGAAACGAGAATATTCGCTGTTCAGTCTGAATGTTGACGATCAGGAGCATATGTTTAGAATCAACATCATGTTAACATTTCTTAAATTTAAACCTAACTATTAATATTAAAGTGTCTCTTATTTTGCAAATTTATGCCAGTATGATTTTTTACAAGGTGAAAGAATTGTTCTGCATTTGTTTCGATAATATTCAGTGTACAATGTAGTTTTCTTGTGTTCGACTAGGTGCCATAAAACTATCTACATGTAGATATTAGCGAATGTAGGGATCATGCATGCTTTACGCATTTAAGCAACTTCAAGTCCTTAAATATACACATGGAAATAAGTTAGGGAACACTTTTAGCTCTTGGGAAAAGTTTGAAAAAATCAGTTTTCTTTCTTTCTGGCGATACTGAAATTTTTATCACATATATTTCATACCTTGGCCTAGCTACAGACCAATTTATGGAAATTCACAACATTTTGTCTTTGTACTACGGAGGATACAATATGCCATATGTAAAAAACTTCACTTTTACGGAAAACAAGTTTGCCTTTTTGCTTCTGCACTCCGCAAAACTCAATTTTTGACAGCAAAACAGGAATAAAATGTTGAATCTGATCGTTCTGAATGAATAAACGACTTCGGACCTAAAACTTCATGCGTCATCTCTAAACCAGCCAATCATACAAAATCTACTGTTTGCATTGATTTCTATGGAAAGCAAAATTCGCGGATATTTTGCAAATAAAGCCACAAAAGAATGATTCCGCTAGGACACTATAACCAGAACGTGAATGTTTTGATTCCTAAAGGGTCATATCGAATATCTGACCCAAAATGTACAACCTGCAAAATGTATACCCAAAGAACAAAACGTGATCAAGAAACCTACCCCCGGGAAAGTATGGACCTACCGCCGACAGTCGGTCAGAAAATAAAAAATTTGTGATCAGAGTTCAACAAGTAATGTCTCAGCTTTATGCTTGCGAAAAATTACGATAATGCGAGTTCAAATAATGAAGTTATCGCAACGACTAGCAGTGCGTTTCTTCATTTTAGCAAAAAAATTCTGAATCAAAGATGGCCGCTGTCCGCCACAGATAATGTTTGATGCTAACCATTTTCACATAGAAGCAACTTTGGATATTACAGATTCTGACAAGTTGTCAAAACATGCTTTATATTTTTTACAAAGAAGGATATATACAGTCCAAAGGTGGTAGTCACATTATTACATGTGTTCCCTAACTTATTTCCATGTGTATATGTGTACAATGCTTGCATATAGTGGATCAGCGTTTATGGATTTTTGTTCAGTATTTGAGTTTCTTTACTGACCTTCCTTTCTACGCGGTTCCTTTGTGATTTATGATATTTATCTCTATGTTGTCTGATTACTATTAGTTTGTTAACTTAATTGGTTATGTTGTGCTCACCATCTTTGTTCTAGCTAAGTTGGCCACTAGACTTGTTGTCAAAAAGCTAGTAATCTTGCTCTTCATATTATATTGTTTTATTAAATATGACTTCATGGACCTTCTATTCTTTTAAGACTTCGTAAAGTGTGCGAAAACTTATCCTTATACTACTGTTATTGACATTTGTAAGCACCACCAGTGATCGCTGGTATAATTTTACCAAAACGAAAACGCCCATTGGGGGTAGTGAGAAATAGATAAGCTGCTTGTAATTCCAGGCAAAGCTGTATCCCGAATGACTGACCACCTGATCTCTGGTTAATCACTTGGATGGTCTGATCCTACAAATGATAAATGATTTTGAAATGAAACAATCCATACATAATTTATAAACCTGTTTGTTGTTTTTGGCGACATTTTATGAATTGTAGCGCTTTCTGGTGTCAAAACACTCGTTTGGTGTAGAAGTCCCACATAATGGTGCTATGGCGACTTGCCGACATGACCATAGCTGTTGACTGACTAGGACGTTAAGCTGCCATTCAATAATAAATAGAATCAAGTAGCCCAAAGGGTAATGACCACTCACCTGAGAGTCAACAAGTATAGGCACTGGGCGAAAGAAAAGTAGTTGGGGGTTTACTATATATGTTCATAGCGGCCATCTTGGTCATGTGACCTGGATTTTCCAAAAACGGAAAATTAACTATATCAAAATCAAAGTCATCGCGCTTATCATAAATTTTAGAAGAAACAAATCCATTTGAAACAGAAAGAGGGGGCTTCGGTTTCTGTTACAGACTTCAACGCTCGAAATAAATGTTTAACGGCAAAACTTCTCCAACAGGGCTATCGGTATCATAAACCTTTTCTAAATTTTATCGTAGACACTATGAATTGATTTCCAAATATAATGTTGGGTTAAAGACGCTTTTAAAGTGAGGGCCTTTCGGAACCTGAGTTTTATGGTGACTTGGTTTATAAATTTAAGAAACTTATACGAAGTAATGATTTTTCTTTTCAGTTCAGAAAAATCATAACACGTTACAGACGTATAGGTTATAACTTGAATGTTATGCGATAGTCTGCATGCTTAGTTTTTAACCCAATCATGGTTGATAACTATGATGCCTTCTTTAATTGCACGCCGGTGGGTCGGGCGTCAGACTCTATGATGGCCCCGACTTAAAGCTATTCATTTTTGTTGGTTGGGGCCGGAGCTTCTTGTCTGTTGCTTGGCCCATCGGGGTCCAACTGGTGTTTTTCTTTTGCTCCGGAGTTAGTAAGTTATTCGGCGCCCAGGGATCTCCATCGTCGTGCAGCTTACTCAGTCTGTGAGTCCTGGATTTTGATTCATCAGGATGTTTATCGTGATTTATTTGTTTGTTCTTGGTGATTGATTCACCACGAGGACCGAAGAACTAACTAAATGTTATAAACCACTGCAGAAGCTGAGGGTGATGTTATGGCCATGTAAAATCGGTTTAAGCCCGCCAGTAACTTTTTGTTACTGATCGTTCCAAGGCGATACTTCTGTGGTGGTTCTTTTTGTTTTATGTCTTGATGTTTAAAATTTTTGTGCTGCTGGCGCCTTGTGTGTGTTTTCATATTTTTAGTTAAGTTTAGGTAACTGAGTGGCCGCATATTGGGAAAATAGCTGCTCAGTCGGCTTACGATATGTTTTCATTGTATAAGTACCTGATTGTTAGTTTGTTATTTTTTCCACCTCGGTTTTTGGAGTGGGAATCTTTTTCTGATTGCGCCTTTTTCCTGATCTTTGCCTACTTGTACCTTTCTATCCCTTCCTATTGATGCTTCATATAAAATTTGGCCTTTGTTTCAGAGAAGACTATGTTTGAATATAATTGGTACTGTAATATACATGTATATTGTCCCGGGGTGGAAGCAGATGAAGCCCCTGGACCTTTTTTTTTCAGAATCATAAATATTCAGTCCAATTGCTCATTTCCGCTCGAGTTTCCCTTTAACTTTTCCCCATTCCAATGTAAAAAGGTACAAGTAGGCAACGATCAGGAAAATGCGAAATCAGAAAACGATTCCCACTCCAAAAACCGAGGTGGGAAAAACTTAATTAACAATCAAGTACTTATACCATGAAAACATATCGTAAGCCGAATGAGCAGCTATTTTCCCAATAGGTGGCCACTCAGTTACCTAAACTTAACTAAAAATATGAAAACATACATCAGGCACAAAAAGCACAAAAATTTAAACACCAAGACATAAAACAATAAGAACCACCACAGAAGTATCGCATTGGAACGATCAGTAATATAAAATAACTGGGGTCTTAAATCGATTTTACAGATACCTAACCTCTCCCTCAGCCTCTGTAGTGGTTCACAACATTTAGTTGTTTGGTCCTCGTGGGGCATCTCTAACTAGTCAATGAATCATCAAGGACAAACAAATAAATCATAATAACCACCATGATGAATCAAAAACGAGGACTCACAGATTAAGTAAGCTGCCCGACGATGGAGATCCCTTGGCGACCTGTTGGCCTTGTTGTAAACTAAGTCAAGGTCAGCACAGGGTCATGATTTATATGTACATTGTATTACTTAGGTCATCAATGCCACATACCAAGTTTTGTTGAAATCGGTCAGCCGAGTCCGGAGAAGAAAAGTTTTGAAGGGTGTTTACTGTATATGGGCATGGCTGCCATTTTGGTTATGTGACCTGATTTTCAACATACACTTTGGTGTACTTTGGATATAACTGACCAAGCAGTTTGAAAATCATGGTAATATACATATATATAGGCCCGGGATAGGGGCAGATAACACCTGGGATCCAATTATTTTCAGAATCATAAATACTCAGTCCAATTGCCAATTTACGATAAGATAGACAGTCTGCATGCTTAGTTTTTAACCCAATCATGGCTGATAACTATGCTGCCTTCTTAAATTGCACGCCGGTGGGTCAGGCGTCAGACTCTATGATGGGCCCGACTTAAAGCTATTCATTTTAGTTGGTTGGGGCCGGAGCTTCTTGTCTGTTGCTTGGCCCACCGGGGTCCAACTGGTGTTTTTCTTTTGCTCCGGAGTTAGTAAGTTATTCGGCGCCCAGGGATCTCCATCGTCGTGCAGCTTACTCAATCTGTGAGTCCTGGTTTTTGATTCATCAGGATGTTTATCATGATTTATTTGTTTGTTCTTGATGATTCATTGACTAGTTAGAGATTCACCACGAGGACCGAACAACTAACTAAATGTTATGAACCACTGCAGAAGCTGAGGGTGAGGTTAGGTACCTGTAAAACCGGTTTAAGCCCGCCAGTAACTTTGTGTTACCGATCGTTCCAAGTCGATACTTCTGTGGTGGTTCTTTTTGTTTTATGTCTTGGTGTTTAAAAAAATTTTGTGCTGTTGGCGCCTTATGTATGTTTTCATATTTTTAGTTAAGTTAAGGTAACTGAGTGGCCACCTATTGGGAAAATAGCTGCTCATTCGGCTTACGATATGTTTCATGGTATACGTACCTGATTGTTAGTTTGGTTTGGTTTTTTCCCACCTCGGGTTTTGGAGTGGGAATCTTTTTCTGATTGCGCCTTTCCCTGATCTTTGCCTACTTGTACCTTTTTAACAGTTTTTCCCCATTCCAATGCATAGGCGATCTATGTTGATCTTGACGTAAATTAGGCCATGATCATCACAGTGTCATGTTTTATATACCCATTGTAGTACTTTATTCGTCAATGCTACACACAAAGTTTCGTTAAATCGGTGTGCGGAAGCGTCATGTTTTATATATCTTGTCGTACTTTAGTCGCCAATGCTACACACAAAATTTCGTTGGAATCGGTCTATCAAATCTGGAGAAGATTTTGAAAGGGTTTATAACATGGGAATGCGGCCATCTTTGTCATGTGACCTGGATAATTTACACATTGGTCCCCCTTTATATAAATGCTGATCAGTGTGTCCCCACTAAGAATAAAGGGTAAACCCTCTCTCCCCTGGGTCTCAAGAGAGATTAAACAATTAATCCACAAAAGAGATAAGTACTATACGTCCTATAAGAAATCAGGCAACTCCCAACTATGAGAAAAAATTCTCTTAGACACTCAATCAAGAGAAAAAACAAGGATAGCCACGAGGCATACCTTGAAAAACTCTTCCAGTATCTGAAAAATTCACGGACCGACCAACAAGGAATACCACCCCTAAAGCAGAATGGAAATCTGCATACAGAAACCAAAGATACGGCCAACATATTACACCAGCGATTCCAGTCTGTGTTTACACCCCTAGCCCCACTTTCACTAAGAGAGCTTTCTCTCATGAAAGTGTGAGACCTTGTAGATGACAAGGTTATCCCCCAAGATGCTTGCCGGAAGAGTTGAGAAATTCAACACCGGTTATGCCTGAGATCACTATCTCTGAAGCAGGTATAATAAACCTCCTCAAGAACCTGAAACCAAAAAAGGCAGCAGGGCCCGAAAGAATCAAACCTGTCGTTCTGCAAGAACTAATATAAGAACCCGGCCCTATTCTTAACCGCTCACTTGGTGCTCTGCCACTTATATGGAACTCAGCCAATATCTCGCCCATATTCAAAAAGGGTGAAAAATCAGCTGCTGCCAATTATCGGCCCATTTCCCTTACATGTATCTTGTGTAAGGTAATGGAACACATTATTGCATCAAATGTAGTTAACACCCAGACACCAACGGACTGATGTACGACCTGCAACACGGTTTCAAGGAGAGACGTTCCTGTGAGACCCAGTTACTTTCACTCATTAAGGTCCTTGCTCGCAAGACAAGCCAAAGAAAGCAAACAGATCTTATCCTGTTTGACTTTTCTAAGGCTTTTGACACGGTCATCCACTCAAAGCTACTCTGACCCTACTCAAAGCCTTTTCCTGATCTTTGCCTACGTGTACCTCTCTCTTGAAGCTGCATTCATGTGGAATAAGAAATGCCACTCTGCGCTGGATCAGAGCCTTCCTAAGTAATCGTTAGCAGAAGGTTGTTGTTGAGGGCGAGGAGTCTGGCTCGGTCATGTCGGCCCCAGTCTCATCTGGAGTCCCACGGGGCTCAGTGCGAGGACCTACTACATCAATGGCCTTCCCCAAGGCATTGTCTCACAAGTGCGTCTCTTTGCTAACGACACTGCCATATAACTGACTTTAGACAGTAAAAGTGACAGTCACACTCTAAAGACGGACCTTGACAGACTCCAGACATGGGAGGCAAGATGGAATATGGAGTTTAATCCTTCCAAGTGCCAGGTGATTAGAGTTACGGCCTCCTCTAGGACACCCCTTCAGACACAGTACATACTGCACGGACAGGTCCTAGATGCTGTCAGCAGCACCAGGTGCTTGGGGTTGATATCTCCAGTAATCTGGGCAGGAACACTCGTGTGAACAGGATCACTTTAAATGCTAATAGGTATCTCGGATTTATAAAACGCAACATCAAAACTAAGTCCCTTCATATCCGAGAAGCAGCATACCAGTCCCTGGTCCGACCTATGCTTCATCAGCATGGGACCCCAATACCGAAGAAAACAAAGGCACGCATGAAATGGTCCAAAGACGGGCAGTCCGGTGGACCCTAAATGACTATGCCAGTACAACAAGTGTCACATCATTGATGGCTCAGTCGGGATGGCAGACCCTTGAGCAGAAACGGTCTGTAGCCCGGCTCTGTCTCTTCTACAAAATTGTCAGTGGTCTTGTGGCAGTGCCACTCCCCGACTATATACAGCCCGCACACCGGATTTCCACTTATGACATTTCGCAAAATTCACACTGGCAATACTATGAATACTCCTTTTGCACTGGCATTTGTCCAGTGGAATGCCCTCCCAGCCAGTGTTGCAGTAGGTCTTCAAGGCAGCAGTTGGAGAGCTGCAGCACCTTAAGCCCTAGAGACAGTGCACTGCATGTTTTATCCCGTTTTTAAACTTTTAGACCCATTAATCTTCATTAATTTTATGTACTTTCTATAATGTGATGTGCAGATCAATCCTAGACACTTTGACGTTAAATTTCTCACAAACTGTCAAACATTTTATCGTGAAAACATATTGAAATTAGTCAGTATGTTCCATTGTTATGTTTTAAAGTGGTTTTGAGAAGTTTGGATAAATTTAAAGGCATGTTGAGTTTGCCAAAAACCGGTGTGGCAAAAAAAAAAAAAAACTGGTGGCTGTTACAGTTGCTTAATCTCTCCGCCATCGATCTAGTTTTCAACCTATCATCTTGCCGATCAATCCTAGACAGTTGTTTTAATCTCTCCGCCATCGATCCAGTTTTCAAACACTCATCTTGGCACAGACACACTATCATACTTTTAGCTTTGTTCTTTTCATAACTCTGACGCACAGTGCCTTCCAAAAATGCTCGCGATGGCGTAGGCAGTATTCGAAGATAGATAGATTTCTTTTAGCTAGTTAGCTGTAGTTGCTTATTCAGCGTTATGTACTTTTACTGCAGCTTACTACAGTCAATGTTGGAAATATATGTAGCCAACCTCTTCCCCTTGGGTTATTGATTTTTTTCTAAGGCTGAGGGTGGAGGTCATCTGTTCGGCTATTTGCTGATAATTGTGTTTTATACAGGAGTATCAAGTCTCCATTGCATTGTCTGATTTTGCAAGGTGACCCGAATAGCTTGGCCAAATGGGAAATGGATTGGCAAATGAAATTTAATGTTAGCAAATGTCATTCAATGAGGGTGACCCGGCTACACCCAAGCAAGCATATACAGTTCAGCTGCATAGTGCATCAGCAAACATTAGAACAGGTTCAGTCCGCTAAATACCAAGGTTGTCTACTATCACAGACAACCTTAAGCTTGATTGGGGTCAACATATTTCGGAAATTACATGCAATGCAACTAAGACTTTGGGCTTGCTTTCTTCGGCGCAATTTGGCATTGGCACCTAGACATACTAAAGAAGTTGAATACAAAACATTGGTTCGTCCTCAACTTGAGTATGCAGCTACTATTTGGCATCCCTATAATGATACTCAGACTGCTAAGGTGGAGAAGGTGCAGAGGACTGCAGCTAGGTGGACCTGCAGGAGATGGAGGAACTCCAGTAGCGTCGGTGATATGCTTGACGAGCTTGAGTGGCCATCCCTGGAGTCCCGCAGAGAGCGGTCCTCCTTAACATTCTTCTACAAGATACACTCCAATACAGTGTCTCTTGATAAAGACAAATACCTGACCCCGGCACCCAACCTAAGGCGAACTCGGGCATCGCATGAATCACAGTATACAAGACAATTTGCCTATAGTGATGCCCTGAAAATTTCATTTTTCTCCAGAACTATTCCGGTTTGGAATAGTCTCCCTTCTTCAGTGGTCTCATCTAAGACCATTGAGGAATTTAAGGCTTCTATTTAATCACAGGCCCAGAGGCATGCGTTTTAGTATGCCTCTATCTATATCTTTAAATAGTTTTAATGGCCCACCCCAATGTTTTTTTTCCCTTGACTAAATTCTAGATTTAGCCACCCACCCCACACCTGAGGTGATGATCAGAAATTGATCGACTCGGTATCAAAAGATAGATAGAGGTTGATTACCTGTATTTCCAATATTAAATTAATTGTATGTAGCAGATAATGCAAATACGGTGAATTGAGTTAGTGGGTAAGCAAATGAAAAGTGCGTAGATGGGTGAGTCACAGTCCCCCGGTGTGGTATTGTCAGTTTGTTTGACTTTTCACAATCAAACTATTCTGATTCTGATTATGAAAGAATGAATGAATGAATGAATGAATGAATGAATGAATGAATGAATGAATGAATGAATGAATGAATGAATGAATGAATGAAAATGTTTAAGTAGGCAATGATCAGGAAAATGTGCAATCAGGAAAAAAAATCCCACTCCAAAAACCGAGGTAGGAAAAAACTAAATTGACAATTCGGTATGAAAACGTACATAAGGGTCAAACAGCACAAAAGTTCGACTCCAAACCATAAACAATAGGCAGTGGCTAGAGATACGGGCCCGTATGCCTAGCCAATATAGGCTAAAGATACGGGCGCGTATCCCTAGCCAATACAGGCTAAAGATACGGCTCTGTACGATTAGCATTTCCTATAGGTATTGGCTAGTCGTACGGCTTTTATAACAACTCAATGCAGTAATTATCGGTCTAGAAGCTTGACATATTTATGTTTCAAGTTTATTTGAAAATTCATTAAGTCTTACGCAAGTTACGGCTTATGTACGGTATGTTTATGTTCAGACAGTAGCATGAGGCAATGATTCTGTAGGAGGTTTTTGCATGTGGACTGGATAGCAAGTTAACACTTTTGTTACCAATTGTATAAAGACGACAGACTTCGCCGGGGCATTGGTATACTTTAAGCCCACACTGACCGCTCAGGTGAGCTGTAAATTGTACCGCATCAAAATCGGGTTTGATGTAGATTAATAGTGTGTTTTATTATGGTACATGTAAGTATATACACTTTGACCTGTTCCAGAGCAGAAAATGGTGGAACGACGACAGACTTCGCCAGGACATTGGTATACTTTAAGCGCACACTGACCGCTCAGGTGAGCTGTAAATTGTACCGCATCATAAGACAATGTATCTATGGGATTTCCAACCAGGTTGACGTATATTGGACTTGATACAGATAATATGTTATAAAATCGTGAGTTTATTTAGTCTAAGAACTACAAAGCAGTTAATCTAAATCTAAGATATAAATCAATCTAAAACATACATATTAAAATGTAAAGAAACAAAAATAATCGTATGAACTTGTGGGTATAGTACGACATATTTGCAAACGCCAACAGCGCTGCAAGGAAACTGAGTAACGCTGTTTATGCTGTTCAACGCCATTATTTAACGTCACTGTCGACGATCACGTTTGGTAAAATAGACGATTAACATTAAAGTATGCTCTCAAGCTACATGTATGTGTATAAAACCGTTTTAACAAGTAGCAATATTTTTTCTTCGAGCAATTATTCAATGGATCAAGTTAAAAAGTCAAAATGTTATCATCCTATCTGCATATGTGAAAACAAAGACACAAATCAGTAGTGCGTGCAATAATTGCACAACTGATCAGCGTCTTTGTTTTCGCTACTTAGTTAGTACAATCCCTCATCTACGTAAATCAAACCTTTCAAGCCTCTAGCCTGTTTGTGTGACTGTACAGGTCGGTTTGCGTCGGGGCTGGTCGAAAACTTATGTGTTTCAAGTTACAAAGTCAAAGTGTTATCATCCTATCTGCATATGCGAAAACAAAGAACA
Organism: Rugalucina vietnamica; assembly: GCA_964017185.1. Taxonomy (NCBI): domain Eukaryota; kingdom Metazoa; phylum Mollusca; class Bivalvia; order Lucinida; family Lucinidae; genus Rugalucina; species Rugalucina vietnamica. The sequence goes on from OZ024873.1 coordinate 57,271,986, forward strand.
ATAATTGCACAACTGATCAGCGTCTTTGTTTTCGCTACTTTGATAGTACAATTCATCTATGCAGTACCAGTTATATGTATAGCAAATAAGTCTCACTCAAGGACATCCAGTATGCCAACGATCATCGTGGATGTAAAACTGCCTTTAAATTATCTAGAACAGTCAATACAGAACCATAGCTTTGTTCTTGGAGTATCTGATATTGCTGCGCAATGATAATGATACCAACCTAGACACAAATCACAACATATGCACCTAGTTTCCAATCCATCATTGCAAACTTTACATGTAATAGGCCTTGCTTTAGCTCTCTCAAGAACATTCAATACAGCAACCCATGCGTTTGTTTCAAAATATTTCTCAATGCAGTCAATACATGTCTCAGTGGCCGCCATATTTATACGCTCAGGACAACTTATTACCTCCTCCTCTGTAATAAGATTTTCATCTGAGGCAATGCATCTATCAGCAATTTCGTCGTCGACAAACCATTTTAACATAATTTTGTCCTTAATGCTTGTTTCTAACTTACAAAATGGAATAGGTTTCCGTTTAAGTTTCAATCTTTTTTTTGGTAAACCTACCACAGTTAATTCTGATCCTTTTGGACGCCCTCGTTTCTTGATTTTTGGTGGAAGTTTGATGCTACATACGTCAGAGGATGCTGAAATCACAAAGTTGCTGCTTGTTGCACTTTCACTTGCTAGTATGTCATTTGAAGGGATTGCATCATTGTTTTCAGGTAAATCTACTACTACCGAGTCCATTAGCATGGGTGCTACCTCAGATGACTCATCAACTGTTGAGATATCCTGAGGCTGCGACAATTCTACAGCATCATCAACAGTCATGGCAAGTTGTGGCGTTTGTCTTGGGGAAATGTAGTCGACGTCAGTGGATAAAGGTGGTGGCATTTCTGTTGTGGTTGCTATATCAAGTGAAGGTCCCGGATGGCTGTTTGTTGTTTCAATCACAACTTCTTCTCCCCGCTCCCATGATCGTAGCATAGTTGTCATTTGATGAAGTCGTACATCAAACATTTGTCCTGTAACTTCCGCGGCACATGAAGCAAGTTTCTGAGCAGTATGATACGCGGTCCTGTATCGCTGTTGCTGAGATTCTACTCTTGCACGTGAATGAAGAACGGAGTGTGCCACGTGGTTATCATGCTGATAACTTCTGAAAGTTCCCAAGTAATGCCTTTTCGACCAACGTTCGTTTATAAGCGATTTGTCAAATTGATTCATTTGCAGCAGCTTTCTTAATGAGAATATGTGTTTACATGGCAACTGATACTGAACATTAAATGCACACTCACATTTGGAGTCTGTGACAATATAATCCGTGTTTTTAATCTTATGGCATCCATTCTCGCCAAGTTCAAGTTCTACTTCCTCAGACCATTTCATTTGTTTCTCGACTAATGAAAACGCGTATTCAGTAAGTTCTTTCCTGTAATCAGCGGCAACAGAGGTGTCTGACTGGGCTATAATTGGCACTTTAGCCGTCACTCTGCACAGTTTTCCATTTAACTCAGTTCTGTGAATGTTCAAAAACACTAGAATGTCCTGTGCAAAGTCATCAAATTTAGCATTTTTGTCAACAACTTGTTTTATTTTCTGATTTATGCTTTCGAGGCGATTGTTGGTATTGTTTCCCAAAGAACACGAAGTTGCAAGACCGATGACCCATTGGTCCTTGATGGGATCCCAAGACTGAGAAAAATATTCAATTGCTTGTGCATTCTGTGTTTCCACCAGTAGCGCTTTGTTAGTTTCATACTGGTCCAATGAAGACGAGTACGCGAGTTTCTGTAGAATCTCCAATATGTTATCTCTTTGACGTTTATTTGCACCAATTTTCTCGCAAGTTATCTCTCTTCGGAAAGTTCTAAGTACATGAAACAAGCAAATTTTGAGTTTCGCTTGTGGAAGCTCTTTTTTAAAGACCTCTCTCTCTACAAAGTCTTTGTCTGACATTACCGTTTGCACTTTATCCCAGCTAGGATTCTGATCTTTAAATAATCTCACCATTTCAGTCATCATTTCTTCGGTCTCATCTGCGACTAACCACATTCCAACTACTTCGCTCTGGCCATTTCCGTTCTCTATTAGCAGTATATAAAGCGGCATTCTAAGATCATTAACCTTGTATGTGGCGTCTATACACAGAAATTCTGGATATGTCTGAAATATATCACGCATCCTCGCATCCTGGAAGAACAGACCTCTAAGTTCACTATTTTCATTCGTGACGAGTTTCACATAAGCGCCGTTGCACTTTGAGATCTGATCAATGGCCGACTGGAGGGTACTCACATCTTTGTTACTTGTTTTCAGTTTCGTACGGAGGTTATGGATATCTTTCAACAGCAGAAACTTGCCCGTGTCATTCATAACTCGCTGTTGGATCATTTTATTGTTCGCTTTAACACTGAGCATATTGGCGATATGTTCCTGTTCGTGGGTTTCCAATCGACGTTGCTGAGGCAACGTCCTGAACACAGCATTATCAGTTTCATGGTTATGCAGCTCGTTGAAAGATCTCACTTCTAGGTGTTGTCCGTCGGCTGTAGCACGGAGCTTGATCTCAGCTTTGCATCCCATTTGAAAAGTGCTGCAAAATCGAAACAAATAAGTTGCATTTATTCAATGATTCAGCCCCCTAGAATAGGTTTACATGCAATGCCTGGCATTATTAAATATCCAAAAGACAGATCGTGGGTATTTGATAGAACCCCGCCACGGTGAGGCGGCTCTAAAATGTATATACAATCTATGTTTCTAACATGTATCCACAATCTATGTTTTGAAAATTATTAACAAGAACCCCGCGGAGGTCGCTTCACACTCGCAGCTATGACTGCTGCAGAAAAAAAGAACTTCGACGTAAAAATTAACAAAGTCAATGGACCGTGAAATATAGGTCAAGGTCACTGTGTCAAGGTGCATGCTCGAAGGGTATGTCAAGGACAATTACTATACAAGGTTTCACACTCGCAGCTATCACTGACAAAGGGAAAACCAAACTTCGACGTAAATGTTAACGGACGGACGGACGCACGGAAATTTGGACTCCTATATTGCACCCTGCTATAAGCACGTGCGATAAAAATATCAAAATTTTTCCAACGAAATTTTCAATTTTTAAAGCTGAAAAATATCTCTGTATATTGTATGGGCAAGTTTTCGTAATGGAGTGATGCAGCAAACGATTAAGTGGTATGGATGACGGCGGGCGGACGAACAGTGCCAAAGAACGTTAAAATCCACACCTAACATACATTTACGGCATCTATGAGCCACCGCATGAGAAAACTAACAATTTTGCATAGGCAAAAACAAAGCTGTAGATCAGCTGTGCAGTAACTACATAGCTGATGAGCGCCTTTGTTTTCGCTGCATGGAGAGTAAAATCCTTCTTCTTGAATCCGACTTTTCAAGTTTCAAGCCTGCTACTGTGACTGTACATGCTGGTTTGTGTCAGACCTAGTCGGAACCCAAATTGTTGGTTTTCTCACGCACATGCTCATATATGAAGCGGGTTGCATATTGGCTACGAGAGCGATAACGAATGTCCAGCTATAACGGTATAAGTAGAAAAATACGTGTGAACAGAGGCACAAGAACTTGTTTGAAAATGCAGCAAAACCAATAGCTACATGTACATGCAAATACTGGTGATACTCACCTCTGGTTTCGCTTCCCGGTTCCTTTGGCCCTGAAGTTCTTTCCCCCATGGATGCAGCTATAAGTCACTTCTGCAAATTTTAGGCTGTCATTAAATGACCTCTTTGTGCATCTACTTTTCGCGGCATCAATGCTTCGCGAACTACGCTTGTAAAGCTGGACTGAATTTGAACGTTGATATAGTTCAATTTTGCTCTGTAAAGCACCATAAGATGAGAACTTTTCTCCCACTGTTAATGAGACAGCCATGCCTGATTTTTAAATTCCAAAGTCTTAGGTTTCCATAAGATGTTTTAAAATCATTTCATTTAAAAGTTTAAAACATAAAACGTAAAAACGATAGTGTTTTAAAAGCAAGCGGTTAAAACTGAAACAGTGTGTAAACGATATAACAGTTACATGTTCGCATTGCGTAACATTCCATAGCTAACGTAATACATAAATGTACTCACTTCAATAAAGCCATAGAGTTGAATCACGGTGACTAAAGTTACTTTGGCTTAGTTGGATAATTCTATACTAAGCACAAAACGAAACACTCAATTATCATTAATTTTGTATTCTAGTCAAAATGTAATGGATTTTCAAAGTCTAATTCTTAAATTGAAAATGCTTCTCATTTTAAGAGAAAAAGATACTCTACAGTACTTATAAAGAGTAATTGGTTTTATAAAATAAGGCCGTACGACTAGCCATTTACCTATAGGAAATGCTAATCGTACAGAGCCGTATCTTTAGCCTGTATTGGCTAGGGATACGCGCCCGTATCTTTAGCCTATATTGGCTAGGCATACGGGCCCGTATCTCTAGCCACTGCCTAAACAATAAAGCAAATAGAACCACAACAGAACTATCGCCTCGGAGATTGTTTGTGGCAAGTGCTGTTGTTGCTGTTAGTGTTGTTGCGTGATTGATTGATTGATTGATTGGTTGAGTGAGTGAGTGAGTGAGTGAGTGAGTGAGTGAGTGAGTGAGTGAGTTTGTGAGTGAGTGAATGAATACGATTTTAGTAAGCAGTGAGTAAGTAATCGAGTACGGAGTTATTTATTTGGAAAGGCCGAAGCAACGTCCAGGGCTGAAACGACCAAGATTGAAGCAATTTTCACGAGTTTCGAGTCTCACGGCTGTTGACCCGGAAGTAATGTCTGTATCCCACAAATCAATAAGAAAATGACAGGAAAGTCAAACCACATTTAATTTTGCGGAATTAAATGTGTAATTGCAAAGAAACTGGCCGCTTCTTTGCAAAGATTATTATACTGCAATATGGATTGGTCTTTTTGTTAGTGACATGTGCCCCCATAATGTCACAGGAAGCACATGGGACACCAGTTTGGGTGGTGCAAAATCCTGTTTAGAAACCAAAACATTGGCATGGTGAGTCATGCCGAAAATGTGGGTTATTACACACATTGCGTTTCTTAAGTGAATGACAGTTTCATACACGTGAAGAAATGGATGAGCTAACAATAACAAATGAATATGAGGTGCTGGGAAAATAAATATAACATTCATTAAACTGATAATCAAACTGTACAATTTTAGTATGAATTGATTTTGAGACTAGTTGATGATGAAATGGATGTAACAGTGTGGTAACCAAGTAAATAACATTATTCTTTATCATTCTGGCATGGGGACAATTAAGTATTTCTTTTGATACCATATTGAAAAATACAAACATGGCTTCATCAAAGAAATCACTGTCTGACAAATTTGCCCTCGAGGCCAAGAAAAAATCTCCAGGCAAGCAGTCCAAAAAAGAAAAGAAGGCCGCAAAATCATTATCAAGGGAGTTACAGAAGCCATCAACTTCTTCGCCAAAGAAGAAAGCCCAGAAGTCTCAGAGTGACAGTGCTGTTGGATCAAGTTCTAAATCAGATGAGGCAGATTTAAGCAGAGAGCATGTTGTGAGAGCTGGACTGAAGAGTAAAATTGAAAGTGAGGAAACAAGGTCTGAAGGAACCCCTAGAGATGAAGTTAAGGTGAAGGAATCTGCTTCTGAATCAGATGTGAAAACTGGAAAAGTGGCAACAGAAATAAAGCCTGGATTTGAGTCCCCTAAGACTATCAGGAGTACTTTTAATATTGGAAGTATATCCTTCCCATCGCACACCATAGAAAAGTTGGAGCCTAGTCTGAAAGAGACATGGCATAAGCCCCCACCCACCCCCGGAGAGTCTCCTGAAGCTTCACTAGCAACTTCTACCCCCAAGATGGTTAGAACTTCTGCAGAAATCCATCTCAAGCCAAGAGAGTCTGACTCTGGATCATCAATCGGGTCTCTCATGTCAGTGAACTCATCATTCTCAAGTGCTGTTTCATCAAAGTCAGATTCTATAACAAGTGTTCAGAGTGTTGATTCCATTTCAAGTGAGCTTGATACAATTGTTGGTGAAGAAATCGACATCAGTGAATGCAGCTCAACAAGTACACCAATAAGGTTTACCCTTCATGAAGAAAAACCTGAGAAAGATATTTCCAAGTTACATAAACCTCCAAAGTTCAGTCTGATCAAAGAAGCAAAGATTGAAGATTTTGATGCTCTCTCTTCATCTGGGTTATCACCAACCAGTACAAGTGCTAGTCTGAAAAGTAATGAATTCCGTAATAGGATAGATGATTTTAGTGATGACAGCGATGGATCAAAGCTCAGGGAGAGTTCTGAGTTCAGCGATGATATGCAAGAAGTGGAGCACCATGCTCAACACTTTGTACCCCTCAACAAACAGCTTCAGATTGTTACCTCCATGGACAGATTAATTGACAGGTAAGTAATTTTATGTAATTATAGTGATTTTTTTCAGCATTTTGGGAATGTTACCAGTATTGGTTCAAGTGGGAAAACTAGACTAATTTTACCATCAGTGAAGAAAATCAGCTACATTTGTCTAATGACTGTAAAAATATCATGATAAGTGTTACCATGATTTGTTTTCTTAAAAGTAAACATCATATGACTATGACACATGAAAATTAGCATTATTCCATGTCACAAATATCAGATTAATTGGTGCTTTTAACAGTACATGTATGTATACACGTATGTATAAATTATGGTTGCAGTTGTAAGCCTGATTGGGAAACTTTCTAAGATTGGGAATTTTGAACCATGCATTTGGGAAAAAAAGATACTTTTTGCCATTGGGAATGACTCCTAAGACCAGAGTCAGTTTTATAGCGAAAAAATCACTGTTATAAAATAATTTATCTCTTCTAACAGTTCTGAGAAAATTTTGAATTGGTTTGACGAAACTTGGTATGTACATGAACTAAGTTGTCTGAATGCTGTTCACATCCTGCAGCACAAATTGATCTGCAGTGTCTTTGTTTTGGCTTGTTATAAACATTTTGACATCCTGGGTCTTTTCCTAATTTCATCTATGTGGCTAGACTAAGAGCAATCTAATTAGGATCTGCATCATTTGACAGTGTCTGCATTTTTGGATGTGTTGATTGATCTTCTTTTGGCACAGAACAGATACAACATTGTTGACTGCTTTTATAAGTGTGCTTTGGTGTTTATCACTGATATGCATGAATAATATTGCATAGTAATATCTTTAAGGTAAGAGAATGTTAAAACAGTATCTTTTAAAAACAAAAATGAAATGAGCCGCGACGCGAGAAAACCGGTCTTCGGGGTTTCCGACCAGGTCCGACACAAACCGGCCTGTACACAGGGGTTTAGGTCCGTCACAGTGCGAGATGATTCTTTATGATATCTGCTACTGATTCTTTATGATAGCGTTACAGATTCTTTATGATTCTCTTAGCTCATCTATTGGTAGGTGATGAGAAACCGTTGTTTCTAAGGTTTTTGATGCATGAAATGACCTTTTTGGCACACATACATAGTATATATGAGCTGGAAATTGTTCTCCATCAATTTTAGCAATGTTGGTATACAGGTTGAAAGTTAATGGGTGATTCAATCCTTAAAATGGTTAATAAAGCAGGGGAAATCGAAAATGAATATTGAAATACATAACACATCAAAACATTTTATCATCAGTTTAGAAATTTAACTAATTATCTATGAACTAACACTTTTCAATGCATGTAAATCTTCAAAGGAATTGTTTTGCAGACTTTTGTGTTTTTAAGCATCAAAAGTATCATAAAGAATCTGTGACAAAATTTTGTCACGGATTCCGTATGATACAAAATGATGGGTAACGGATTCTTTATGATATGTTACAGATTCTTTATGACACTCTTTTATCGAGATAAACTACCAATTATGAGGCCCTCCCAGGGTTTTGGGGGATTCAGGGAGAAGGGCTATCTATTTTCAGAGATCATTTATTCAGGGTCATTTATTTTAAGGGATTTGTCATTTATTTTAAGGGATTTGGGGAGAAAGCATAACTTGTTGGAGTTTTAGGGAGCAGGGGGCTGAGGAAAACATTTTATGAGCTGGGGAGAAAGGTCATTTTTTCTTTCATGGAGCAGGGAGCAAAGACCCCCCGGGGGGGCAATTATTAATGTCTCTGATCTACAATCAGGTTTGTACTATGCGATTTGGTAAACAAGTCATTATTTTATCAGGCAAACTGAGATTTGAGCATTTATTTTCAAATATTATGATATGGTTTGGTTAAGTGATGACTAGACGTCCCAGTAAACAAGTTTTGAGTCATGTTGGGGCAAAGGGCCACCACTTCTTGTGTTTTAAACAATACTATAGATTCATGAACACAACTTGCATGGTAGAGTTATGTCTAGAACCCAGGGCCTCCCGCATCGGAGACCTGTAGTCTACCCCTACCGCACTGCATGAAATGAACTCAAATTGTATTGAGGCTTAATGTCCCAGTCAACAATGTTTCAGTCATGTCAATACAGAACCAATTCTTCTTGGGTTTAACCAGTACTGTAAGGAGTTAATGTGTTTTGACCAAGGACACAACACGGTGACGCCTGTGGGGATCGAACCCAGGACCTCTCTATTTGGTGTCCGACACTCTACCACTACGCCACCGCGCTTGTTTCACAATTACCCAGTGCGGGACTTGAACCCACACCAAACACAGCGCTGAGATGATTGAGTGATTATGAAACTAATATAATTTAGATATCTTATATACTAAACGAGAGATCTGCTATACCTAAATAAGATATCTTCTTCACAAGATAAATCAAGATATCTTCCTAACAAGATAAATCAAGATATCTACTTTGGTTAATAAGACATCTTTATTGCTAAACTAGGTATCTTAATTAGCAAATAAGATATCTAAATTGGTAAAACAAATATCTTATATACAGTGGTCAATAAGATATCTTTTACGGTTAATTAGATATCTTAATTAGAAAAACGATATCTTAATTTATAATTCAGATATATGAATTAATACAATATATCTTAATTAAGGCTATAAATTAGATTTCTGTACTGACATAGTAGATATCTTATTTAAGTAAAAGAAATAGGTTGTGATTGGGCAAAATAAATAATATATAAACTAAAGGTGTCTTATTTGTTTAGCTCAATAAGATAGCTAATTAAGGATATAAGATAACTTTTTTTGTAAATAAGATATCTTATTTGTCTAAAACCATATCTACTTTAGCATATTAGATATGTTATGTAATAAAGATATCTTATATACTCAAGAAGATATCTTATTTGACAAATATAAAAAGCTTACATGTTAACATAGATATCTATACAACTATTTTAGATATCTCAAATGCTGATTAAGTGTCATATTCTCAAATGCTGATGTCATATTAAGAAAAAATCTAATATCTAATAGCATAATTGCTATATCAGATATCTTTATGACAAATTATGAATTAAGATATGTTATATACTTTTTATCGCACCTGCTTATAGCAGGGTGCGATATAGGAGTCCAAATTTCTGTCCGTCCGTTCGTTCGTTCGTTCGTGCGTTCGTTCGTTCGTTCGTCCGTCCGTCCGTCAACATTTACGTCGAAGTTTGGTTTTATCGACAACAGAGATAGCTGCGAGTCTGAAACCTTGCATAGTAATTGTCCTTGACATACCCTTCAAGCACGCACCTTAACCCAGTGCCCTTGACCTATATTTCACGGTCCACTGACTTTGAAAATTTTTACGTCGAAGTTTGGTTTTCTCGACATCAGAGATAGCTGCGAGTCTGAAACCTTGCATAGTAATTGTCCTTGACATACCCTTCAAGCATGCACCTTAACCCAGTGCCCTTGACCTATATTTCACGGTCCACTGACTTTGAAAATTTTTACGTCAAAGTTTGGTTTTCTCGACATCAGAGATAGCTGCGAGTCTGAAACCTTGCATAGTAATTGTCCTTGACATACCCTTCAAGCACGCACCTTAGCCCGATGCCCTTGACCTATATTTCACGGTCCATTGACTTTGATAATTTTTATGTCGAAGTTTGGTTTTCTCGACATCAGAGATAGCTGCAAGTCTGAAGCCTTGCGTAGTGATTGTTCTTGTCATACCCTTCAAGCACGCACCTTAACCCGGTGCCCTTGACCTATATTTCATGGTCCACTGACTTTGAAGATTTTTACGTCGAAGTTTGGTTTTCTCAACATCACAGATAGCTGCGAGTCTGAAACTTTGCATAGTAATTGCCCTTGACATACCCTTCAAGCACGCACCTTGACCCGGTGCCCTTGAACTATATTTCACGGTCTATTGACTTTGCCCAATGCAGGTGCGATATCGACCTCCGCGGAGTTCTTGTTACAAATAAGATATCTAATATAATTTTTAAGATATCTTATTTGTCAATTTAGATATCTATTTTTACAAATAAGATATCTTATTAAGCCTGAATGATATCTAAATATACTATATAAGACATCTAAATAAACATTGCAGATATCTAATATTAACATTTTGTATACCTAATATAATTAAATGGATATCGTATTTGCTATATAAGATATCTTCTTTATAATAGATATCTAATAAATTGAAATAAATATCATATCTATTAAACAAGATATCTAATATTGCATAACAGATATGGGTGATTTTCCAAAAAAATGAAGTAAAAGTGTGACATTGACCCATTTTAGGTCAAAATTGAGATATGCATTTGAGCCTGTGCGTGAGAAAACCAACAATTTGGGTTCCGACTAGGTCCAGCACAAACCGGTCTGTACAGTCACAGAAGATGGTTAGAGGCTGGAAAATTTGAAATTAGAAAGAAGAGGAATTGTACTATCCGTGTAGCGAAAACAAAGGCGCTGATCAGCTTTGCAGTTACTGCGAAGCTGATCTGCGCCTTTGTTTTCGTATATGCAGATTGTTGGTTTTCCCATGCTTTGGCTCATTTGTCTTTTTAATTTTTGTTCCTGGTTTTTCTATGGATATCAAAATAAAAGAAATCAACATTCAAATCTCTTTTACAACGGCCATTTTTGTGATTTTCTTGTTTCTTTGCTTTTTGTTGTTAATTTTCAAAACTGGTGACATACTTTATAGGTAGTGCTACAATTGTAACATACACTTTATGTTTCAAATTTGTTCTTAGTTTGATAGACCCTATACTGGGACTAGACTCTATGCCATTAATTTGATAAAATTCTCAAAAAAAAAAAAAAAAAAAAAAAAAAAAAAAAAAAAAAAAAAAAAAAAAAAAAAAAAAAAATTCACATATTTATGTGATAAATTTGACCCTAAAATTGCTTTCTGAACTTATAAATGTTTCCATAACTACTCAAATGATCAATGTATTTAATGATGAACAGTATCTTACAAGTGTACAATGCTTCCTGTGATTGCGATATAAGTTTATAAGAGTATAAGTAATATGTATCGGTAGGAATTAGCGTTCAATTTTTTAGACTAGAAAATATGCGTTGCACTTGTGACATCACTTTTATTAATATCAGAAACCAATATGCATAACTATATGCAAAGGTTTCTTTCTGACCTGCTAGACTATAATATAAAGCAAAACAACAAGTCATACATGATATGCTCATATGGTCAGTCAAGAAATACAAAACGTTGCACTTGTGACAAAAATGGTGAACTGATTAGATCAGCTACTTTTCAAAATATAAGAAAGGGTTTTTAATGAAGAACCTCTGATAATCAATCCAGATGCATCAGACTTGATCAGTAAGATCATACAATAGATGTAGGGCTTACAATGATTGAACACTGGCTTTCACAAGTTTAAGATAAGCTATTTTTACTGTAGTTTATGTTTAGGGGTATGGTTATTATTTATAAATGCTGAAGATGCAACATAGGCAAAATACATGCATGTTTCATTGGCAACTCTCAAGTACCTAATTGTTTGTAACTTTTTAGAGCTTTTGTTTTGTTAGGTAATCAGATAATTGTTTTCTGACCATTTGAAAATGACTTAATATTCAAAATGCCACGCTAAAACATTGCACTTGTGACATTTGTAGGTATATACTGTTGTATAAATCTGATATGGATCCATCCTTTTTTTTATGAAATTTTGCATGGAATTTGACACCTTCATAACACACATTTAAGGTATTAATGAGACCTTATATGTATAAAGCTTATCCGTTCAGCTTTAATATTGAAAAATACTTCATTTGTTTTTTGAAAACCACCCTTATCTGCTTTCTTGAATAAACAGTAAATTGGCTTGCCATAGAAATGAGATCCTGAAACAGCAGTGAAAGGAATGTGGATCTGTTTCAAATAATCAATACTCGTTAGTGGCCTTGAATATTTGTATTTCCTGAATTCCAGTCTGGCAGTAAATGTAACTTCTCTGAAGTGGCACCGAAAAGGAAAAATGTATGCAATGATGATGATTAGAGCAAATGGTGCAATCAGAAATTCTCACTCCGAAAAACATTGTGAAAAAACTACATTGACAATAAGGTACTTGGTATACTTAGGGAACATTTTGTAATCTGAGTGAGTAGCTTTTTCCCACTAGTCAGTCACTTAGTTACCCAAACATGAAAACATACACAAGGTGACATAGCGAAGCAGTAAGGTGGTTAGAAATGGGATCAATGCCCATCCTTGTGAGTCCCAAAACAGAAAAAAATGTAAAATTGTACATACATGAATACTACTTATAAGATTGTCGGTCTCACTGATTGAAAAAATTTAATTGATTTTACCAAAAAGTTAAAAAATAAATAAATAAATAATAGTGTTTTGTGATATACACAAATATACAACAAGGTTCTACATTAATCACAATTATTAATTGGTTTGTGATAAATCTGATATAATTTTACACTGCACATCATATTTCATGCAGTGTTGAGTTGATAAAAACACAGTTCATGGGTCCAAATCTGCATTTCAAGTTGTAGAACATCATAAACTTGCTTTAAATCATAAAGAATCTGTAACATTTATCATAAAGAATCAGTAACATATATCATAAAGAATCCGTTACCCACATTTTGATATCATACAGAATCTGTAACGTATCATCAAGAATCCGTTGCATGCAAAAAAATGAAAAAGGGTTATTACGCAGGGTAATGTAGAATTTGAAGGTCCTCATATCACTTTTATTAACTGTTTCAATGTTTCCAAACATGTTTGCTTAGGAATTCACATAATTATACCGATTTGCCATGTTTTTCATATTTGCTCAATTTATCTAAATGGTTTTACTTTGAAACCCTAACATGTAGAATGTATACATAGATTAATATAAACCATGCTACTAATATGTCTCCTGACAAAATTTAGATCTACAACTATCTAAAATTACCATTTTTTGCTGTTTGCAATTGGGAGTATCAATCCTTGTCAAGAATCCGTAGCATTTGTCAAGAATCCGTTACCTGATATCATCAAGAATCAGTAGCAGATATCATAAAGAATCACTCACACTGTGACGGACCTAAAACAGTGTGCTGTACACGCTCAGAAAAGGGCTAGAAGCTTGAAATTTCGGATTTAAGTAGAAGAGGAATTGTACTATCTGAGTAGCGAAAACAAAGGCGCTGATCAGCTTCGCGGTTACCGCGAAGCTGATCTGCGCCTTTGTTTTCGCCTAGGCAAAAATCCGGTTTCTCATGATGCGGCTGAAATGTCAGTCAACTCAATATTGGCACTATTCTAAAATCTAAATTACAGAATGGGTTTGTCCCAATGTCAGAGCCCCGTCAAAAGAAAACCAGATTTCTGCCTATGTGAAAACAAAGACGCAGATCAGCTGCGCCTTTGTTTTTGCTACACCGATATAACACTCCCTCTTCTTCTTCCATCGAAAATTTCAAGCTTCTAGCCATCTTCTGTGATTTTGCAGGCCGCTTTATGTCAGACCTGGTCATAACCTCCAAAGACAGTTTTTCTCACATCAGCCTTCAGGGCTCAAATATTACAGAGTAGAACCAGAGCAAGGATCTTCAATTCTTCCATTGTGGTAGAACTAAACTTTGAATTTTATAACGTTTATTGTAACACTTAGATGCCTATGTTTTGATTTTTTTTTATTTGTTCATTACCCAGTGGGAGACGACGAAGATCTCACTCCCCACCGAAATCATCAGACCCTGGCCTACTACACCAAGTCTCCTCACGGCTCCCGTTTGTTGATTACATGAGAAGATGTGGACTATCATCATACCTCTACTATCTACCTGCTGATATGACTCTGGAGAAATTCAGGTATTTATGAGCCGCGACGTGAGAAAACCGGTCTTCGGGGTTTCCGACCAGGTCCGACACAAACCGGCCTGTACAAGCACAGAAAAGAGCTAGAAGCTTGAAATTTCGGATTTAAGTAGAAGAGGAATTGTACTATCCGAGTAGCGAAAACAAAGGCGCTGATCAGCTTCGCAGTTACTGCGAAGCTGATCTGCGCCTTTGTTTTCGCATAGGCAATAATCCCGTTTTCTCACGATGCGGCTCTTATCATTTGAATACTTGTATGTTTATGGAATAACTTTTCTACGGAGCGCTGTACGTAGTACTACGTGTACTTGTAAAATGCTAAATGCTGTTCCATACTTTTCCAAAGTCTAGACACAGATTATAACAAGTCCCTGATGACTGATGAGGGAAATGGACTTGTTCATAATTTACCTTAGAAAGAACATATTTTATGGGAAAATGTTACACAAACTTTTTGTAAACAAGTACCGTAAAAATTCTATTAAACGCCCGTGCGCTTATTCAAAACAGTTCCTTTAGAATAGAAGTTGATGGGCATTTATTGGAGGCTACATTGTATGGCAACATTAAAGAGTTCATATATTAAGAACTGAAATTATTGGTTGATCTAGATCTGCCCCATACATGACTTTTGTTCCAAGTTGTTGTTCGGATATCCCATGCTTTACCATTTATTTGAACTATTTGAGAAAAATAGATATGCGTTTTATGTGATAAAGCAGAAAAAATAAAAATTTACTGCTTAAAATATAGGATTTTTCTCAACATTTTTAATGTGGGCGTTTATTAGAGGTTCCAGGAATTCCAAAACTCTCTGATAAAATGTCCATTTTTGGCATCCAAATAAGGGTATGGGCGTTTATTAGAGTGTGGGCGTTTAATAGAATTTTTACGGTACATGTATTAAGTAGACACAAGTAGCTTATGAGGGGCATGAGCTCTTGGTAGACATAAAACATCGGCTTTTCTTCCAGCTCAAAGTAAGAGATCAAAATAAACATTTATTGTGAAACACACTCATCTGGAACTATTTT
Source organism: Rugalucina vietnamica (assembly GCA_964017185.1). NCBI lineage: Eukaryota > Metazoa > Mollusca > Bivalvia > Lucinida > Lucinidae > Rugalucina > Rugalucina vietnamica. Next base: position 57,287,314 of record OZ024873.1, read on the forward strand.
GATTGCAAATGAGCCTGTGCTTGAGAAGAACAACAATTATGGTTTCCAAACAGGTCCAACAAAAACCAGCCTGTACAGTCACAGAAGCAGGCTAATAGCTTGAAAATTTGGATTCAGAAAGTAGAGGAATTGTACTATCCGTGTAGCAAAAACAAAGGCGCTGATCAGCTTCGCGGTTACCGCGAAGCTGATCTGCGTCTTTGTTTTTGCATTTACAGATTGTTGGTTTTCTTATCCAGCGGCTCAAATGATAGCAAAGTACATGTGGCATTAAGTCGTAATAAAAGCACATTCATACTCAGAATACAATTTACATATGAGCCGCAACGCGAGAAAACCGGTCTTCGGGGTTTCCGACCAGCTCAGACATAAACCGCCCTGTACAGTCACAGAAACAGGCTAGAAGCTTGAAATTTCGGATTTAAGTAGAAGAGAAATTGTACTATCCGAGTAGCGAAAACAAAGGCTCTGATCAGCTTCGCGGTTACCGCGAAGCTGATCTGCGCCTTTGTTTTCGCCTAGGCAAAAATCCAGTTTTCTCACGATGCGGCTCATATATTCTTTTTGCTGCAGTACACTGAACGTCAGAAGCATTTGAGCCTTGTCACGAGTAACTCAGATTTTTGCCTGTGCAAAAACAAAGGGGCAGATCAGCTACATGGATAGTACAATTCCTCATTTCCTCTTCTTTCCAAATCCAAAATTTCCAGCCTCTAGCCATCTGTGCTTGTACAGCTCGGTTTGTGTCGGATCTAACCAGAAACCCAGAAGCCCGGTTTTCACGTGTCTTGGCTCATTTATTTTCATCTTTAATTTATGTACACACATACATGATAAATTTTGCATAATGTTCATTGTTGACTGTTTACCTATCTAACTTCAAAACATAAGGTTGCCAAAAAAGCAACTTATTAAGTCAGGTATACATGTACAGTATCTATCATGTCTGTAAATTGACCTTGATTCAAGTTTTTAGGTCATTGTACATGTAATAAAGAAAGGTTATCATTTGTCCTAACCTTGTCCTATATATGCAAGATGTAATACATACAACATTATCATCTTTAATATCTTAAATATTAGACGTATGTCCATTGTTGCATATCTTTAACACATGCCCTTTACTGACACCCAGATTGTGGACTGGCAGAAATTATGTGACCCTGAAATATGGGTAGTGGATGGGCTGTATATCCAAACTCACAGTGAGTTGAGTTATACTTGGGTCACATGTGGGACAAGCCAAATTCTCCTTGTACATGTATGTAGGTGTGTTTTATAGGGGTTTTCAAGTTTGACCCACCTACTGTTGGATTTCTCTTGATATGTTTAAAAAAAAATCTGGAAATGGGGTGTAAAGCTGATTCAATACTGAATAGAAAAATAAAGAAAAAAATCTTATGACAGATCTGACACACCAAAATACAAAAGGGATACTCTCATCTCATGCCAGCCCATGAAACCGGTTTACCTGATCCACAAATTTGAGCCGCCTCATGGGAAATCCAACAATCTGCATAGGCGAAAACAAAGGCGCAGATCAGCTTCGCAGTAACTGCGAAGCTGATCAGCGCCTTTGTTTTCGCTACACGGTTAGTACACTTCCTCTTCTTCTTAAATCCGAAATTTCAAGCTTCTAGCCTGCTTCTGAGACCGTGCAGCCTGATTTGTGTAAGACCTGTTCGGAAACCACATTGTTGGTTTTCCCACGAGGTGGCTCATTTGTCAAAGTCATTATTGATTTTGTCATGCAGCAATGTGGAAGTCATTATTTTATCTACCTTTATTAATTAGTAATTAATCTGTTATGTCAGTTTTGGCCTGCCATTGAACTTTCTTAGTGCCGCAAGGCACGAAAACCTGAGTTGGCCTACGTGCAACAGCAGCGCTTTTGTTTTTGCTACACACATAGTACAATCCCTCCTCTTCTTCATTGATCCGCATAATTTCAAGCTTCTAGCTTTTTTCTAAGACTATCACAAGCTGGTTTGTATCGGTCTGTTGGAAACCCCAAGACTGAGGTTTTTTTATGTCGCTGCTTGTAAAATGTAAATTGGAACAGATCCTTCCTTACATGTAACACATCTGTGTGGTAATAAAAATGAGCCGCCTCGTGGGAAAACCAACAATGTGTTTTCCGAACGGGTCCGACACAAGTCAGGCTGTACAGTCACAGAAGCAGGCTAGAAGCTTGAAATTTTGAAGTTAAGTAGAGGAGGAATTGTACTATCCGAGTAACGAAAACAAAGGCGCTGATCAGCTTCGCGGTTACCGCGAAGCTGATCTGCGCCTTTGTTTTCGCCTATGCAGATTGTTGGTTTTCCCATGAGGCGGCTCAAATCTTCTTAGTATGCATGGGTCAAAAACCAGTAAAAATGTAGAAAATATGGCCATATATGGTGTGCCCTTTCAGAAGCCTCTTAAAAATAAGGGCCAATAACCTTCTGGTTTGAAATACATGTATACATGTACATGTAGAAAAAGGCAAATCAATTTGTTTAAATGTCGACCATTGTTTGTCTTTCCATTAGAATGATGATTCATCAAGCGGCACATTGTTAAAAGACAAAACATATCGATAGTGAAATTCCATGATAAGCAAAGAAAGTGATTCAAATACTGAGTTTTCTAGTATTGTCTAGCCTTCTGGGAGTTCAGGACAGTTATTATTGCGTTAGTTTTGTCAATGAAATGTACAGTCATGTGAGCCATAGAAGGAGAACAGTCTTCTGGGTTTCCAGCCATTTCAATATGAATCAGACTGGATGAAGCCACAGAAGAAGAATAGAACATTGAGATTTCTAATTTAAACAGAAGAAGGATTGCACTATCGGGAGGCACTGATAAGCTATGCATTACCACACAGCTGATTGGAGTCCTTGGTTTCACACATGCGAAAGTGATGTGGCCAATCTAGAAAGTCTGGGAAAAGAACTTATTGGTTCCATTGATTTCTTATCATGTCTGAATAGTTGTGGAATCTATAAAAGATTTATGAGCCGCATCATGAGAAAACCAAATTTTTGTCTATGCGAAAACAAAGCCGCAGATCAGCTGTGCAGTAACTGCACAGCTGGTCAGCGCCTTTGTTTTCGCTACACAGATAGTGCAGTCCCTCTTCTTAAATCCGAAATTTCAGCTTCTAGCCATCTTCTGTGACGGTACAGACTGGTTTTTGTCAGACCTGGTCGAAAACCTCGAAGACCGGTTTTCTTGTGTCACGGCGTTTATTATTCTGTTCCCTCTTGATGGGACATTCCTTTTCTAAGAAGTGAGGGAAAACCAGTCATGTAGATCTAATGGCCTGGCAATAGGATTAGATTCTTGGAGGCGGCCACCGTGGCGGAGTGGTTAAGAGCGCTGATATTTCATTACCGCACTTAACCATTCGATCATCTCACCGCTGTGACTGGCGTGGGTTCGAGCCCCGCTCTGGCCACATGTGAGACAAGCCAAGTTCTGCTTGTGGGTGTATCAGGTGGTTTTTCTCGGGGTTCTCCCGTTTTCGCCCCACCTACTGATTGGCCAGTCTCATATGAGCTGAAATAATCTTGAAAGGGATGTAAAACTGAATAAAAGATTCTTGGAATAAAAGGCTGCAGATTTAGCTGCCCTTGAGCTTCTATATGTCAAATTATGGAAAAAGGCTCTTGCATTCTCTGATGTTTCACACTTTTCTGCTACATGAGGGGGAGTGGGGTGGCGTAGTGGTAGAGCATCAGACTCCGAATCGAGAGGTCTTGTGTTTTATTCCTATAGTACTGGTAAGTGGTTAGCAGGAAACAGAGGCTGTGTCCAGACATGGCTGAAAAACTGTTGACTGGGATATAAAGCCATAACCAAACCAAATCTTCAAATCTTCAAGTATAGTAGGCCATGTTCAGCAAAAGAGGTTTTCACCATATGTGTTAAAACTTTTGCTTGGTACTAAGCATGATTTAATCTAAAATAATCATGCTTTGCCAACCCCTGCATGTCCTGAAAACTTAAGCCTATGATCATAATATTTAATAGTCTATCAATCACTTTTGCAATTGAAATTAGCTTATAACTCTTAACACCTAATGTGGCTATTAATCAAATAATCGGTTAATCACTTGTTGCAGCTTAACCAATTCAACTTCTTTAAAGTTCAAACATTTGAATGGTGCCAACTCTAAGATTATCTGCAGGTACATGTAATTACCACACAGGAACTAAAATCGTAAACAGTAACACAACTTTAATTAAAAGAAATTTTCAGGAATAAATTGGCATGTCTGGTGCAATTTCTGTAAAGGATTTGGATTTGATTATAAAGTGTTTGCTCAAGCAGTGAATGTGGCATTGGTGCCTGCATGAAAAACAAGACAAAACATTTTCTCAGCATAGCGTTATGCAAAAATGTTCTACCTTGGAGAAGTCAGAGATGGAAAACTGGAGAAAAATATGCATAAAATGTAATCTGCTTCTTAACCATTATCTCACTTGAAGATGAGCTACATTTTTTCAGTTAGTTGTGAATGAAATGTGCACTTTGTACTGGTAATCTGCCTCTAAGAGGATAACTGACTGTTCTGATGTTACTTTAGCTGTCGGCTGTGGACATAAAGCATTAAATCAAACAAAAATAATTCATTACTGTGTTGTCAACCCATGTTACTGTAGTTGTGTCCCTTACAACAGATTGTCAGCCATAAAAGACATATTGAACACATAACCTGATATCTACAAGGTTATAGAACCCAGGAGACCTACTAGTGGCCTTCAGGCTGTTAGGAATCCTCGTTAAATAAATAAAGCATTAAATTATAGAACCCAGTTTCTAGGCTATGCTCTTTCGTTCAGTGTTGTCTGTTATATTTTGCAGGAATCAAGGGTTCAAGAGAGGCTACTCAAGGCTATATGCTGAGTCAAGTGATTATTGCAGTGTTGTCTCTTATATTTTGTAGAAACCTTTGATAGCAAAATTAACATTACACGCCATATAATACAGGAGTACCTATTCAAAGGCTATATATTTAGTTCTTTCAGTGTTACCTGTTACATGTTGCAGGAACCTTAGACGCCAAGACCTGCGAGACATCTACAACATCGTGGACCCTGGAGTACAGGAGAGACTACTCAAGGCGATATACAGAGCTAAAGAGGAAGATACAGATGATGATGTGAGTACTCTCCCTTTGCATCGGGGCTTGCACTGGTGTAGTGGTAGGTTACAGGATGCTGCAGCTGCATATAAAATGATGACGGGTCATAGAGGTTTCCGACCAGGTGCAATACAAATTGGCCTGTACAGTCACAGAAGCAGGATAGAGGCTTGAAATTTTGGATATAAGTAGAAGTGGAATTGTACTATCTGAGTAGCGAAAACATAGATGCTGATCAGCTGTGCAGTTACTGCACAGCTGATCTGCGCCTTTGTTTTCGCCTAGACAAAAATCCGGTTTTCTCATGACGCAGCTCATAATATTGGAATCTGTTGGTTCCTTAGTTTTAAACTCCAACTTTTTGATTCCGACTCCAACCTTTTGGAAAGCCCCAATAGTAAAGTATAGGAAGAATCCAACATTTTAGGAAATATCTCATTTTTACTCCATTTTTCAAAATCCTAGTGAGAACTCTACTATAGCCAATCATAATGCTCTCACTCTGTACATGTATTAGCGGCAATCTAAAATATGAAATTTCAAACAAAAATGGGTTCCCAACTGCCGAATAAGGTGTTTAAGATTGCCAAAAAGGCATGTGTTGCTGTTTAACAATGTTCAGTTTATGCACAATGATGGTCAATTTGGCAATATTAAACTCCTTTTTGGGGGTAATGAAAACTGTATTATATATGAGCCTTTGCATGATAAAACCAACAATTTGTGTTCCCCACCAGGTCTGACACAAACCAGCCTGTACAGTCTCAGAAAAAGGCTAGAAGCTTGAAATTTCAGATATAAGAAGAAGAGGGATTGTATATAAGTGTAGCGAAAACAAAGGCGCTGATCAGCTTAGCAGTTACTGCAAAACTTATCTGCGTCTTTGTTTTCGCATATGCAGATTGTTGGTTTTCTTATGTGTCGGCTCATATCAAATTAAAAAGGTCGTTCCGGATTGTCACTATTACATTATGATTCTGAGCTTTAGATCCTATTAAAAAACTGAATAAACAAAGCTTTTTGTACAGTTGATGCAGAGATAGTGGCTGATACTACAAACACTACACCAGGTATGGAAGAAATCATTGAAAGTTTAATGGAAAGCATTGAGCCGCTTCGTTAGAAAACCGACAGTGTGGTTTCCGAATAGGTCCGACACAAACCGAGCTGTACAAGCACAGAAGTTGGCTAGAGGCTGGAAATTTTGGATAAAGAAAGTAGAGGAATTGTACTATCCTTGAAGCAAAAACAAAGGCGCCGATCAGCTTCGCAGTTACTGCGAAGCTGATCTGCGCCTTTGTTTTCACATATGCAAAATGTTGGTTTCCTCATAAGATGGCTCAATTAATTATGGGTTTGATATTTATTCAGATGCACAAAGTGGTATGATGGCTGGAATTGAATTTTCCTGTTGTTGCCCTTACACGAGCCGCGAAGCGAGAAACACGATCTTCGTGGTTTCCGACCAGGTCTGACACAAACCCACCTGTACAGTCACAGAAACAGGCTAGAAGCTTGAAATTTCAGATTTAAGAAAAAGAGAGATTGTACTATCCTGTGTAGCAAAAACAAAGGCGCTGATCAGCTTCGCAGTTACTGCGAAGCTGATCTGCGTCTTTGTTTTCGCATAGGCAAAAATCCTGTTTTCTCATGATGCGGCTCATATTATGCAAACCCATTAGGCATATGGTTCATAGAAAATATCAATGTAAATTCTTATAGACACATTGATGTTGGTTTAAATCCAACAGATTTTCTGGTTGAGTTCAATGAAAGCTGAGCCTGTGCATGAGAAAACCAACAATTTGCATAGGCGAAAACAAAGACGCAGATCAGCTTCGCGGTAACCGCGAAGCTGATCAGCGCCTTTGTTTTCGCTACACGGATAGTACAATTCCTCTCCTACTTAAATCCAAAATTTCAAGCCTCTAACCATCTTCTGTGACTGTACAGGCCGGTTTGTGTCAGACCTGGTCGGAAACCCAAATTGTTGGTTTTCTCACGCACAGGCTCAGCTCTGTCCTTTTCTGTCATGTCTGGCATCAAGGAAGCCTATGTGTATATCAGACATAGTGCATTTGAAATATTGAATGCCTGTATGTATATGAACGACTCAAATATAGATGCTCCTGACTGTTGGTAGAGACTTTGAACCAGTGTACCATCTCCATATGACCTCAGCTGTTGAGTGGGACATAAACACAAGATAATCAATCTGAACCAACCAAAAATCACATACATGTACATGTATTTGCAGGGCTTTTTCTGACCTTTTTGGGAAAATGTTGGTACCGATGATATTGGGAAAAAATTGTGTGATTTTTGGAAAATATACGACAATTTTGGGAAAAAATAGTGCAATTTTTAGCAAAATTGGGAAAGTTAACCTTTTAAATTTGGATTTTTCTGCTAATTGGGAATGTTCCAGGTCAATTGGGAATTTTTCAGCCAATTGGGAAAAAATTTGGTACCGGAAACCGGACCCAGTTTTGTATAGAGAAAAAGCCCTGATTTGACGATAGAATGCATTTTCCATGATTTGAAGGGATTATTTTTGATTGGCAAATTTGAAAAAAGGTTGATTTACATGTATTAAAACATTTGATGGGTGCATGAATATGTTTTGTATGCACTAGTTCTAGTTTTACTAAGCTGATAGAGTTCAGTTCTAGTAGAACCTAACAGAATTAGCTTTCTTCACCACTTTTCGCCTCAAGCGCTGTATCCAGAATAATGTGATTTGCATAAGTGTGTCCAGTAATGAAACAAGAGAGTTTAGTAGTGATCTGTATGATTTGACACTGTTGGCGACAAGTTCACACAAAAAATGTGGATGACCAACACACCCTGCAAGGGGGTGAAATGTGAATGTGAGTGGGTGTTATTTTGAACTTTTTATGCAATAATTTTTTACAGAGAAGCATGGGTGCCTAGTGGTAAGTGTGTCAGACCTCAGATCAAGAGGTTGAGGGTTTGAACCCTGCTGGTACCTGGTTGTGTACTTGGGTAAAACATACAGACTGTAGTAACTTTTCCTAGTACTGGTTAATACCCAGGAAGCAGTGGCTTCATAGAAATTGTTGACTGGGGTGTTAAACTACAAAACACACCCTTTCTTTAGTTATAGTCTGGAAGTTGCTTTTCCTCGTTGACAAAAAATTGTTATGAAAATCAAAAGTTTTCAGAAACTTTGGCCAAGGCTTTAATATGATGCAGCTTATTCCTTGAATACTTGATACTTGAGCCTGCGCGTGAGAGAGCCAACAATTTGGGTTCCGACCAGGTCAGACACAATCCGTGGGTTCCGACCAGGTTGGACACAAACCGGAAGAAGACAAAAAGCGTGAAATTTTGGATTTAAGAAGAAGATGGATTGCACTATCAGTGTAGCGAAAACAAAGGCGCTGATCAGCTGTGCAGTTACTGCACAGCTGATCTGCGTCTTTGTTTTCGCAAAGGCAAAAATATGGTTTTCTCAATTAATGCAGCTCACTTGAAGATAGCAGGTGATTGTGCAAGTATTGAAACATTTTTACTCACAATTGAATACTCGCAACAGCTGCTCTTATGAGTTTTTGTGAATTATTTTGTTTAATGCACAGGGAAAACATTCAGAAGAAAACTTTATCTTACCTGCATTTTGTCTTAATTCTGGGTTACCATTAAAATGTACAGAAAAATGCTGTCAGGTAAATTGATGCTGGTGGAATTTTGAAAACTGAGGTTAGAATTTGATATTATGTCATGAAATGTTGGAGTGACTTGAAAATTACAATGTTCTCTATGATTTTAGATGAGCAGATTGAAAATGTAACCGGTCATTCATTTGCTCAGCTTGTAGAGTGCTCGGATGGTAAGTGAGAGGACCTGGGTTCGAGTCCTGGTCAGGTCATATTCTCCCCCTCCCGAATGACAAATGTATCATATAAAATTTTAAAACCGTTTGTTCATCAGTGTTGTAAATCAGCGTAAGCTTCAAGAATTTTTCATCTTATGAAAGACAACATTCAAGCCCCTAAATTAAAGTGTTCCAGTCAGATCTGCTAATATTCAGAATCTAACAAATAAAGACGATAAATGTTTCTTAATTGGAGAATGTTCTTGGTTTCCTCAGTCTAATGTAATATAAGGAGCAAGGAGACAAAACAAATCAGATTTCTTCATACTTGAATGTCAGAAATGAGCCGGCGCATGGGAAAACCAACAATCTGCATAGGCGAAAACAAAGGCGCAGATCAGCTTCGCAGTAACTGCGAAGCTGATCAGCACCTTTGTTTTCGCTACACGGATAGTACAATTCCTCTACTTTCTAAATCCAAAATTTCCAGCCTCTAACCATCTTCTGTAACTGTACAGCCTAGTTCGTGTCGGACCTAGTCGGAACCCAAATTGTTGGTTTTCTCATGCACTGGCTCAAATTTGAGGCAGTGCCATTGACGTCAAATTCACAAAAGCGAACTAAGACGAGATATGGAGGAATCTGCCAAGTGTGTCATTTCAAGCTTCTTGATGATCAAGCTAGTCTCAAGACCTCCATCTTTCTTGATTAGCTTGCCTTTAAATGATAGCACACCAGATATTAGTCTGAAGTTTTATGCTGTACCATTGTGGCACAGCAGAGTGACCTTGAGGTCAAGGTCATGGACTTAAAAATCAGATTTTAATAGTTTTGTGGCAAATACCAAGTCATGTGAGCTAAGCTGTCCAGCAATAGGGCTCATTCATGCAGAATTTCACTAATTGATAGAAATGAATGTCTTAGTCACATGACCAAGATGGATGTCACGCCCATAACGCAAACAATGACTCTGATCAGATCACACAAATGAGCCGAGCCCCACATACCCACCCCCGTCCCCCTGCCATCGGGGGTCAGGGAGAAATAGATAGGCTGCTTGTGTCTCCAGGCAAAGCTTAAAATCTACTGACTGGCCATCATATGAAGGGTCTGAGCCTGCCAAAGAAAAGTTGTTTCAAGTCAAACCGTCCATACAAATAAGCCATAACTGTTTGATTGGATGGTTTTATTTTGAAGCACATTTTGGATGTCTGATGATGACATCCTTAGATAAAATGGAGACAATGTCCAGATATGACCATTGCTGTTTACTGGGACTCTAAACCACAAATCAAACAAAACAAATGTTTTGTAAATGTCGAGTTTTGTAAATGTCGAATCATTAGATTTGGTTATCAGTGTTTCAGATGAGAGCTGTATCATGGGATATCAAATCACATGCATCACAACCTCCTGATTAATGAGTTTGAAAACAGTCTGATGGAACTTCCCAGGAGATGCCTCAGCAGATCTCATTTAAAATCTTCCTTACTAGAATGTCAACCGGTCATTAGTAGATACCACAGGGACATGAGCTGTGTGGTATGAAATCAAGTGTACTACTAGAGAGCTCCTGGTTTCAACTTACAAATCCCACTGTTGAATACACTTTAACTCATTTAAGCCTTGCGTCCCTTTTATGGGACATAGGCAAACAGTATATGAGGGTCATCCAAGAAGTAATGCGAACTCGTCTCTAATTTCTTTCACCATAGCCATTTTTCAAGACAGTTTACATCAGAATTATGATGCATTATCGATTTTTTCAGAACCGATTACTAATTTGACTGAATCACATAGCAACCCTCGTTGCCTAGCAACAAGAGAATGCAAGGTAAACGACCTTGGCCACGGTTAAAACAGATTTTATTTATGTTATGAAGTGTGATATGCAAAGCATAATTACGCCAATAATCATTTTATTCCAAAGTATAATAATCCATTTAAAAATTTAGTGTACAGACCTTGATGAGTTTAACATAGCGCAAATTTTTGATTTTTGGCTATACATGTATATACCCCATAGAATTTGAGTCGATTTTGATCTCTATAAATCTCTACATTTTCATCAACGCCCCTTCTACTAAGCCAAAAAGGTTAAATTCCATACAATATTTATTTTTTAATAGAAATTCCTTGTTGTGATAGGCCCTGAGTATAAAGGTTAATATTTACACCCTTATCGGAGTCAATTTATGTACCCACTTGCTGTAATTGTATTTATGTGGCGAAAAGCATTTTGTATGTTTCATGCCAATAAACTATTTGTATTGTATAATAACAGAGCATTGGGTCAGAAAGACATAATAGCAAGAGCATTTGGCCAGAAAGACATAATTACAGAGCAATGGTCCAGAAAGACATAATTACAGAGTTTTGGGTCAGAAAGACATAATCACAGAGGATTGGGTGAGAAGGACATAATCTCAGAGAATTGGGTCAGAAGACAGAATTGGGTCAGAAGGACAATAGCATGATTAATCCAAATACAGACATTAACATACTGACTGTGGATGTATATTCTCAATGTTTCAAGACAAAGACAGTACCAAAATTAGTCATTTTAGTCTTATTTAAATCTATCCTAGCATTATGTCCAAGAGATTGTGTCAGTGTCCAGCTGTTGCATTTTCCAAACTTTAGGCCTTTAACTGCAATCTAGATGAAAGAGAGCCTGTTTGCAAACCCAGAAGACACATTTTCATTATCTGTAGACAGGGCTCATTTATTGTCTCTGTCATTAGTATATTGAGAATATTGAGAATTTATTATCAAAGAAAATGTAATTGGAGACAAGAAGTCTATGTTTTAGGAACCAATAGCTCTTAATTAGTCTGAAAACAAGATCGATTAGCAAAATGCAACTTATGCTTCAGACTTTGATACGATTTTGGGCATAGATAAATGACTAGTTACATGTATGTGGCAGCATGTGTGTTGAGGGTGGCCACATCAAGTGAGCCGCATCGTGAGAAAACCGGATTTTTGCCTAGGCGAAAACAAAGGCGCAGATCAGCTTCGCGGTAACCGCGAAGCTGATCAGCGCCTTTGTTTTCGCTACTCGGACAGAACAATTCCTCTTCTACTTAAATCCGAAATTTCAAGCTTCTAGCTCTTTTCTGAGCTTGTACAGGCCGGTTTGTGTCGGACCTGGTCGGAAACCCCGAAGACCGGTTTTCTGGCGTCGAGGCTCAAGTAGTGACCAGCTAGATAACTTACAGAGAAAAAAAAATCAAGTCACAAATCAAGTGAACCAAGTGGTTGAGCCACACAGTCATTTTAAGCCAGAGGTCACAGGTTTAAACACAGGCTTTTCCAGTCTTTTAGAATGATGAGAGATTAACCCATATTTTACAAATGGATTCACTCATCATAATTATCATTTGGGTGAGTCCACTACAATTTTTAGGGACAGCAGGAGTGATTTTGAAAGTTTGTTTCATTTTTCGTTGAAATTCCTCTTAGCAAACAGAATAGCCCCAGATTGGACACCGCATTCTGCGGCGTCACATCTGGGGCTATACTGTTTGCCTACGTCCAACAAAAGGGACGGCAGGCTTATATGAGTTAAACCAAGGTTGTGTCTCTGTATTACCTTAGCTGTTGGTTGCATCAGGGCTTTTTCTCCATTCAAAACTGTGTCCGATTTTTTTTCCAATTGACTGAAAAAATTCCCAGTTGACCTGAAACTTACCCCAGATAGCATTTAAAAGGTAAATTTTCCCAATCTAGCTAAAAATTGCAAAATGTTTTCCTAAATTTAAAGGAAAATTGGGCCTTTTTTTTCCCATTTACATAGGTACCAAAAATTTCCCAAAAAGGTGAGCAAAAAACCCAACCCTTGGGGTCAACCACCAAATCAAACAAAAAAAACAGCTTCATGAATTAAATGAAACAGCCACTGACATATGCATTTTTGTGTGAGAAACTATGCTGACATTTCCAGTGGGGGTGAAAAAGCAAATAGAAAATTGTTGTGGAAACATCTTAATTCTGTGACTGATTATCTTGTTATGAGGTGCAACAGAGCAGGAATTATTATAAACACTGCCAGAAATCATGTGTGTGCATAAGCTGTATTGAGCTATCACATGAAATGAGCCGCCTCGTGGGAAAACCAACAATGTGGTTTTCGAACAGGCCTGACACAAACAGCCCTGTACAGTCACAGAAGATGGCTAGAGGCTGGAAATTTTGGATTTAGAAAGTAGAGGAATTGTACTATCTGTGTAGCGAAAACAAAGGCGCTGATCAGCTTCGCAGTTACTGCGAAGCTGATCTGCGCCTTTGTTTTCGCCTATGCAGATTGTTGGTTTTCCCATGTGGTGGCTCAAATATTGCATGAAACCAAGTGAATCCATAGACTAGGGTTGATCATGTGATGATACATATCAGCTTGGAATCTGCCGAGTTAAAATCATGTTCTTTGGTGGCATGTTTAATATTCTATATAGAATGTTCAGGTAGAGCTGGTAGGTGCTCTCATGGCCATGCCTGTGTTATTATGATGTATGTGACTCTTGTACTTATTATATTTTCTAACACCTACATGTATTTGGATGTCTTATTTTTGTCTTCTTTTTTGTCAGTTCTATTGTGATTCCACGGATTCTGCCGTGTGAGTGTACAAATATTGACAGTGTGGATACATTTTCGTGTTTGTGGTTTCACAAGTTTTCTCAGTAAGAAAGAGCATTGTTCATCAGGAAAACATGTCCGTGAAATGTATACCCCCTTGAACCCCACTTTTATATAGCAAAAAACTGGGGTTTGCAGGGGTAAACCTATTTTTCTTATTTTTGCTTCAAAACATAGATTGTGGGTACTCGTTAGAACCGCCTCGCTGAGGCGGTTCTAACTTGTACCCACAATCTATGTTTTGAGCAAAAATAGGAAAACTATCAAAAAGTTTTCACTGAAAATTTTCATTTTTAACAACTTTAAAAAGCTCTGTATATTGCATGGGCAAGTTTTCATAGTGTTAGAGAGCAAAGAATATTATGATGTTTTTTGCATCATGATGTGTGAAAATTGGAAGAAAGGAGAAAAAAAGAATGTGTTATTGGAGCCGCCAACAATGTGGTTTCCGAACAGGTCCGACACAAACCGGCCTGTATAAGCACAGAAATGAGCTAGAAGCTTGAAATTTCGGATTTATGTAGAAGAGGAATTGTACTATCCGAGTAGCGAAAACAAAGGCGCTGATCAGCTTCGCGGTTACCGCGAAGCTGATCTGCGTCTTTGTTTTCGCCTATGCAGATTGTTGGGTTTCCCATGGGGCGGCTCATTTATTTGATATTCCATGAAAATACTTGTACATGTATAGTGATACATTTTAGCTTCAAGTACACACACCGTACATACGGCAGCCGCTCGTCAAATTCCAACTGGTACGTCAAATTCCAGATGTTTATGTCAGCGCGTGCGTTTTGGCGGGTAAGTTATTTTGCTGTATTTTACACAAAATACCTAAACTTTTCATGGTATAATCTTGTTGAGGCTTATATTTTTTTAATCTCCATCTGAAGGATCATTGATAATCAACTTTTACAGTGTATTTATCGTTTTATTCTGTCGCTTGGCGACAAAAACAATACGCCAAAGTACAGACGGGCGAATGTCATATGATAAGTGAAATTACAGACGGCCGATACGGAATGACCCAGACGGTAGATCAACGTTTTATGATACGGGTCTACTAAAACACATCTTTGTTATGCAATAGTCAGTATATGATTTAATTTGCATCGCTACAAACCATAAATATGCCGCTTTTTTACTCAAGATGGCCAGTCGATGAACAAAAAGCTGATTGTACTTTTGACTATATAGAAATTTGGAAAAAAAAAATGAAAGCAGATAGTGTGAACACTTGATAATATTCCACATAACTTAACTGATACATGGCTACTGCAAAGCAATTTTAAATATTCAAATAGAACACTAAGCGACTCAGTACACGCACATGTATAAGCGCCATGAGACGGGGAATTATTTACGAATAGCGCATTGTTTCTAGCTTTAATTATATGTATACCCCTAATTTTGATTATAAATTCAGTATGGCATGGGCCGGAACTGAACTTTGCGGTCTGTGCCTGGGCATACCAGGGTTCAAACTGATGGTTGGTTTCGCTCGGTTGAGTCTTCGCCCTAGAAACACCATGGCATAACCTGTGCTTTATTTGTTTGCTAATGTGCTTCTTTGATGGAATTTAATTTTTATACCAACGGAACAAAAACATGTGCTTTTGATTGTTTGAATTGATGCTTTACGTCCCAGTCAACAGATAAGGTCATGTCGGGACGTTGCCTCTACTTTATGGGACTTTTACGCAAAATGAGGATGTCATGACATCCTACAATCCAACTAAGCCAAAAATGCTTATACGTATGGATGGTATGACTTGAACCACATTTTGGGCAAGCTCAGACCAGAGGGGTTAACCAGTAATCAGATGGTCGGTCAGTAGTGTATAAGCTTTACCTGGATGTACAAGCAGCCCATCTATTTCTTTAGCCCCCAATGGGTGAGTGCCCATATCGCAACCCGACCACCTTCAAATACATATACTGATGTATATATTGTGCATCCTGCATACTGCCACAGAGTCCGGGGGCTCAAAAGTCATCAACATGACGCGTATTTGTCGGTCGGGGTTCGAGACCACAACCTCTGGAGGATGATGGGAACTAACTACCCACTAGATCACACGACCGCACAACCGGCCGTGGTTAAGGTCGCTGACTATCAGCGCCTTTAAAATAAGATTAACCAAGGATCAAGAATTGAGACAATCAGGTGGAGATCTTTTTCTGATTATACCTTTTCCTGATCTTTGTCTGCTTGTACCTTTTCAAACCCCGACCACTATATCACTCTCATAAAGTTATACTGTGTTTGAGTGGAAACAAAACAGCAGACACACAAAGTTGAAACAATGTCGAACCAATGTTGATTCATTCAACTTTGAAACAATGTTGTAGAATCAATGTTGATTCAGTTAATCGAATTGATTCAACAATGTTTAAAGGTTGACCGAAACAACATTATTTTAACAATATTTCAACAATGTGTGTCTTAATGTTGATTCTACGGTTTCAACATTTTGTGCAAATGTTGATATAGTGAATCAATGTCGTGTGTCTTTAAGGTGGCCATTTTCTCTTTACCCATCTATAAACTGTATGACATCCATAACATTTCCAATTCAAGAAATACAATTTATTTTTTGAACGTATACTTCCAAGTTGACCGCTTAAGAAGGCCAAACAATGCCAGGGTGCCATGGGTATTTGAAATAATCGCACTCAACACGTCTGATGCGACACGTATCCAAAGTCGTTACTACGTCTGTTATTTGACATATCAAAAGCTATTGTCTGTCTGGTCTTTCAAGTATAAAGCGACTGTCGTGGTTCGTATCATGTAAAATCACACATGGTGCAAAAAAATGAGCTGCGCTATCAATAGTAGTAATTAATTTGAATAAAAGCTTAAATCAGGCTTTTAAATAGATACTAAGCTATATATATTCACACTGCGATTTTCAATTATTTCTAGTTATGGAGATATTTGGCAAAAAGTATGGATGTTTTCTGAAAACGTGCCGTTTTAAGACTTTCGTGCAATGTTTTCGCCAATCCACGGATAAGCTGACCATGACACCTGTATGTACAGATGCGTGGAGGTCCACACACGACTGCCGATTATTATTTTCTTTTGAAACCATTAGCTAAAGTATACTAAAACAAGAAAAAACATCAAAAATAATTTAGCCGCCAAAACGCACTCGCTGACATAAACATCTGGAATTTGACGTACCAGTTGGAATTTGACGAGCCGTATGTACGGTGTGGTACAAGAAGTTGAATTGTATTAGTGTCTAAATTTGGAAAGCAATCCATTTGATTCTTGAATAAAGCAAACTTCACAAACACATTGAGAATAATCATGTTTGCGTTAATGTCTCAGAAGGTTCTATGCAATTCTGATCGAAATTGAAACTGTTTACATTTATTGATACAGTCACTTTTGTATGCACTCTGCCAAGCTATTTCCCAAAGGCCTTTCTTTCATTGTTTGTATACTTGCTGGCAAAATAAAGTACACGTTCATAAAATGAGCCGCAATGTGAGAAAACTTCGGGGTTTCCGACCTGGTCTGACACAAAACCGGTCTGTGCAGTTACAGAAGATGGCTAGTTGCTTGAAATTTGGATTTAGGAAGAAGAGGAATTATACTATCCGTGTAGCGAAAACAAAGGTGCTGATCATCAGCTTGGCCGTTACTGCACAGCTGATCTGTACCTTTGTTTTCGCATAGGCAAAAATCTGGTTTTCTCATGACACAGCTAAAATTGTTTAAGGGGCGGTGTGGTAGCCAAGTGGTAGAGTATAGAACTCCAGAGCAAGAGGTCCTGGGTATGATACCTACCTCTGCAGTGGAGTATCCTTTAGCAAGACTCTTTGAGCTCCACAGAGTATAAACTTAACATCAAGTAAGTGAGGGCTAAGATCAGATATGGCCAAAAAATTGTTGACTGGGATGTTTAGCCGTTAACAAACCAAACCAAACCAAACCAAAATAATTGACTTAACATTACACAGTTATGGCAAATTTCATATCATGGAAATATATGCCATATTATAATTGGTACTTAACTTTTGAAAGTTGGTATACTTGCATTTGCATGCAGATGGAGACTTGAATGAACAATTCTGATCATGTCCATGAGTATTAGATAGTACATGTTTCATGGGAATAAGAATTAGTCGGTAATTTGTCATTTTGATATGCATGACATAAAGACAAGCATACATATGGCCAGATTATGGGATTCTTCTAGCAACACCTGGAATTTGTCCCCATATTTATGGGGGCTGGGAGTACTTCCAGAGTTATATTCACTTGCATTTAGCCAGTCAGAGAGTTTGGTAGGCTATTAAAGTAATTAGATGAACCGTGACGTGAGAAAACCAGTCTTCAGGGTTTCTGACCGCAGGTCTGACACAAACTGGTCTGTACAGTCTTAGAAGAAAGTTAGAAGCTTGAAATTTTGTGTAGAGGTAGAGGAGGAATTGTACTATCCGAGTAGCGAAAACAAAGGCGTTGATCAGCCACAGCTGATCTGCGCCTTTGTTTTCGCATATGCAAAAATCTGGTTTTCTCATGATGTGACTCAGATAGTGATTGCTCTATCTATACATAACTCAGACATTGTTGACTGGGACATTAAGTCTCATGAATGCAAATTCATTTTCGGAGAAGATTTTCAAAAGTAGTTAACAAGTTGTGGTACATAAAATATCCCAGTGTTACTGTCCTTCCCAGGACGATCCATGAAAGTCTGCTCAACAGGTTGTACCTGTGAAGAAAATCTATTAGAAGAATAATCAGAGTTGGCAGAAAACAACTGAACGAGACAAATATCAATTTATGAACTGAAGCTACAGCTGATCACAGTTACTTATAAATCTATACTTATTTTCTGAGGATGAGATGGATTAAACAAAGAAGGAATTATAAAAAAATCATAGAAGGGAGGTTACTCTATATACTGGAAAGATACTCTGTGTTACCTCCCTTTCTGTCCTAATCAACATTTTAGCATGATGTGGAGCAATTTGTAGATGATACCGTCAACTCTATGGACACCAATGACGCTTGTTGATTATTGATGAGTCCTTTGTCAATTATTGTTGAATCAGGATCATTGGAAAACTTGGAGGCGGCATTAAATTGATCAGTGTCATTAAAGAGCTGTTATCTATCCATGTTGTGCTTAAGTCAGACCAGATTTCAAATTGGAATACAGATGATATTTCTAATTTCTTGTGCTCGTTTTAGAACGTAACATGATAAAAGCGTGAAGCTTATACTCGATTACAGAGAAACTATTTGATTAAGTTTTGGCACTATAAGGAACGAAGATATTTAAGCCTTTTCTGGATGTGACAGAACGTATTGAAGTCAGATTTTTAACTTAATAACTCTTTTAGAAGCCTGATAGATTATTTATATTTTGTGATGCTGTGTACTTTTGAAGTTACAGTAGTCTACACATTTGTTTAGATTCTTGGATTGTAAGGTGCTGTATTAAAGAAGATTTCAATCAAGCTTTACTTTACATAATATGTGCCGCCTCGTGGGAAAACCAACAATGTGGTTTCTGAACAGGTCCAACACAAACCGGCCTGCACAGCAGCTGAGCTACAGAAGCAGGCTACAAGCTTGAAATTTTGGAGTTAAGTAGAGGAGGAATTGTACTATCCGAGTAGTGAAAACAAAGGCGCTGATCAGCTTCGCAGTTACTGCGAAGCTGATCTGCGCCTTTGTTTTCGCCTAGGCAGATTGTTGGTTTTCCCATGTGGCGGCTCAATTATAATTATGAATATAGTGCACTTTTGAATCAGTTTGACAATTATATACATAATTCACTTCAAGTCTGGATATGCACAAATGAATTTGTACAAATTCAATGATCTGATGAATTGCCGTTTATAAATTAAATTCAGGAAATTCGAAGTGATATTTGAGCCGCCTCATGGGAAATCCAACAATCTGCATATGCGAAAACAAAGGCGCAGATCAGCTTCGCTGTAACCGCGAAGCTGATCAGCGCCTTTGTTTTCGCTACTCGGATAGTACAATTCCTCTTCTACTTATAGCCTAAATTTCAAGCATCTAGCCTGTTTTTGTAACTGTACAGGCCGATTTGTGTCGCACCAGGTCGGAAACCCCGAAGACCGATTTTCTCGCGTCACGGCGCATTTAATAATGCTCAATATGATTAGAGATTTGTAATATGCCAAGTTATAAATATTATGAGTGAATATGTAAGATGCTAATACTGACATTATTGCATGTGTTTTGTAAACAGATATGACTTTAACAAGGCCATGTTGTATCAAGATGGTTAAAAAATAGTGTTTGACATTTGATATAAAAAGAGAGGCTTAGACAAACTATCTTAAAGGATTATGTTAAAAGTAGTAACTTGCTTTGGTGAAAACACCAAAAACTGTGAGTGATAACAGGGTGGGAAATCACGTGGTTTTTGTTATGATAAGCTACACGGAAAAATGGCGTCTTGGTGAAAAGGAATATCGCAGATCGAAGGTAAATTCTTGTTTTCTCTATGTTTAAATAGTTTTGTATATCAGACTATGCATAAAAGCTTTGCGAACAATTTTCCAGATTTTATGACACCAAAGTTGCAGTACAAAAGTCCTTAGTTTGGAAAATATCTTGGTCAGAAAAATTCCAGTGGCGAGTATTGAAACTAAAATCCCGGCGTAAGCTGCACGGACATTGAAATATTTACATGATATAGAGCAAACGACGCAATATCAGTCACAAATATGTATGTGGAATAGTAGTTTATGTCAACAAGTTACAGAATCTGCATTTTAAAATTATTTTCATTCACGCATTTATGTATACTTTCAACTTTTGGAAACTGGATAAGCTGTGCGTACGAAATATTTAGGTAAGCTGTACGGACAGTCAATAAAAATTTGAAAGGATGTAAGGATTCGTGTCAACATTTGAAAAGAAAACGATGGAATTTATGCTAAGATCGACCAAGAACGAAAAGCAAGTTGATTTCTGTTGACCATGTTACACGTCGGACTGATAAGGTGAATGTATTTATTTGGAAAGCACATACGTACTGCCATTCACTTTAGCCCGGCTACATCCCACCCTTCCCCGTAAGTAGCGGCAATTCTTACAAATGACTGCATTATATCTAGGCAAGTGTAACCGAGTGCCATTTTGGTTGTCTCCCAGCTGTGTTTTAGGGGGTTGACTATGGTCCTGATCATTTCTTAATTTTAGATTTTCAAACTTTGTCCGAGAGAATGTGGTGGCCTTCTGGTAGAACGCAGGACTCTGGGGTTAGTAACTCAAAGCCATCTTAAGCTTAAGATCATCTTACGACCAACTTAAGTATCTCTTAGGGATTATGGTGAATAACTGAAAAGGACCTTAAGTTATGGTGACAATTTAACAGCATCGTAACTTTACGGCCAACTCAAGCCACCTTAGCATCGTATTATCTTACGAAGTGGTGCCTTTCATTTAATAAAAGTTACGATAGTTTAGAGTAGCTGGAATAGCAATGGCGTAAATTCTAAGGCGGTCATCTTAAGATCATCGTAAGTACATGTATGACGTAAGAAGGGGAACTTACGATGCCTTTGAGTTATTAGCCCCTGGATCCCCAAAACACAGCGGCTCCGATGTGAATGGAGACACAACCAAACAAATGACTTTCCCCGGTCTCATGGCACCAAAGTCGTGGTATAAAATGTCAACAGGCTATCTGAACTTCAGTACATCTTTTTAAACACTGATCTGCTTGAACATTAAATTGTGTTTTACAGGTTAGCGCAAACGAAGCCATTGTAGTCACAAATTGAGTACATTTCATGAAATTATGTCAGTAAGATTCAGAATTTGCCTTTTAAACACTTGCATTTAAGCTGCTTTGTAAATAACCAATGATTTTAAACTGGATAGACTACATGTACAGACTTTTATGTTTACTGCGTCCAAGGATTCCTGTCACTGAACAGCTCGTGTGAAATAGTTTTTGGCGCCCAGGGATCTCCATCGTCGGGCAGCTTACTGAATCTGTGAGTCCTGGTTTTTGATTCATCAGGATGTTTATCATGATTTATTTATTTGTTCTTGATGATTCATTTACTAGTTAGAGATTCACCACGAGGAGCGAAGAACTAACTAAATGTTATGAACCACTGCAGAAGCTGAGGGTGAGGTTACGGCCGTGCAAAATCGATTTAAACCCGCCAGTAACTTTGTGTTACTGATCGTTCCAAGTCGATACTTCTGTGGTGGTTCTTTTTGTTTTATGTCTTGGTGTTTAAACTATTTTTGTGCTGTTGGCGCCTTATGTATGTTTGCTTTTTTTAGTTAAGTTAAGGTAACTGAGTGCCCACCTATTGGGAAAATAGCTGCTCATTCGGCTTACGAAATGTTTTCATGGTATAAGTACCTGATTGTTAGTTTGTTTTTTTTCCAACCTTGGTTTTTGGAGTGGGAGTCTTTTTCTGATTGCGCCTTTTCCTGATCTTTGCCTACTTGTACTTTTTTGTTTTCGTTTCAGATGGCTGACGACCCCAAAATCTGCAGATATTGTGGTAAGGGATACAGATCGCGTTCAGGATTGAACGATCATGAAAGAAAACATCAAAACCGGGCCCCTTTCCGCTGTTGCGGGAAGTTGTTCTATAGCCGCACCAACCTTGTACAGCACAGGTGAGTCAATCGAGTATTATCGGTGCTGCGGAAAGAGGTTCTATAGCAGAACAAACCTTTTCCGCCACAGGTAACTCCTCACGGTCAATCAAATAAGTATATCCCTGCTAAAATAATACATAGCAACGCGGGAGACCTGGAAGACCAGTGTGATACAGTATTCCTCCTCCGTGTTTGTTCTGGGCACAAACTGCAGCGTAGAAACCTCTGAAATGTAGTGACAAAGCTACTCCTTGTAAATCAATGGTCATGCGTTTAAGTATATTTCATTAAATGTATCAAAATCTGAAAAAAAAAGTTATCCTATGGAAATAAAGCATAAAATTGTATTATTAATGTAAGAATGACAGACCGAGTTATTTTGATCATGTCGCGAAAAATTTGAAAAAGACCCTCTTCATAAATAGCAAAGATATACACGTGTACAAGTGTTAAAATTTTTATTGTCTGGACTCCTAACATGGCGTCATGCAATGATTGTGTATGCCGTTTTGACTTTGATGAGGTTGTGTAGTGTGTAAATTTGTGCATTTCGCAGCAACTGTTCAATGGCATAGATGTTAAACATTTGGAAACAGAATACTGAGAATTTTAGTCCTTTTTACAATATAGTGAGATATATATATATAGAAAGAAGAAAGTTCACGGCACAAGATAAGACAAATATGCGAAAAAAGAAATGACTTCACATGTCACAGCAGTTTTACGTTTTATTGACGGTTTTTTTAACAATAAGCAAACATGTTTCGCCAGAATTCTGACATGTTTCGCCAGAACGGCTCTTCAGTGCAAACCGCCATTGCACATAGGGTACTGTTTCTTAGTAACAAACGGGCTTGATGCGTTACGTAGCGTAACGTTACTTGTACTGCATGAAACGTCACAGTTCAATTTTAATTCAAGATGCATTATTATTGTTATTATTATTATTATTATATATTGTAAAAAGGACTAAAATTCTTAGTATTCTGTTTCCAAATGTTTAACATCTATGCCATTGAACAGATGCTGCGAAATGCACAAATTTACACACTACACAACCTCATCAACGTCAAAACGGCATACACAATCATTGCATGACGCCATGTTAGGAGTCCAGACAATAAAAATTTTAACACTTGTATATCTTTGCTATTTATGAAGAGGGTCTTTTTCAAATTTTTCGCGACATGATCAAAATAACTCGGTCTGTCATTCTTACATTAATAACACAATTTTATGCTTTATTTCCATAAGATAACTTTTTTTTTCAGATTTTGATACATTTAATGAAATATACTTAAACGCATGACCATTGATTTACAAGGAGTAGCTTTGTCACTACATTTCAGAGGTTTCTACGCTGCAGTTTGTGTCCAGAACAAACACGGAGGAGGAATACTGTATCACACTGGTCTTCCACGTCTCCCGCGTTGCTATGTATTATTTTAGCAGGGATATACTTATTTGATTGATCAGTGAGGAGTTACCTGTGGCGGAAAAGGTTTGTTCTGCTATAGAACCTCTTTCCGCAGCACCGATAATACTCGACTGACTCACCTGTGCCGTACAAGGTTGGTGCGGCTATAGAACAACTTCCCGCAACAGCGGAAAGGGGCCCGGTTTTGATGTTTTCTTTCATGATCGTTCAATCCTGAACGCGATCTGTATCCCTTACCACAATATCTGCAGATTTTGGGGTCGTCAGCCATCTGAAACGAAAACAAAACTATTTCACACGAGCTGTTCAGTGACAGGAATCCTCGGACGCAGTAGACATAAAAGTCTGTACATGTAGTCTATCCAGTTTAAAATCATTGGTTATTTACAAAGCAGCTTAAATGCAAGTGTTTAAAAGGCAAATTCTGAATCTTACTGACATAATTCCTTGAAATGTACTCAATTTGTGACTACAATGGCTTCGTTTGCGCTAACCTGTAAAACACAATTTAATGTTCAAGCAGATCAGTGTTTAAAAAGATGTACTGACGTTCACTTAGCCTGTTGACATTTTATACCACGACTTTGGTGCCATGAGACCGGGGAAAGTCATTTGTTAGGTTGTGTCGGAGCCGCTGTGTTTTGGGGATCCATGCAGAGTCCTGCGTTCTACCAGAAGGCCACCGCATTCTCTCGCACAAAGTTTGAAAATCTAAAATTAAGAAATGATCAGGACCAAAGTCAACCCCCTAAAACACAGCAGGGAGACAACCAAAATGGCACTCGGTTACACTTGCCTAGATATAATGCAGTCATTTGAAAGAATTGCCGCTACTTACGGGGAAGGGTTGGATGTAGCCGGGCTAAAGTAAAGGACAGTACGTATGTGCTTTCCAAACAAATACATTCACCTTATCAGTCCGACGTGTAACATGGTCAACAGAAATCAACTTGCTTTTCGTTCTTGGTCGATCTTAGCATAAATTCCATCGTTTTCTTTTCAAATGTTGACACGAATCCTTACATCCTTTCAAATTTTTATTGACTGTCCGTACAGCTTACCTAAATATTTCGTACGCACAGCTTATCCAGTTTCCAAAAGTTGAAAGTATACATAAATGCGTGAATGAAAATAATTTTAAAACGCAAATTCTGTAACTTGTTGACATAAACTACTATTCCACAAACATATTTGTGACTGATATTGCGTCGTTTGCTCTATATCATGTAAATATTTCAATGTCCGTGCAGCTTACGCCGGGATTTTAGTTTCAATACTCGCCACTGGAATTTTTCTGACCAAGATATTTTCCAAACTAAGGACTTTTGTACTGCAACTTTGGTGTCATAAAATCTGGAAAATTGTTCGCAAAGCTTTTATGCATAGTCTGATATACAAAACTATTTAAACATAGAGAAAACAAGAATTTACCTTCGATCTGCGATATTCTTTTTCACCAAGACGCCATTTTTCCGTGTAGCTTATCATAACAAAAACCACGTGATTTCCCACCCTGGATAATATATATTGGGAGGCTTAGACAAAATATCTTAAAGGATTATGTTAAAAGTAGTAACTGGCTTTGGTGAAAACACAAAAACTGTGATTATAATATATATTGGTCTTAAAATGGAAGCAACAGAAAAAAAGACTGAGTGGGCTTATATAGATAAAATGTGTGAAAGCTTCACTGAAAAGGATATAAGAGAAATTAGAAATGTTCAGTTCAATTTGAATGGACTGAACGTGGTATGAAGAACAACGGGAATGAGAATAAGACGTGTTTCAGCAAGGAGACTACAATATTCGAGGAAGACGTTCCCGTCATTGTACGTCGTCGAGGATGCCTGCTACGAGTGAGGATAACATCTATCACGCACGAGGATTTGGAGCAATATGACAAAGCATATGTAGGTTGTTTTGAATTTTGTCTATGATTTTAGCAGTGTTATGCGAAAAAATGTATATTTTTATCAGACAATAGTCACACACTCTGATCAACATCTTTGTTGGTCACTGATCAGGTTGCATGATTCACTTGTTTAACCCATATGTGACAAATGGACTTGCCTGTCATTATCATTTTTGGTGAGTCCACTGTCATTTTTAGGGGCATCAGGAGTGATTTTGATATTTTATTCCAGTTCCATTTTTCAATGAAAATCCTCTTGGCAAACAGAATAGCCCCAGATGGTATGACGCAAGATGGGATGCCATGGCATTCGGGATCTGGACATCTTTTTGCTATGTCCTATAAAAAGAACGTCAGGCTTATGTACGAGTTAAATACTTTAACTTATGAGTTTGGATGCATATCCTAACACTGTACAAGTCTGCATTGTTCATTTCGTAATCTGCCTGATTAGTGTTGAAAGGGACCCCAGATTGATCCTCACATCAGGCAGATTTCTTTGAATGAATATTTTGCATGAAAATTGTCTTCCTCTTCTATTGATTCATGTAGAAAATAAGTGGTGAAAGAGTGTATGCAAGCTATTGGAGATTTGCCTCTGATGCCAAGGAGCTGTATGGTATATGTAACTGAATGTCTCCACATGACCGTAGCACTTGGTTGTAGGTTTAACAAGCTCTTTTCCTGTAGTCATAACTTTATTGGACCATTATTACTTTCATTATTTTTATACAACTTTGCAAGTAGTCTAGTCTGGGTTAAGTTGTTCTTAAAGATACTTGCACACACTTTTGTTGGTTATGATGATACATCTTATAAATTTATTGGTCTATAAATAATAGTGTGTGTTTGTTTAATGACAAAGTCAGTGTTTTCATGCTGCATCAGTTATGCAGAGACAACCAACAGAGACAACCAACACAACCAAATCAATATGCCACAATAGGTACATGTAAAAAATGTCTGGGAACAACTTTCTACAGATCAGAATTTGTGGTGGAAAGTTGTTCCCAGACAGGTCTTTGCATACTACATGTCCTGTCTTAAATTGATTTCATCCGCATTGGTTGAAATTGATCTGAGTGGAATCGGTTTTCTCTTGATAACCAGTGTATGTTGGCACTTTCTGAAACTCAGGCATGATCATTGCCATTTGAGCCACATCGTGAGAAAACTGGACTTTTGCCTGTGCGAAAACAAAGGCGCAGATCAGCTGTGCAGTAACTGCACAGCTGATCAGCGCCTTTGTTTTCGCTACACGGATAGTGCAATCCCTCTTCTTCTTAACTCCAAAATTGTAAGCTTCTCGCCTTCTTCTATGACTGTACAGGCCAGTTTGTGTCAGACCAGGTAGGAAACCCTGAAGACCGGTTTTCTCGCGTCACGGCTCATTTACTAGGGTACTTTTGAGTTGGGAGTGGTAGAGCATTAGTGTGACAATAGGGAGAGTTCTGGGGCTCAAACCCCACTGTTGCCGAGTCCTTGAGTGAGAGACATCAACTCAACATAGTACTCAGGTCAGTGGTTCTTTCCATGGTACTAGTTAATACCTAGGAAGCAGTGGTTCTTGTAGTAGAGTAGAAATCAAACAAGTTTTTAAGACATCAACCATACATATGTAATTGTGCATTTTAAGACTAAAGTTGATGTTGGGGTAAATTCAGCATGCAATAACCTCCAGCATTTGCAACAAGATATTCAAGGAAATATGGTCTGTGATAGCTCATAAATTATCAGAATTTTAATTTCACACTTTGAAATTGATTCAGCTGCCGCATGGGAAAACCAACAATCTGCATAGGCGAAAACAAAGGCGCAGATCAGCTTCGCAGTTACTGCGAAGCTGATCAGCGCCTTTGTTTTCGCTACACTGATAGTACAATTCCTCTACTTTCTAAATCCAAAATTTCCAGCCTCTAGCCATCTTCTGTGACTGTACAGACAGGTTTGTGTCGGACCTGGTCGGAACCCAAATTGTTGGTTCTCTCACGCGCAGGCTCATATTTCTACAGTTTCTACAGTTACACTTGGAAGTATTCTCATTTGCTTGCAGTCTGCCTTGTCATGTCCACCCACGTCTGGCAGATTCACTTGTTTATGAAAAATATTCTTCATTGCCCACTTGCTTCTACTTCTGCTGATTCAAGGAAGACTAGTAACTTGTGGTTTTGCTGTACATGACTTGGGGTCTAGTAACTTGTAGTTTTGCTGTACTTGACTTGGGGACTAGTAACTTGTAGTTTTGCTGTACTTGACTTGGGGACTAGTAACTTGTAGTTTTGCTGTACTTGATTTGGGGACTAGTAACATAATTTTGCTGTACTTGACTTGGGGACTAGTAACTTGTAGTTTTGCTGCACTTCACTTGGGGACTTAGTAACTTGTAGTTTTGCTGTACTTGACTTGGGGACTAGTAACTTGTAGTTTTGCTGTGCTTGATTTGGGGACTAGTAACTTGTAGTTTTGCTGTACTTGACTTGGGGACTAGTAACTTGTTGTTTTGCTGTACTTGACTTGGGGACTAGTAACTTGTAGTTTTGCTGCACTTGACTTGGGGACTAGTAACTTGTTGTTTTGCTGTACTTGACTTGGGGACTAGTAACTTGTAGTTTTGCTGTGCTTGATTTGGGGACTAGTAACTTGTTGTTTTGCTGTACTTGACTTGGGGACTAGTAACTTGTAGTTTTGCTGCACTTGACTTGGGGACTAGTAACTTGTAGTTTTGATGTACTTGACTTGGGGACTAGTAACTTGTAGTTTTGCTGGACTTGACTTGTGGACTAATAACTTGTAGTTTTGCTGTACTTGACTTCGGGACTAGTGACTTGTAGTTTTGCTGTACTTGACTTGGGGACTAGTAACTTGTAGTTTTGCTGCACTTGACTTGGGGACTGGTAAATTGTAGTTTTGCTGTACTTGACTTGGGGACTAGTAACTTGTAGTTTTGCTGTACTTGACTTGGGGACTATAATATAAGTAACTTGTAGTTTTGCTGTACTTGACTTGGAGACTAGTAACGTGTACTTTTGTTGTGCTTGACTTGGGGACTGGTAACTTGTAGTTTTGCTGTACTTGACTTGGGGACTATAATGTAAGTAACTTGTAGTTTTGCTGTACTTGACTTGGTGGCTAGTAACTTGTAGGTTTGCTGTACTTGACTTGGGGACTATAATATAAGTAACTTTTAGTTTTGTTGTACTTGACTTGGGGATTAGTAACTTGTGTTTTTTGCTGTACTTGACTTGCGGACTAGTAAGTTTTGCTGTACTTGACTTGGGGACTATAATATAAGTAACTTGAAGTTATGCTGTACTTGACTTGGGGACTTGAAGCTTGTAGTTTTGCTGTACTTGACTTGGGGGGCTCGGAAAGTTTGAAAAATCGTGTTAAACACTGACACAAAGAAATAATAAGTCTCCAGTGACACTTTCCAAATATCACCCACCCCCACCCCTTCAGCTTGAAATACTTTGAGCTATCAGGTGACAGGACTCATTGACGTTTTTGTTTGTATGTTCCGTTGGATGCTTTACATCCCAGTCAGTGGCTATGGTTATGCTGGCACGTTTTGAATAGTGACTGCTCGAGCTGTGATTCAGTGGAAATAACACTTCGAATTGTATAGCTAAATAAATTGCACACCACGATGCATAGTAATGCCTCTATTTTGCACAATTTTTTTGCCTCACATGCCTTAACCATGTAATATTTTTTTGTCTGAGGATTGATTATGTTGATGCCTGAGATTTGATAGTAATCTTGTATTTGTTAACAGAACTATTTGTGCCCCATCATGAGAAAAAAAAGGCTTTTTCCCTATGCGAAAACAAAGGCGCAGATCAGCTGTGCAGTAACTGCTTAGCTGATCAGCGCCTTTGTTTTCGCTATACAGATAGTACAATCCTTCTTCTTAAATCCAAAATTTCAAGCCTCTGGCCTTTTTCTGTGACAGCACTAAAGTTGTGCCAGTTTGAGTTGAACCGGTTGGAAACCTGACAGGTTTTCTGGCGACTGGCGACTGAGATTTGGTGTATGTTATGTTTGAGTCAGTGCCAGTTTGATTACAGTTAACAATATAAATATGACAGATCATATAGTTCTAAGAAATTCTGACTGCCAATGATAAGCTAGGAAATACTGTAATTAGCCGACTTAAATGGCAGATAGGTCTTGCTGTATTGAGCTTATTCATGAAAACGCAGGCTGCAAATATAAGGGAGCTCAGTGATAGTGTCACACTTCACTTATAATTATTAGCCACAGTTCCACACCGTATTAGTGGCGACCAAAGTTCTAAATTGCGTTTTTTATGATTGCCAAAATGACAAATGTAGAACGTTAATTGAATTGCCTTTTTTGGCAGTCGGGAGCGCAATTTTGTATAAAAACACTCATTCGGCATTGCTGCTAATACAGTGTGAGTTCAGGGATCATTCAAAACCTACAATGTGAATTGTGTGACAGTCCTTGTCCTTGAAGCACTTAACACTTACCCCCCCCCCCCCTCCTCCCCTTTGATGTGGTACTTTAAATACCATTGTCTATTATGAAGAGGTAGCTCCATCGCTACATGACTGAAAAATTGGCGTGTGTGATGTAGACATACCTTGAAATTACATGTGAAAAACTTGTTTAAACCATTCTGACCCCAACGGCATAGCAAGAATAACACCTGAACAAATGTACTTGTTTTGGTCACTGGTTTTAATGCACCAAAATGGACCCCTCATGCAAGGGTTATGATATTTAAGTAAGCCCCAGGCGCGCGTGTATGCTGGATGAACCAGTGCCGCCAGGTGCTTCCTACCTGTTGATCTGACTGTTTATTAGGTAAAATGTCATTGTTCTCTTGGATAATAATAAGAACAGCTTATGCTGTCTTTGAATTATGAAATCTGACAGTTAATGATGCTTTTACCTTTTTACCTTTACCTCATCCTTGCAATGATACAAATGAGCCTCATTGTAAGAAAAGCTGGCATCAAGATCTTTGTTTTTTTATTTTTTAATATCCTAGTAAACAATATTTCAACCAAGTTGTTATGGAGCCATGACATCCTGGGTATTAACCGAGCCATGATGCAAGAAAACCAGTTTCGGGGTTTCCGACCAGGTCAGACACAAACTGGACTGTATTATTACAGAAGCAGTCTAAAAGCTTGAAATGTCGGATGTAACAAGAAGAGGGATTTACTATCCATGTAGCGAAAAATAAAAGGCGCTGATCAGCTTACTGCACAGCTGATCTGCAGACTGCATCTTTGTCTTTGTGTAGGCAAACATCTGGTTTTCTCAAGACATGGCTCAACCAGTTCTATGGAATATGTCTTGCTCAAGGACACAATCAGGGTGCCAGTGGGATTTCAAATTTAATACCTCTGGAGTTGGAGTCTGATGCACTAACCATCAGGCTAAGTTTGTACAGTTCCACATGAAGGTTTTGACAGATTCTCATGAAATATTAAAGGTGCTCATGAACTTACGTAATGGCACAGTGAATGTATGGTTTTAGGTATACATGTATTATACTTAATGTAAACTGAAAGCTTCAGTCCTGTATCTCATTCTGAATAACAAGAAGGTTTCAAGGTCTTGGTTTAAAATTTGAAAAGGACATCATTCTTATAAATCAAAACAACTTTCAGGGGCGGATCCAGGATTTCTGAAGAGGGGGTTCAAATGTAGAAAAGGGGGATTCGTTTGCCTTATTTCAACCAAAATGTTTTGAAATTCCCCATGAAAATGGAAGAATTCGGCTCCAGAGGGGGGTTCGAGCGAACCCCTTGAACCCCCTCTAAATCCGCCACTGGCTCTTTATTACTCCATTAAAATCTCAACATTAACCCAGATTTTCTGTGTGGCATTGTAACTAGGACTAAGGTTCTGCACAAACCATGTTCAAACCAGAATTTATTTTAACCACAGAAGTGGATATGGAGCCCAATTTTATAAAACTTTTTTCATGCTCAGCTCAGCTGAGACTTAAATCTATTATCCTGCTCATAAATGTTAGAATGCCAACAATTGTTGGCATTTTAACATTTATTAGCAGGATTAATTACAGGCTTTGGAGTTCTAAACCTTCACTTTCAACATATTTGGGCTATTTCAGAGTTTATGAGCAGTTTAAATTTTATGCTCAGCTGAGTTGAGCATGAAAAAAGATTTATAACCTCGGGACCTGAAGACTGGTTTTCTAGCGTCGCAGTTCATTTACAGCTCGTGTCCTGTATATAGAAATGTTGTGTCCAGAAATGTAGAAAGCACATGGGAAAAGGTTCTAGAGCTGCTTTCATGCATGTTGAAAGCCTTACGGATGGTTGTGACGTGAAACTATGTGGCCTTGACCCGAGGTTATAAAACTTGCTCAACTCAGCTGAGCATGAAATTTCATTTCCTCATAAATATTGATCTATTGAAAATCATTGGAAATTTCTTGTTTAGATCACAAAAGCTTGTAATTTATCTTGCTAATGAATATTAAAATGCCAATTTAATGAGCAGGATAAATTTTAGTCTCTGCTGAGTTGAGCATGAAAAAAGTTGTATAACTAGGCTTTATGTTTCAATTTCCACTTCAGTTTTATAGTCATTCAGGATCTATTAAAGCTAAAACTTTTATGAATTTGTCACTTCAGATACCCACTTTGAGACTATATGTCTTCATTTTATATGCAAATTTTGTGTCTGGAAGTTTTACTATACATACGAGCCGCGTCTTGAGAAAAGCAGCATTGCAGTTTCAGAACAGGTCCAATGCAAACTGGTCTGTAACGTCACAGAGGATGGCTAGAAGCTTGAAATTTTGAATTTAGAAAGTAGAGGAATTGTACCATCCGTGTAGTGAAAACAAAGGCGCTGATCTGCTTTGCAGTTGATCTGCGCCTTTGTTTTCGCATATGAAAAAATGTTAGTTTTCTCATGACGCGGCTCACATTATAACTCCCTGGTGAAAAATTAAAGAAGAAAACAATTTTTGAGATGTGTTTCCATTTTCCTAGAATTGAAGTCATGTGCATTAGTCTGTGCTGTAAGATATTTGGTTGCATCACAGATATTAATATTATTGGTTTTGATTAATTGATGGTATTATACAAGGATACCACTTGATCTGTTCATTCATTCATTCATTCTAGTGATTCATCTATAGCATCAGGAAAACATGTCCGAAAGTTAACCCCACTTTCATATAGCAAAAGCAGGGGTATACCTATTTCAGGCTGTATTCCTATTAAACTCCTATATTTTGGGACCAAATCCTATATTTTTAAGCACCTCCTATATTCCTATAAATTCTCCTATATTTTGAAAATATTTCCTATATTTTTAGGAAAATTTGGTGCCAATGAATGATCATGTATAGTAAATAATAGTGCTCTGAAACTGCCTTTTGCCTCTTTATTCTTCATTCTTAAAATTATATTCATACTGTATATTATATAGTGCATAGATGGTCATTATGTCACTCCTTAGGGTTACTTTTAAGTCCAAAGCTAGTCCCATTTTCATAACAATTAATAAATTATATATCCTAGTTTCCATGAAAGTTGTCATGTTTTTTTATATTGTGTCTTTTTTATCCATTTTTAGCTCACCTGAGCCGTTAGGCTCACAAGGTGAGCTTATAGGATGGCCATGATCCGGCGTCCGTCCGTCCGTCATCCGTCGTCCGTCCGTCCGCAATTTCAAAGATCTTCTCCTCTGAAACCGCTTGGCCAATCAAAGCTAAATTTTATATGAAGCATCAATAGGAAGGGGGAACCAATGTGTATATAAGAAATCTCCAGAACCGGGGGACCGATTTCAACCAAACTTGGCATGAAGCATTAATGCCTCAAGCACTACAATGTATATATAAATCATGACCCTGTGATGACCTTGACCTATTTTACGGCAAGGTCAACATAGGTCGCCAATGCATTTGAATGGGGAAAACTTTTAAAATGTCATTTAAAGTGAAAGTCTTGTAGGAAATGGGCAGTAGGACTGAATATTAATGATTCTGAAAAAAATTGGACCCCAGGGGCTCATGTGCCCCCACCCCGGGGCAATATACATGTATATCTCCATAATATTCAAACATCTTCTCCTCTGAAACCACTTGGCCAATCAAAGCGAAATTTTATGTGAAGCATCAATAGGAAGGGGTAACAAATATGTATATAAAAAATCCAGGTCACATGACCAAGATGGCCGCCATGCCCATATATGGTAAAAACCCTTCAAAAATCTTCTTCTCCAGAACCGGTTGACCTATTTCAACGAAACTTGGCATGAAGCATCGATGGCTCAAGCACTACAATGTGTATATAAATCATGACCCTGTGATGACCTTGACCTATTTTACGGCAAGGTCAACATAGGTCGCCAATGCATTTGAATGGGGAAAACTTTTAAAATGTCATTTAAAGTGAAAGTCTTGCAGGAAATGGGCAGTAGGACTGGATATTAATGATTCTGAAAAAAATTGGACCCCAGGGGCTCATGTGCCCCCACCCTGGGGCAATATACATGTATATCTCCATAATATTCAAAAGTCTTCTCCTCTGAAACCTCTTGGCCAATCAAAGCTAAATTTTATGTAAAGCATCAATAGGAAGGGGTAACAAGTATGTATATAAAAAATCCAGGTCACATGACCAAGATGGCCGCCATGCCCATATATGGTAAAAACCCTTCAAAAATCTTCTTCTCCAGAACCGGTTGACCGATTTCAACGAAACTTGGCATGAAGCATTGATGGCTCAAGCACTACAATGTATTTATAAATCATGACCCTGTGATGACCTTGACCTATTTTACGGCAAGGTCAACATAGGTCGCCAATGCATTTGAATGGGGAAAACTTTTAAAATGTCATTTAAAGTGAAAGTCTTGCAGAAAATGGGCAGTAGGACTGAATATTAATGATTCTGAAAAAAAAATGGACCCCAAGGGCTCATGTGCCCCCACCCTGGGGCAATATACATGTATATCTCTATAATATTCAAACATCTTCTTCTCTGAAACCGCTTGGCCAATCAAAGCCAAATTTTATGTGAAGCATCTATAGAATGGGGGAATCAGTGTGTATATAAATAATCTAGATCACATAACAAAGATGGCCGCCATGCCCATATATGGTAGAAACCCATCAAAAATCATCTTCTCTGAAACCAAAAGACTGATTTCAAGGAAACTTGGGGTGAGGCATCGATGGCTAAAGTACTCCAATGTATATATAAATCATGACCCTGTGATGACCTTGACCAAGTTTATGGCAAGGTCAACATGAGTTGCCTATGTATCTGAATTGGGAAAACTGTTAAAATGTCATTTGAAGGGAAAAGCCAGCAGGAAATTGGCAAATAGACAGAATATTGAAGATTCTGAAAAAAGAAAATGGCCCAAGGGCTTCATCTGCCCCTGCACTGGAGTTAAATACCATAATATTCAAACATGTTTATTGGTATATGCAGCTGATCTCAGGTGAGCGTTTACAGGACCATTGGTCCTCTGGTCTTTCTTCCTATGCCTTAATTTTGTTGTAAATTGATGCGACTGTACAGTGTACAATTGATCCCAGGAAAGGCTGAGATCACAGGAGACAAAGGTATGTACCCTAGAGCTTCTGGGGGCCTTGGCGACCCCCAGACCCCCGCCTAATTTTAAGAGATTATTACATACAGTGCATGTTTTGATAAAAAAACGGGGATAAAACATTCTGCATTCGGTGCCATATAATGGACTTTGGAATTTCAGCTAAGATACAGAGTTGTAGATTTATTTTACGTTTGAGAAAGAATATGATAATCACTCTTTCACTATATGAAAATTTTATATTTTCTTCTTTTATAAATGATCAGTGTGAAAAATAAAAGGTCTTAGTTTAGATGTAGAGAAAATGTTGACTTTAATTTTCTCTTTATTCTTTGTATATATATATTTTCAATGAAAAACCCTTATATAAAAAAAACCCCTTTAATTCTGTGAGAGTCAGCTAATGGGCCTTCCTGCATAATGCTTCAGCACACTTCATCATCACATGAATGGTCACCTGTCTGGATTGTGATGCTGTGGAACTGAATGGTTATAGCCTTATCTAGATACTTTAGGCATTAATTAATGTAGAAAAAGTGAGAGTGGAGGTAAGGATTGTTAGTATAAGAGCATAGAATGAAGCGATTTTCACGAGAAAACTCCTATATTTTTTCCTCAAAATGAGCTAAAACCTCCTATATTTCTTAGAAAAAATTCCTATTTAAACTCCTATGTTTTTTAGAAGACTTGGTTGACAGCCTGCTATTTTTCTTATTTTTGCTCCAAAACATAGATTGTGGGTACTCGTTAGAACCGCCTCGGCGAGGCGGTTCTAACATGTACCCACAATCTATGTTTTGAGCAAAAATAAGAAAAATATCAAAAGTTTTCAGCAGAAATATTCAATTTGAAAAGCTCAAAAAATCTCTGTATATTGCATGGGCAAGTTTTTGTAATGGATTTTGTCAAGTGACAATAATGTTAGGGGGTCATACTGTCAAATGTGTAACTGGTCGATCGAGTGGCTCGGTAGCTCAGTGGTAGAGTGCTCGCACGGTAAGCGAGAGACCCTGGGTTCGAGTCCCGGTGGGGCCACTTTCTTTTTCCGCCCCAGTGACAAATGCAGACTTATTACACAAAACAAATTACTTGATATGATGTTCGATGGAAATTTTCATAATTTCTAAGCAAGGCAAATGTCACATACTAAGCTCACATGGCAGTTGTCATCAGGAAATGCTAAAAATTTCTTGATGTCAAATGCAGTGATTCTACCGTATTCATTCTAAATGTTCATTGAAATTTTGTCTAAATTTAGCACAAATTGAGCAACATTTTTTTGCAAAGTCAAGCTATACAAATCTGATTTTCTTTAATTTTTATAATAAAAAGAAAAACAATAACAGAAAAATACATATTTTCTATTCTTTTTTTACTAAGTATAAACTGAATTATACATGTACATGTATAATTACATGTACATGTATAATTACGGTTTTCTTCAGAAAATTTTTCCTGTTGTAGATGACATAGAATTATTTCTATCATTTCAAGGTTTGGTCTTGGATGAAACTCAGTGTTTATGGATTTTACTTAAAAGATGCGTAATTTTATGTGGCCGATATTTGAAAGCTTTGATTCAGGTGTTGAGGTTTGTAGAGTTTCAATTCGTGGACTTGACATGTTCTTAAAGTGAAAACATAAGGAAATGGGTAAAGGGGAATATGCTTTAATGTCATTTGTATGGGATTTGTGAATATGTTGTGCCTTGCTTCTGGATGCTGAATACTCTCTATCTAATTGGAGCCGAATACTATACTGTGTTCCATTTAACCAAAAAAGGAACGTGTTCATATAAAACTAGCATAGTATAGTCTTATTTCAATCTGTGTATATAGGAAAGTCATCCAAACTTATTGGCTAATAGAAGTAGAATATCTGCCAAAGTTTTGATGACACACCTTTCTTACGAGTTAGTTTTGGTGAACCGCCTTTTTCGTGAACCACCTTTCTTACAAGTATTTTGAGTGCATAAAAACTTGATGATTCATTTTTGTGTATTTTCAGTCTGATGTGGGTTCCATTGGCTCCGCCCCGATATCCCCAGCCACTCGCCGCAGCCAGGACGACTTCCCCAGTACCTTCCACCTGCATGGCGGTATCCGACGTTTACAGCGGACCCTGTCGGAGGACAACAAAAGACGACGGGACAGCGTGCCGACCACTCCGACGGGACCAAACCCTCCAACCATGGGGATAGGGATGACGGGTTCAAGCTCCTTGGGTCACAGTACGTAGCTTTATTATTATAATCTTTGTTTTCATGGCTTGGTGATATGAAAAGAAAGGCGAAAATTTATCTTAAAGCTTACACAGCCAACCACGTTTGACTCAACCCACATCCACATGTAAGAAATAGATGTTCGGCTTGTGCCTCAAGGCAAACCTTATTGACTACTAACTGGCCATCTGATTACTGGTTAATGGTTCAGAAGGTCTTTGCCTGCCCAGGAAAAGTGTTTACAGGTCAAACCATCCATACACATAAGCCTTAGTTGTTTTAGTGTTTACTTTGGTGATCTTATTTTTAGGCACTTTTTGGATGTCATGACAAAATAAAAGTAAAAGTTTCATATAATGAGTCCGGACATGACCTGGGACCAATTCAAACACGAAACGTTTGACTCAGATCAGTCCAAAAGCTTGCAGTGAGTCTTGACATTTTAGATGTTGAAGCTATTTTTCGATCAATCTGAAGAAAATGCAGATCAGGTTGTACAGGCAAGTAATTTGTATCTGATCCATTACGAAAACATGCTCATGTAATATACAGAGATTTTAAAAGTTGTAGAAATTGAAAATTTTCGGTTGAATATTTTTGATATATATTTTTTTTTAATTTATGCTCAAAACATAGATTGAAGTGGTTTCTACTGAGTACCTACAATCTACATGTATGTTGTGGAGCAAAAATAAGAAACATAGCTATACCCCTGCATACCCTAATTTTACTATATAAAAGTTGGGTTTAAGAGGGTATTCATTGCACGGAGATGTATTCCTGATGCTCTCATGACCAGCTGATTTCATTTTACCCATCTCAGAGTCAGACCAGTTAAATCTTTACAGAATGCTTGCCCTTATTTGGTTTTGTTGTCCATGCGGAGCTATGTTTAATGTGTTCCTGATTACTTTCAAGTTGGGAATATACTTTTTTGTGCTTCAAACAGCTGCTCAATGAATGCAAAATTTACTCTGGGAATAAAATCAAATCGATTGTCTGCTGATTATAAATTAGAACTCCATTTATTCCATTAAACCAATTTCTGTGCCAGACAATTACACCAATAAAACTTCTACTTTCTGCCTTCTATTTGGTTCCATTACAAATGACATTTGAGAAGGTGTCAATACAAATCAAATCTTAACCTTTAATTCAGTTTTATTTCTAAAAATGTTTTGAATTATTTTTACACTTTGAAATAATTTAACATAACAATCCCATAAGAATCCAAAAAGTGACTAGGAAATTTTCCTTTCCAAATAGGGACAATTATTAAACAAAGAAAAAATTATTAATCTAAACATTTGTACAAAGTGAAACCACAAAAACTACATTGTGAGTATCAAAGGATTTGAACTAAAGCTACAAGTAGCTTATTATACCCCCGGCATTTATGCCGACGGGTATATAGTTTTCGCTTTTCCGTTCGTCCGTTAGTATGTTCGTTCGTTCGTTTGTTTGTTAGTTCGTTACTTCTTCGTAATTCCGGAGCGTTCGTAGAATTTATGTCAAGTTTTGGTTAAAGTTTCTCTAGAGGTGTATATCTCATGAACCAATGGTCAGAAACTATTCATATTTGGACTATAGGTATACCCCTATAGGGTTTGCTTTGTTTCTGTGAGTTTGGACCCTGGGTCCATGCCCGGGGGTGGGGCTAGAGGTCAAAATCTAGGTCATCTTTACTTTGGG
Source organism: Rugalucina vietnamica (assembly GCA_964017185.1). Taxonomy (NCBI): domain Eukaryota; kingdom Metazoa; phylum Mollusca; class Bivalvia; order Lucinida; family Lucinidae; genus Rugalucina; species Rugalucina vietnamica. The sequence continues at coordinate 57,326,390 of OZ024873.1, forward strand.
TCAAAGTTTTGGTTTAAGTTTCACTGGTGGTGTATATCTCATGAACCAATGATCAGAAACCATTCATATTTTAACCATAGGTACCCTATAGGGTTTGCTTTGTTTCTGGTAGTTCGGACCTTGGGTCCATGCCCGGGGGTGGGGCTAGAGGTCAAAATCTAGGTCACCTTGAAAATGTGCTATTTACATAGTGTTTTTTTTCATCTCTAAGTTCATATCTTAACAAATACTTATAGGAATGTATTCCTGTTTGGATCATAGATACCCTTTAGGGTTGAATTAAATTACATGGCACCAAACTCTAGGGGTGGGGCTCGAGGTCAAAATCTAGGACACATAAAATACAGTAGTTACCAAGATTAATATTCTGTGTGTCTATATCTTGACAACCATGTATTAGAAAGCTTTCATGCTTACAACACAACATAGGTACCACATAAGGGCTAGGCCCACTGGTCCATGCATGGGGTGGGGGTGGGACCTGAGGTCAAGATCTAGGACTTATGTCCTAGATTTGGTATTCACGTCAGCTCTGTATACCACTCTAAAATAGATATGTCATTCTAAAACTACAGTTGCCCATGTTTGTATGTAAAGTACTTTGCACTGCTTATTTCTAAAATGTACTTGATAAGGGTGCTGTCTTTCGTTGGTGATGTGAGGTTCAGTGTCAGGGGTGAGCATGTGCCGGGTTGTTTAGGTAGGGGGTGGGGAAGGGGGCTTGGTGGTTTCTAAAATGTACTTGATAAGGGTACTGTTTTTCGTTGGTGATGTGATGTTCAGTGTCAGGGGTGAGCATGTGCCGGGTCGTTTAGGTAGGGGATAGGGAAGGGGCTTGGTGGCTACCAGCCGGGGGTATAGGTGCCTCTCAAGGCACTTTTTCTAGTTTAGTTGGTCTCCTTATTTTTTAGCTCACCTGAGCCGAAGGCTCACAAGCAGAGCTTATAGTATAGTAGTCGAGCCGGCGTCTGTCCGTGGGTGCGTGAGTCCGTCCACATTTTCAAACTTGAATATCTGTAAGACAACATGGCCAATCGTGACCAAATTTTATCTAAAGCATCATTGAGGAGGGGGAAAGGTTGTATTAGGTTTTGGGCCAGGTCGGATCAGAACTCTGGTTTCCATGGCGACGGATAGCTCCCATAGACTTACAATGGGAAAAACATATAAAAATCTTCTTCTCTGAAACCAAAAGGCCAAGAGCTTTCATATTTTGTGTGTAGCAATGTCTAGTGGTCCTCTTCATAAATCTTGCCTACCGTGCCCCTGGGGTCCATACGGGCCCCGCCCGGGGGGTGTCATGGGAAAAACATAAAAAATCTTCTTCTCCAAAACCACAAGGCCCAGAGCTTTCATATTTTGTTTGTAGCAATGTATAGTGGTCCTCTTTGTAAATCCTGCCAACCGTGCCCCTGGGGTCCATACGGGCCCCGCCCCGGGGGCGTCATGGGAAAAAACTTTAAAAAATCTTCATCTTCGAAACCACAAGGCCCAAAGCTTTCATATTTTGTGTGTAGCAATGTATAGTGGTCCTTTTTATAAATCCTGCCAACCGTGCCCCTGGGGTCCATACGGGCCCCGCCCCAGGGGGATCATGGGTAAAACATAAAAAAAATCTTTCATATTTTGTTTGTAGCAATGTATAGTGGTCCTCTTTATAAATCCTGCCAACCGTGCCCCTGGGGTCCATACAGGCCCCGCCTAGGACGTCATGGGAAAAACTTTAAAAAATCCTCTTCTCCGAAACCACAAGGCCCAAAGCTTTCATATTTTGTGTGTAGCAATGTAAAGTGGTCCTCTTTATAAATCCTGCTACAAATCCTGCCAACCATGCCCCTGGGGTCCATGCAGGCCCCACCCCAGGGGCATCATGGGAAAAACATGAAAAAATCTTCTCTGAAACCATATGGCCCAGAGCTTTCATCTGTTGTGTGGACCAATGTATAATACTCTCCTTTATAAATGCTGCCAACGGTGCCCCTGGGGTCCATACAGGCCATGCCCCAGGCATGTCATTATCTACCATAGAATATATGAAAAAATCTTCTCTGCAACAGCATGACACAAAGCTTGTATATTTGATATACAACATTGTCATGTGGAGCTCTACATAAATCCTGCCAATCTTGCCCCTGGGGTCAAATATGGACCCACCCCGGGGGGTCATTATAGGACCCTGACCTTGTTAGATGATTTTTTCAAGTGAACCAAAATGGCAGAAAAGAGGATACACAATCCAGACAAGAGCTCTTCTGCTGATGTAAGTAGGGTTTCAAGGTCACGTGACCAAGATGGCCACCATACCCACCATACCCATATATATGGTAAAAAACCCCAATTACTTTGTCCAGTGACTGTACTTGTTGACTCACAGGTGAGCGATCGTTGCTCTTGGGCTACTTGTTTGTTTGAAGTAGGCAGGGGTGATAAAGTTCCTGATTTATCAGGAATTCCTGATTTTGGACTCTCTTCTTGCAATTAAGCCTAGTGTCTGGGTTGGGATTATAAAATTTATTGTGCCAATTCCTGGGTTTTTAGTCTTACTTTTAACTGTAGACTTAAAAACAACTCAAATCCAAGGAGATTACTTTGATAGAAGGGGGTTTAGGTGTTCTGAAGGCCTAGACCACAGACTTATCCTGATTTGGAATAACCCTGAGTAGGGAGATCCAAGTGTCATTTCAAATAGGGAGATGTATACTATACATCTTAGATTATAGGGAAATTCTGAAATGCCATGCAGGGAGATTTTGTCAAAAATAGGGAGATCCTTCAGAAATAGGGAGCTTAATCACATGTAGACTAAACACAGCTGATGCTGATGTCTTATTTTCCCTTTTGCCCTCCTGAAAATTGTTTGGGGAAATGTTCTACATGGTTACATGTGAGCCACGTCATGAGAAAAGCCTAATTGGCTCCACATATAGTATCTTCTCTCGCTAAATACAAAAATTTCAAGCGTCTAGCCTTTTTTTGATACTTTACAGGCCGGTGTATGTCGAACTTTGTCGGAAACCTCGAAGACCGGTTTTCTCGCATCGCGGCTCATGTAATGCCTTCCAGTCTCTAATGTTCAACTTAATGTATGGTTTGAAATTTCGCAGACTTGATTTTGTCCTTTTAAGGTTTAAACACTGAGATTTTTTGACACTTTTGCAAGAATCGTCAGAGATTGCCTTCATTAGGAGCTCATTAACAACATTTTATGCAAACAAGTGAAATAATTGAATCAGACAGAATGCCTGACTGGCGTAAGTAAGAAGTCTTATTCTAAATTACTCTCAATTTACTGGAAGTCTCAAAATTAGGCAAGAGCTCTTAGGGGATGAAAAAAATTAAGGCTTAGTGTGTTGGGTTTGTCATTAATGAATCAGATAAAACTCAGGATGAGCAAACATGCTATTTATTTGAAACTTTGTAGACTAAAAGTTTACAAATTCTTCAATCACAAAGGCGATTCTGACCATGCCATGGACATTGTTACCGTATTTGTTCTAATTAGCGCACATGCTCCAATAAGCGCACACCCTGGTCATTTCTGAAAAGCATGTGCTTAAGCGCACACTGCTCGACTAACATATTGGTATTCTATACCAGTTTTACACATAAAAATCATATTTACCGCATTAAAACTTAACCTTAAACGATCAAACACTATTTTGCAAAGATAGGAACACTTACATGACATTATTGTTGGTATTTTTGACATTGTAATTTCAACAGTTTAAGTGTTCTTTTCATTCCTGGTGTGCGCTTATTAGAACGATATTTTGTTACCTTAACTTTGAGTTATTCTGAAAAGTTAAGCGCACTGTGCGCTAATTAGAACGAATACGGTATGTCCCTTTCAATGATTTTTCAATCTTGTTGGGATGGAGCCAACACTTTCTGCATGCATACTTAATGCTAATCCAAGCTTTATGTGTTACATTTCTTTATCAATGGTGGAACATGGTAGTAGCATAAGGATAACATGTCCATGGAATTTTTACCCCCTTATACCCCACTTTATATAGCAAAACTGGGATATGCAGGGGTTTACCTATTTTTAGCTCACCTTAGCCGTTAGGCTCACAAGGTGAGCTTATAGGATGGCCATGATCCGTCGTCCGTCCGTCCGTCGTCCGTCCGTCCACAATTTCAAAGATCTTCTTCTCTGAAACCGCTTGGCCAACCAAAGCCAAATTTTATATGAAGCATCTATAGGAAGGGGGAACCAATGTGTATATAAGAAATCCAGGTCACATGACCAAGATGGCCGCCATGCCCATATATGGTAAAAACCCTTCAAAAATCTTCTTCTCCAGAACCGGTGGACTGATTTCAACGAAACTTAGCATGAAGCATTGATGGCTCAAGCACTACAATGTGTATATAAATCATGACCCTGTGATGACCTTGACTTATTTTACGGCAAGGTCAACATAGGTCGCCAATGCATTTGAATGGGGAAAACTTTTAAAATGTCATTTAAAGTCATTTAAAGTGAAAGTCTTGCAGGAAATGGGCAGTAGGACTGAATATTAATGATTCTGAAAAAATTGGACCCCAGGGGCTCATATGCCCCCACCCCGGGGCAATATACATGTATATTACCATAATATTCAAACATCATCTCCTCTGAAACCGCTGGGCCAATCAAAGCCAAATTTTATGTGAAGCATCAATAGGAAGGGGTAATCAATGTGTATATAAATAATCCAGGTCACATGACCAAGATGGCCGCGATGCCCATATATGGTAAAAACCCTTCAAAAATCTTCTTCTCCAGAACAGGTGGATCGATTTCAAAGAAACTTGGCATGAAGCATCGATGGCTCAAGCACTACAAGGTGTATATAAATCATGACCCTGTGATGACCTTGACTAATTTTACGGCAAGGTCAACATAGGTCGCCAATGCATTTGAATGGGGAAAACTTTTAAAATGTCATTTAAAGTCATTTAAAGTGAAAGTCTTGCAGGAAATGGGCAGTAGGACTGAATATTAATGATTCTGAAAAAAATTGGACTCCAGGGGCTCATATGCTCCCACCCCGGGGCAATATACATGTATATTTCCATAATTATACCCCCGGCATTTATGCCGACGGGTATATAGTTTTCGCTTTTCCGTTCGTCTGTTCGTCCGTTCGTATGTTCGTTTGTTCGTTAGTTCGTTTCTTCGTTCGTAATTCCGGAACGTTCGTAGAATTTATGTCAAAGTTTTGGTTAAAGTTTCTCTAGAGGTGTATATCTCATGAACCAATGGTCAGAAACTATTCATATTTGGACCATAGGTACCCTATAGGGTTTGCTTTGTTTCCATGAGTTCGGACCCCAGGGTCCATGCCCGGGGGTGGGGCTGGAGGTCAAAATCTAGGTCACCTTTAAAATGTGCTGTTTACAATGTTAATGTTTCTTCTCTTAAGTTCATATCTTAACCTTTAGTATGCTGTAGGCGACTGCGGTCGACCGTGGAATACCTATCTGTGCCAACTAGAGGCGACTGCGGTCGACAAGAAAAACCGCTTTCAAATTTCCCGCACTTTTCGCCCACTGCCTACTTATGAATATTAATGAGCGATGCCCAGACAGTTGCGCATAAAACAACATGGCGGCTTGTGGTTTTGGGACCGATTTGTCGGCCGATTTTGATCGGATTTTCGTTATTTTTGCATTAGAAATGCATTTTCAGCGCTTTTTTCGCTGGTAAATGGAAAATTGGGTGCATTTACACCCGAAATATGACATCGTAACGGTACGTATGATGAATTTTTACGCTAGAAATCGGCGTAACAAAGACTTCCGAAACCGAAAGTAGATTTGTTTACTGCGTTTGTTGAATTTATTCAGCTGTTTTTATGGCTCAAAAATTAAGAAAACACGGAAAAAAATTGGAAAAAACGTCAGTGGGCTGCGATATCGATTTCACTATATTGCTCAGCATGCTAAAGGTTAACAAACAATCATAGGAATGTATTCTTATTTAGTTCATAGATACCCTTTAGGGTTTGCTTTCATATTCAATGTCACCAAATCCTAGTTACCGTCCCCAGGGGTGGGGCTAGAGGTCAAAATCTAGGACACATTTTTATATGATATATACCATGATAAACTTTCTGTAAGTCTGTTTTCTTGACATCCACTAAGTCTTGCCAGAGCGCATTCATACTTAGACCATAGGTACCATGTAAGAGTCAGACTCTAGGGTCTATGTGCGGGGGGGGGGGGGGGGGGGGGGGGGGGTACTCTAAGTACTCTATAAGGTTTGCCTTGTTTCTAATGACATTAGACACTAGGTTACATGCTGGGGGTGGGGCTAGAGGTCAAAATCTAGGACATCTTATTTTTTTTTTTTTTTTTATTTTTTTTTTTTTTTAAGAATGACATTCTAATTTTATTTCAATCTAGGACTGAGGACCTGACCCAAAATGTCCGCGCTTATGTCCTAGATTGGGTATACACGTCAGCTCTGTATACCGCTCTAAAATAGATATGTCATTCTAAAACTACACTTCCCCATGTTTGTATGTAAAGTACTTTACACTGCTTATTTCTAAAATGTACATGATGAGGGTGCTGTCTTTCGTTGGTGATGTGAGGTTCAATGTCAGAGGTGAGCATGTGCCGGGTTGTTTAGGTAGGGGGTAGGGAAGGGGGCTTGGTGGTTTCTAAAATGTACTTGATAAGGGTACTGTTTTTCGTTGGTGATGTGAGGTTCAATGTCAGGGGTGAGCATGTGCCGGATTGCTTAGGTAGGGGGTAGGGAAGGGGGCTTGGTGGCTATCAGCCGGGGGTATACGCGCCTCTCAAGGCACTTTTTCTAGTATTCAAACATCATCTTCTCGATAACCGCTGGGCCAATCAAAGCCAAATTTTATGTGAAGCATCAATAGGAAGGGGTAATCAATGTATATATAAATAATCCAGGTCACATGACCAAGATGGCCGCGATGCCCATATATGGTAAAAACCCTTCAAAAATCTTCTTCTCCAGAACAGGTGGATCGATTTCAAAGAAACTTGGCATGAAGCATCGATGGCTCAAGCACTACAATGTGTATATAAATCATGACCCTGTGATGACCCTGACTTATTTTACGGCAAGGTCAACATAGGTCGCCAATGCATTTGAATGGGGAAAACTTTTAAAATGTCATTTATAGTCATTGTAAGTGAAAGTCTTGCAGGAAATGGGCAGTAGGACTGAATATTAATGATTCTGAAAAAAATTGGACCCCAGGGGCTCATATGCCCCTACCCCGGGGCAATATACATGTATATTACCATAATATTCAAACATCATCTCCTCTGAAACCGCTTGGCCAATCAAAGCCAAATTTTGTGTGAAGCATAAATATGAAGGGGTAATCAATGTGTATATAAATAATCCAGGTCACATGACCAAGATGGCCGCGATGCCCATATATGGTAAAAACCCTTCAAAAATCTTCTTCTCCAGAACAGGTGGATCGATTTCAAAGAAACTTGGCATGAAGCATCGATGGCTGAAGTACTACAATGTGCATATAAATCATGACCCTGTGATGACCTTGACCTTTTTTACGGCAAGGTCAACATAGGTCGCCAATGCATTTGAATAGGGAAAACTTTTAATATGTCATTTAAAGTGAAAGTCTTGCAGGAAATGGGCAGTCGGACTGAATATTAATGATTCTGAAAAAAATTGGACCCCAGGGGCTCATCTGCCCCCACCCCGGGGCAATATACATGTATATTACCATAATATTCAAACATCTTCTCCTCTGAAACCCTTGGACTAGAAATCATTCATACTTGCCCCATAAGTACTCTATAAGGTTTGCCTTGTTTCTAATGACATTAGACACTAGGTTACATGCTGGGGGTGGGGCTAGAGGTCAAAATCTAGGACATCTTATTTTTTTTTTTTTTTTTTTTTTTTTTTAAGAATGACATTCTAATTTTATTTCAATCTAGGACTGAGGAACTGACCCAAAATGTCCACGCTTATGTCCTAGATTGGGTATACACGTCAGCTCTGTATACCGCTCTAAAATAGATATGTCATTCTAAAACTACACTTCCCCATGTTTGTATGTAAAGTACTTTACACTGCTTATTTCTAAAATGTACATGATGAGGGTGCTGTCTTTCGTTGGTGATGTGAGGTTCAATGTCAGAGGTGAGCATGTGCCGGGTTGTTTAGGTAGGGGGTAGGGAAGGGGGCTTGGTGGTTTCTAAAATGTACTTGATAAGGGTACTGTTTTTCGTTGGTGATGTGAGGTTCAATGTCAGGGGTGAGCATGTGCCGGATTGCTTAGGTAGGGGGTAGGGAAGGGGGCTTGGTGGCTATCAGCCGGGGGTATACGCGCCTCTCAAGGCACTTTTTCTAGTATTCAAACATCATCTTCTCGATAACCGCTGGGCCAATCAAAGCCAAATTTTATGTGAAGCATCAATAGGAAGGGGTAATCAATGTATATATAAATAATCCAGGTCACATGACCAAGATGGCCGCGATGCCCATATATGGTAAAAACCCTTCAAAAATCTTCTTCTCCAGAACAGGTGGATCGATTTCAAAGAAACTTGGCATGAAGCATCGATGGCTCAAGCACTACAATGTGTATATAAATCATGACCCTGTGATGACCCTGACTTATTTTACGGCAAGGTCAACATAGGTCGCCAATGCATTTGAATGGGGAAAACTTTTAAAATGTCATTTATAGTCATTGTAAGTGAAAGTCTTGCAGGAAATGGGCAGTAGGACTGAATATTAATGATTCTGAAAAAAATTGGACCCCAGGGGCTTATATGCCCCTACCCCGGGGCAATATACATGTATATTACCATAATATTCAAACATCATCTCCTCTGAAACCGCTTGGCCAATCAAAGCCAAATTTTGTGTGAAGCATAAATATGAGGGGGTAATCAATGTGTATATAAATAATCCAGGTCACATGACCAAGATGGCCGCGATGCCCATATATGGTAAAAACCCTTCAAAAATCTTCTCCAGAACAGGTGGATCGATTTCAAAGAAACTTGGCATGAAGCATCGATGGCTGAAGTACTACAATGTGCATATAAATCATGACCCTGTGATGACCTTGACCTTTTTTACGGCAAGGTCAACATAGGTCGCCAATGCATTTGAATAGGGAAAACTTTTAAAATGTCATTTAAAGTGAAAGTCTTGCAGGAAATGGGCAGTCGGACTGAATATTAATGATTCTGAAAAAAATTGGACCCCAGGGGCTCATCTGCCCCCACCCCGGGGCAATATACATGTATATTACCATAATATTCAAACATCTTCTCCTCTGAAACCCTTGGCGAATTGAAGCCAAATTTTATGTGAAGCATCTATAGGATGGGGGAACCAATGTGTATATTAATAATCTAAGTCACATGACCAAGATGGCCACCATGCCCATATATGGTAAAAACCCTTCAAATATCTTCTTCTCTGAAACCAATAGATTGATTTTAATGAAACTTGGCGTGAAGCATCCATGGACAGAATATTGATTATTCTGAAAAAAGAAAACGGCCCAAGGGCTTCATCTACCCCTGCACTGGGGTTAAATACCATAATATTCAAACATGTTTATTGGTATATGCAGCAGACTCAGGTGAGCGTTTACAGGACCATTGGTCCTCTGGTTCTTATTTTTGCTCCAAAACATAGATTGTGGGTACTGGTTAGAATCGCCTCGGCGAGGGGATTCTAACGTGTACCCATAATCTATGTTTTGAGCAAAAATGAGAAAAATATCATTGAAAATTTTTCACTTTTTACAACTTGGGAAAATTCTGTATATTACATTGGCGTGTTTTCGTAATGGATTCATTCTTCAAACTCTCGCTGTCGGGATTGCGATGGCCTGGTGGTAGGGCATTGGACTATGAATCAAGAGGTACCGGTTTGATCCCACTCTGGGCGCGATGCTGTGTCCTTGAGCAAGACACATGAACTCCCCATAGTGCTGGCCAATACACAGGAAGCAATGGCTTATGTCATGGTTCTGTGTAAACCCATAGTTCTGTGTAATGGGATCTCGTACAGGAAACATATACATTTACATTAAGTCCTAGAAAATATGCTGCTGAAAAACATTCTGCTGGCTATTGACACACTTTAAAGCAATATCAATAAGACATTAGAATGTGTCATTTAATTATCTTTGTTGATGTATTCCCATTAGGACTGTCAAAACTACAATTCATTACTCCGGGTCTACAATTTATTTCTCGGTCAATTTCCGCAATATTGTATCATGAAGACAAACATCCGGATATGGCATAACAAACATAACAAACCTAGATATTTTGCTGTTGATCAGCATTTTGGAAATGTGGATAAAATTTTTTTGCAAAGTCTGTACCACAATATAAGCATTGGGCGTAAGGGGAAGTAATCCATAAGTGTGAAATTGCCATGCAAGTCAAATGCATAGTATGTCGTTTAAATTGTAATCCAGGTTTTTAAAGCTTAATTACTGGTGTGGGAAGCAACCTTTAAACATTTCAAAGACTCTAATGGTTGTTTTATTTACACAGCTTTTTCATCCTTAAAAGCATGCAATGTTTCATCAATGAAAGGTTTGAAGTTTTCATCTAAAAGAATTAATATATCACTGTGTTGAATGAAAAGCATTACTTTGATTCGAAATGAATCTCTGAGTAGGAATGAAATAATTCAGGTTTTGTCAGTTCTGTATGTGACATTTCCCTGATTTTCTTTACACATGGCACATTGATCTCTTCTTATCAAAACCTTTTTAGAAAATTGCATTTGACAAAGGCGCAGATCAGCTAAGCTTCTTTTATTATAGCCTCTTTAGCTCACCTGAGCTGAAGACTCACAGATGAGCTTATAGGATAGGCAGGCATCCGGAGTCTGTCGCATCTTCATCGTCGTCGTCCGCCATTTTCAAAGATCTTCTTCTCTGAAACCGCTTGGTCAATCGAAGCCAAGTTTGACATGAATCATTTATAGCAAGGGGGAACCAATGTGATTATAAATAATCCAGGTCACATGACCAAGATGGCCACAATGCCCATAGAAGAACCGCTAGACAGATTTCAACGAAACTTAGCTTGTAGCATCTGGGACTAGAGTCCCAAAATACATGTTTATTGCCATAATATCCAAAGATCTACTTCTCTGAAACCGCTTGGCCAATCAAAGTCAAATTAAACATAGATCTATACAAAGTGGGAATCAATATGTTTATAAATAATCCAGGTGACTGGTCACATGACATAGAGGGCCTCCAAGCCTGTATATGGTAAAAACACTTAAAAAATCTTCTTCTCCACAACAGATTTCAAGGAAACTTGGCTTGTAGCATCAGGGAGTAGAGTATGACAGTGTGATTATAAACCATGACCCTGTGATGACCTTGACCTATTATAGGGCAAGGTTAACTTGGATTGCCCATGCATTTGAATGGGAGAAAACTGTTAAAATGTCATCTGAAGGGTAAAACGTATAGGAAATTGGCAAATGGACAGAATAATGATTATTCCGGAAAAAATGGCCCCATGGCTTCATCTGCCCCTTTACTGGACTATATACCATAATATTCAAACATGTTTATTGGTAAATATAGTAGAACTCAGGTGAGTGTTTACAGGACCATTGGTCCTCTGGTTTAAATCAACATTTCAACGATCTCATCATTAGCATGTGTGAAGAGCCTAACGACAGAGGTGATCATCTGACCATCATGGTATTCTCAACCTCACTAAACTGCATTCCTTCCAGAGTAGGTCATTGTGGTTTATATTTCATGACCCTGTCACTGTCCCACATTTGTTTATTGAAACCTATCCTGGCAATCCAGAACAAATTAGGCTGCTTTTTGTCTAGCTCTTAAAAGAACAATAGCAATAATTGAAATAAATGGCATTTCAATCTAAATGACTGCTCCAGACAGCTGAGGTTGATTTGACATTTTTTTCTGTTTATGGATTTTTACTTAAGATAATAAGGATTGTTCTGATGCTAAAAATGTCTATATCAGAACCATGTCAAGAGAATTAACCATGCATGTCCACATATGAGCCGCGACACGAGAAAACTGGTCTTCGGGGTTTCCGACCAGGTCTGACACAAACTGGCCTGTACAGTCACAGAAGCAGGCTAGAAGTTTGAAATTTCGGATTTACGAAGAAGTGAAATTTTACTATCTGTGTAGCGAAAACAAAGGCGCTGAACTGCGGAGCTGATCTGCGCCTTTGTTTTCGCATAGGCAAAAATCCGGTTTTCTCATGACGCGGCTCATATCAGAACCATGTCAAGAGAATTAAGCATGCATGTCCACATATTAATAGGGGGTGATTGTGCCAGAGTGTTTAATCATGTGATCTATGTCACACCATATTAACGGCAATCACCAGCAACCAATTTGATGAACAAAACATAGTTCTAGATGGCCGAAAAAGCATTTTGGATTGCCAAAATGACAATTGTAGAACGTAAATTGAACATTCTCAATTGCCAACATGTGATTTTTTGGCAATCTAGAATGCCTTTTTATGGCAGCCGGGAACGTATAAAATCACGTTCCGCATTACCGCTAATTCAGTGTGATGTGGGGATACAAACCTTGCTGGATAGGCTAATTGTCCTCCTAGGAGTTTCAAGATTTCCTTTATAAGCAGTTACACTGATATTGTGAGTGAGCGCAATGGCTCAGTGGTAGAGCGTCGGACACCACTGCAGGAGCAATAAGTATGAGGTTTGAAACCTACAATCACAGTGTTATGTCCTTCAGCTAGACACCTTACTGCTCATAGTGCTGTTGAAGTTTCCAGGAAGCAATGGCTCTATCTTGACATTACTTAAACATTGAGGACTGGGATGTTCAGCATCTACTCAAACAAATGAGCCATGACTCAAGAAAACAGGTCTTCAGAGTTTCTGACCAGGTCTTAGAAGGCTAGTACAATCACATAAGGTTAAAATTTCCGCTTTAAGAAGAGGAAAAATTGTGCTATCCATTAAGCGAAAACAAAGAATGACTTTGTTTTCGCATAGGCAAAAACTAATGATATGACCCTCACCACGAGAAAATCAGATTTTTGCCTATGCGAAAACAAAGACACAGATCAGCTTCCCAGTGACTGCGAAGCATGATCAGCGCCTTTGTTTTTGCTACATCGATAGTACAATTCCTTTACTGTCTAAAACCAAAATTTCAAGCTGCTAGCCATCTTCTGTAGGTCCACAGGCTGATTTGTGTTAGTCCTGGTCGGAAACCCCGAAGACCGGTTTTCTCACGTCACGTCTCATATTATTCTCTTCTTTTTCAGGTGTAGGAGCATTGTTGGAGCCCACCAATCTGATGAAGATGAAGGGATCCCTCCTTGGCCAGTCAGCCCCTTCTCTTACAGCAGGGCCGATAGGGGTAAGTAGTTTGCCTGCTCCGAACATCATTATAAATTATATAGGTCTATGTGAACAACCACATTTGCTCAGTATGTAGAATGCCAAAGTAAGTCTAGAATATAAGACTCTTATATGGGGTTCTGTTGTAGATGGAAGTTTCCAACCCAAGGGATGACCGTGCTGAGCGGAACCGAGGCTCCGCCGAGGTTCCGCTCAGCACGGTCATCCCGAGGGTTGGAAACTTCCATCTAGAGCAGAACACCATATTAGATTCTTTTTCTTGCACAACAACCCCCAAAATCTGGTTTATTTCAAGGTTTTGCGTATTTTTTTTTAGCCTGGGTGAGAACACCTGGGTGAGATGCAATTTTATCACCCTGGTAAAAAGTGTGGCAATTTCTGTCTGGTGTGCAAGAATAACAAATCTGCTGATGATGAAGGGATCCCTTCAATGACAGTCCACCCCTTCTCTCACAGGAGGGTTGATAGGGGTAAGTGGTCTACTTGGAGCATTGTAGCTCCATTAGTGGCTAACAAGGGTAGATCAATAGAATGTCGATGTAAAAATGGAATTGTATATCTGATGAAGATGAAGATCCCTTTTGGGACAGTCAGCTCCTTCTTTTACAGCAGGACTCAGATAGGGGTTGGTAGTGTGCAAAGGGCGTCATGTTGTCAGATGCACTGAGTCACTGACTGGTCACGATAGTTCAGTTGGTAGAAAACACTGAAAGAATATGAAGGGATTTCTCCAAGGCCAGTCATATAATAGGGCCAATTATAAAGGTTAAGTGTGTTGAGCAGGCGGAAGGAACTGTCACTCACACTGACTTCAGGCAAAAGACAGAAAGAATACCACACAAGTCAAACAAACACTATAAGGGAGAGGGGTGGTGCTACCTTGTGTATGACAATCCATGGATATTGAATGCTGTAGAACTTAGTAGAAGAAAAACTGCAGATAGCTATAGCTTTATAAGCACAATCGACAGCAACAAGTTCCAATATCACTAGCTGACCATGGGAGAAAACTTGTCTGAAATAGAGTATTTGTGTAAGATATATTTGCCTCCCCTTTATTAAAGCAGTCGTGATACAAGAGAAATAATAAATGGATGTTATTGTTATACATCCTTGAGTTACATTAGATCAGCCGCATCATAAGAAAACCAGATTTTTGCCTATGCGAAAACAAAGGCGCAGATCAGCTTCGCAGTAACTGCGAAGCTGATCAGCACCTTTGTTTTCTCTACACGGATAGTACAATTTTTGTCTTCTTAAATTCGAAATTTCAAGGGTCTAGCTGCTTCTGTGACTATACAGGTCGGTTTGTGTCAGACCTGGTCGGAAACCCCGAAGACCGTTTTTTTCACGTCACGGCTCAGATGTGATGCTGCACTCCGCACCTTCTCAGTCTATCAGTATGAGGGATGCCAACATTTTTAGCTATACAGTTAGTCCATTGCAAGGAATCTGTGACCAGACTAGGCAGTATGACGTTTTAAGCTTAGACCTCAGCTGGTATAGGGGAAACAACTTGTTTGGCATGAAATATAATGTTATTAAGGGAATTATCTCCCTCTCATTTGTAGATTAGTTGTGTCGGTGTGACCAAACCATCAGTACAGTGAAGATGGTACACTTTGACTTGTGTGCATCTTTGCTGCACACTGAATAGACCTTGTTTTGTATGGACAGTAAAGACTAGGATCATATTCCCAGTCTTTTCAAGGTTATTGGTTTATCTGTTGGGAGAAAGGTTTCAAGAAGATTCTTTACTGTTGAAGAAAAGTCTCTAATTTTCTCATCGCATTGAAGGTGATGTCTTATTTTCTCAGTCGTTCTACTGTGTCATAGAATAATCATTGCTTCATACTTGTGTCAGAGAAAAATATGAGCCGCGTCATGAGAAAACCAACATTTTGCATATGTGAAAACAAAGGCGCAGATCAGCTTCGCAGTAACTGCGATGATCAAGGCCTCTGTATTCACTACATGGATAGTACATTGCCTCTACTTTCTATATTCAAAATTTCTGTGCTTGTACAGCTTAGTTTGTGTCGGACCTGTTCGGAAACCCAAATTGTTGGTTTTCTCATGACAAGGCTCAAATTTTATATTCTTGGAAATTATAAAGGATGGGCTTTGTGAACAAATGAAATGAGAAACTGATCAATGAACATTTAAGCCTGGCGTCCCTTTTATGGGACATAGGCAAACAGAATAGCCCCAGATGTGACGCCCCAAAACGCGTCGTCCCATCTAGGTCTATTCTGTTTGCTTAGAGAATTTTCATCGAAAAATGAGATAAAAAAAAAAATACACCTAACCCCCCTAGAAATGAAAATGGACTCACCCACTTAATAATGATGGGAAAATCCATTCGTCAAATATGGGTTATGACCTAATGAAACTGTTGTCTTAGAATAGTCTTACAAAGCCCACAGTTATTGAAATTTGTAAAACGTTTAGAAGTCACGAGACTTTCATGAAATTTGAAGATCTGATTTCATGGTTTGTTGTTTTGTATTAAAGCATGCATTTGGAACTGCATGTGAATAACTTGAGGGCACTGATCAGCCATCACATTTTCAGTTCATTTCATTGAAAAAAGAAAAAAAAATGTGCCATCGCATGAGAAAATGAACAATTTTGGTTTCCGAGTCCGACACAAACTGGCCTGTACAGAAGCAGGCTAGAAGAAGCTTGAAATTTTGTATTTAAGAAGAAGAGATATTGTACTATCTGTGTGGCAAAAACAAAGACCATGATCGGTTGTGCAGTTTCTTCACAACTGCGCAATCTACGTCATTCTTTGTTTTCTTATACTCATATAAGCTTTCAATAGTTTTATTCTCACTGCTGGTAGATGCAGTAAAGTGCTACTGTGGCGATGAAGAATAGATTTTCTGTCATATTTGTGCAGCTTCATAACAGAAACTGTCAACTTATATAGCCAGCACAACAAAACATGTCAGCAGAAGTCTTTTTGAGCTCCCATATTTACTCAGAACTATTTAGCTTCCACTGCAGACACGCGAGCAGAGACTGGATTCTTAGTCGCATGTGCGTTATAAGTGAGTCGTGTTATACAAATCTACGGAGTCGGACCAGGCAGGTCGCAGTTTCTGTAGTTTTTGGTGGGTGGGGAAAAGCGCCTATACGGCGTGTTTATTGGCTTAACCGAGCAAATTGGCGGTTTTTTGCGGAGTCCTTTTAAAATGGAATAAACAAAAGTGAAACCTTGCGTGTTCCGACATTTTAATTCGTTAAAATCGATCTACAACGATAAAATTTGTTTATTTACAACGTATGATTGACTGTGAAAAGCGTCCATGACACCGCGCTTATGTTGCTGTTGTTGTTGTATCGTATAGTATTTGACTTATTGGCGCACCCGGATATTTAACGCGGACAAGTTTTTGCCGATACCGTATTTATAATTATTTTAATTTGCCGTTCTTGATCGAGAAAGTAGAAATGCATTTTCTGATCGGATAAAATTATACAAGATTTAGGTGTCCCAATGCTTAGACAATCTTTGGTTTGCGTCGCCGTCGAAAATGAGCAACGTTGCATAACAGGTGTCATCAATAGCCTACAGCAACCTGTGTTTACGGTCTCGTTATGGTCTATCGATAATCCCCTAGCGCGTTTGGCTTATTTTCACAACTTTTATTGCTAACCTTAAGAAAATAATGTGTCATTCACGCTTCGCGAGCGGTGGATTGTGTCAGTCTAAAAATTACTGAAATGGCAATTATCACTAGTGAATATACACGCAGCCGACACGGTTCGTAAGCACATTATGCTTTCTATTAGAAAACGCAATCTTTCAGTTTTAAATGTGCAAAAGATAAGTAACATTGATTGTTCTCATCGTACCATAAAGAGAAACTGTAAGAAAATCTCACCTTGGCAAACGCCTGTGTTTTTTTTCTCTCGAGTACCATAAAGAGAAACTGAAAGAAAACTGAACCTTGCCGAATTCCCTGCAAACGATCTTTTTAACACTGAATTCATCCGCACATAAATGCCTTTAACTGTAATACAATAAAGGAATATATAAGGGTAAAACGTCGCCTTTGCGTCGCCATGATTTTTTTTTTTTTCAAAAGTGGTGGGCAAAATTTTGGGATCCAAGGTGCCCTCGCGTTATATCCAACACCGCGTTAATTCAAGGGGCAGTATACAGGGTCTGTCCTGTACTGGGAAAAAGTAAAAAATGTCTCATACCCGGGAGGTGTTCCCATTGCCGATAACATAATTACCGGCACAGTACTGGCTTATTTACGCGTGGCCCAAATGACCCGGAAAGAAAGAAGATACTAAAAGACAAACTTCGGGTTGATCCAGATTTCGTAGTTGAAAGGCGAAAGGCATTTAAAAACTAACTTTATGTACATGTATCTGTAAGGTTATATTCCGTTAAACGATCTTTTACAGTTGAGTCTCCTGGAGTTTCATGGCTCATCGACTTGTGCATGTCATAGTTTCGTGTCTCAAAACTAATGCATGAAAGTTTACAATGGTTTGTTAGTGTAATTTTGTCAATAAACTTCATTATATATGCCAAATATGTAAAATATCATAGATTGAACTGAACAGACGGAGAAAGTTTAAGTAAAGCATACATTGTCATGCCAGTCATTGTTGGGCAACTTTTTCAACTAAACCCTTTAATAGTGATTGGACCTCAGTCTGTTGCTGTAGCTCTAGAATCTGAAGACTAAAATGGCCTAATGGGCCAATTACAAAAAATGTTTCATTGCCAACAGTATATACCCTGATAAGACATCTCCTACAGATAATATTGAAATACTAGTATATCTGTGCACTGATATACCTTGTTCTTTAGTTACCCATACAATTTTCAATTTTTTCCCTAGAAGTGGAGACTGGGGTAGGAGGGAGGAGATAAATATCAATAGACAAAATGGCAAAACATCGGTCTATAACAGTCACATGGCAGTTTATTTTTTTGTCTTTTCCGCAGCTTGTTTAAACATTTCAGTGTGTTGCTTGTGACATATTTTCAAATAAATCAACATTCTGAGTCAATAACTATACTTACATACAAGTATTAGTAATTAATTTCTTGGAAACCTCAATATTGTAAGTCTAATAAATATTGTAGCAGTATGAAACACAAATTCTTTGACCATGCTCTTTGTCTATTTCTTTTATGGAGAAAAAGTATTGTTTTATTTTTTTCTGAGAAAAAAAAAAAGAAAAAAAGAATGAACAATTAACTATCACGTCACAGCTTGGGTAATAACCAGTACTGTTGGGAGTAAATGTCTCTTGCTTGAGGACACAGCCCGGTGCCAGTCGGGCTCAACCTCCAACCTCTCAATCAAGCGTCTGACACACTAACTGACGCAGCCTTCGCATGAGAAAACCAACAATCTGGGTTTCCGACCAGTTCAGACACAAACTGGTCTGTGCAGTGACAGAAATCAGCTAGAAGCTTGAGATTTCAGATTTAAGAAGAAGAATAATTTTACTATCCTTGTAGCGAAAACAAAGATGCTGATCAGCTGTGCAGTTACTGTACAGCTGATCTGCATCTTTGTTTTCGCATATGCAGATTGTTGGTTCTCCCATGCAGCTGCTCAACCAATAGTCTACCGTGCAAGTAAGATGATGTGCCAGTCATCTCAAGAGCTTGCATGTTTGTCCTTCTAGCTTCAGTTGTCAGATCAATAGTAACTAATTATTGAATAGCATGTAGATCACAATCAGTATTGAGCCTTGTCATTGGAAAACCTGGATTTGGGATTTCTGTCGAAGCCCGTTATTTAGTTAGAAGCTTGAAATGTCTGCAAAAAGAAGACAGCCAAAAATGAATTTGATGTAACCATGCAGCAAATAATATGCTTAATTTATGACACATTTCATTGCCATTTCGAAGGGTCTCCGATTAAACTGACAGGGTGAGATAGCTCTGTTGATAGCATGTCCGATTCCTACTGAAGCAGACTGGTAATCGATCTTCTCAAGTTTGTAGTTCTTTAGCTCTGTACATTGTGGACAGTGTAACTGTAATATCACACTGTATTAGCGGCAATGTGTAATGTGTGATTTTATACAAAATTGCATTGCCGACTGCCAAAAAAGGCCTTTTAGATTGCCAAAAAAGCATGTGTTGGCAATCAAGAACATTCAATTTCCATTCTACGATCATTATTTTGGCAATCCAAAACACCTTTTCTGGCAATCTAGAACTTATTGGTTGTTCACGATTTTCACTTATACGGTGTGAATATGCTGGGTGCTGGGCGAAACTTTGGGTTTAAGTAGAGGAGGAATTGTACTGTCCGTGTGGCGAAAACAAAGGCGCGGATCAGCTGTGCAGTTACTGCACAGCTGATCTGCACCTTTGTTTTTGCATAGGCAAAAATCCAGTTTTCTCATAACGCGGCTCTAATGGCAGTGTTGACTGAATTGACCTTGTTAGTAAATTCTGTCATTGAATCTGCCTCTGGTGATTTCTCAGCATCTCACTGGAGCTTCCCTTAATGCAATTTACCAAGATTTCCGTTTGTATAAATGGTCATTTTCGTGACAATTGGATATAATTGTGTCCTTATCGAGAGATCATGAAAGAACCTGCTTTGGTGTGTGCAAAAAGCAAAAGCATCAACCATGTAGCTAATCAATCTCTGTTTTGCTAAAGCTTGATTTTTCAAAACTTAAAAAACTTTTAGTTGTATAGCTGAGATGGTATCGGAAAACTTAAGGATATGTTTTTTTCCATGACATTGCTGTATATAGATAAATTATTGACCAATGTAGCTTCACCCGATATGCAAATTGCCTTGATTATTTGGTAGTCATGTCTTATGCCGTACATGGCATGTCGATATCTTCATGATGTTCTTCTGTCATGTCTATTTGCAATAAACGTGTGTTTTCATGGTCATAAAATCTTATGATACACAGATGAAAACCGGCAGCTTTTCTATCTCTCATCATGAAAACATGTCCGTGTAATGTATACCCCCTTGAACCCCACTTTTATATAACAAAACGGGGGTACGCAGGGGTATACCTATTTTTTCTTATTTTTGCTCCAAAACATAGATTGTGGGTACTCGTTAGAACTGCCTCGGCGAGGCGGTTCTAACGTATACCCACAATCTATGTTTTGAGCAAAATAAGAAAAATATCAAAAATTTTCTACCGAAATTTTTCATTTTTTACACATTTAAAAATCTCTGTATATTGCATGGGCATGTTTTCGTAATGTATATCTGACTGTCAGACCAAGCCACTGATATTTCCACTTTGTTGTCATAAGAGTTGTTCTGTTTTCAAAAGTGAACTGCTATTTTTTATCTGGGAAATTTGTTGGGCCTATAGAAGTGTCATATAAGCGACAACTGTCCATACACCATCTTTCAGAAACTGCCTTTTTCAAAATCTCACTTTTCTGAAAGACCTCAAGAAAAATATGATAGTCTCATCTTTTTGCATTCTACAAGTCATAAAAAATGCTGCAAAAATTTTGAAAATCAGTTCACAAATAAAGCTTTTATGCAAGAAATTAATCTTTGAATAAGCTATTCTATTGTGAAAATGTAATTAAAGGCCTCGTCACACATAAGCGAAAATCTCTCGACGAGTATTTGCGTGTAATTGCGAAAAATAAATTTGTTTGTTTGAATTACTGCTTGATGTCCCACTCAACAGCTACGGTCATGTCAGGATGTTAGCTGTTGAAAGCGATGTAAAGCAATAAATCAAACAATAAACAATTACTTTTTACGATAAAACGCAAGTCTGCACAAGCCTGCGCAAGTCTATGACGAGGGACTTTCGCTTATGTGTGACGAGTCCTTAAGCAAGGGAAAAAACTATTTTCCCAGAAAAAAATCTTAATTAATTATTTTTCATTAAAAATGCACCAAACAAAACAAAATTGTATACATAGCTGAGCTAACTCCAAACTCTTAAGATTGGTCAATTTTGAGGTGTTAGGTTACCTCCCTTGCACAAGCAAATGTCCTATCTAAGTTTTTCTGGCATAAAATTTTTATTAGTGAACCAATTTTCAAACTTTTTGCAGCACTTTTTAAGACTTTTGCAGTGCAAGAGTTGGTGTTATCATATTTTTCTTGGAGTGTTTCAGAAAAGGGTGATTTTGAAAAAGGCAGTTTCTGAAAGATGTTGTTACGACAGTAAAATTTTGCCACTGAGCTTACAAGTCGGACCTTTGCCTAAAAATTGCTTGTACACATAATCATGCGAATTTTAGACCTCTTCAACATGCTTTTGCAAAGATTTGTAGAGTTACACTTGCAAAGTTAGAGTATGAGCGAATGTGAAAGCCCTAAATGACCATTTTTCAGTCAGTCCACGTTAAACTGTCAGCGTACACTCTCCTATTTCCGAGAAGCTGTGACATACTAATAGCTTCGCGATTTATGTGTAGCGTTCTGTAAAAATGGGTTTCAGCCTTTTAGATAGACAGCTTTGATGGAGAGACTCAAATACGTGTTGCATCGGATCAGTAGAAACTATGTGGAAAACATAAGACAAATTAGGTTTTTATTTTTTTCAAAACGAGATGGAAAATTGTACAAGAGACATACAAGTAATCCATGATGGGCTTGAACAATGAAATAATCAACATTAGAAAAATGGGGTTAAGCTCTTAAATGTCTTGGCGTAATATCTAGTCCATTTCCTAGCTGCCTGTCAAATTGGCCACATGCCGTCAATTCCACTTACAATAACAGACTTTTTTCAGAGAAAATTGCTCTACTTGGCAATGTATAGCTTTATTTTTTGTCGTCATTTTGGTTGGTACTAATAGGTTGATGTTCTTCTTGGCAGAATCTTGACTCTGTTGTCAGTTTGGTGTTAGGTTGATTAGGCATTACGAAAATTTGCCCATAAAATATACAGAGATTTTTTTTCAGCTTTCAAAGTTGAAAAATCAAACATTTCACAGCGAAAGTGGCACAGTCATGACATCAGGAAAACATGTCCATGTAATATATACCCCCTTATACCCCACTTTTATATAGCAAAACTGGGGTATGCAGGGGTATACCTAATATTCTTATTTTTGCTCCAAAACATAGATTGTGGGTACTCGTTAGAACCGCCTGGGCGAGGCGGTTCTAACGTGTACCCACAATCTATGTTTTGAGCAAAAATAAGAAAAATATCAAAAATTTTCAATTTTTACAGCTTCAGAAAATCCTATATATATTGCATGGGCATGTTTTCGTAATGACTTGTTTTGTAGACTGAATGTTGTCATTTGAACAAAACCTGTTTTCTCAGGCTTCAGCATTGTCATGTGGTGCCCTTGATCTGCATATAGATTTGCAATTGTTACATTTTTCCTTCATTAGGCATCTGAATATCTGCTTTTTCCAAGCTAATGAATTTCAGTTTGATGACTGATAATGACGCCAACTTCATGGGAGAACCTGCTTGTAGCTTATGAATAATGAAAACTATTAGGTGCAGATCAGATCAGCTGCATGGCAAGCCGGCAGCTGATCAGTGCCTTTCCTGTCACTAAAATTGTACAATACTTGTAAATAGGTAAACATGCAGGCTGGTGGTGGAATCCTCAGATCATTGAGCAACACTGTGGCATCTCCCTAGAGATGACACGATAATTCTGTAAAGCTGAGAAAAATCTTGATCATCTTGTTTCTGTGCACAATAGATGACATTATTTTCCGTGAGACAATTCTCACACGTAAGCGTAAATGAGTAAATTAACCTCTAATCTAAGTTTTCTCTTGGTTTCAATCTTTTTTGAAGTATATATTATATCAATGTGACCTATATTTCATAGCCCAGTGAGTTTACCATATTGTTTAGTCCAAGATCGGTCTATATAATTATAGGTCACTGTGACCTATATTTTGGAAAAATGATTTTGCCTTACAGCATCCCAGCCCTGGGATATATTTGGGTAACGATTTGGGTTAATTGGTCCCACGGACAATACTAGATGCAGTAGAGCTATACTGCATTTGGGCTGCGACGCGAGGCCTGTGCAGCTACAGAAGATGGCTAGAAGCCTGAAATGTCGGATTTAGAAAGAGGAGAATTCTGCTATCCGTGTAGCGAAAACAAAGGCACTGATCAGCTGTGCAGTTACTGCACAGCTGATCTGCGCTTTTGTTTTCGCATAGGCAAAAATCTTGTTTTCTCATAACGCTGCTCATTTGTGACAACCTTCATATTTTAATATGCATTTGTGGAATACAGGCTTTTTCATGTTGCAGTTCATTTAATGGGACTTTGCAGACATTTGACCTGTCCTGGCTATTGTCCAGCCAAAGTCATTAAGCTTAACAGGAGAATTAATAAATTGCACAGGATAATGATCTTTGACTACCATAATTTGTCCTTCACAACTTAAAACATTAATTATTGTAAAAGCAAGCCTACATTATAGAGAAGGCAATCACAGAACATACAATTCTGTTCACTAAACCTAGAATCATGAAGCTTACAGAGGCATTAAATTGTGATCGGCAAGTGAAATCATTCACACTTATCACAAATATCACTTTTTAAAATAAAATCTCTGTACAGGTATACTGCATAGACAAGTTTTCGTGATGTAAATTACGACACAACAGGCCTCATAGTTAAAATAAAATCCAGATATTGTTATTAGAACTACACGTTTAGAATCCTTATCGTAACATGTTAGATTGTTTGTATGTAGTATATGTTGTTTCTATGTATTGTATATGTGAATCGGAATAAAGTGAAAGGAACAGTTAAAAAAAAAAAAAAAAAAAAAGAAAGAAAAAAAAAAAATCATTCACACTTTTTGTTACCTCTTGTCATATATCTGAAACCTCTTCCCAATGACTGAAAACTTTTTAAACCCCCTTGCTGAGGACTGAAACCTCTTTCTTTTTAAACCTTTTGGGGGTGACTGAAACCTCTTCCCAATGACTGAAATCTTTTTAAACCTCTTGCTTATGACAGAAACATCTTCCCAAGGATTTAAAAAATTTTTTAAACCTCTTGCGGATGACTAAACCTCTTTCCAATGACTTTAAACTTTTTAAACCTCTTGCATATAACTGAAACCTCTTCTAAATGACTAAAACCTTTTTAACAACTAGCTTATGACTGAAACCTCTTCCCAATGACTAAAACCTTTTTAACAACTAGCTTATCACTGAAACCTCTTCCCAATGACTAAAATCTTTTTAAACCTATAGCTTATGACTGAAACGGCTTCCCAGTGACTAAAATCTTTTTAAACCTCTAGCTTATGAAACCTCTTCCCAATGACTTAAAACTTTTTAAACCTCTTGCATATAACTGAAACCTCTTCTAAATGACTAAAACCTTTTTAACAACTAGCTTATAACCGAAACCTCTTCCCAATGACCAAAATCTTTATAAACCTCTAGCTTATGACTGAAACCTCTTCCCAATGACTAAAATCTTTTTAAACCTCTAGCTTATGACTGAAACCTCTTCCTAATGACTAAAAACTTTTTAAATCTCTTTCTGGTGTCTGAAACCTGACTTCCCAATGACTTAAAACTTTTTAAACCTCTTGCTTATGACTGAAACCCCTTCCCAATGACTATAATCTTTTAAATCTGAAACCTCTTCCCAATGACTAAAAACTTTTTAAACCTCTTTGCTTATGACTGAAACCTCTTTCCAATGACTTAAAACTTTTTAAACCTTTTGCTTATGACTGAAACCTCTTCCCAGTGACTAATAACTTTTTAAACCTCTTTACTTATGACTGAAACCTCTTTCCAATGACTTAAAACTTTTTAAACCTTTTGCTGATGACTGAACCTCTTCCCAATGACTAAAAACTTTTTAAACCTCTTTGCTTATGACTGAAACCTCTTTCCAATGACTTAAAACTTCTTTAACCTTTTGCTGATGACTGAACCTCTTCCCAATGACTAAAAACTTTTTAAACCTCTAGCTTATTACTGAAACCTCTTTCCAATGACAAAAAACTTTATAAACTTCTTGCTGATGACTGAAACCTCTTCGCAATGACTAAAAACTTTTTGAACCTCTAGCTTATTACTGAAACCTCTTCCCATTGACAAAAAACTTCTTTAACTTCTTGCTGATGACTGAAACCTTTTCCCAATGCCAAAAAACTTTTTAAACCTCTAAATCTCTTCCCAATAACTAAACCTTTTTAAACCTCATGTGGATGACTGAAACCTCTTTCCAATAAGTAAAAACTTTTTAAACCTCTAGCAGATGACTGAAACCTCTTCCCAATGACTAAAAACTTAAAACTTGTAAAACTTTTGTGGATGACTGATTCCCAGAGACTAAAAACTTTTTAAACCACTTGCTGATGACTGAAACCTCTTCCCAATGACTAAAAACTTTTAAAACTTGCAGATGACTGATTCCCAGAGACTAAAAACTTTTTTAACCACTTGCTGATGACTGAAACCTCTTCCCAATGACTAAAAACTTTTAAAACTTTTGCGGATGACTGATTCCCAGAGACTAAAAACTTTTTGAACCACTTGCTGGTGACTGAAACCTCTTCCCAATGACTAAAAACTTTTAAAACTTTTGTGGATGACTGATTCCCAGAGACTAAAACTTTTTAAACCTCTTTCTAATAACTTAATCTTTTAAAACTCATGCAGATGACTGATTCCCAGAGACGTAAAAACTTCAAACCTCTTGCGGATTACTTCCAATGACTAAAAACTTAAAATCTCTTGCTGATCACTGAAACCTCTTCCCAATGACTACAAACTTTTTAAACCCCTTGCTGATGATTGCAAGCTATTCCTGGTGTATAACACCTCTTCTCTGTGGCTAAACCCTGTTTAAACCTCTAAAAACTCTTTTAAACCTCTCTAAACCTCAGTCAGATGCATAAAACTTCTGCCTGATGACTGAAACCTCTTCCTGATGTCTGAAACAACAATCTACTGTCATCTTGCCTGGGCATAAGAGTGGGGGAATAACCCCACTATTCCTCAGTACTGGCTAGGGATGATTTTGAATGATAGTGCATATGGACTATCAAAAAATGAATGATAGTGCATATGGACTATCAAAAAATCATTTTTTTTTTTTTTTTTTTTTTTTTTATTCAGTTTTACATCCCCCCCCCCTTTCAAGATTATTATACCCCCCGCAAAACGAAGTTTTAGGGGGGTATACTGTTTTCAGCCTGTCCGTCATTCCGTGATTCCGTGATTCCGTGACTCCGTGATTCCGTCATTCCGTCATTCCGTCAACATTTGGACATCTTTGCTGAATAACTTGAGTAGCTTTTGCCTGATTTGTTTCAAATTTTCACCACACTTGCACCATCAGACAATACATGTGTGGTATGAATTTAGGGGCCAAAGGGTCAGTATTGCAAGAGTTATGGGACTTTTTAAGTCTTCCTATAACATGGTTGCCATAGTACTGAAAGTACATACTTTGTGAAATCAACTCCTCTTACAGCTTTCAATGTTTCCTTTTAATATTTTGCTGATATGTTTCAGATATATTGCAGATGTGCATGAACAATTGTCATGCTGAAAAAATCATTTTTGACAAATTTACAGCATTTTTAACTTAGCAAATTTTCTATAATTGCTTATATTCAATAATGGTTGGTAGTGCATACTTTGTGAAATCAACTCCTCCTAGGGCTTTCAGTGTTTCTTTTCAGTACTTTGCAGACATGTTACAGACATATTGAAGATGTGCATGAAGAATTATAATGCTGAAAAAAAATAATTTTTGACAAATTTACAGCATTTTTTAACTTTGCCATTTTTCGACTATTTCTTACATACATACTTTGTGAAATCAACTCCTCCTAGGGCTTTCAGTATTTCTTTTCAGTACTTTGCAGACATGTTACAGACATATTGAAGATGTGCATGAAGAATTATAATGCTGAAAAAATAATTTTTGACAAATTTACAGCATTTTTTAACTTTGCCATTTTTCGACTATTGCTATACTTTGTGAAATCAACTCCTCCTAGGGCGTTCAGTATTTCTTTTCAGTACTTTGCAGACATGTTACAGACATATTGAAGATGTGCATGAAGAATTATAATGCTGAAAAAATAATTTTTGACAAATTTACAGCATTTTTTAACTTAGCCATTTTTCGACTATTGCTTACATACAATAATGGTTGGTAGTGCATACTTTGTGAAATCAACTCCTCCTAGGGCTTTCATTGTTTCTTTTTAATTCTTTGCAGATTTGTTCCAGATATATTGAAGATGTGCATGAAGAATTTTTATGCTGAAAATTTTAGTTTTGACAAATTTACAGCTTTTTAAACTTAGCCAATTTTGACCATTTCTGCTTATATTCAATTATGGTTGATAGTACATACTTTATGAAATCCAACTCCTCCTGGGGCTTTCAGTAATTCTTTTCAATACTTTGCAGACATGTTACAGACATATTGAAGATGTGCATAAAGAATTTTATTGGTGAAAAAATAATTTTTGACAAATTTACAGCATTTTTCAACTTAGACATACATGTATTTCAACCATCGCTAATATACAATATGGCTGGTAGTGCATACTTTATAAAATCAAGTCCTAGTGCTTTCATTGTTTCATTTGAATTCTTTGCACACTTGTTCCAGATATATGTCAGATGTGCATGAATAATTCTTATGCTGAATAATTTATTTTTGACAAATTTACAGCTTTTTTTAGCATAGCCAATTTTTGACCATTTCTCATGATAAATAATGATCAACAGTGTACAGTGAAATCAACAATAATTTTACTCCCTGAGCTTTCAGTATATTATTTAATACCTTACAGACATGAGTCAGACATACGGAGGATTTTCATGAAGGATTATAATGCTGAAAAGATATTTTTGACAAATTTTCTGCATGATTGACTTAAAGGCCTTTAAGTTATTGGCCTTAGATAATTTTGCGGGGGGGGGGTATACTGAAAGCCTTGCTTGCAGCCAATTTCTAGTTTCAGCTCATATGAGACTGTCCAATTGGTGGGTGGGGCGAAAACGGGAGAACCCTGAGAAAAACCACCTGGCACACCCGCAAGCAGAACTTGGCTTGTCTCTCATGTGGCCAGAGCGGGGCTCGAACCCACACCAGACACAGTGGTGAGATGGTCGAGTGATTAAGAAACAGCGCTCTGAACCGCTCGGCCACAGCGCTCTGAACCGCTCGGCCACGGGGGCCGCTATCAAAAATGAATGATAGTGCATATGGACTATCAAAAAATGAATGATAGTGCATATGGACTATCAAAAAAGCTTAGACCTATCAAAAACAATGAATTTACAGGATAATTTTGGTAGGTTAAAAGCTACTGGTGGTATTAATCAGACTAATGAAGAATGATATATAGAGCATAATGTTACTGATCATATTGATATTGGGTGTGAAATATTGAACAATATTGAACTGCATGATGTGTGCCAGACTGAAAATAAGCCATAATTACCATAAATAATCAAAGCATCGGGACAGATGGAAATGCATAGTACTGGGAATTATGACTTGACCAGACTGCTTATAAAGGTTTACAGAAGCTTTCTGGTCATGGTATTCAAGAGCCAGAGAAATTTGTCATTTTCATCACCCCTCCTGCAAGTTTGAGCATACTCCTGGTTTAACCCTCTTGGTGAAAATTTTGGCATAAAAATAGTATTCAGGATTTAGGATATTTGTATGAATTATTTGTGTGTCATATTTTGAGAGATGTTACATTAATGCTGATAGCCATTTAGGTAAATGAAGCAGTCTCTGTGGAATAATATGTGTTATAACTCCTTGAATAATGTTGTTCTTTGCAACAGTTACTGCTGTAGAAAATAGTTCTAATGAGGGTTTTCTTTGAAATGTGATATACAGAAGTGCATGCAATCTCAATGGAATATTATTCATAATTTTTCGGATAATTTGCTGTAATTTCCTGCAGGAATGGTTCCAGGGTTATTCTTTTGAAAATCGTAATATGCAGAAATTCTGTGCATTGAAGCATACTGTGCATCATTTGTGTTTGTGATACAGATGTGGAGAAAAAGAAAAAAGATTTTGGTGTTTTGAGGCCTCGTCACACTTAAACTAAAATCCCCCACCATAGACATGCATTTTGTTGCAAAAAGAAATTCTTGTGTGTTTAATTTATTGCTTTATGTCCCTTTCAACAGCCAACGTCCCAGCATGACCATAGCTTTGACTGGGATGTAAGGCAATAAAAAATTATGTCAAACAAAAAAAAAAAAACTATTTTTTTGCAATTCAGCGCAAGTCTGCGTTGCAAGATTTTTGCTTACGTGTGATGAGGCCTTTAAAAGGCAACTATAAAAGTGTTTAGGAATAAAATTCTGGTCATGTTTTTATAAGGTTTTCATGTACAATAAAATTGATTCCGTGAAATATAATACATGATTGTGCTATTTAAGATGCAAATTCGAAATTTTATCAAGATGTTGCTAAATGCAGAATATTGAATTTCTGTTAAAAGTTATGAAGTTGATATTACAAAATCTTTTGAGTTGAAGAAAACAGAATTCATGTTTCCGCACTATATTAGCATTGCATAATAAGAAAATTAGGAACGGCAAAGGAGTAGACCCAGATCATTTGCTAGTGTGCTGCCTGAGATCAGCAACATTTTCTGATTTCTATGGTAACAATTAGAAATACATGTACATGTGTATCTCCAAACTCTGGGGGAACCACCATTGCATATTAGGTTAAAATATTATGGATTTGGTCTTCTAAAAATGGTAGCTTTGGGATACAGTTTCTAATAGGCTATCCAAGCCATGTTTTGTCAGGCGCTTAATTGTTAAATTAATGTTTCCGGTGTTTTGATTCAGACATTATTTTTGAGTTACTTTCTATAAGGATTAGTTTGCAAATCAATGAAAAATTGGCTTATGGCTTCTGTTTTTGCATATGAAGTATGCTTTGAGGTAACTTGTTTTGCAAGTGGAAAAGATGAGTTGAATAGCTGCAGGATCAAACAGACTGATAATTGCTTTCGCTGCTTGGCGCCTAAAGGAATAGATGGGCTGCTTGTGTCTCCAGCTACTGACTGACTGTCGGATTTACTGGTCGGCTCAGGTCTGAGCCTGCCAAGGAAAAGTGGTTCAAGGCAAACCATCCATAAGTAGAAGCCTATCTGGCTTTGGTGGTTATATTTAAAGCACTTTTTGGATGTCATGACATCCTGCTTTTGGGTTAAAGTCCCATAAAATCATTATGAAAACACGCCCATGCATTTACAGATTTTTCATTAAAATTTTATATTTTTGCTCAAAACATAGATTGTGGGTACGCGTTAGAACCACTTCGTCGAGGTGGTTAGATGGCATACCCATAATCTATGTTTTGGATCAAAAATAATAAAAATAGGCATATCACTGTGTACCCCAGTTTTGCTATATAAAAGTGGGGTATAAGGGGGTATATATTACACAGATATATTATCGTGATGTGGTGGAGGCAGCATCCGAACATGACCATACATGTTGACAGGGACATTAAGCATCAATTCAAACAAAATCTTCTTCTACTGCTTTAAGTAGCTTTTATCTTGCTTTCAAAGGTCATTGTTTGCAGTTTGCTTCTGTGATAAGGAAGGCAGGTTTTCATCCAGAGTCACATCAGGATAACATGTCCGTGTAATATATATCCCCTTATTACCCCACTTTTATATAACAAAACTGGGGTCTGCAGGGGTATTCCTATTTTTTTCTTATTTTTGATCCAAAACATAGATTGTGGATCGTTAAAACCGCCTCACGGAGGTGGTTCCAACGTGTACCTACACTAAATGTTTTGAGCAAAAAATATTAAAAATATCAAATTTTTCCCATTTTTTTTCAATTATTACTGTTGGAAAAAAAATCTGAATATTGCATGGACAAGTAAGTCAATTAATTACCTTGAAGACAGGTTTCATCATGCCATGGCTCAACTGTGGCATTTTGTATACTTGCGTCATACTGTTGCTTTGGGATTTAAACTTTGAACATTAGGAATGACTAATACTCCGCGGTAAGAAAGCTTAGGTTTTCTTGTAACGAGACTCAAATGTATTCATCTTTAGATGTGACATGTGCCGATGTGTGACACTAGATCAATGGAACGCTGATTCAGATTAATATAGCGAGATAAAGTTGTTTTTTACTGCTTGCAAAAAACATTGTCTAGAATTTCTCTTAATATCTTTCACAAGCAGACTTCTATGAGATTCATGAAGGAAATGAGCAGTTACACACAAGACGTCTGTGAATCATTAAAAAAAATGGATTGTGTTATAGTAAATTGAAAATTGGAAAAGGATTTATTTCATTTTGCCACTTTGGAGATTATCATTAAACTTTATTGCATTAAATGAGCCGCTGCATAAGAAAACCAACAATCTGCATTGGTGCCTTTGTTTTCGCTACTCGTATAGTACAAATCCTCTTCTACTTTAATCTCAAATTTCAAGGTTGTGGTGTTCGTCTTTGACTGAACAGGCTGGTTTGTGTCGGACCTGGTCGGAAGCCCAAATTGTTTGTTTTCTGATGCGGCGGCTCAAATACAATGTGCAGTTTGAGGCAAAAAGCCATAAACAACCACTTTTTAAAGATAAGAAATCCATTTATTTACATTGTAAGGACCTTTATCGAATGTTTGACATGGTATTTTACATGTTGTAAATTAAGGGTTTTTGCAACTTAGATTTTACTGATGTTTACAAAGGCGCTGCAAATACATTTGCATATAACTGAAGGCCTGTGACCAAAAAAAAAAAAAAAAAAGGAAAATTTTTACTGGTGAATAAGCTTAGAAAATTACCTGGTAGCAATGGTTTTATATTTTATGCATAATATGGGAAGCACATTTACATAATTCCAACCATGCATGTTCGTGTTTTGAATTGAGAATTGAGCCGCCCCATGGGAAAACCAACAATCTGCATAGGCGAAAACAAAGGCGCAGATCAGCTTCGCAGTAACTGCGAAGCTGATCAGCGCCTTTGTTTTCGCTACACAGATAGTACAATTCCTCCTCTTCCTATATCCAAGTTTCAAGATTCTAGCTTTCTTCTGTGGCTGTACAGCCCGGTTTGCGTCAGACCTGTTCGGAAACCACATTGTTGGTTTTCCCACGAGGCGGCTCAATTGTTATGTTAATTGCATCACCATGTTGTGTTGTATTGGTTGTGCAGTCATTTCACATGAATGCTTGCCATACCCCTTGGCAACCCAAAATAACTTTATAAATAAACTGTTCAAGCTTTGTTGATGAATTTCAAAGCCATATTCACAGAAGTTATAGGGTTGTTTGCAGCCTAGCACTATGAGATTCTGATCATACTTTAGTATCCATGTAAAGGCTGATCAGAGTCCTGCATTAACCTTCTTGTTTATAAATACGAATGTTCTTGGCTTCTTTCATTAAGCATTGATCTGTTGATTTTTTCTTTTCTTGTATTCATTGTTACTGGTTGATTCAAAGTGCAGGATAAACATGAAAGAATAAACATGCCATAATAAAACATGTTCAGTGAAAACCTGCCATAATGTTGATCATGGTTTACATGTGAGACTTGAAATCCTCTGTGACTTTGTTGGACAAATTAATTAATATGCCTTATAAAGCACTGTAAGGCCAGTTTTTTTTATTTTTTGGATTTCCGATTTTTTAGAAAAAAATTTGGGTCGGAGGAGGGAAAAAAAAAAGAAAAAAAAAAAGGAAACAGACTTTT
Source organism: Rugalucina vietnamica (assembly GCA_964017185.1). NCBI lineage: Eukaryota > Metazoa > Mollusca > Bivalvia > Lucinida > Lucinidae > Rugalucina > Rugalucina vietnamica. Next base: position 57,359,482 of record OZ024873.1, read on the forward strand.
ACTCACTTTTATGGCGACTGTGCAGTTGTCATGGTTATTTGTATGCATGGTCTGCCGAGACGACAATGTCGCCAAGTGTCTGTTTCTTCTCGGCCGTAATGAATTTATTCACTACAGGCGAGGAAAACTGGTTTAAATGAAGTCCGAACCACAGAAACGTTTCTTCCTCCGCCATATTGGAAAAGCAAAACGGAAGACCGATATCGATTATTAACCATAGAAAGTAGCACGTCCCGCCTGCTTAGGCTCGCCCCAAGTTAACAAAAGTTTTAAGATTCAAGATTAGTTTCTGCAGCTGCATGAGAATGAGTGGCCTACAACCATGTGAACCTGTTAGGCTTCTTTTCAAGGCTCAAAAAAAACCAAAAAACAAAAACAAAAAAAAACAAAAAAAAAAAACAAAAAAAAAAAAACATACTGAATGTGGAACTAGGTATTGAACTATTAAAAGCGTTTTAGAAGCTAATTTCAGTGGCATGCAAACTTATTAATGTGGCAAATTAAACAACAAATTTTCAGAATTACCGCCGTAACACAACCTTTATTTTCGGTACAAATAGGCTTCATCATGGAATGACTTGTATAATATTAGGTTTATAGGTTAGACTAACTTCTTATAAGAGGTTTGAAAAACCCATTGAAGGTATTGAAATAGATTAGTTTTGATCAATTGAGCCGCCACATGGGAAAACCAACAATCTGCATATGCGAAAACAAAGACGCAGATCAGCTTCGCAGTAACTGCGAAGCTGATCAGCGCCTTTGTTTTCGCTACACGGACAGTACAATTACTCTACTGTCTAAATCCAAAACTTACAGCCTTTAACCAGTACAGCCTGGTTTTTGTCATACCTGTTCGGAATTCCAAATTGTTGGTTTTCTCATGCACAGGCTCATTACATTTTGATCAATTAAAAAACTTTCACTTACTGCATAGTGAAAGCAGTTGTCGGAGGTGACTTGCCACAGTTCGAAAACCGATTACCATGATGACGTACTTTCGTAAGACTTTTACCGTAAGAAGGAAATGATTTTCTCCATTGACTGCAGATTAGTGGTGCTTTGCAAATGAGAATTGCAAAGAAGTGAATACAATGCCAGAGAGTGAAGGAATTATGTGAGTCTCGACACGAGAAAACCGGTCTTCAGGGTTTCCGACCAGGTGCGACACAAATCGGCCTATATGGTCACAGAAGCAGGCTAGAGGCTTGAAATTTTGGCTGTAAGTAGAAGAGGAATTGTACTATCCGAGTAGCGAAAACAAAGGCGCTGATCAGCTGTGCAGTTACTGCACAGCTGATCTGCGCCTTTGTTTTCGCATATGCAAAAATCTGGTTTTCTCACGATGTGGCTCATGTAGGAATTGGATATTAGTCACTAGTCGCAAAATTGAGCAGGCAGTTTAGAAATTTAGTTGCTATGAAGCTTGGAGTGTTTGTGTTTACAAAATGTTTAGGATGTTATATTGAGTTGTGCTAAAATACTGGGTATAGAGTGTTGTTTGGATATATTGTGAACTTACATTTTGGTTTGGAAAAGCTTTAGTGTGCCTTAAATCTAAAGGGAATTATATCCAGTTTGTGCCGCAAACCTACAAGATTTGTGTTAAATTCATGGTTTAAGTCTCGAATGTGGCCATATTTGACTTTAATGTTTGGTAATTTTGCAAGCTTGATTTTACTTCACAAAATGGGGATCAAATGAGCCTTTATTTATATGGTAATATTTCAAACTAATGTTTGTTTTGTAAACAAAAGCACTAAGAGAACAATGTTTTCATGATGTCCTAGTCTTGTTATAGTGTTTTCTTAACTCATATAAGCCTGGCATCCTTTGGCAAACGGCATAGACCGGGATGTGATGCCGCAGAACGCGGCGTCCCATCCGGGGCTATTCTGTTTGCTAAAAGTAATTTCATTGAAAAATGAGATAAAAATTTAAAAAACACTCATAATGTCCCTAAAATGAAAGTAGACTCACCCAAATGATAATGATGGGTGAATCCTTGGTCAAAAATGGGTTAAGTTTGTTCACTCATGTCTAGACATTTGTAGTTTCATCATGTTTGATATGTAAACACTCATCAATGAGGAAAAATGATACCATCTTTTCATGTCATTAAGAAAATGTAATGTTGTTCTTTTTGAAGAAAAATGTCATTCATAATTTTTGAATTGTCATGAGAAAACCTGTCTTCAAGGTCCAAAGCGAGATGAGCCGCGACGCGAGAAAACCGGTCTTCGGGGTGTCCGACCAGGTCCGACATAAATCGGCCTGTACAGTTCCAGAAGCAGGCTAGAAGCTTGAAATTTCGGATTTAAGAAGAAGAGACATTGTACTATCCGTGTAGCGAAAACAAAGGCGCTGATCAGCTTCGGGGTTACCGCGAAGCTGATCTGCGCCTTTGTTTTCGCCTAGGCAAAAATCCGGTTTTCTCACGATGCGGCTCAGATTTGATTGTGGTTTAATGTCCCAGTCAACAAATTTTCAATTATAGCATCCTGGGCATCAAGGACACATTTAACTGCCAAAGGGGTTCGAACCCAGGACCTCTCAATTTTCAGTCTGACACACTATAACCGTTATACGCTTTCCATGACAGACACAAGGCTGTTCACCCACAGAGCATTATTTAAAAGGCTTAACTATAAGTTATAAGGACTTTAGTGAAAGCTTTAGCCAGGGCAAATCAGCTAGTCTTGCCCAAATCTAAACAGTGACGACTTTTTTCTTGAATAATATTTTTTAAAGAAATTTTTGTTATGGCACAGCTCATTTTTTGCAATATAACTTTGAAGTACTGTATAAATATTAATGGTTTGTTTCTTAATTGTTGGCAGAATTGGCAGTATTTGTTCTTTTTATTGTATTTTTACTGGGTTAATGTACCATGCTTTTAATAAGAGACATGTACTTGTTCTCAATGGTCCACTTCTTCAGTCTAATGTGAAATGTTGGTTTTGTTTGGTTAAGGCTGAAACATTAACTCATTTAAGCCTGGCGTCCCTTTTGTGGGACATAGGCAAACAGAATAGTCCCAGATGTGACGCCACAGAACGCGGCGTCCCATCTGGGGCTATTCTGTTTGCTTAGAGAATTTTCATCGAAAAATTGAATAGAATTTAAAAATCACTCTTGACACCCCTAAAAATGAAAATGGACTCATCCAATTGATAATGATGGGAGAATCCATTCGTCAAATATGGGTTAAACATCACAGTCAAAAGTTTTTCAGTTATGTTGGTAAGAGTCACCACTTCTCGGTGTTATCCATTACTCTGAGTACAGTGGCGGATTCCGAGAGGGTTTTTGGGGTGGGGTGGGATGGGGGGTCAGAAATCCTGGAAATCCAATCAGAAATCCTGGATCTACACCTGGAGTAGGTTGGAAATGGTGGCTCTAGCCCAACATGACTGAAAATTGTTGACTGGCACATTTAATTACAAGACGTAGCAAACACATTTCAGTATCTTGAGTCTTCATCTATTTGGCACCTCCACAAATTTAATGAGTAATTCACAAAATTGGTAAAGTAACCATCAAACATTTTGACAGATTAAATCAATTTTGCTGTTTTAATTTATCACTGCAATTCAAAAATTACTACAAGAATAAGGATGATATATTATTTATTCCCTTGGTCAAGCACCTTCTATATTAAAGCATTTACAAGTATGATACTATAAATAAAAGATAATTTGTTCAAATAATAAGAAGGGCCCAGGAAAGGAATCTCTTAAATTTAATATATTTTCTTGGAAATCACTTTAGAAGGGGAGGTAATAAATTCACAGCTAACATCCACTTGACACATGTGGATGTGTTGGGGTTGTAGATTTAAAAAGAGGTTTTGGTGCACGGCAGCAAGGAGCAGTTAATTTCTGTGCTCTATATTCGAATTTGGAGATGTAACTTCATGCATTCATTATTTTCTCTAAGGATGGCGCAGCAAAACATGATATTAGAAAATTATCAATCATTCTGATCATGTGAAAAAAGAGCAAGAAAAATGAGGAAATTTAGAACACGAAGTGGAAAGATAATTTAAGTCTTTCGAAGGAAAATGACCTGAACTATTAATATTCAAGGACTGCTCAAGTTTCATATATTCTGAAAACACTTGGAAAAGACAATTATTTTACCATTGATTACCATGGAAACAAAATGCAATTCTTAGGAACATTTTCCGCAAAACAGGAGTTCAGTGGTGGATGTACTCTAAAATATGGACAGGGACAAATGTCCTAAGAGTCGTGAAGGGAGCCTTGAAGGGGCCGAAAAATCCCTTTTGACAGTGCCAAAATTGTCACGTTCAATTTCACTCCACGATGCAAAGGCTTTCGGAAACCCTGGAAAAAAAGATTCTGGCGAGTTTGTCTTGTCCACGGCAAGCGAAGGTGACTTGGTTAGGTACTTTCTGTCGCCGACACATATTCGGCGATCGGTGTCGGTACATGATTACCAGAGCGAGAACTTCTCGAGGAGTCACCTAGCCAGTAAAGGGACATTCAGTGATGATGAGGTGTTCGAGTTTCCACATTCCAGGTCCCCCATTTCTCTCAAGGTAAGCTGATTTAAGAAGCTATGTTTAAAAATATGGTAGCTCCGGTATGGCTTGGTAGCCCCTTTAAGTAGTGCTCCAGTATGGCTTGGTAGCCCCAATAAGTAGCATGACTGATTTTTATTGTCACACCAGTATATTTTTCTTGAAGATTTGTCTATGAAAATATTTCTAACAATATAATATGTGCCTCTTTTATCATCTGATCCAAGAAGAGCATGTACTGGACATGCTGGAGGGTTGCCGAGGAATTAAGTCTGGCTTCTTGGATATCAGATAACTGACTATTCAGACCATGATCTCGGCTGTTTAGAGGGATGTTAAGCACTGAGACTGGTACAAACAATTTTCTCCTATTTTTTGGACATAAATTTCCTATTTTTTGAAGCCCAGAATATATATTTTGTACCAAACTGCACTGGGCAGCCTGCAATTATATTAAGGGTGGTCGGGTGGGAATATGGGCCCCCTCCCATTGGGGCCTAGGAGAAATAGATGGGCTGCTAGTGCCTCAAGGCAAAGCATCTAATATACTGACTGACCGACCATCTGATTACTGGTTAACCGCTCAAGTCTGAGCCTGCCCAGGAAAAGTGGTTTAGTTAAACCATCCATACATTAAGCCTTATTGGCTTAGTTGGATGGTTATTTATGAAGTGCATTTTGAGTGTCATGACATCCTAATGTTGGGTAAAAGTCCCATAAAATGGAGGTAACGTCCTGACATGACCATTGCTGTTGACTGGGACGTAAAGCATCAATTCAAATAAACAAAATATTAAATGACAATGTGTCAAATCAGAGAATTTGATGTCAGATTTTTTTTTTTAAATGTTCAATAGGTACAAATGTCTGTTTGAAAAGGATTTTAACTGGCATTAGAGTTTTGCTGTGCTGATAGCATAAACAGGCTTACCCAAGGGACAGATAAATGAGCCACATCATGAGAAAACCAACAATTTGTATCTATATAGGTGAAAACAAAGACACAGGTCAGCTTCGCGGTAACCGGTAACCACGAAGCTGATCAGCGCCTTTGTTTTCGCTACACAGATAGTACAATTCCTTAACTTTCTACATCCAAAATTTCCAGCCTCTAGCCATCTTCTGTGCTTGTACAGCTTGTTTTGTGTCGGACCTGTTCAAAAACCACATTTTTTACTTTCTCGATATGCGGCTCAAATCTGATCACACCCATAGAATTAGCCCTGAGCTGACAAGATATTTACGTCACTGTGAGGTCGGAAGAAACCAAAGACATCTAAAATTGAGACAATAATGAACTGGGGATTTAATTATTTAATTCTCGTGCATGCTCATGCTTTATTACAGTCGACGTAACTACTCCCTGTGATGTAAATTCTCTACTCCGTTCACATTTTGAATCTGTTTTTAAAGCTCACAATAAGCTTTGTTAGCGACAAATTCTAAATGATTGAGATCGTGATCATCGTGATAACGTCATGGCTTGGAGTCAGAAGTGAAAAATCCATCAGCACAATCGCTGCCGTGAGAATTAGATTTCAAGAATTAATTTCGTACACTTGGTGACATTCGTTCCTGGAGAGGTCTGCCTTGTGAGGTGTATTAAATAGAAAGCTGGCTTTATTTCTCTCCAAGGACTCGGAAGTGCTAACGAGAAATGGCCTTTATATATTGCCAGACTAATGGAAAATTATTTAGAAACCAGAAATGTAGCCATTGACTTTTGGGGATGCAGACATTATATAACGTTTGCGTCAACAGTAACATTGAAGCAAATTCATAAAGACAATGAAATTAGTGTTTGACGCTTTCAAAAAGACAATTTGAAAAGCGACATTAGTGCTTCATTTGAGGCAGTATTGGAGTGGGTGCATTTAGGCCGAGCAGGGGGAGGGGTTCATTTTAAGGTCTTCTTTTGAGTTATCAGGAAATTTGGCAATAATGCACCATTTGTTTGTAACCACTGCCCCCCCCCCCCCACCACCACCACACACACACACCTACGAGGAAGGGTGGGGGATAGCTGGGCTAAAGTGTGGGGCAATTGCTTTTCAAGTGTCCTCACAGTGCAGGGGAAATGATGGGGTTTTGACATTTGGATCCTTACAGCAGGGAGATTTTCTATTGCGAATGGCTGGGCAAAGAGCAAAGACCCTGGGGGTCGGGCTCATAGCAGGGCACTGAAAGCTGAAAGTCATAATCCCCGCCCTTCCCCATAGGTGGGGGAGCAGTGGTTGCAAATGACTGGTGCATAACCATTTAATGCAGATGAAGCAAAATCCATGATCTGATCAAGTTTGGAACACTTTGAAATGATAAAACATAAATGAGCTGCTGCATGGGAAAACCAACGATCTGCATAGGCGAAAACAAAGGCGCAGATCGCGAAGTAACTGCGAAGCTGATCAGCGCCTTTGTTTTCGCTTCTTGGATAGTACTATTCATCTGCAACTAATATATCCAAAATTTCAAGCTTCTAGCCTTCTTCTGTGACTGTACAGAATGGTTTGTGTCGGACCTGGTTGGAACCCAAATTGTTGGTTTTCTAATGCAGAGGCTCAAATTTGACTGTAAGTATTGTACAACAGTTTATGCATGTTGGATGCAGATAAGGTGTAAGGGTTTGGTTTTAAGAAAACTGAGAAGAACGCCTGAGTGTTGACGAACTGCATACAAAATGGAGGCACCAAGTGGAATGGTGATAGATTGATAGATTGTCTACCACACCAGTCAGTGAGAGGTCTTGGGTAGAAACGTACCTCTGCCATGAAGCCTCCTCAAGAAAAACATTTCCCATATTATGCTGGTTATATTTGCCATTAGGAAAACACGCGCATGTAATATATAGATATTGCTTATGTTGTAAAAATTGAAAATTTTTGATATATTTCTTATTTTTGCTCAAAACATAGATAGTGGGTACACGTTAGAACCGCCTCGCCAAGGTGGTTCTAACAAGTACCCACAATCTATGTTTTGGATCAAAAATAAGAAAAATAGGTTAACCCCTGCAAACCCCAGTTTCTCTATATAAAAGTGGGGTTTAAGGGGGTATTCAATACATGTATATTTTATCCTGATGCTAAGGAAGTGGTTGCTTCCTAAGAATTTATTTATTTGGAAGTTTTAATGTTAACAAACGAATCATCACAAGAACTGACTATGTACTTTAAGCAGCCTCAAGTAATTAATTTTTCATCCATCAATCTTGCCTTCTCCTTGAAGCTGTTTGATTGATTGATCTTTTGCTGTAGCCTTTACTTCATTAAGTAAACGTCTGAACTTATGTTGGGACAGTTAACATTTGCTCGGCTGAGAACTTGCAAAAGGGTTAAAGCAGTTATCAAGTACTGAGTGCACATCCTTCCATCACTGACTGTCTTACTTATATCGTAGGCATGAAGAGTAAATGATCATATATTATATTTGCCGTGAATTTACTATGCTCACGGGATCGACAGAAGAAAGGGGTGGAGCATGGTGGACTATTGGCTAAGGCATCCTACTGTGGGTTCGAACCCCAGTCAAGAACCTGGTTCGTGTCCTGGAGCAAAACACTTTAATTCCACTTGGTACTGGTTAAAATTTTAGAATCAGTCGCATTATTCTGACATGACTGAAAAAATGTTGATTGGGATGATGATCAGACTCAATACAAACGAATCAACAACAACAAAATAGGCATTTTGAATATTGATGATGTTCAATGTTACGCGGAATGTTGATTATGCTATGTCTCTCACCTTGATTCTGGCAGGTGTTCATCTGCTACAGTAATTAGCACACTTACCTGGTTATGCTGTTACACTGTAATGTGAACTCCAGAAAACCAACAAATTGCTTATGCGAAAACAAAGACGCAGATCAGCTGTGCAGTTACTGCACAGCTGATCAGCATCTTTGTTTTCGCTACACAGATGGTACAATGCGTCTTCTTTCTCCATCCGAAATTTCAAGCTTCTTACTTTTCACTGTGGCTGTACAGCCTTGTTTGTATTGGACCTGTTCCGAAACCTAAATTGTTTGTTTTCTCACATGAAGGCTTATGTTGTTTGTGGAATCGGTAAAGATCCTAAAATTCTGGACTCGGTAAAAGTTGATGCTGTAATCATCTAGAGTTTGATAAAAGGCTCCTTGAGGATGAAGAAGAAATGAAAAGTCACTGCTAACTTTTTGACTGGGATGTTGAGCATCAGCAATGTCACTAGCAGCCCCCGTGGCTGAGCGGTTAAGAGCGCTGTTTCTTAATCACTCAATCATCTCACTGCTGTGTCTGGTGTTGGTTCAAGACCCGCACTGGCCACATGAGACAAGCCAAGTTCTACTTGCGGGTGTGCCAGGTGGTTTTTCTCAGGGTTCTCCTGTTTTCGCCCACCTACTGATTGGCTGAGCTGAGCTGAAATAATCTTGAAAGGGACGTAAAACTGAATTTAAAAAAAACAAAATGTCACTGCTAACTTTTTGACCAGGATGTTGAGCATCAACAAACAGAGGGTGCGGGGTAGTCTTCAGCTTGATGATGGAAAAATGCCTGACAGTCACGTTGACAACAATGACAGAATTACAAAAGATATTCAAAACTGCTGTTTAAGTTCCTCAACACTATGTATAGGTATCATTTAGTTTTGCCGACTAGCTTCTTGCTTTGTGCTCGGAGATAATCTTCACATCCTGACAAACACTTTGTCCAGTGGTCCTTTTGGAAAATTCAGATTAATTTTGCACTTTTATGGAAAGTATTGATTGATTGTAAAAGCATAAAGTTGTCATTTTCCAATGCTTTAATGGGCTTCTTCCTGTAATTGAATGGTTCCAGATGAGAAATAAATACTGTCTGGAGGTCTTGAAAACAAACTACCATTTTGCATTTGCGAAAACAAAGACGCAGATCAGCTTCACAGTATCTGCGAAGCTGATCAGCGCCTTTGTTTTCGCTACTCGGATAGTACAATTCTTCTACTTTTTGAATCCAAAATTTCCAGCTTCTAGCGATCTTCTGTGACTGTAAAGACCGATTTGTGTTGGACCTGATTGAAACCCAGGTTGTTGGTTTTGTCATACAGTGGCTCAATGTTAATATTGTCTGGAGGTCTCAGAAACCATACATGTTTCAGAAATGACATGTACCTATGGTACCCAGAATTCAAGTAATCAGTATTTGAGCCACCTCGTGGGAAAACCAACAATGTGGTTTCCGAACAGGTCCGACACAAACCGGGCTGTACAGCTACAGAAGCAGGCTAGAAGCTTGAAATTTTGGAGTTAAGTAGAGGAGGAATTGTACTATCCGAGTAGCGAAAACAAAGGCGCTGATCAGCTTCGCGGTTAACGCGAAGCTGATCTGCGTCTTTGTTTTCGCCTACGCAGATTGTTGGTTTTCCCATGAGGCGGCTCAATTGATAGGACTGAAAGATAACGAGTACTGGTATATTACTGATGATAATGAATAACATGCACATTACAGGTAAACCTCATTATAATGCTGTCTTTGTAGTTTTTCAGAATCAGACAGTGTTATAAGTGAACATTGTTATAAGAAGTTTGTTTACAATAGCCATCTAGTAAAATAATCATTTTGGGAGCCATGACATGGCCATGTAATATTGAAAACCACATTATAATGAGGCATGTTATAAGGTTGAATGAACTGTATTACTGATTCTTATCAAATACATAATTATCAGAAAAAAACAATAAAGATATTGGTCAGCATGCTCCTCAGTATGTAATAGTATACAGTTATTTCATGCTTCAGCAGGCAATAGTGCAGAATATTTTCCCCGAGGTGCAGGTACCGACTTGGCATGCTATTGCCCGAGGAGAAGCCGAGGGCAATAGCATGTCAAGTCGGTACCTGCACCGAGGGGAAAATGTTTTGCACTATTGCCTGTTTAAGCTTGAAATAACTGTTTTATTACCTAATTAGATCTATAGTCATGTGACTTATCATGTGACCAGGCAATAGACAGCTGGCCAGGCAATAGAATTTTCTATTGCCTGGTTCTGTTTCAAAGTATTAACAATAATTACTGGAATAGATGAAAATAGCAGATAGCCATTTCTATACAATTTTTTAAGTAATTAGGTAATAGAAGTCACTGTGGGGCAGGCTGAGGCAAGCTTCTTTCATGGATGTAATTTAAGTTTGATCTTGGATTGCTTCTGTCTGTTGGAAGATGCTTGCAACATTTCTGGGACTTCATTGCAAATAGACTTCATATATTCTTTCCCAGACTAATGAGATTTCTTGATTGCTATCAAAATTGATTGGGAAAAGTTATTGAATATCACAACAGATGTGTTTTGATTTACAAAAGATAGGAGACATGTTGAATCAGCATGATTTTGAGTTAGAAAATGTTTGAAGCTGCCATACAACAGACTGCAAAAATTAAGATGACTGTGGTCCCATATTAAAAGTTTGTGAGCCACACTGGGCAAATGCCCTGACTCTGTGAGCCATACTGGGCAAATGCCATGACTCTGTGAGCCATACTGGGCAAATGCCCTGACTCTGTGAGCCACACTGTGCAAATGCCCTGACTCTGTGACACACTGTGCAAATGCCCCGACTCTGTGGGCCACACTGGGCAAATGCCCTGACTCTGTGAGCCACACTGGGCAATGCCCTGACTCTGTGAGCCACACTGGGCAAATGCCCTGACTCTGTGAGCCACACTGGGCAAATGCCCTGACTCTGTGGGCCACACTGGGCAAATGCCCTGACTCTGTGGGCCACACTGGGCAAATGCCCTGACTCTGTGGACCACACTGGGCAAATGCCCCGACTCTGTGAGCCACACTGGGCAATGCCCTGACTCTGTCAGCCACACTGGACAAATGCCCTGACTCTGTGGGCCACACTGGGCAAATGCCCCGACTCTGTGAGCCACACTGGGCAAATGCCCCGACTCTGTGAGCCACACTGGGCAAATGCACTGACTTTGTGGCCACACTGGGCAAATGCCCTGACTCTGTGGGCCACACTGGGCAAATGCCCTGACTCTGTGAGCCACACTGGACAAATGCCCTGACTCTGTGAGCCACACTGGGCAATGCCCTGACTCTGTGGGCCACACTGGGCAAATGCCCTGACTCTGTGGGCCACACTGGGCAAATGCCCCGACTCTGTGAGCCACACTGGGCAATGTCCTGACTCTGTGGGCCACACTGGGCAAATGCCCTGACTGTGGGCCACACTGGGCAAATGCCCTGACTCTGTGGGCCACACTGGACAAATGCCCTGACTGTGAGCCACACTGGGCAATGCCCTGACTCTGTGGGCCACACTGGGCAAATGCCCTGACTCTGTGGGCCACACTGGGCAAATGCCCTGACTCTGTAAGCCACACTGGGCAAATGCCCTGACTCTATGAACCACACTGTGCAAATGCCCCGACTCTGTGGGCCACACTGGGCAAATGCCCTGACTCTGTGGGCCACACTGGGCAAATGCCCTGACTCTATGAACCACACTGTGCAAATGCCCGACTCTGTGGGCCACACTGGGCAAATGCCCTGACTCTGTGGGCCACACTGGGCAAATGCCCGACTCTGTGGTCCACACTTGGCAAATGCCCCTACCGACTAGTCTTCACCAGTTGCAAAAGAGTAGTAAACATTATCATTTTGTGGGGGAAACATCTTGTGTGTGCATTGTTCACAATCTGTTACAAAGCCTGGTAAACTACTTCCCAGAAATCTAATTAAGTTTTTCATAATTATGTGTCTCAAGAATGCTGCCAAGGCCAATATCAGAGCTGAAGACTGGGAAAACCGTTATTAGGCCTCCAACTAGGTCCGACACAAAGTGGGATTATTAAGATGGCTTTAGACTTTTTTATCTACTGTAGATCCGGAAATGTTCGTGAGAACTTAATTTTCGCTAATATTCGCGAACTGGTTGCCTCGCCAATTCAAAGTTATCGCTAATAAAGGGTCACTATATGCTTAATAGAACACTTGGTCACTCACACGCGAATTCAAGAACTCGCTAATAATTCGGAAATAGAAAATTCGCGAAATAAAAGTCACACGAAAATTTCCGAATTTACAGTATTTGTCCCAAAACAAAGATGTTGGTCGGCTTTGTATGTAATATGTAATAATTACATTTGGTTGTGCTTCTGAAAAAACAACAACATATTTTCTCATATGTAACAGTCATATGTAACCACTGCCCCCCCAACCCCTAACCCCTACAGGGAAGGGTGGTGATAGCTGGGCTAAAGTGTGGGTGAATTACGTTTTGATTGTCCCTGCAATGCATTAGACATTAGGATCTTTACCCAATTTTTGTTTGCGAAGGGCAGGGCAAAGAGCAGATTTTGAACTCCGGTTTGTTCCTTAGGGGTAGGGCTTATAGCACAATTAATCCTCTTTGGTGCACGCACGCATGCACATGTGTGCGAATAGGAATAATAGAAATACCAAATCCACAAGGCTTAATTGGCTTTAAACAGTTTTGCTAAGGGACTTATATGAGCCGCATCGTGAGAAAACCGGATTTTTGCCTAGGCGAAAACAAAGGCGCAGATCAGCTTCGCGGTAACCGCGAAGCTGATCAGCGCCTTTGTTTTCGCTACTCGGATAGTATAATTCCTCTTCTACTCATAGCCAAAATTTCAAGTATCTAACCTGCTCCTGTGACTGTACAGACCGATTTGTGTCGCACCTGGTCGGAAACCCCGAAGACCGGTTTTCTCACGATGCGGCTCATATGAGCCAATGTTGTTGACTGGGCTGTTAAACTCTGACATAAAAAAGAAAACTGCTAGTTTAATAGGATTTCAAGACATTCACAATGTTTTTCTTTTGTCTCGTTTCAGAAGGAGCTCAGCTTTGCAAGAAGATCCAGCGCGTAAGTATACTTTATTCTACAGTAGTTTGCCAGAAGTCTTTGCCAGAGATTTGGAAAAATCTGAAGAATCCAAATTTGGGTTATAGCTTTAGTTGAAACTAATAAAAAATCTCTCAGGGTCTCATGAAATTTGAACTAAGCCAGCATTTTTCAATGCTAAGGCAAACTTTCAAGTATTCCACCCTTGCTTCATGACATCGTCTTTATTTTTTTTTGCAAAATCAGCAAAATGCAGACTGGCATCAATTTCAGTAATTCTTTGACATTGTAAGGATTGTTCTTTTCTCCCAGAACTATATATGAGCCGCCTCGTGGGAAAACCATCAATCTGGTTTCCGAACAGGTCTGACACAAACCGGCCTGTACAAGCACAGAAAAGAGCTAGAAGCTTGAAATTTCGGATTTAAGTAGAAGAGGAATTGTACTATCCGAGTAGCGAAAACAAAGGCGCTGATCAGCTTCGCGGTTACCGCGAAGCTGATCTGCGTCTTTGTTTTCGCCTATGCAGATTGTTGGTTTTCCCAGGAGGCGGCTCATATATATGTCATCTATAGAGCATTTGCATAAGAAAAGTTTCAGTTTTGCAAACAATGAAGGTATGGATCAACCTGAGCATCTTGGTGGCTGCTTTGATTTTACATCTTATAATGGATATGTTACCTAGGACAGTGTACGGATCTGTACTTTTTGTTGTACATACATGTATATAGGAAAAGCAAGTTATTATCGCATGATATAGCTATTAATTTTATGGATCAAAATTTTACGTTGTCACATTTTATGCTGTCTGGTTTAAACAGGCAAACCTAAGAATTTTTTGTGGCGGCATTGTCATATTTCAAAAGCAAATAAGCGAACAACTTTTGCAGATTTTTTTTCCGTTGATTGAATGCTTTATTTGTTTGTTTCGTTGTCTTGAGGTTTAACGTCCCAGAGTCAACAATTTTCAGGCATGGGGGGACACCGCTTCATGGGTATTAACCAGTACTCTGGCGAGTTATATGTCTTGCTCAAGGACAGGACACAGTGCAGCCAGTGGGAATCGAACACAGGACCTCTTGATTTGGAGTCTGATGCTCTACCACTACGCAACCATGACTGCATTTCCCTAAATGCTTTTATATGTCCATGCTACACAGCTGACAGGATGGTCAGTTATCCCAATCACAGTGTTCTGGAAAAGCCAGGAGTCAGTTTACTGGTACTTAGTGAACACTCATTCACCATTAACTGATGAAAACTCTTCCTGAATCAACTGAAGGGGTTGGGCAATGACATTAGAAAATATGCAAAAGAAGTGTTCCTGATTTGGTCGGTCAGTCTCATGTTGGGACACTGCAGTATTAGTCGAACCCACTACTGAGTTACATCAGTCTGTCTGTTTTTGAGAGACCCCTACCATCATTTGAGCCACCTCGTGGGAAAACCAACAATGTGGTTTCCGAACAGATCCGACACAAACCGACCTGTACAAGCACAGAGAAGAGCTAGAAGCTTGAAATTTTGGATTTAAGTAGAAGAGGATTAGTCTACTATCCGAGTAGTGAAAACAAAGGCGCTGATCAGCTTCGCGGTTACCGCGAAGCTGATCTGCGTCTTTGTTTTCGCATATACAGATTGTTGGTTTTCCCATGAGGCGGCTCATTTGTTGTTGCCACCACATGATTTGACCCGCATCATGAGAAAACCAATAATGTGGTTTTCAAACAGGTCCAACGTACACCAACCGAGCTTTACATGTGCAGAAGATGGCTAGAGGCTGGAAATTTTGGATTAAGAAAGTAGAGGAATTGTACTATCTGTGTAGCGAAAAGAAAGGCGCTGATCAGCTTCACAGGTACTGCGAAGCTGATCTGCACCTTTGTTTTCGCATATTCAGAATGTTGGTTTTCTTATGATGAGGCTCATTTCTGATTTCAGATTTCGATTTGCGCCTTTTCTAGTGTATTGCATTGACTGTATGACAAAACCAAAGTTGGCGATAATATCGATGGAACATTAAGAGTCATCTATGATTTAATAACCAATCACACAAATAATATTCTGAACAAATTAATTCTGTCTGGTGAAACTGTCTGGGTAAGCATACAGTATAATAAGGAATCATCAGCTAAAATGGCAATAAATGAGCCGCAGCATGAGGAAACCAACAATCTGCATATGCAAAAACAAAGGCACAGATCAGCTTTGCAGTAACTGCGAAGCTGATCAGTGCCTTTGTTTTCGCTCCATGGATAGCACAATTCCTCTACTTTCTAAATCTCTAGCCATCTTTTGTGCTGGTACAGTTTGCTTTATGTCAGACTTGTTCAAAAGCCACATTGTTGGTTTTTCGGAAATGGCAATAATTTGCTGAGGGATGTTGGGCCTTTTGTGACACTGGCAGCTCCTGTGGTTGTGTGGTTTAAGTCTCTTATCTCATTAGCACTTTCAGTCATTTCCATCATCTTCCTTTCTGTGAGGTCAAGTCCCTTTTGGTTGTTTGGGACAAGTATTGACCACACTAATGCAAGGGCAACAATGTACATCACAGGAAGAAGTCGTAAATTTCGAGTCGCAATATTGAATGGTTAGTCTCCTATGAGGATAGAATGTAGCTTGTTTGGGTGGATACATGCGGACAACAGACCTTAATTCTCTTGCATTTGTGACTATATTCAACAATTTGTTGTCTCAGGCAGGAAAACTAAATGAGCCGCATCGTGAGAAAACCGGATTTTTGCCTATGCGAAAACAAAGGCGCAGATCAGCTTCGCAGTAACTGCGAAGCTGATCAGCGCCTTTGTTTTCGCTACTCGGATAGTACAATTCCTCTTCTACTTAAGTCCGAAATTTCAAGCTTCTAGCTCTTTTCTGAGCTTGTACAGGCCGGTTTGTGTCGGACCTGGTCGGAAACCCCGAAGACCGGTTTTCTCGCGTCGCGGCTCATATCAAAATGAAGGTGGATGTAGGTCACATAAAGTAACTGTTGGTCGGGGTGTGTGCCAGTGTTATACGAGCCTCGACGCGAGAAAACCGGTCTTCGGGGTTTCCGACCAGGTCCGACATAAACCGTCCTGTACAAGCTCAGAAAAGAGCTAGAAGTTTGAAATTTCGGATTTAAGTAGAAGAGGAATTGTACTATCCGAGTAGCGAAAACAAAGGCGCTGATCAGCTTCGCAGTTACTGCGAAGCTGATCTGCGCCTTTGTTTTCGCATAGGCAATAATCCCGTTTTCTCAAGATGCGGCTCATATGAAAGTTCACACTACAATCTTAAACAAAAAAACTAAACCCTTAGACATCCTAGTCTTTGGTGGACTAAACATTTTTATGAAAATTTAAAGAAGACAATCTTAACAGACACGCACACAGGTTCAAAACAACTGCCCGACATCACTTCTTGTGACATCACTCTGACGTACGTTGTGAGGGTATAATGGTCAGTTACTGCCTGACAGGTGAGGGGATCAGCACAAAGATCGGATAAGCTGCCTTCCTCCTTTGTTCTTCGAACTTTTCAGCAGCCGTTCCCCCTAATATGGCTGTAGTCCTGTGTTTGGTGGACATTGCACTATAACATGTATCCAGACAGCCAATTTATCAAGAGCAATCTGGGATTGAGAGGACTTAATTAGCAGTGTCTGTATTGAAATACTGTCAACTTCTCATCTAGCTAGGAGAAATATGAGGGCTGACTTGAGAGAAAAACTGCTATAAGTCACTAAGTTGCCTATGGCACATTCACAGCAGATATTTTCTCTTCTCCATTTGATTCAAGTAGAGCATTTTATCAGTTATTGGAAAAATAAATGGTCACTTACTATTGGTAAGCTGCCTCTAGGAGGCTTGCCCTGGATAACTGTGGTGTTACCGTAAGGCTGCAGTTCATGACTTGACCTCAGCTGATCACTATGAATGTAACTTATGTGCAAAGGAACAAAAATATTTTTGCAATGTGACTGAAGCTTTTGACTGGGTTGTTATGTAATAATGCACTAGTCATTTGTAACCATGCCCCCCCCCCCCCCCAACCCCGTGGAATAGCGGGAACTTTTGACTTCTGGTCCCGCAAATCCGCACTTAAAGCCCCACCCTGGGGGACTGCTCATTGGTAAAATCACTGCTGTTTTCCCCCCGCAGCCTGCTATCTTTTCTTTTCATGGCCCATTTTGGCAAAACTTTCATTTTTATGGCTATCCCCCACCCTGCCACTGGGTGGGTGTGTGTGGGGGGGGGGGGGGGGGTACAAATTACTAGTGCATAAAACAAACAGGCAAACAAAATAATCCTACAACGAAAATTTCAAGCCTCAAGTTATCTTCTGCAATTGCACAGGCCCGAGGTTATAAAACATTTTTCATGCTCAACTCAGGTGAGACTAAAATTTATCCTGCTCATAAATGTTAAAATGCCAACAATTGTTGGCATTTTAACATTTATAAGCAGGATGAATTACTAGTTTTTGAGTTTTGAACCTGAATTTTCCACAATTTTTGACTTTTTCAGCATTTATCAGCAGTTGAAATTTCATGCTCAGCTGAGCTGAGCTTGAAAAAAGCTTTATAACCTCGGGACCAGTTTGTAATTATTGATTGTTTGGGTCAGAAACCATGCAGACAAGATTTGTGACATTGTCATCATGACCTGTTTTGTTTCAGTCGCCAGAGGAAGTCTGTTGTCAACCCCAACACGTCACCAGTCCTGTCCGCTAGATGTCCTTCTCCACAGCTATTTGGTAAGTCATTCAGCAATGACAAAGTTATACTCCCTGGATAGGTTGTCTTTGAAAATATCTATTGGTTAAAAAGCATCATAAATAAATGGGAGAGCAGGCAGGCTAGTGGTAGCTGAAAGAATCATACTGAAACAAGAGGTCCTGGGTTCAAAACCTACCTCCAATTTATTGTGTCCTTGAGCAAGATACATTTACTCCCCGTAATTCTGTGTTAGCCTCTCCTTGTCATGACTGAAAAATTGTTGACTTGGATGTTAAGCCTCAAAAATCCAACAGGAGTGAGGAACAGTATATGGAATTATCATAAGTCGTTGCCTATTAGATTATTAAAAACAATTTCCAATCGTTTTAAGGCAGTATATCACATGATATATACTGTCGATGGAGCGGACATGTAAATCAAAGAGAAGCTACTGTGTCATCATGAAGGGAAATCAAGAGTGTTTGGTTATGCCCCTTGAACAAGAGAGAAGAAGTATAACTCATTCAGGCATGTTCTTCTAGGCAGCACTAGGACTAGATGAGTAATTTCCCTTGCTGCTGTTGACATCATTATGGTTGTTTCGAACATAATCTTGTCTACAAGTATAAGCATTTTCAAAACGCTTGCAATCTCTCAGCACTATTTTCACTGTATGACCATGTATAAACCCACGGCGATAACCACAGACCGAAAAGACTCTGGCAGCTCGATTCATCGTGGGCTTTCATACCCGAGTCCGCATGCGGTATTTAGTGTGACCCATTCGGAGCCGCCACGTCCAATCAAGTAGGACTGGAAGTTGATGGTCGATTAACAACAAGATTCCAGCCCTGTTCAATTATATATGCGCTCTGGCCGTGGCAAGATCGCAATTATTACAAAATTATCAGAGCTCTGAGTCATTGCTTTCTGTTAAATTCCAGTACATTAATATTGCAATTGCTTATATGAAATTGACTTCTCCAGGCATTTGAATGAGACATTAAACTTTTCCAAGATGCTGTCTATTCATGACCTTAGCTGTTGTGAGTGGGTTGTAAAATACAATACCTTTGAAAACGAAGTTGTGAAAGAAAAAAGGAAGGTTTTTCCACAGATTAGAAAATATCACCAAGTCAAAGGATTAGCTTTTTGTGTAAAACATCAGGAATGTAAGGTCCCCGGAGCATAATTTATCTGGTTTGTCAGATGTCTGAAAGACAGTTTCAGGTTGATTAAGTCTTCAGGGAACATTTCCTATTAGATTGTGTTTGATCTACTTGACAGCCATCCAGGGCTGGGGAAACAGTAAGAATTATTTATGTTTGAGGAAAACAGACATTGTGGAAATGTCTTGATTGTCACTTTGAAGCATACAGAACCATATAGAAATTCAGCCTTTTCTAGTGTTACATCATTTGGTCCTTAGAAATTATTTCCATGGCAATTCTTTTATGACTTGCTGATTTAAGAAGAGCTGAAAGAAAAAATGTGCACTTCGTATTGGTTATGTGCCTGAATCTTATAGTGCAGTTTGGATACATGACCATCCACACATGACCTCCCCTTTTGGTTGGTTGAGTTAGTGCTAACTGTCCATGGTCAACAGCTAAGGTCATGTGGAGATGATCATTTATCACAGCCACACTGTTCCTGGGCAAGCCTCCCAGAGGCTTGTAACCAGTGCTAAGTGCACATTTTTTCACTAACTGAGAAAATGCTGTTTTTCAATATCAGTGGACATGAAGCTTCATCTCAACAATGCCAACAACATCAACAACTATCTCTTGTTGGCTTGCTTAGCTGGTTATTAACCCATATTTGACGAATGGATTTTTCCATCATTATCATTTGGGTGAGTCCACTTTCATTTTAGGGGCATCAGGAGTGATTTTTTTTTTAAATTCAATTTTTAGATGAAAATTCTCTTTAAGCAAACAGAATAGCCCCAGATGGGACGCCGCGTTCTGCGGCGTCACATCTGGGGCTATTCTGTTTGCTTATGTCCCATAAAAGGGTCCCATAAAAGGGACGTCAGGCTTAAATGAGTTAAATAGCAAGCAAAAAACCATAATACTACTGTCATGAATCTGTGATTGCATTTGCCACTCCCTGCTACATGTTTATTATAGAATCTTTTACACCAATAATCCTCAATGAATATTAATGTTCAATCCTGTTGGTGTCATCAATAGGATCATGGAATTGGGAAAAAGATTTGAGCCGCCAAGTGAGAAAACAAACAATCTGCATATGCGAAACCAAAGGCGCAGACCGCGAAGCTGATCAGCGCCTTTGTTTTCGCTACAGGGATAGTACAATTCCTCTATTTTCTAAACTCAAAATTTCCAGCCTCTAGTCATCTTCTGTGCTTGTACAGCATGGTTTGTGTCAGACCTGTTCGGAAACCACATTGTTGGATTTCCCATGAGGCTGCTCATTTACAGAAGAAGGACAAAAAGTTCACAGATTTCAGAAACATTACTTGGCTTTGCTGAAATGGGTTCAGAGGCAGTTCCTTACAGTTTTATGCACCAGTCATTTGTAACCATGGCCGCCAAGCCGGGTGAAGGGCGGGGGATTGTCATGGAAATTAGCAGGGCTTTGACCAAAAATTTGCCAAGGGAAAATACCCGGGGTTAGCTTTATATGTAAAAAGGGTTGTGAAATGAAAAGATAGTAGGCTGCGGGCGAAAACGGCAGTGGTTTTACCAACATCCAGTCTCCGCAGGGGGAGGGGGGTACTTGCTAGAACCGCCTCGGCAAGGAGGTGGTGCTAACGTGTACCAACAATCAATGTTCTGAGCAAAAATATTAAAAGTTTCAAAATTCTTCAAATGAAATTTTCAATTTTTGCTTCTGAAAAAAAAATTCTGTATATTGCATAGGCAAGTTT
This sequence comes from Rugalucina vietnamica, assembly GCA_964017185.1. NCBI lineage: Eukaryota > Metazoa > Mollusca > Bivalvia > Lucinida > Lucinidae > Rugalucina > Rugalucina vietnamica. Next base: position 57,380,462 of record OZ024873.1, read on the forward strand.
TCACTAGTTTTATTTAATTATCAGGATGACTGTGTCTCATGGATAGATGCTTGTGTCTCTGTGATTGTCCTGCAGCTTGAAACTCCAGAAACACTTGATAAGTCTGTTTTTATGGAACACTTCTGGAATTAGTTTAATTACTGGGATTGCCACAGGTCCATGTCTGTATCATGTGACCTAGTTGCTTTCCAAGAATTTCTGAGTTGTCAAGTTGGCATCAGGTAGCATTGGAGACTTTCAGGATTCAACACAATGAGTGTGTTGAGATGACTGTTACAGTGTGTTTGGGCACAGCTGATCAGTCCTTTTGTTCGGCATGAATTGTACACCACTTGATTATATGCATATTCTTTCATACTTTGATGCCATATCCTTTTTTGCTGGACATCCTAGTTTGCATTGAATCTGGTTGGAAGTGCCCAAGACATCGCTCAAAGCACCAATGCAACCCTCATCATTATATCAGCCGCGACCGGAGAAAACCAGTCTTTGTGGTTGCCGACCAGGTCCGACACAAACTGCCCTGTACAGCCACATAAGATGACTAGAAGCTTGAAATTTTGGATTTTAGAAGAAGAGAGGTTGTACTATCCATGTAGTGAAAACCAAGATGCTGAACAGCCTTGCATTTACTGGGCAGCTGATCTGTGCCTTTGTTTTCGTATAGACAAGTTTTCTAATGACAAGGCTCATACATAAAACATTTTTACAGACAGCAAGAAGCCTAAAAAGTTAAGATCATTTGCAATACCATGCATCTTATGGCTTCTTTTTAATCTGAGACTGCATTATTGCTTCTTGTTATTCCATCTTGTTCAAGGCTGTGTGAGCCGCGACGCGAGAAAACCAGTCTTCGGGGTTTCTGACTAGCTCCGACACAAACTGACCTGTACAGCCACAGAAACTGGCTAGAAGCTTCAAATTTTGGATTTAAGAAGAAGAGGAATTGTTACTAACTATCCATGTAGTGAAAACAAAGGCGCTGATCAGCTTCGCAGTTACTGCGAAGCTGATCTGCGCCTTTGTTTTCGCATATGCAGAAGTCCGGTTTTCTCATGACGTGGCTCAAGTCAAGAATATTTCATGCTTTCAGAAGAACATCATATGATTTAACAGCTTTCAAAGTCACACATAAATCATGTTTTATTCGGCAAACAACAGCTTGTACTGAAGATTTTAAGGTTATACAAACTCTGAAATTCCCTGAAAACTTTAAAGCCAAAAGACCTTTTTCTTTTTGCTCGTTAACGAATTTGTCTGTGATCAGTATCTGCGTTGTAATACATCAAGCTTACTATCTGCGGCTTAATATAATAAATGAGCCTTCTCATGAGAAAACCAACAATTTGGGTTTCCAACCAGGTCTGACACAAACCAGGCTGTACAGTCACAGAAGATGGCTAGGGGCTTGAAATTCTGGATTTAGAAAGTAGAGGAATTGTACTATCCGTGTAGCGAAAACAAAGGCGCTGATCAGCTTCGCAGTTACTGCGAAGCTGATCTGCGCCTTTGTTTTCGCCTATGCAGATTGTTGGTTTTCCCATGCGGTGACTCAAAATGAAAGCTTTCATAGGCACGCATTGGCTGCGTGTATGATTTCCGCATATTGCATGTTTTGACTTCAAGATATTTTTTCCTTGGAAATATGAATATACAACAAATTTCCCTATCAAGTGCACCAGTCAATGTTTTCTCGACAAAAGTAACTTTAGCTCTTTTGTAAGACTATGGTCTGTTATTTTAAGCATACCGTGAATTAGCGGCAGATTAAGAATGTGCTTTGAGATCAAAATATTTCATTTTTTTTTTAAATAGGGAAATTTGTGAATCTATCATTCTATCCCCCTCCCCCTCCCAGTCCCAAAACTGTTGTACAATATTTGTAGGAGTGTCGCATGAATTTTTATGTGTCATGAACTAATTACCAACCTTGAGTTCTAAGTTTTACGCATGTTTAAAAATTCATACAAATTTATGCGACAAAATATTTGCAAGCCTATAGCCGTGAAATTTTGGCCAATTTACAATGCAAAAAATTCTAGACACTCTCTTGAATGTCCTGCCACTGCAGTAGGAGTGTCTCGTGACATTCGCATGGCAATGTATGCAAAATTAGGCCTAAATTCGCAACATTGACGCATATTAAATGTCCTTCAGTCAGGCAACATGAAAATCATCAGTATAACATGTCTGTGAAATGTATACCCCCTCTGATACCCCACTTTTATATAGTAAAACTGGGATGTACAGGGATATACCTATTTTTCTTATTGTTGATCCAAAACATAGATTGTGGGTACTCGTTAGAACCGCCTTGCCGAGGTGGTTCTAACGGGCCCCCGCAATCTATGAGCAAAAATATTAAAATTATCAAAAAGTTTCCAATGAAATTTTCATCATTTTTGAAGGTGAAAAAAATCACTGTATATTGCATGGGCAAGTTTTCGTAATGTTGTGTTTCTATTGCTGAACTTGTCTCCCGTTGTTGCATTCCACTGAGATAGGGGCTTTAGAGAACTTTTAAGAACACAGGGAGTACTATGCCATTTGTTTATATACGAGCCGCCTCGTGGGAAAACCAACAATGTGGTTTCCGAACAGGTCCAACACAAACCGACCTGTACCAGCACAGAAAAGAGCTAGAAGCTTGAAATTTTGGAGTTAAGTAGAGGAGGAATTGTACTATCCGAGTAGCGAAAACAAAGGCACTGATCAGCTTCGCGGTTACCGCGAAGCTGATCTGCGGCTTTGTTTTCGCCTATGCAGATTGTTGGTTTTCATAAGGTGGCTCATAAGATGTTGACATCATTATCATTAAAGGTCATTGTCATTCATGAATAAGTAATCTGTTGAAATTGAAGCCACATCATAAGGGAACAAACTTGCATACAACAAAAAGAGAATGGTTTCATTTGATTGGTTTGAGTCAGTGCCTTGCATCCATGGTCAACAACTGTTACTAAGGTACTGTTGGGATGGTCCTTTTCCAATCACATTTGCGCCGCCTCGTGGGAAAACCAACAATGTGGTTTCCGAACACGTCCGACACAAACCAAGCTGTACAAGCACAGAAAAGAGCTAGAAGCTTGAAATTTCGGATTTAGGAAGAAGAGGAGTGTACTATCCATATAGCGAAAACAAAGGCGCTGATCAGTTTCGCGGTTACCGCGAAGCTGATCTGCACCTTTGTTTTCGCCGATGCAGATTGTTGGTTTTCCCATGAGGCGGTTCATATGCTTGTAGAGTAAGAATGGCTTTATAAATATTTTCATTGTGCACAGAAAGTGTTGACCGTGTCCTGACATGACTGAAAAATTGTTGACATGGATAAATCTGTTAATTCTTTATATAATATGAGCCACATCATGAGAAAACCAGCAATCTGCATATGCGAAAGCTGGTTTCGCTACACGGATAGTACAAAGCCTCTACTCTCTAAATCCAAAATTTCCAGCCTCTAGCCATCTTCTGTACTGCTGAGGTCGGTTTGTGTCGGACCTGATCGGAAACCCTGAAGTCCAGTTTTCTTGCGTATATGGTCCTATTACAACTTGCTGCAAATCTATGATTAATTCATAAGAGTGCCCACCTACTCAAGACTGAAGTAATCAAATATACAGACAATTAAATTACTTGACAAAGGCCAGCTTTTATATCAAATTAATTGAGTCACAACTTGAGGAAGTATCCCTTTTGCATATAGTAGTGGCGTTTTCATGTAACATGTACTATAATGTATACAAATCATTCTACTTCCCAAATTGGAAATATTCTTTTTCGCTCAGTCTTTTGGGCAAGTACAGCGTGGTGTCAGACTTGAATTGGCAATTGGGATTTGTCAGGTTGGAATTCTTTCCCTGGAGAGTTTCATAATACTGATGGGGATGAAATTCTTGAGGATGACATTCATTTGAGCCGCCTCGTGGGAAAACCAACAATGTGGTTTCCGAACAGGTCTGGCACAAACTGGCCTGTATAAGCACAGAATAGAGCTAGAAGCTTGAAATTTCGGATTTAAGTAGAAGAGGAATTGCACTATCCGAGTAGCGAAAACAAAGGCGCTGATCAGCTTCGCGGTAACGGTTACCGCGAAGCTGATCTGCGCCTTTGTTTTCGCCTATGCAGATTGTTGGTTTTCCCATGGGGCGGCTCATTTGTGAAAGTTTATGGAAATTGACTGCAAACTGGACTGACCCTTGTTACATGCTATAGTGTTTTAATCTACGTTTGCTGATAAGGAAGTTTAACATGCCTTGAAACTGCAAACAGCATTTTCTTGAATGAATATTTTTTTTTTTTAATTCAGTTTTACGTCCCTTTCAAGATTATTTCAGCTCATATGAGACGGGCCAATCAGTAGGTGGGGCGAAAACGGGAGAACCCCAAGAAAAACCACCTGTCACACCCGCAAGCAGAACTTGGCCGATGAATATTTATCAATGGAACTTTTCTGAAGTCACTTTCCTTAAACTTGTTCAGAAAGTACAATAGTGAAATAGTTGATTTGTCAGTTAGTGATGAAGAAACATGCACTAAATACTGGTTATCAGCATCATAACAGTGTGGGATTAGAATAATAAGCAACAAATACAAATTCATGACTGTATAAGTGATGTGCTTTTATGAAGAAAAAATAATGAAGTAATCAACGGAAGAATCACTTTCCTTGATGTCTATATTTATTTACACGCAAAATTCTAATGAACTTAAAGGTCGTTTTTGTTCTTGAAATACTGTCATGACTGTGGTCGCAATGTATACTTCTGAGAAATACATACGTAATTAGAGACATGAGGAGCAGTATTGGAAAACTGTACTATAATTTGAGCCACGTCATTAGAAAACCGGATTTTTGCTTATGCGAAAACAAAGACGCAGATCAGCTGTGCAGATACTGCACAGCCTATCAGCACCTTTATTTTCGCTATACAGATAGTTCAATTACTCTTCTTCATAAATCGGCAATTTCAAGCTTCCAGCCTATTTCTGTGACTGTACTGGCTGGTTTGTGTCGGACCTGGTTGGAAACCTGGAAGCCTGGTTTTCACGTGTCATATAATTGTGACATCTCTGATGAAACAACGTGATTGTTTTCTTGCTTGTTTTCTCGACTAAACATGATATTTTACTGTGGATAACTGATTGTGGAAGGCTAATCAGTGTGTCTTGGAATTTTGATAAGGATAATGTGACTTGTGATCGCACAGGATAAGGATTGTGGTTCTGGATATTATAGATTTTGACATGAAATGTTGATTTAAAGTATTGTTCAAACTATTTTATTCTGTTATTTTATATTTTGTTTGATAATACTAGATTTTTATGCTGCATTCTTGAGATTATATAGTCAGGTCCAGCACAAAAGTTAAGGCTATACTAAAGACTAAGGACCCTGAATTTTGGATTAGGAGTTAGAGAATGTACCAGCAAGGATACATGCATAGATAAAACGTGCTGATATTACATTGCTTGCATGGTTACCACAAAGCTGATATTACTTTTCATACATGATAAAAGCTTTCTTTTTTGCTTCATTTTTGTTTTGTTTTGTCGGCAGCTTCAGTTGAAATGACTTGTTAAATTTGTGAATATTTTGGCCAGATGACAATGTTAAAAATAGTAGTTTGTTGTAAAAATATGACAGTTTACATGACAAGCCAGCTTGCCCTCATTTTCACTTAGTATATATCTTGTAGCTATAAATGAGCCACCTCATGGGAAAACCAGCAATCTGCATAGGCGAAAACAAAGACGCAGATCAGCTTCGCGGTAACCGCGAAGCTGATCAGCGCCTTTGTTTTCGCTACTCGGATAGTACAATTCTTCTTCTACTTAAATCCGAAATATCAAGCTTCTAGCTCTTTTCTGTGACTGTACAGGTCGGTTTGTGTCGGACCTGTTCGGAAACCACATTGTTGGTTTTCCCACGAGGCGGCTCAAATGATGATAAAACTTATATGTAGAGCACATCCAAAGAAAATTACTCATACAGTCAAAACAACAAACAAAAAATACAATTTTAATGTTTGAATTTTCCTTCTGTAAATGATAATTTTTCTGTTTCCCGCTCGGTCCAGATTTTGATTACCTTATAAAGCTTTATTTTTGTTTATACCAGGCTTTTCCTGGATTGAATAAGTAAAACATACTTAATATGAAGGACATTACACTATTACACATACCACTTTCGCATGAATGCAGTGGTTTATAACTAAACAAGAATACAAGAATACTTATTGAATGAACTTTATAGTGTTACAACAATTTGGACCAATAGTAATTTGAAGGACAAAATTTTGAGTGTAGTTTTATTTCAAATTGTGAATATTCATTCATGCCAACTGTGAATACATGGATTCTGTGCGTATATTTTGCTGAGGTGTTGGTTATTAATATCATAATGTAAACATTTATGATTGGTATATTGTCTGACCATACACAGGTGCTTTTTAGCTCACCTGAGCCAAAGGCTCAAAAGACGAGCTTATAGGATGGCCATGCTCTGTCGTCCGTCTGTCATCCACAATTTCAAAGATCTTCTCGTCTGAAACAGCTTGCCAATCAAAGCCAAACTTCATGTGGAGCATCCGTAGGATGCGGGGGGGGGGGGGGGGGGGGGGACAAAAGTTTATATAATGCACCAGTCATTTTGTAAACACTGCTCCCCCACCTACGGGGAAGGGCGAGGATTATGACTTTTTAGATGCAGTGCCCTGCTATGAGCCCCATCCCCAGGGGGCAAACTGGAGGTCAAAACTTTGCTCTTTGTCCGGCCCTTCACAATAGAAAATCTCTCTGGGGTAAGGATCCTAATGTCAAAACCTGTGCACTGCGGGTACACTTGAAAAGTAATTGCCTCACACTTTAGCCTGGCTATCCCCCACCTTTCCCAGTAGGAGGGGGGGCAGTGGTTACTAATGACTGGTGCATAAATGGTCCAGGTCACATGACCAAGATGGTGACCAAGATGGCAGCCATGGCTATAAATAGCAAAAAAACTTTAATAATCTTCTTCTCGAGAACCAGGCCTATGATTTTGAAACTTGGCATGAAGCATCAGGGAGAGGAGTTCTAAAAAATTTGTATAAATCATCTTGACCTATATTGTACGGCAAGGTCAACATAGGTCACCCATGCATTTGAATGGGGAAATGGTTAAAATGTCATTCGAAGGGCAAACCTTGCAGGAAATGGGCAAATGGACTGAAGATTTAAGATTCTGAAAACATTTTGGACCCCAGGGGTTGGTCTTCCCCCTTTCTGGGACAATATACATGTATATAACCAAAGTATATAAACATCATTCCTCTGAAACCGCTTGGCCGATCAAAGTCAAATTTTATTGGAAGCATCTATATGAAGAGGGAACCATTACCAATGTGTTCATAAATAATCCAGGTCACATGACCAGGATGGCTGCCATGCCCATGATATGGTAAAAACCCTTAAAAATCTTCTTCTCTGGAACCGATGGATTGATTTCAATGAAACTGGGCATGTAGCATCTAGGCATAAAGTACTACAATGTGTATATAAATTGTGACCCTGTGACCTATTTTACGACAAGGTCAACGTAGGTTCCCCATGCATTTGAATGGGGAAAGCTTTAAAAATGTCATATGAAGGGGAAAACTTGCAGTTAATTGGCAAATGAAAAATTGACCCCAGGGGTTATTCTGACCCTGCCCTGGGGCTATATACATGTATATGACCATTAAAGTCAAACAAAATTATTGGTGTAGTATATCTCAGATCTCAGGTGGACGTTTACTGGACCATTTGTCCTCTGGTATTATTAAGTGAGCTGCAACACCAGAAACACAAGAGTCTGCATATGCTAAAAAAAGATGTAGATCAGCTGTGCAGTAACTGGACAGCTGATCAGTGTCTTTGTTTTTGCTACAGGGATAGTGCAATTCTTCTTCTTCCTAAGCTTTTAGCCATCTTCTGCAAAGGCCGATGTATGTCGAAGCTGGTCGGAAACCCCAAAGAACGTTTTTCTCTCAGTCCGGCTCACATGATAAAACCTGCCTGTTGTGTATACAAAAACAAAAAATACATGTCAACAGTCTTTCTGCATCTCACAAGTTAGTCAATTCTTGAATTTTCTTTGCAAAAAAGGTATGGTGACAAAATTTCTAATCCCAATGCTTAAAATTCTTAATGGGAGTTTTAAGCCACAACTCAAACCAAAAAAAAAAAGTGCATATGAAAAAAGAAGGTTTTCTCTTGACATAAATGATAATATAAAATCACCATAGCAATACTAATAAGGAACTGTTTTGTAGAATTTCTGAAAAAAATCTTCAGGCTAACAGTACACCACTTTGTGACAAGAAATGTGTGACAATATATTACGACTGTCTGACAGCTTCACCACAATGACATTTGAATCATTGTTCGTTGCAAGAAAACATATTTTGCATATATCTGAAAACAAAAGCGCTGATAAGCTGTGTCCTAAAATTGCTTCTGATCACCACTTTTGTTTACACTGCAAAGATAGTTGGATTATGTCTTCTTTCTAAATCTTTCAAAAAGACAAGAAGTTTCAAGTTGTACTGCCTGATTGGTGATAGATTTGAACGGAAACCCTTAAGATTGTTTTCTCGCATCTCAACTCATTTGATTTCATATTGTAGATCAGAATATGATTCATTCATTAAGAATCATAACATACACTTGTGGAAGGGAAAATGTATATAAACATTTATGATAGTGTATAAGACATGTTGGATTTAAATGTTATATGGAAATGGAATGAAGAATCGACTTGTACTTCTGAAGCAAAACAATGTGAACATTTACAATAAAATACAGAAAGTGTCATTATGAAGGATGATGGGAATGACGAAAAATCTTAAGCATTCATTAAAACATGACAGACTTGTTGGAATAAGCTGTACAAATATTTTCTGCATGTTTTCTTAAAAAAGTCATTCATTGGACAGACAGTTTGAATAGTCCTTATGAAGGTGGAAAAAATGTGAATATTTGATTCAAACGTGTATTAGACGTGGATTTAAGGCATGTTTTGATGTTAGGCATGTTTGCATTTGATGTTAGACATGTTTATTGGGATGTTAGACATGTTTGAAATGTTAGACATGTTGGAATAATATCGCTATGGATGACCCAGTGATAGCCCACAGACGTGGGTCACTTCAGTTGTGGGCTACTTGTTCTGTTGAAAATCTTAGTTTAAGTCATGATGATAGTGCCCTTCATGTTCGTCCAAGAGGAAGACAGAAAAAGCGCCATTCTTGGTTCCTTAGTAAGTACCTGCATTAAGAAAAACTTGCCCATTCAATGTACAGAATTTTTTTTTTCATATGTAAAAAAAAATGAAAATTTTCAGTAGAAAATATTTGATATTTTTCTTATTTTTGCTCAAAGCATAGATTTTGGGTACACGTTAGAACCTCCTCTGTGGGGCGGTTCTAACGAGTGCCCACAATCTATGTTTTGGAGCAAAAATAGAAAAACAGGACTTTACCCCTGCAAACCCCAGTTCTTCTATATAATAGTGGGGTTCAAGGGGGTATACATTTCATGGACATGTTTTCCTGATAGACTAGAAGAAATTCCAAGAAATGGTAGTTTAATGTTTTTCTTTTGCATATTAAGATATGTTCTAGACATTGTTTTCTGCCCAAATATTCTCACTGTGATGGATGATTCTTGAGCCGCGTCATGAGAAAACAAACAATGTGTTTTCCGAATAGGTCCGACACAAACCGGTCTGTGCAGTCACAGAAGATGGCTAGAAGTTTGAAAAATTTTGGATTTAGAAAGGGGAATTGTACTATCCTTGTAGCGAAAACAAAGGCGCTGATCAGCTTCGCCATTACTGCAATGCTGACATACGCCTTGGTTTTTACGTATGCAAAATGTTTAATTTCTCATAACATGGCTCTTTTGTAAATTGAGCAATTTGGCATTATAAGTCTGGTCCGACACAAACCGGTCTGTGCAGTCACAGAAGATGGCTAGAAGTTTGAAAAATTTTGGATTTAGAAAGGGGAATTGTACTATCCTTGTAGCGAAAACAAAGGCGCTGATCAGCTTCGCCATTACTGCAATGCTGACATACGCCTTGGTTTTTACGTATGCAAAATGTTTAATTTCTCATAACATGGCGCTTTTGTAAATTGAGCAATTTGGCATTATAAGTCTGGCTTTAGGATTAAAGTCTGTGGGACAAGTTTGTGTGGCCAGTTTTCATAGGGGCTAGATTTAAGGCTTTTAGATATACAGAGATTGCTTTTGGCATCAAAATGACTATGGCGTCTGGTGGTTTCAGATCGAGAGGTTCTTGGTTGGATGCTTACCTCCACCATTAAATGTCTTCCCATGGTACTGGTTCATCCCCAGAAAGCGATAGCTCCGTGCAGACATGACTGAAAATTTATTGAATGGGATGGTGAATTACAAAACAAATTTAAAACAACACTAAGCAAAGCGCAAGGTTTCTCATGGAGCTGCTTACTTGGACATTGTTCCATTTTGAAGAAAAAACAGCTTGTTAGTGTGTCTGTAAAACTGCCTTTTTGATGTAGATGATAATTTCTCATTATCTTCAATTTTCACTTTTATGGCATAGATGTTTTCCAACGGTTGCCAGGCAACAGCAACACTGTCTAGAAAAGTGATGATTATCCCATAACCTGGCACCTTTTAGAGTTGAAACTGGTCATGAAAAAAGCTGTGTTCTGGTTACCGACCATGTCCAGCACAAACTGGTCTGTATGACCACAAGTTTGTAGCAAAAAGAAAGGCACACATTAGTTGCGTAGTTGTAGCATAGATGATATACTCCATTTGTTTATCACATTTATTCAAAAGCTGATATGGCAAGATGCTCTACACATCCATTTCCAGGTGTTATGGTCATTTTTGTAGAGCCATATACATGTACAGTAAAATCTTGGACTGTTGATGTTGTCTAACAGTTTTTGCTTTCATTTTGGACCAAGATGAAATGAAAAGAATCATCCACCCAGAGAATCTTATCCAGCCTGTTTGAAGTTTCCTTGAATAATTTTTCTGAAAAAGTAGATTTTGAAAGAGTGTGGTGACATGATGGCCTAAGGCCTAATTTCTGGCATTTGGCAGGTCAGGATTTTCCCTTGGAGTTTTAATTTAGGGGAACCCTGTCCCACTACTGACAGCTCCTGTGGGACATTCTGACAAAACGGTTGAGAATTTAGGGGACCAGAAACTAGAAATATTTGTGACTTTTGGGGACATTATTAATCATCATTGTCCCCTCTCTGGACAATTTTGGAGGCCAAAAAGGGTCAAAATGCACAGGGAAAACCTTTACAGGTCCTGCTTAAATGTTTTCTTGAACTTTGTCAGGTAATAAGACAAGCTTGGATTAATATGTTGGGTGATGTTTGCAGTTTCAGCTATATACATCCAAAAAGCATATCAGTTTTCTCGCCAAAAAGGCAGGCAGAAGCTTCCGCTGCATAATGGTTAATCCGCCTGGGGTCAAATTTTCAGGGTTGCCACGTGTCAGGGAAAAGTCAGGGAAATTTTTTTTTCAAAGTCAGGGAATTGTTAGGGTATTTTGCAAACTGTCAGGGAAATTTGGAATTTTTGGTAAATGTCAGGGTTCTTCCTAAGCATGGCAACCCTGTCAATAGTTATAACTCAGGCTTCTATTTCAGATGGGCATCTTCTTCATATTGCCTTTGATTTACAATGCAAGATGTTAACAACTAAAACAGAAGACTTCTTTTTGTTTGAGGAATTTCAAAGGTGTTGTACATATAATAACATGGTTATCATTTGAGCCGCATCGTGAGAAAACCGGATTTTTGCCTAGGCGAAAACAAAGGCGCAGATCAGCTTCGCGGTAACCGCGAAGCTGATCAGCGCCTTTGTTTTCGCTACACGGATAGTATATTTCCTCTTCTTCTTATATCCGAAATTTCAAGCTTCTAGCTATTTTCTGAGACTGTACAGGCTGGTTTGTGTCGGACCTGGTCGGAAATCCCGAAGACCGGTTTTCTCGCGTCGCGGCTCACATGGTTATCATTTGTCTATTTACAGGTACAAGTCCACATGAAAGTCCTCGGAATCTCTCACCTAACCATTTAATTTGTCTATTTACAGGTACAAGTCCACATGAAAGTCCGAGGAATCTCTCACCTAACCAGCACGGAAACTTTGCCTTTCAAAACATCAGAAGGTACGTCATATTACCTTATTACAGCAACATTTGAGCCGCCCCATGGGAAAACCAACAATCTGCATAGGCGAAAACAAAGGCGCAGATCAGCTTCGCGGTAACCGCGAAGCTGATCAGCGCCTTTGTTTTCGCTACTCGGATAGTACAGTTCCTCTTCTTTCTAAGTCCGAAATTTCAAGCTTCTAGCCTGCTTCTGTGCTTGTGCAGCTCGGTTTGTGTCAGACCTGGTCGGAAACCACCTGGTTGGTTTTCCCACGAGGCGGCTCATTTGGTCATTATTAAAAGCGCAGTTGGTGGGCAGAGACCTGTAATTATCGTTCCCATTGATTCCCAATGTAATTTGCCCAAAAACAAGACTCATTCATATGCTTCATAACTCATAGTGCACCCCAACTCATTCAGCAGACGAGAGTATGCCCAGGCAGTATGCAAGTGCAGCGGGTGTTAGCGGTATTTTCCGCTCTTTAGGGACACCCCAAAATCGCTCAACAATGAAACATGATTATTCAAAAATCACTACATCGGCAATTTGGCCGTAAATTGTACTGCAAAACAGCAGCTGATTAAATCACACAATAAAGCAAAATATTCAAGAATGGTTACACTTTAATCATTATGATATATTGATGACCAATGGCCCTTACATCTTATGTATACTGTGTTAGATCTGCCCACACTTTGGGCCAATCGCTTGCAATGTTATAATTAGAGGTCTCTGTCCTTGGTAGCTTTGGACCTTGTAGTGTAGTGCACTGTTGTCAATCGTAAAAGAAGGAACTCTTCATATCAAAATATTTGAGAAATACATGTATACATATAAATGAAAGACAATGCCCTATCATTAATTTGGCATCAATATTTACACTGACCATGCTTATATCTATACAATCAGCGAATATTTGATTTTGTGTTGGCAAATATTGAAATCTGCTGGAGAATAAATGAAAACCTTGTTTTCACAATCATTTTGGCCAGATATTTTCAAGGCATAAAAGCACCATTATCCGCAGTTCTATGCAATTTCGGTGAATCAGCATTTTGTGTCTTATTTTGTCATTTTAAAAGATCTGAAGTGTCACACGGTGCTTTTGTACCTATCATGAGAATATCTGCTTTTCACATAGACAAAAAAGGGCATGGACCAGATGTACAGTTACAGCATACTTGGTCAGTGCCTTAACTTTCACATCACGTGGAATCCCTCTTCTTCTTTAATCTGAAACGTTGAAGCTTCTAGCCTTCTTTGGTGATGGTACAGGCAGATTTGTGGCGAGCCGGTTCGGAAACCCCGAAGACTTGTTTTGCATCGTGGCACACATAGACAGCTGCTGAAGCCAGCTTTTGTCATTTAATTGGATTTGGCCATCCTAATGCAGGATTATTATGTCTGGACAAAATGTTGATTCTATAGATAAATATTCTCTAAAGACCTTGTTGGAAGAGACGAAATCAGTGTCATCCCTAGAAACTCTGTGTTTACACTCCCTCTACAGTCTTATGGTACTGCTTACTAAACGGGTGAGGGGTGGGTGTGTGTGTGTTGGGGGGGGGGGGGGGGGGGGCGATAGTTTGATTAGTAGCATTATCCAGTTCTTAACAATTATAGCAGACCCAACATCAACCCTTACCTCTGGCACACTTCTTTCATGAAGATGTGGTCATGAAAATATTTCTAAGGTCATTCTTTCTCTACTGCTGCTGATTTGAGAACAGCATTTGTCAGTTAGTGGTTAAAAGAAATGCACATTAAGAACTGGTAACATGCCTTTTGGAGGCTTGTCCAAGGGCACTGTGGCTAGGATAACTGGCAATCTCAACATGACCTTAGCTGTTTACCATGGATATAAAGTAACAATATTAAAACGCAAACAAACCAACATTTTCTTTCTAATTTTTTAAACTGTAATGCATGAAGCTCAAAGGCATGAAACCAGAACTTGAATTATTGGACATAATCTTAAAGACTACCTGTACAACAAGTATAAGCTTTAACAAAAAGCTTGGTCTACGCTTCGCATATATAAACTAGAATGTCAAAGATTCTGACCGTACTCCCGTTTCATCGTGGTGCATTTGACTGAACAGAAATAAAACTCTGTGCAGTGAAAGCATTCATACCTGACAATCGACCGTCACGATACTGTCGGTTAATTTCATTCCGTTGTGGCTTGGATGGAATGTAATTGGCTACACGGCAGGTGGTGCGCGGTCAAAGCTTTCATACCTGACCATATAGCGTCACAATACTGTCGGTTCATTTCATTCCGCTGTTTCTTAGATAGAATGCAATCATGCACCAGTTCCACGAATTTAACAATTTGCCCCATTTTTGGTACTTACTGCACCATTGTTACAAATGTTACCAACCAAAGCGAGGTTTGCATGGGTGTTTGGGGGTGTTTACACGGTCCTTGGCGAAACGACCCAGAATCCTACTAACACGATGGTCATGCCACTAGACTCAAATGTGCAGTTGCAGTTGTAGAGAGGTGTATGAGTTGTCTTGTAAGTAGGTCAATCTCAAACCTTAGAGTAGTCTACGCGCTGGCGCGTAGACAATAATAAGCATCATGACAATACAAGCTGTGACGAGAGACCAGTCTTTGGGGCTTATACCAGGTCTTACACAAACTGGCCTGTGCAGCTACAGAAGATGGCTAGAAGCTTGACATTTTGGATTTTGGAAGAAGACACATTGTACTATCCATGTGGGGAAAACAAAGGCACTTATCAGCTGTGCAGTTACTGCACAGCTGATCTGCGTCTTTGTTTTCGCCTAGGCAAAAATCCAGTTTTCTCATGGCGAGACTCATACCATGATCACATGAAATTTCTCCTATTTTGTCTGCGAAGCAAGCTTCTTATATATAATTTCCGGTCTAATAGGATTAAAGTACTGGCAGACAAATTGAGTCACGTGAAATGTGCAGACGGAATGTGCAGACTGCTGATCTCTAAATCATTCCTCTACTGGAGATCTTTTTTTTTTCAAGATTAAATTCATATAAGACTTGATTTGGGAAAAAAAAATGTCTAGAAGAGTGATGAGGTGTGGCTTTAGAATTTCATCAGCCTTGAAATTCTGTCTTGTCTGTCTAGGATATCGACAAAATGGCACTTAGATGTGGTTTGAATGGTAATTATTGCTCACATGTCTTGCAGCCGAAAGTACTCGTCACACATACGCGAAAATCGCTTGACGCAGACATTGTCGTTTAATTGCGAAAAATAGTTTTTGCTTGTTTCAGTTATTGCTTTATGCTCCAGTCAGCAGCAATTATCGTGTTGGGATGTTAGCTGTTGAAAGGGATGTAAAGCAATAAATTAAACAAAGAAGAATTCCTTTTCCTAGTAAAACTTTGTCAAGTCTACGCAAGTCTGAATCGAGGGATTTTAGCTTATGTGTGACGAGGCCTTGAATTCTGTCTTGATGAATGGCCTTGAATAGAAGCTCATTAATGAACATGAAATATTTATAAGTTTCTGCCTTGATTTGTTGTGGCTTAAAATACAAGAGAAAATTCTGTCGGAAATGTCCACAAGATCAAGGAAATGCTTCCTTAAAGTTCGGCCAAAATTTAAACCCAATGTAGAAATTGGTCATAATATGTGGCTTGAATTCCATTTATTCGCAGGTCTTGGCTTCTCTGCCATCAAGGAGGCAATAAAGGAATGGGGTGAGGAGTGGTGGGAGGAGGGAGGAGGGGGTCCGATGTATCCATTAAGCCTGAGGAAATAATTCTGTTTACTTTCAATATACCCTCGATATCGTCGTTTAACTATCGATTTACCTTGATACTTTATACGCGCTTATATTTATTTTTAGCCAGAGAGTGACAACGAAGTATTTTTGGATCGATGACCTTGAGTTTGCTCCGTTTACAATTTAATCAGATATTTAGCATGTGTGATCAGCCATCGTTGTCCAAACATAAAAGTCATAGTTGTTACTTGGAGGTTATAATTGAGCCGCCTCGTGGGAAAACCAACAATGATTTTCGAACAGGTCTGACACTAACCAGCCTGTACAAGCACAAAAAATAGCCAGAAGCTTGAAATTTTGGATTTAACTTGAGTAGAAGAGGAATTGTACTATCCGAGCAGCGAAAACAAAGGCGCTGATCAGCTTCGCGGTTACCGCGCGAAGCTGATCTGCGTCTTTGTTTTCGCCAATGCGGATTGTTGGTTTTCCCATGAGGCGGCTCATATATTAGCACATTTCTGCCGTCAGGACATCCGCTTTTGGCTCATTTGCTCATGCACACCAACAACATAAGTATATAGTAACTGTGTCACATTACGAAAACTTGCCCATGCGTTATACAGATTTTAAATATTTTTGCTAAAAACATCGAATGTCGAACCACGTTAGAACCGCCTCGCCGAGACCCACAATCTATGTTTTGGAGCAAAAATAAGAAAAATAGGTATAGCCCTGCATATCCCATTTTAGCTATATAAAAGGTTAACGCGGACATGTTTTCGTGATGGACTCTCCCAGCTTCTGCATGAGGCTTTTCCGTAGACAACTTCTCGCCCAGCGATGTCATGTTTCAGATTTTATTTTCAAATACTTGATGGTATTAGAAAGAGGGGAACTAAACTTCCGTAAGACAAAATAAAGATTTGTCTGACATTAAACCCCAAAGCTAATCGAATTGACCGAACGATTTGTTGTGTTAACGGCTGTGTTAAACGAAGACAAAGACTAGAAACAGTGTAAATTTTAACCCAGCTGTCGTGTAAAACCACATAGAACTTGACAGACGTTTTGCGTAGTGAAACAGTGTCGTAGGGTGATTTGGGGGAAGAGCATCGAACTCCGTATCGAGACCCCCAAATGCGGCGGCGTGTTGTGTCATTGAGCAAGACTCATTAACTCGCCTGCAGCTATGTCTCCGTCTCGACACAAATGGATATTTGTTGACTGGGATGTTAAGCCATTACCAGTCTGACAAAACTAACCTTCAACTTATCTTTACACTGATTCATTTGTCGCTGGCATGTCGGCTTTTTAATTAACAGATACAACTATTTATTATCATTTCTCTCCCTCTTGAAATTCAAAAGGGAATAACTTTAAAAGGCATAAAGACAAGTTTCAACTAGAATGTCCATCATAACCACGTTTAACAAATATTAAGATAATATCAAAAATAATCTCTGGGGTCGAGGCTCATGTCTTATATAGTTTTATATTCGTGACAACTATGCTAAGTGTAATTAATAGTGCTCAAATCGCCCGGAACTCCTGTCTCAATATGATCGTACTGTTGAGGTGGGACGTAAAACACCAATAAAAGACTTACTGAAGAGGACAGAGATAGATCACTGGATGGCAAAACATTGAGTAGGCCTATTTGTAAACATACCTGTAGGAATGACTATTTAACAATGGATATTGACCAGTGTATTTGTCATCAAGTTTCAAATTGAATAAGATAAGATCTGTTTAGACAAGTGAAGTGGTAAGTCCTAGATCAACCAGTTTATCGTCCGATGGACCGCTGATATTGTTAGTTGTCCATCTGTTTTCAATATAAACATCACAATAAAAACGGGAAAACCCCGAGGTTTTATGAAATCATAATGGACATATGCATTTTATTCGTTTGAGATCAACCAAGTGACTCGTTTAAACGCATCAAGGTCGGTGGCTTAATTTGGAAATATTGTGAAATTAGTTTCGGAATGTGGATATTCATGTTATTTAAATTTTCCGGCATCAATCATTTATGAATCTCGGGTATGATTTTCAGATATTACCAAGCAGTGTAGATATGGATTGAATCAGATTCAAAATAATGTTTATTGGATCCGAGGTTTTACACAAGTATATCGACAGACATACAATGACATACAATGAGTATGTATAATTCAGGTGAGTCGGCTGTCGACATACCGAGACATGAAACCCATATCGTTATACTCGCACGAAAGTAACCTTTTGCATATTACAAATGGCTCGGTCGACAGCACACTTGCTCCCATGGTATCTGTACCGACCTGGTGCTAAACCTAGCTTCTCTTACCAATGTTTAATATATTTGGTCCCATTTAGATAATACTAGTCTTTGTATCAACTACCATGTTGAAAGTTGTAAAATTTCAGTAATTCTCTTTGGCTCCATGTTGCCAAATCTAAAGGGCTTTAATAGTCGAAACCGCGGTATGGCCCATCCCCTTTCTCATTAATGTCTTCACTGCTCTTAAAGGATCTCAGTTTTAATTTTTATTTGTCGTATTAACGATGGATTTGTCACGAATATGTGTCAAGATGATGCGATTGTAACGTTCGACCATCTGCTTGTGCACACAAATATGCTACAGCATCTGTTTCAGACTATCCCATATTGCGTGTTAAGACGAAGTTGCATAGACCAATGCAGATTTAAGCTTTCACGTGTGACTACTTTATATCGTGGAATTTCGCCATAAAAAGCGCACGGCAGCCATAGAAAACGAAGACATACTTTCAAACTTCTTTGACACTGTCATGCGTTTTGTATATGTATATCAAAATTTGCGTAAAAGAAACACTTTACTCAAATGAAAACTAACATTGAAAGCGCTTGAAATCATTCCTTGGTATTGAACTTTTACTCTATGCTCCTCCTATGCCAAACCTTTATTTGTCCTTCAAATGTCAGTCTGACATCTAAGTAGGCAACATAAACGGAATTTCATCATCAACATTGTATCATGACTTCTAAATACATAATTGGTTTAAACCCCACGCACCCTGTGTCCAGTTGATTTTATCAGTTAATGAATATTTGCTTTGTTGTAATGTCGGGATGTTCACGTCCGTTTTCAAATATCAGTTTGAATATCATATTATTAAGAGGTAATGATCAGGAAACAGCTAAATCAGAATAAATTCCCCCTCCAACAACCCGAGATGGGAAAAACTAAACTGACAATCAGGTGCTATTCAAAGACAAGAACGCCGCGGAGGTCAGCATACGACCTATACACTTCGTAGAGGAAAAAACCGATGCTTTGTAAACCCTAAAAGTCATGTTTTGTGTTTCATACATTGTAGGTATACATTAGAACCGCCTCGCCGAGAACGGCCACGTTTTCCTGATGCTTTTGTATGTTCTCAGTTAAACAAAGCACCTTTGCGGACAAAATACCACTGGTATATTCTTAATATTTGAATGCGAGTTAGGAAACAAGGCGTGTCAATGGTCGCATTTGGGTCTGTGTTTCCTTTAAATACCAGGGTCCAGAATAAAGTTCGATCCCGGGCTTCTCCAACTATAAACCGACGTCCCGTCTCCATATGACCTAAGCTGTTGGTGGGACGTTAAACTCGAAATCAAATCAAAAAGTAATCTTATTTTCATCATGGTTATATGACAATTTATAAACAGGGTTTCGTAACGAACCTTACGGAAGCCTATTGACCGTTGACATATTGACATATTTATTTCAAGGTCGAGCGGGATACTGGGAAACTACGCATCTAAAAATATCTTACCTGTGTCGCAGCCAATATAAAATTTACTACAGCTAAAAATAAACATTGATCGATCGAGTTAGGTTGATGTAACGTGCATGGCAAAGTAAACAGAATATTTTCTACTGGTGTAGTTCTAGATATTTCTTTATACCATGCCAAAATTACTAACAAGCCATAAACATTGAACTGACAGTTAATGACAAAGTTTTGTCTAAATAAAGGGTCCCTGGCTTTTTATGCCGCTGTCAGGCTATGTTACCAACACTCTGGGGTGGCTGGTGGGGGGGGGGGGGGTGTAGGGGGGATCCAGTGATCTAGTGTATTGGCTGGTTCAAGATATATACCAGTTTATGACCTATCTGGTCATAAACATGAAATTAATGATTAATTAACAAAGTTTTGTCTATAATTTCAGGGCAGACGGCAGGAGATGGTCCCTGGCTTCATTGCCATCCTCAGGCTATGGTACTAATACTCCTGGGGGATCCAGTGTATCGGTTAGTACAACATATATCTGGCTGCAAGCCACACAAAAACCTCTGCATAACAAGCTCTGTTTTGACCAGGTTTTGCACATGTTCATGGACATATTGAAATTATGTACAATTGATTCCAACATCATTTTTTTCTCAAGTTGTTCTTGTTGGTTGATTGGATGATTGCCTACTTCATAAAAATCATTATGCTCTACCCATTTGGAGTATGAAAAACAGAAGGTCTGCCAACTGACCACCTTAATAGTATTGGTTAGCCACTGAGAAGGCCTGAGCCTGCCCTTAGAGGTGGTTAAGTCAAACCATTCATATAATTATTAGTTGTTTTATCTCAATTTCGGATAGAAGTATGGCTAAGTAGAGGCAACAGCCAGTCCTGACCATATTAAGATCATTTGACTTATGTTTTTCATTGGGGAAACAAAGAATATCAAGAAAGACACTTTAATCTAAGGTGACTGCAACGAAGATCTAAATATTTGAGCTGCCCCATGGGAAAACCAACAATCTGCATAGGCGAAAACAAAGGCGCAGATCAGCTTCGCGGTAGCCGCGAAGCTGATCAGCGCCTTTGTTTTCGCTACAGGGATAGTACAATCCCTCCTCTACTTAACTACAAAATTTCAAGCTTCTAGCCTGCTTATGTGCTTGTATAGGCCGGTTTGTGTCAGACCTGTTCGGAAACCACATTGTTGGTTTTCCCACGAGGCGGCTCATTTATTGACATGCATTTTGTGAATTTCATCAGGAAATGAAAATGTTAATTTGCTTTAGGGCATATCTTTTGGCCATGTACATCATGCTATCGCTAATTTTGAATCACATTTGAGCCAGTGCCTGAGAAAACAAAAAATCTGCATATGCAAAACCAATGGCGCAGATCAGCTTCGCAGTAACTGCGAAGCTGATCAGCGCCTTTGTTTTCACTACATGGATAGTACAATTCCTCTTCTTCTGAAGTCCAAAATTTCAAACTTCTAATCCTCTTCTGTGATTGTACAGAGCGGTTTGTGTCGGACCTGTTCGGGACCCAAATTGTTGGTTTTCTCACGCACAGGCTCATTTATGTTTTAGTCTCAGTACTCGTCTCAGGAACGTCTCAATCAGTTGCCATACCAACCGACTGCCGAGGAACTTGGGAAGCTATATCAACATTTCAACGTCAGCGAAGGGCCGTCAAGCCTGGAAGATGATGGCAGAAAATCTCCTCTGTCCATGATCAGACCACGCTCAAGAAGTCTCAGGTATAGTATGTTAATGGTGGAAAAACCTAAAATGAAAATATTTATTAAGAACCTAGTAGCCCAAGGGTCTGTTTGTAACATTATAATTGCCTCCCTTTGAAAGTGCTTTATTTGCCGCCTTTTAAAAAGTGCTATATAATGATTACCTCCCTTTTAAATGTTTGAATCCTTGAAAGTGTCTTCCTGCCATCCATGTAATTTACATAAGATTTAAGCTGCCTTTTAAAAATGGGCTGAAGAGATTTTAATAGGGTGGGATAGGGTCTGGGAGATGTGTGATATTGTTGGTATGCAGATTTAGTATACCTTGCCTATTTTAAAGCAATTTTGTCATCAAAGTATTCAAGATATTGTCTACTTTTTATAACTGTTGTGTCTTAGAACCTGAAGTCTTTTAGATACATCTATTTTTTGTTTCACAGCCTATCTTGGCTTATGTTACAGTAAGATCTTGTTTTTGTCACCTATCTACACTGTAGTTAATCTACATTGGTACTTTGCGTTTCGTCCATCCGCCGTTGTTATAGAAGACAAAACACAAACTTTCCTAAATTTGGGAAATTAAGTCTTCAGAAATATTTTATGATGTACTTTAGTGATCGGTTGTGTCCAAAAAGCGTTTCTGCTTGCAAAAATCTAAAATTTTCAAAGATTTGTATGCTAAAAATCTTATAAGAACGAAAACTTTCCATGTCCAGTTTCGTCTTTTAAGACAAACTGGACAATTTTGACAAGACCCTGTAATTTTGTTTTCGATGTTTTGGAAGTTTTAAAGCATTTATTCACCAAAACTTCATGTTTTCAGCGAGAAATGATGGTTATTCTTATTATAAACTAAAATACAAACAATAGCCTTGAATCGCATATATTTTCAACAGATTCTAAAATTTTATATTTTTATGTTGACAACGGCGGAATGACGAAAAGCAAAAGTGCGGGTGTAGATATACAACAGTGATCTACCAGCCTGTATATCTGTTGTTATTTAAGAATGCTGGTTCATAGCACGGCACATGATACTTCTTCATTTGCTTTGTCAGAATTTTATTTGCTTATGAGAATAAATGAGCATAGAATTGCAGTAAAGTTTGTTCATGACCAAGTTTCCTGGACAAAACTTTAAGACAAACATAAAAATAACACCAACCAGCTCAGATGGTGGCATGCCTGTCTATTTCAAGACTAATGTTTGCATTGTGAATAGTTCTGTTTGGAGAACCCTTCTCTATTGATGAATAAAAAAGTCAGTTATTTGCTTAAAAATGTGCACTCATCACTGGTAAGCTGCAACTGAAATTTGTTTGGTTACCGGTGTCCTGACAATGCCCTCTGATGTTAACCATAGACGTACGGCAACAAATTAAACAGAACAGAATTTGCACCTAGCTAGCAAGATGAATTGGCAAAGCAAGAAAGATAATTTGTCTACTGAGAGAGGAAGTTGAATAATCCAAGGACAAAAATGAGCCGCAGCGCAAGAAAGTCGGTCTTTGGTGTTGCCGACCAGGTTCGATACAAACTGACCTGTACAGTCACAGTAAAAGGCGAGATACTTGAAATTTTAAATTTAAGAAGAAGAGGCATTGTACTATCTGTGTAGCGAAAACAAAGGCTCTGATCAGCTGTGCAGCTACTGCACAGCTGATCTGCGTCTTTGTTTTCGCAGAGGCAAAAATTCTGTCTCCTCATGATGCAGCTCAAATGTCTGTAGTAATGTGTATTAAGCAGACGATAGTTCATCATTCGTCATAATGTTCAATCATGGAACAAAAATCAAATCAGACTGCTGAATTGTTTCGTTGCGTTTCACTTGTTTTGTCTTATGTCGTATGTTGTAGTGTTGATTATCATGATGCTAACTCTCCCATGCAATATACTGATATTTGAGCCGCCTCGTGGGAAAACCAACAATGTGGTTTCCGAACAGGTCCGATACAAACCGGACTGCACAGTAATAGAAGCAGGCTAGACGCTTGAAATTTCAGATTTAAGTAGAAGAGGAATTGTACTATCCGAGTAGCGAAAACAAAGGCGCTGATCAGCTTCGCGGTTACCGCGAAGCTGATCTGCGTCTTTGTTTTCGCCTATGCAGGTTGTTGGTTTTCCCATACGGTGGCTCATTTATGGCCAGAAATTTAATAATTTTTAGATAAATTGTTCCTTTTTGAAATATACTGAGATTTATCGCCGTGAAAATTAATAATTTTGAGATGATTTTTTTTTTCTCTTATTTATGGCTAAAGATGCAATATGGTTTCATGCTTAAAAAAGTCTCTGGCAGGAGCTTGATGGCATAGTGGTTGAGCATCTGAATCAAGAGGTCCTGGGTTCGATCTCCAAATGGCGGCACCTACTGTGTTCTTGAGCAAGACGCATTAAACCCCCAGAGAACTGGTTAATAGCGGTGGCTCTGTCCCGACATGACTGAAAAATTGTTGACTAGGACAAACCTCAATACAAACAAACAGATAAAGAGTCTCAAGTTTATATTTCAGAAAGTAGAAAATGATAAAGCTGTATTGTAACCCCTTTAAAAAACTCAGTTTACCATGAAACATGTTCAGGCAATTGAAACATGTCTAAACATTTACATTGAGGCTTGCTTTATCTGCAAAATGATAAGATTTCTGTTGGAAACTTACTACATGTATTCTCAAAACTAGTTTGTGTGTACACATTAACACCAGGCAGTTCTAATGAGTACCCACAAACTATTTTTGAAGTAAATATGAGAAAAAATATATATATGAGCCACTGCATCAGAAAACCAGCAATATGCGAAAACAAAGGCTCAGATCAGCTGTGCAGTAACTGCACAGCTGATCAGCGCCTTTGTTTTTGCTACACCGCTAGTACAGTGCCTCTTCTGCTTATGTCCAAAATTTCAAGCTTCTAGCCTGCTTCTGTGACTGTACAGCCCAGTTTCTGTCAGACATGGTCGGAACTCTGGAAGACCGTTTTCTCGCATTGCGGCCCATATATAAAAGGTATACATGACTTGGACCTGTTATCCCGATGATGTGTTGAGGGATGTCTTAATTTCATGAATATGTTAGCACGATGATCCTAGCAATTCCGTTGCATGTCTAGGCACTCTTAATATTGTATAGCAAGACATACTGGGTAAATACAGCATCATGATAAATCACAATTAAAGGCTCCAAGGTCCCTCTTTGATCAGTCTTTAATGTCTTGTGAGCAGGAAAGTGTTTTACTAAAAATGGACCGTGATTGTCTACTTGCCTTCTAATTGAGCCACCTCGTGGGAAAACCAACCATGTGGTTTCCGACCAGGTCCGACACAAACCGGCCTGTACAAGCTCAGAAAAGTGCTAGAAGCTTGAAATTTCGGATTTAAGTAGAAGAGGAATTGTGCTATCCGAGTAGCGAAAACAAAGGCGCTGATCAGCTTCGCGGTTACCGCGAAGCTGATCTGCGCCTTTGTTTTCGCCTAGGCAAAAATCCGGTTTTCTCACGATGCGGCTCAGTTAGCATGATGATCCTCTAGCTATTCCGTTGCATGTCTAGGCACTCTTAATATTGTATAGCAAGACATACTGGGTAAATGTAGTATCATGATAAATCACAATTAGAGGCTCCAAGGTCCCTCTTTGATCAGTCTTTAATGTCTTGTGAGCAGGAAAGTGTTTTACTAAAAATGGACTGTAATTGTCTACTTGCCTTCTAATTGTCTCTTCAACTGCATTTTTGAGCTGTGACCAGGTCCGACACAAACTGGACTGTACAGCCACAAAAGACAGCTTAAGAGCCTGGAAATTTCAGATTTAAAAAGTAAAAGAATTGTACTATCCCTGTAGTGAAAACAAAGGCACTGATCAGCTGTGCAGTAACCATACAGCTGATCTGCGCCTTTGTTGTTGTATAGGCAAAAATCCGGTTTTTCGTGACAAGGCACATGTGATATAAGCATTTGTGTGTCACTTGTCTCTTATGCCGCTTTTCCCTTATTAATGGGTGCAACTTATTCAGTTTAAGTTAATTTGTGCTGGCTTTGTTTCAATGTTGCCATACAGTTATTGTTGTTGAGGTCTTTACATCCAATCAACAGCTTAGGTCATACTGGGATTGTACGCAAGTTATTTTCCTGCTCGAAAAACTGCTGAAGCTGGGTATTGAACTCATGACCTCTTGTTTGCATCACGAAAACTTGTCCGTGTCATGTTTACCCCCTTATACCCCACTTTATATAGCAAAACTGGGGTAGACCTATTTTTCTTATTTTTGCTTCAAAACATAGATTGTGGGTACTTGTTAGAACTGCCTCCCACAATCTATGTTTTGAGCAAAAATAAGAAAAATATCAAAATTTTTCAGCTGAAAAATTTCAGTTTTTAAAGCTCAAAGAATCTCTGTTTATTGCACACCGTGTCCATTCGAAGCGCATGAAAAGAGGTCGTAACGCATGATCGGCGGCATTTTCACGTATGATTGCGGTAGTTTCCTTCGGATTCGCCGCCATTTTTGGAGGAAACTTTAGCGGTAAGTTTTTACAAACTTTTATTTGAATTATTTAAATAGACCTTTCCAACGAACGATCTAGCCTATCCGGATCTACATACATGCCTCTAATTGCCGAGTGTTCTACTGATGCATAGGCTTCGATAGGACTCGCAAACATTCGAGGAGATTATTGTTTTGCAAGTTCGGCCATACACGAAAATAACATTCGCCCAAAAACGTTTCGTACTTTTCTCATTTTCTTCAAAGTTTTGACTAACTGTTGGATGATTTTGCTTTTTGACATCACACTTTAACTTAAGAAGCCAATTTCTCATGATTTTTTTCCCGAACAATCACGGGTAAAAACAAAATACGTCAAAATTAAAGTAACGCACGATAATACGGCAACCTGGTCTTTCGAACTTTGCAAGTATTTACAATGAATAACATATTTTAAGGGGTAAAAGCAAGCCAAATGCTCATTTGTTGTCAAGTCCCGTTGTAGTTTGAAGTAAGGTCCAGGTTACTTCATTTCCAGGTGTAATATCTTACTGAAGTTGCATTCAATCCCTTGCCCATAAACAGCATATAAAAGGGCTTCAACAATTTATGAATGTTGACTCTGTGCGACGTCTTATTTCTTTTAAAATTAATTAACATTCCATAGTTTAATCTTAAATAAAATACCGTATCATGTGCTTCTGGACTATGAGGGCAGCAAGGTCTGAGGTCGGTAGCCAATAGAACAAAAGCCAATCTTTGTAAGGGGCATGCGCGTAAATTTTGTTTGTCCTCTTTTTTCGTCAATCTCTGTGTCAGTCTTGATGAGATAAACAGAGGTCATATTAACATAGTGTGTTCATGTGCCAGGTGCATGTGCGAGTTGGTTATGGACCCCTGGTCTAGAGCGCATTGCATAAATAGTCACGCCGCATATACGCTCAATCATCTTTGCACAATGAATATTCAACAAAAGTTAAGCTTTTCCAAGAGATGCTCGCAATCTCACATCACTATCTTAAGTGTATGATCATGTGTCAACCATCATCAATAGCAGAATAGCCAAAGATCAGGAAAGGCTCGGGCAGATCTCTCGGCATGCGCGTATGGCCTACTGCAATTGCATGGTCCAATCAAGATGACCAGAAGTTGGTGGTCATTTAACCACAAGTTGTGAATACTGTATTCTATTTATGCCCAAATAATAAAACAGTTTCAGATTTGTTTCAATGTTTCTTTCACGCAGCCAGGACGGTGTATTATAAGGGGGGGGGGGGTACCACCTATACATACATGCTACAGCCTTATCTAGAAGTGTTATGCGGCGAGTCAACAGCGGCAATCGATTAAAAGAATTCACAATCGATAGTCAGTAAGTCAGTATATATAGTAAGAAAGAAAGAAAAGAGAAAAAAGAGATGGCGAAAATGTCAGAGTACCCACTCGGGGTCATTCCAGTAATTTATATGACTCGGTCAACATCAGAATATAGATAAATTGTAGAAAGGGAGGTTTGTCCATATATTTGATTTAATCTCTCTGTAATTTATTACTGACAGTCTCAAAGTATTGGACTAACTATATGCTCAAACGGTAAGAGAGAGACCCTTGGTTCGTGCCCTGGTCGGGCCACATTCTTCTTCTGCTTCTTTGATAGCTATGCCAACAGAGCTACCGAGCAACATGGTCAGCAAATTACTGTTTTACAGCAAGGATTCAGCTTTGTACAATTGACGAACACCAAACGTGTAAACTGGAGACAAATGAGCGTTTGGCTTGTAGTTCATGTCGAATGGGGATCCCGTGCGATTTTTTCTGACGATTTATGACGACCTATATAAAACTTATCTTTGGGGTATATGCATAACATTAAACCTGTTCGTCGCACTTACATCCGCGTAAGAGTCGATTTATGATGTCATCAAAATGGCGGCTATCTGACTAAATATGAATTATTTGTATTTCCATCAGAATCAATGGAAGACATCGCATTATTGCCCTGTTTACAACAAAAATGTATGAAATGCACCTGATTATACGCACGATAGACGAATCATGTCGATGGGTTAAAGATATTGCTTTATCCGGTCGTACGTCACTTCGTACATACATGTACGTTGGACATACGTTTTTCTTGGCGACCGTTAGCGTTATTTTTAGCATGGGATTGTACATACAAAGATCTTATCTCCACTGTTACTTATCATAGACCACTGAACATGATCTAATTTAACAGCATAGATATTGTCCTTTCTTCCTATGATCAGCAATGCAATTTATCTAATCATCTAATTTGCATATTCGTAAATTTTAATGAAAACATAAAAAATGGCAGAAAAATCTTGCAAAAGCCATAAATCAGCTAATGTCAAACCCAGACTGTCATTGTGACACTTTGTTATTGAACCAGTTATATCATATGACAAATTTATTGATGATCTGGGCCGATATGAAAATAATCTCATTTGCATATTCATGAATATAAAATAAAAATGTCAAAAATTGAGGAAAAACGAGGAAAAACTGTATTCATTTTAAGGTATTGGATATGTTATAAGATCTGCCTTGCATCCCTGGGACTAATCCTCAAGGCTGCCAGTGTTGTCAGAGGGACCACCATAAAGCCATAAACTACTGTCCTCAGCAATAAAAAACCCATTTACATGATGTAAAATTATATAGTTTCTATACCCACCCCTCATACAATTCTAAAGAATATGCTGTACTCACACAAATACTCATATCCCACCAATGGAATGCTCTAAAATACTATAATTTGTCTGACAGTGATGCATGTATCTAAATATTTAACCTTGATACCTAAAACTTAAATCATTGAATTTACTTATTCATGAAACGTAATAAAAAACAACATAAAAAATGAAGAAAAATGTGGAAAATTAGGGGGTACATGTACAAAATCGCTTGCACCAGAGCTGTTAATCAACCCAGGATGCTGAAAGAGGTATCAAATAAATGCTATGGCCATGTTCTATGGCCCTAAAATATGATATAAGAATAATCTGATTTTTAATTTCATGAATTTTAATGAAAATTCAAGAAATGTGCGAGAAAAAAATGCAAGAATTAAATGAGTAAACCTACAAAACGACATGTATCGCGGCAATCAAAAGTCCTATAGTGCTGAATATGGCATCATATGGTGTCTAGGGCAATATTATACCATTCTGTACTACAACTGATAAGTCATTTGATTTGTAGTTTTAAGAATATTAACAAAACCTTTTGAATTTAGAGAAAAAAAAAAAACCGGAAAAATTAAGGGGTATACTTAAAAACAAAGCACGTGTGTTGGCCACAAAAAATACATAGAGAGCTATTATTGGCATCAAATGATTGCTAGGACAATGTTCTGTAATCATTTAATCAGACAGATAAAACATCAGCTATTTTTGGTGTATGGATATTACTGAGATCTTCATAAATAAGATAAAAATCAGCGAAAAATGAAGGGGTACACCAAACAAATCGCTTATGTCTCAGCTGCCAATATCCATGGAGTGCTGAAAATGGTACCAATAGAATGCTAGGAAAATTCACTACACTCCTGTAGTCCGATAGCTTAACCACATATTATTAATTTTTTGAACGTTACATAAATTTTCGAAAAATTGTAAAAATAACAGAAAATTGAAGGCTGTGCTTCACCAAAATTGATTTAGTCTTCCGTGCCAGAAAGCATGATTAATGTATTTAAGCACGTGGTAAAATGTTGTCCTAGCAATAAATTGATGTCATTTTGAGTCCTCTAAGGATATTGGCAGCTGAGATAAAAGCGATTTTGTTGGTGTACCCCTTCATCTTTTATTGATTTTGCTCGAACTTATGAAGATCTCATTAATATTCATACAACAAAAATAGCTGATACTTTATACTCGTATATCTGATTATATGTTACAGAAAATTGTCTTAGCAATCATTCAATACCAATTATAGCTCTCTAGAGCGTTCAGTAGCCAAGATACGTGCTTTTTCTACGTGTTTCCCCATATTTTTTCCGTACCTGTTCTCTAAATTCAAAAGGTTTATCAATATTCTTGAAACTAAAACTCAAATGACTAATAAATTGTATTACAGGATGGTATAATATTGCCATAGACATTGATGCCAATTTCAGCACTATATGACTTTTGATTGCCGAGATACAAGTGATTTTGTGGGTTTACTTATTTATATACTTATATCAAATTTCTTAAGTTTTCATTAAAATTCATGAAATTGAAATTAATATTATTCTTATATCATACTTTGGGGTCATAGGACATTGTCATAGCATTCATTTGATACCTCTTTCTGCATCCTGGGTTGATTAACAGCTCTTGTGCAAGCGATTTTGTACATATACCCCATACTTGTTCTTCAATTTTTCTCCATTTTATGTGCGTGTGTTTTTTTTTAATTAACTTTCATGAATAAGTAAATTAAATGATTTAAATTTTAGGTATCAAGTTACCTTGTTAGATTCATTCATCACTATCAGACCTATTATAGTATTCTAGAACATTCTATTGGTGGGATTTGATTATTTTGTAAGTACATCCTATTCTTTAGAATAGCACTAGGAGTGGGTGTGGAAACTATGTAATTTTTAATCATGCAAATATTTTTATTGATGAGGACAGTAGTTCATGGATTTAAGGTGGTCCCTCTGACAACACTGGTAGCCTTGTGAATTTGTCCCAGGGATGCAAGATAGATCTTATAACCTATCCAATACCTTGCAATGGATATAATGTTTCCCTCGTTTTTCTTCATTTTTTGACAATTCATTAATATTCATGAATATGCAAATGAAATAGGCCGAGGTCATCAATTCATTTGTCATATGATATTACTGGTTCAATAACAAAGTTTCACAATGACAGTTTGGGCATGACATTCGTTCATTTATTGGGTTTTTAACTATTTTCTGCAATGTTTCGTGTTTTCATTAAAATGAATGAATATGCAAATTAGATAATTTGCATTGCTTACAATAGGAAGTCTTCAAGAAAGAGCTATGTCTAAGCTTTGAAATGAGACCAATGTTCAGAAGTCTAGGATAAGTAACGGTGGAGATATGATCAATTTAGTACGTACACCCCTAGCTTAAGAATCGCGTGAACGGTTGCCATGGAAACCATGCTTTCTTCATAGTGCAGATGAGTTTGTCTTCGTGGACAAAAATTCTTTGCATTTCTGGGGGCCCCACTAAATGATTTTGCACTCATGAAAATTTATCCTGGGGAGTGCAAGGTATGTCAGATTAGCTCCCATGATACTATGCATAGTTTGGCACTTTGTATGCAGACTTTGTCGTGGCGTGGCTCATATTTTCTGTGTCATGCTCCTTGTGAGAGACACTTTTGTGTTAAATAAGCTTTTGTCAATACAATTGGTAAAATCCATCCATTTAAAAACAGCGAGAAGGTGGAAATCAAATTTTAACTGACAAGCATAGTATGGAAATGGTTGTTTAAAATGCATTTTATGAGAGCGCTGGTCGCCATTTTGATGACGTCATATTTCAGCCCCTACGCGGGTCTCAGGGCGACGAACTGGTTTAAATTGTTACATATGGCCCAAAGTTTGATTTAAGGTAGGTCGTCACAAATCGTCATGAAAATCCCACGGGACGATTTTTTTGGCCCATTCGACATTGACTATTGCTTTTACCCCTTAAAATATGTTATTCATTGTAAATACATGCAAAGTTCGAAAGACCAGGTTGCCGTATTATCGTGCGTTACTTTGATTTTGACGTATTTTGTTTTAACCCGTGGTTGTTCGGGAAAAAAATCATGAGAAATTGGCTTCTTAAGTTAAAGTGTGATGTCAAAAAGCAAAATCATCCAACAGTTAGTCAAAACTTTGAAGAAAATGAGAAAAGTACGAAACGTTTTTGGGCGAATGTTATTTTCGTGTATGGCCGAACTTGCAAAACAATAATCTCCTCGAATGTTTGCGAGTCCTATCGAAGCCTATGCATCAGTAGAACACTCGGCAATTAGAGGCATGTATGTAGATCCGGATAGGCTAGATCGTTCGTTGGAAAGGTCTATTTAAATAATTCAAATAAAAGTTTGTAAAAACTTACCGCTAAAGTTTCCTCCAAAAATGGCGGCGAATCCGAAGGAAACTACCGCAATCATACGTGAAAATGCCGCCGATCATGCGTTACGACCTCTTTTCATGCGTTTCGAATGGACACGGTGTTGCATGGGCAAGGAAGCAAGTAGCCTAAATAATTCAGCATAGAGGCTTTATTCTGAGTTTCTTTTTGTGACCTGGTGCATGATGTAGTGACCACTTTTCACTTCTTTTATGTGCTAAACAGCATCAGAGAATCTTTGCTATCTAATATGGCTAAAACATGTGAGTGATTTCTTTGAAATATTAACTTTTGAAAAAAGCTGACAATAAACAAATAACGTAACTTTAAAGCTTAATATGCACAGAGAAATAGCAGAATGTAGTGGCCTGATGGTCGCTAGAGTATCAGAATCCAGGTCCTGAGGTTATGAAACATTTTTCATGCTCAACTCGACTGAACATAAAATTTAAATTGCTCATAAATACCAAAATAGCCCATATACGTATATATTGAAATTGATGATTTAAAATGCCAAAGCATGTAATTTATCCTGCTAATAAATGTTAAAATGCCAACAGTTGTTTATGAGCAGGATAAAGTTTAGTCTCAGCTGAGCTGAGGTGGAAAAAAGTTTTATAACCTTGGGACCGATTCAAGAAACCAAGGATTTGAATCTCACTGCTGTCGAGTTGTGCCCTAGACATGAAACACCCATACTACTTGTTGATACCCCAGAAGCAGTGACTTTATCTCAACATGACTGAAAAATTGTTGACTGGGACATTTTACCACATAACAATAAAAAAAAAAAAAAAAAAAAAAAAAAAAAAAAAAAAATGTTAATGTAAGCCACATTTTTTTTTTTCTATTTGCAGTAGTCCTGGTAGATCTCCAGGTGGCGACTCAGAAATTATCCTCATGAACAGTGTGTACAAGGAAAGATTTCCCAAGGTAAGCGCATTATGCTATGATTCTTTCAGTAGAGCTGCGTCATGAGAAAACCAACATTTTGCATAGGCGAACACAAAGGCGCAGATCAGCTTCGCAGTATATTGATATAAACATATGCCCAGGAGGCCTCGCAAACTGTGGATATCTATTAGAGGTAGTGCATATTGAGAAAAAAAGAATAAATGAAATGTGTGCTTGGTCTTCTTTTTTCTTTCATATCTATGAAGCTATTTCTGTGAGGTTTATGGGTAGACTTTCTGAAAATGGTCTCTTTCTGTGAAAATGTGAACAGTTGGGGTGGGTTGGCCTATAAAATGTAGGGTACAATACCCAGACTTGGAGCTGGGTGTCTTTGCCAGGCATTGAAATCTTAACATGATGCTGAATCATATGAGCCTTTGCACGAGAAAATCAACAATCTGCATATGTGAAAACAAAGGCGCAGATCAGCGCCTTTCTTTTCACTACACACTACACAGATAGTACAATTGTTCTTCTTCTGAAATCCAAAATTTTAAGCATCTAGCCATTTTTAGCTCACCTGAGCCGTCAGGCTCACAAGGTGAGCTTATAGTATACCCATGCTCCGTCGTCCGTCCGTCGTCCGTCGTCCACCATTTTCAAAGATCTTCTCCTCTGAAACCGCTTGGCCAATTAAAGCCAAATTTTACATGAAGCATCTATAGGAAGGGGGAACCAATGTGTATATAAATAATCCAGGTCACATGACCAAGATGGCCGCCATGCCCATATATGGTAAAAACCCTTCAAAAATCTTCTTCTCCGGAACCACTGGACCGATTTCAACCAAACTTGGCATGAAGCATTAATGGCTCAAGCACTACAATGTGTATATAAATCATGACCCTATGATGACCTTGACCTATTTTACGGCAAGGTCAACATAGGTCGCGAATGCATTTGAATGGGAAAAATTGTTAAATTGTCATTTAAAGGAAAAATCTTGCAGAAAATGAGCAGTAGGACTGAATATTAATGATTCTGAAAAAAATTGGGCACCAGGGGCTCATCCGCCCCCACCCCGGGGCAATATACATGTATATCTCCATAATATTCAAACATCTTCTCCTCTGAAACCGCTTGGCCAATCAAAGCGAAATTTTATGTGAAGCATCAATAGGAAGGGGTAACAAATATGTATATAAAAAATCCAGGTCACATGACCAAGATGGCCGCCATGCCCATATATGGTATAAACCATTCAAAAATCTTCTTCTCCAGAACCGGTTGACCGATTTCAACGAAACTTGGCATGAAGCATCGATGGCTCAAGCACTACAATGTATATATAAATCATGACCCTGTGATGACCTTGACCTATTTTACGGGAAGGTCAACATAGGTCACCAATGCATTTGAATGGGGAAAACTTTTAAAATGTCATTTAAAGTGAAAGTCTTGCAGGAAATGGGCAGTAGGACTGGATATTAATGATTCTGAAAAAAATTGGACCCCAGGGGCTCATGTGCCCCCACCCCGGGGCAATATACATGTATATTTCCATAATATTCAAACGTCTTCTCCTCTGAAACCGCTTGGCCAAACAAAGCCAAATTTTAAGTGAAGCATCTATAGAATGGGGGAATCAATGTGTATATAAATAATCTAGGTCACATGACCAAGATGGCCGCCATGCCCATATATGGTAAAAACCCATCAAAAATCATCTTCTCTGAAACCAATAGACTGATTTCAAGGAAACTTGGCGTGAGGATTCGATGGCTAAAGTACTCCAATGTATATATAAATCATGACCCTGTGATGACCTTGACCAAGTTTATGGCAAGGTCAACATGGGTTGCCTGTGCATCTGAATTGGGAAAACTGTTAAAATGTCATTTGAAGGAAAAAGCCAACAGGAAATTGGCAAATGGACAGAATATTGAAGATTCTGAAAAAAGAAAATGGCCCAAGGGCTTATCTGCCCCTGCACTGGAGTTAAATACCATAATATTCAAACATGTTTATAGGTATATGCAGCTGATCTCAGGTGAGCGTTTACAGGACCATTGGTCCTCTGGTTAGCTCACCTGAGCCGAAGGCTCACAGGTGAGCTTATAGTATACCCATGCTCCGGCGTCCGTCCGTCCGTCGTCCGTCGTTCACAATTTCAAAGATCTTCTCCTCTGAAACTGCTTGGCCAATCAAAGCCAAACTTCATGTGGAACATCCTTAGGAAGGGGGAACGAAAGTTTATATAAATGGTCCAGGTCACATGACCAAGATGGCCGCCATGGCTATAAATAGCAAAAACCTTTAAAAATCTTCTTCTCCAGAACCAGTGGGCCGATTTCCACGAAACTTGGTATGTAGCATTGGGGACACGGACCCATCATAGTTTATATAAATCATGACCCTAGGATGACCTTGACCTATTTTACGGCAAGGTCAACTTAGGTCGCCAATGCATTTGAATGGGAAAAAATGGTAAAATGCTATTTAATGGGTAAAACTTACTGGGAATAGGCAAATGGACAGAAGATTAATGTTAATGGAAAATTTTAGCCCCTGGGGGATTGTCTGCCCCTGCCCCGGGACCATATACATGTATATGACCATAATATTCAAACATCTTCTTCTCTGAAACCGCTAGGCCAATCAAAGCCAAACTTCATGTGGAGCATCCATGGGAAGGGGGAATGAAAGTTTATATAAATGGTCAAGATCACATGACCAAGATGGCCGCCATGGCTATAAATAGCAAAAACCTTTAAAAATCTTCTTCTCCAGAACCAGAAGGCCTATGATTTTGAAACTTGGCATGAAGCATCACAGAAAGAAGCTTTACAAAGTTTATATAAATCATGACCTTGGCCTATTTTACGGCAAGGTCAACTTAGGTCGCCAATGCATTTGAATGGGGAAAAATGGTAAAATGCTATTAAATGGGTAAAACTTACTGGGAATAGGCAATTAGACAGAAAATTAATGTTTATGGAAAAATTTTGGCCCCTAGGGGTTGTCTGCCCCTGCCCCGGGGCTATATACATGTATATTTCCATAATCCTCTGAAACCGCTTGGCCAATCAAAGCCAACCTTCATGTGGAGCATCCTTAGGAAGAGGGAAAATAAGTTTATATTAAATGGTCCAGGTCACATGACCAAGATGGCTGCCATGGCTGTAATTAGCAAAAAACATATATGAATCTTCTCTTCCAGAACCAGATGGCCCATGATTTTGAAACTTGGCATGAAGCATCAGGCAGTGGAGCTCTACAAAGTTTATATAAATCATGACCCTTGGATGACCTTGACCTATTTTATGATAAGGTCAACTTAGCTCGCCCATGTTTTTGAATGGGGAAAATTGTTACAATGTCATTTGAAGGACTAAACTTGCAGTAAATTGGCAAATGGACTGAATTTTTATGATTTAAAAAAAAATGACTCCAGAGGTTGCTCTGACCCTGCCCTGGGGTTATATACATGTATATTACCATTCTAGTCAAATAAGTTTATTGGTATCTCAGGTCTCAGGTGAGCGTTTACAGGACCATTGGTCTTCTGGTCTGTGCTTGCAGAGCTCGGTTTGTGTCAGACCTGGTCAGAATCCAAATTGTTGTTTTTCTCACGCACAGGCTGATATAAAATCTAGAAAACCAGCATAATAAGTTATAGTTAGGGTGTGTATATGTGTCTGTAGCCTGATTTGCCTGACTTCAACGACACTCCTGTCATCAATATAACAAATGCTGGTTCTCATTTAATTTAAAATCATGTAGATTACATATTGTCTCACAGGGTGTTTGTGTGCTGCCATCGTGAATTGTTTGACGTCGATTGCTCTTTTTAGGCATCATGTTAATTCATTAAAGTCAAGAGAACTGTTACTCGCCTGAGGGCTGATGTAGTGAATTTTATCATGTTGGCATCAGCATCAAATTCCATGCATATGCACATTTTCAATTTTAAGACAAGACTTGTTAAGACAAGACCTTCACAAACTCATTTTTAGCTCACCTGAGCCGAAGGCTCACAGGTGAGCTTATAGTATACCCATGCTCCGGCGTCCATCCGTCGTCCGTCCGTCGTCCGTCGTCCGTCATTCACAATTTCAAAGATCTTCTCCGAAACCACTGGGCCAATCAAAGCCAAACTTCATGTGGAGCATCCTTAGGAAGGGGGAATGAAAGTTTATATAAATGGTCCAGGTCACATGACCAAGATGGCCGCCATGGCTATAAATAGCAAAAACCTTTAAAAATCTTCTTCTCCAGAACCAGTGGGCCGATTTCCACGAAACTTGGTATGTAGCATCGGGGACGCTGGCCCATCATAGTTTATATAAATCATGACCCTAGGATGACCTTGACCTATTTTACGGCAAGGTCAACTTAGGTCGCCAATGCATTTGAATGGGAAAAAATGGTAAAATGCTATTTAATGGGTAAAACTGAATGGGAATAGGCAAATGGACAGAAGATTAATGTTAATGGAA
This sequence comes from Rugalucina vietnamica, assembly GCA_964017185.1. Classification (NCBI taxonomy): domain Eukaryota; kingdom Metazoa; phylum Mollusca; class Bivalvia; order Lucinida; family Lucinidae; genus Rugalucina; species Rugalucina vietnamica. The sequence continues at coordinate 57,417,833 of OZ024873.1, forward strand.
AAATTTTAGCCCCTGGGGGCTTGTCTGCCCCTGCCCCGGGGCTATATACATGTATATTTCCATAATAATGAAACATCTTCTCCTCTGAAACCGCTTGGCCAATCAAAGCCAAACTTCATATGGAGCATCCTTGGGAAGGGGGAAAGAAAGTTTATATAAATGGTCAAGGTCACATGACCAAGATGGCCGCCATGGCTATAAATAGAAAAAACCTTTAAAAATCTTCTTCTCCAGAACCAGAAGGCCAATGATTTTGAAACTTGGTGTGAAGCATCAGTGACTGGAGCTCTACAAAGTTTATATAAATCATGACCCTGGGATGACCTTGACCTATTTTTAGCTCACCTGAGCCGTCAGGCTCACAAGGTGAGCTTATAGTATACCCATGCTCCATCGTCCGTCCGTCCGTCCGTCGTCCGTCCGTCCGTCGTCCACCATTTTCAAAGATCTTCTTCTCTGAAACAGCTTGGCCAGTCAAACACGCCTACCAAACGTTCCGGTGCTCAACCGTTGGTTGAGACAGAAAATCGATAGGAGTAGTTTCCGGTTGAGCATCGAAGTAGCCAGAAAGGTAAACAATTGTTGCATGCTCTTTGTTGTTTGATTAATTACTTTTCTTCCAGGACGAAAATAAAAAATCTGGGAATTGTGTACAGTGTCTTATATATTCATACATCTGTGGTGTAAACATGAGGTCGAGGAATTATCGCGTTTTGACTGAATCCATTTCAGCGTGAAGAAGGTGTACTAGAAACCGACAGGATTGAGTCGAAAACGGGTGTGTTTTAGGCTGTATTTACATTTTTGTGTCGTGTTTCAGGGTAATTTATATGCCGCTGATCAAGACACAGTCATACAAATGTCACTTAAATTTGCAAGTCCATTCAGCCAAAGCAATGTGCACAATATCTTAGAAAACAACTCTGAGAATTTTGGTTGAGCATCGGATAATTAAAAATGATAGGGAAGTTGAGTTGTGTCATTTGACCATTGTTTACAATCATCGCTCAAAAATATGTTTCAGGAATGCCACACGAGTGAACACAGAGTACTTATTCCCACATTTGCCACTCTAAACTCTGATTTTTCCTAAATATCCAAAAATAGAAACTGCAGAGTAACAAATACATGTAAAACGGTGTGTTTCGTGAACGACAGCCCACAGGCTGGTTCGCATAACTTAAACGGTACTAAAAATACTAAAAAATCCCTTTTTTTTCCGCAAGAAAATGTCAGTTTTTTATTTTTTGTGTGGTTGCGCACCGGAGTATTCGGTTGAGCATCGGAAGATCTGAGCATATTTGCCAGTCTTTATGTGATTTTGGGATGTGAAAACATGCAATAATGGCATTTATGCGCTACTGTATACATTGTTGGTGAGATTTTAAATGACTTGAGAAGTTGACATATTGCTGTGTATCACTTAAGGTATATTGGTGGTAGCAACTTGAATATAAGCGATGGATTGAAACATGGTTGCATTTTGCATCAAAATATTATACAAAACGACACAAAGGACAGAATGCACAATTTCGTATATGTTACAAAGGCGTATCGCTCCACGCATACAGTTGTGGTCACGCATCGGAGTATCCGGTTGAGCATTTGGCCATCTCTTTCTGTGCTGTCATAGCTTGAACGTTAAAACATTGATGTATATCAGACATTCCCACCTATATTTCCTATCTCAAACCTTTAAATGCCTGATGAAATGAACGTGCAGTAGTAAGAGTTTCGATACATTCATTCAAAATGTCTTCGCTTTAATAACATTTATCTTCTGTTCTCTGTCTTATTTTGTGTTCATTTCCTTTTCATTTCAGGTGATAAACGGTGTTAGTTATGGGGATATATAAAGGAAAAAGAAAACGAGGCCTCACATTAACCGTTAGAAAGAAAACCACGTATAGCAAATGTAGAAGCAGACCCTGTTATTCGAATTCAGCTTCCCCGTTTCCAAAACGATGCATAACATCACCAACAGTTCGAAACGCCACGTTTCACGCCTAAACATTTTTGTTTCTAAAGATAAACTCATATGGAACATATTCATGAAGAAAAAATGCTTTCCTGGGCATTATTTTCGTCGCTTTTGAACAAAATGTGAAACATTACCCCAGTACCAAGAAGCTTATGAGACAGAGCTATGAGGTATTTGGCATGCTGTTTTACAAGAAATTGCTCTGATTGGTTGATTTTCTGCAAGGCAATTGAGGCTTTATCTAAACATTGTCACTGCATGAAAAAAAAACGCGTTTAAGTAAGTTAACGTTTTTGTAAAATTCCATACAACTCGAAGTTTTAGATTTAATTCAAATTTTAGGTGACACATAACTTGACGTTGTTTAAACATTTTGTTATGCTTTCTATTCCGCGTTTAAGCACGCCTTAAATAAGAAATAATTTGACGTCTAAGATTTAATAAAGATTTAAGAAAAAGAAAATGTGAAATTGTTGGGACACTTAAACTTAAGGTATATTCCTAAACTATTAGAATATAATGCACAATTATATGTTCAACAATTCGTTTGTAAACTAAAATTCAAATTTAAAATATAAATAAAATGTGAAGTTGTTGCATAGTAAATGGCTTGAACATTTCATATGTGAAGTAAAGAATTAAATGTTATAAAACTTGGAGTTGTTTGCTTTTTTCTTCGTAAATTTCATCAAACTTCGACCCTAATAGGAGAAAGGTTTTTATCTTAAAATTCAGATATTCTATCAACTGTTGATATGGCGGAATGTGCTTGTACGTTGTTAGGATATAATCTTTAATTTGTTGTATTTCACCCTCCAATCACCTACATGTCTTGTTTCTTTCAGTCGAGGATCCGTTGGTATGATTCCTTGCTTAGGCCAGTGCAAAAACGGGCTTAGAACCTGGGTCTGGGAAGACTAGGGGTGCAGGGTGGGACAGGGTAGCGCGTAAAAGGGAAATCCACAAAAGCTGTTGGTTCGAATCCCACTGAACGTCTTTTTTTAAACTTTTTTTTTCATTTTTTTTCTTTTTCATTTTTTGTTTAAGCGCTTTATTTTTTTCTGTCTATGTTGCATAAAACATTATTCGCCAATTACGATTGTGTATGTATTATTGTCAAATTTAAGTCAAGTTTACGTAAAATTAAACTACAAGTTTTGTATGAATTTAAGCTGACACAATTCCACGTTTACAAGGCATATAATTTAAGTTTACCTTCTTTAGATTTTACGTTTTGTTTGAGTATAATTTGCACATAAACGCAGTAAACTGTTACAGTTTACGTTGAATTAAACTTATAGTAAACGAGATGTATATTTGAAATATGATTCCAACGTAAACTCACAAAAATTCAATTAAGTTTGAACTTTAATTACGTTTTCTGCGGATATAATGGCAAATTAAACGCGTTTTTTCATGCAGCGTGTGGTCAGACTGGCATTCTAGACTCATTAAATCATTACAGTAACTACAAACCAGCTGGATGTATTACACCTAGCAGAGTAAAACAAGTGGCAAACAAGCAGTGATTTTACATTTTGAATGTCTAAGAATATCTTTCAAATCAATGAAAGAATTGACAACTTTTTACTGTTGTGAAAAGAAATATGCTAGAACAAAAGTATTGCACGTGCAATACAGGCGTCCACACAATATTTCAAACAGAACTTTAATAATTATCCACCTTATCTTGATCACTGGCCTAGGTAAAACTTGAATTGTATACTAGTTTGAATATGAACTTTTCATCATGTAATTGACTTCACATTTATTTATGTTTCCACATGAACACTACATTTGTTTCACTAGCTATCCCATTTTATGATGTCAATATTGCTATAAAATAAAGCAAAATTGACACATTTATTTACATATTAATCACATTAATCCAAGCTCTTTAAAATACATACAGTATAAAATGATGCTTATCCGATTCTCTGCAATGAAGTAAAGGTTTGTTTTCAAGGACATCAAACACCCTAAGAATAATAAATCTGATAGAAATGATCCCTGAGAGATTAGGGATTTGCTTTTGTCCCACTTCAAATCATCCAATCAGATAAAAATCTTGAAAAATCGCATGCCGTGAAGGGTTATAGTAGAAGCTGGCAGCTCTGTCTAATGTGCTCTTGCCAGTACCTAATGCAAATTCTTGTAATTTTTGAAATTGAGGGTACTTGTGTTTGGCAAGTTCTCCTTGGTGCACGTTTCTGAATTTTGCTTAGCTGTTTTGTGATAATCTTTACGGACATATTGGAGTATTCACTGAAGCAAAAAAGATTTATACAGTTCTCTTGGGCTGGAAGAAAATCGATAAAAACCTTGGTGGCCGGTTAGAACTTTCGACTAGTTAGCTTTCAAGAGAAGTCAGAGAAAAGTTACAATAACAGAGATCATTTTATCTACTTTTCTCAGCCACTAAGCGTAGCCATGTCAGGATAAAGCTCACCCAATGACACTACACGATCCAGGCTGATCAATTATGTTGATTCTAGTGCAAATGTGTGTGTTTGCGAAATACAGAAAGAGATGGTCAAATGCTCAACCGGATACTCCGATGCGTGACCACAACTGTATGCGTGGAGCGATACGCCTTTGTAACATATACGAAATTGTGCATTCTGTCCTTTGTGTCGTTTTGTATAATATTTTGATGCAAAATGCAACCATGTTTCAATCCATCGCTTATATTCAATATACCACCAATATAACTTAAGTGATACACAGCAATATGTCAACTTCCCAAGTCATTTAAAATCTCACCAACAATGTATACAGTAGCGCATAAAGGCCATTATTGCATGTTTTCACATCCCAAAATCACATAAAGACTGGCAAATATGCTCAGACCTTCCGATGCTCAACCGAATACTCCGGTGCGCAACCACACAAAAAATAAAAAAACTGACATTTTCTTGCGGGAAAAAAGGGATTTTTTAGTATTTTTAGTACCGTTTAAGTTATGCGAACCAGCCTGTGGGCTGTCGTTCACAAAATTCACCGTTTTACATATATTTGTTACTCTGCAGCTTCTATTTTTGGATATTTAGGAAAAATCAGAGTTTAGAGTGGCAAATGTGGGAATAAGTACTCTGTGTGCACTCGTGTGGCATTCCTGAAACATATTTTTGAGCGATGAATGTAAAGAATGGTCAAATGACACAACTCAATTTCCCTATCATTTTTAATTATCCGATGCTCAACCAAAATTCTCAGAGTTGTTTTCTAAGATATTGTGCCCATTGCTTCGGCTGAATGGACTTGCAAATTTAAGTGACATTTGTATGACTGTGTCTTGATCAGCGGTATCTAAATTACCCTGAAACACGACACAAAAGTGTAAATACAGCCTAAAACACACCCGTATTCTACACAATCCTGTCGGTTTCTAGTACACCTTCATCACGCTGAAATGGATTCAGTCAAAACGCGATAATTCCTCGACCTCATGTTTACACCACAGATGTATGAATATGTAAGACACTGTACACAATTCCCAGATTTTTTATTTTCGTCCTGGAAGAAAAGTTATTAATCAAACAACAAAGAGCATGCAACAATTGTTTAGCTTTCTGACTACTTCGATGCTCAACCGGAAACTACTCCTATCGATTTTCTGTCTCAACCAACGGTTGAGCACCGGAACGTTTGGTAGGCGTGGTCAAAGCCAAATTTTACATGAAGCATCTATGGGAAGGGGGAACCAATGTGTATATAAATAATCCAGGTCACATGACCAAGATGGCCGCCATGCCCATATATGGTAAAAACCCTTCCAAAATCTTCTTCTCCGGAACCACTGGACCGATTTCAACCAAACTTGGCATGAAGCATCGATGACTCAAGTACTACAATGTGTATATAAATCATGACCTTGCGGTGACCTTGACCTATTTTACGGCAAGGTCAACATAGGTCGCCTTTGCATTTGAATGGGAAAAATTGTTAAATTGTCATTTAAAGGAAAAATCTTGCAGAAAATGAGCAGTAGGACTGAATATTAATGATTCTGAAAAAAATTGGGCACCAGGGGCTCATCCGCCCCCACCCCGGGGCAATATACATGTATATTATCATAATATTCAAACATCTTCTTCTCTGAAACCGCTAGGCCAATCAAAGCCAAATTTTACATGAAGCATCTATGGGAAGGGGGAACCAATGTGTATATAAATAATCCAGGTCACATGACCAAGATGGCCGCCATGCCCATATATGGTAAAAACCCTTCCAAAATCTTCTTCTCTGGAACCGGTACACTGATTTCAAAGAAACTTGGCATGGAGCATTGATGGCTCAAGTACTACAATGTTTATATAAATCATGACCCTGTGATGACCTTGACCTTTTTTATGGCAAGGTCAACATAGGTCGCCTATGCATTTGAATGGGGAAAACTTTTAAAAAGTAATTTGAGGTGAAAATCTTGCAGGAATGGGTAGTTTGACTGAATATTAATGATGGACCCAAGGGGCTCATATGCCCCCACCCCGGGGCAATATACATGTATATTACCAAAATATTAAAACATCTTCTTCTCTGAAACCACTTGGCCAATCAAAGCCAAATTTTATGTGAAGCATTTATAGAATGAGGGAACCAATGTGTATATAAATGATCCAGGTCACATGACCAAGATGGCCGCCATGCCCATATATGGTAAAAACCCTTCCAAAATCTTCTTCTCTGGAACCGGTGGACCGATTTCAACAAAACTTGGCATGAAACATCAATGGCTTAAGTACTACAATGTATATATAAATCATGACCCTGTGATGACCTTGACCTATTTTACGACAAGGTCAACATAGGTTGCCTATGCCTTTGAATGGGGATAACTGTTATTTGTCGTTTGAAGGGAAAGACTTGCAGGAAATTGGCAAATGGACAGGATATTGATTATTATGAAGAAAAATAATGGACACCAGGGAATCATCTGCCCCTTTACTGGGGCTTTTTTCCATAATATGCAAACATGTTTATTGGTATATACGTACAACAGATCTCAGGTGAGCGTTTACAGGACCATTGGTCCTCTGGTACGGCAAGGTCAACATAGGTCGCTCATGCATTTGAATGGGGAAAAGTGTTAAAATGTCATTTGTAGGGAAAAACTTGCAGGAAATGGGCAAATGGACTTATGATTGATGATTCTGAAAAAATTTGGACCCCAGGGGTCTGTCTGCCCCCACCCCGGGGCAATATACATGTGTATGACCAAATTATTCAAACACCTTCTTCTCTGAAACGGCTTGACCAATCAAAGCCAAACTTTATGTGGAGCATTCTTAGGAAGAGTGAATGAAAGTCTGTATAAATGGTCAAGGTCACATGATCAAGATGGCCGCCATGGCTATAAATAGCAAAAACTTTTAAAAATCTTCTTCTCCAGAACCAGAAGGCCTATGAGTTTGAAACTTGGCATGAAGCATCAGGCAATGGAGCTCTACAAAGTTTATATAAATTATGACCCTGGGATGACCTTGACCTTTTTTACAGCAAGGTCAACTTATGCCGCCCATGCATTTGAATGGGAAAAAATAGGAAAATGTCAAATAATGGCAAAAAACTTGTTAGGAATGAGAAAATGGACAGAATATTCATGTTTATGAAAATATTTTTGGCCCAGAGGGTTGTCTGCCCCTGCCCAGGGGCTTTATACATGTGTATGGCCATAATGTTCAAACATCTTCTTCTCTGACACCACTTGGCCAATCAAAGCCAAACTTTATGAGTAGCATTCTTAGGAAGAGTAAATGAAAGTTTGTCAAGTTTGTCAAGGTCACATGACCAAGATGGCCACCATGGCTATAAATAGCAAAAACCTTTAAAAATCTTATTCTCGAGAACCAGAAGGCCTATGATTTTGAAACTTAGCATGAAGCATCAGGCAATGGAGCTCTACAAAGTTTGTTTAAATAATGAACCTGGGATAACCTTGACCTTTTTTACGGCAAGGTCAACTTAGGTTGCCCACGCAATTGAATGGGGAAAATTGTTACAATGTCATTTGAAGGGCAAATCTTGCAGTAAATTGGCAAATGGACTGAATCTTTATGATTTAAAAAAGAAAGTGACTCCAGAGGTTGCTCTGACCCTGCCCTGGGGTTATATACATGTATATTACCATTCTAGTCAAACAAGTTTATTGGTATATATCTCAGGTCTCAGGTGAGCGTTTACAGGACCATTGGTCCTCTGGTTTTTTTCTTTTCGAAAATCTGTATGCTTTTTCTTTGTATTAGATTTGATGATAGATATGGTACTCCATGTTGGGTCCCGGGTTGTATGATTTTAGCAAGGGTTATTACTCAGTAAGTTATCATTTTTAAGAAAGAACAACCAAAATGTCTGTGGAAAAACAAATTTTCAGAACTCAGAAATGCTGCCTACAACCCAAACAATTTCTGATCAAGATGAAACTTGCAGCAACTTGCAGAGATGCTTCTAAGTAGATTACGTTGATGTTTCAAACCTTTTAAATCTCTTCATTGTGTTTCTTGAGATTTCCTAGAGATTGTGGTTTTAAGATTGAGCCTCGTCATGGAAAAATCAGATTTATGCCTATGCGAAAACAAAGGCCCAGATCAGCTGTGCAGTAACTGCACAGCTGATCAGCACCTTTATTTTTGCTACAGGGATAGTACAATTCTACTACTTTCTAAATCTGAAATTTCCAGACTCTAGCTGTCTTCTATGGCTGTACAGCCTAGTTCGTGTCGGACATGGTTGGAAACTGAAATTTTTGGTTTTCTCATTTGAGGCTTGTTTCTTAGAGATTGTGGTGTAAAAATTAGTTTCATTAAATTGTTTCTTCACTTGGCTGCAAGATCTTAACCCATTTTAGCCTGTTGTTCATTTTGGGTGATAGGGAATCAGTTAAAACTCTAGGGGAATGCAGTGGCTTATTGCCTATTGCTTGTGCCTCTAGATTAAGAGGTTAGGGGTATGAAACCAACTGGGCTACAGGTTTGAAGCAGTGCCCCCAACCTATTGTTGACATGAATCATTGACTCAAAACAAACTAAGTTTAGACTCTAGATGTCCTGAACCATTTCATTTGAGATCATATGTTGGAAGTCATGAAATGAACAGGCTGAGAAATCTTGACATTTCAAGTTTCGATGCCCCCACCCCCACCCACCATCACAACCACCACATCCTAGTGGACCGTGAAAGTCACTGTTTCTGTTACTGCTCTTAATCTTTTAATTGTCTCACCTCTAACCAGTTTGGGTTTCAAGCCATGCACAGGGTGCATAAGACAAGCCAATTTCTGCTTGTTAATGCGTCAGGTGTTTTTACTTGGGGTACTCCTGATTTCACAGTTACTTAATGACCCATTTTGTATGAGAGAAATTATCTTGAAAGGGACGTAAAACTGAATGGTTTCTGCAGTGCTTGTACTGCCTGCTTTGTAGCTGACCTTTTGGAAATCTATAATGACAAAACACATTTTCTCTTAGGACTTAAAATTGACCAAGGCAAAATGAGGAAATTTGATTTGTGCACGGCAATTTGATTTGATAATTGTGTGATGCTAATTCCTTGTATTTCCAATGTAGTCAGCCAGTAATGAAGTTCAGTGCTGTTGCAAACTAGGAATCAAATCAAGTTGTTAACTTTTTTTCTGCCCACATAGCAGTATCCTTAAGTCTTGCCAGTAGATCAGCTCCATAGATAGTATAATGCCTCTCCTTACTAAATCTGAAATTTCAATCTTTTAGCCTGCTTCTATAACTGTACAGCCTAGTATGTGTCAGACCAGGTCTAAAACCCAGATGGTTGATTTTCTCATGCGAAGGCTGAAAATTTTCTTATTTCAGGCCACGGCTCAGATGGAGGAACGCCTACAGACATTTTTGGACTACTGCCGACAACAACAGCACTCCGGCGAGACTGACGCGATCACAAGCTTCCTGCTACACCAGGTGATGGAGCTAGCCCGGGACTGTCTGGAGAAATCACAGGAAAAACTCATTACCAGTGTATACTTGTTTGAGCTCTCAGATAAACTGGAGAAGTTACTGATTGATGTAAGTTTGCCTAAGCCATAAATCGATGTAAGTTTGCGTAGTTCATAAATCGCGATGGAAGTTTGCCAACTCAGAAGTCAATGTCAATTTGCCGAGTTCATAAATAGATGTAAATTTGCCGAGTTCATTGATAGATGTGAATTTGCCTATTTCATAAATCGATGTAAGTTTGCCTAGTTCATTTAAGAAATGAATTTCATTTTTCTTGTGTTCATGGATTTATGAACCGCAGTTGGTCGCGTGCAAAGTGAATGAACCCCGAAGGGGTTCATGTAAGCTTTGCTAGCGACCCACTGCGGTTCATAGCTCCATGAACAACAGAAAAATTAAACTCATTGCTTATATTTACATTCATTTCTCTCTATCGCTTGTTGAAAAATAACCAAGGCGGTCATATTTACAAGCAAACAAAGAATCTACACACAGTGGGTGTTCAAACAGCGGAACGGCGTCGACGTTTACAACGTCCACTCAGATTGGCAAGATTCATGTTTTTTGACGTCAAGTTTGGATTACGTCACGTCGCATGACACAATGTTGTTCATGGAAGTATGAACACAGATGGACATCTTATGGTTCATCTAAGGAGGTTTTAGAACAATGTAAATATAAATTGATGTAAATTTACCTAGTTCATAAATCGATGTAAGTTTGCCTAGTTCATAAATTGATGTAAATTTACCTAGTTCATAAATCGATGCAAGTTTGCCTAGTTCATAAATTGATGTAAATTTACCTAGTTCATAAATCGATGTAAGTTTGCCTAGTTCATAAATTGATGTAAATTTACCTAGTTCATAAATCAATGTAAGTTTGCCTAGTTCATAAATTGATGTAAGTTTGCCTAGTTCATAAATCGATGTAAATTTACCTAGTTCATAAATCGATGTAAGTTTGCCGAGTTCATAAATTGATGTAAATTTACCTAGTTCATAAATCGATGTAAGTTTGCCTAGTTCATAAATTGATGTAAATTTATCTAGTTCATAAATCTATGTAAGTTTGCCTAGTTCATAAATTGATGTTAGTTTGCCTAGTTCATAAATTGATGTAAATTTACCTAGTTCATAAATCGATGTAAGTTTGCCGAGTTCTTAAATTGATGTAAATTTACCTAGTTCATAAATGGATGTAAGTTTGCCTAGTTCATAAATTGATGTAAATTTATCTAGTTCATAAATCGATGTAAGTTTGCCGAGTTCATAAATTGATGTAAATTTACCTAGTTCATAAATCGATGTAAGTTTGCCTAGTTCATAAATTGATGTAAATTTACCTAGTTCATAAATCGATGTAAGTTTGCCGAGTTCTTAAATTGATGTAAATTTACCTAGCTCATAAATGGATGTAAGTTTGCCGAGTTCTTAAATCGACTAGTGATCATTCCTGAGGCTGGGGCACATTTATTTCATGAATATTTGGTCATTGATGAATTTTTTAAGACCATTCTTGCTCATATGCTTATTCAAGAAGAGCTTTTATCTGTTAGTGGTGAAAGAAATATGCACTAAAGTATTGGTTAACTGCCACTGTGAGGAACACAGTTGCTAGGATAAGTAACTGTCCCTATATTATCATAGCTGTTGAGTGTTGACAGTAATGCAGACTATAATTTAATACCTAAGATTAAAATAAAATACCATTTAAATTGAAATCATTGTGTAAAAAATTTATAGAGTTACAAAATTAACTGTTTGTTTTGCCGAAGAAAAGCTCAAAATTGTTTTGTTGCTTGAAGAAAATAATTGTTTAATGATGAAAAATCAGGAAAAAGGTTTCCATTCTTGAAAGCAAATTTTAGGAGTTATTTCATTAAAACTTGCACATCATCAATTGAGCCGCGTCTTGACAAAACCCGACTTTTGCCTAAGCGAAAACAAAGGTGCAGATCAGCTTCGCAGTAATTGCGAAGCTGATCAGTGCCTTTGTTTTCACTACTCAGATAGTACAATTTCTCTTCTTCTTAAATCCAAAATCTCAAGCTTCTGGTCATCTTCTGTGCCTATACAGCTTGGTTTGTGTCAGACCTGGTAGGAAACCCCAGAGACTGGTTTTCTCACGTCGCGGATCAATTATTGATATCAGTTCATTCTCCTATCTTGCACATTCAACACCCACGGAAACATTTGAGCCACGCTATGAGAAAACCAGCAATGTGGTTACCGAACAGGTCTGACACAATTCAAGCTGTACAAGCACAGAAGATGGCTAGAGGCTGGAAATTTTGGATTTAAGAAGTAGAGGAATTGTACTATATGTGTCGCGAAAACAAAGGCGCTGGTCAGCAGTAACTGTGAAGCTGATCTGTGCTTTTGTTTTCGCATATGCAATTTGTTGGTTTTCTCATGACGCAGATCACTTCTGTGGAAAAAATGAGATTTAGAGCTAATGTCATAGATGCGCAGATTGAAGAATATAAAAACAGTGAAGGTGCACTACTAAATGTCTGCCCACATGCAAAAGAGATCTTTGTAGCAAAGTGAGCAAACAGGATGATTGTCTCTTTATAGTATAGTAACCCATTATTTTTGCATAAATATCTGTGTCACACGCTATTAATAAGAGGATAAAACATTCTTTTCCGTGCATTAACGTTTGCCGCGTAGCGGTGAGGGCTGCAACACATTATTGCCCGAGGGCTTGGCAAACGTTAATGCACTTGGAAAAGAATGTTATATCGTCATTGTTATATACCTTTCCTCCAATACATGTACATTTTATTTATTTATTTATTTATTTATTTATTTATTTATTTATTTATTTTTTGTGAATGCTATATCTTGAAATCGCGCATGATGACAAGCACACAGCCGTTGATTGGTAAGTGATTAGACGCAAAATGACACGTTAAATTAAGATGAAATATACGTCTGAAATGTACACTCACCTGCCATGTTAAATTTAGATGAAATGAACACCTGCCAATGTCCATAACATGTAAACAGGTGTATGTTATAGTCTCAGGGCAATAACACCTAGGGCAATAACACCATTATTGCCCTGCTATGACGTCATCTCAGGGCATTAACACCATTATTGCCCTGCTACGGTGTCATCTCAGGGCATTAACACCATTATTGCCCTGATATGACGTCATCTCAGGGCATTAATGGTATTAATGCCCTACGACGCCTAAAACAGCAGAAAGTGCTGTCCGTTACAACACGACAAGTTTCTATTGTAGAGATACATTAGGTATATAACAATAGCCATTTATTAGCTCACCTGAGCCGAAGGCTCACAAGATGAGCTTATTGTACAGTAGTCGAGCCGGCGTCCGTCCGTGCATCCGTCCGTTCACATTTTCAAACTTGAATATCTCTAAGACAACAAGGCCAATCATGATCAAATTCTATCTAAAGCATCCTTGAGGAGGGGGAATGGTTGTGATAGGTTTTGGGCCAGGTGGGATCAGAACTCTGGTTTCCATGGCAACAGATAGCTCCCATAGACTTACAATGGGAAAAAAACATAAAAAAAATCTTCTTCTCCGAAACCACATGGCCCAGAGCTTTCATATTTTGTGAGTAGCAATATATAGTTGTCCTCTTCATAAATCCTGCCAACCATGCCCCTGGGGTCCAAACAGGCCCCGCCTCGGGGGGCATCATGGGAAAAACATAAAAAAATCTTCTTCTCCGAAACCACAAGGCCAAAGCTTTTATATTTTGTATGTAGCAATGTTTAGTAGTCCTCTATATAAATCCTGCCAATCATGCCCCTGGGGTCAAAAATGGCCCCGCCCCGGGGGTCGTTAGCTCCCATAGACTTACAATGGGAAAAACATAAAAAAATCTTCTTCTCTGAAACCACAAGGCCTAGAGTTTTCATATTTTGTCAGTAGCAATGTATAGTTGTCCTCTTTATAAATCCTGCCAACCATGCCCCTGGGGTCCATACGGGCCCCGCCCCGGGGGTGTCATGGGAAAAACTTTAAAAAATCTTCTTCTGCGAAACCACAAGGCCCAAAGCTTTCATATTTTGTGTGTAGCAATGTATAGTGGTCCTCTTTATAAATCCTGCTATAAATCTGGCCAACCCTGCCCCTGGGGTCCATACGGGCCCTGCCCGGGGTCGTCATGGGAAAAACATAAAAAAATCTTCTACTCCGAAACCATATGGCCCAGAGCTTTAATATGTTGTGTGGACCAATGAAAAAATCTTCTCTGCAACAGCATGACACAAAGCTTGTGTATTTGATATACAACATTGTCATGTGGAGCTCTACACAAATCTGCTAATCGTGCCCCTGGGGTCAAATATGGCCCCACCCTGGGGGTCATTATAGGACCCTGACCTTGTTAGATGATTTTTTCAAGTGAACCAAAATGGCAGAAAAGAGGATACACAATCCAGACTAGAGCTCTTCTGCTGATGTAAGTAGGGTTTCAAGGTCACATGACCAAGATGGCCACCATACCCATATTTGGTAAAAACCCAAATTACTTTGTCCAGTGACTGTACTTGTTGACTGTCAGCCTCTCAGGTGAGCAATCATTGCCCTTGGGCTACTTGTTAATGAAGAGAAAGCCATGTAATAATATTGCAATTCACACAAGCATTTGCTGTTAATGCATGGCTTTTACTTATGCTCGTTACCGGGCGCCACGCAAAGCACATGCTAGTAATGAGAAACACTGAAGTCTGCCCAGAACGCACATAAAAATGAAAGCTTTTATGTATATGAAAATGTGATGAGGCTGTAAAATATAGTGCCCCATTATTTCATTCGTTTGTGCAGAATTTATGCAATAATGGCAATCAAAAATGATTTTGTCATTCATTAACATTTGCTAGGTCCCTCGGGGAGTGTTGAAAACCTCGTGCTATGCCCTTGGTTTTCAACACTCCCCTTGGGACGTAGGGAATGTTAATGAATGGAAAATCATGTTTGATCCCTATAATGACAATGGATTCACCCATCATTATCACTTTTAATCATTTCTGATGTTTACAGGCACAAGAAAGAACAGGAGAAGCGTATGACTTTATCTACCCACTTATCAAGAAAATGTTGCTGATCATATCCCGACCCTCAAGACTTCTGGAATGTCTGGTATGTATTGAGACATAACAGCTCATACAAAATGATCCATGATATATAAACGTAGTATTTTACATAATCTGAAAAAAAAAGGCAAATATTTGATGTGCTGTAACCATGCAGCTGATCTTTTGACTTCAAATTATTGTATGCAAGGACTACTGCCTCTTCTCTGAGATTGTCTACATGCACATTTAAAAGCAAGTTCAGGACTGCTATCACCTAGGCGTAAAGTGTCTGACTTTTGACAAAGTGGGTATGAGTTTGAACCTCACAGGCCCTCAGAGTTGTGTTTTTTAGCAAGACACATAAACTTCCCATAAAACCTAGGAAGGGGTGGCACCACATGAACATGACTGAAAATTTGTTATTATCAGCATAACTGGAATGAAAAAGGTATGCTTAACCATATGAGCCTCGACGCGAGAAAACCGGTCTTCGGGGTTTCCGACCAGGTCCGACACAAACCGGCCTGTACAAGCTCAGAAGCAGGCTAGAAGCTTGAAATTTCGGATTTAAGTAGAAGAGGAATTGTACTATCCGAGTAGCGAAAACAAAGGCGCTGATCAGCTTCGCGGTTACCGCGAAGCTGATCTGCGCCTTTGTTTTTGCCTAGGCAAAAATCCGGTTTTCTCACGATGCGGCTCATATAACAAACAAACTTTAACCATGCAAGACACTTCCAATACTTTCATTTTTAGCTCACCTGAGCCGAAGGCTCACAAGGTGAGCTAATAGGATAGCCATGATCCGGCGTCCGTCCGTCGTCCGTCGTCCGTCGTCGTCCACAATTTCAAAGATCTTCTTCTCTGAAACCGCTTGGCCAATCTAGTTGAAATTTTATGTGGAGCCTCCTTGGGTAGTGGCATTTCAAGTTTGATCGCGAAATCCAGGTCACATGACCAAGATGGCCGCCACGCCCATATATGGTAAAAACCACTCAAAAATCTTCTTCTCCAGAACCGGTGGGCCGATTTCCACGAAACTTGGTATGTAGCATCGGGGATGTCAGCCCATCATAGTTTGATAAAATGATGACCCCTGGATGACCTTGAATTATTTTACGGCAAGGTCAAATTTGGAAACATAGGCTTTTACATGGGAAAAAGTGAAAACTATGGATTTTTGGAAAACTATTGCAGCCTGAGGCCTGAAAAGTGGTAGATGCAAACAACTTATGGAGTAGATGAAGGTATGTGATTAATATAGGTCAAGGTCATCTCTTGACCTTGGCCAGTCTGTCGTCCATACACACTTTTCAAAGATCTTCTTCTCTGAAACTGCTTGGCCAATCAAAGTGAAATTTTATGTGGAGCATCCATGGGAAGGGGATACGAAAGTTTGATCGCGAAATCCAGGTCACATGACCAAGATGGCCGCCACGCCCATATATGGTAAAAACCACTCAAAAATCTTCTTCTCCAGAACCCGTGGGCCGATTTCCACGAAACTTGGTATGTTGCATCAAGGACCTCAGCCCATCATAGTTTGATAAAATGATGACCCTTGGATGACCTTGACCTATTTTACGGCAAGGTCAAATTTGGAAACATAGGCTTTTACATAGGAAAAAGTGAAAACTATGGATTTTTTTAAAACTATTGCAGCCTGAGGCCTGAAAAGTGGTAGATGCAAACAACTTATGGAGTAGATGAAGGTATGTGACTAATATAGGTCAAGGTCATCTCTTGACCTTGGCCAGTCTGTTGTCCATACACACTTTACAAAGATCTTCTTCTCTGAAACTGCACGGCCAATCAAAGTGAAATTTTATGTGGAGCATCCATGGGTAGGGGAGACGAAAGTTTGGTCGCGAAATCCAGGTCACATGACCAAGATGGCCGCCACGCCCATGTATGGTAAAAACCACTCAAAAATCTTCTTTTCCAGAACCGGTGGGCCGATTTCCACGAAACTTGGTATGTAGCATCAACGACCTCAGCCCATCATAGTTTGATAAAATGATGACCCTTGGATGACCTTGACCTATTTTATGGCGAGGTCAAATTTGGAAACATAGGCTTTTACATAGGAAAAAGTGAAAACTATGGAATTTTTTGAAAACTGTTGCAGCCTGAGGCCTGAAAAGTGGTAGATGCAAACAACTAATGGAGTAGATGAAGGTATGTGATTAATATAGGTTAAGGTCATCTCTTGACCTTGGCCAGTCTGTTGTCCATACACACTTTTCAAAGATCTTCTTCTCTGAAACTGCGCGGCCAATCAAAGTGAAATTTTATGTGGAGCATCCATGGGTAGGGGAGACGAAAGTTTGATCGCGAAATCCAGGTCACATGACCAAGATGGCCGCCACGCCCATATATGGTTAAAACTACTCAAAAATCTTCTTCTCCAGAACTGGTGGGCCGATTTCCACGAAACTTTGTATGTAGCATCGGGGACCTCAGCCCATCATAGTTTGATAAAATGATGACCCTTGGATGACCTTGAATTATTTTACGGCAAGGTCAAATTTGGAAACATAGGCTTTTACATAGGAAGAAGTGAAAACTATGGATTTTTTAAAAACTATTGCAGCCTGAGGCCTGAAAAGTGGTAGATGCAAACAACTAATGGAGTAGATGAAGGTATGTGATTAATATAGGTCAAGGTCATCTCTTGACCTTGGCCAGTCTGTTGTCCATACACACTTTTCAAAGATCTTCTTCTCTGAAACTGCTTGGCAAATCAAAGTGAAATTTTATGTGGAGCATCCATGGGTAGGGGAGACGAAAGTTTGATCGCGAAATCCAGGTCACATGACCAAGATGGCCACCACGCCCATATATGGTAAAAACCTTTCAAAAATCTTCTTCTCCAGAACCGGCAGGCCAATTTTCATGAAACTTGGTATGTAGCATTTGGGACTCCAGCCCATCATAGTTTGTTGAAATGATGACCCTATGATGACCTTGACCTATTTTACGGCAAGGTCAATTTTGGAAACATAGGCTTTCACATGGGAAAAGGCGAAAACAGCTGTTGCAGCCTGAGACCTGACAGTTGCTAGATGCAGACAACTAATGGAGTCAATGAAGGTAAGTAATTAATGAAGGCCAAGGTCATGACT
This sequence comes from Rugalucina vietnamica, assembly GCA_964017185.1. Taxonomy (NCBI): domain Eukaryota; kingdom Metazoa; phylum Mollusca; class Bivalvia; order Lucinida; family Lucinidae; genus Rugalucina; species Rugalucina vietnamica. The sequence continues at coordinate 57,435,964 of OZ024873.1, forward strand.
TCAAGGTCATTTAAATATCAAAATTAAAATTGTGGTTTTCTCAGAAATCACTGGGTTTGGAAACTATTGCAGCCTGAGACCTGAAACTTTGCAGATGCAGACAACTTATGAAGTCAATAAAGGTGTGTGAGTATTCAAGGTCAAGGTCATTTCATTATGACTTAATACTCCAAGATCAGGCTTCAGGTGAGCGTTCTCAGGACCAATGGTCCTCTGGTCTATTTATAGGAGTTTGACCCCGAAGGGTTTTACCAGCTTCTGGAGGCTGCCGAGGGGAAAGCTAAACAGACAATCAAAAATGACATTCCACGCTATATCATCGGCAAACTGGGGCTCAATAGGGACCCTCTGGCTGGTGGGTATTGTTTTACTTTTACGTTTACTTACCTCTTGAGTTTCTATATCAAACATTATAATGACAAAACAAACTTACTTTTTTATAGTAAATACTATATTAAACATGGGCCAAGAGCCATTTTGTAAGAATGATTAATTTCTTGTATCTTTGCAAAACCGTAAAATGATACCTGATTATAGTTTCAAATAGTTTTTAGCTCGACTGCACGAAGTGCATAGAGCTATTGCAGTCACCCCGGTCGTCCACGTTCCCGTTCCCGTGTGCGTTCCCGTTCCCGTTCCCGTGCGCGTCACACTTGCGTTAAAGTTTTCTAGAAGTCCATATCTTGACAACCACTCATCAGAAAGCATTCATACTTGGACCATAGATACCCTGTAGGGTTAGCTTTCATTCCATGGCATCGGGCCCCTGGGTCCAGGCCTGGGGTGGGGCTGGAGGTTAAAATCTAGAACACCTTAAAAAATAGCTATTATTGTGTTAAAGTTTTCTTGAAGTCCATATCTTGACAACCACTCATCAGAAAGCATTGATACTTGGGCCATTGACACCCTGTAGGGTCGGCTTTCATTCCATAGCATCAGGTCCCTGGGTCCATGCCAGGGGGAGGGGCTAGAGGTTAAAATCTAGAACACCATTAATAATAATGGCTTTTCTGTGATATTGTATTCTAGAAGTCTATATGTTGAAAAAATTTTATCAGAGGGCTTTCATACTGGGACCATAAGTACCCTGTAGGGTTGAGTTTCATTTTATGGCATCGGATCTCTGGGTCCATGCCTGGGGGTGGGGCTGGAGGTTAAAAACTAGAACACTGTAAAAAATAGATGTACTGCTGTGTAACTTTTACAAGGAGTCCATATCTTGACAACAACTTATCATAAAGCATTCATACTTTGTACACTTTAGGTTCCATGGCATCCAACCGGGTTGGAGTCAGGGGGGCGGGGCTAGAGGTCAAAATCTAGAACACCGATTTTTTTTCCTTTTTATTTCTTAATAGAAACAACTTAGGAAGATGGTTGGTCATTCATCTTTTGACTTTTTGACACTGTCTTGTGTGTCACGACGGTAAGGGTCGGTTGACCTACTTTCCATGGTTCAGTGATTTTGCCTTATATGTTGACACACAATTAGTATATTTTCTTACTTCTTTCAGATTATGAGTGAGTACGACCAGGCCTTTGACCCCAATATACTTATAGGTCACTGTGACCTAATTTCACGGTTCAGTGATTTTGCCTTGTATCTTGACACTCAATTAGTATATTTTCATACTTTTTTCAGATTATGAGTGAGTATGACCAGACCTTCGACCCCAATATACTTATAGGTCACTGTGACCTAATTTCACGGTTCAGTGATTTTGCCTTATATCTCGGTACTCAAATGGTTTATGAACAAACTTCTTTCAAAGTATGTTTGCTTATGACAAGACCTTTCACCCTGAAGTAGTCCTAGGTCACTGTGACCTAATTTCACGGTTCAGTGATTTTGCCTTATATCTTGACACTCAATTAGTATATTTTCATACTTTTTTCAGATTATGAGTGAGTATGACCAGACCTTTGACCCCAATATACTTATAGGTCACTGTGACCTAATTTCACGGTTCAATGATTTTGCCTTATATCCCGGTACTCAAATGGTTTATGAACAAACTTCTTTCAAAGTATGTTTGCGTATGACAAGACCTTTGACCCTGAAGTAATCCTAGGTCACTAACTATGACCTAATTTCATGGTTCAGTGATTTTGCCTTATATCTTGACACTCAATTAGTATATTTTCATACTTTTTTCAGATTATCAGTGAGTATGACCATATCTTTGACCCCAATATACTTATAGGTCACTGTGACCTAATTTCATGGTTCAGTGACTTTGCCTTATATCTCAGCACTCAAGTGGTTTATGAACAAACTTCGTTCACACTATGTTTGCGTATGACAAGACCTTTGACCCTAAAGTAGTCCTAGGTCAATATGACCTGATTTCACGGTTCAGTGATTTTCCTTTATATCTCGGCAATCAATTGGTATATGGACATACTGCTTTCACGATATGTATGAGTATGACAAGACCTTTGACCGTAAAGTATTCCTGGGTCACTGTGACTTAATTTCATGGTTCAGTGATTTTGCCTTATATCTCGACACTCAGTTGGTATTTTTTCATACTTCTTTCTGATTATGAATGAGTATGACCAGACGATTAACCCGAACATACTTATAGGTCACTATGACCTAAAATTTCATGGTTCAGTGATTTTGCTTTATATCTCAACACTAAATGGGTATATGATCATATTTCTTTCACATTATGAGTAAGTATCACTAGACCTTTGACCCTGAAATACTTATAGGTCAGTGTGACCTTATTTCACGGTTCAGTGATTTTGCCTTGTGTCTTGGCACTCAGTTGATATATGAACACACTTCTTTCACAATATGAGTGAGACCTCTTAATCTTAGGTAGTTATAGTTAACTTCCATGGTTCAGTGATTTTGCCTTATTGCATCAAGGCAAAAAGATGTATGGGTTACTGGTCGGGTTTGGTCTTATGTTTGACAAAGGTCAGAAGCAGTCGAGCACGCTGTCCTGCGACAGCTCTTATTCTGTTTTAACACTTGAAGAAAGCATATGACCCAAGAATCAAACATCTAGCCTACTTGACTCATCAGGGTTCAACCTAGCCAAGAATTTTAGAGAGAAGTTTCTTCTCTCATAAAGAAAATTTGAGAGAAGTTTGGACCCAAATTTCAGGTTTTCCTGTATAATCTATACATTTTCACTTCTTCAGCTTGAAATAGGGAGAGGTTTGTTCATTTAGGGTGACTATTTCTCCCTAGTTGCCCTCTAGGTTATTCACTGCTCATTGAATGCTTGTCCAAAAATGATTTGGTGGATAAAATTCGTTTCCACTGGCATGAAATTTTAGCCTTATTATATTATGTTTGTGTATGTTGATTTTTCAGAGATGGAGATAGAAAGTCGAGAGACTGCGGCCGTGGTAGATGATATGGCAGAATCTGTTCACTCCGATATTGAGGATCATGAGGTAATAGGCTGTAGATACACTTTCTATATAAGGCCATTGTTGTGAGACAACCGTATTTTTGCTTATGCGAAAACGAAGGCGCAGATCAGCTGTGCAGTAACTGCACAGCTGATCAGCACCTTTGTTTTCGTTACATGGATAGTACAATTCTACGGATATGCAAAATTTCAAGCTATTAGCATTATTCTGTGACTGTACAGACTGGTTAGTGTCAGACCTGTCGGAAACCCCAAAGACATGTTTTTTCGCGTCGCGGCTTATATAAGGCCATTGTTGGCTAATGCCTAATGGGTAGACCCCAAATCAAGAGATTGGGATTATAAGAATCTTACATGAGTGTCAGGTATGGATGGACAAATCTGTCCCGAGGGTCACATTTTGGCATCACGAGGCTCGCCGAGTGATGCCAAATTGTGACCCGAGGGACAGATTTGTCTATCCATACTTTACACGAATGATGGATTCTTTTTCTTGCCCGCTTTAATGCGGCGAAGCTTGATTTTCATACATATTTACCTAGAAAAACGCTACAATCGCGGCATCCGCCATTTTGATTTAAAGCGTTTTGACGTCATTGTGACGTATGCGCTTAGCAACGGAATTACGTGACGTCCTAAACAACCAATGTTAAAAAAGAACATTTCAACGCAGGGTGCGACCGGGGTGAGATAACGAGGGTGAGATAAGAATTTCTCACATGGGGTAAAAGGTAGGATTTCTCTATCTGGTGTGCAAGAAATTGAAATCTATAGCTGCCTTGTAGTGTCCATCAGCAAGTCACAAATCACTACCCTTAGTACTGGTTGAGACTTAACTAGGAAGCAGTGGCTCTATAGTGACAAATCTGAAAATTTTTGGCGTGGGACATGAAACTTGAACTCAAGCTATTGTTGTAAATTTTAGACTTGTTTATTTAACTGTATACAATCTTAAATTCAAATGCCAGCATTTCTGTCATAGTTGGAGAGAACAGTCCCCATTCTCACAAATTGTCTTTGATTTTTATTTAAAATACATGCCAACCTCCTGCTCATTAATGTTAAACTGCAATTCCTCATTAATGCTGAAATAGCCCAACAAATTAAAATTTCAGGTTCAGATCATCAAAGCCTGTAATTTATCCTGCTAATAAATGTTAAAACGCTAACAATTGTTTCATGCTACATGTAATCTGAGTTGAGCATGACAAAAGTTTTATAAACTCGGGGAATGGATGGATTTAAAGCTTAAAAAGTACAGAAGTTGATTTGAGGGGTTATGGATATTTCATACTGTTTAATTTGCTATTTCCATATTTTTACAGATTAAGAAGAAAGACAACACCCCAAATGAAGAGGATTTTGAGACGATTAAACTCATCAGTAATGGGGCCTACGCGTAAGTTCAGTAGTCTCTTGGGGTTATTTTTGTTGACAAATCGGTTATTACAAAAATTGCACATTGAGGCTTAAACAATGTATTCACAGTTGGCCATTCTATCTGCTTCTGATTTTGGGAATCTTTGAAGATTAGATGCGAGTTTTAAGCAGTTGAAAGTAATTGTTCTCAGGGAAAAGAGCTTAGAAAAGCGCAATAAGCTGTTCAGGTAGCCATTACTATAAACCAGATGCATACAATTAGAGGCATATGAACAGTTTTGCCTTCAATTTATAAATGTGTTACAGTTAAAAGCAAATCCATTTTCTTTTTCAGAGCTGTATTTCTAGTCAGACATAAGGAAACAAAACAACGATTTGCCATGAAGAAAATTTGTAAACAAAATCTAGTGATGCGTAATCAGACAGAACAGGTTTTCACCGAGAGAGATGTTCTTACGTTTGCGGATAATCCATTTGTTGTGAGCATGTACTGCAGTTTTGAAACAAAGCGCCACTTGTGTATGGTCATGGAATATGTCGAGGGTGGCGACTGTGCGGCGCTGTTGAAAAACTCCGGGCCACTGCCGTTTGACATGGCGCGGCTGTATTTTGCAGAAACTGTTCTCGCTTTGGAATACTTACATAGCTATGGCATAGTTCACAGGGATCTCAAACCTGATAACTTGCTAATTACGGCTACTGGTCATATAAAACTGACGGATTTTGGTCTGTCGAAAATCGGATTAATGAGCGTGACGACAAACTTGTATGAAGGTGCTCTGGATAAAGATTGTGTAAAGTTTAAGGATAAACAGGTGCTAGGGACCCCAGAATATGTGGCCCCGGAGGTTATTCTTAGAAAGGGATATGGTGAGTTTATCTAAACTGAATTACGATATGAGCCACATCATGAGAAAAACAATATGGTTTCCGAACAGGCCCGACACGAACTTGCCTGTACAGTCACAGGAGCAGCCTAGCTAGACGCTTGAAATTTTGGATATGAGTTAAGAAGAGGGATTGTACTATGCGTGTAGCGAAAACAAAGGCGCTGATCAGCTTTGCAGTTACTGCGCAGCTGATATGCGTCTTTGTTTTTGCCTATGCAAATTGTTGGTTTTCTCATGAGGCGGCTCATGTAAAATTTCGACTTTCCCATCTGTAACTTTAGGACGAGTCTGTTTTATAACATTTTTAGTGATCTGCTGTTAAAGAAGTTCAACTTTCTGTCCATTTGTCCATCTGCAAATGTCAAGTTACGACACACCTGGCAATAGTGTGCATCTCTGCACTTCAGGTAATAGGGAGTGTTACACCGGGCATAACCAACATCTTGGGGCATAACCAACATGTTGATATACTTTTCAAGCACTCACAATGACCCAATGCCGTTTACCTATAGTTCACATTACATTGAGTTTTACAATACACATATTTGTATTGAGACCATTATCGATAATGTGTATAATATTGTTTTACAGGCAAGCCGGTAGACTGGTGGTCAATGGGTATAATTCTGTATGAGTTCCTAGTGGGTTGTCCCCCTTACTTTGGTGACACGCCGGAAGAGCTGTTCTCTCAAGTCGTTAATGGTGAGTTTACATTGAAAATAAGGTGAATAGCATACATGTGATACATCTGAGAAGCCAAATAGGGAGATTTACTTTTCAAAATAGGGAGAATGATTAAACAAAGAAGGAAATTCTTGATTTCAAATAGGGAGATCTGAAATTTGAAATAGGGAGATGTATAAGTTATATAGGGAAATTTTGAAATTCTAAATAGGGAGATTTGCTCAAAAATAGGGAGATCCCTCCGAAATAGGGAGATATCACATGTAAGGTGAATAGTGATTCATGTTACAAAAACACTTCTTTAAGAGTTCCTGACTAAATGGTCAGATGCAAACATGGCTGTAAAGTGACACATTTTCGCAAGAACCTTGGAATTCTAGGTGTAAGAAGAAGGAGTTTAAGTCCATGTTTTGAAAAACAACACTTTGAAAATCTCATGTATAATAGCATTGTCACCTGACAGTGAGTAATACATCTTAAAACCCATAGATTCAAAATAACAATGGTGTTGCAGGGATATAAATAGTCTTTACAGGGTTTTGTATTGTATATACTTTCGTGTACCTTCTCATTTAGATGATACAAACAAGGGCTCAATGTTTTTTGTATAGAAATAATGGACAGCCTCTCCATTTAAGACTCACTCTGACAATTTGTAAAAGGTCACTTTTTAAGTAAAAAAGTAAAAAGAAATATAATTCCATAACCATGTTAAACCTTATCTTTACAGAGGGCATTGAATGGCCCGAGGAGGACGAATGGCAGGTCCGAGACGACGCCAAGGACCTTATCACCCAGTTACTGCAACACAACCCCCTGGACAGGCTAGGGCGGGCGGGGGCCCAGGAGGTGAAGGAACACTACTTCTTTGACGGTGTTGATTGGGAGGGGATACTGCGACAGAAGGCGGAGTTTATACCTGACCTTGAGAATGAGGAGGATACTAGCTACTTTGATAGTATGTTGAATCTTATTTGTACTAAATTATTGTTTGACGACTTTTTGGGTTCACAAATTAATGAGAAAAGAGTTAAAGACAGATGGAAACCAAATGTCTTACTATCAGCATCTCTTATGTGTATTTGCCAAATTAAAATACACAGGCTCAAAATAACACATACATTTACTATATGATATCTTATAGACCTTCGACTCCCCATTACTTCATTTAATGTGATATATGATACAGTCATTAGTGTCAAATACATCTAGATAATTCTTTTTGTTGAATCCTTCTGTCATTTGTACCATGTTTACAGTGCATGCATATGTTCATAATTTTGAAACTAAAAATACTGTTATTCTGCAGACTTGATAGTCATTGTTTTAAATAAGAAACAAGAAAAATGTCACAGATTTTGCTTTGTAAATATACAAACTTCATTCTATTTTTACTACTGTATTAATTTATACAGTATGAAATTGTAATGTGTGATTATTTTTACAGCCCGAGCAGAGAGGTATAACCACGAGCTAGAGACAGAATTCGACACAGACATTGAGGAATCTGAGGACGCACTGTTTCACAGTTTCTCGTCATGTTCTCCCAGATACAGCAAAGTCTACTCCAGAATTGATGAACTACATGAGGTATTAGTCTGTCTCCACCAGTGAATGTAGTAAACTTGTTCCTTATAAACACGTTTCTTACACACAAGTTAAATTACACACAGGTTGCTTTGATCACTCATTAGAAAAACAAGCCAATTTAATATATTCAATTTTTCCAAGTTATAAAAATTAAAAATTTTCAGTTGAAACATTTTAATATTTTTCTTCGTTCTACTCAAAACATAAATTGTGGGTACACATTAGAATTGAGGCGATTCTAACATGTACCCACAATCAATGTTTTGAGAATAAATATTAGAAATATCAAATTTTCCAATGAAATTATGAATTTACTCCTGAAAAAAAAATTTCTGTATATTGCATGGGTAAATTTTTCGAATGAGTTAAATTACAAGTAGGTTGCTTTGAACACTTAATTGAACAGCTTCTGCTTTTAGGATACTAATAGCATTAAAAAAGAATCTTCAGTGCTTTTCACATGCATGTATTGGTTTGATTTACCTATTTCAGGATCGTGATCTTGATATGCGAGATCGCCGACGACACTCGAGTGCCGATGAGATGAGGACCAGGCTTCTAGAGAAAAAGGCCCTGGAGAGGAAAGATTCCAACCAATCAGAGAGCTCTGAGAATTCTCTGGAACTTCAGTCCTACCTTACGGCCCCTCATCGTGAGAGGGCGCTGTCGGACGTCACTGATACAAAGTTGGACATGAGTTTGGTGAAGACCGGTGATGAAGAAGTGTTCAGTAGTGCTAATAGGTTGGTGTCGTTAGTAAAGCTTACTATGTTTTACACATAATAAAACATTTTTCTTCAATGCTTCTGTCTAGAACCAGGTAATCTCTAGGCGAGCTACATGTACAGAAAGTTTCTATTTTTCGCAACTACATCACTTGTGTGCACCTACATGTATTAAGAGGATACATTCACACTTCATTGGGTGTGGTAGCATGTCAAACTTTTATTGAAGTGAACTGATGATTGACCTAATGCCTGGCAGATTTCTTCAGTAAAGATTTGGAAAACATGCTAAGTACATGTACTGGTCAAAAATCCTCTGAGAAGCCTGCTAGACTAAAAATTGCTAGGATAACTAAACTTCTAACTTGACCTCAGTCATTTACCCTGGACATGATAAAGCATTTCAACACAAACAAATAATCACATAATCTTATTACATAACAAATTGTTATATGTCTGTTCAAAAAGTCAAACCAACTTGCTTATCAAGAGTTGTCAGTATAAACGTATGGACAGAAAGTCTGTTACTGTAGTTACAATGTTTGACAACATAATTAAACCATTTTTTTGGAGCTCACATAATTTTGCTTTTGTAACATCCGCAGCACCCCACGTTCCAGCGTGAGCTGCCCAGGAACATCGTTGTCGACATCTGCTACCTCCGACTCATCACAGAATGAGAGTGACTCGTCTCCCCTGATCGCTAAACGAAGTCTACGATCAATGCATAACATCATTCCAAGATTGGCGGTATCTTCTGACGATGATAAGCCTCATACCAGTGGTAAGTTCATGACCTTCAGTCAAGATTCTTTTTCTCATACAATAAAAGTTCTTATAACTTGAACAAATTAGAAGAAAAATATTAATTGGTATCATTTTCATACCAAATGCATCTAAGGGAAGTAACACAGCCTCAAAAATTTAAGAAATGTACAGTTCTACTAAAGTTGGCCAGTTTAGATACAACTTTCTTTTATTAATGTAAAGGTAAACTGAAGATTATGCATTTACTATGAATTTGCTTATTTAATACAGTCCAAAAATTTAAAAATGAGGGCCCGGTTGTTCAAAACTTTGTTAGCTTAACGCCATCGTTAAGACCTCAACTTGTAAAGTAAATGCCGACTACATAAGCAAATACACGGTCATTTTTTGTTGAAAAATTGTGAGAATCCTTTGCATTGCAAAGGATTCTCACATTTTTTTCAACAAAAAATAACAGTGTATTTGTAATATTCATGTTTGAAATTTTAACGAATCGTTAACTAACGACATCGTTAATTTTGAACAACTGGGCCGAGATAATTAAGCAAGAGAAATACAGTCTGTAAAAATAGAACTTGAAAATAGAAAACTATATGGGAGATAAATTCATTTATTGCAGAAAGATTATGGAAATCTTTAAAAGGTAGCGGTCTTGATTTCCCCGACTTTGAGAGTGAGAACTAATAATTTTGCAAGCCTCAACTTAATTTCACTGCATTAAAAACAAGATTTTCGCTATAATATAGGCCAAGTACAGTCCAGCTTAGTTTGAGATTCACAGTGGTAGATTTAGAGGCGGGGTTCAGAGTATTCATTTTGAATTATTTTCTTGGACCAAATTATTTGGCCCACTATGGTAAACCTGGATTGCCTTTAAAAAAATCCTGGATTTGTCCCTGCTGCATGGATGAAAGTACATGATTAATAACAAATTACAACATTGACACCTGATTAGGCTGGATGTTTTGCTCAAAACATTGATTGTGGATACACGTTAGAACCGGCGGTTCTAACGAGTACCCACAATCTATGTTTTAGACCAATAATAAAAAAGATAGTTATACCCCTGCATACCCCAGTTTTACTAAAAAAACAACTGAGGTTTAAGGGGTATTCATTGCTGATGTCTAATCATGATGTAATTTCATTTAAATGACAAAGAAAAAAAAAAAAAAAAAAACATAAAAGGAACTTAAGAGCCACACTTTGCTGGGCTGTACTTGGCTGACTTTGTGATTTTCTAGACTTATAGACAGATTTTCTTGAATTGCATTGTATAGCAGTTGTTGAATATTATTTGAGCCGCCGCATGAGAAAACCAACAATTTGCATATGCAAAAACAAAGGCGCAGACCAGCTTCGCGGTAACCGCAAAGCTGATCAGCGCCTTTGTTTTCGCTACACGGATAGTACAATTCCTCTTCTTTTTAAATCGGAAATTTCAAGTTTCTAGCCTGCTTCTGTGACTGTACAGGTAGGTGGGTTTGTGTCGGACCTGTTCAGAAACCACATTGTTGGTTTTTCCACGAGGTGGCTCATTAATCTTTTTGTTTTATCATGTTCTAGTGTTTTATGGCTCGGCAATATTTCATATTTATAGGCTGTTTAAATTTTCTTGCAGTTGTTGTTTTTTCTGCAAATATTTTCACCTTATTTATTTTGAAAAGCTATATTATTGTAAAGATTTAGCTGGAACACAACAAAATCTACAAATGGATACTTCTATTAGGTATGGGTAAAAAAAGAATGGGGTTTTTTAGCCCATTTTTAGCTCACCTGAGCCGTCAGGCTCACAAGGTGAGCTTATAGTATACCCATGCTCCGTCGTCCGTCCGTCCGTCCGTCGTCCGTCGTCCGTCCGTCCGTCGTCCACCATTTTCAAAGATCTTCTCCTCTGAAACCGCTTGGCCAATCAAAGCCAAATTTTACATGAAGCATCTATGGGAAGGGGGAACCAATGTGTATATAAATAATCCAGGTCACATGACCAAGATGGCCGCCATGCCCATATATGGTAAAAACCCTTCAAAAATCTTCTTCTCCGGAACCACTGGACTGATTTCAACCAAACTTGGCATGAAGCATTAATGGCTCAAGCACTACAATGTGTATATAAATCATGACCCTATGATGACCTTGACCTATTTTACGGCAAGGTCAACATAGGTCGCGAATGCATTTGAATGGGAAAAATTGTTAAATTGTCATTTAAAGGAAAAATCTTGCAGAAAATGAGCAGTAGGACTGAATATTAATGATTCTGAAAAAAATTGGACACCAGGGGCTCATCCGCCCCCACCCCGGGGCAATATACATGTATATCTCCATAATATTCAAACATCTTCTCCTCTGAAACCGCTTGGCCAATCAAAGCGAAATTTTATGTGAAGCATCAATAGGAAGGGGTAACAAATATGTATATAAAAAATCCAGGTCACATGACCAAGATGGCCGCCATGCCCATATATGGTAAAAACTGTTCAAAAATCTTCTCCTCCAGAACCGGTTGACCGATTTCAACGAAACTTGGCATGAAGCATCGATGGCTCAAGCACTACAATGTATATATAAATCATGACCCTGTGATGACCTTGACCTATTTTACGGGAAGGTCAACATAGGTCACCAATGCATTTGAATGGGGAAAACTTTTAAAATGTCATTTAAAGTGAAAGTCTTGCAGGAAATGGGCAGTAGGACTGGATATTAATGATTCTGAAAAAAAATTGGACCCCAGGGGCTCATGTGCCCCCACCCCGGGGCAATATACATGTATATTTCCATAATATTCAAACGTCTTCTCCTCTGAAACCGCTTGGCCAAACAAAGCCAAATTTTAAATGAAGCATCTATAGAATGGGGGAATCAATGTGTTTATAAATAATCTAGGTCACATGACCAAGATGGCCGCCATGCCCATATATGGTAAAAACCCATCAAAAATCATCTTCTCTGAAACCAATAGACTGATTTCAAGGAAACTTGGCGTGAGGCATCGATGGCTAAAGTACTCCAATGTATATATAAATCATGACCCTGTGATGACCTTGACCAAGTTTATGGCAAGGTCAACATGGGTTGCCTGTGCATCTGAATTGGGAAAACTGTTAAAATGTCATTTGAAGGAAAAAGCCAACAGGAAATTGGCAAATGGACAGAATATTGAAGATTCTGAAAAAAGAAAATGGCCCAAGGGCTTATCTGCCCCTGCACTGGAGTTAAATACCATAATATTCAAACATGTTTATTGGTATATGCAGCTGATCTCAGGTGAGCGTTTACAGGACCATTGGTCCTCTGGTTATGAGCTATATGTGCTGTCATCTGTCACATAGCTTGTTTAGAAACATGAATGACTAGCTATATGTGCTGTCATATAGCTTGTTTATAAGCAAGAATGACTGGCTATATGTACTGTTTCTGAAATGCATTGCTGTTCTCACAATGTAGCTGTTCATGGCAGGCCCCGAGGTTATAAAACTTTTTTCATGCTCAACTCAGCTGAGACTAAAATTTATCCTGCTCATAAATGTTAAAATGCCAACAATTGTTGGCATTTTAACATTTATAAGCAATTGTTGGCATTTTAACATTTATAAGCAGAATAAATTACTATTTTTAGCTCACCTGAGCCGAAGGCTCACAGGTGAGCTTATAGTATACCCATGCTCCGGCGTCCGTCCGTCGTCCGTCCGTCCGTCCGTCGTTCACATTTTCAAAGATCTTCTCCTCTGAAACCGCTTGGCCAATCAAAGCCAAACTTCATATGGAGCATCCATAGGAAGGGGGAACGAAAGTTTATATAAATGGTCCAGGTCACATGACCAAGATGGCCGCCATGGCTATAAATAGCAAAAACCTTTAAAAATCTTCTTCTCCAGAACCAGTGGGCCGATTTCCACGAAACTTGGTATGTAGCATTGGGGACGTGGGCCCATCATAGTTTATATAAATCATGACCCTTGGATGACCTTGACCTATTTTACGGCAAGGTCAACTTAGGTCCCCAATGCATTTGAATGGGAAAAAATGGTAAATTGCTATTTAATGGGTAAAACTTACTGGGAATAGGCAAATGGACAGAAGATTAATGTTAATGGAAAATTTAAGCGCCTGGGGGGTTGTCTGCCCCTGCCCCAGGGCTATATACATGTATATTTCCACAATATTGAAACATCTTCTCCCCTGAAACCGCATGGCCAATCAAAGCCAAACTTTATATGAAGCATCCTTGGGAAGGGGGAAAGAAAGTTTATATAAATGGTCAAGGTCACATGACCAAGATGGCCGCCATGGCTATAAATAGAAAAAAGCCTTTAAAAATCTTCTTCTTCAGAACCAGAAGGCCAATGATTTTGAAACTTGGTGTGAAGCATCAGTGACTGGAGCTCTACAAAGTTTATATAAATCATGACCCTGGGATGACCTTGACCTATTTTACGGCAAGGTCAACATAGGTCGCTCATGCATTTGAATGGGGAAAAGTGTTAAAATGTCATTTGTAGGGAAAAACTTGCAGGAAATGTGCAAATGGACTTAAGATTGATGATTCTGAAAAAATTTGGACCCCAGGGTTATGTGAGCCCCCACCCCGGGGCAATATACATGTATATTACAGTGATATTCAAAGATCTTGTTCTCTGAAACTGCTTGGCCAATCAAAGCCAAACTTTATGAGGAGCATTGTTAGGAAGTGGGAATGAAAGTATATATAAATGGTCATGGTCACATGACCAAGATGGCTGTCATGGCTATAAATAGCAAAAATCTTTTCCTCCAGAACCAGAAGGCCTATGATTTTGAAACTTGGCATGAAGCATCAGGCAATGGAGCTCTACAAAGTTTATATAAATCGTGACCCTTTGATGACCTTGACCTATTTTACGGCAAGGTCAACTTAGGTCGCCCATGCATTTGAATGGGGAAAATTGTTAAAATGTCATTTGAAGGGCAAAACTTGCAGTAAATTAGCAAATGGACTGCAGTTTTATGTTTTCAAAAAGAAATTGACTCCAGGGGTGGCTCTGACCAAGCCCTGGGGTTATATACATGGATATTACCATTCTAGTCAAACAAGTTTATTGGTATATATCTCGGGTTTCAGGTGAGCGTTTACAGGACCATTGGTCCTCTGGTTTGAGTTTTGAACCTGAATTAGCCACTAATTTGGACTATTTCAACATTTATGAGCAGTTGAAATTTTATGCTCAGCTGAGCTGAGCTTAAAAAAAGTTTTATAACCTCGGGCCCAGGTGTTATAAAGTCCTGTAGATTTTGAGGTGTTCCTGTCTTATTAAGTTTCTTGTTATTCATCTTTTGATGTATGTAGCATTTGCTTGTGTTTGTATGGTGTTTTAAGAATTGCTTATGAAAATTGCTAAAACTGATACATTTCCTTGTCAAATATCTTTCTGAAAAGTTTTAACGAACAATAGAAGTATCTTTTGTACATATCAATTTGTCTTCTAGATAATGGCTATCATTTAAAATAATAGAAAGTAAAAATATCCGGTTGCAATTCTAGCTGACCTGAGCGGAAGGTGAGCTTATAGGATAGGCAGGCACCTGGCATCCGTCCATCTGTCCGTCGTCATAATGTCCATCCAGCATTTTCAAAGATCTTCTTCTCGGAAACCCCCTGACCAAATTTTACGTGAAGCATCTATATGAAGGGGGAACCTGTGTGCATAAATGATTCAGGTTGCATGACCAAGATGGCCACAATGCCCATATATGGTAAAAACCCTTCAAAAATCTTCATTGGAACTGGTGGACTGATTTCAACAAAACTTGGCATGTAGCATTAGGTACTAGTGTACTACAATATGAATATAAATTATGACCCTGTGATAACCTTGACCTATTTCACAGCAAGTTCAGCATAGGTCACATATGCAGTAAACTGTTAAAATGCCATTGAAGGGAAAAACTTCCAGGAAATGGGCAAATGGGCAGAATATTTATGATTCTGAAAATAAAATTCACCCAAGGGGTTCATCTGTCCTTGCCCCGGGGCTTTATTATATAGATGTATATGACCATAACAGTCAAATATGTTCATTGGTATATGTCCCAAATCTCGGGTGAGTGTTTACAGGACCTTTGGTACGCTGGTTAATGGCTTAAAGAATCAAAATTTGTGCTGTTTACAACCATACATATGAAAAAAAGGAGGTGTTATTGGTCTTTACTCTAATAGGAATGATAAACAGTGGATACCCTTTTCACTAGACATCAGTACAATCTGATCTCAATCTACAGTGTCTGACTATGCGACCTTATTTACGAAATTTCAAAAGGAAATACATGTAACATAAGCTTTAGCTAGCACGACATTTGATTTCAACTTTCAACAGTGACTTTTATTCAGATCTCTTTTCTTCATTTAATGCGCCGCTCTCACAATGTATATCTTAATTCTACTGTTTTGATGTTTTGTTGACAAATATATATTGAGCCGTGACGCAAGAGAACCGGTCTTGGGGGTTTCAGACCAGGTCTGACACAAACCGGCCTGTACAGCCACAGAAGAACACTAGAGGCTTGAAATATTTGCTATAAGTAGAAGAGGAATTGTTCTGTCCGTGTAGTGAAATCAAAGGCGCTGATCAGCTTCACAGTTACTGCGCAGCTGATCTGCACCTTTGTTTTCGCATAGGCAAAAATTCGGTTTTCTCGTGGCGCCGCTCATATATGAGCCTAACCAGGAGAGATTCTCTCTTCATATTTTATACAATTAAAAAAGAGACATACTACAAAGAAAATGTAAAAGATGGTTCAAAGACGCATTAGCATCTTTAATAAAAACCAACAATCTGCATAGGCGAAAACAAAGGCACAGATCAGCTTCGCAGTTACTGCGAAGCTGATCAGCGCCTTTGTTTTCGCTTCACAGGTAGTACAATTACTCTTCTTTCTAAATCCAAAATTTCCAGTCTCTAGCTATCTTCTGTGCTAATAAGGCTCAGTTTGTGTCGGACATGGTCAGAAACCCAAATTGTTGGTTTTCTTATGCGAAGGTTCATATTTTGTTCATGTCAAGGCTCATATGAGCCTCGACGCGAGAAAACCAGTCTTCGGGGTTTCCGACCAGGTCCGACACAAACCGGCCTGTACAAGCTCAGAAAAGAGCTAGAAGCTTGAAATTTCGGATTTAAGTAGAAGAGGAATTGTACTATCCGAGTAGCGAAAACAAAGGCGCTGATCAGCTTTGCGGTTACAGCGAAGCTGATCTGCGCCTTTGTTTTCGCCTAGGCAAAAATCCGGTTTTCTCACGATGCGGCTCATATGTGTCAGCTCTCTTCACTTTTTATTACTTTATTTGCTGTTGTATGCTTGGCTTCTCACTGCACGTTTTTTTCTATGTTTATTTTCTCTTAGGCTCACTCAAATTTGAGGACGACTCTGATCTAATTATAGAACTGTCACCGGTGGACGAAGTACGGGAACGAAGGCACGAGCATGATCGGCATGAGTTGAAACCCATTCAGAAGTCGGTATCGGCGAATGCACTTACACTTCTAATACAGGCACCAGGTAGTTATAGGCTTCGGTGCTTGTTTATATTTTTAAAAGGAAACCTTTTTTTTCTTTTCTAAAAAAAGTATAGTATTCTTTAGAAAATACACATACTTTTCTTTAAATGGATAAGCAATTTTAAGTAGGAAAAGTTATTTTTTTTTTTATTAATACTATAAATTATACACGTATTATGAACATTTTAAGGAAACTGTGGGGCTTTTAATTAGTGCTGACGCTATTGTCATGTACACAATGCCATTGTCATCAATGATAACAATTTGGCCATAAAATTGACTTTATTGTTTGACAAAGTCAGCCGTAACCTTTCATATAGCATCACAGTGAAAAGCCATAAAATTTAATGAAAGAAAATTGCCGAAAGTGCATGTTGTTATGCAGGTTAAATCTAACCAGAACGTCTTGGAATGTTCTTAATTTAGTTTTATTTCTTTCATTTCTTTGTTATTGTTCAAGGTGAGCCATATCGTGAGAAAACCAGATTTTTGCCTATGCAAAAACAAATGCGCAGATCAACTTTGCAGTAACTGCGAAGCTGATCAGCGCCTTTGTTTTCGCTACATGGATAGTACAATTTCTTCTTAAATCCGAAATTTCGAGCTTCTAGCCACCTTCTGTGACTCTACAGAACGATTTGTGTCGCACCTGGTCAGAAACCGGTTTTCTCGCATTGCGGCTCAGGTATAATGTGTCTTCTAGAAACTATTTTTGATTGTTTTGCAATCCTTTTCAATTTAGTAAGAAGAGTAAGAAGATATTCAATTGTCATTCAAAAGGAGATAATGACCGTTACTGTCCGTATAAAACAAATGAGGAAACTTAAATGAGCCAAGTCTCGAGGAAATTCATTTAGGCTTTCTACAGCTTTGACATGAACTAGGCTTCTTAACTATTGTTTGAGGGATTATGCTATGCAGTGAAAAAGAGGCAAAAGCACTGGTCAGCTGTGAAGTACCCTGTAGTCCCATAGCTGATCTGCGGATAAAGCAAAATATAATATGCTCAGAGGAAAAAGTTTAGTTGATTAAGAATGCATGTAAAATCCTATTGAGACTTAGACATTGCATCTTCAGTAGTTTTTAAAGTTATCAGTAATGAAGCTGTTAATGATATGTTAGACATCTCTCGTGTAAAAGTGTAGGCTTTAGTCACATCTGGTTCTCACAGAATACTGACCTCAATTTTTAGCTCACCTGAGCCGTTAAGCTCACAAGGTGAGCTTATAGGATGGCCATGATCTGGCATCCGTCCGTCGTCTGTCGTCCGTCGTCCATCCGTCCACAATTTCAAAGATCTTCTCCTCTGAAACCACATGGCCAATCAAAGCCAAATTTTATATGAAGCATCTATAGGAAGGGGGAACCAATGTGTATATAAATAATCCAGGTCACATGACCAAGATGGCCGCCATGCCCATATACGGTAAAAACCCTTCAAAAATCTTCTTGTCCAGATCCGGTGGACAGATTTCAACGAAACTTGGCATGAAGCATCGATGCCTCAAGCACTACAATGTTTATATAAATCATGACCCTGTGATCATCTTGACCTAATTTACGGCAAGGTCAACAAAGGTCGCCAATGCATTTGAATGGGGAAAACTTTTAAAATGTCATTTAAAGTGAAAGTCTTGCAGGAAATGGGCAGTAGGACTGAATATTAATGATTCTGAAAAAAATTGGACCCCAGGGGCTCATGTGCCCCCACCCCGGGGCAATATACATGTACATCTCCATAATATTCAAACGTCTTCTCCTCTGAAACGGCTTGGCCAATCAAAGCCAAATTTTATTTGAAGCATCTATAGAATGGGGAAATCAATGTGTATATAAGTAATCTAGGTCACATGACCAAGATGGCCGCCATGCCCATATATGGTAAAAACCCTTCAAAAATCTTCTTCTCCAGAACTGGTGGACTGATTTCAAAGAAACTTGGTATGAAGCATCGATGGCTAAAGTACTACAATGTGTATATAAATCATGACCCTGTGGTGACCTTGACCTATTTTATGACAAGGTCAACATAGGTCGCCTATGCATTTGAATAGGGAAAACTTTAAAAAAGTCATTTGAGGTGAAAATCTTGCAGGAAATAGTTAGTAGGACTGAATATTAATGATTCTGAAAAAAGTTGAACCCAAGGGCTTATATGGCCCCACCCCGGGGCAATATACATGTATATTACCATAATATTCAAACATCTTCTCCTCTGAAACCGCTTGGCCAATTAAAGCCAAATTTTATGTGAAGCATCCATAGGATTGGGGAACCAATGTGTATATTAATAATTTAGGTCACATGACCAAGATGGCCGTCATGCCCATATATGGTAAAAACCCTTCAAAAATCTCTGAAACCAATAGACTGATTTCATGGAAACTTGGCGTGAAGCATTTATGGCTAAAGTACTTCAATGTATATATAAATCATGACCCTGTGATGACCTTGACCAAGTTTATGGCAAGGTCAACATGGGTTGCCTATGCATTTGAATGGGGAAAACTGTTAAAATGTCATTTGAAGGGAAAAGCCAGCAGGAAATTGGCAAATGGACAGAATATTGATTATTCTGAAAAAAGAAAATGGCCCAAGGGTGTCATCTGCCCCTGCACTGGGGTTAAATACCATACTTTTCAAACATGTTTATTGGTATATGCAGCAGATCTCAGGTGAGCGTTTACAGGACCATTGCTCCTCTGGTTGTTCTTACTTTAAATCTAGATATGTTTAAATCAAAGTCAAAGAGAGGTATTTACAAATCTGAATAGTATACCGGTCATTTCTCCAGACTGCAGAGGAATTTTGTTGATATATATACTCAACAAAAAAAGTTAAGGAAAATGTGTTCAAGTGCTTATAAGTTAGAAATTCAAACTTTACTATGTTACAAAGTGTCTTTTTTTTCTTTCCAATGAGGCCTCATTTGAACTTGTAGCACTGGCAGTGGCTGGGAAAAACAATGTCAAAGGTATTGTTTGGTTTGAGTAAAAAGTGTCAGTGTTGACTCTTTGCCTTAAAAGCAAAGACTTTGAAGACAGGTTTTCTCATGACAACAGATCAGTGCACCAGACAAGGTGTTAAGCCATGTCATACTGCTTTTCCTGCATCAGCATCAGTTCCTAGATGGCAATATCAGGCTGCAAAGCACCACAGCCAACCGACAATTCTTTAATCTGACCAACAATATGCCGAATTTGGTGCTGAGAAATCAGCATCCTTTCCACCTAAAGCACCACAGCAAGAGCCTGGAGAGTTTTTTGGTGCCAGTATTCCACGCCAGACCATATCATGCTATCCAAGAACGTGTAACACTTGTTCAGGAGGGACCTTGTCTGGACCTAGTCCTTGACCTCAACGTTGTTCCGACGTAGGTGATCTTTGGTGATACTGGGGCGATTTCATTTGACATTGTCCTCCTTGTACCAACAATGGTACTGGTGCTGAAAATGCTTTACAACAGATCTGCTCACCTCAGTGTGTTCACTGTACAGCTGTTCATGAGAAAATGTGTCTATGGAGACATGGTTATTGTGTAAAAAAGCTCCAGTGACAATTGATACACGAATGGAACAATATTGCAATTTTGTGAAACATGGAGGGGCAACCAGTGAACTTTGACATTCTGTAAATGTCATCATCTCAAATAAGCACTCATTTGAAAGATGAAAAGACACTTCATAATAATATGGAGTTCACATTTCATGAAATACAGCAGTTCTTGTTTTACAGGCCCTCAAACGCATTTTCCTTAACTTTTTTTGTTGAGTATATATTTTTTTAGCTTTTTGTCACGGACAACAAGCTCTATTTGCGATCACCACTAATAGAAGGGCTAACTAAAAGTGTCGTTGTTCAGATATTTTGAAAGGAGATTACATGTGTTTAGTTAAAGGGCCAGTTACTATGATGAAGTGTCCAACCAATTGAATTTCATATCAAATTTGGCAAGAAATTGCCTGGGAAAGAAACCCATGAGTAAATGGTGATGAGGCATGCAGCAGATTGTCAAAGTAACTGACTTTTCTTTTTCTCTGAGTATATTATGTCAGGCAGAAAGGCAGGTTTTCTTTTAATTTAGCACAGATATTTGAATCTTTTTCATAAAGGGCTTCAAATTATTGTTATCGGAGAGAAAGCAGATTCATTGGAAGCATCAACTTTATCATTTTCTTTTATATTGAGACATTGAAAAACTCCTTGATTCTGGCTATTTTATTATTTTTCAGCAGTTAAACTTAATGAGTTGAGCATATTAAATTTTATACCTTGTTTCCCATTTCAGATGAGTTCCATAGACCAGCCATGGACTCGCCGGGTTCCAGCACAAGTTCTAGGGATGGTTCCCCCTCCCGCGAGGTCTCTCCTTTAGCTCGGAGCCTGAAACCACCAGTCGTGCTCAAGAAGGGGCACAGGGGCTATGGGTTCACGTTAAAGGCTATCAGGGTATATCTAGGAGACACAAACACATATACACTACAGCATATTGTCGTGGTAAGATATACTACTAATGGCCAGAGATTATAAAACTTTTTTCATGCTCAACTCAGCTGAGCATAAAATTTTAACTGCTCATAAATGACAAAATAGCCCAAATAAATTGAAATGTCAGGGTTAGGTCACCAAAGCAATTTGTCCTGCTTATTGTTGGCATTTTAACATTTATAAGCAGGATAGCTGAGCTGAGCAAATTGCCATTCTATATCTTCTTCCTATATCTTTGCATGTGATTCTCAGGTGATTTTTTTTGACAAAATCTCATAACAGAGGTGTATCAAAACTAATTCTCATCTACCTCATTCTTATCCTGTTTATGTGTAAATTTGTAAATTCTTCCTTTGTTAATACAGGCTGTAGAGGATAATAGTCCTGCATTTGAAGCTGGGTTACGACCTGGCGATCTCATCACCCATATCAATGATGAGGCAATTCACGGTCTGCTGCACACGCAGGTCATACGACTCATCTTGAAAGGCAAGGAGGAGTTACGCATTCGTTGTACGCCACTCGAGAGTACCTCGATACAGATGGGTGCTAGGAAGAAAGGTGGTCCCGGAAAAATGGCTCGGCGATCGAAGAAGAGGAATCCAAAAGACCGAAGTGGGGAGAAGAAGAAAAGTCGATCATTGTTTAGAAAACTGAGTGCTAGACGTTCTGTGTCACAGGATATTCATAAACCGGTGCCCGGCCATCCACTCGTAATGCCTGGTTCCCCTTTAACACCCGGCAGTGCATTCAGGGGAAGTCCTTTCAGTAAATCATGGTCGTTCGGCGATTCGTCAAACGTATCATTTAAAACTGTTCAGTCATCGCCGCTGTCTCATACATGGGGACCTGATTCCGGTAATTCGTCAAATAGTTCGCCGAGTTCAAGTCTGCCCAACTCGCCCGCCAGTCAACTTGTATCACCGACGTACAACAGACCTAGTACTCTAGCGGGGCTCAAACACAAGCGGACACAGAGTTTGAAATCTCCCCACAGGAGAAAGTCTGTACATAATATCCCATTATCTCCCCTTGCAAGAACCCCCTCCCCCTCTCCAATGCCGGTTTCTCCCACTCGTAGCCCCAGCCCGCTAGCTGTGGGGCAGACACATCAAACTGGTGCCTCAAATCAGCCCCAGAAAACAATTCCCGCTCATTTAAACACTGCCAGTGCAAGCCAGGGTCTTGTTAAACGACACTCATTTTCAAAACAGAAAACGGATCCCGGTTCGCCATTGTTGCGGCGAGCGTTATCGCCAGACAGACTGCATCCAGACTCAGCAGAAAAAACAATTCATAGAAAATCATCGTTAGAGGAAAGAAAAACATTAAGTGTTGATCCACCGTGAGTTGGGTTAACTTTTCTGTCTTGGCAATGGAATAGATAAGGTATAAACTGATGATAATTCTAGGATTATTTGAGCCGCGATGCGAGAAAATCGGTCTTTGGGATTTCCGACCAGGTCGGACACAAAACAGCCTATACACCCACAGAAGAAGGATAGAATCTTGAAATTTTTAGTATAAGTAGCGGAGGAATTGTGCTATCCATGTAGCGAAAACAAAGGCACTGATCAGCTGTGCAGTTACTGCACAGCTGATCTGCGCCTTTGTTTTTGCATAGGCAAAAATCCAATTTTCTCATGACGCGGCTCATTTTCTATATTTGTCCATTCAATGAGGGTGCTCATCGGAATCAAAACAGTTTCTGTGAAAAAATTACCAAAATTACCAATTATCTTCAGTTATGTGCCTTTTGTGTTCTGTTGCTATTCTTTCTTTTCTTCTTTCTTTTATATTTTTGTTAAGTTATTGTTGAATTTTCAGAATTTTTGAGCTGTATTGTACATACAAGTTTAGTTCCTTATTTGCTCAATTCTTTGGCTTATAGTCAATTGTGACAGTCGTTGGTTACTGAGATCTCTTAACTTCATTTTTTCACCCCATTTTCTGCAACTTTTTCAAAAAATTTTAGTTGTCAGTAAAATTTAGGGGGTAGGGTAGATTAAACGTAAATATTACACATCTTCAAATTAATTGCACTCATTTGCGAGTTGATACCATTTCTCAGCTGAGGTCCTGAGATATCTTTAACTTCTGACTTGGTAATATTAGAATGGGTCAAGATATTGGATGAATTGTAGAATATATCTTCAGTTTGAGATGGGCTGTAGAAATTCAGATATGTGGTGGGTTTAGATATCTTAAATATCAGATGCAGGTTCCTTCGATATCTTCCTGCAGTTACCTTCGATAATTTATCTTTGTATTGATGGAGTTAAGTATCTTAAATATCAGACGGAGATGCCCTTGATATCATTTATGGGTGTATATGTGATTGGTTTCAACATCAGTTTGAAATAGCTTGAATATCAGATAGATGTTAAAGTACATGTATCAATAAATAGAGGATCTTACACAAGTGGCCAATGATAAAAGTAGATCTTCACTTTGGTGGGGAATGAGGTTTTGATATCATATTAAGGTTGAGGCATCCTAGACATCATATGGGGATTACAATGTAGCTTCGTTCAAAATCATTAGGAGTTAAGATATTTTCACCACCAAATGGAGTTGAAATCTTCAATATCTATTTGGATGAGATACCTCTAACATATGAGCCGCCTCATAGGAAAACCAACTATCTGCATATGCGAAACCAAAGGCGCAGATCAGTTTCGCAGTAACTGCGAAGCTGATCAGCGCCTTTGTTTTCGCTACACGGATAGTATAATTCCTCTTCTTTCTAAATCCAACATTTCTAGCTTCTGGCCTTCTTCTGTGCTTGTACAGGCCAATTTGTGTCGGACCTGGTCAGAAATCACATTGTTTGTTTTCCCACGAGGCGGTTCATATAATGGAGTCAAGATACCAATATCTTACAGGGTTGATTTTCTTCAGTCAGATTAAGGTGAGTTATCGCTCATATCACAAGGGGTTGAGTTTCCTTCAGCATCTGATGGAGTAGATATGACCAAAAGTAGATGAATAGGCTTTTGAAATGACTGATTGTATTGAGATAGCTTTATGTAGGATGAGGTCAAGATATCCTCACTGTCCAACAGTGTTGGGAAACAAACACCATGTTTGCTATCATTTGCGTATACATCATATGATAGAGAGTTCGGACTGCACATAATTTCGGAAATCACGCAATGCTGTTTCATTACTACATTAAAGAAAAACATATCCTATCATTTGCGGCATATTATAAACAGCGTTTAGCAATATTTTCTGTCTTTAAAACATTTATCAACATTTAGAACTCTCAGAACTTAAAAGTTTTTGAAGTGTTCTCAGCGACCAGTTGAAAACGAAGTTTTTTACAGTTAATCAATGATGTGTGGTGCATATGATAGGATAGGTAAAATACTTCACAAATAACTTTGACATTTACCTGTGACATCACTAACTTGTACACAAATGATAGCCTATACGGAGTTTGTTTCCCGACAGTGGTCCAATGTACTGTCACTTTCGATGCTGGTATGTAGTCATTTGATATTTTGTCCACACTGATTTGTATATATTTTGTTAAGAATTTTCTCTGGTCTGTGATTTTAGATGTGTATAAGTGTAAATATAAGTGTAAAAATGTAAATATCTCAGCAGTATATATAATAACTGTAACTAACTCATCAACATGGCATTTACCCAACAAAATTTATGAGTTTGTTCTTGCACTATATAGACTCAGATAGGCTGCATCTTCAATCATTAAGAAAACATGTCCATGAAATTTCAGAAGAAAAAAATGGATATTTTTTCTTATTGTTAATCAAAACATTGATTGCAGGTACACTTTAGAACCACCTCGGATGCCTCTCTGAGGCGGTTCTAATGAGTACCCACAATCTGTTTTGTGGATTAAGAATAAAAAAAAATGCTATTCCCTTGCACACCCCAGTTATACTACATAATAGTGGGGGTTAAGGGGATGTACATTTCACGGACATGTTATCTGATGAATAGTTTTCAAGTGGCAAAGCCTATCACATGACTATGAGTGGAAGGTTGGCAAAAAAAAGTCTTAGTAAGTACATGCAAATGGAGCAAAGCTAAAATCATGGAAGACTTTAAAATGGCAGAAACTGAGCAAGATACTATTGCGGATCATAGTCTACTGTGCACAAATGCCATGTTAATGATATTGTGCTAGAGTTGCTGTTTGTACAAAATACAGAATTGCTTGCTATTCATTAGCAGTTGTGCATTTATATGTCTGTGATATATTGAGCCATGTCATGACAGACCCTGTCTTATAAGGTCACTAGGTGTGTGCCACCAGAGTGAGACTCAGAGCAAAAATTTCTCAAACAAGTCTGCTCAGCCAAAATGACACAGTGTAAAGGTAAATATTCTGAAAATGAATTGGGGGTATTTTAGGACCAAACTTACGAAAAATATTAATTCTATGAATGAGAACAGGCAATTAGTATCTATTGCAAATTGAATGTGCTGATAATGATCATTAGGTGTATCATTGCAGGCTGTTCAGTATTGTACTTGCATCATGTAAGCTGCGCCCTGAGAAAACGGTATCAATGAATATGCAGTAACTGCACAGCTGATCTGTGCCTTTCTTTTCGCTGCACAGATAGTACAATTGCTGTTGAAATCTGAAATTTCAAGATTCTAGCCATCATCTGTGGCTGTACAGGCTGGTTTGTGTCAGACCCCAAATACAGGTTTTCTCGCATCGCGTCATATTAGCAGGTGTTTGATGTGGCTCCTATTCTATATTGTGTTCATTTATGTAAAGATGTGTGTGTGTGTTAACATTTAAATGTTTTCATTAAAACGATGAAGGTGCAAATTTGAAATTTTATAATTTGCTTCAGTATCCATTTAATGCTATGTTGGTGATGCTCACCCTAATTGTACAGAGATTTTGAGTATCACTAATTGATGAGCCACCGCATGAGGAAACCAACAATCTGCATATGCGAAAACAAAGACACAGATCAGCTTCGCAGTAACTGCGAAGCTGATCAGCGCCTTTGTTTTCGCTACATTGATAGTACAATTCCTCTATTTTCTAAATGCAAAATTTTCAGTCTGTGCTTGTACAGCTCAGTTTGTGTAGAACCTGTTCAGAAACCACATTGTTGGTTTTCTCGTGACATGGCTCATAGTCTCTTCAACTAGTCCGCTTACATGAGATGTTTTTGAGTTTGAGATTTTTTTCTTGTAAGATTGATTTAAAAGTAGTGAGAGATGCATTTTGAATGACAGATGGGTGAATGCCAAGATATGCTAAACTGCCTTCTCAACTGGTTAGCAGATTGAGGGAAATGGAGCAGCATAGGTGATACATCTGGGAATCTAAATAGGGAGTCGTACCTAAGCCTTATTCATTGCAGTGATTAACAAATAGCTAAGTTTATTTCTCCTTAAATAAATGTTTTAGGACTCTTCATAGGTTCATTTTTACTCAAATTCACCTAAATACTGCTCTTTGTTTACATTTCGGCCGTTAACATTTGGGCCGCTCTACATACGTGATATTTACCTGTTTCAAAGGGATCGCCCTATTTTTAAGCAAATCTCATTAATTTGGAATTATAACTTGTAACTTACACTTGAACTCCTTATTTGAAATTTCAGAGCTCTCTACCAAATACCAAATATTTCGTTCTTTGTTTAA
Source organism: Rugalucina vietnamica (assembly GCA_964017185.1). Taxonomy (NCBI): domain Eukaryota; kingdom Metazoa; phylum Mollusca; class Bivalvia; order Lucinida; family Lucinidae; genus Rugalucina; species Rugalucina vietnamica. The sequence continues at coordinate 57,463,063 of OZ024873.1, forward strand.
TCATTTGCCCTATTTGGTAATTAGTTGAACTGATTTGCAATATCTGAAAGAAATTTAATATTGTAGACCACTACCAGACTGTGTTTCCTCTGGAAGCAGTCTTAAATGCTGCCATATTTTTGCCATTAGTCTCATGATAGCATAGAATTTTAAAAGATAAGATTTAAATGTACGTAATTTAATGTTGGCAGTGCAGTTCTACCAGTATGTGAATGAAAGATGAAAATAGAGTGATTGAACAGGTAGCTTCTCCGGTGTGTGCTTTGGCTAATATAGGGCAGGAAAGCAAGTGCTTAATATTTATTTATTACAATCTTTCACAATTATCGTGTATGTATATTATGTAATGTGCTTTCTTACAATCAGGGCTAATCATAATATTTATTTCATCACAATTTGATAGCATGGAAACTTACTTTCATCACAGGACATTTGAAAGTGTACCCCATATTTTGCCAATGTCAATTTAGTGCTGGTCAGGACAGAAAAGTAGGTTCCTCACTTTCTCTTATTGTTAATGTGGCAGTTAAATATGAGCCGCATCGTGAGAAAACCGGATTTTTGCCTATGCGAAAACAAAGACGCAGATCAGCTTCGCGGTGACCGCGAAGCTGATCAGCGCCTTTGTTTTCGCTACACAGATAGTACACTTCCTCTTCTTCTTACATCCTAAATTTCAAGCTTCTAGCATGCTTCGGTGACTGTACAGCCTAGTTTGTGTCTGACCTGGTCGGAACCCAAATTGTTGGTTTTCTCATGCACAGGCTCATATGCTAATGCTGTCAAGAGCATTATTTTTAATTGCAAATTAATATGCATACAAGGCAAAGTTCCGGTTGCCATTGATTGCCACCTCATCATATTTTTCACTTGATCAAGCAAGTGACTGACCACTGGACACTGTAACTGATCTTGTTGCAGTGTCAAAAATACATGTATACCTCCTATGGAGATCTTTATTCTACCTCCATATATCAGTGTTTAAGGTTGACTTACACTAATAACACTAAAAAAGATTAAACTCTCACTCTAAGAAATATTAATCAATCAATATTTATTCATAAATCACTAAGTTACATAAATCACTAAGTTACACAGAGTCGCATGGTAATTTTGAAATGGTTTATTTTCTAGTAAACACGTTTTGTAACTATCTGTCATTTTCTTATAACACATTATAAAGGACTGGTAAGCCATATCATGAGGGAATCCCTTTTATGTCAGACAATAATGGATCCATCATAGCTTGGTTACACTTCCGTTCAGTTTCTGTGTCAATTAATAAAAAAAAGAAAAAGAAAAAAAAAAAAAACATTTTTCTTATTTTTGTTCAAAACATGGATTGTGGATACGCATTTAAATTGCAGTTCACGTTTTGGGAGAAAAAGGGGTGCAAAGGGGTATATATTTCACAGACATGTCAGTTTTATCTCCTTCACAAATTAATTGGCGGCTTCCCAACAATAACTGAGGATTTGTGATTTGTCTTATCGGTGGCTGAATGAAATCATACTCCCGACAGATCTCCCTTGATATGGCTTTACTGTTGCAATTACTTGTACATCCTTCACAAACACTGAAAATATATATGTCATTTTGATTTTTTTTTCACTTTTTTTTTCACATTTACATTTTGGCTATATGTTGTTACAAATATATCTGTTGGATATATAGTATAGTGATTTAATAATTACATTTTCATCATGAAACAAATACAAGTCGGTAGTAAAACTACTGATTGAGTGTAAATGTTTGTTTTACTTTCATCCCAAGAAAGCCATACATCTGACTTCTCCCTGATCATTACAAAAACATGCCCACGTAATATACAGAGATTTTTTAGAAGCAAAAATTGAAAATTTCTTTGGAAAAATTTTGATTTTTTTAAATATTGTCAGTCAAAACATACATTGTGGTACACATTAGAACTGTCTCAGCAAAGCAGTTCTAACGAGCACCAACAATTTATGTTTTGGATCAAAAATAATAAGATATACCCCTGCAAACCCTAGTTTTACTAAATAAAAGTGGGGTTCAAGAGGGTATACTCTTCATGGACATGTTTTCCTGATGTCATCCCTAATTCCCAGGCCCCAGTGTGGAGTCTACCTACCGACTGATCGACTTCTGTTGATACACACTCAGTTACTATGATGTGGTGACACACACAGTTATATGTACCATGGTGGGGTGTGCAACCTACATGCAAATTTTGTTTGGGTCTATGAGCTGCGACTCGAGAAAACTGGTCTTGGAGGTTTACGACCAGGTTTCACAGAAATCCGCCTGTACAGTCACAGAAGCAGGTTAGAGGCTTGAATTATTGGCTACAAGTAGAAGAAGAATTGCACTATCAGAGTAACGAAAACAAAGGCAACAGTTACTACACAGCTGATCTTCGCCTTTGTTTTCGCATATACAAAAATCTGGTTTTCTCATGCGGCTCATATGCAAGTACATGCGGATCGGAGTCCATCCAAATATAACAAATTGCCACCACAGAAAAGACAAATGTTAACATCCAGGGCCTTGTCGCATAATACTCTGTAACAGTCATGTCCCCTACCATTGTGTGGTCCCCAACATTACGCATATGACATATCAACCTAAGTTCAAATAGTCTATGACCACCAATGCATTTTTTCATAAATTACATTGATTAGAGTGCACAAGATTAATTTGAAGATGGAAATGATGTTCCTTCCTTTATGATAACACAATTTAGTACCATAATGTGATTTTGTTTAATTTTGAAATACAGTGTGCAGACATTTTTCTGGCACCTCACACTGCAGCTTGATTTCCATTGAAACTGTTTTTGTGTAGACCTCACACTGCAGCTTGATTTCCATTGAAACTGTTTTTGTGTAGACCTCACACTGCAGCTTGATTTCCATTGAAACTGTTTTTGTGTAGACCTCACACTGCAGCTTGATTTCCATTGAAACTGTTTTTGTGTAGACCTCACACTGCAGCTTGATTTCCATTGAAACTGTTTTTGTGTAGACCTCACACTGCAGCTTGATTTCCATTGAAACTGTTTTTGTGTAGACCTCACACTGCAGCTTGATTTCCATTGAAACTGTTTTTGTGTAATTTATCACATGATTGCCATATGTGTTGACTGAAGTGCAACTTCTGTGGATAAATTGCAGGTTAACATATACTTTTTATTTTTTAATTTTTGTGTTGCTTAACCTTCTCATAGGAAGTGTTGTTAGTGTTTGTTTTACGTCAAGCTTGGCATGAAAATGTTAAAATAAGCAATGATCAGGAAAAGGCGCAATCAGAAAGAAATTCCCTCTCCAAAAACCGAGGTGGGAAAAAAATAAATTGACAATTAGGTAACTAGAAAACATTCCATAAGCCGAGTGAGCAGCTATTTAACAATAGGTGGCCACTCAGTTACCCGACCTTTACTAAAACTATGACATAAGGTTCAAACAGCACAAAAATGTGACTTCAAAACATAAAACAAATAGAACCTCAACAGAAGTGTTGCCTTGGAACGATATTAACATAGAATTTCTGGGTATCTTAGGTGCGCAAAGTTATCGGACTGCACAGTAACTCTTTAATTGCAGGTAAAAGTCCCAGTTAACCTTAATGGCAGCTTTACTCCAGTTGCATTATTGTTTGTGAATATCAACATTTGGACAAATTGGACAAATGTTACACCCTATGGGCGGTTTGCCTTTATTACGTCAGGGTGAACATTTGTCACCAACATGACAGGCATATGTACCAGCCGGGTTTCGAACCTGCAACCTCTTGATTGCTAAGCGAATACGCTATCCAATACACCACCGCGGCTGTACATTTAAGTAGCATGTAATTAAAGCTGCCATTAGCTAATGTAGCTCCAGAGGTAATTTAAAATTTTGAGCAACAGAAAATTAATGCCAAAACTTAACGGTAGCTTAAGGTTTAATGACAGCTTAAGTTTATGCAACAAGGCCCGGGTAGTTTTAAAATTGTAAGGACAATCACAGATACCCAATAGATTAATCAATTAATAATTGATGTACCATGTGTTTTCGTGCACAAAGTCAAATATTAAAATAAAATGATGATAAAAATTTTAAAATAATGAACAACATATACTTATGTGTGCCTCGGTTGAACATGGTATGAGCCTGTGCCTGAGAAAACCAACAATTTGGGTTTCCGACCAGGTCCGACTCAAACTGGGCTGTACAGTCACAGAAGATGGTTAGAGATTGGAAATTTTGGATTTAGAAAGTAGAGGAATTGTACTATCCATGTAGCAAAAACAAAGGCGCTGATCAACTTCACAGTTACTGCAAAGCTGATGTGCCTTTGTTTTTCGCCTATGCAGATTGTTGGTTTTTCCATGCAGCGGCTCATTATCTTTGAAAATCAGATGATAGATTAATTACCAACTGCTGCAATGGCCGTATAAGAGGAAATAGGGCCATTACAACAGTTTCCTTTTACCAAATGAAGTTGCTGCTATAGCAAACATTGGGTATAAGTAAAACATCCAGTTTGTTGCTACACAACAAAACTAAAAGAGCTGTGTCATAAGAAAACCAACATTTTGCATTTGTGAAACTAAAGGCGCAGATCAGCTTCTCAGTAACTGTGAAGCTGATCTGCACCTTTGTTTTCGCTAGTACAATTCCTCTTCTTTCTAAATCCAAAATTTCAAACTTCTAGCCCTTTTCAGTGACTGTTCAAACCTGTTAGTGTCTGACCTGTTTCAGGAAACAACATAGATGGTTTTCCCATGAGGTGGCTCAAAAGGTGAGTGATATCTTATTTAATGTGAAAGTTATTGCTATAGAATACAGGAAACGAAAGAGATATTTTAAGTTGACATTGAATGGAAATATCTTTTTGTTCATTATAAGCAAAGATATTGGAGGGTTATATTTTCTGTTGTCAGTTGTTGCTATAAAAATATTTTTACTGGCAAGTCACCCTCTTATACATTTGTTTTTGAAGTTGTTGGTATACGTAACTTTTGACAGACAATAGTTATCTCCTCACATTTACTGGTATCAAATTAACTGCTTTTCAAATATTCTGATAGCCTAGATTTATCTTCATGTACAATTCTGTTGCTAGTTTACAAAGATTTTGTGGGCAACAGTTCTCATTTTTTCTGTTGGCAGTTGTTGGTATACAAAGTTTGGGTTAGAGTTACGTTCACATTTTTTTCTGTCGGCAGTTGTTGGTATACAAATTTTGTGTGGGCAAGACATACGCTCTCATTTTTTCTGTTAGCAGTTGTTGGTATACAAAGTTTTTTGTGGGCAAGAGTTGCCTTCTCATTTTTTCTGTTGGCAGTTGTTGGTATACAAAGTTTTTATGGGCAAGAGTTACGTTCTCATTTTTTCTGTTGGCAGTTGTTGGTATACAAATTTTTTGTCGGCCAGAGTTACATTCTCATTTTTTCTGTTAGCAGTTGTTGGTATACAACGTTTTTGTGGGCAAGTTGCATTCTCATTTTTCCTGTTGGCACTTGTCTGTATGACATTTTATGGGCAAGAATTATCTTCTCATTTTTTCTGTTAGCAGTTGTTCGTATACAAAGTTTTTATGGGCAAGAGTTACGTTTTCTCATTTTTCCTGTTGGCAGTTGTTGGTATACAAATTTTGTGTGGGCAAGAGTTACATTCTCATATTGTCTGTTAGCAGTTGTTGGTATACAAAGTTTTTATGGGCAAGAGTTATGTTCTCATTTTTCTGTTGGCAGTTGTTGGTATACAAAGTTTTTGTGGGCAAGAGTTACATTCTCATTTTTCCTGTTGGCAGTTGTTGGTATACAAAGTTTTTATGGCCAAGAGTTATCTTCTCATTTTTTTCTGTTGGCAGTTGTTGGTATACAAAGTTTTTATGGGCAAGAGTTACGTTCTCATTTTTCCTGATCGCAGTTGTTGGTGTACAAATTTTGTGTGGGCAAGAGTTATGTTCTCATTTTTCCTGTTGGCAGTTGTTGGTATACAAAGATTTTATGGGCAAGAGTTACGTTCTCATTTTTTCTGTTCGTAGTTGTTGGTACACAAAGTTTTTATGGGCAAGAGTTACATTCTCTTTTTTCTGTTGGCAGTTGTTGGTATAAAAAGTTTTTGTGAGCAAGAGTTACGTTCTCATTTTTCCTGTTGGCAGTTGTTGGTATACAAAGTTTTATTGCCAAGAGTTATCTTCTCATTTTTTCTGTTGGCAGTTGTTGGTATACAAGTTTTTATGGGCAAGAGTAATCTTCTCATTTTTTCTGTTGGCAGTTATTGGTATACTTTTGAGGGCAAGAGTTACATACTCATTTTTTCTGTTGGCAGTTGTTGGTATACAAATTTTGTGTGGGCAAGAGTTATGTTCTCATTTTTTCTGTTCGCAGTTGTTGTTATAAAAAATTTTATGGGCAAGAGTTACGTTCTCATTTTTCCTGTTGGCAGTTGTTGGTATACAAACTTTTCATGGCCAAGAGTTATCTTCTCATTTTTTTCTGTTGGCAGTTGTTGGTATACAAAGTTTTTATGGCCAAGAGTTATCTTCTCATTTTTCCTGTTGGCAGTTGTTGGTATACAAAGTTTTTATGGCCAAGAGTTATCTTCTCATTTTTTCTGTTGGCAGTTGTTGGTATACAAAGATTTTACGGGCAAGAGTTATCTTCTCATTTTTTCTGTTGGCAGTTGTTGGTATACAAAGTTTTATGGCCAAGAGTTACGTTCTCATTTTTACTGTTGGCAGTTGTTGGTATACAAAGTTTTTATGGGCAAGAGTTACGTTCTCATTTTTTTCTGTTGGCAGTTGTTGGTATACAAAGTTTTAACAGGCAAGAGTTATCTTCTCATTTTTTCTGTTCGCAGTTGTTGGTATACAAAGTTTTTATGGGCAAGAGTTACGTTCTCATTTTTCCTGTTGGCAGTTGTTGGTATACAAAGTTTTTATGGGCAAGAGTTACGTTCTCATTTTTCCTGTTGGCAGTTGTTGGTATACAAAGTTTTTATGGGCAAGAGTTACGTTCTCATTTTTCCTGTTGGCAGTTGTTGGTATACAAAGTTTTTATGGGCAAGAGTTACGTTCTCATTTTTCCTGTTGGCAGTTGTTGGTATACAAACTTTTCATGGCCAGGAGTTATCTTCTCATTTTTTCTGTTGGTAGTTGTTGGTATACAAAGTTTTTATGGGCAAGAGTTACGTTCTCATTTTTTTCTGTTCGCAGTTGTTGGTATACAAAAGTTTTTTGGGCAAGAGTTACGTTTTCATTTTTTCCATTGGCAGTTGTTGGTATACAAAGTTTTTATGGGCAAGAGTTACGTTCTCATTTTTTCAAGTCGCAGTTGTTGGTATACAAAGTCTTGATGGGCAAGAGTTATGTTCTCATTTTTCCTGTTGGCAGTTGTTGGTATACAAACTTTTCATGGCCAAGAGTTATCTTCTCATTTTTTTCTGTTGGCAGTTGTTGGTATACAAAGTTTTTATGGCCAAGAGTTATCTTCTCATTTTTCCTGTTGGCAGTTGTTGGTATACAAAGTTTTTATGGCCAAGAGTTATCTTCTCATTTTTTCTGTTGGCAGTTGTTGGTATACAAAGATTTTACGGGCAAGAGTTATCGTCTCATTTTTTCTGTTGGCAGTTGTTGGTATACAAAGTTTTATGGCCAAGAGTTACGTTCTCATTTTTACTGTTGGCAGTTGTTGGTATACAAAGTTTTTATGGGCAAGAGTTACGTTCTCATTTTTTTCTGTTGGCAGTTGTTGGTATACAAAGTTTTAACAGGCAAGAGTTATCTTCTCATTTTTTCTGTTCGCAGTTGTTGGTATACAAAGTTTTTATGGGCAAGAGTTACGTTCTCATTTTTCCTGTTGGCAGTTGTTGGTATACAAAGTTTTTATGGGCAAGAGTTACGTTCTCATTTTTCCTGTTGGCAGTTGTTGGTATACAAACTTTTCATGGCCAGGAGTTATCTTCTCATTTTTTCTGTTGGTAGTTGTTGGTATACAAAGTTTTTATGGGCAAGAGTTACGTTCTCATTTTTTTCTGTTTGCAGTTGTTGGTATACAAAAGTTTTTTGGGCAAGAGTTAGGTTTTCATTTTTTCCATTGGCAGTTGTTGGTATACAAAGTTTTTATGGGCAAGAGTTACGTTCTCATTTTTTCAAGTCGCAGTTGTTGGTATACAAAGTCTTGATGGGCAAGAGTTACGTTCTCATTTTTCCTGTTGGCAGTTGTTTTTATACAAACTTTTCATGGCCAAGAGTTATCTTTGCATTTTTTCTGTTGGCAGTTGTTGGTATACAAAGTTTTTATGGCCAAGATTTATGTTCTCATTTTTCCTGTTGGCAGTTGTTGGTATACAAAGTTTTTATAAACAAGAGTTACATTCTCATTTTTTCTGTTGGCAGTGTATACAAATTTTTGTGAGCAAGAGTTACGTTCTCATTTTTCCTGTTGGCAGTTGTTGGTATACAAACTTTTCATGGCCAGGAGTTATCTTCTCATTTTTTCTGTTGGTAGTTGTTGGTATACAAAGTTTTTATGGGCAAGAGTTACGTTCTCATATTTTTCTGTTCGCAGTTGTTGGTATACAAAAGTTTTTTGGGCAAGAGTTATGTTTTCATTTTTTCCATTGGCAGTTGTTGGTATACAAAGATTTTATGGCCTAGAGTTATCTTCTCATTTTTTCTGTTGGCAGTTGTTGGTATACAAAGTTTTTATGGGCAAGAGTTACGTTCTCATTTTTTCTGTTCACAGTTGTTGGTATACAAAGTTTTTATGGGCAAGAGTTACGTTCTCATTTTTTTCTGTTCACAGTTGTTGGTATACAAAGTTTTTATGGCCAAGAGTTACGTTTTCATTTTTTCCATTGGCAGTTGTTGGTATACAAAGTTTTTATGGGCAAGAGTTACGTTCTAATTTTTTCAAGTCGCAGTTGTTGGTATACAAAGTCTTGATGGGCAAGAGTTACGTTCTCATTTTTCCTGTTGGCAGTTGTTGGTATACAAACTTTTCATGGCCAAGAGTTATCTTTGCATTTTTTCTGTTGGCAGTTGTTGGTATACAAAGTTTTTATGGCCAAGAGTTATGTTCTCATTTTTCCTGTTGGCAGTTGTTGGTATACAAAGTTTTTATAAACAAGAGTTACGTTCTCATTTTTTCTTTTGGCAATGTATACAAATTTTTGTGAGCAAGAGTTACGTTCTCATTTTTCCTGTTGGCAGTTGTTGGTATACAAACTTTTCATGGCCAGGAGTTATCTTCTCATTTTTTCTGTTGGTAGTTGTTGGTATACAAAGTTTTTATGGGCAAGAGTTACGTTCTCATATTTTTCTGTTCACAGTTGTTGGTATACAAAAGTTTTTTGGGCAAGAGTTACGTTTTCATTTTTTCCATTGGCAGTTGTTGGTATACAAAGATTTTATGGCCTAGAGTTATCTTCTCATTTTTTCTGTTGGCAGTTGTTGGTATACAAAGTTTTATGGGCAAGAAGTACGTTCTCATTTTTTCTGTTCACAGTTGTTGGTATACAAAGTTTTTATGGGCAAGAGTTACGTTCTCATTTTTTTCTGTTCACATTTGTTGGTATACAAAGTTTTTATGGCCAAGAGTTACGTTCTCATTTTTCCTGTTGGCAGTTGTTGGTATACAAACTTTTCATGGCCAAGAGTTATCTTCTCATTTTTTCTGTTGGCAGTTATTGGTATACAAAGTTTTTATTGCCAAGAGTTGCCTTCTCATTTTTCCTGTTGGCAGTTGTTGGTATATAAAGTTATTATGGGCAAGAGTTATGTTCTTATTTTTTCTGTTGGCAGTTGTTGGTATACAAATTTTTTGTGAGCAAGAGTTACGTTCTCATTTTTCCTGTTGGCAGTTGTTAGTATGCAAAGTTTTTATGGCCAAGAGTTATCTTCTCATTTTTTCTGTTAGCAGTTTTTGGTATACAAAGTTTCTATGGGCAAGAGTTAGGTTCTTATTTTTTTCTGTTGGCAGTTGTTGGTATACAATTTTTTTGTGAGCAAGAGTTAGGTTCTCATTTTTCCTGTTGGCAGTTGTTGGTATACAAAGTTTTAATGGCCAAGAGTTATCTTCTCATTTTCTATGTTGGCAGTTGTTGGTATACAAAGATTTTACGGGCAAGAGTTATCTTCTCATTTTTTTCTGTTGGCAGTTGTTGGTATACAAAGTTTTTATGGCCAAGAGTTACATTCTCATTTTTCCTGTTGGCAGTTGTTGGTATACAAAGTTTTAACAGGCAAGAGTTATCTTCTCATTTTTTCTGTTGGTAGTTGTTGGTATACAAAGTTTTTATGGGCAAGAGTTACGTTCTCATTTTTTTCTGTTCGCAGTTGTTGGTATACAAAAGTTTTTTGGGCAAGAGTTACGTTTTCATTTTTTCCATTGGCAGTTGTTGGTATACAAAGATTTTATGGCCTAGAGTTATCTTCTCATTTTTTCTGTTGGCAGTTATTGGTATACAAAGTTTTTATGGGCAAGAGTTATCTTCTCATTTTTTCTGTTGGCAGTTGTTGGTATACAAAGTTATTACGGGCAAGAGTTATCTTCTCATTTTTTCTGTTGGCAGTTGTTGGTATACAAAGTTTTTATGGGCAAGAGTTATGTTCTCATTTTTTCTGTTTGCAGTTGTTGGTATACAAAGTTTTTATGGGCAAGAGTTACGTTCTCATTTTTCCTGTTGGCAGTTGTTGGTATACAAATTTTTTGTGAGCAAGAGTTACGTTCTCATTTTTCCTGTTGGCAGTTGTTGGTATACAAACTTTTCATGGCCAGGAGTTATCTTCTCATTTTTTCTGTTGGTAGTTGTTGGTATACAAAGTTTTTATGGGCAAGAGTTACGTTCTCATATTTTTCTGTTCGCAGTTGTTGGTATACAAAAGTTTTTTGGGCAAGAGTTACGTTTTCATTTTTTCCATTGGCAGTTGTTGGTATACAAAGATTTTATGGCCTAGAGTTATATTTTCATTTTTTCTGTTGGCAGTTGTTGGTATACAAAGTTTTATGGGCAAGTGTTACGTTCTCATTTTTTCTGTTCACAGTTGTTGGTATACAAAGTTTTTATGGGCAAGAGTTACGTTCTCATTTTTTCTGTTCACAGTTGTTGGTATACAAAGTTTTATGGGCAAGAGTTACGTTCTCATTTTTTCTGTTCACAGTTGTTGGTATACAAAAGTTTTTTGGGCAAGAGTTACGTTTTCATTTTTTCCATTGGCAGTTGTTGGTATACAAAGATTTTATGGCCTAGAGTTATCTTCTCATTTTTTCCATTGGCAGTTGTTGGTATACAAAGATTTTATGGCCTAGAGTTATCTTCTCATTTTTTCTGTTGGCAGTTATTGGTATACAAAGTTTTTATGGGCAAGAGTTACGTTCTCATTTTTTCTGTTTGCAGTTGTTGGTATACAAAGTTTTTATGGGCAAGAGTTACGTTCTCATTTTTTCAAGTCCCAGTTGTTGGTATACAAAGTCTTGATGGGCAAGAGTTACGTTCTCATTTTTCCTGTTGGCAGTTGTTGGTATACAAACTTTTCATGGCCAAGAGTTATCTTCGCATTTTTTCTGTTGGCAGTTGTTGGTATACAAAGTTTTTATGGCCAAGAGTTATGTTCTCATTTTTCCTGTTGGCAGTTGTTGGTATACAAAGTTTTTATAAACAAGAGTTACATTCTCATTTTTTCTGTTGGCAGTTGTTGGTATACAAATTTTTTGTGAGCAAGAGTTACGTTCTCATTTTTCCTGTTGGCAGTTGTTGGTATACAAACTTTTCATGGCCAGGAGTTATCTTCTCATTTTTTCTGTTGGTAGTTGTTGGTATACAAAGTTTTTATGGCCAAGAGTTACGTTCTCATATTTTTCTGTTCGCAGTTGTTGGTATACAAAAGTTTTTTGGGCAAGAGTTACGTTTTCATTTTTTCCATTGGCAGTTGTTGGTATACAAAAATTTTATGGCCTAGAGTTATCTTCTCATTTTTTCTGTTGGCAGTTGTTGGTATACAAAGTTTTATGGGCAAGAGTTACGTTCTCATTTTTTCTGTTCACCCTTGTTGGTATACAAAGTTTTTATGGGCAAGAGTTACGTTCTCATTTTTTTCCGTTTACAGTTGTTCGTATACAAAGTTTTTATGGCCAAGAGTTACGTTCTCATTTTTCCTGTTGGCAGTTGTTGGTATACAAAGTTTGTATGGGCAAGAGTTACGTTCTCATTTTTTCTGTTGGCAGTTGTTGGTATACAAAGTTTTTGTGAGCAAGAGTTATGTTCTCATTTTTCCTGTTGGCAGTTGTTGGTATACAAAGTTTCGATGGCCAAGAGTTATTTTCTCATTTTTTCTGTTGGCAGTTGTTGGTATACAAATTTTGTGTGGGCAAGAGTTACGTTCTCATTTTTCCTGTTGGCAGTTGTTGGTATACAAAGTTTGTATGGGTAAGAGTTACGTTCTCATTTTTTCTGTTGGCAGTTGTTGGTATACAAAGTTTTTGTGAGCAAGAGTTATGTTCTCATTTTTCCTGTTGGCAGTTGTTGGTATACAAAGTTTTTGTGAGCAAGAGTTATGTTCTCATTTTTCCTGTTGGCAGTTGTTGGTATACAAAGCTTTTATGGGCAAGAGTTATGTTCTCATTTTTTCTGTTGGCAGTTGTAGGTATACAAAGTTTTTGTGAGCAAGAGTTACGTTCTCATTTTTCCTGTTGGCAGTTGTTGGTATACAAAGTTTTTATGGGCAAGAGTTACATTCTCATTTTTCCTGTTGGCAGTTGTTGGTGTACAAAGTTTTATTGCCAAGAGTTATCTTTTCATTTTTTCTGTTGGCAGTTGTTGGTATACAAAGTTTTTATGGGCAAGAGTTACATTCTCATTTTTTCTGTTCGCAGTTGTTGGTATACAAAGTTTTTATGGGCAAGAGTTACGTTCTCATTTTTTTCTGTTGACAGTTATATTAACATGATTAACACAAAAAAAAGTAACTAACAAAAGTTTGACATTGGTTTAAAGGCAACTGATGGTTAGCTGTCGTGGAAGTGGATCGAGGTCACAAAGTGTATCGGAGTGTAGGTTAGCTAGCTGATCTACGCTAACCACTGAGGTACCTCGCTTCTACTAGCTACATTTTTTCTGTTGGCAGTTGTTGCTATTTCATGCATGCGCGGATCCAGAAATTTTCATGAGAGGGGGTCCAACGAAAATGGTAATTTTTGGTCACAGACAAGAGGGGGTCCAACCCCCCAAAAATCCCGAAATTACCTTTTTTTAGGTAAAATTTTCAAATTCCAGGGGGGGGTCCGGACCCCCGGTCCCCCCCTCTGGATCTGCGCATATCATGGTTAATTTGCTATGAAGACTGATACCAATTTTGCTCATTATGTTTATAAAACAAAAGGGTATGAATGAACAACAAACAAAACTTTTTTTTATACAATAGTATCATTAGACATAATAACAACTTGATTATATAATTTTCATTATAACATTAATTCTAATTGCACTTGAAAATGTTTGGATAACATAAAAAAACATGAGCAATATCGCTTGTGACTGGTTAATGTAGATTTTATATGTCACTTGTCACGCTCACGTTTCGTAAAGAAAAACTGCATTTTTGATGTTTATAGTTTAAAATCGCATTAGAATGGGGATAACAATATTCAAATATTTGGGGGGGGGGTGGGGGGGGGTGGGGGGCGGGGATATATACGGTCAGAATTCATGTTTAATGACGATGCTGGCACATCCCCATAAAACGAACTGAAGTTTCGAACAATATACCCCGCGCCAAATAAAAAATGAGCCTGCGCATGAGAAAACCATGAGAAAACCAACAATTTGGGCTTCTGACCAGGTCTGACACAAACCGGCCTGTTCAGTCACAGAAGCAGGCTAGAAGCTTGAAATTTCGGATTTAAGAAGAAGAAGGATTTTACTGTCTGTGTAGCGAGAACAAAGGCTTTGATCAGCTTCGCAGTTACTGCAAAGCTGATCTGCGCCTTTGTTTTTGCCAAAGCATTTTGTTGGTTTTCTCATGCAGTGGCTCAAATATGAATATAGTCATCCTCTGAATTATTGCACCTCAGGTAATAACACGGATAAGGCAAGTGATTTGCAATTAGTGAGGTGATGATAACCTCAAATTAAAATGAGCCGCTTCATGAGAAAACTGGCTTTTTTAATATGCGAAAACAAAGACGCAGATCAGCTGTGCAGTAACTGCACAGCTGATCGCGCCTTTGTTTTCGCTACACGGATAGTACAATTCCTTTTCTACTTATATCCAAAATCCAAAAATATAACCTGTTACTGTACAGGCCGGTTTGTGTCAAACCTGGTCGGAAATCCCAAAGTCCGGTTTTCTCGCGTCGCGTCTAAAACTGCAACCACTGTCAGAACAAAGTTTGGATGATCATAAAGATGCGTGTAGTAAGTATAATCCAGCTCCAATCAGAGCACCATAATTGAGCCATAGAGGAATTTTACTATCCGTTTAGCGAAAACAAAGGCGCTGATCAGCTTCGCAGTTATTTCAAAGCTGATCTGCGTCTTTGTTTTCGCATATGCAGATTGTTGGTTTTCTCATGGTGTGGCTCATATTAATTGCCCTAAAATCTAAAAAGGTAAAGGTTATGGGCATCAACATGAGAGTGACGTCACAAATTTACCTTTAGAAATATGAATGAAATAAATACATTTGACCAATAAGAACAGACACATCATTCCGATTTCTACTGGTAAATTTCCGACATAAATTTCATGTAGATGTCCGCGACCTGTACTTAATACAATCCCACAATTTCATAAAAAAAATACAACCATCTACTTTTTTTTGGTTATATGCAACTTGGTTTGCTTTAGATCTAGTCCAATGTCATGACAAGGCTTAACATCAAAGCACCATATGAAGCATTCGGATTACTGTAAATTCGGAAATTTTCGCAAGAGGGTACTTGTGCCTTTTTACACCTTATGTAAGTATTTTATTAGCGAGAACTTTGAATTCGCAAGGCATTGAATTCCTGAAAATTAGTGAAAATTAAGTTCTCGCGAACTTTTCCGAATCTACAGTATCCCTCGCAAAATCATACTTTCTGGATATAATAAAAGGACATTGAAATTGTACATTTACTGCCAGAAAAACATGCAATGTACCATCAGCACTATAGCCAATTACAGGGCTTTTGATTTTCATAGACTGTCAAAAAGTCTATTTGTATGGTCACATTTTTTTTTCATTTATACAAAAATCACTTTGATAAACAAATTGCTCACAAAACAAATGGATTTACTGTACTATTATTAAAAGGTTTTATACAAAACAAAAAAAAAATACATGAAATGGCACTCTCATTTACAACTTGTACTGACAAATGAGCCGCCACATGGGAAAACCAACAATCTGCATAGGCGAAAACAAAGACGCAGATCAGCTTCGCGGTAACCGCGAAGCTGATCAGCGCCTTTGTTTTCGCTACTCGGATAGTACAATTCCTCCTCTACTTAACTCCAAAATTTCAAGCTTCTAGCCTGCTTCTGTGACTGTACAGCCCGGTTTGTGTCAGACCTGTTAGGAAACCACATTGTTGGTTTTCCCACGAGGTGGCTCAAATGGTAAGTACATGGCACTTGCAATTAACACAATGTACATGTAATATGAAGCTCATGGTGTTGGTATTGTGCATCCCATACAACGTCTACAGTCATAAAGAGATGTGATGTTAGTTCAAAGTTTCATCTGAAAGACCAGAGAAGCCTGGGCTTAAACAGTCAAGACCCATGGTTTAAAAGGCAAAAGGCTTCATCACCATTCCAGAGCTTCAATTATAAAGTCAGCTGCCTTATTAATGATTGATAGTAGATAGAGACATTATGATTGAGACAATCCTGTCTAACTTGAACTGCCTAACCTGCACTGCTGTATCACATTGATTCACCTGGGACTGCATACTTCTGTAACCTGGCCTTGAGGTTATAAAACTTTTTTCATGCTCAACTCAGGTGTCAGAGACTGAAATTTAAATTGCCCTTAAATATTGACATAGCCAAAATAAATTGACATTTTGGGTCTTAATCACCAAAACTTAAAATTTATCCTGCTCATAAATGTTAAAATGCCAACCATTTTTGGCATTTTAACATTTAGCAGGATAACATACTGATACAATGTAAGAACATGCCTATGCTTTGTATTTAAAAATTCTAATCAAACTGGCCCCGGATCAGGCTATAAAACTTTTTTCATGCTCAACTCAGCTGAGACTAAAATTTATCCTGCTGATAAATGTTAAAATGCCAACAAATGTGAGCATTTTTTAACATTTATGAGCAGGATAAACTACCAGTTTTTGAGTTTTGAACCTGAATTTTTCACTATTTTTGACTATTTCAACATCTATGAGCGGTTGTTAGATCTATTTCATGCTCAACTCAGCTGAGCATGAAAAAGTTTTATAACCCTGGGAACTAGTCTTAGAATGTAAAGCCTCTGTAATACACTCCTGAGTTGGAGCTACGAATTAAGCTCTGCCCACTTTTTTGGTGAACTTGTAGCATATCGTAGAGAACTGGCCATATGTTGGTAGTTATGTACAGTAGTATCCTCGATTTACATCATAGGGATTTAGTATAGAACTAGAAGGACATTTTTGACTCAAACTGATTTAAAATAACTTGTGGCAACTAGCGGTACAAGCGACCAGTGATCATTCATGCCAACTTGGAGCATCAAGTCATGAGTGTGTACCAGGCTCTAAACTTTTCCAACATAACTCGTGGCAACTTGCGTGACAAAAGGCAACTTATAAATTGTAGTACGTCGTGGCTTCATCTCCTGTGTGACAGGTCCTTAAAACATGTCCTGTAAACTGCTTCTAGGATGTTTTGTCCAAAAAACAATGTAGTAAAGCTCTGCCATGAAATGGCCTCGGCTGTTTATGGTGGATGTCAAGCATCAAATCAAAGAAAGGGTTCTGCCATTAAAACATATGAATATGTAATTACATACATATACACTCAAATGGTATCAATATGACACACAAAAAAACAACAACATTGATGACATCTAAAATTATCTAAAAATATATGCACATTTCATAAAATAAAATATACTCGATTATATGATACTCATATAGAACTGGTATAAAATATATAATCATGCAGAAAAAAATACCGAATAAGATTTCATTTAGTTACAAATAGTTTATAATACAGAAAAAAATACCCAATAGGATTTCTTTTAGTTACATATCACAAAACTTTGAATTTGAGCACTACAGTTCAAAATCCCCCTTTGCCTCTTGCATATAAACTTAATTTGTGATGTCATACAATTTACAATCAATTTTGTTACAGAGTACATACTATCATTTTTCCCATAAAACTTTTTTCATCTAGATCTAACCCATTGAGGTGGTATAACTGTATAAAACTATTACAAAGTTAATTCTGAAAGAAAAGAAATTCTGCAGACGACAAAAAGCATGCAACATTTCCAAGCATGCAACATTTCCAAGCATGCACTGTGACAGGAAGTTAGAGCTGTTCCAGGATGTAAACATTCTTCAGGAGACTTTGTTGTTTCCATAATTCCCTCCTTTTCCACTGCTTGACAGTCCATTTTCTTGCTTCATGCATAAATCTCTTCCTGCCAAGACTGGACCAGCCAGCTACTCGGTAGAAGAACTCATCATACAGGATTGGCTGGTACTTGTGGAATAAGTTGGTTGCTATGGTCACTGAATCACCTGAAATACAAAATTGTGTTACATGTGTATTAAATTAAAATGACTATGACAGAAAATCTAACAAATCTGGTTAAATGTTAAAAGGCAAAGCAATGATTAACTCTGTTTAACCTTCAGGTCACCCAGACATAATGGTACTGTATAAAACTTCAGACCAATATCTACCAACATGCAAAGTATCAACTTGATCCATCAATATGTAAGAGATATAGACTTATAAAAACATTAACCAAAAACTTTAACATTTGAGCAATGCGAATGCCAACGGAAATGCAGACGCCGGGGTGATTGCAATAGCTCTTCCTGTTCTTTCGTACAGAAGAGCTAAAAACTGTATACATTTTTTAAAGATTGCTTCTAGTCTATAAAGACTGTATATACTTTTTTTATGATTGCTTATAGTAAATGTAAGCATTGGTGCAAACACATCAAGTTTCCTGGGTATAAATCAGTACATGTACTACGGGGAGTTCATAATTATGTCTTGATCAAGGACATAATACCGTGAATACGGCGCAAGGTGCATGTAGGCTTGAACTTTCAGTGGCTAACTATCTAGTGTGTGTTTTTTTGTGTTTTTTGTTTTCATTTTTAATTGGTTACATTGTGGATTAATAATTGTACAGCTTATAAGGAAACTTACCCATTGGAGTGACTGGATAAGTTTTTCTCTCATTGTTAAATGGCAGTTCTGCTTGTTGAAACATCATTTCATTGGCTAGAGTTGTGTTCCACTTTGTGCCCTGAAACATTAAAAAACATTGTGTATTCAGAGAAATGAGCCTGTGCGTGAGACAACAAACAATTTGGGTTTCCGACCAGGTCAGACACAAACCAGCCTGTACAGTCATAGAAGCAGGATAGAAACTTGAAACTTTGGATTTAAGAAGAAGAGAGATTGTACTATCTGTGTAGCGAATACAAAGACGCTGATCAGCTTCGCGGTTACCGTGAAGCTGGTCTGCGCCATTGTTTTCGCATATGCAAATTGTTGGTTTTCTGATGCGGCCTCTCAAATGTAAATTTTTCTTTGCAAGAAAACATGTTTAGACATTTTTCATTCATGTCTAGAAAATGATAATTAGATCAAGTATTAAAATGAATAATCAATGTCCATTTTACACAGAATGAAGAATTCTACCAAAGATACCTCAAAAAGAAGTTAATAAAGAAACTATGACTCATATCATGAAATACACTCTTAAACTATTCTATTTAAACATCAGGAAAACATGTCTGACATGTATACCCCCTAAAACCCCACTTTTATATAGAAAAACTGGGGTTTGCAGGGGTATACCTAATTTCTTATTTTTAATCCAACACATACATTGTGGGTACTCGTTAGAACTGACTCGGCCTCGGCGAGGCAATTCTAACATGTACCTGCAATCAATGTTTTGAGCAAAAATATAATAAACATATCAAATTTTTTCTGATGAAATTTTCAATTTTTACAGATGAAAAAATCTCTGTATATTGCATGGGCAAATTTTCACAATGAATAAGTAAAACAGTTCAACAGACACATACAGCGGCAAGACTTGACTTCAACAGATTAATGTAGACAGACCATCTTTTGTAATAATACCTGAAACGATGATCATACATATTGGTATATATAGAGGATGTTACAAATGGCCATTTGAAATGCAATGTATAAAAGAAGCCTTCAAATATGAGCCGCAACATGAGAAAACCAGGCTTCGGGGTTTCCGACCAGGTCCGACACAAACGAAGCTGTGCAGCTACAGAAGATGGATAGAAGCTTGAAATTTCGGATTTAAGAAGAAAAGGAATTGTGCTATCGGTGTAGCGAAAACAAAGGCGCTGATCAGCTTCGCAGTTACTGCGAAGCTGATCTGCGCCTTTATTTTCGCATAGGGAAAAATCTGGTTTTCTCATGATGCGGCTCATATCAAACTATGTACAGAAACATTTCACTGTTGAAAAGCTAAAAATTATGGAACTGTCAATGCAAAATGTTCTTCAAGGTTAATCACTGAAGTCTTTTGCCATTTAGATTTCAGGCTTCCAAATTTATTATTGAAGATTTAGTTTTCAGATGACAGAATCCCAACAAAGAAAAAATAATATAAAAACTTTTTTGAAGAAACTAATTCTAATAGTAGAGTCCCTTGTGTCATCCCGTAGTTTTTGTTTGTTAATCAGGGTTTCTATATACCAAAATGTTCATCTCAGTAAGTGGATTTCAAAAATGGTTGTCGCCAATTTTTTAAATCATAATTAAGGTCAAGGTCAAAGGTCAAAGGTCAAAGCTTCAGTAATATAGGGTACATGTATTACGGTGTTAATTGCATCTAGATGAAGGACATTTACATTCCAATGAGTAGGTGTTGTGGTAGTTCTTGCCACAAGGTATGTAAAATGATAGATTTTGATAATGACCTTGACCTCTATATTAGAAAGGTCAAGGTCATTTCCTCAAAATTAAGGCCAAAACACACGTTTTGCTGCTAATTTGTTTCTTTAAACGATGGAATATGCACACATCTGCACAAATCATTCACATTTTTTATACACAAGATTACAGTGTGTATTTTGAAGGCGCTTTTGATGACAATCAGGTTTTGCTCTACAAGTATTAGCTTTTTTAAAAAGTAGCAAAGAAATCAAACAATTTAGGGTACATGTTTAAAGAGGTTAATTTTATTACTATGAAGGCCTTTAACATTCCATTGAGTAAATGTTGTGAAAGTTCTTGCCATAAGGTATGTACAATGGTAGATTTTTGTAATGACCTTGACCTTCATATTAGAAAGGTCAAGGTCATTTTCTTAAAATCAGGGCAAAAAAACACATTTTTGCTGCTTATTTGTTTCTAGAAACGAAGGAATGTGCACCAATCTTTATGAATCATTCATATTTATTGAAAAACAAGACTACAGTGTGATTTTTGTATGCGCTTTTGGTGACAATTATGTTCTGTTTCTACAAGTATTAGCTTTTTAAAAAGTAACAAAGAAATCAAACAATTTAGGATACATGTTCAAAGAGGTCATTTTTATCACCATGAAGTCCATTTAACATTACAGTGAGTAAATGTTGTAATAGTTCTTGCCACAATGTGTGTACAATTGTAGACTTTGGTAACGACCTTGACCTCTATAGTAGAAAGGCCAAGGTCATTTTCTTAAAATCAGGGCCAAAATTGACATTAAAATGTATACAGGGCAAAAATGAGCAGCGCTGGTTCTGGAAATCTCTGGAAACTACTTTTGAAAATTGCATCCGTGATTCTCAGATTATGAGGTCATCAATGTCATCCAACAAGTTGTCAGTTTCCAGAACATAAACATTGTTACAAGCGTCTGGATCACCTTCGCAATGACACATTTCTGTACAACTCAAATTGTTCCTACGACAGGAACAGGATGATGAGCACAAACTCGTACGACATGAACATTTCACAAGCTCTACCACAGCATCGGGGGCTGCCGGTAACTCAGATGAGACTGGCACATACATGTTATCCTCGACCCTCCAGCCATAGTTATCCGGTGGTGGAATGGTTGGGTTTGGAACTATGTCGTTTTGCCAGACGAGCGCTTGGTAATGTGCACGATATATTGCCTGTTTCAAACTTTCTTGTGTGGGTGGCAGATTTTCACCTTCTGCCTGTCGCTTTGAAAACAGTTTCCATCTTAACTGATCAAGACTTTCAACTGTCAAACTTGGAGCATAGAGACGGCATATAAACTTTTCTAGATTCTGGACGGTTTTGTCAGACAAGTTGTTTGAAGATCCTAAGTCGCAAAAGGCTTCCATCATTTCCTCATTTGCACTCATCAATGATTTCCAGAATAGAAGTTTTCCTTTTCCTGCAAATTTCCCGGTTTGGTCACAACCACTTAAAGCATGAAAGCCAGGTAAAGCGTTACAAATTGAAATACCAAGCGTTTCATAAATTGGTTTCAGTGGTATACTTCTTCTTGTGTCACCAGTCCCTGTTACAAAGCTTGTATTTGGAGCCAGCAAAGGTAGTCGTCTCAGTGCGAGAATAAAAACATCGGTATCAGGACTATGTATGTCTATAGTTGTGACGCCATTGACCGCAGCATGGTGAGCATGTAGAATGATTTTGGTATCTGCCTCTTCATGACTGCTAGACAGGTAATCGTACCCTTTGCGGTTTGCCAAGACATTGTTTCTAAATGACACAACAAAAACCTTTGAAGAATCTGCATACTTTGCATTTGCGTGATGTGATAGATACACACACAGTCTGTCCTTGGTTTTATCATGAGACAGAAACCTTTTCATGGGGGTGTTCTTGATAGAAGTTGTGTCAGTGACCTTATAAGAAACCTTGTCACTTTCCCCTAGTCTTCGCTTTCTTGTTGCCGTTTTGAGTGACATGTCAATGTCATACCGATCAAAAACTAGATGTATCTCAGCGTACGTCTCGGTCTTTGTTGCCAAGCGTTCAAGAAAGTGTTCTGCAAGATCCAGACACGTACTGACGGACGATGGTTTACCCATTTCTTGAACCAGAGCCATCCCGTCAATGACACATGCTTTATGCTCAGTGGTGTTTTCTGTCACATGGACCTTAGTTTCAAGAGATTTTTCTATAATATTCAGTAACTGGCTTTTGTTTGTCATGGCCAGAAGGTTACCACTGCCATCGAACAAAGATCTGGGGAAGGTTGTAAACTCGAATTTCCCAATGGAGTCTTTGATATCAATTTCTGGCCGGGATTTTGCAACCACGACCAGTCTAGCAAACAATGATCTTTCACTCTTGAGTTCCACAATCTGATTCGCAACTTTCAGCTTTGTCTTTTTGTTGACAGATTTCCACACACTAAGATTCGTCTTTTTCATCGGCGCCCAAATATTTTCGACATTGGAAGCAATTCGGTTTTCTACGAATGAAACATGCTTTGACAGTCCTATCTGTTCTGCGTTTACCATGTCTTGTGTCACCGTTTGTGGCATAACTGACTGTGTAACTATAGTAACTAAATTATCACTGTCAGTGCTGAAAGGGTTCATGTGTTTTGAAATTTCCTTTCGTAGCTTCATAACTTGAGTATCCTGATTCTTTGCAAAACGGGGAGATGATTCATGATGTACCAGATCAGTGCCCTTTTTAACACCTACAAGGCCTTTGGCCTCCTCTGAGAGTCTCGAAAGCTCCGGGGCAGCCAAAAAGAACCTAGCCCTTGCTGCCTCGTTCAGTGTTATTCCAACAAGACCGCCCGTAACTTTCATGGACCTGTTGACGTGTTCAATTCCATGGTCTGGCCCAATGGCACAGAAAGGTATGTCACTTTTATTCACTACGAAATTACCTTGTTCAAACTCATCCCATATATCAGGATCAGTACTCTGTATGCTTTTCATGTCAGAAATATAAACTGGCACCATGCGTGCATATTTCAGTCTGTCAAATGCAAAGAAAAATCTTGCAAACCCCTCTAGCGTGGCCAAATGTAAGTCCCAGAGAGCATCTCGTGTTGCTCTTATGAAATTCAGAAGCAACATAACCATGTTCATATACATCACCATTACTTTGAACATCGGCTTCTGAGTCTCAGCGTGGAATAACTCTAACCGTGGGTTCAGTTCACTGACTAAAAGAGACTGCATTTGTGACATGAGTTCCCTGACATTGTCTGCTGATGTCAAATCCATTGATTTGAATGGCTCCATAACCTTTTGGTAATGGTTTTCTAAGTCTGGGCACTGACTGAAAAACTCCTCCTTGTAAAGGTCAAACAATGCCTGCAGCGTTATGATATGGGCATACAGACTTCGTTTCATGTGACCACATTCGAGTATTTGTCTAACCGTAGCAGGACCGTAAATGTCACTTTCAATCCAGCAGTCATCAAGGCCACTCCCTTCAATGGCTGTACCCAATGTTCTCAAAGCTGCCATAACCGTGTGGAGTTCTCCAATTCTCAACACCCATTTGTCCTTGCAATCTTCTCGGTACAACTGAAGTTTCTTTGCTTTTTCATACAGTTGCATGTCCAATGTAATGACTGCTTTACTGTTAGGTCCCGTTGTTTTACAACTGATGTGCTGAGCCTGTTTGAGAACAGTGATCAATGTGGACCATTCATGAGCAGGAGCATATAACAACGGAAGTGGTCCATATTTCGTTTTCGGTTTCACATCTGCCAGAGATGAATTGAATGCCGACCAAGTGGGAACAACTGAAGCTGCCTTAAGATTGTCTGAGTTACATTCAACAGTATCCAACTGATTTTGTAGGTGTTCAGCATGGGCGATTGTATTTTCAGACTCAGACTTTTCAGTAGAGTTGCACTTTCTATTAAAAGATCGGGCAAACAGCCACGAAACATCTGTCTGCTTATGACATTCGACCAAACTGGCATCACGAACAACTGCTGCATTCGTATTGGCTGGCAGGTTTGGTTTTGAAGCAGCTGGTATATGGCACTCCTGAAGGACTGGTTCGGACCACTGACGGAGAGCTGTGTTTTGACCTTTTTTCGGTTGAAGGGAAAATGCCCTGTCTTCGTCACCGGGTAAAGTCTGTTGATAAACTACGGTCGCAGTGGCATGTGTTGTTCTTTTACCGTCTGGAGTGTCTTCATTGAAGTCCGAGTTGTCGATTGCAAAGAAAACAAAGCGGTTCTGTTGAACAAACGGAGGTATATAAACACCTTCTATTGCCATCTGATTGCATACTTCTTCAGCAATCTGAGTTTCAAGCTTTAGTATTCTTTTATAATCCACAGAGACTCCAAAGCCGTTTAGAATTTCTAGCAAAGACCTACTTCTAGTTGCTTGATGCACAGACAAACCCACAGCTAACTGCATTGGCCACTCATTGACATGCCGTTTATTTCCCTCTAAAGGAGATTTTGATTCTCTTGATATTTGACGTTTTGTTTTAAATGCGAACATTACTGACTGGGCTGTAGAATGAATTTCCTTGTCAAAAACTGTTCTATCAGATGTCTTATCTTCATCTAGATTTGATGTTGGTCCTAGAATAACCCATCTCAGGAAATGCCGTAGCTCATCTGGATAGGTGGTCGACAAATCTGTATCTGACAACGAACCATTGAAGTTCCAAGGCTTTTCGACGATATGTGATGAAATAGCTTTGCGTAAAATTTGCGAAGCATCAAATACTGTTTTCATATCATCTCCGACTGTGTTTGCCGTGCCTGCAACAGTTTGCAAAACTTCGTCCCGTGTTGTAGCTGTGTATACATATTCTGATTCGTTTCTGCGCTTTGGCTTGCTGAACTGAATATCTTTTATGTGATTTGAAATTTTTTGCTTCAAGAAAAAGCGCCGATAATCTGGGTTTGAAATGCCATTTGCTTTCCGTATGTCTACATACTTTTTGTGGAGATCAGCCATTGTTAGGACAGCGCCTTCATGGAGCAATAGCTCCAAAAGAGACATGAATTCCATGTCTGCAGCAACTACAGCCGTTTTTTCTTCCACAGGATCATTTGGTATACTTGAAAGATCTGGCGGCTGACTTGTGTTGCTATCTGCAGTTGATGGCGGATCGGCTGTTTGTTTTGTGTTTTGTTTCTGCAGATTATAATTAAGCCTGTCAACATTGTTTCTCCAACACAGATCGTGATATTTTACACAGGTAGTCATAGAAGCATCCGAGCTTACGGCGGCATCAAGCCTCAATTTCAGGCTTACATCGCAACTTTGTTCTACGGCCTGTTGCAAACGGACAAGAGCTCTCTGTGACGCTATTTCGTGCAATGTGTGGGGCTTAACTGTTTGACAGAAAAAGCAAAGCCGTTCGTTGAAAGGCTCGAAACTAGAGCGAGTTAATTTTGCTGGGATAGGTAATGCTTGTGACGTGTCTGGTACCTCAATCACATTTTCAGGTCTACCAACAGATCGCCTGAGAACTGAATTGTCTTCAAGCAGCAACGCTTTTTCGAATCTTTCACGCGCTCGATCTCGTTTTTGTTTATGACATGTTTGACCGTAGCACTCTCGGTGCCATGAAGCGCCCTTCAACTGAAGAGTTGCCGCAGTTTCATCTGTCAGTCGAAAATCGACAGGAATGAAATCGGATTCGCCAAAACCTGCCCTGTCGCGAATAAAGCAGAGCAGCGTATCATAAGAACTTGCAGTTGGTTTTCCAACTAGCGTCCCTGACTTTTGACAAATCAGACAAACAGAAAAATCTGTTTCAGATTTCAACTTTTTCACTGGTATGAATGATGATGCCAAGTCCATGTTTGAACCATAAAACAATTGAATGAATGAATACTATCACATTATTTCCAATAAAACAGAATGAATTGAAATGATCAAATAGCTAACAGATTGTCAAACAGTGCAATATAAATATGCGTAAAAACAGAAATTTAAAAGTTCATTTTCAACATTGGAATAGTCAATACAAATGCGTTACATTTAATTTGACTGAAAAACATTCTTAACACTAACTAACAAGAAAGATGCAATAGTAATGATGCAATGAACAAGCACCAGGCTTGAAACTATGAAAAGATCAAACAGTAATGATGCGATGTGGTCTATGAGCAAAGCTTCAATACCAACAACAAACAGCGATTGTGAAATACTTTGATTGGTGATGAAAGAATTAAGAGAGAAAGAGAAAATAACTGTTCTGGACTTTCAAAACGATTTGATCACTATGCTTTGTCTTAGAAAAGCGTGAACGGGCGTATCGAACGTCGTGACGTCACTTTTGATGTCAACGTCAAATATTTTAGACCGCAACGTCAATGACGTCATAAACACAGCGCTACAAACCTTAAAATTATTTTGCTAATTGATATACCGCATGTTTGTCGCCGGAATAATTGTTAGCATACATACAATCAATGTACATCATGTCAATGTTAAAACACAATTAATTCTACATGTATTAAAGGACGTCCTACAACCTGTCTACTATATAATGAGTTTCGGCTGATAAATTTCCGATATTTTTGTATAATGACACGTGTTTAATACAACTTCACGATGATTTGTAAATGCGATACAAGTTTTAAGATGAAATCAGACAAGAAATAAAATCAGACACGCGATATGAAATAATGATCAAATCTTAGAACAAATCATAAGAGAAATACACTATTTGTCCTTGTAGAGTGGGGGGGGGCCACAAAACGTGTCCATAATAGGCTTGACCTTGACCTTTGGATCTGCAAAACTGAAAAAATGAAGTCACGCGCATGGCAGTTTGTGATTATTATATCATTTTAAATGTTTAATGCGGTAACTTTCATAATCAATGTGTGTTGCTGATGGTCTTGTTAAAATGTAGAAAATGCAAATTTAAGTCTTCATTGCGGTAGTATAATTTTAAAGTGACCTTGACCTTCGTTTTGTTTTGGAATCATTGCTAAGACATTAGTTTTCAAAACAGACATTACCTAGGATGATTTTAGATCTATAACAATCAATTTTAGACAAAAAGGGCACCGAACGTTCGACATTGAAATTAAAATAATATGATTTTTGCTGCAAAAATCAGCCAAAATGTCAACAAATGACCTTGACCTTTCCAAAACGAGGCTTAGTATCGCCGTAACTTTATTAACTATTTGTAGCACTGGGTATTGCCTTCGTATTTCTACTATAAACGGAAGTCTTTCTGTACATTTTCTTATCTTTAAGTAACAATGTATTCATTGGGTACGAAAATTGTACTGAATGACCTTTGACCTGTGACCTTGACCTTCAAACCGTATAAAAAAATTGGCGACAACCATTTTTCAAACGAGCGTGTGATTATGAACATTTTGGTATATAGAAACCTTGATTAACAAAGAAAAACTACGGGAGCATGTTTGCATGACATAAGGGACTCCACTATAAGTTTGGTCAATACCAGCTTCAAACAATGGATTACATATGCTGTTTCAAGCACAAAACATGTATAAAAGAGTTTTTTTTTTCAAAACAAGAAACATACCCAGATATTAGCCCAGACCACTGTTTAGCTGCATAGTCCCTGATCTGCAAATAGATATCTATGTCATAGATTTTAAGGATAATAGGATAATTGCAATAATAGATACAGAATCAGAAATTACTGCAGACCTGAAAAGACCAAAATTGGAAAATACACCCATTGCCCAGGAAAAATCTTCCAGACTGACCTTCTGTCATTTTATCATAATAACTTCCTCCTCTATTTTGAACGCTAAGGAACCAAAAAGTATCTATAGATCTTAGTCCACCCACCTTCCTTCCCCACCCACCTACTGCTATATGTATCACTTAGTATTAGGTACCTTTCTCCTAACCTTAAGTCCTAGACTGGGATAAAACCCATCTACCAATCTCTAAAGGGTAAAACATACCTCTCCAGTTGGTCCCCACAGTGTTATCTGGTTCCTAGCATTAAACTCCATGAGATCTTTCTCCTGGGCTGAGACCCCACTGTCCCTCGCAGCCTGGAGCCAGCTGCCTAACAGGAAGTGAGAATCAGAGGCCAACACAAGGTCAAGGTCATTGAGCAGAGACAGGAGCTGGGAGGAA
Organism: Rugalucina vietnamica; assembly: GCA_964017185.1. Lineage (NCBI taxonomy): Eukaryota > Metazoa > Mollusca > Bivalvia > Lucinida > Lucinidae > Rugalucina > Rugalucina vietnamica. The sequence goes on from OZ024873.1 coordinate 57,491,273, forward strand.
GATTTACTAAAACAGACAGAATTTTGTAATCACCTTAAAATTCAAACATAAAATGTATAATCTTCCGGCAGAAACGCTAAGGTGCAAATGTTCAACTTACTTAAATTAGAGTATAAGGTTTATTTTTTGAAGTTATATTATACATACTTGAGCATGGCTGAGTTGTTACTCCTATAAGCTGACACCATCTCAGTATAGTACTTCAGTGAAATTATCTGTAAACTGTTCCTTGTAACATCCACCAAATCATATCTGAAAACAGTAAAGGGGAACATGGTTTCTACTATACACAAAATGTGATGCGAGGAAACTGGTCTTCAGGGTTTCCAACCCGGCCCTGAGATTATGAAACTGTTTTCATGCTCCAAATGAAGTTTCAATCCCTCATAATACTGAAATAGCCCAAATTTATTGACATTTTTGGTTTAGACCATCAAAGCCAGTAATTTATCCTGCTCATGAATGTTAAGATGCCAACAGTTTTTGACACTTTGGATTTAAGAAGAAGAGGGACTTTCCTACCTGTTTAGTGCACTGCTGCTCCACTTGTTTATTTTCGCATATGCAAAATATTTGGTTTTCTTGTGACACGGATCAAATGAGCCGCGACGCGAGAAAACCGGTCTTCGGGGTTTCCGACCAGGTCCGACACAAACCTACCTGTAAAGTCACAGAAGCAGGCTAGAAAGTTGAAATTTCGGATTTAAGAAGAAGAGAAATTATACTATCCGTGTAGCGAAAACAAAGGCGCTGATCAGCTTCGCGGTTACCGCGAAGCTGATCTGCGCCTTTGTTTTCGCATAGGCAATAATCCCGTTTTCTCACGATGCGGCTCAAATGGTTATCAGACAAAAAAAATACAACTCAATAAATGCAGCAGCTGAGAAGCTGAAATGTATCTTAGTTGTCATAACATCTATACACAATTCCTCTATGTCTGAAATTTCAAGACTTGAGTCTTAATCACCTTCTATGCTTGTGTTGAACCATGTTCGAAACTGTAAAGATCAGAGCTGGGCCAAGTTGTTCAAAACTTTGTTAGCTTAATGCTGTCATCAAGCCCTCAATTTATTAACTATATATCAACTATAAAAGCAAATACACTGTTATTTTTTGTTGAACAAAATTGTGAGAATCATTTGCAATCCTTTGCAGCCTTTTCATTGCAAAGGATTCTCACCTTTTTTTCAACAAAAAATAACAGAGTTTTGTAATATTGCCGTCTGAAATTTTTTAAAACAAATAGTTAACTAACAACATCATTAATTTTGAACAACTGGGTCCAGGGTTTTAATGATCAACATTTTGGGATTTCCGTCTTGCAAGCATTGTGCCTCTAGTCAATGAGACTGTTCTCATGAATAACTGAGCTGTGTCGTGAGAAAACCGGACATTTACCTATGCGAAAACAAAGGCAAATATCAGCTGTGCAGTAACTGCACAGCTGATCAGCACCTATGTTTTCGCTACACAGATAGTACAATCCCTCTTCTACTTATACCCAAAATTTCAAGCTTCAAGCCTTTTTCTGTGACTGTACATGCCGATTTCTGTCAGACCTGGACAGAAAATCCCGGCTCGACTTCAATGCATGCATGTATTTTGGAGATGTTATAGGAAAAACAGTAAAATTTCATCTCAAAATTGATATTTTTTAAGAAGAAACATTTTCCTATTTACCTGAACAGTTCTGATTTGCGGAGTTTATAGGCAGCCTGAACCATCATCTCCCAGGCCTGGTAGAGATCAGAGGGGTTGTACCATATCTAAACATACTCAACAGTATTAGTAGGGGCATGGCTGTAAGGAAACCTGTCTTTGGAGGTTTATGATCTGGTCCTGAGGCTATAAAACTTTTTTCATGCTCAACTCAGCTGTGAGTAAACTTTATCCTGCTCATAAATGTTAAAATGCCAATAATTGTTGGCATTTTAACATTTATGAGCAGAATAAATTGCTGGCTTTGTTGATTACACCCTGAATATTCAATTGATATTGGTTATTTCAGTATCTAGTAGCATTTGAAATTTCATGCTCATCTGAGTTGAGCATGAAAAATCTATAACGTCAGGACCAGGTCTATCACACACACCTGTCTCTTCAGCTATAGTAAATGGTTATATGCTTGAAATCAGACAATGATCTGCATTAGATTACCACGGGTTCATTTTTTTTTTCCCATGTTTTCATGATTGTGCAAAAAACTGTTTTCTGATTACTTTACACATAATAATTGAGCCGCGTTTTGAGAAAACCAACAATCTGCATATGCGAAAACAAAGACGCAGATCAGCTTTGCAGTTACTGTGAAGCTGATCAGTGCCTTTGTTTTCGCTACAGATAGTACAATCCCTCTTCTTTCTAACTACAAACTTTCAAGATTATAGCCATCTCCTGTGATGGTACAGACCAGTTTGTGTTGAAACTGTTTGGAACCACATTGTTGGTTTTCTCATGACAAGGCTCATATACAAGATTACGGTGCAGTCCAACATTGCGCACCTAAGGTATTTCATGCCAGGTCTAACGTCAAATATAAACCCTGACTAACATTACTTACCACGAGACATTTTAGTGATTCAATAATTAAAATATCATAATATGAAATGTCAGCAATTTCTACCAGCTTTAGAAATATTTTGGTTTAAACATATGCACCCTCTTGAAAAAAATAAAGGCAATTCGTCCCCTAACATTGCGCACTGCTAAATCAAATTTATATTTTACAGGAACCTGCAATATATCCACAGCGGTTGTATTTCTTCCAATACATATGGCACACATGTGACAAATTACAAACAAGAATCATGCTGTGTATGGTGGCACAAAAATGTCACCACACAGTATTTCAAAATTAAACAAAATCACATAATTGTGCCAAATTATTCATTCAGAAACGAAGGAAAAATCATTTTTGTCTTCAAATTAATCTTGTACACTCTTGTTGGTGTAACATATGAGAAAATAGCATTGGTAGTGCAATATTGTTTGAAATCTGGTTGACACGACATATGCGCAATGTTGGGGGCCGCGCAATGTTAGGGGACCCGACTGTAATTGGATATTATAGCAATATCTTACAAGTATACTTATATTATGTACTTTGTATGATCATATATTTTTATGCTGGCAGTATTTTTAAAATCATACATGCATGGTGCTAAAATAATTCAGGCTGTTATATTACTCATTGCTAACGATCTTCCATATTCAATTCAAAATTATCAAGTGGCAATGTAACACGTAGGTCAGTGTTGCAACTGATTTTGAAACATAAAACAGCTGACATGTTAGTGTTTTTAGACAAAAGAAACGGTAAATAAATCAACCCAAGGCAACATAAACAAAATCTGGCTATATGGGGTTATAATAAAAAGAAAATATACTAGCAACTACTGTAGTTGGCAACATTAACCCATATTTTACGAATGGATTCTCCCATCATTATCATTTGGGCGAGTCCACTTTTATTTTTAGGGGCGTCAGGAGGGATTTTTAAATTTTATTCAATTTTTTGATGAAAATTCTGTAAGCAAACAGAATAGCCCCAGATGGGACGCCGCATTCTGCGGCGTCACATCTGGGGCTATTTTGTTTGCCTATGTCCCATAAAAGGGACGCCAGGCTTAAATGAATTAAACACATGGCTAATCTATGAAAATACATAAACATTACATTAGTAAGTTTGTACAATATGCTGTGGTTTTTACAGAATAATATTAACTAGAAAGTTTATTTCAACACAAAACCCTCAAAACATATTGAGCCGTGTCATCAGAAAACCTGATTTTTGCCTATGCGAAAACAAAGGCGCAGATCGGCTGTGCAGTAACTGATAGTAAGATTCCTCTTCTTCTTAAATCCAAAATTTCAAGCTTCTAGCCTGCTTCTGTGACTGTACAGGTTGGTTTGTGTCAGACCTGGTCGGAAATCCCAAAGACCGGTTTTCTCGCGTTGCTGCTCTATTAATCCAAGACAAAACCTAGCTAAACAGGGGGCACTGGACAGCCTTGGCTGACACTCCCTACTAGCAGTTTGCAGGTCTTAAAAGAAAATGATATAAATTTTTAAGCTATGCCAGATAAGCTCAAATGCTTCAGCAGAAATAACGATTTGCTTTGATGGTCCAGATAGAAGACAATGGAAAACATGTCAAACCAAGGTTAGCTAAAGATGTTTCAATAAAGAACACAAAGTGAAAAATACAATGATAAATGTAGGCTACTATTACTAGGGATGGGTTACACTTACAGCTACATTTGGTGTTAATGTAGGTCTTTTCACAATAGGGCTACCATGGTCTTTATGAGGACTAGATACACTGTCTTTCTGTTAAAATATGAGCCAGTGCGTGAGAAAACCAACAATTTGGGTTCCGACCAGGTCAGACACAAACCGGTCTGTACAGCCACACAAGCTAAAGTAGAGGAGGGATTGTTCTATCTGTGTAGCGAAAACAAAGGCGCTGATCAGCTTCGCAGTTACTGCGAAGCTGATCTGCACCTTTGTTTTTGCCTATGCAGATTGCTGGTTTTCTCGTGCGAAGGCTCATATATGACCCTCTTTAGGGAAAAATGAGCCTTTGATATGCCACGAAACTGACCGCATAACCACAGCAATCAGATAAGAGTAAAGATGTTTTGAAAACAGAAACAAGAGGCATTACATTAAACAGAAAAGATTTTGATCCAAATGATTGTGCAGCTTCCTTGAATATGGCAACATGCATTTTAATGGGACGGTACTCTTCTAGTTAATAACACATGTATTTTGCGATAAGCCCAACTCTAACCATTGACAGCTAGAAAATTGCTCCAGTCTATCCATTGAATCTTATATAGACGATCTTACACCAGTGGTCATTTTATATGAAATTTATTAAACGAGCCTTCGGCAAGTTTAATACATTTCATATGAAATGACCAGGAGTGTAAGATTCGTTTTATCATATGACTTTTAAAATAGGATTTTATCGCCTTCGAAGTGGACATATTTTCAATGAAAATTTACACTGTTGTTACGGACGTCGTCAATGACGTTGCGTATTCCCGCAAAAGTGTAAATACACGTGTGGTCATATGATTTTTATGACATGGCGTTATCCACTGGAAAACAGTGACGTCATATGATAAAGGCTTTTAATGTTAAGATTGCAAATGATGTCAATTTTATGAAAGACCTCAAGAAAAATTTTACCATGCTATCATTTTGCATTATAAAAATTGTAAAATGTGCAACCAATATTTTGAAAATTGGTTTGCAAATAAAAATTTTATGCCAGAAAATAATTTTGAATAGGGCTTTTTCCATTGTAAAAATGTCAGCAAGGGCAGTAACTGGTATGCCGCCTTAGATCTGCGGAGACTGTTACGGCTAGTTTACCCCTTGCACTTGGTTTGACGAATAAAGACGAGAGGTGGATTAACTTCAACTTTAATTCTGTCAGTCGTATTATGTGCAAATCAGATGATGATATAAGCTGATGAGTGAGGTAAAGACTGAAAATACAGCAAATAAGAAAATACAGGTTTACAACAAAAATGACAGACATGACTATCAAACGGACTGAGCGACTGCAAGACTTACTTAAAAAGATTGCCAGAAAGTAATCATAAAATAATTCTACAACACCTAAATTGTAGACAGAAATACTGGAAAAACGTTTATAACAACTTTCATGAGGTACGAAACATCTAGAGGCGAAAACTGTTTTAGGTACGAATCAGAAAAACATCGAAAAATACCTTAAATTTTGTAAAAATGATATGTCAATAGCATACAATAATGGATGGAACACTACAGAATTACAGTACTTACATCTAGGTGGATATACAAAGGATTTTAGACCAGAAAACAGCTTCAAAAATGAGTTGATAACTTTGACAACTTTGGCGCGTGCAAAGAAGGAAAAAAGTATAACGACAACCCGAAAACTAAGTTTTGATAACTGGCGAACTCGCACACCCGGTACAAAATAGGACAACTCACTCTGACATACAAACTCACAAACTCGTGACACCACACTCCCCACCTGACATTAAAAATGTCACAATTATAACACAAAAAATCCAATTGCTAACTTGTACTTGAAAACATAATATGTACACATGTAAATGTCTGAAACCCTTATCAAAACTTTAGATAAGAAGCTTAATGCAATGTCAAAATAAACATATATGCTTCTCTGAGACATCTCTATTCACTGTAAAAAGACAATTACAATCACTTATAATCATCAACTCAAGTATTATTAACTTGAAACATGAAACACTTGCAAAAAATGAAATGGCAGGGCGTGACGTCCTAAACAAACTAGCGGAAGCACTATTAAATCTGACATTTAGGTTTCTGATACCAGCAAAATCAATTGAGATATTGGACGAACAAATAAAGAGCATCCACTCTCACGACTCACTACCCTGACTTCAGCCTTTCTTACTCTACCATCCTCACTTGGAAACACTCTGGTAATCACACCCATAGGCCAATTGTTACGATGAACAGAACAGTCTTTAAGTAGTACAACATCCCCATGTTTAAGATTGGGTACATCAGCCTGCCATTTACGCCTATTTTGGAGAGTTTGCAAGTACTCTGTACGCCAACGTTTCCAAAATGTGTCAGATAGGGCTTGAACATATTTCCACTGAACTTTAGGACTTACAGGTTGATAGTTGTACTGAACAGGGGTAGAACATTTCTGAGTTAATAACATGGCTGGGGTAAGAATTTCTGGACAGTCAGGATCACTTGAGATGGGTACTAGTGGTCTAGCATTTATTATGGCACTAACTTCAGCCATGAATGTGGTTAATACTTCATGGGTCAAATGCGTAGTGTTCAAATCACCCAACATAGAATCCAAGATTCTTCTTGTCACACCAATCATTCGCTCCCACACTCCGCCCATATGTGAGGAATGAGGAGGATTGAAAGTCCACAAAATTCCTTTGTCGTGCAAGAAAGTCTGTTCAGGATCCACTCCAACTTTCACAACATCAATGCCTAGATCAGTGGTTGCACCCACAAAGTTAGTTCCTTGGTCCGATCGGATCTCCTTGACATCACCTCGTATTGCCAGGAAACGACGAAAAGCATTGATAAATGCTGATGAGCTAAGTTCTTCAGTAACCTCTATGTGTACGGCTCTGGAGGTGAGGCATGTAAAGAGGATAGCCCATCTTTTACTGTTCGCATAGCCCCCTCTGGTACGTCTAGCTGTAACTTCCCATGGTCCAAATGTGTCGACTCCGACAAATGTGAATGGGGGTGCTGGCTGGACACGGTCAGCGGGAAGGTCAGACATCTTTTGACTTGATACATCCTGTCGCAGTTTCCTGCACTTAACACATTTTTGAATAATGGAACACACCAGACGCTTACAGCCTATGATCCAGTATCCTGCTAACCTCACTGCGCCCTCTGTAAAATGACGACCCTGATGCCGTACTTTTTCATGATAATAACGAATAAGCAAAACTGCTAAGTGACTGTTCTTTGGGATTATCACAGGATGTTTTTCGTTCGTGGGAACCTGTGCATGTTTCAAACGCCCACCAACTCGGAGCAATCCACTGTCATCTAGAATAGGATTCAACTTTAACAGAGAACTCTTCTTTGAAACTTGCTTGGATTGAAGCAAAGCACACATTTCCTCTTCGTACACTTCTGACTGTACAGTACGGATAACAAGCTGCTCAGCCTGCATCTTATTCCTGATATCCTTAGCACCTTTGCACATATGCCAACCTCTGCAATCCGAATCACTTTCACGTTTGAATGACAAACAAATATGTAACAGATTTTCCAGTGCACGGACAAGATGTTGCCATGAGGAGAATCTCTCAAACCGGTGAGAACCTAAGGAGGGTTTCAATACAGAAGTGTCAAGGGTGTTGATCACTGGGCGTATTTCCTTGTCCTCGTCGGGATCAATGAGAGAGAAAGACTTTATCTGATCCTTGTCGTTTACCTGTATGTTACTTGGCCCATGTATCCACTTACTGTCCATTAGGTTTGTAACTTGACCTGGCCGAGTAGCACAGTCTGCTGGGTTGTCAGCAGTATTGATATAAAGCCACTGTTCTGGCTTAGTAAGCCTCAAAATCTTGTCCACTCTGTTACTTACATACGTATAAAATCTACGAGTCTTATTTTGTATGTAACCAAGCACAACTCTGCTGTCAGAGTAAAAGAAAGTTTCATGAAAACTCAAACCACTTTCGGTTAACACAGTGTCATATATCTCTGTGGCAAGAACTGCCGCACATAACTCTAATCTAGGAATGGTGTGTCCATTCTTTGGAGCAACTTTAGCTTTTCCCATGACCAAGCTCTTAGAAAGAATCATTTCACCTCTATATCCAACACAGTAGGCAGCTGCGGCAATAGCTTTTTCTGAAGCATCAGAATATATATGTAACTCAAGTCTAGATATATCACTTAGTGCTACACCGAAATACGACCTTGGAATCTTCATCTTCTCTAAAAGGATGAGAGAATCTCTCCAAGACTCCCAATCATTCCTACGGTCTTCAGGCAAAGGGGCGTCCCAGTCAATAGTTCCTGTAACAAGTTCTCGTAGAAAAAGCTTCCCTGTAACACTCACTGGAGCCACAAATCCTATTGGGTCATATATACTATTTACCGTAGAAAGCACACCACGGCGAGTATACGGTTTCATTTCATCAGAGACACAAAATGTAAAGACATCCGTCTGTAGGTTCCAATTCAATCCTAAAGAGCGCTGCAAAGGTAAAATGTCTTTGTTCAGGTCTAGAACAGCGAGATCTTTTGCCAAGTCTTCAGATGGAAAGGAACTCATGACTTCCTTGCTGTTAGAAGCTATCTTGTGAAGTCTGATATTGCCATGTTCTTGGAAAGCCTGTTGCGTCCGTTTCATTAGACTGACTGCAGTGTCGACGGTGGGTGTTGACGTCAAACCATCGTCTACGTAAAAGTCATTGGAAATGAATTCCTGAACATCAATACCAAAATCCTCTTTGCTTCTATCCGCTGTCTTGCGTAAGCCATAAGACGCAACTGCGGGGGACGGGCTATTCCCGAAAACATGCACCCGCATACGGTATTCCACAAGTTCACTGTCAGGGTCATTATCTAGGTACCAGAAGAACCTTAAGAAATTCCTATGGTTTTCACTGACTAAGAAACAGTAAAACATCTTCTTTATATCAGCTGTCATAGCGACAGGCTCCTTTCTGAAACGAATCAGAACTCCTAACAGACTGTTTGTTAGATCCGGTCCAGATAATAACACATCATTTAATGAAACACCTTGATATTTCGCAGACGCATCAAACACACCTCTGATTTGGTCCGGCTTCTTCGGATGATAGACTCCAAACAATGGAAGATACCAACACTCCTCTGTACTACTTAAAGGTGGAGCTCTCTCCGCATGGCCACTATCCAAGATTTCCTTCATGAAAGTAACAAAATGACTTCTCTTCAGAGAATTTGACTTTAAGCTTGAATCAAGAATTTTGGCCCTATGCAAGGCTTGTGGCCTGTTATTGGGTAATCTTTGCCTAGACTGTCTAAATGGAAGGGGGGCAACCCAGTGCCCACTTGAATGCATACAGAAATCACTGTCCATGATGCTAAAAAACTCACGGTCCTCAGCAGAAAGGCCAACCTTATCATCTTGCTCAGTCTTAATGAATATATTGTTGTCATCATTATGTTGAAAGGGAGGTAACTCTTTAACCTTAATTTTGTTTGGACAGGGAGGGCAGACAGATGCACGGTTTTCCCCAATTAGAAATGTTTTGTTGCAAGTAACTAGGTCAGGCTGATGCACCCTTCCTAAACAAACTTCCCCGATGACCACCCATCCCAACCCAAGGCGCTGGGCAAATGGGGAACCCACTGGGCCAGTTCTCTGCTCAATAATGTGATGAGCATCTATCATGTCCCTGCCAATTAATAGGAGTATATCAGCTTCCTCGTCAATTTCAGGAATACTAGAGGCAATGTCTTGCAAATGAGGGTGATGCATTGCAACACTAGGGGAGGGAATCTCATCTCTAATATTGGGAATTTGAGAACACTCAATTAACGTAGGAAGCCGATAACTCACACTACCATCCAAACTCTCAACAACACAATTTTGAGCTCTACGTCCACTCTTTACCACAGTATCAGAACATGTTTTCAGTGTGTACTCAAATAGTTCACTTTTAATGTGTAGCTTTGAGAACAATTCTGGTTTTGCAAGAGACCTGTTGCTTTGTTCATCTAAAATAGCATAGGCTTTTAGTTTGTGGTCTGACCTGGTATCTGTACTTTGATAGATATTGACCAAAACTAATTTGGCACAAGATTTACCATCAAGATATTGCTTATTTCCACAAATTTGGGTACATTTGGAAGTTACAGTTTTCCTTGGTGTCTCCTCCTCCCCACCATGCACAGACTGATCTGACTTATCCTTATAAATGTGCATGGCTGTGCAGTGGCTTTCACTGCCACAGTCACCACATTTAATTTTCTGTTTACATTCTCGCGCACCATGATCTGTTGATGCACAACACTTAAAACAGAGGTGATTATTTTTGAGAAATGCTCGTCTTTCTTCAAAAGACAGAGACTTAAATCCTCTACAGTTATGAATAGAATGTTTAGTCTTGTGCATAGGACAACGAGGAGCATCACCATTGGTTTCTGATTTATTCTCCTTCTTAACATCAGTTTTCTTGGCTGAAATAAAAGTTTTCTTTTGACTATGAATCTGTGGCTTCTCTGAGGGTATCTGTGTATATATGAACCCTGGGTCATTCCTAATTTTGGCCTGATCATGAACAAACTCTGTGAAAACCCAAAACCTTGGATAGGTTACATTGTGATCCTTCTTGAAGTTATTAGCTCTGGTTGTCCATTTTTCTTGTAAATTGAAGGGTAACTTTGACACTATCGGGGAGATACCTACAGAGGAATCAAAGTATGACAGCATCATGTCATACTTGGGGTCCCCTTTTAAGGCTTCAACCTCTCCGAGAATGTCAGAAAGTTGGAACAATTTCTCATTTTCTTTAGGCCCAATTTTAGGGAATTCGTTCAGCTTTTTCAACACTGTCGAATAAACCATTTCTGGAGCACCATACCGGTCTTCGAGGCGTTCCCACACTTTCTCTAGGGCTTTCTGAGGATTGTAACTATAACATGACCTTATGCTTAATGCCTGCTTTTTTGATTCAGGACCTAACCACTTAATGAGAAGATCAACTTCTTCAGACGGTGTGACACCTAACTCTTTCACCACTTCATTGAAACTGCATTTCCACACTCTAAACGACTCGGGCTTATCATTAAATTGATATAACCTAGATAATGTGAGATCTTTTCTCAATAGAAATTTGGTGAAATCTGCAGCACAAGACTCAGAAAACTCATTTATAGGTTTCACAACTTGATTTTCACTTTTAACTACCGGGGTACGAACATCTTGATCATTCTCTTCCTTCACTGTTATATAGGACGTGGAGCTTTCTGTGGAGGTTATTTCAATGACTTCGTTTTTCAGAGCATGCTGTTTCTGAACGAACTGTTCTACTCTTTCAAGAGGGTCATCTACCGGTAGACTTTTGATTCCCTGCGAAACTGATTTATTAGATCTGGTCTCCAAAGCTTGTGTCTCAGCAGCACAAGCCGCTAACTCTTTTTCCTGATTAAGAAAGTCGATATCGGCTTCTAACTCCTCCTTTCTACGAACACGAGCAGCTTCGGCTATTGCTTGTTGTTCTATAATTTGAGCTTTTTCTTTCTTAAGGACGTTTTCACGAGCAGCATACTCAGTTCGTACCTTGGCTGCCTCTAATGCTGCCTGTTTTACAGCTAAAACACTGCTTATTCTAGATGATGTAGTATGGGAACCGGATGAAGCATGAGAAGTTTCTTTATGCATGCCTTTCAGGTCTTTCAATCTATTGTTAAAGTCTGTGTACACCTTCAATGAATTAATGAACTGTGATTGAAATTTTTGACTGACTAACAAACTGTCTTGAGTTGACACTCTTAATAAATAAGCTATATAATCTTGTATGAGTTTCTTATATGTTGAGAACAGCTTATTTAATTCTTTTTCAAGTTCATTTAGGGTTTCAAGGCTACTTGGGGAAGGAAAGACTAAATTGTCACTCAAAAATTGTGCAACAGGATCCCAAGCCTTTTGGATTTTCAATTCATATTCAGATTTCCTGGCCTCGTAAATCTCAGCACCCTTTTCTGTCAATGTTCGAGTTCTTTTCTCTGTTTCAGTCTCAGTCTGAGAGTTTGTATCACCTGCTTTACTCATGATGATGATTGTTTTTTGACAGTCAAGTTCTGTGAGGGGATGGGTGCATGTCAAAGGCCCCAGGAGAATAAACACAACAACATATAAAAGTTTATTCATCACAGTCTGGTATTTCAATTGTAGGAGAAAATGTTATTTGGGGTGTTTCGATGGACCTGTTTGGGGTGTTTCGACGGACCTGTTTCACAAAATGTTATTTGGGGTGTTGTGATGGACCCCCACACTGATGTGATGCCGTTAACACGGGGTGTTTAGCTCGAACCAGCTGTAGCGAAACCACGGGGTGGTGACAACGTTGTCGACAAAACCGGCCTCCAATCCAGGAATTCTATCGTCTAGATTCTTTACTATGCCGCCTTAGATCTGCGGAGACTGTTACGGCTAGTTTACCCCTTGCACTTGGTTTGACGAATAAAGACGAGAGGTGGATTAACTTCAACTTTAATTCTGTCAGTCGTATTATGTGCAAATCAGATGATGATATAAGCTGATGAGTGAGGTAAAGACTGAAAATACAGCAAATAAGAAAATACAGGTTTACAACAAAAATGACAGACATGACTATCAAACGGACTGAGCGACTGCAAGACTTACTTAAAAAGATTGCCAGAAAGTAATCATAAAATAATTCTACAACACCTAAATTGTAGACAGAAATACTGGAAAAACGTTTATAACAACTTTCATGAGGTACGAAACATCTAGAGGCGAAAACTGTTTTAGGTACGAATCAGAAAAACATCGAAAAATACCTTAAATTTTGTAAAAATGATATGTCAATAGCATACAATAATGGATGGAACACTACAGAATTACAGTACTTACATCTAGGTGGATATACAAAGGATTTTAGACCAGAAAACAGCTTCAAAAATGAGTTGATAACTTTGACAACTTTGGCGCGTGCAAAGAAGGAAAAAAGTATAACGACAACCCGAAAACTAAGTTTTGATAACTGGCGAACTCGCACACCCGGTACAAAATAGGACAACTCACTCTGACATACAAACTCACAAACTCGTGACACCACAACTGGTTTCCTGGAAAAAATCTAAATTGGTTATCTATCATTTAAAATGCATCAAACCAAAACAAATTGTATTGTTTGCATAGCTGAGCACCAAACTCTTAAAATATATTCCACAGATTTGCTTGATTTTCAATTTTAAGGTGTTTGGATTACCTCCCTTGCACATGCAAACATTCAAAATAATTTTTGGGCATAATCATTTTATTAGTGAACTGATTTTCAAATTTTTTGCAGCACTTTTTACGACTTTTGGGTTGCAAAAAGATGACATGCTCATATTTTTCTTGTGGGGTTTCAGAAAAGTGAGATTTTGAAAAATGCAGTTTCTGAAAGATGGTGTACAGACAGTAGTACTGTACATGTACATATATTACTTACCTTCACATCTGGATTTAATTTTGGTAATTTCCAAATGGCATGGGCATTGTTGGGTGCATATGCTGTAGAATTATACACACTTCTCTGTTAATGAAAATAACACAAGAATAAAGGTAGATAAGTCATGCAAACATTACAAAAACTTGACCATGCAATATACAGAGATTTTTTCGGCTGAAAAAAAAAAAAAAAATCCATTATAAAAATTTTTGATATTTTTCAATAATGTTGCTCAAAACAATGATTGTGGGTACACGTTAGAACTGCCTCACTGAGGCAGTTCTAACGAGTACCCACAATCTATGTTTTGGATCAAAAATAAGAAAAAATAGGTATATCCCTGCAAACCCCATTTTCACTATATAAAAGTGGGGTTTAAGGGAGTATTTATTACAAGGACATGTTGTCCTGATAAATGAGAAGGAAAATGGGCAATCATACAATGTTATCTATCATATAACATGCCACTCCAACAAAGATTCATACCAAGCTGCTCAATGTCTGCCAATGGGTAACAAAGACGCCAAAGTTTCCCATATGCAGGCTAAGTCATCAGGAAAACATGTCTATGAAAAGTATACCCCCTTGAACCCCTCTTTCATATAGAAGAATGGGGTTTGCAGGGGTATACCTATTTTTCTTATTTTTGCTCCAAAGCATAGATTGTGGGTACTCATTAGAACTGCCTCACCAAGGCGGTTCTAACTTCTACCCACAATCTATGTTTTGAGCAAAAATAAGAATTTTCTACTGAAAATTAATAAGAATTTTCTACTGAAAATTCTCATTTTTTCTTTATGAAAAAAAATCTGTATGTTGCATGGGCAAGTTTTCGTAATCACTCTTTGTTTGGATGCCATGAAACATCAAATACATGCATCTCACAACATACAAAATAGTTTGATGATAATTTCAGGACACTTTTTTTTTTTTAAGTTTTTTTACAGAACCATAGAGTGATTCTAAAAATGATTATCTTGCCAATTTTTCATAATAATTGTGTAGCCAAATTTCACATAATATACAATTAATACTATTAATTGTCTTCAGTTCCCATGGTAATTGTCTTGTCAAATTTCATAAAGTTTTTTTTTGTTTGTTTACATTCTAAAAATACCCTGAAATATCATATTCTATATTGAAACAGTTACATGCAGCATACACGATCAGCACAAGACTTACTCTTACAAATGGTCTAAGTGAAGGTCTTTTCAAATAGCCATTTTTACCATGATGTTTCAGCTTGGCACTGTATACACTTCTCTTAAAAGACATTATTATACCTCATTTAATATTAACTGGCTGATTGTGGATTTTGATTGGTTGAGAGCAGGTCATGTGGAAGGTGCTATTCTGTCATGTTGCATGATCATATTACCCTCTGATGTCACATCTGCCTATAAAAGTGCAGCTGCACTTGTAGTCACATGCGTTTGTTTACAGTGCATGTGGAGGGTGCTATTGTGTCATGTCGCATGATCATATTACCCTCTGATGTCATATCCGCCAGAGTGTGTAGTTGCACTTTTAGTTACATGCGTTTGTCATATGGAATGTCGCTAATTTGTCTCAAATGTATTTCGGTATAATAAAACAATTGTTGCCCATGAGCGTGGGTGACATGACTATTTGTTCACCCTGGACAGGTAATATTGCCCTCGGGTTTCGCCCTCAGACAATATTACCTGCCTCGGGTGAACAAATCGTCATGTCACCCTCGTGCAAGGGCAACAATTGTATAATATGTCACTGATTTATGAATACATTCAATTTTAACAAGCTCTATTTGTTTCTGACATGTTCTTCTTCTTTAAAAACATAAGATGCTTCATATACTTTTGTTTTGTTTTGTTGCCACTATCACATCTAGTCAGATACTTAACCATACTGTTCTTAAATAAGCTGCGTCATGAGAAAACAGGATTTTTGCCTATGCAAAAACAAAGGCGCTGATCAGCTTCACAGTATTTGTTTTTGCTACCCGGATAGTACAATTTCTTTTCTTCCTAAATCCAAAATTTCAAGCTTCTAGCCATCTACTGTGACTGAACAGGCCGGTTTGTGTCGGATCTGGTCGGAAACCCCAAAGACTGGTTTTCTTGCATCGGGGCTCAAATAAGACTCCCACAGGCAGTTAACTGGGCAGTGTGGTCCTAGAACAGACTGGTCCTCAAGACCATTTCCTGTTGATCAACTGATTGTAATCATGCAAGTTTGAGTCAGAGACAATTTAGGAATTCGAATCTGAATGATTTACTGGTAACATACCAAATTGTCAATCCTTCACCAAGGGGATGCACCAAGGGGGTAAACTATTCCCTGGCTCTCACGAGAGATCCAAACTTGGACTACCAGTCATCAGTCATGGAAGGATAATAGTAAACTTCTATCAACACTTATGCCAAGTAAGCAAAAAAGAATATTTTCTTACCCTGAGAAACTGCCATGCTACATCAGCATTCATATTGTAAGTTCCATATCTGTTGATGTGAAACTGGGTCACCCTGAAGGAAAGAAAATAAAATTAACTTAACAGTGCTAGAATCAAACATCTTGCCACTAAGACATGCAATTTCAACATAAGGCAGCTTGTTCCTATTCTTTCATTACAAAAACTTGCCCATGCAATATACAGAAATCTTTTTGGTTGTAAAAAATCTAAAATTTCATTAGAAATTGTTTGATATTTTTTCTTATTTTTGCTCAAAATATACATTGTGGGTACACTAAAAATAGGTATACCCCTGCATATCCCATTTTTTTCTATATAAAAGTGGGGTTATAGGGGGTATATATTGCATGGACATGTTTTCCTGATGTTGGTGGAATGCCTGAAACACTGTATCTTTCAAAAGTATTTGTCTTCTGCATTTAAAGTCTACTTACAACAACCATATTGAAATTTGTATAACAGGATTGTAAGCAGAAATACAATGAAGCTTATGTTCTCACAATACCAAGAATTATCTATCCTGTATGATTAGAGATATTTGTGTACCCTCAATGGAAAATTAAGAACCTGGGCCCAGTTTTTCAAAATTAATGACATTGTTTGTTGATGATTCGTTAAAATTTCAAACATGAATATTTTTCCTGATGAGGCAAGTCAGCAGATTAAGCACCATCATTGTATTTTTCTTTAAATTTGGCTCCTATAAAAATGAGAAAATCTCACCACTCTGAAAGGTTCCTTGGCTGAGTTGCTATGGCATTCTCATTCATAAGTTCATAGATGACTTCATTTTGGAATATTCCTTCCGGTGTGAGACCAGTTCCTATCATAGTACTGTTGGGGAAACTTCTACCTAGAAATGGTCCCTGAAATAAAGGTAAACCCGTGTGAGACCAGTTCCTATCATAGTACTGTTGGGGAAACTTCTACCTAGAAATGGTCCCTGGAATAAAGGTAAACCTGTGTAAGACCAGTTCCTATCATAGTACTGTTGGGGAAACTTCTACCTAGAAATGGTCCCTGGAATAAAGGTAAACCCGTGTAAGACCAGTTCCTATCATAGTACTGTTGGGGAAACTTCTACCTAGAAATGGTCCCTGGAATAAAGGTAAACCCGTGTAAGACCAGTTCCTATCATAGTACTGTTGGGGAAACTTCTACCTAGAAATGGTCCCTGGAATAAAGGTAAACCCGTGTAAGACCAGTTCCTATCATAGTACTGTTGGGGAAACTTCTACCTAGAAATGGTCCCTGGAATAAAGGTAAACCCGTGTAAGACCAGTTCCTATCATAGTACTGTTGGGGAAACTTCTACCTAGAAATGGTCCCTGGAATAAAGGTAAACCCGTGTAAGACCAGTTCCTATCATAGTACTGTTGGGGAAACTTCTACCTAGAAATGGTCCCTGAAATAAAGATATGTAAAGACCATTTGAGCTGCGTCATGGCGAAACCAACAATACGGTTTCCCAACAGGTCCAACACAAACCGGGCTGTACAGTCACAGAAGATGGCTAGATGCTGGAACAGGCATGAGATTCTTCAGACTTTTGGAGGATTTCAGATTTTTTCATGTCGAACTACATTTTCAAAAGTTATTGGATTTCATCTGAAAGTTATAAAAACAAACTTTTTGGAAAGGGGGTATAGGGGTTTCAGACTTTTTAAGCTGATTTCAGTCATTTTCAGATTTTTTCAATCTCATGCCTGCTGGAAATTTTAGATTTAGAAAGTAGAGGAATCATACTATCCTTGTAGCGAAAACAAAGGCACTGATCAGCTTCGCAGTTACTGCGAAGCTGATCTGTGCCTTTGTTTTGGCATATGCAAAATGTTGGTTTTCTCATGATGCGGCTCATATGGTAACATCATTTCATCCATGTAGCCTGCTGTTAAATGAGAATGATACCTTATGATCCAAGGTCGAGCTAGACACTGTTGAGTCACATACCTCACTTTTTTCTGCATTTATTTCAGGCAAGACAACAAATGTACTTGTGCAAACCCTAGTTTTGCTATGTAAATAAGGGGTCTAAGTCGGTATACATGTCATGGACAGGTTTTCCTGATGATCAAACCCACAAACTTCTGACATGCATGCTTCGTATGCGAAAGAATGAAATAAAAAAAAGTTGCTTAATACTTCAAGATGAAAACAGGCAAACATTAGGTGACATACCTTATTTACATCGTCCATGTCCCCATATAGTTCCATGACACCACCAAAGTCGTGTAACATACACCAGATATAGGGCTGGCCGTAGAATGATTCTGTCCTTGAATATATAGGGTAGATCTCTGCAAACAGGTCTAGGACGATCATCTTACCCTGCCCAGACAAATAAATTTAACAAATATATGTCTTCGCATGAGAAAACCAACAATTTGGGATTCCGACCAGGTCTGACACAAACTGGTCTGTTCAAACAAAGAAGCAGGCAAGAAGCTCGAACTTTCAGATTTATCAAGAAGAGGGATTGTACTATATGTGTAGCAAAAACAAAGACACTGATCAGCTGTGCAGTTACTGCACAGCTGATCTGTGTCTTTGTTTTCGCATATGTAGATTGGTGGTTTTCCTGTGCGGCGGCTAATATATCTTCTGTTTAACAGGCTACCTGGTTCTGTCATATCTCATCTTGTATCTCTACTTGATATGCACCCATCATCATACACAAATCAAATAAAAAAAAATGTTCAAACATTATTTTTTTGTGTGGTTTAAAGTCCCAGTCAATAATTTTTCAGTCATGTCGGGATGGAGGTAACACTTCCTGGGTATTAACCCCCCCAGTACTGTGGGGAGTAGATCATTAAAGTGTCTTGCTCTAGGACACAACACGATGTGTAATGTGGGGATCAAACATTATTCATTTTACTTTGATATTATACAATATACTGAAAGTTCATTCAACCTATTTACTAGTTCCTTGTCATTTCATTCTTACTTCTGTTAACACTTACTTTATCGACTGACTGTAAGAGTGCCTTTATCTGAGGGGGTTTCCAGAAGCGGGTGTCTTGAAACAACCAGCCTTGCATTAACCTGAAACACAAACAAGGTGGACAATCACGTGACTAAAATAGATTTTTTATGTACTATAGTAGTATTCGGACATAACAAGTAAGCAGATGAAATTGGCCATATTTTTCTTTAAACTGAATGAAATTTCAGGAGGTAAGTGCACATTCCCCGGAATGCAATCCTCTAAACTGTTCTAGAACCGTCAGTTTGATGCACACTATAATTTAATAGATTACACCGAACAACTTCTGTGTTAAAATATATAACCAGTAACTTGGGGTGAATCCATTAAACTATAGCGTGCATTAAATTGATGGTTGTATAGCAGTTTAGAGCATACCATTCCAGGGAATACGCACTTTACCCCATGAAATTCCATTCATTTTTATAAAAACAATGGTCGATATGCTTACTGGTTCTGACCCAATAACAGTACACAATATCTAAGTCACGCGATTGTACTCCTTGACGAAGTTGCATGTCTTATTTTTGCATAATTACCCTTACTACAGAGTTACAGTATGTTTTACATGTATGAAATACATGTGACAGGTAATTTGTCCCTATGCATGATATTTTTACCATTACTTTTATATATGAGCCGCCTAATGGGAAAACCAACAATCTGCATATGCGAAAACAAAGACGCAGATCAGCTTCGCAGTAACTGCGAAGCTGATCAGCGCCTTTGTTTTCGCTACTCGGATAGTACAATTCCTCTTCTACTTAAATCCGAAATTTCAAGCTTCTAGCTCTTTTCTGTGCTTGTACAGGTCGTTTTGTGTCGGACCTGTTCAGAAACCACATTGTTGGTTTTCCCACGAGGCGGCTCATATGTATGTTCAGTACTAGGCACCATGCACATGATGCATCAAGTAGCCCAAAGGGCAACAATCACTCACCTGAGAACCAACAAGTCAAACTACTATGTGTGGCTTACCAGATGGCATCAGGATCAGCTGTTTTCATTGCCTTGTACACAGCTTTGCCAGCTCTATCAAGATATGAGGGGTCACTGGAAAAAAAGACAGTGCTTTAAAAAAAACACATAAAAAAAAATAAAATTTGCAGGTGGTTATGGTTGTTGATTTCCATAGTGTTCTAAATATGAGCCGCTTCATATGAAAACCAACAATGTGATTTCCGAACAGGTCCCACACAAAACAAGCTGTACAAGCACAGAAGCAGGCTAGAAGCTTGAAATTTCAGATTTAAGAAGAAGAGGGATTTTACTATCTGTATAGTGAAAACAAAGGCGCTGATCAGCTTCTCAGTTCCGGTGAAACTGATCTGCACCTTTGTTTTTGCATATTGCAAAATGTTGTTTTTCTTACGTCGTGGCTCAAGTATAATTATCTCCCAGCTGTGGGTTTCTGTTGCTACCAGCACAAAAGCCATAATCTGCAGAACAGAGTACTATCAGGCTCAGCCTTGCATACAGGTATACAAGTTTGATGGTTGGTTGTAGTGCTGTTTTAAATCCCATTCAACAGCTAAGGTCATATGGACACGGGGCCTCACTTTAAAGTTTCAGCTGAAGGACTGGACAGTACGAAAACATGTCCATGTTATATACAGATTTGTCTTAAGTTGTAAAAATAGAAAATTTTCAGTAGAACATTTTTTTATATTTTTCTTATTTTTGCTCAAAATATAGATTGTGGGTACACGTTAGAACCGCCTTGCCGAGGCGGTTCTAAGGAGCACCCACAATCTACAATCTATGTTTTGGAGCAAAAATAAGAAAAATAGGTATATCCCTGCATACATGCATACCCCAGTTTTGCTGCATAAAAGTGGGGTTCAAGGGGGAATACAAGTCACAGACATGTTATCCTAAATAGAAGCCTGGGATCAAACTCACGACTCCTGGTATACAAAGCAAGTGACTTTATCAACTACACCCCCATGGCTTCTTTGCCTACAACTGGCTGTCTTACAGCCATTTAACTGCTAAAAATCAAAATAACATCCCATTATAAACTGTCTTATCTGGATCTACAGTATTTGCTAGTTCCACTTTTAACTGTCATTAGTGCTTTATGAGCTCAAGAGAGCTTTACATGAATGTTTTGATTTATCAGTCTCTATATACAAATTTTTTACAACAACTTAACCAGTCTATACTCATCACCATAACATGTTCGTATATTATATACCCCCATACACCCCAGTTTCAGATAGCAAAACTTGTGATCCAAAACATAGATTGTGGGTACTCGTTAGAACCGTCTCGACGAGGCGGTTCTAACGTGTACCCACAATCAAAGCTTTGAACAAAAATACGGAAAAGAACAAATGGTTTCTACTCTAAATTTTCAATTTTTGCATAAAAAAAATCTCTGTATATTGCATGGGCGTGTTTTCTTAATGTCCTGTCTTAGCCCTACTCACCTTGACTTTGGTTCCATTTCATTAAAAGAGTCAGCATTATAGATATGATCCACTCCAAATTCTGTCTTCATCTAGTGAAAAAATATGAGTAGAAAACTTCAAAGGCTCTTTCTGCACACAGCAAGTAATATGTATAATTTTTTGTTGCAGTCTTGCAGATTGCTTTGCATAAAGATAAATACTGCAGCATTTTGTCAGTCAAAATCTATTGATATATTGGAGATTATAAAAGAGATGGATTGACAAATCTGTCCTGAGGTTACATTGGCATCACGTGGCTCGCTGAGTGATCCCAAACTAAGACCCGAAGGACAGATTTGTCTATCCATCTCTGACATGCAAGATTCTTTTTCTTGCATGCCTTAATATGTCAAATGCTTGATTTTCATAGCATTTACATTGAAAAAAAAATTGATTTTCATAGCATTTACATTGAAAAAACACTGCAGTCACGTCCGCCATTTTGAAATAAAACATTCCTGACGTCGTCGTGACGTGCGCTTAACAAAGAAGTTACATGACTTCCTATACAACCAATGTTTTCTCAGATTTTTGGACCTGGTCGGAAACCCCAAAGACCCGTTTTCTCGCATCGCGTCTCAAATGACCTGTGAAAAGTTTAATATACCTTACATTGATGACACTGACAGGTTTGCACATAAGGAAGGTTTTAATGCTTTTCTAGCATTCAAAAGGAAGTGTTCTACGTATCATCAGGAAAACATGTCCATGAAATGTATACCGCCTGAAACCCCACTTTTATACAGTAAAATTGGGGTGGACAAAGGTATAATACCTATTTTTCTTATTTTTACTTTAATATATAGATTGTGGGTACTCGTTTGAACTGCCTCACCGAGGGTAAAAGGTAAGATTTCTCTATCTGATGTGCAAGAACATGTACCCACAATCAATGTTTTGAGCAAAAAGAAGAAAAATGTCAAAAATTTTCACCTGCAATAATTTTTCAACTTTTTAAAGCTTCAGAGAATTCTATGTATTGCATGGTCATGTTTCTGTAATGAAAAGCCTTACCTGGTTTATAAACATGGTTCCAATCTTCTGAAACAATGGGTCTTCAAAGTCTAAGAGGTAGGTACTGCAAAACAATGTAAACCCGTGTAATGTTAACCCCTTTAACCCAACCTTTTATATAGAATAACTGGGGTATATAGGGTAGACAATTTTTCTTATTTTTGATCCAAAACATTGTGGGTACTCATTAGAACCCCTCAGCGGTGAGGCAGTTCTAATGTATACCCACAACCTATGTTTTGAGTAAAAGTAACACAAAATATCAAAATTTTTAAAACTGAACTTTTTCACTTTATTTACAGCTGAAAAGATTACTTTACACTGCATGGACTTGTTTATGTAATGTGCTTTAAACATCTTTAAAAATGTGAGAGAACTGAAAGAGCTAGTCATCTTGCTCTTCATGCATACTGTTATATTTAATGTCTATAATATATATATATATGAGCCGCATCGTAAGAAAACCAGATTGTTGCCAATGCGAAAACAAAGGCGCAGATCAGCTATGCAGTAACTGCACAGCTGATCAGCGACTTTGTTTAAGCTACTCGGACAGTACAATTCCTCTTCCTCCTAAATCCTAAATTTCCAGCCTCTAGCCATCTTCTGTGCTTGTACAGGCCGGTTTGTGTCAGACCTGGTCTGAAACCCCGAAGACTGGTTTTCTGGCGTCGCGGCTCATATAGCACTGTACTTTTCTTTCCCACTTGGTGTCTGGGTTGGTATTTGTATCAGCTTCTGGTTTTCATATCAAAATTTAAAGATATCATTTTAATTGTTTATAATATGAATTTTTGGCTTGTTTATCGATCATAATCTGCATTCTTTAGCCTCAAACAGACAAAAATGCACTCCAAAAGACTTTTTGTATTATGAATGGTTGTTTTAGGTCTATGCAAAAATTTTCCTGAAGTATCTGTAGTTCTCCTGAAACACACTCCAATACTAACTTATGTATGAGCCGCCTCGTGGGAAAAACAACAATGTGGTTTCCGAACAGGTCCGACACAAATCAGGCTGTACAGTCTAAGAAGCAGGCTAGATGCTTGAAATTTTGGATTTAGAAAGTAGAGGAAGTGTACTATCCGTGTAGCGAAAACAAAGGCGCTGATCAGCTTCGCGGTTACCGCGAAGCTGATCTGCGTCTTTGTTTTCGCATATGCAGATTGTTGGTTTTCCCAAGGGGTGGCTCGTATTTATGAAACAATGGACAAACTAGAATTACAAACTTGAGTCATACCAGCAGTATGTCGAGTTGAATCGTCCCCAATCACCAAGACGACTGACACTGGCATTCGGATACAACCTGAAATGGGCAGAACACGGTTGAAAATCATCAGAAAACCAATCTATGGGGTTTCCCTCCAGGGCTGACACAAACCGACCTGTGTACAGTCACAGGAGAAAGATAGGAGCTTAAAGTAGAACAGGGATTGTATTGTCTGTGATTCAGTGAAGCAAAAACAGCTGATGAGCTGTGTAGTTAATGCACAGCTAATCTGCATCTTTGTTTTCGCAAAAGCAAAAATCTAGATTTCTTGTGTCTCGGCTCAAATATCAATGACTAGAGAGTTTGATCCAACACCACATGAGCCGTGCCGTGAGAAAATCGGTCTTCGGGGTTTCCGAACTGGTTCGACACAAACCAGCCTGTACAGTCTCAGAAAATGGCTAGAAGCTTGAAATTTCAGATGTAGGAAGAAGAGGAATAATTGTACTATCCGTGTAGCGAAAACAAAGGTACTTATCAGCTGTGCAGTTAGTGCACAGCTGATCTGCGCCTTTGTTTTCGCATAGGCAATAATCCTGTTTTCTCACACTGAGTTCACCTCTTGCTGTGAACTAAAGGAATTATAGGACTAGATATGTCTTGCTCAAGGACACAACATGGCAGCGGCAGGTTCCGAACCAACATCCTCCTGCCCCACAGTCACACTCCACTCCTGCCCCACAGTCAACTTCCTGCCCCACAATCCACCACTGAGTCACTGCACTTCCACTGTTGCTCAGCAAATGCATATACAACCTTGTTAAACACTTGTTCAATTTAAACATGCAGTAATATTGTTTCAAGTGTTCAGCATACAATTATTACATGTACATTTAACATTTCTAAACTCAGGAGTCAGGATGACCAACCTGGTAATAGCTGAAGGTACATGTCCTGCAAACCCTGGTAGTACGGGGATCATACCCAGGGACCTCTGTCTGGCCAGTATCTTCTTCTGCAGGGCCAGCTGGTTATCTATCCAGGACTGGGGGAGGGGCCCTCCCCAACCATCTATATTACCCATTCTTGCCCTGTAACGGTGGAAACATAATATTTTATATCCTCATATGAATATTCACACGTAAAAGGTTTTAAAGATTCTCACACAAAAAAGTGTCAGTATTAAATCAAGATTGCCACTTCGAGTGCTACAAAGTTTATCTGTGTTTGTTTTGTGGTTTCACATCCCAGTCAACAATAATTTTAGTCATTTTGTGATGGAGCCCTCTATTCAAGGGGATTAACCAGTATTACAGGAGTTAATGCATCTTGACACAGCCAACTTTTAACTTTTAAAGCTCAAGTCTTCAACTGCTCTATCACTAGGCCATCATGCTCCCCTGACATTTTTGTGCATGCAAAACATTTAAACAATCTTTACATCTTCACTTTACATGGGTTTGGTTGCAGTATGAATAGGTCAGTGTGTACATATCGATTGCCTTGTAGTAAAAAAATACAACATTCATCTTGGCTGCAGCTTAAAAAATATGAACAAAAAGCTAAGACCTACCATGCCAGAAATGCTGGACCTCCGAAGTGAGCGTCAAGATCTTTCTGGGTAAAACCAAGGCTAAGATAAACCTGAAATTTTGAGAAAAACAAAAAGTGAGACAATACCGGTATAAGTACATTAATAAATCTTGTTCATTTTAAAAACAGATCAAAATCCACAAGGGCTGTCTTATCACCATTTTTGGTCACTTCAAAACAATAAAGTGATTACATATATTGCAGCAAGTCTACCAAGTACTAATCTCTTACAATTTGAAAAAAAACATTAGGAGAAAAATCAAGTTTTCATCGGGAAAAACAAGTCCCTTTCACTGGTTATTTATTTATTGCATTAATATGGTTCTCATGACAGTACCTTCTGAAAGATGGCTTCCTGTCCAGTGAAGGCCAGTGGTAGGTTGATACCATTCATAGCCATCCAGTCTATCTCCCGTTCCCATCGCGTCCAGTTCCACCAGGCAAACGAGTAGCTTACAGTACAGACATTCTGGTAGTAACGAAACCTATGGGAAAATATATGAAAAATGAGCCGCCTCGTGGGAAAACCAACAATGTGGTTTTGGAACAGGTCTGACACAAACCGGCCTGTGCATTCACAGAAGATGGCTAGAGGCTTGAAATTTCGGATTTAGAAAGAAGAGGAATGGTACTATCCGTGTAGCGAAAACAAAGGCGCTGATCAGCTTCGCGGCGCTGATCAGCTTCGCGGTTACCGCGAAGCTGATCTGCGCCTTTGTTTTCGCCTTTGCACATTGTTGGTTTTCGCATGAGGCGGCTCAAATATTTGAGCTGCATCAAGAGGAAATCAGATTCTTGCCTAGGTGAAAACAAAGGCGCAGACCAGCTTGCAGTATTTTGGTGATGAAAAAGTCCAGTTTAATTCATTTGATAACTGCCATAAAATCTTGACCACCAAACCTTTTTGTAAGCCCATGTATACTTTTATTCTTGCTGTTACTAGAAGTCTAGATCTGTACTGCTAAAAAGACTTTCAAGTGCAAAATTCTACAGTATGAAAACTTGCCCATTCAATATACAGATTTTTTTCAGCAGCTGCTGTAAAAAATTGAAAATTTCATTGGAAAAAAATGTGAGATTTTTACCGGTAATACTTTTGCAAAACATTGATTGTGGGAACAAGTTAGAACTGCCTCGCTGAGGCACTTCTAACAAGTACCCACAATCTAAGTTTTGGATCAAAAATAAGGAAAATAGGTATACCTCTGTTAACCCCAATTTTACTATATAAAAGTGAGGTTTAAGTGGGTATTCATTTCAGGGACATGTTTTCCTGATGCAGAATTATTATGCCATAGCACTTGAAACTGTCAGCCCACCTATCATTACTTGTGACAGTGATCCCTGGGCTCTGTATCACAGGCAGTGGGGTGGGGAGGTTCAGTTGGGCCCCAGCCCAGGTATACTGACACCCACACTTTGTCTTGAGATAGTGGTAGAAACCCATTGCTGCTGCTACACCTGAGGTAGCTGTGATTGTGACTAGCTGGCCTGTCGAGACTAACTGTAGAAAAAAATGCAATAAAATGTAGACAACAACCTTATGGAAAACTGACAATGACATTTTATTCTAAATCTGATAAGGAAGGCTTCTCTAGGGAAGATTTATAGCAAACTTCTTCCATAGTTGTATCATTTTTAAACTGCAGCTATGCTTTTGTACACTGATCTTTAAGACATGAGCCACCTCAATACATGAGAAAATCAAAATTTGCATAGGCGAAAACAAACACGCAGATCAGCTTCGCGGTAACCGCGAAGCTGATCAGCACCTTTGTTTTTGCTACTCGGAAAGTACAATCCCTCTTCTTCTTAAATCCAAAATTTCAAGTTTCTAGCTGTCTTCTGTGGCTGTACAGCCCGGTTTGTGTCGTAGTGGTAGAAACCCATTGCTGCAGCCACACCTGATGTTGCTGTGATTGTGACTAACTGTAATACCAGGAGAACAATGTTTATGATATTTTCTTATTTTTGCTCAAAACATAGATTGTGGGTACACTTTCGAGTACCCACAATCTACAAGTACCCACAATCTATGTTTTGGAGCAAAAATAAGCAAAATAGTTATATCTCTTAATACCACAGTTTTGCTATATAAAAGTGGGGTATAAGGAGGTATCAATTACATGGACATGCTCTCCTAATTATTTTTAAAATGCTGCTATGCTTTTGTAAACTGAACTTTAAGATATTGTTCTTGTCTTCAGCCTCAATACAGTTTTTTTTTTGTATCACTAGACAATTTTTACACCTCAAATCACATGTAAGAACAGTGATCAAACTTACATTAAATGTATCTCTAACATCAGTGCCTTCGAAACCTTCTATTACAACTTTGAACTGATTGGCTCTTGCTCCAATGACTCGACCAATCAAATCCTGGGCAGCCTGAGCTTGATCATCTAGAGTGGCAGAGGGTCTAATGTGATCAAGGGCTGGAAATTCTACAAGAAAATATTCTAAAGTCTTACTGAACATGAAGAAAATGGAAAGCAAACTGGCTGATACTGTAAATTCAGAAATTTTCATATGACTTCTTGAATTTTCTATTTCCGAATTATTTGCCAGGTCTTGAATTTGTGAACATGTGTTCGTCTAGTCTTATAGCATATAGAGATTCTTTACTGGCAAAAACCTTGAATTTGCAAAGCATCAAGTTTTTGCGAACATTTTCAAAGTTACAGTACTAATTAGTCATTATACAATTGGTTTTTATTATAGCTAACTGCATGGAATAGCCTGCAAATAATTTTCAAATGCCCACAACTGATTGGTTTTCCCTAATGCAAAAGCAGACTTCTGTGAGAGAGGTCCCAAATCACAAAGTGGACAACCATGTAACTAAAGTTGATTTTTGTGCACTTGAATTCGGACAGAACCACTAAGCAAATCAGCTCTAGTTTTCTTAAACTTTAATGACAGATGAAAGTTTACGGGCTAAAGTGCATAAACCCTGAAATGGTACACTCTAATCTGTTATACAGCTGTCAATTTATTATGAGCTATAGTTTAATAGATAACCCCAAGCAACTTTATATTTTAACACTGAGGTTGCTCGGTGTAATATGTTAAATAATAGTGCACATTAAACTCATTGTCTGTTCTAGAACAGTTTAAAGCATACCATTTCCAGAGTATGTATACTTTACCCCATGAAATTCTATTCAGTTTTAAAGAAAACTTAAGTCAATTAGCTAATTGGTCATGTCCGAATACTAGTACTTGAAAATCAATTTTAGTGTCATGATTGTCCACTGTGAATCAGCTATACGAGCCATGTCATGAGAAAACCAACAATCTGCATATATGAAAACAAAGCCGCAGATCAGCTTAACAGTAACTGTGAAGCTGATCAGCACCTTTGTTTTCACTACATGGATAGTAAAATTCCTCTACTTTTTAAATCCAAAATTTCCAGCCTCCAGCCATCTTCAGTGCTCGTACAGCTCAATCAGACATTATGCTCAGATCGTGTCCAACCTGTCCAGAAACCATATTACTGGTTTTCTGATGTTGAGACTCATATGGTGAATAATTCAGTTATGTTGATGAATAAATTCAAAAGCTGTGGCTTTATGATATTAAGTGGCAATCAGTCTGATAAAGGGCTGGCCTACAACTGTCACAACTTCATTAAGTGTACAGGCCTAAGTTTGCAGGTTTTGTTAAAATGACTATAAAACATTCATATCTGATACATAAGATAATGGTTTACCTTTGGTAGCTGACCATCTTTCTTGACTGACTAGGCCATTTACTGACAGAACCAGGGATGCCAAGAGAATAGAAAATTTCCTCATCCTGGGACCTGTAAAAAATACACAAAATCAGCTTTTCAAAAGTTTGAGCGCTGACTGCTGTTTATTAGATCTACCAATGCAAAATTATTTGTCAGGATCGTTTCAACTTATTTTGAAGTCATCATGCTGAATTATACCAATTGAAAAATTAAACAGTTAAAATACCGCCCCCAAAAAGTAGACAAAGCGAAAGTAGACTTTCTGGATCTATTGGCATGATAACCGTGCATATTTTTTTTAAGTGTAGTTTTCGTAGTGGTTCGCCGTTGGCTTTTTGGCGCACCTACTTTTAACCCATGGTATTACCAGAATCCACTTGACCATGTTTGCATTACTGGCTGGTTTCAAGAACCCAACCCACCCTGACCTCCTTAGCCCGACGCATTTACGGGACCCCGAACATCGGGGCCATGAGAAATAGACGGGCTGCTTTTGCCTCCAAGCAAGGCTCAGATGAACTGACTGTTCGACCACCTGACAACTCAGTGGTTATTCGCTTGCAAAGAATGTCTTAGCATGCACTGGAAAAGTGTTTTATTTAAACCAACCATATAGATAAGCTTTAAAATTTCACTTGTGTGTCAATTCTTGAAGGACAACTCGCATGTCATGACATCCCAATGCTGAGTAGTCCCACGAAACTGACGTAGCGTGACGACATGACTATAGCTATTGACTGGGACGGAAAGCAACAAATTAAAAAATCGATAGATTTACTCAACAAAGTGCGAGTAAGTTCTTAGGAAACATCAGTTATATCCCGACATGATTGAAAAATGTTGATTGCGTCGTTAAGCCACAACGTGCATTTAGCATCTTAATTCTTCAAATTATTAAATGCATTCATATTTTTGGCTGACAAGTTCGAGCTGATTCGTTGTTTAAAGCCAAACTAAAACAACACGACGAGGAACTGAAAGTTCTAATGCTTTATTTATTTAACGAGGATTCCTAACAGCCCGAAGGCCACTAGTAGGTCTCCTCACATAGAACATACAAAGACAAATACATTTATAATACAAAGACAAGGACAAAATAACAGTTATATATACATATTTACAGTCCGGTGGTATTAAAATATAAGAGTTCAGCAGTAGAGTTATGAATGAATGAATGACAGGAGACAGAAGAAAGCAAAGAGGAGGATATAAGAGTGTATTAAGTTATACATGGCAACAATAAATATCCTGTTCTATAAACAGACTATGTATATCATACATCATGTTTTAATGAAAAGAATCGTCCTGTGCGGCGACTTCGTTGTTTCTATTAAAACGACCACTTTCCTCAATATATCTAACCACTATATCGAACAAAATCTTATTTTCTTCAAGAGTCAGATCAGCTGATCCTTCTAATAATACTTTACAAAGATACTCTCCTAACAGCTCAGTAATAATATTATAATCAACCCCTGGGAACATTAAGTTAGCAATACTCTGAAGCATAGTTCGTCGTTGTTGAGTATATTTAGGACACCCTAAGAAAAAGTGTTTTACGGTTTCTGGTTCGTGACACTCTGTGTTTTCACAGATAGGAGAATCAACTAAATGATAATTGAAAAGGTGTTTCCGCAAATGACTTAAACCTAATCTCATCCTGCAGTGATTGACTTGTGCCCAACCATGCCCATGAGAAAAAAGTGTATTAACTTTATTTGGTTCATAGATTTCTTTTAGTTTTGATTTAAAAATATTTACACTTCCGCTTTCTTTGGTATCATTCGACAAATTATTCCACTCACGAATAGTTTTTGGAAAGTAAGACTTGGAAAATTTTTCTCGCTTGATAAATGGCACCAGAATCGAATTATTTCTACGAAGCCTGTAGTTATCAGTATTATGTGGAATTAGTCTGCATGCTTGTTGTAGATAAGAAGGAACGAGGGAATTGACAATTTTATAAAAGAGATTTAGTCTGTGCATAGTTCTCCGATTTTGTAGTTTCGACCAACCTAATTCTTTTAACAATTTCTCCTGACTTGTTATTTTAAATGCCCCTGTACATACTAGAGCACATTTCCTTTGAAACTTTTCAAGAGATTCTGATTCTGCTTTAAGACACGAGTCATAAATATTGTCACCGTAGTCAAGGATAGGTCAATTATAATCGTTTTATATAGAGTTTCACGGCAAGTTCGTGGAATTTGATTACGGCATCTACGGATTACGGATAAACGTCTGTCAGCCTTCGCTATAGCCATGTTAATATGTACTGACCACGATAGTTTATTATTTATAGTTACTCCGAGATGAGTATGATTTTCAGATTCGCTTATCGTTTCACCATTTAAGATAAGATTAGGATGATATGGACAAATTCGTTTTTGGGTTATTATCATATAATCGGTTTTAACAGGGGCGTACTTGATTTAGAAATTTTAAGAGTGATCGGATTGCTCCGAGCAGCACGCTAAATCAAGGGTAAGTGGGCAAACGGAGTGCATTCCCATTACTAAATCAAGTGAAGAAAAACAATGTACTGAATTTGGTCGTAGCGAGTCCAATTATGAGCGATTCCACAGCTCATCTGAAGATGATTTAGGTGAAGAGTACTTCCACAAGTCACCAGCACTCGCACTCTCACTGTACGATTGTGTTTTGTATAAATATTTTGACGCCATGTTTTTTTAGAGCAGGTCACGTGACTTGCTCCGGCCACACCACCTTGGACGGTGGAGCGCTTCGTCACGCTCCATTGCGACTACTTGATTTAGAATCCTTATGCTCCGGTCGATCGGATCAATCGGATTGGCTATATCAAGTACGGCCCTGCATTAAACTTAACTAACCATTGTGCGCCATACGACGTCAGTCTTTGGAGGTCCCTATTGACTATATCAAATGAAGCTGCATTATCTATTCTTTTTTGGACTGATGTATCATCTGCGAATAAATTTATTATGCATTCCATGTTTTCGGTAATATCATTCACGTAAATGAGAAATAATAAAGGTCCCAGAATAGACCCTTGGGGTACCCCAGCTGTTAAACTACATATGGTGGACTGACAACCATTTAGAACTACTTTCTGGTGTCTACCAGAGACATAGGATTTAAGCCAATTGAAAAGAGGTCCTACGATTCCTAGCTGTTTAATTTTGAAAAGTAGCCCATCAATCCAAACTTTATCAAATGCTTTAGAAACGTCCAAGAAAACTAAACATGTGTCTTTGCCCTCATTCAAATCTGTATATATTTGGTGTATTATTTTAAGTAATTGATTTATGGTTGAATCATTTTTCTTGAATCCAGAGTTATGTTCAATTAAAAGATTGTGTTCCATTAAGTACTCATAAAGTTCCTTATATACGATTTTTTCTAGTACTTTAGACATGTTACATAACAACGATATTGGGCGATAATTGCCGACCTCGGACTTATTTCCCTTTTTATAGACAGGACATACACTAGCCGTTTTCCACTCTTCGGGGAAATTTCCATTTTCTAACAGTTTGTTAAAAAGTGTTGTTAAGGGTTTTGCCAATGTGTGTGAACAGGTTTTAAGCACCCAGTTACCAATGCCGTCTGGACCTGTAGACTTATGCGGATTAAGCGTTGACAGTAACCTTTCAACTTCACTTTCTGTGGTTTGCACAAGTTCAATTCTTTTATCTGTTTTAAAGTTAAATGCGGGCAGCTGAGGAGGTGCTCCATCAATGTCGAGCGAGGATATCGATGCAAAATACGCATTAAACAGATTGGCCTTATTTTCGTCGTCGGAAACAATGTTATCATCATGTATTAACGGCGGTATGTTGCGATCTGATTTATCACCCAGAAGACGTTTGGATAATTTCCAAAATTCGCGAGAACTCAAATTGGGTTTGCTGAAATTAGTCACCATCTTGTTATCAAACCGTTTTTTGGCATTCCGCTTTGCCCGATTAGCTTCACGGCGCGCTAGATAGAAATAAAATTTGTCCTGCTCTGATAATGTTCGTTTGTATTTCTTAAAGCATCGATCCCTCTTTCGTAAAAGATATCTTACTTCATTGCACATCCATGGTTTGTCTTTAGTTCTTATGGTAACGGATTTATTCCTAATATTTTCTGTACAAACTGAGGTGATAAGTGATCTATTGTATTCAACTATTTCATTTACGTCATCATAGAGTATGTAAGGTACATCCCATGGTGCTTGAGCCATAGCTTCATTTAGTATGCTTTTGTCAGCGGATTTAAAGTCCCAAACAATACGTTTAAACGCTTTAGATCGATGCAGGTTTATATTAAGTGTACCAACTGAAAGTGTCTCTCACTCGCAATTGTGTTACATTGTGGGACTGAACTCTTTTGGTTAAAAGTTAAAAGTTAATAATTTGCATTATCACATACGGAAAAATGGCGAAAATGTCATGCTACATGCGTTGCTTTATTACATATTGTGCATAAACAAACTATCAAAACTCAGTGAATAAACTGCCGCGGAACACTATTTGTGCATAAACAAACTATCAAAACTCAGTGAATAAACTGCCGCAGAACACTATTTGTCATGTCTAAGTACATTCCTATATTCTCTGACATTGATAGTATATTGCATATGCGCTTTAAGATTTTTAAAAGGTTATGAATCTATGGCATTTCGCCACATAGCTCGGCAATCAATGCACTCGTAACCTGATGCTGTTTTGTATACCGTATAACATTCATAAATCCTGCAAGCCGTCACACAACGTGCGAACATCAATAATAAAATGTACGAACACAATAAAACAAGAATAAATTCATTGTGATACTTTCAAAAGGTGTTTGTTGTTTGGCACGAAAACATGCACAGGGCTGCTGCCTCTCCCTATTGCAGTCTACACGCGCCCAGGAGACAACAGCACCAATTGACTTTCGTTACCGGTTCTTGTCTTTTAAAGATCTCAAAAATACCGAAATGCCAAACTTGACGACCTCCAAGACTCATTGTCGAATATGGATGAACATAATCTTAGCATGTTTGTATTTTCACGTCATATCAGAACAAAATGTTGGTATGAAATAAACAGAAAGCCACAAAATATGCAAGTATTTATAACACTTCCACACCCGTTTACGGATAAACCTTCGCGAATTGTCATAAAACTTGCGTAAATTAATTCATTTGCTTCCACTGTTTAAGTCGATTAATGGTGAGCTGTGTCAAAAATGAAAAAAATATAACAAATCTTATAATTTAAAGTAAATCAAAATAAAATGTTTTCACCTTTTCGGACCCAGCCTGGGGAATTATATTAATTTTATATGATGTTGCAATCCTATACCGCTTAGTCCTATATCCAGTATTAATCAAAATACTCTATACATCCACGTATACTCTTCAGTTGCCGTTAAACAATCGCTAATAAAACCTTAAAACTTTATTGTTGACACAAAATCATTAAATACTAGTATTGACACAAAATCATTAAATATCCTGGCTTTTTAACAGTACTCTTTCGAGTTAAATTGATGGTATTTTTACAGAGGCTGCAAGTTGCCACTGCGTTTCATACCTACATACTTGTACATGGATTTTAGTGATGTAAATCCTATTCTGGCATCTACAACCGCTTGGACTTAAACTTGTTTTATCTTTCAGTCAACCGAAGTTGGTTGTGGATGAAAACATATATATTCAACTTGCATGCAGCGACGCATACATTAAATGAGCCACTGCATGAGAAAATCAACAATTTGTGGTTCCGACTAGAACCGACACAAATCAGACTGTGCAGTCACAGAAGCAGGCTAAAATTGAAATTTTGAATTTAAGAAGAAGAGGGAATGTACTATCTGTGTAGCGAAAACAAAGGCGATATTACTGCGAAGCTGGTCTGCGCCTTTGTTTTCGCATATGCAAATTGTTGTTTTTTTCTGATGCGGTGGCTAAAATGCATTACATAATTAGAAATGGTAAGATGTCTGCTGTGATCCATGAAAGAATAAAAAAAATAAAATAAAATAAAATAAATGGGTTAAATACGATTAGTGATTTTTTGGCACTTGACCACTTGGCATTAACTTTGGATTAGTATGTTTCGACGTTTTTAAAACAAAGTTTAGAATTCGTTCTTGATAGATTAATGACATATTGAATTGTCTTCAAGAATAACGTCCCATTCAACAACTTTTCAGTCATGTCGGGATGTAGCGGCCGCATCCTGGGTTTTAACCAGTAACCTGTGGAGTTGATGTGATGCACTCGCTAGGTTCCATTACGAAAACACGCCCATGCAGTAAACAGAGAATTTTTTTAGCTTTAAAAATTGAATATATTGTCTGAAAATTTTGGACATTTTTAATATTTTAACTCAAAACATACATTGTGGGTACACGTTAGAACCGCCTCGCCACAATGTATGTTTTGGATCAAAAATAAGAAAATTGGGTATACCCCCTCAAACCCCAGTTTTTCTATCTAAAAGTGGGGTTTAAGGGGGTATATATTGTACGGACATGTTTTCCTGATGGCTATTCTCAGCTGATTGTGTTATAGTAGCTGTGCAAGGTTACACTGCGTTCACTATTTCTTTTATGCTGCGTTTTCCTATATATTATATATTGCTGCGCTGCATTACTGTTTTTTGGAGCCGGAGTGGGTACGGGATTTCGCGTAATCAAGATAAATTGGGAAATCGTCTCTTTTTTTTTCTTTTTTTTTCCTTTCTTGAATAATTTTAACCCAAATTTGTAACCAGAAATAGTATTTCCTCTATAATGGGGCGTTCTCTCATCTGCTGAATGAGTGGGATTCACTAAGAGCTGTGTATAGCATATGATTGAGTCTTGTTTTGGGGCAAATTATCTATCAACCGTCTTTGTCATATGATAGTGTAACCACTCTTGAATATTTTGCTCTATTGTGTGATTTAATCAGCTGCTGTTTTGGCATACACTTACCAAATTGCGGATGTACTTTCGAGGAAGGTAGTATGACTGGCATTCTTGAACAGCTCAAATGGGAATCTCTCAAGAAAAGGAGGACGGATAATCGACTTGTATTACTATACAAAGGTCTGAAGGGTAAAGCCAGAATACCTACAGATGACCTTATCCCAAAGACTAGGCGTTGTAGAAATAGCCACTCCAAGGCATTTCAGCTTCCATCTGCTAGTATAGAGGCCTATAAATGTAGTTTCTTTCCCCAGACTATCAGGGACTGGAATGACCTCCCTGACTCTCTGTTTTCTACTGCTGAAATGTCAGATGATTGTGTGTCCAAGTTCGCTTCACTCGTGCGTTCAAGGGACTAATTTCCCCCCATCCGAACCCCCTGGTGAAATAATGTCATTTGGCGTGTCACCAGTAAACTATTCTGATTCTGATTCTGATGTAGTGATTTTTGGATAATTAATGGTCAGTTATTTTGGGATGTCCCTAAACAGCGGAAAATATCGTCCTTTGTTACTGGCCGACACCCTATTTTTCCGCTGCACTTGCATACGGCATGTGGCGTTCTCTCGTCAGCCGAATGAATTGGGTTATATGAGTT
This sequence comes from Rugalucina vietnamica, assembly GCA_964017185.1. NCBI lineage: Eukaryota > Metazoa > Mollusca > Bivalvia > Lucinida > Lucinidae > Rugalucina > Rugalucina vietnamica. The sequence continues at coordinate 57,527,966 of OZ024873.1, forward strand.
GCGAAGCGTATGTATGAGTCTTGTTTTGGGGCGAATTACAATGGGGGTCGATCTATGGGATCGATAATTACAGGTCTCTATCCTAAAATTCGATAATGACTATTGGTACAGTTAACGCCTGTCACATGAGCTAAGTCACATGACTTAAATATGCCGGATTGCAGGAAATGAAGTACTGAAACTTCAAAAAATGTTCATTGTAGAAGTTTTTGTGTTTGTCTGTATTTTTCATTCAGTATTTTCATGTGGTATTCTGACACACATTGAGATAAGTATGTAACAAGGCTTTTCATTGAGAAATTAAAAAAAAAAAAAAAAAAAAGCAAAATAGATTACTGGTGAAACGCAAAATTGACCACACAAAAGAGACTGAGGGGATTAGAAATGTTCCATTAGCAAATTAGGTTAGAGCACACATTTTTCGAATGTGGTAGTCCATGGTTTCATGCCCCGGCCTCGTCATACTATTTATAGGCATAAAAATGGTACCAATGGCTACCCTGCTTAGCTCTCAGCAATATAAGGCAAACACTGGCTTCTCTCCTCCTCCCAAAATTAAGTATTGCTAACATTGCCTGTCTAGTTAAAAGAATTTGAAAAATTCTGAAAAATAGCCAGAATAATAATAAAAAAGGATGATTATAATCAGTGTTTGTATTCACCGGAGGACCGTATAGAAGATTGACATTAGTGCGTACTACATTTTGCTCATTTGGACTCGGCCTACCCATCGTTACCATGACTGATTTTCTTCATACTTATGTATGTTTGATTATTTTTCAGGTCACAGAGCACAGGAGTATTTCAAAGATGAATCACTAGGTTCTTCTGTTGATTATGGGAAGGTATACATTAAAAATTTAGAAAACTCGCCCACTCATTATACATTTCTCTGACGTTAAGATTTTTTTCTAGAAAAAAAAAAAATCAATTTTGCAGCTATAAAAATCTATGAAAACTGCATGGGCATGTTTTCATAATGGATCAAGATGGATGACATTCGAGTATTGAGGTATAGATCAGATATTCAGAATCAGACATGCTGCTACAAAGAAGAGGTCTGACCCCACCTGTCTTATCAGAGCCTTTTGTTTAGCATTTTAAAATCAGTGTCTTGAAAAAAAGGTCAAGCACCATTTGCACATCTATTAAAAATCAGTGGTTTGGATCAGATCTGGATCCTTACTAGATGAACTTGTCTTTTTGTTAGTATATACCCACAATTGCCACAAATTACTCTGCCACTTGCAGAGCAGCTGGATTTGAGCTTTTAATTTTGTCTGAGAAACGATGTGCAGATCAGCTTTTGTGATTGGCTATTCATTTATTTATTTTTTTTTTCATTCAAAGATAAGACATAGTTAGTTATTTCCAGCTCTCTATTGAATCTATCAGTATGATGTTTATTGGTGTGGCTCAGACTAAGGCTTTCTTTTATGTTTAATCTCATCTGAGGTTTAATTGGATAGATTGCGAGTGTGCTCATTTTATCAGCTCCAACCCGTTTCTGTTGTAGTTAATACACAAGCACCTAGATGCCTTGGTAGCTGGTAGTCCTTACCCTGACTCCTTCTATGACTCAGTATGTGCTGGGGGTAAGTACATTACGAAAACATTCCCATGCAATATACAGGAAATTTTAAAGATGTGAAGATTTAAGTGTAAATTACATAGGGCTAAATAAGAAAATGATTTGCAACAGAATACAAGGATCGCCTTTGATATTTATGACTTGTTATGTAAAAGAATTACTGTAAGTAAATTTCCACTTTCTCAAGCATGTGACTTTAAAGATACATGTGGACTATGTAATACACAAAAATAAACAGATAAAGTGGGAGATAAAGATATACATGTATTTTAAAGGGTTCAAATCAAGCTTTAGAAATTCTAAGTAAAAGATAGGAATGCATTTAACAGGTAGTGTGCCAGTTGTAAAGTTGAGAATAAGAGATACTTTTTTTTTAATTTCATTACACTTAGACTTATTGACTAAGTTTGCCAGTACACATTTATACCATTCTCTATTTCCAGGCAAGTACCACTATGTATCAGAAGACACCCACTGGGCACCATTTGTGAAGGCCAGTGTTGAGTATATCAGGGCCAATTACCCACAACCATGGGATGAGGTATATCTGATCAGATCATTATGAAATTGCACTCATGCAATATAGATTGCTGTAAAAATTGAAAACTTTTCGTTGATTTTCTTTTTAAAAAATTGTATTTTTGCTCAAAACATTGATTTTGGGTACAGGTTAGAACTGCCTCAGTGATTACCCACAACCTATGTTTTGGACAAAAAATATGAAAATTGTATACTCCTATACACACCAGTTTTAATATGTGAAAGTGGGGGTATAATGTGTTATACATCTAACGGACATGTTCTCCAGATGTTATCCTTGTTCCGTTATTATGACTCATTAAGATAAGAGCTGCATCATAACAAATCCAGCCTTTCGTGAAGCAATATTGCATTGCAAGACAAAATTGGTTTTGAGTCAACAAGGTAGATACATGTAGCAATTAACATAAGCTCCATGGATCTTTTGAGCTATGTTTATATTTTTGCTACATACATTTTTCTGACATGGCTTATGAATTCCAAGCCATGTCTAATGAAAGTTACACCCTTTGGGCCATTTGCCTTTATTAGGTCAGGCTGAACATTTGTCACCAACATGACAGGCATGTAGCACCTGGGTATCAACCTCAACTTCCTGATTGCTAAGCAAATATGCTATCCATTAGACTACCATTGCCTTTTGTACGCTGAAATTTAATGTCATAAGGCAAATCATGTGTTTCCATAAAGCAAAATTGATTATTATAAAAAGTACATTTATATATGAGCGGCTAGGCCAGAAAACTGTCTTTAGGGTATCCAACCAGGTCATACACAAATCAGTCTGTGCAGTTACAGAAAAGGGATATGAGCTTGAAATTAAGAGTTTGAGAAGGAGAAAGATTGTGCTATCTGTGTAGCGAAAACAGAGGTGCTGATCAGCTGTGAAGTTATGTCATAAGGCAAATCATGTGTTTCCAAGAAGCAAAATTGATTATTTTAAAAAGTACATTTATATATGAGCGGCTAGGCCAGAAAACTGTCTTTAGGGTATCCAACCAGGTCATACACAAATCAGTCTGTGCAGTTACAGAAAAGGGATATGAGCTTGAAATTAGGAGTTTGAGAAGGAGAAAGATTGTGCTATCTGTGTAGCGAAAACAGAGGTGCTGATCAGCTGTGAAGTTACTGCATCTGCATCTTAAGTTTGCTTTCTGCATGGGCAAAACTTTGCTGAGTTATTATTAAATTTGTGTAGTACATGTACATGTATATATCATCTTATTGTTCTAAAACTTGGTACATAAATATTTCAGGCCACAGAAAAGTTGGTTGTGTTTTTGTTTGGTGTTGTGTCCCATCAGGTGGCTGATATATTGTGGCACAGTCTCGGCATTGATCAGGGTTTCCTAGTTACTATGGGAAAGGTAAGGTCAAGGAATGATTTAGCCGTGATAAGAGGAAACAGTTCTCCGGGTTTCCGACCAAGTTCAACACAAATTGGCCTGTAAAGTCATACTAAGAAGAAGGCTAGAAGCTTGAAATTTTGTAAATAGGTAGCAGAGATTTTGTACTTTCTGTGTGGCGAAAACAAAGGTGCTGATTATCTGTTTAGCAAGCACCTTCAATTTTGCATGTGCAAAAGACTGGTTTTCTCATGGCATGGCTCAAGTACAAAGATTCACTCCTTTAAAATGTTTTTGATTTATTTATGTGTTTAAAGGTATATTTTCACTATGATGAATTTTAATTCCATTGCTTGTCTCTAAATAAAATATTCCCATTGCTGACATATGTGATAGTCCTACAATGCCGTATATCACTCATTAGGAAAACTTGCCCATGCAATATACAGAGATTTTTTTCAGAAGCGAAATTGAAAATTTCATTTGAAAAAGTTTGATTTTTTTAATATTTTCGTTCAAAACATGAATTGTGGGTACATGTTAGAACTGCCTTGCCGAGGTGGTTCTAACGAGTACCCACAATGTATGTTTTGCATCAAGAGTAAGAAAATTGGGTATATCCCTGCAAACCCCAGTTTTTTTTGTATATATAAAAATGATGTTTATGGGGGTACACATTTCACAGACATGTTTTCCTGATGTTTGAAAATATGAAAAGGTGATGCAAATGAATAAAATATATTCTTTTACCTGTTGTGCTTAAGAAGAAAAAAGGGGAGAAAACAACTCTTTTATGCTGTTCACCGAAGTTCTTAGTAGAATAGTATGAAAAAAAAAATAATTGAAACATTTTCTTTAAGAGTAGGTCATTGATATGCCATATGAGAGTGTGACATAAACATGTAATTGATAATGTTTCTTTCAGATAAATTTCCATGGTAGTTTTGGTGCTGCTCACAGTGTAGGAGACTTTGGTAGGTCTGCCCAATTAACATCATTTTAATCTACAAGAGCCACAAAGTGATAAAATCAGTCTTTAGGTGTTCCAATCAGGTCTGACAGGAGAGACCCAAACCTGCCTGTACGGTAACAGGAGAAGGCTAGAAGCTACTGCACCTCTGATCTGCACCTTTGTTTTCGCCTTCTGTCTAGACATCATCCTCCACAAACTGCATTTTTCAAAATCTCACTTTTCTGAAAGTCCTCAAGAAAAATATGAGCATGTCACTCTTTTGCATTCCAAAAGTCTTAAAAAGTGCTACAAAAATTTAGAAAATCGATTAACAAATAAAAATTTTATGCAAGAAAATATTTTTGAATATGGTTTTTTCCATTGTAAAATTGCCAGCAAGGGTAGTAAATATTTTCCAGGAAAAAATCTAAATTGATTATTTTTCATCCAAAATGCACCAAACCAAAACAAAATTGTATTGTATGCATAGCTGAGCGCCAAACTCTTAAAATTATTCCACAGCTTTGCTTGATTTTCAGTTTTAAGGTGTTTGAATTACCTCCCTTGCACATGCAAAATGCCTAGTCAAAATGATTTTTGGGCATAATTATTTTACTAGTGAACCGATTTTCAAACTTTTTGTGGCACTTTTTAGGACTCATGAGTTGCACAAAGATGGCATGGTCATATTTTTCTTGTGGTGTTTCAGAAAAGTGAGATTTTGAAAAATGTAGTTTCTGGAAGATGGTGTTCAGACAGTAGGCCAAAATAAGGTTTTATCATGATGTTGCTGACATTATACGAGCCGCCTCGTGGGAAAACCAACAATGTGGTTTTTGAACAGGTCCGATACAAACCAGGCTGTACAGTCACAGAAGCCAGCTAGAAGCTTGAAATTTCAGATTTGAGAAGAAGAGAGATTGTACTATCCATGTAGCAAAAACAAAGGCGCTGATCAGCTTCACAGTTACTGCGAAGTTGATCTGCTCCTTTGGTTTCACCTATGCAAATTGTTGTTTTTCCCATGAGGCTGCTCATACCATGTTACACTTAGCATTGTCAATAGTAACTTTCGGATGGGTATGAATAAATATCTTGTTGGAAAGGTAAAGTTATGTAATTTCCAGTTTACTGGAATTGCTGAGCATTTGGTTCTGTCTGACAATTTTAAATTGTGATTTATCCCATATTAGCATGATGTACCCAGGCCTCACCAATTGACTTAATCTTGGTATGCATTGTATGCTTTTGTCAAAAATAGAAATTTGGATGTTTATTGTTATGCAGTTTCATGATGACTTTGCATTTAGAACACACTTATGTTGACTAAGAGTATCACCTAATCATTTTATGGTACATTGCTATTAAAATTCAGGCTGACCTTGACCTATTTCATTTTCACTCTTCAGGAGGAGATATTTTAACTGCCTACGGGTTTCCCTTGAACTACCTCAACCTTACTGAAGGATGGTAAGTTCATTTTTATCAAAATTTAGAATTAAGCCATGCCATGAGAGAACTGGTCTTTAGGGCTTTAAACCAGTTGGCACAAATCATCCTGTACAATCACAGAAGAAGGCCAGAAGATTGAATTTTCTGATTAAAGAAGAATAGGGTTTTTACTGTCTTTGAAGTGAAAACAAAGGTGTTAAACAGCCGTGCAGTTAATGCAAGCTGTGCAGTTAATGCACCAGTCATTTGTAACCATGGCCCCCACCTACGGGGAAGGGTAGGGGATAGCCAGGCTAAAGTGTGGGGCAGTTACTTTTTTATTGAGAGGGGCAGGGCAAAGAGCATAGTTTTGACCTCCAGTTTGTCTTCTAGGGGTGGGGTCTATAGCAGGGCATTGATAACTGAAAAGTCATAATGCCTGCCCTTGCCCGTATTTCGGGGAGCTGTGGTTTCAACCCAGCAGACACATGACGTCATAATGACGTCAGATCGACGTCGATCTGACGTCATTATGACGTCATGTGCCCGCTGGGAAATGACTGATGCATAATATGCTTCTTTGTTTTTGCATATGTAAAAAGCTGGCTTCTCATTTGTTAAAAAAAGTTTACTGTAAGTTCATAAATGTACATGTACATCAGAACATTAGTTTTGTTAGTGTTCACGATTTGTTGCCTGGCAAAGTCTAGTCACTCTAGTGTTTTAGCAATAAAGACTTATATAGCTATAGTGCTTTACAACTTAGTGTTCTTTATGTTTCTAGAATTCCTGTATTTATGAACATATTTGTGTGTTTTGTTTTATATGAATATATTATACAGGTATATACCAATAGAAGATCTCTACAAAATTTATACTCAGTATTACAATGGTACGAGTGCCATACCAGAGGATATTTTAACTTTATGTGCTGGAGAGAATCTTGTGGAAAGGTAGTGATATAGGAATTAGTGCCATCATCAGAAAGCCTGTTTTAGGATGGTTTTAAACAGATCAGATACAAATGGGGCTGTACTATTCCAGAAATAGAATAGAGGCTTGAAACTTTGGATTAATAGAAGTTATGGATATTGTACCAGCTGTGTAGCGAAAGTAAACCTGCTGGCTATGTAATTGAGCTATGCCTTTGTGTTTGCTCATGCAAAAGCAGGGGTTTCCATAATACAGTGTATTTGATATAAATTACAGAAATCTGTTTGTGAACAATTATTATTATATTGTTTATTTAAGGTATGTACCCATTGGTGATTTAGAAAAAATATACCAGGAGTATTACAATGGCACCTCACCTGTGTCTGAAGCCACTATTTTAGAATGTGGGTCATTCATGATTGTTGGAAGGTGGTATTTTGATAATGACCTTGACCTCTTGCCACTTTGACCTATGTGACCTTGTGTCCCTTCACTTGTTCCCCTTGATGTTGATTTCATTTACCAGGTCCTGAGTTTATAAAACTTTTTTCATGCTCAACTCAGCTGATACTAAAATTTATCCTGCTAATAAATGTTAAAATGGCATTTTAACATTTATAAGCATGATAAATTGCTGACTTTGGAGGTCTAAACCTTCAATTTTAGTAAGTTTAGGCTATTCTTGTACTTATGAGCAGTTTAAATTTTAGGCTTATACTGCTCTCCCATATACCGAATTTCCCTTGCGAATGCCCTTCCGAATGCAATTTTGAGCATATTCGCATTAATCGCTAGAAATTCGGAAGCATTCGGTAGCATTTGTAAGCATTCGGTGAAAATTTCGAGTCGTTGCGAAAATTAGGAACATGCTCCTAAAATTCGCAAGGAAATCTTATTCTTAACATATTCGTAAAGAATTCGTAAACAATTCGGATTGATTGCAAAGCATTTGTAACACTCGCAAGCCAATTGCAAGGATTCGGTAGCATTAAATTCTATTGAGTTTTGATGTCCGTAAAGAATCGCTAGTGAATCGCAACATTTTCACATTCAAGACTCAGTTTTTAGCATAATTTATTAATTCTGGTCCTATCCTTCAAGTAAATGCCATTATTTATGGTGTTTAGCCTTAAGCTATCCATCAATGTATGACAGACAAACTAAAGTCCCGTGAAACTTTTGTTTGCCCAGTAAAATTGTCTTTTTTATTTTGTAAATCGCAATTTGAGAGAAACAACAAAGTGGTGTGTGTTTCAAGAGAAGACTTGGATCAATAATGGCATATTTTTGCATGCCCCTTGGCATTGTGGGTGATTTCATTTTACATTGATATTATTGGCAACAATGTTTGCGAATGAGTAAAAAATGAAAAGAATTCGGCAAGCATTCGCAACACATTCGCTTCATTTGTAAGGTGTTTGCAACACGTTCGTATTATTTGTAACGGCATTTGTAAGCGTTCGGAACATCCGTAAGGCATTTTTAAGAATTCGGTAGTGTGGATGGCAATCAGTTGCAACATTCTTAAGACATTTGTAAGTATCCTCAAGCATTCTTTACGCTTTCGCAAAGACATCGTTTTGTACAAGCCCCGCCCCGTCCATTCGCATCATATTCGGTAATTTCAGCGCGAATTTCAAATTTTAGCATTCGCAAGGGATATTCGGTATATGGGAGAGCAGCTGAGCTGAGCACGAAAAATGTTTTATAACCTTGGGACCGGATTCCCTTTGCACTTTACTCTTTTTTCCCAAGGATGTGAAATTTTTTAATGTTCATCTAGTCACAGAGATAAATGAGCAACCTTTTTAGTTTTGATATTATAACTTAATTACTGTCTATACACCATCTTATAGAAATTGACTTTTTCAAGATCTTGCTTTTCTGAAACACCTCAAGGAAAATATGACCATGTCACCATTTTGCATTTCAAAAGTCTTAAAAACTGCCACAGAAGTTTAGAAAATTGGTCAACAAATAAAAATCTTATGCCAGAAAATTATTTTGAATTGGGCTTTTTGCATTGTAAAAATGTTAGGATGGGAAGGAACAATTTTCCGGGAAAAAATTTCTTTTGACTATTTTTCATTTAACATAAACAGATTGTATATGATACATAGCTGAGCACCAAACTCTTAAAATTATTCCACAGATGTGCTTGATTTTCAGTTTTAAGGTGTTTGGATTACCTCTCTTGCACATGCAAAAGGCTATTCAATATAATGTTGGGCATAATTTTTTTTATTAGTGATCTGATTTTGAAAAATTTTGCTGCACTTTTTAAGACTTTTTGGTTGCAAATGGACGACTTGGTCATATTTTTAGCTCACCTGAGCCGAAGGCTCACAGGTGAGCTTATAGGATAGGCAGGCATCCGTCGTCCGTCGTCGTCCGTCGTCCGTCGTCCGTCCACAATTTCAAAGAAGAATATTTCTGAAGCTAGTAGGCCGATCTGGATCAAATTTAATGTGAACCATAATTGGGTTGGGGGATTGATGGCATTAGGTTTTGGAGCAGATTGTATAAAAATTGTGGTTTCCATGGCAACAGATAGGTCCCATAGACTTACAATGGGAAAAACTAAAAAAATCTTCTTCTCTGAAACCACTAGGCCCACAGCTTTGATATTTGGTATGTAGCAATGGCTAATGGTCCTCTACATAAATTGTGCCATTCATGCCCCTGGGGTCAAATTTGGCCACGCCCCGGGGGGTCGATAAGTCTCCATAGACTTACTATGGGAAAAAAATTAAAAAATCTTCTTCTCTGAAACCACAGGGCCCACAGCTTTGATATTTTGTATGTGGCAATGGCTAATGGTCCTCTACATAAATTGTGCCAGCCATGCCCCTGGGGTCAAATTTGGGCACGCCCCGGGGGTAGATAGTCTCCATAGACTTACAATTGGAAAAACTAAAAAAATCTTCTTCTCTGAAACCACTAGGCCCACAGCTTTAATATTTGGTATGTAGCAATGGCTAATGGTCCTCTACATAAATTGTGCCATTCATGCCCCTGGGGTCAAATTTGGCCACGCCCCGGGGGTTGATAGTCTCCATAGACTTACTATGGGAAAAAAATTAAAAAATCTTCTTCTCTGAAACCACAGGGCCCACAGCTTTGATATTTTGTAGGTGGCAGTGGCTAATGGTCCTCTACATAAATTGTGCCAATCATGCCCCTGGGGTCAAATTTGGCCACGCCCCGGGGGTCGATAGTCTCCATAGACCTACAATAGGAAAAAAACTAAAAAAAAATCTTCTTCTCTGAAACCACTAGGCCAACAGCTTTGATATTTGGTATGTAGCAATGGCTAATGGTCCTCTAGATAAATTGTGCCATTCATGCCCCTGGGGTCAAATTTGGCCACGCCCCGAAGGTTGATAGTCTCCATAGACTTACTATTGGAAAAAAATTCAAAAATCTTCTTCTCTGAAACTACAGGGCCCACAGCTTTGATATTTTGTATGTGGCAATGACTAATGGTCCTCTACATAAATTGTGCCAATCATGTCCCCGAGGTCAAATTTGGCGACACCCCGGGGGTCGATAGTCTCCATAGACCTACAATAGGAAAAACTAAAAAAAATCTTCTTCTCTGAAACCACTAGGCCCACAGCTTTGATATTTGGTATGTAGCAATGGCTAATGGTCCTCTACATAAATTGTGCCATTCATGCCCCTGGGGTCAAATTTGGCCACGCCCCGGGGGTTGATAGTCTCCATAGACTTACTATGGGAAAAAAATAAAAAAAAATCTTCTTCTCTGAAACCACTAGGCCCACAGCTTTGATATTTGGTATGTAGCAATGGTTAATGGTCCTCTACATAAATTGTGCCATTCATGCCCCTGGGGTCAAATTTGGCCAGGCCCCGGAGGTTGATAGTCTCAATAGACTTGCTATTGGAAAAAAATTCAAAAATCTTCTTCTCTGAAACCACAGGGCACACAGCTTTGATATTTTGTATGTGGCAATGGCTAATGGTCCTCTACATAAATTGTGCCAGCCATGCCCCTGGGGTCAAATTTCGCCACGCCCCGGGGGTAGATAGTCTCCATAGACTTACAATGGGAAAAACTAACAAAAATCTTCTTCTCTGAAACCAAAAGGCCCAGAGCTTCTTTATTTTGTATGTAGCAATGTTTGGTAGTCCCCATTATAAATTGTGCCAGTCATGCCCCTGGGTCAAATTTGGCCATGCCCCGGGGGTCAATAGTGTCCATGCATAGACTTTCATTGGTCGATTCTCAATTAATTTAAATCTCATGAGCTTACAATGTGATAATCTCTCAGGTGAGCTACAGGACCAATGGTCCTCTAGTTCTTGTGGTGTTTCAGAAAAGTGAGATTTTGAAAAAATGCAGTTTCTGAAAGATGGTGTACAGACAGTAGTGTGATGAATTACATGCTGAATGGACATGAGCATCAAATACTGATAAAAGTTTCATAATCTTTGGCCCATTTCACCATTTCCCTCAAGTACAAACAATTCTAATGTGCTTTGACTAATGTGTGCCTTTGTATGTACCATACATCCCCACATTGATGACGCATTTCTAGTCATATGTTATGTATTGAAAACTTATCTGTCTGTGTCCTACATCTTTTGTTTAGCAGCTATTAAAGGTCTTTATAAAAGTATTTGGCAAAATTATCAGTTTTAGACATTTTAATTCATGGCTTATCTTAATTATTAGCATCACTAAACAATATTAAATTTTTGGTTGCATATTTTAGTACTGATTGACTCTAAAATGTAATAAAGAATGTTTGTTACCTATGTTGTAAATTTTTTTCTTTAATACATGTATTTCTCTTGGTAAATACAAGATACATGTACATTATCATGATTATTTTCCATCTAAGTAGCCCTAAGACAAAGATAAATTTGAATTTTGCATGAACAACTTAATATACATGTATGAAACACATTTCTTATATTAAATCTGTTAGGTGATTTGTTGCATCTCTGGATAAACATGTCATATGTGTTATTATCAGTCTCAATATCTCTGGATAAACTTGTCATATGTGTTATTATCAGTCTTAATAAGTCTGGATAAACATGTCATGTGTTATTATCAGTCTCAAATCTCTGGATAAACTTGTCATATGTGTTATTATCAGTCTAAAATCTCTGGATAAACTTGTCATATGTGTTATTATCAGTCTAAAATCTCTGGATAAACTTGTCATATGTGTTATTATCAGTCACAATATCTCTGGATAAAGTATACATGTAGCTATGGACTTTCTCTTCGCCATTGCTTTACAAAGCATTTTAGCCAGTGAATGAGAAAACAAACAATTTGGGTTTCAGACCAGGTCTGTCACAAACCGACCTGTACAGCCACAGAAGCAGGCTAGATTCTTGAAATTTTGGATTAAGTAGAAGAGGGATTCTACTATACGTGTAGCAAAAACAAAGGCGCTGATCAGCTTCGTGGTTACTACGAAGCTGGTCTGCGTCTTTGTTTTGGCATATGCAATTTGTTGGTTATCTGATGCAGCGGCTCATTTATAACATGATATTTGTAAAATTCATAACAATAATGTAGAGCAGTATACATGTACCATTTTAAAAAGTTCTTTTATATGCATTACCCAATAGTACACTTCAGTCTCATTTTAGACTAAATTTACTGGTATTTTTTTGATACTTAAATGTTCATTTTCTTGTTTATGCCAAAGATTCTGTTTATAGTTTAATTTCCATTTAATTTGATATAAAAGTCTTTTGTATTTGAATGAAGCTTCTTCAAGGGGCTGCATTGTAATCAGAATTTTTCATCCAAATACAGACTTTCTTATTCTTTTGCTCGATTAAGCTGCGCCATTAGAAAACCAACATTGTGGTTTCCGAACAGATTCGACACAAACCGAGCTGTACAAGCACAGAAGCAGGCTAGAGGCAGGAATTTTAGGATTTAGAAAGTAGAGGAACTGTACTGTCCTTGTACCGAAAACAAAGGTGCTGATCAGCTTCGCAGTAACTGCGAAGCTGATCAGCGCCTTTGTTTTCACATATGCAAAATGTTGTTTTTCTCATGACGCGGCTCAATTTCTGTTACAGACTGGCTGAGATTATTGGTGCAGCAAAGGTAAGAAAATAACATTGACTCGTCTGTATAAAACACTGCAATTATAGCAGTAAGTAAAAATTAAATAATAATATAACAATAAAATTGTCAAACATTTATTTACAATTTTTAGCTCTGACACCTGAGATAAAGGTTTTTGGGAAGCTTATAATGGGAAATATATGAAAAAATCCATGAAACCACAAGACCCAAAGCTTTTATAAATATGCAGCACTGTTATATGGAGCTCTACATAAATCCTGCCAATCATGCCCCTTGGTCAACAGTGGTCCAACCCCGGATATTAGCTCTCATTAACTTACAATGAGAAAGACATAAAAACAATGCAAAAGCTCAGAACTTTTGTATTTTGTGTGCAGCAATGTATAGTAATCCTCTTTATAAACCTTGCCAACCATGCTCCTGGGGTCCAAACAGGCCACATTCTGGGGGTTTCATTATCTGCCATAGGCAAATCTACTATTTGCTTCAAGGTGCATTTTGACTGTTTCTTTGATTGTAAAATAGGTAATGATTATTATACCCCATTTGACTACCCTGTGGAAAGGTGCAAAATTACGGTAACAGTAATTCTCTTTGGCTCCGTTTTGTCAAATCGAAACGGTCACTGACGAGGCTTAAGTAGCCAAAATTGTGGTATAGCCCACCCCCTTTCTCATTAATAAGTTCACTGCTCTTAAAGGATCTAAGTTTTAATTTTTATTATAAAACTTTTTTTTTATTTGCAGCTGTTCCCTGAGACAGCAAACAAGAGCCCATTCCTGGTGGATCAGTTTGAGAAATACTTTATTGGTGGAGTGGACGATATGGCCGGCTGGACTAACAGAATATGGCAACAAACTATTACAATGCTGGAGAGGGGCACTGAGTAAGTCTTGTTAACTAACCGGCTGAAAAATTCATAGATTTGAAAAATGGATATTTAACTGTTAAGACACTACAATGCATTACCAAACATGCCCATGTGATATATAGATTTTTCTTAAGTTGTAAAACTTGATTTTTTTTTTTGTATTTTTCATATTTTTGCTGAAAACATAGATTGTGTGTACTCGTTAGAACCACCTCACCAAGGCGGTTCTAACGAGTACTCACATTCTTCTATGTTTTGGAACAAATATAAGAAAAATAGGTATACCCCTGCATACCCCAATTTTACTATATAAAAGTGGAGTTTAAGGGAGTATTAAATACACAGACATGTTATCCTGATGTATAGGAATGTGTTCACAATATCACAGGCTGGACCAACAGAATCTGGCAACAAACTATTACAATGATGGAGAGAGGCACTCATTGAATTAAGCTGCTATGTTTATTTGAACAGCTTATAGGTGAAATGCCAAATTGTCAATACCACACCAAGATGATGGTACTTGTCTGGAGGAGATTTGTCTGTAGCTCTGCCAAGAGAAGTTAACACAGAGAATGCACACAATCACCTGACATTTTAGCAGATGAAATAAAATAAATGTAAAAATATTTGAAAACTGGATAACATTACTATGAACACACTAAAATATGAGCCTTCGCATGAGAAAACCAACAATTTGCAAGACATGCAAAAACAAAGACGATTCCTCTTCTACTTATATCCAAAGTTTCAAGCTTCTAGCTTCATTTTGTGATTAATCAGCCTGGTTTGTGTCGGACCTGGTCGGAAACCCAAATTGTTGGGTTTCTCATGCACAGGCTCATATGTAATCAGTTCCTGATAAGGGAGGTTGTTTCAGCAGAATCTGGTAGCAAACTTATGATGTGATAGAGAGGCGCAATGTAATTTTCCATTTGAGATGTGAAAAATTTATAAAAAGTAAATAATTTTACACAATTTTCAGTGTCTGTCAGATTCCAAAAAGCACCCTGTTCTTAGACTGTCAGGGCACACCTCCTAACCAGTCGCCTGGCAACAGGTATCCAGATAAAAATGGCTACTACTACCAGCGCCCCCTACCAGAAGGTTTTACAGCAGATGACATCATCGTTGAACCATATTTGAGAGGGGTCAGGGTTAGACCCAGTCAGAGAATACTTGTAAGTTCAAGACAAGGCCATGTAACATATTGCAGCTTTTGTTGAGTTTAACTTTGTGTGTGCCTTAAAGTGAATAACATAATCTCTCATTGTTATTGTTGTGTTGGCTTCCAAAGTCAATATGAGACGTCTCGGGAGAAAACCAACAACATGGTTTCCAAACAGGTCCGACAATAGTCAGGCTGTGCAGTTACAGAAGCAGGCTAGACGTTTGAAATTTCGGATTTAGGAAGAAGAGGAAGTGTACTATCTGTGTAGCGAAAACAAAGGTGATGATCAGCTTCCCGGTTACTGTGAAGCTGATCTGCATCTTTGTTTTCGCACATGCTGATTGTTGGTTTTCTGATAAGGTGGCTCATATAAACACTAACTGTAAAGACAACTTAGAGGTACAATTGTTTTATTATAAAGTTGATATGACTGATTTATGTATGCAAACTAAGTTTTGGTATAATACTGTTATTTTTTTCAGGATAAGTTACTGAATAAGCAAGAGCAAGCAAAAGAAGCCAGGACATACAGAAAGAAGAAGCTGTTAAACAATCAAGGCGCAACAAGAGTCCCTGATCATGTGCTGTATGTGAAGAATGCTTATGCAAGGCTGGGAGAGTAGGTTGATTTTTTGAAGTCGTGTTTTTGTAATATCACAAACAGTCACTAGTACTGTGCGTTAAAAGAAAATACACAAATACACACTTGTAGTTTTAAGATACCTCAGAGGGATGGTCTTCCCCGACCCTCTGGGTATCAATGACGGGGAGAATAAATGGGTTGCCCTCAGGTAACTGAAAAAAAGAAAAGATATTAAGTGTGTGTTACCTGAGAAAACCAATCTTTGGGGTTTCCGACCAGGTCTGACACAAACCGGCCTGTACAGTCACCGAAAAAGGCTAGAAGCTTGAAATTTTCGGATTTAAGAAGAAGAGAAAAATTGTACTATCCGAGTAGCGAAAACAAAGGCTCTTATCAGCAGTGCAGTTACTGCACCGCTGATCTGCATCTGTTTTCGCATAGGCAAAAGTCCGGTTTTCTCATGACATGGCTCATAAAGTATATCTAGTTCCAAGTAATCTTGCCATTTGGTTTCGGACAAGGGCATTGGGTAGCAGAAAAAATAAATAGGCATTTCAAATTATGAATATTTACATTAGAGAACATGCAAATTTGACTTTTTATGCATTATACAAACAAATACTCATGTCAGTGCTCGTGTTCAACTGGAAATTCATTTTTAACTAACCAAAAGCCATTTTTTTCACATTAAATTTAATCATTTCTTTATTTTTTTCCAGATCCTATGCCACTGGGGATTTAAACTTTGATGGTAAACCAGACCTAGTGGTCACTGCCCCAGGGTATGGGTCCCCAGGCAGTCCACAGGAGGGCAGAATCTATATTGTATATGGTAGGTACATGTAATTTTCTCTCTAGATCTTATGCTACTGATAATTTGAACTTTGATGGTAAACCAGACCTAGTGGTCACTGCCCAGTGGTACGGTTCCAGGCAGCCCGCAGGAGGGCAGAATCTATATTGTATATGGTAGGTACATGTAATTTTCTCTCTAGATCTTATGCTACTGATAATTTGAACTTTGATGGTAAACCAGACCTAGTGGTCACTGCCCAGTGGTACGGTTCCAGGCAGCCCGCAGGAGGGCAGAATCTATATTGTATATGGTAGGTACATGTAATTTTCTCTCTAGATCTTATGCTACTGATAATTTGAACTTTGATGGTAAACCAGACCTGGTTGTCACTGCCCCAGGGTACGGGTCTCCAGGCAGCCCGCAGGAGGGCAGAATCTATATTGTATATGGTAGGTACATGTAATTTTCTCTCTAGATCTTATGCTACTGATAATTTGAACTTTGATGGTAAACCAGACCTGGTTGTCACTGCCCCAGGGTACGGGTCTCCAGGCAGCCTGCAGGAGGGCAGAATCTATATCGTATATGGTAGGTACATGTAATTTTCTCTCTAGATCTTATGCTACTGATAATTTGAACTTTGATGGTAAACCAGACCTGGTTGTCACTGCCCCAGGGTACGGGTCTCCAGGCAGCCCGCAGGAGGGCAGAATCTATATTGTATATGGTAGGTACATGTAATTTTCTCTCTAGATCTTATGCTACTGATAATTTGAACTTTGATGGTAAACCAGACCTGGTTGTCACTGCCCCAGGGTACGGGTCTCCAGGCAGCCCGCAGGAGGGCAGAATCTATATTGTATATGGTAGGTACATGTAATTTTCTCTCTAGATCTTATGCTACTGATAATTTGAACTTTGATGGTAAACCAGACCTGGTTGTCACTGCCCCAGGGTACGGGTCTCCAGGCAGCCCGCAGGAGGGCAGAATCTATATCGTATATGGTAGGTACATGTAATTTTCTCTCTAGATCTTATGCTACTGATAATTTGAACTTTGATGGTAAACCAGACCTGGTTGTCACTGCCCCAGGGTACGGGTCTCCAGGCAGCCCGCAGGAGGGCAGAATCTATATTGTATATGGTAGGTACATGTAATTTTCTCTCTAGATCTTATGCTACTGATAATTTGAACTTTGATGGTAAACCAGACCTGGTGGTCACTGCCCCAGGGTACGGGTCCCCAGGCAGTCCACAGGAGGGCAGAATCTATATCGTATATGGTAGGTAATCTCCCAGTCGAGAGATTGTGAAAATGAAAGTTTGCAGAGGAAATATTCAAGTTGTCCCTCTCATAGCTAAGGTCATGAATTAAAGTCTGATCTGAAAGACTGGAGAAGCCTAGAATTGAATTCACAACACTTGATTTAAAACATGAGTAGCTTAACTCCTATATCAAGAAGGCTTCTGAAAGTTTGTGCTTGTTTGTTTTTTTCATGTATGACAGATGCTCTAAAATGTTCAAAACTTTGTTCATACAATATAGTCTAGACAATACACAGTTGAGTTAACACCAACTTAATTGGTTGTTGAGTCGTCAAGGCGCAGGTTATTGACACTCGATAACCAAAATAGACTAGTCGATTTACCCAAAATTCTGATTCTAGCTTACAAAGTGAATTAACTAACCAAGGATTTCTATAATGTCTTTTACACACAGGTGGTGACAATGGTATAACCACAGAGAAAAGTGTAGATCTCGACACATTGCTACCTAACCAAGTACAGATTGTGAAAGGCTGGGGAACGGTAGGTTTCTAGATCACTTTGATGTGTTGTCTTTAATCATTGATTATGCTCTGTAAATCAGACTTTTGAATTTAAATGTATCATCAATTTATGAACTTAAAATGCCAAATGCCTCATTTATATATATAAAAAGCCTTGGTCTGGCAAGGCAGCAATGCCACTTGCATCCTTTGGTCTGGCCTTTCATATGTGGACACTTGTTGTTGAAAGTATTTTCATAAAAATTGTTATCTTTTGCTGATTCAAGAATCAGTAAATCTATGTAGACTTATATTTGAGCTGCCGCATGGGAAAACCAACAATCTGCATAGGCAAAAACAAAGACACAGATCAGCTTCGCGGTAACCACAAAGCTGATATGTGTCTTTGTTTTTGCTACATGGATAGTACAATCCCTCTTTTTCTTAAATCCAAAATTTCAAGAATCTAGCCTGCTTCTGTGATTGAACAGGTCAGTTTGTGTCAGACCTGGTCGGATCCCAAATTGTTGGTTTTCTCATGCACAGGCTCATTTAGTACTGGTAAACTGCCTCAGAGAGGCTGGCCCAAAAATCAGAGCTGTAGTGATAGTTATCTATCCTGACTCGACATCAGCTGTTCAGCATGTATGTAAAAACAACAAATTAATCAATTGAAGAATTAATGACATTTTAGGTTTTTAGTTTATAATGCATAATGTTAAAGACCTCAAATTTTCTGGATTCCAGGCCCAGGCTAGACTAGGTCAGTCAGTTGCTGTAGTTGACGTCAACCTTGATGGTTACGATGACCTTGTTGTTGGTGGTCCATCTTTTGTAATGTCATTCAGCGGTACTGCAGCTCCACTAGACTATCAGGTAGACTGAAACATTGGGAATAATTACAAAAAAATTGCTTGAAAGATTTTTGCATGCATGTGTTCTGTATGTGAAATTATGGTTTAAAATCCATGTCCTACTTAAACTGGGCAAACTCGTCAGAAAAATTCCAAAAGAAAAGACATAAGTCAACCTTCTTACATATAATGCAATTAGATTGTTTTCTGTTGTTTATGTTTGGAAATGTTTGAGATTACTGCTTTAAAATGAAATTCCTTGGGCGAAGTATGAAATTGTTTTTATGGGAGTAGGATTGCTCCAAAGAAGCATAACAAATACGTTTGACATTAGTTAAAAAAAAAATTCTGTTTTAATGTTCAACCATATGTGCCTTTGGAAGAGAAAACCAACAATCTGCTTATGCAAGAACAGTGCCTTTGTTTTCACTACACAGTATACAATTCGTCTTCTTCTTATACCCAAAATTTTAAGCTTCTCAACCTGCTTCTTTTACTGCACAGGCAGGTTTTTGTCGGACCTAGTAGGGAACCCAAATTGTTGGTTTTCTCGTGCATAGGCTCATATTATTTCTAGGGCTATGTGATGATCTACTTTGGTAACCCCAAGAAACATGAGGTGGCTGCAGGAGCAGCTAATATCACTATATTCTGTCAGAAGGTGAGAACCCTGGTCAGGTATGCCTAAGGCCTAAAAAATAACGTGTTAAAGGTTAATACATGAAATTTTAAAATAGGGTTGGTAAGTAGGAAAACTTTTTTTATTTTGATGAAATTTTTCACATGCAGGAGATAGGAAAACAAAATGGCTGCAAAGGAAAATCCTTTGGAAATCCTGGCAGTTTTAGGTCAGGGGTAAAAAATAAGACATGGTCAGACAACTTTTTTTAGGCCTAAATACTAAAAGTTTAGAAATGTTTGAGAACTAAAATTTTTTTTACCTATATTTGTGTTCATAGTGGACTTACTATCAGCTTATAGACTTTGCAAATTGAACTATCAGAAATAGAAAAGTCAAGGAAATTTCAGAACTTATAGCAGGGAGATGCCCAGTTAACTGATCAGATATAGATATTTTAGTGGATTCTTGAAATAAGAAGCAGATGGGAAATATGGCAAACAGTGAAATATCAAAAGGTTGTAGAAAAGGGTCTGTGCATTCAAGGACAGTTAAAGAAGCTGATTTTTTTTCATCTAGGCATATACACACCTCAACCACATAAGAAAACCTGTCTTTGATATTTCATATCAGGCCCCAAGGTTATAAGATATTTTTGTGCTCAACTCAGCTGAGCATAAAATTTCAAATGCTCATAATTATTACTGAAATAGCCCAAATAAATTGAAATTTCAGGTTTTGATCATCAAAGCCTGTAATTTATCCTGTTAATAAATGTTAAAATGCCATCAATGTTGGCATTTTAACATTTATGAGCAGGACAAATTTTTATCTCAGCTGAGTTGAGCATGAACTTTTTATTGAGGTTTAATGTCCCAGGCAACTGCTTGATTATGGATATTTTAAGTGCTTATATTCATTAATTTTGTGTCATTGAATAGTTGCTAAATGGGCTTTCCCATTCTGTTGCAGTATCGCTATTGTAACCTTGGATTCTCCATGGGGGCTGGCGATGTAAACAACGACGGCCACCCTGATCTTGTTTTTGGTTCCCCATTTGCCCCAGAGGGTGGGGAGCAGAGAGGCTTTGTGGCTGCACTCATCTCGAGTAAATCAAATTATGGTGAGTTAATCAAAGACTTGAACAAAGTTTCTTATGAACATAAGTTGGCACCAAGAGCAACTTATGGTGCTTTGAAAATGCCTAAGGATACTGTAGATCTGGAAATATTCGCGAGAACTAAATTTTTGCTAATATTCGCGAATTGGTTGCCTCGCGAATTCACAAAGTTCTCGCTAATAAAGAGTCACTATAAACTTTATAGACTACATGGACTCACTCTCGAATTCAAGAGCTTGCTAATAATTCGGAAATAGAAAATTTGCGAAATAAAAGTCATGCGAAAATTTCCAAATTTACAGTAGTTAGAACAAAGACCATAGCTTCCTCATCTGAGACCTCATATGAGCTATGAGGTGAGAAAACTGGCCTTTGGGGTTTCTGACCAGGCCTGACACAAATCGGCCTGTTCAGTCAGAGAAGAAGGCTAGAGGCTTGAAATTTCAGATTTAAGAATAAAGGATTGTTTAGTGTGTGTAATGAAAACAAAGGCGCTGATTAGCTGTGCAGTAATTGCACAGCTGATCTGTGCCTTTGTTTTCGCATGAGCAAAAATCAGCACCTTTATTTTCGCTGCTCGCATAGTACAATCCCTCTAATTCTTAAATTTCAAACTTCTGGCTGCCTTCTGTGATTATACAGACTGGTTTGTGTCCGACCAGGTAGGAAACCTGAAGACTGGTTTCTCACGTCGTGGCTCATATAGGAATAATGTTTTTCAGCCAGATGGCATTTCATGGGCAAACAGTGCAGTTCAATTGTTATTGGTATTCTATCTTTCCAGGTTACCAGACCATGGATGTAACAGATCTAAAGTGGAAGAAGAGTGGCACCCAGGATTACGGCTGGTTTGGCTATGATTTCTTCTTCTACAGTTGGTTTTGGAGGAACCACTTGTTTGTTAGCCAGCCGGAGTTCAGGAAATGTAAAAAGTAAGAAATGCACTTGGATTAGTAAGGCTGCTGTCAGTAGCCATGAACTTTGAAAAATTTGGTAATTAGGGAATGGACATAAAACATTGCAAACCAGATCCACGAGTTCAGACTTTAGGCTTGCGCAACGTCCTGCATTTCCAAACTTGAGGTAACCTAGTGTTATATTGTGGAAGTTCTTGGATCGTCCATTTAGCTTTATTTCACACAAACTCTGTTTTACTGTTATTTTTTTCCAAAACCATTACATTCAAGAGTGATGGAAGCAGAATATAAGAATTTAATGTATGCAGTCACTGTTGGTAGATGCATTTGTTCATGTTTTCCAGCCCAGACTGTTCCTACTCACAAAACGACACCCAAGCTGTAGGCAGAATGGTTGTCTATGACCTTGGTCCCGGCCCACAACAGCCTCCACGTTACTTCACCGGGCACCAGGAATTCCAACAAACAGGCTGGTCGGGAGCTGCAGGGAAACCTTATGGCAATTTTCCTGACAGTCTGGCACTAGCCAGTCTTGGGAAGGATGTTACTGGGAAAGTGGCGGGTAATCCGCAGGTGTTTCCGCAGTCAGGGGAAGTACAGATCTACAATATCAGCTCTGATATACCAGTGTTGAGGACTTGGTTTGAAGGGGACAGATACTTTGGACGATTTGGTGGAAAAGTTAAGGTATCAACTTTTGCTTTTTTCAGTTAAAACTGAAAAAGTTCAAACCTGTCATCTTTATCTGCAAAATATTTTCAGAAGAAAAAAAAAAAAAAAAAAAAAATTGATGGGTTCAATACCCTTATTCAGTGATTATCATGAGAATTTGTAGTATAACAGTTATCTTCATGAAATCAAGTGATTTGCCATAGTTTTAGGATTTTATCATATAAGCCGCCTCATGAGAAAACCAACAATGTTGTTTTTGAACAGGTCTGACACAAACGCGCTGTATAAGCACAGAAAATGGCTAGAGGCTGGAAATTTTGGATTTAGAAAGTAGAGGAATTGTACTATCCATATAGCAAAACCAAAGGCACTGATCAGCTTCGCAGTTACTGCGAAGCTGATCTGCGTCTTCGGTTTCGCATACATGTGCAGATTGTTGATCTTCTCATGATGCGGCTCATATATATATTATATGGGGAGGCATTTGAAGACATTTACTGTCAGAGAAAACATTGTTTTGATAAATTCATCTAAAACAATTTTATGTATATTTCAGTATTTTGATTTGAACAATGACAGTTACCATGATTTATTGATTGGTGCCACCCTGAGATCAGATGACCCCACAGAAATGATTGAGAAAGGTAGGTCAGTCAGTGTTTTACTGAGCGGCTCTTAACAAAATGCTGATGATTTATTTTGGTAGGAATTGAGGGCCACTGGGAGTATAAATCTGGCATACCAAACTATAAACTTTTATGGTACCATGATCTAAAATGAGTCTGGTCAATTTCTGGCTATTCGTAAAAGGCGCAGATCAGCTATACTGCTGAGTCCCAAATTCAAATCCTGTCGCTGCATTTTTGGTGCGAGAAAATCTCAAAGGTTGTTTTTTGAATGACATATTGTAAATTCAGAAATGATCTTAAGAACTTGATTTTTGCTTATCATGAAATCGTCTCGCAAATTCAAAGTTCTCACTAAAAAGAGTTACTATAAGCTTAATAGACAACACAAGTACTTATTCATAAATCCAAGAACTCGTTAATAATTCAAAATTGGGAAAATCACGAAATTAAAGTCACACAAAATTTTCCGGACATGGCGTTCATCTATGACCATGCTTCTCTTTCAGGGGAGGAAGGTCTAGTTGTTGTCTATAACGGAGGAAAAACATTCCCATTTGGAGATGGTACTGCACATTGTGGAAACTCCTATATACACCCTTGTCCAAGATATACTGTAAGAATTCAATTATTTGAGCTGCGTCGCGAGAAAACCAGTCTTCGGGGTTTCCGACCAGGTCCGACATGAACTGGTCTATGTAGTCACAGAAGCTGGCTAGAAGCTTGAAATTTTGGATTTAGAAAGAAGAGGAATTGATCTATTAGTGTAGCAAAAACAAAGGCGCTGATTAGATGTGCAGTTACTGCACAGCTGATCTGCGCCTTTTTTTTTGCATAGGCAAAAATCCGGTTTTGACATGGCGCAGATCATTTGAGTTTCCTTATGTGAGGCTGTTGGTTTAGTGGTTTCATAGTATTTTCTGCTCTTTTCTCCATATTTGGTCAACAATAGTAAAACAGCAGAAAATGATATATGTACATCATGTCAGTTGTGATTTTTAGCTCACCTGAGCCGAAGGCTCACAAGGTGAGCTTATAGTATAGTAGTCGAGCCGGCGTCCGTGCGTAGTCCGTCGTCGTCAACATTTTCAAACGACTTCTCCTCTGAAGCTGCTAGGCCGAATCTTTTCATATTTCACATATAGCATCTACAGATGGGGGGAACGAATATTTGTGTTTTTTTATTTCGATCGGATAAGAACTCTGGTTGCTATGGCAACTTGAAGTTTCCATTGACTTGTATGGAGAAAAAAGTGGAAATTGGCATTTTCCATTGTCAGGCTAGGGATATTTGAATTTTGTTTTTACATAAATGTTTATTGAGTAGTCCTTCA
The DNA here is from genome assembly GCA_964017185.1 of Rugalucina vietnamica. NCBI lineage: Eukaryota > Metazoa > Mollusca > Bivalvia > Lucinida > Lucinidae > Rugalucina > Rugalucina vietnamica. The sequence goes on from OZ024873.1 coordinate 57,552,176, forward strand.
TGTTTAAGGCAACTTTTGTAAAAATCACTTTATTCGTTTTGTTGCTATAGCAACATAAAGGGTAAATTTTCGAAAAAAATATTCAAAAATTTTCTTCTCAGAAGCCGTATGGGGGATGAAGCTGAAATTTAGCATACATGCTTATGACACTAGCCTGTACAAAGTTTGTGTTTTTTATTGTCTTTGTCCAACCACTTTGGTTGCTATGGTAACTTGAAGTTCCCATTGACTTATATAAATAAGGCAATTTCTGCCGTTTCATTGAGGATATTGAAATTTTGTTTTTACATAAATGTTTATTGAGTAGTCCTCCCCGTTTTAGGCAACTTTTGTCAAAATCGCTTTATTCGTTTAACGTAAAGGGTAAATTTTCGAAAAAATATTCAAAAATTTTCTTCTCAGAAGCTGTAAGACGGATGAAGCCGAAACTTTGCATACATGCTTATGATATTAGCCTCTACAAAGTTTGTGTCTTTTATTGTCCTTGTCCCACTACTTTGGTTGCTATGGCAACTTAAAGTTTCCATTGACTTATAAGACGAAAAGCGGAAAATTGCAATTTCTATTGACTCTCAGGTGATTGTTGCCCTTGGGCTACTTGTTTTTTGTGGGAGTAGTGGACTACTTGTAGAGCACTGTACTCCAGAGCAAGAGGTCCCGAGTTCAATACCTACCTTTATCATGTAGTGCCCATAAGCTTTATCATGTAGTGCCCACTTAGCTCTCCATAGCATCGGGAAGCTGTGGTTCTGTATTGACATAGCTGAAAAATTGTTGACTGGAACTAAAAGCCATAACAAAAAAAATGTATTTACGTACAAGTACATGTAGAATTTACTGTCTAAACACCATCTTCCAGAAACTGCATTTTTCAAAATCTCACTTTTCTGAAAGACCTCAAGAAAATATGACCATGTCACCATTTTGCATTCCATAAGTTTAAAAAAATGCCACAAAAATTTCGAAAATCGGTTAACAAATAAAAATTTTATGCCAGAAAATAATTTTGGATAGGGCTTTTTGTAAAAATGTCAGTAAGGGAAGTAACTATTTTCCTGGAAAAAATTCAAGTTGATTAATTTTCATTTAAAATGCACCAAACCAAAACAAAATTGTATTGTATGCATAGCTGAGCACCAAACTCTTAAAATTATTCCACACATTCGCTTGATTTTCAATTTTCAGGTGCATGGATTACCTTCCTTGCACATGCAAAAGGCCTATTCAAAATAGTTTTTTGGCATAATTATTTTACTAGTGAACCGAGTTTCAAAATTTTTGCGGCACTTTTTACGACTTTTGGGTTGCAAAAAGATGACATAGTCATATTTTTAGCTCACCTAAGCCGAAGGCTCACAGGTGAGCTTATAGTATACCCATGCTCTGGCGTCCGTCCGTCGTTCACAATTTCAAAGATCTTCTCCTCTGAAACCGCTTGGCCAATCAAAGCCAAACTTCATGTGGAGCATCCTTAGGAAGGGGGAACGAAAGTTTATGTAAATGGTCCAGGTCACATGACCAAGATGGCCGCCATGGCTATAAATAGCAAAAACCTTTAAAAATCTTCTTCTCCAGAACCAGTGGGCCGATTTCCGCGAAACTTGGTATGTAGCATTGGGGACGTGGGCCCATCATAGTTTATATAAATCATGACCCAAGGATGACCTTGACCTATTTTACGGCAAGGTCAACTTAGGTCGCCCATGTATTTGAATGGGAAAAAATGGGAAAATGTTATTTAATGGGTAAAACTTACTGGGAATAGGCAAATGGACAGAAGATTAATGTTAATGGAAAATTTTTGCCCCTGGGGGGTTGTCTGCCCCTGCCCCGGGGCTATATACATGTATATTTCCATAATAATGAAACATCTTCTCCCCTGAAACCACTTGGCCAATCAAATCCAAACTTCATATGGAGCATTGTTGGGAAGGGGGAAATAAAGTTTATATAAATGGTCAAGGTCACATGACCAAGATGGCCGCCATGGCTATAAATAGAAAAAACCTTTAACAATCTTCTTCTCCAGAACCAGAAGGCCAATGATTTTGAAACTTGGTGTGAAGCATCAGTGACTGGAGCTCTACAAAGTTTATATAAATCATGACCCTGGGATGACCTTGACCTATTTTACAGCAAGGTCAACATAGGTCGCTCATGCATTTGAATGGGGAAAAGTGTTAAAATGTCATTTGTAGGGAAAAACTTGCAGGGAATGGGCAAGTGGACTTAAGATTGATGATTCTGAAAAAATTTGGACCCCAGGGGTCTGTCTGCCCCCACCCCGGGGCAATATACATGTATATTACAGTGATATTCAAAGATCTTCTTCTCTGAAACTGCTTGGCCAATCAAAGCCAAACATTATGAGGAGCATTGTTAGGAAGTGGGAATGAAAGTATATATAAATGGTCATGGTCACATGACCAAGATGGCTGCCATGGCTATAAATAGCAAAATCCTTTAAAAATCTTCTTCTCCAGAACCAGAAGGCCTATGATTTTGAAACTTGGCATGAAGCATCAGGCAATGGAGCTCTACAAATTTTATATAAATTGTGACCCTTGGATGACCTTGACCTATTTTAGGTCGCCCATGCATTTGTATGGGGAAAATTGTTAAAATGTCATTTGAAGCGCAAAACTTGCAGTAAATTGGCAAATGGACTGGAGTTTAATGATTTGAAAAAGAATTTGACTCCAGGGGTTGCTCTGATCTGGCCCTGGGGTTATATACATGTATGTTACCATTGTAGTCAAACAAGTTTATTGGTATATATCTCAGGTTTCAGGTGAGCGTTTACAGGACCATTGGTCCTCTGGTCTTTGTTATTATTTGCAATAAATCTAGCTGGTCGTAAAACTTTTCCAATCCTATGGGTAGTGGGGTCTAGACAAAATTGAGTTCTGTGGGTTGTGGGGTTGACTGGTAATTTTGTCTTGTGGGTGGGCGGGTATAAAGGATATTAAATCCTATGGGTGGTGGGGGTAAAACAAAAGTGCCTTCAAAGACCCCCCTATTTTTAGCTCACCTGAGCCGAAGGCTCACAGGTGAGCTTATAGTATACCCATGCTCCGTCGTCCGTCCGTCGTCCACAATTTCAAAGATCTTCTCCTCTGAAACCGCTTGGCCAATCAAAGCCAAACCTTATGTGGAGCATCCTTAGGAAGGGGGAACGAAAGTTTATATAAATGGTCCAGGTCACATGACCAAGATGGCTGCCATGGCTATAAATAGTAAAAACCTTTAAAAATCTTCTTCTCCAGAACCAGTGGACCAATTTCCACGAAACTTGGTATGTAGCATCGGGGACGCGGGTCCATCATAGTTTATATAAATCATGACCCTAGGATGACCTTGACCTATTTTACTGCAAGGTCAACTTAGGTCGCCAATGCATTTGAATGGGAAAAAAATGGTAAAATGCTATTTAATGGGTAAAACTTACGTGGAATAGGCAAATGGACAGAAGATTAATGTTAATGGAAAATTTTAGCCCCTGGGGGGTTGTCTACCCCTGCCCCGGGGCTGTATACATGTATATGACCATAATATTCAAACATCTTCTCTGAAACCGCTAGGCCAACTAGAAAAAGTGCCTTGAGAGGCACGTATACCCCCGGCTGGTAGCCACAAAGCCCCCTCCCTACCCCCTACCTATACAACCTTGCACATGCTCACCCCTGACATTGAACCTCAAACCCCAATGAAAGACAGTACCCTTATCAAGTACACTTTAGAAATAAGCACTGTAAAGCACATTACATACAAACATGGGGGAGTGGTGTTTTAGAATGACAGATCTATTTTAGAGCAGTATACAGAGCTGACGTGTATACTCAATCTAGGGCACAATCCAAGGACATTATGGGTCAGGTCCTCAGTCCTAGATTGGAATGAAAATAGAGTGTCATTCTTAAAAAAAAAAAAAAAAAAAATGCCCCAGACCTTGACCTCAAGTCCCACCCCCACCCCATGCATGGACCCTGGTCCATCCCACCCCCACCCCCATGCATGGACCCTTGGGTCTAACCCTTATGTGGTACCTATGTTGTAAGTATGAATGCTTTCTGACAAATGGTTGTCAAGATATAGACCTACAGAATATTAATCTTGGTAAATATTCTGTATTTTATAAATGTGTCCTAGATTTTGACCTCCAGCCCCACCCCTAGAGTTTGGTGCCATGGAATTTAATTCAACCCTAAAGGGTATCTATGATCCAAATAGGAGTCTTTGTTAATATATGAACTTAGAGAAGAAAAAAACACTATGTAAATAGCACATTTTCAAGCCCCACCCCCCGAGCATGGACCCTCAGGTCTAAACTCATGGAAACAAAGCAAACCTTATAGGGTACCTAAAGTCCAAATATGAATGATTTCTGAAAATTGGCTCATGAGATATACACCATTGGAGAAACTTTAACCAAAACTTTGACGCAAATTAAAGGTGACCTAGATTTTGAACTCTAGCCCCACCCCCAGGCATGGACCCTGGGGTCCAAACTCTTGGAATCAAAGCTATTCCTATAGGGTACCTAAAGTCCAAATATGAATGATTTCTGATAAATGGTTCTTGAGATATACACCACTAGAGAAACTTTAACCAAAACTTTGTCGCAAATTAAAGGTGACCTAGATTTTGATCTGTAGCCCCACCCCCGGGCATGGACCCTGGGGTCCGAACTCATGGAAATAAGGCAAACCCTATAGGGTACCTATGGTCCAAATATGAATGGTTTCTGACTATAACTGCATGAGATATACACCACTAGAGAAACTTTAACCAAAACTTTGACGCAAATTCTACTGAACTAACGAACTAACGAACGAACAAACAAACGAACTAACGAACATATGAACGGACGAACGGACAAACGGAAAAGCGAAAACTATATACCCGTCGGCATAAATGCCGGGGGTATAATCAAAGCCAAACTTCATGTGGAGCATCCTTGGGAAGGGGGAATGAAAGTTTATATAAATGGTCAAGGTCACATGACCAAGATGGCCACCATGGCTATAAATAGCAAAAACGTTTAAAAATCTTCTTCTTCAGAACCAGAAGGCCTATGATTTTGAAACTTGGTGTGAAGCATCTGGGAATGGAGCTCTACAAAGTTTATAAATCATGACCCTGGGATGACCTTGACCTATTTTACGGCAATGTCAACTTAGATCTCCCATGCATTAGAATGGGAAAAAATAGGAAAATGTTATTAAATGGCAGAAAACTTGCTAGGAATGAGCAAATGAACAGAAGATTTATGTTTAAGAAAATATTTTGGGCCCAGGGGGTTGTCTGCCCCTGCCCCTGGGCTGTATACATGTATATGACCATAATATTGAAACATCATCTTTTCTGAAACCGCTTGGCCAATCAAAGCCAAACTTTTTCAGGGGTGTCCAAATCATTTTCTCTTGTAGCAAAATTTAAAACCCTTGTAGCAAAACCTCAAATTAAAAATTTTGACCATTTCGACACCCCCCCCCCCATCCCCCACCCCCCCAAAAAAAATGAAGAAATTGAATCATTCTATTATAATATTTAATACATGTAGCTATATGAATTTTCCAAAAAAATAAATAATAATTTACAAAATGCAAGTTTATAAATTTGACCATGCACATATAGTAAAACTTGTATATATCGTCTCGAAGGAAGATATTGCTTCGAGATATCGTTAACAAGCACAGTGAATATCCGTGGTGCAGTAATTACTTTAAGTCACTCTCCTTGTAAACCAGGAAGCGGACTTCTTCAAAAACAACAACAAAAATCAATCTCTGGTGCTCCCGGAACAACAAACCCACAAAAAAAAAAAACAACCTCCTATAGTACTGGTCTCGCTCAGAAAAAAAAGAATCATTTGCTCTATTACAAAAAATAAAGAAAGAATTAAAGAGTCACTTGCTCTCAAAAGTAGTGAATACATGAATGATGGTACATGTTTAACCTAAAACTGAATGCAAAAAAAAAAAAAAAAAAAAAAAAATGCACCACAGGCAAGTCAAAAATTAACCATCCACGCTCTCTTTTAATTCCCGCCAAAATGTCATTTTCTGTTTATTCCCGCCAAAATGTCATTTGTGTCAACAAACGATCTGAATTAAATTAGGTCAGTTCATTCACTTATCGCTTCATTGCACAAAAAGATAAAATACAAACACAGGTAAATTTGCCCAGGGCATGAAGATTAAGTTTATTGTCTAAAGTGACAGGTTGGGGTATGCTATAATCCCCCGATGTGTTCAAGCGTATCGATCGCCTGCTGTTAAGTACTGTTGTGTCTGTATAGGTGCGAAAACAAGGTGTCAGAAGGGGTTTATACTGGTTCCCGCATTACGATTAGCAAAATTAATACACTCTATCTGAACCACAGTACCAGTTTATGATAATCAGAGGCTCAGTACAGGATAAAATACCGAGGTCAGGTAGCAAAATTGTCACATTTTTTTTACATAATCGCATGAAATGCGCAAAACCATCATTCGCAATTTTTAGAATTCAATTCGCAAAAAAATGCGAAAATGCGACAGATGGACACCCCTGTTTTTGTCGAGCATCCTTAGGAAGAGAGAATGAAAGTTTGTATAAATGGTCAAGGTCACATGACCAAGATGGCCGCCATGGCTATAAATAGCAAAAACGTTTAAAAATCTTCTTCTTCAGAACCAGAAGGCCTATGATTTTGAAACTTGGTATGAAGCATCTGGGAGTGGAGCTCTACAAAGTTTATATAAATCATGACCCTAGGATGACCTTGACCTATTTTACGGCAAGGTCAACTTAGGTCGCCCATGCATTTGAATGGGAAAAAATAGGAAAATGTCATGTAATGGCAGAAAACTTGCTAGGAATGAGCAAATGGACAGAAGATTTATGCTTATGAAAATATTTTAGGCCCAGGGGTTGTATGACACTGGGATGACCTTGACCTATTTCACAGCAAGGTCAACTTAGATCGCCCATGCATTTGAATGGAGAAAATTGTTAAAATGTCATTTGAAGGACAAAACTTGCAGTTAATTGGCAAATGGACTGAATTTTTATGATTTGAAAAAGACATTGACTCCAGGAGTTATTCTGACCCTGCCCTAGGGTTATATACATGCATTGTACCATTCTAGTCTAAACAAGTTTATGGGTACATGTATATAACTCAGGTCTCAGGTGAGCGTTTACAGGACCATTGGTCCTCTGGTTCTTCTAGCGTTTCACAAGTGAGATTTTAAAAAATGCAGTTTCCGAAACTTAAGATGATGTTCAGACAGTAGTTTAACAAAGACATACCAATATCCATTTGAAAGTATTCCCATAAGAAATAAAATCTTTCACTAGCTCCAAAATATTTGAAAAAATTAAATAAGAATCCAAACATCAATGGAAATATAGATGATAGATTAACCTTGTATTTTCAGGCCTCTGAGACATTGACTTGGTTTAATGAAGCACCACAAACTAGATTTGGAACAAATATGGAATTTATAAAATTCAAAAACAAAGTAAGTGTTGATTTGTTTTGTATGTAACATTGTTCAGCCTAGATTCAAAAACTAATCTCTCTTAGAGTGGGGTTCATTCTTTCGTTAGTAACTACCCACAGGTTAAGTTCAGATTAAACCGAGCCAAAGTATGGTTATGATAATAGGCCATCTTTACAAGAGTCCAGCTGCTTACCATGTATGTTAAGCATCAAACAAGCTACAGTAAGTTTGGAAATGTTTGCGAGAACTAATTTTTGCAATTTTTTTTGCCTGGGGAGTTCCAAGTTCTCACTAATAAAAAATCACTATAAGCTATAGGAATACTCATTTGCAAATTTAATTCCATGCCAATTAACTTGGAAATATAAAATTTGCGAAACAAAAGTCACGCAAAAATTTCCTAATTTACAGTATAAATTAAAGTTACAATGCAATCAAGATTAAGGCTTTTGTTCAATAAATACTCTAATTAACATGTGCCTGGCTAATATGGTCAGATAGACAGTTCCCATCCTAAAGACTTGGCAGCCAGAAATACGCTGTAAATTCTGAAAAATCTGTGACTTTTATTTTGTGATTTTTCTATTTCCGAAATATGGTAAAGTTTTTGTTTTTAATTCTTGAGCTACCATATATACAGTCATAAAGCTATATATATTATAGTAACTAAAGTAAGTCTTAATCAGCAAGAACTTTAGATTCACGATGCCACATATTTGGGAAATCTTAATAAAATTTAAATTTTCCTAACTTGCATACTTTGACAAGCAGCTTCTTTTGTTTCAGAGACAGTTGTTTGTGACAGCATCACATGACAGTACCTATCAGAGATTAGCTGGTGCAATAGGAATATTTGACTACAATTAAAAACATGTGGGATGCCGTTAACATATGAGCCGCCCCATTGGAAAACCAACAATCTGCATAGGCGAAAACAAAGGCGCAGATCAGCTTCGCAGTTAATGCGAAGCTGTTCATGGCCTATGTATTCGCTATTCGGATAGTACAGTTCCTCTACTACTTAAATCTGAAATTTCAAGCTTCTAGCTGGCTTCTGTGACTGTGCAGCCCGATTTGTGTCAGACCTGTTCGGAAACCACATTGTTGGTTTTGCCACGAGGCGGCTCTTATCAAGAGAGATTACACATAGCTGGTGCCATAGGAATATTGATTAAAATTGTCCCTTGATAAACATTGACTTTGGGGTTTTCTGATCCGGGGCTGACATTTATGATAAACATAATTTCTGCTAAGATGGGTAGAGTCAATTCAGCAGTTCTATTTGCACTGTCCAAAAACGGTTTCATATAATTTAAATGTGATCAGTTTGTTGGGAAATGTTTCATGCTTTAAACCTTCAACAAATTTCAGAAATAGAAACCAGGCACCACTTCATTTTTAAATCTAAGCATGTTACTTACTTTTATGCCCTGCTAAATGACCATGTTTTCTTATTGTTTAAGAGACATGCACTATAATCTTTCCCTTTCTACATACTTTTAATGAAATTATAAAATGAGCCTGTGCGTGAGAAAACCAACAATTTGGGATTCTGACCAGGTCCGACACAAACCGGCCTGTAAAGTCACAGAAGCAGCCTAGAGACCTAAACTTTTGGATTTAAGAGGAAGAAGGATTGTACTATCCGTGTAGCGAAAACAAAGGCGCTGATCAGCTTCGCGGTTACCGCGAAGCTGATCTGCGGCTTTGTTTTCGCCTATGCAAATTGTTGGTTTTCCCATGCGGCGGCTCAAATGTTATTTCATGGCCAAGCCATTTTTGAGAAATCCATTATATTTTTGTATGTTTATACTGTGATATTTTTATTTGTTAAATTCTTTAAGGAAATAAAATAGAATGACCAAATAGATTCTGTCTAGTCATTTTTCACAGTAAATTTACACCAGTAGAAAATATTCTGTTTACTTTGCTAAGCACGTTGCATCAACCTAGCTCGATCGATCAATGTTTATTTTTAGCTGTAGTAAATTTTATATTGGCTGCGACACAGGTAAGATATTTTTAGATGCGTAGTTTCCCAGTATCCCGCTCGACCTTGAAATAAATATGTCAACATTGCAGATTGACTATGTCAATAGGCTTCCGTAAGGTTCGTTACGAAACCCTGTTTATAAAGTGTCATATAACCATGATGAAAATAAGATTACTTTTTTATTTGATTTCGAGTTTAACGTCCCATCAACAGCTTAGGTCATATGGAGACGGGACGTCGGTTTATAGTTGGAGAAGCCCGGGATCGAATTTTATTCTGGACCCTGGTATTTAAAGGAAACACAGACCCAAATGCGACCATTGACACGCCTTGTTTCCTAACTCGCATTCAAATATTAAGAATATACCAGTGGTATTTTGTCCGCAAAGGTGCTTTGTTTAACTGAGCACATAGAAAAGCATCAGGAAAACGTGGCCGTTCTGGGCGAGGCGGTTCTAATGTATACCTACAATGTATGAAACACAAAACATGACTTTTAGGGTTTACAAAGCATCGGTTTTTTCCTCTACGAAGTGTATACTCCGCGGCATTCTTGTCTTTGTATAGCAGCTGATTGTCAGTTTAGTTTTTCCCATCTCGGGTTGTTGGAGGGGGAATTTATTCTGATTTAGCTGTTTCCTGATCATTACCTCTTAATAATATGATATTCAAACTGATATTTGAAAACGGACGTGAACATCCCGACATTACAACAAAGCAAATATTCATTAACTGATAAAATCAACTGGACACAGGGTGCGTGGGGTTTAAACCAATTATGTATTTAGAAGTCATGATACAATGTTGATGATGAAATTCCGTTGAAGTTGCCTACTTAGATGTCAGACTGACATTTGAAGGACAAATAAAGGTTTGGCATAGGAGGAGCATAGAGTAAAAGTTCAATACCAAGGAATGATTTCAAGCGCTTTCAATGTTAGTTTTTATTTGAGTTAGTGTTTCTTTTACGCAAATTTTGATATACATATACAAAACGCATGACAGTGTCAAAGAAGTTTGAAAGTATGTCTTCGTTTTCTATGGCTGCCGTGCGCTTTTTATGGCGAAATTCCACGATATAAAGTAGTCACACGTGAAAGCTTAAATCTGCATTGGTCTATGCAACTTCGTCACTCTTAACACGCAATATGGGATAGTCTGAAACAGATGCTGTAGCATATTTGTGTGCACAAGCAGATGGTCGAACGTTACAATCGCATCATCTTGACACATATTCGTGACAAATCCATCGTTAATACGACAAATAAAAATTAAAACCGAGATCCTTTAAGAGCAGTGAAGACATTAATGAGAAAGGGGATGGGCCATACCGCGGTTTCGACTATTAAAGTCTCGTCAGTGACCCTTTAGATTTGGCAACATGGAGCCAAAGAGAATTACTGAAATTTTACAACTTTCAACATGGTAGTTGGTACAAAGACTAGTATTATCTAAATGGGACCAAATATATTAAACATTGGTAAGAGAAGCTAGGTTTAGCACCAGGTCGGTACAGATACCATGGGAGCAAGTGTGCTGTCGACCGAGCCATTTGTAATATGCAAAAGGTTACTTTCGTGCGAGTATACCGATATGGGTTTCATGTCTCTGTATGTCGACAGCCGACTCACCTGAATTATACGTACTCATTGTATGTCATTGTATGTCTGTCGATATACTTGTGTAAAACCTCGGATCCAATAAACATTATTTTGAATCTGATTCAATCCATATCTACACTGCTTGGTAATATCTGAAAATCATACCCGAGATTCATGAATGATTGATGCCGGAAAAAGATAACATGAATATCTACATTCCGAAACTAATTTCACAATATTTCCAAATTAACCCACCGACCTTGATGCGTTTAAACGAGTCACTTGGTTGATCTCAAACGAATAAAATGCATATGTCCATTATGATTTCATAAAACCTCGGGGTTTTCCCGTTTTTATTGTGATACAGATGGACAACTAACAATATCAGTCCATAAATCGGTCCATCGGACTATAAACTGGTTGATCTAGGACTTTCCACTTCACTTGTCTAAACAGATCTTATCTTATTCAATTTGAAACTTGATGACAAATACACTGGTCAATATCCATTGTTAAATAGTCATTCCTACAGGTATGTTTACAAGTGGGCCAACTCAATGTTTTGCCATCCAGTGATCTATCTCTGTCCTCTTCAGTAAGATTCTGTTGGTATCTTATATTGGTGTTTTACGTCCCACCTAAACAGTACGATCATATTGAGACAGTTCCGGGCGATTTGGGCACTATTAATTATCAACTCTCGATCATCGATCCGAAAATACACTTAGCTGTCACTCCTGTGGGCGGAGTTAAATAGCTAAAAATAAGCACGTATAAAATATCAAGGTAAATTTAAGGTCGATCAATAGTTTAACGATGATATCGACGGTGTATTGAAAGTAAAGGGATTTATTTCTACGGGCTTAGCATGGATAGTTCTAAGAAAAAACACCTTTGGACACATGATCAGTCTCAGCTCAGCTACAGATACTATCCAAGTTGTCGAAACTGAAAATTACGCCACTTGCATAGTAGCCCACTTGCATAGTAGCCGCCACTTGCATAGTAGAAAAGTTATTTTGAACACGATTTGTGATTTGTTAACACTACTTGCCATTCCCATATATTTCCAATATTTTGGGTCAAACTTTTCTGTAATTGAAACCAAAGTCTAACTCCCATCTGTCAGACCGTAGCATATTAGTATAGGCACAAAAAGAAGAAGACAACCGAACAGTCTTGATAACTTTATTCAAATATTGGCAACAGTTACTTTATCAAATTTGAAATTTAATATAAATAACAAATATTGAACACAATTTTATTGAACACATAATTATATTTATCACAGACTAAAAAACTTATCACAGAATTCTTATATTTACAACCAGCTTTACAACCATGGACCTTGTTTGAAATTAAGAAGTAACATTTAATGTAGAATTTTAAATTTTTGATAGAAATACCTGGTTATGTTTTGGACTATAGCAAATGTAGCTTTTCAAACCAAAACAACTACATGTAGTTTATGTAATCACATGCATGGATCAAGAAAATTTATTAAACTCTTTGGGTGCATGGCAGTCCCAGCAAATGTTATCAGCTTTAAACAAGGTGTCAAATTAGATGTTAGCATTTCAAAACCCATAAACTCGGAAAAATTAAGAGGGGATTGGGATGCCCAGCCCAACCACCCCTCAGATAATCAGCACCCCTCGGCATACTGACACAGTTAACGAGTTCCACCCTAAGAAAAAAAAACCTTGCTGCCTTTCAACTTGAAAAACAAGTCCCAGGCAAAGTATGAAACGTAATAAACATCATTTCCATAAAAAAATTTACCCACTTCTTTTTTGGCGTTTATTAAATGGTCCAAAACTATTTTATGACATGTCAGGGGTTACAAGGCAAGTCCATATACTAGTACCCCAAACATGCAGTGGTTATATTCCTTTGTCAATATTCATCAGTTAAGACAAAGACTTACTAGGTTTGATTTGGATCTATAACATTTTGTCTAAAACCATTTCGTCTACAGGACATTTCGTCAAAATGTCATTTTGTCTAAAGGGCATTTCGTCTAATACGACATTTTGTCTAAAAATGACGAAAAACGTCTAAATTTCGTCTAAAACATAACTGATATTAAAGGAAAATATTCTTGAACAACATTTTATTAGATATCGATTTCATGACATTTAATAGCTCAAATTGTAGAATATCCCGTAGACAATCCATGTATTTCATATTTAAAATGGTATAATAAAGTCGAAGGCTGATAGTATGAGCCATATTGTGCTATTCTGTGCATATTGTGCAAGGTCAAATAATAAAAACATTGTTTAGAATATGTTTCTACAATTTATGTTTTAAATACTCGGAATGTTCTTACTGATCTACAAGAATCGAAATAAAAATATGATTTGCACTAATGTCTGTGTATAAAAAAAAGATAAACAAAGACCTATCACATTGATTAATATTGATTTAAAGTAGGGTGCGGCATTAAATTGTCAATTTTTTCTTAACTTTTTAGACCACATATCGCATCTGCTTGATTTTTTAGACAAATTGTCCATTAGATGAAATGTCCTTTAGACGAAATGTCATTTTGACGAAATGATTTTAGACGAAATGTCCTGCACCCATATGATATATATATCCATGTCTCCAAGAAGCTGGCCAAATATGAAAACCAGTCTTTGGGGTTTCTGACCAGGTGCAACACAAATTGGCCTGTGAAGTCACAGAAGCATGCTAGAGGCTTGAAATTTTGGCTATAAGTAGAAGAGGCTTTTTACTATCTGAGAAGCAAAAACATGGCGCTGATCAGCTGTGCAGTTACTGTACAGCTGATCTGCGCTTTTATTTTTGCATATGCAAAACTCTGGTTTTCTCATGATACGGCCAAATATGCACCATGTCTATGTTAATCCTCCTTGCATTTATTATATCAATAAATCAGTCTATTCCACGAGCATTAACACAAATTAAAACTCGTCTTTGGCAAAGAGACTATCTAACCTGAGCCCATATTTGACAAATTCTGTCATTGCACTGTAAGTAAAGTAAATCTGCCTTTTTGTTAACGCAAGCATCAAAAGCTCTGAGTAGCCTACACATCTTCCCTCTCTGATCAATGCCTTCATAGCTGCCTAGATTGTTTCATAGCACACCAACCCTAGTCAAGAACTTCCATTTTATGAGCCATTGCATGAGAAAACCGGTCTTCAGGGTTTCCAACAAGGTCAGACACAAACCGACCTGTACAGTCACAGAAGCAGGCTAGAAGCTTGAAAATTCAGATCTAACAAGAAGAGGAATTGTACTCTCTGTGTAGCCAACAGCTGCACAGCTGATCTGCGTCTTTGTTATAGCATAGGAGAAAACCCTGTTTTCACATGACACGGATCATACAGTAGGCTTAATGGCACTAGGTTATAAACTTTCACCCCAGACCAGGTTAGTAAATGACAACTTTATGTCCATAGGCAGGTTTAATGTATAACTAACAATTCTTAAAATGCCCCTTGTTGAGGGCATCTGAATCACTGCAACGGCTTAGAACTCGGACCAGATTTAAAACAGGTTCTGAAGTCCTCTTCTCACGTTCATGAGCTCTTGCTTTTGCTGGAAAAACAATAACATAGCTCTACAGTAATCATAGATATTGCTTAACTAAATCGATGTAACTATGAATCTTTTTATTCTGATTTAAAACGGCAGCTGTAAAACAATTCACCAAAGATAAATAATTTTTAAAAGTGTTCTATACATGTTCATTTTTGCAACTTTATTAGTTAATTTAAAATCATTTTCTTCCGACTATATTTATAAGCATAAGAGTACTGTTTCTATAGTACTTTTCTCAAGAGCAGGACAAGTAAATTATGAGAACTAAGAGTACTTACTGTTTCCTCAATGAGTTTCTTCTGAAGATGTTTCATTTCTTTCCTCAATTGATCCATCATAGTTTTCTGCCAAAGCAAGAACAAACAGTTTAGCCAAAAATAAGATGGAAAATCGTGTGAGCAGTGACACGAGGAAATTGATCTTCTAGGTTTCCGAGCAGGCCCAACACAAATCTGGCTGTGCCCTCATAGTAGAAAGCTAGAAACTTGAAATTTTGGAAAAGTGTAGAGGAGGAATTGCACTATCCATGTAGCGAAAACAAAGGCGCTGATCAGCTCTGCAGTGACTGCACAGCTGATCTGCGTCTTTTTCGCGTATGCGAAAATCCGGTTTCGTCATGACGCGGCTCATGTAAGCCATGCCATGGGAAAGCCCGTCTTTACCAGTTCATGCCATAGTCAACAGTGCATTCTATCAGAATCCTAACCATCATTTGAAAGAAGTTAAGAGAACTTAGTTAAGTTTGCAAAGTCCATATTTTCTTTGTATTGGGTAGGGTACCATTACGTCAGACAATATAAACAATTACTATAAACAATATATAAACAATTACTATAAACATTACTATAAACAATATAGTGATTTGATTACGAGATGACATCAAAATATACAATATAATGTTATTAATCCAGTTATTTCGTATTGGACCAGTTACAGGTCCAATACAGCTGACCGAGGACCTGTAACTGGTCCAATACGAAATAACTTGATTAATGAGATTTTTATTAATTAACTGTCAAAAGTCCATATCGGTCATCACATCATACATATCTTCGCCATTCTTAGCACCGATGTCTGATATTCTTTTCAAAGATGTTGACATTACTTTTGTTTGTTTTTCACTATTTTACTGATCGGTTGAATCGCCGCCATTGTTTTTTTCTCTCAACTCATTCAACGCGGCACGTGACCTTGCACGTGCATTTTGACCAATCAGATGTAGGGATTTCCATATAGATATCAGGTCAATCCGTATAGATACGAGGTCAACCGTATTAGTGCGAGGTCAGCTGTATTAGGTCGAGGCGAAATCCAGTATAGACTATACGAAAAACGAAACGTCACCAGTATCACTCAGACCAAATTCTCCGTATAAGTACTATATACTAATAAGTTAATTAATAATAATAATTATATGTCACTATTGGTAGCTACTTGTCCAGATATAAACACCACACTACCATAACAAAAAGAAAACATCTCAATTCGTGCTGTTTGATTAGTGTGTTACTTACACGTGTTGCAGTGTTATACAGTTCAACTTTCTTGGCTCTGTCATCATAAGATGAATATAATTTCTTGAAATTATCCAACCTATCAAATATAAAAACATCAAGTTATATAAAACGTGCAACATTTTTTGTCGACAATCACCATAAATATCATTATTCAATCAGACAGTCACAGTTACATTCAAGCCATTCCTGCCACCACCTCATAAGAAAACCAACAACATACACAGGCAAAAAGCACAGATCAGCTGTGCTGTACTAGTACAGCTGATCAGCATCTTTGTTCTCACCCCATAAATAGTGCTATGTCTCTTCCAAATTTGAAATATCAAGCTTCTAGCCTGCTTCTGCAATTGTACAGCCTGTTTTTTTTGTGGGACCTGGTCGTACATCGAGATTGATGGTTGTCCAAATATTTTAGATAGATTCATTTTTTCATATCAAAGTCTTCTCTCCATTTTTTTTTTCAGCTTAATATCTTACCTTGTCTTCTGCGACTGGAAATTGTTGTGCAGAGCTTCAAGCTGGCCTTTGAAAAATTCCTGCAAAATAAATGACCAAAATTAAACCTAGAACTTAGACAGCACAAATAGAGCAAACAATTGTTTCATCTGATATCATTCAGAGTAGGACAGTTTAAGGAATAAGAAGTAGTGAAATGTGGGCTTTTACATCTTCCCAAGCTGAGCAAAACCACAAGGAGACAGGATTTTTTTTTTCAGTTTTACATCCCTTTCAAGATTATTTCAGCTCATATCAGTAGGTGGGGGGAAAATGGGAGAACCCCGAGAAAAAACACCTGGCACACCCACAAGCAGAACTTGACGTCTCACTTGGCCAGTGCAAGGCTCAAACCCATACCAGACACAGCAGAGATGATCGTGTGATTAAGAAACAGTGCCCTTAATGGCTCGGTCATGGGGGCTGCCCTTAGGGATTTGTGGTACATGTAGTTATATTTTCAAACTTAATGCACACTGTCTCTGCAGAATAATAAATCAAAAAGCAATAAAAACAAAAAAAAAACAAACAAGTAGCCCGAGGGCAACGATCGCTCACCTGAGAGTCAACAAGTACAGTCACTGGACAAAGTAATTCGGGTTTTTACCATATATGGGTATGGTGGCCATCTTAGTCATGTGACCTTACAACCCTACTTACATCAGCAGAATAGCTCGTCTGGATTGTGTATCCTCCTGTCTGCCATTTTGGTTCACTTGAAAAAAAATTTCTAACAAGGTCAGGGTCCTATAATGATTTTTTTATGTTTTTCACATGATGCCCCTGGGGTGGGGCCCGTATGGACCCCAGGGGCACTGTTGGCAGAATTTATAAATAGGACCACTATACATTGCTACACAAAAAATATGAAAGCTCTGGGCCTTGTGGTTTCGGAGAAGAAGATTTTTTTTTATGTTTTTCCAATCGTATGTCTATGGGAGCTAATGACACCCAGGGCGGAGTTTGTATGGACCCCAGGGCCACGGTTAGCAGGATTTATAAAGAGGACCACTATACATTGCTACACACAAAATATAAAAACTCTGGGCCTTGTGGTTTCGGAGAAGATTTTTTTATGTTTTTCTCCATGATGCCTCCGGGGCGGGGCCCGTATGGACCCCAGGGGCATGGTTGGCAGGATTTATAAAGAGGCCCACTATACATTGCTACACACAAAATATGAAAGCTCTGGGCCTTGTGGTTTCGGAGAAGATTTTTTTATGTTTTTCCCATGACGCCCCCGGGGCAGGGCCCGTATGGATCCCAGGGGCACAGTTGGCAGGATTAGCTCTTTCGATAAAATTTGGTCACGATTGACCTTGTTGTGTTAGAGATATTCAAGTTTGAAAATGTGGACGCATGCACGGACGCCAGCTTGACTACTATACTATAAGCTCACCTTGTGAGCCTTCGGCTCAGGTGAGCTTAATAAGAGCTGTCGCAGGACAGTGTAGCTTGCCTGACTTGTGCTTTGCCACTAAATCTATCAAAATCTATAACCCATGACCTTGACCCCATGACCTTGACCTCAAGGTCACTCATGATGGTACAGCATAAAACTTCAGACCAATATCTACAAACATGCAAAGCATCAACTTGATCCATAAGCATGTTCAAGAGATATAGACTTATAATAAAAAACTTTAACCAAAAACTTTATCACAAAATTTCTAAGTACGCGACCTTGACCTCAAGGTCATCCAGGGTGGGTCTTGATGGTACTGCATAAAAAACTTCAGACCAATATCTACTCACATGCATAGTATCAACTTGATCCATCAACATGTTCAAAAGATATAGACTTATAAAAACTTTAATCAAAAACTTTAACACAAAATTTCTAAGTCTGTGACCTTGACCTCAAGGTAACCTAGGATGTCATGATGGTACTGCATAAAACTTCAGACCAATATCTACTAACATGCAAAGTATCAACTTGATCCATCAACATGTTCAAGAGATATAGACTTATAAAAACTTTAATCAAAAACTTTAACATTTGAGCAACGCCAACGCCGACGTGATTGCAATAGCTCTTCCTGTACTTTCGTACGGGTGAGCTAAAAACAGTTTCAAGTCCACAGTCTACACTGTATTGTCATTTAATTAGCACCACTGCCTCTCATGGAAATCTAACTGCTCATGATTTGAGCCATCTCATAGGAAAACAAACAATATACATAGGCAAAAAAACAAAGGCACAGATCAGCTTCCCAGTAACTGCGAAGCTTATCAGCGCCTTTGTTTTCACTACATGGATAGTACAATGCCTCTACTTTCTAAAACCAAAATTTCCAGTCTCTAGCCATCTTCTGTGCTTGTACAGCTTGGTTTGTGTCGGACCTGTTCTGAAACCACATTGTTGGTTTTCTCACGAGACGGCTCATTTTATTTATGATGTCCCAGAATCAACATACTTTTCAAATTAAATTACCTGTGCCTTTGCTTCATTTTCTTTCATGAGTGTAATATCTGATTCTAGCTGTGCCAGCTCAACCATCATCCTGGCTTGAAAATCATCAGTCACACCTGAGCTGTGGACATAGACAAAATGCTACACTAGTCATCACTTTGGAGATATTTGAGCCACGTCATGAGAAAACCAGATTTTTGCCTATGCAAAAACAAAAACAGAGATCAGCTTTGCAGTAGCTGTGAAGGTGATCAGTGCCTTTGTTTGCACTACAGGGATAGTACAATTCCTCTACTTCCTAAATTCCAAATTTGCAGCCTCTAGCCATCTTCTGTGGCTGTTCAGCCTGGTTTGTGTCAAAATTGGTCGGAAACCACATTGTTGGTATTCTCACGGGAAGGCTCATTTAATATGCACTATCTATTTTCAACAGACAGTTTAAGATATAAATGAACTAGAGCCATTCAACAACTTTGATCACGTCGGGATGTTGCCTCCATTTTATGGGGCTTGTACCCGACATGGTGAATGTCATGACTTCCGAAATGTGCTTTGAATATAACCCACCCAAGTAATCAACAAAGGCTTACATGTAAATACTAAAATTACATCTAAATACTTAAAATTATTTAGAAATATTTGTATATATGCTTATTTGCTCAAGGGTCATGTATGACCTATTGCAGATAATATTTGTCATGTTTGTACGGTGAATGGAGGATGCCCTCGACCTCCATTGACCTATTACAAGGATAATAAATTTCTTCTTCTTCTTCATGTATAAATGGATTGACTAAACCCCTTAGACTTTTACTGGGCACACTCAGACCTTCTTATTGGTTGATCAAGAAGTCCGTCAGTTGGTTTTAAGTTTGTCTTGAGACATAAGCAGCCCATCTATTTCTCATAGCCCCAATGGACAGGGGCTTATTAAGCTGGGTTTATTGCCAGACATCTTTTTGCAGTGTGGCTGATATATTTTTGTTAAGGAATCTTACTGATATTGCTGCTGCTCCATCCAAGCAGTGGTAAACTGTTTCTGTGTTGACTTCAAAGCTGTCTTTGTCAGAGCTTCAAACTTCTGCTTTTTCAACTTTAAACAAGACAAATACTTTTTAAACAGAGTCCAAAAGCATTGCACATGCATACCTTTAAAGTATATCTACTAGTTTTCCAGAGAACTTTTTTGTTTTTATATAGTGATTTGATATCCCAGTTAACAATTTTTCAGTCAAATCTGGACTGAGTCACTGCTTAAGTACCCAGACCTTTGGGTAGTTAATGTATCTTACTCAAAGATGCAGTGCTGTACCAGTGGGTGGGTTCTTGATCCTGAGTTCTACACTCTGACCACAAGGCTACTGGGCTCATCTTTCCAATGGATAATACTTTTGTTTTTTCTCCTTTTAGTCTATGACTTGAGTTGAATATTTATAAAATAGTATGCAGCTATACAATGACTAAAATCTAGCTGTTGAGTAGCTTTGTTCCTGTTCCAAATGACACAAAAACATCCCTTACGTTGAAATGTTTCTTGGCATCGGCAGCAAATGCAGCTAAGAATGATGATAGTCCTCCGCCAGACTGCATAGAGTAGTCCATCTGTTCTCCAGTTTCCATGGTATCACTACAGGTACTGGCTGTGTCAGACAACTCTTCCTTTACTGTCTGTAGAATGGCTGAAATTATCACCAGTAAGGTAATTTGTTGATGTTTAACCAATATGTGATGAATGGATTTATCCATCAATATCATTTGGGTGAGTCCACTTTTTAGCTCACCTGAGCCGAAGGCTCACAGGTGAGCTTATAGTATACCCATGCTCCGGCGTCCGTCAGTCGTCCGTCCGTCGTTCACAATTTCAAAGATCTTCTCCTCTGAAACCGCTTGGCCAATCAAAGCCAAACTTCATGTGGAGCATCCTAAGGAAGGGGGAACGAAAGTTTATATAAATGGTCCAGGTCACATGACCAAGATGGCCGCCATGGCTAAAAATAGAAAAAACCTTTAAAAATCTTCTTCTCCAGAACCAGTGGGCCGATTTCCACGAAACTTGGTATGTAGCATCGGGGACGTGGGCCCATCATAGTTTATATAAATCATGACCCTAGGATGACCTTGACCTATTTTACGGCAAGGTCAACTTAGGTCCCCAATGCATTTGAATGGGAAAAAATGGTAAATTGCTATCTAATGGGTAAAACTTACTGGGAATAGGCAAATGGACAAAAGATTAATGTTAATGGAAAATTTTAGCCCCTGCGGGGTTGTCTGCCCCTACCCCGGGGCTATATACATGTATATTTTCATAATAATGAAACATCTTGTCCCCTGAAACCGCTTGGCCAATCAAAGCCAAACTTCATATGGAGCATCCTTGGGAAGGGGGAAAGAAAGTTTATATAAATAGTCAAGGTCACATGACCAAGATGGCCACCATGGCTAAAAATAGAAAAAACCTTTAAAAATCTTCTTCTCCAGAAGGCCAATGATTTTGAAACTTGGTGTGAAGCATCAGTGACTGCAGCTCTACAAAGTTTATATAAATCATGACCCTGGGATGACCTTGACATATTTTACAGCAAGGTCAACATAGGTCGCTCATGCATTTGAATGGGGATATGTGTTTAAATGTCATTTGTAGGGAAAAACTTGCAGGAAATGGGCAAATGGACTTAAGATTGATGATTCTGAAAAAATTTGGACCCCAGGGGTCTGTCTGCCCCCACCCCGGGGCAATATACATGTATATTACAGTGATATTCAAAGATCTTCTTCTCTGAAACTGCTTGGCCAATCATAGCCAAACTTTATGAGGAGCATTGTTAGGAAGTGGGATTGAAAGTGTATATAAATGGTCATGGTCACATGACCAAGATGGCTGCCATGGCAATAAATAGCAAAAACCTTTAAAAATCTTTTTCTCCAGAACCAGAAGGCCTATGATTTTGAAACTTGGCATGAAGCATTAGGCAATGGGACATCTACAAAGTTTATATAAATCGTGGCCCTTGGATGACCTTGACCTATTTTACGGCAAGGTCAACTTAGGTCGCCCATGCATTTGAATGGGGAAAATTGTTAAAATGTCATTTGAAGGGCAAAACTTGCAGTAAATTGGCAAATGGACTGCAGTTTTATGTTTTCAAAAAGAAATTGACTCCAGGGGTTGCTCTAACCTGGCCCTGGGGTTATATACATGTATAGTACCATTCTAGTCAAACAAGTTTATTGGTATATATCTCGGGTTTCAGGTGAGCGTTTACAGGACCATTGGTCCTCTGGTATTTTAGAGGCATCAGGAGTGACTTTCTTTCATCAGGAATGATGAAATTCCTTAGCCCCAGATCTTGGGTAATACTGTTTGCCCATGTCCCATAAATGGATGCCAGGCTTATATGAGTTAATACATGTGAAATAGGTGTAAAAGATGGGTAAGTTATATAAGAACATAAGATCCTCAGTTTTCAACTAAGTGCACAGGAACGACTCTGAGCAGATTGATGCCAAAGCCAAAGCTTATCTTTGTCATAACTTTTTTTCTTAGCATGCATCATTTTTGTGGACATAGTGCACAATATTGTTTCAAAAAATAATGTTCAACTCACAAGAATGGTCAAACTTGAACAGTTTCTTTGGAACCAGAGTAGATTTTTCCATCTCATCATCATCTTGGTCCTCATCTGAGGATCCACTTTCACATTCCACCAGATCCTACGCTTTGTTAAGGAAAAAGCTTTACAACTATTCATGCTTTCGACTGATGCTTTACATGCTGATGTCATTTGGGACTTTGAAATATACAGTGGTGTTATGGCTAAAAACCCAAATTAGCCCTTTTAACGGCTAATTTGTTAACGGCTAAAAGTAAAATTTTGCGGCGAAATTGTGTGAAAAATAAAAGTCAGCGGGGAATTTCGCCGCGAAATTCCGAATTTCGCGGCGAAATTTCGCGGCGGAACACGGCGAAAAAGTATACCTGTCATTATGCATAAAATCAAAATTGACCGGTGTTTCGCGGCGAAAAAGATGGCAATTACAAAAGCTTTTTTTTTTGTTTAAATTTAATTTTAATTTGGATGTTTTATATTATTTCAAGTCGTATCAATATTTTGTTTTCGTTTCAATTTTGTATTAATATCGTTTTAGTCCCGACAGTCACAAAAGTTTTATTGTTTGAATTTCATTTTAATTTGTATGCATTTATTTCCTTTCAAGTCGTATAAATATTTGTTTTCTTTTCAATTTTGTATGACAATCGTTTAAGTTACGTGATTTATTCGTGTCTTAACTGCTTTGAAGTTCCTGAGACCCTAGTTTATTTTCATTCTTCTTTTTCAGATTAATCAGACTTACCCGATAATATAAGATCCTATTATCTAGCTTAATTAACAGAACAAAAGCTTATAGCAGCGTAAGCAATTTTCATGGGATGATTGCCCACAGATTTGTTTGTTTGTATTGAGGCTGAACGTCTTAGTCACCAATTTTTCAGTCATGTCTGGACAAAGCTACCGTTTCCTGGGTATTAAGTAGACGGAATATTTCCATCGGTATTCCGTTAGACCTCTTCATGAAAGAGGAGCGAGGTTACGAAGTGTATCGGAGTGCAGGTTAGCCAGCTGATCTAGGTATTAAGTAGTGCTGTCTGTAGTTAATGTGCCTTGCTCAAGGACACAACACGGTGTCGCCAGTGCGGATCGAACTCATGACCTCTCGATTCGGAGTCTGATGCACTACAACTATGCCACAGCGATCCCAACCCACATATGTATACAAAGGTACAAGTATACAAGTCTTTGGATTCAACATGATGAAGCAATCGGCTTCAACTCTTCTCTAGACATTTAATCGGCTGTGCTTATGAAACTGCTAAAAGCATCAGTGAATTTTCGATTACGTCAAGTGGACGCCGTTTTGCTGAAATCAATTTAGTCGAAACGACATTTGATCGCATACGACCTTCACCGGGTCGATATGATATTCTACAAGGCAAGTACAATGTATAAATCGATATGATTGCGATAAGTCTTGTGCTGGCATTCATACAGGGTGATCAGAGTGGTAACCAGCAAGCCCACATGTCAATATGTCTCTTTTTGTTTTGTCATTTTTACATGGTTGAGCTCAATTTAAGTTATCGTAGTTCACATCTTAAACGCTATAAAGTGAATCAATTGAGGAAAATGTTTTAAAAAAGAAAGCAAGGAGTCTAACTATTAATTGAGCAATACCCTTTAGACAATGTTTGTGCTACAAAACAAGACACAAAGTAAGATGGGCCCTGCCCATTGGGACCTAAAGAAATATATGGGCTGTTTGTGCCTCCACGCAAAGCTTATACGCTATTGACTGATCATCTGATTACCGGTTTACCGCTCAGGTTTGTGCCTGCCTAGGAAAAAAGGTTTCAAGTCAAACCATACATACATATAAGCAGTACTGGCTTAGAGGGATGGTTATATTTCAAACACTTGTTGGATATCATGACGTCCCATAAAATGGAGGCAGTGTCCCGACATGAACAATGCTGTTGATTGGGACGTAAAGCATCTATTCAAATAAAAAACAAAGTTAGATTCAACGAGCTGGCTCATTACGTTATAAATATTTTCGTCTATTCGTGATTTCGCTATCTGTGATGTAATACCAATGGAAAAGTCGCATTATGCACGTTGTTCATTTCTATACATGCATAATTGCACAATTATACTATTAACATGCTCGGAATTCACGAACTATACTAGGAACAGATGAATCATAGTGTGGTCATTAAATAAAAAATAAATAATATTATGTTAACATTTACAGGTATTTCGCCGTGTTTTGCGGCGAAATAGGAAATTTAAACTTACCTGTTGTAAACGTTAAAAACGAATTTCGCCGCGAAACACGGCGAAATTTCACTGCGAAAATCGGATTTTCGCGGCGAAAAAATTAACCGATTAAACGTTTAAATTTTCCCTTGGCCGGTTAAATTTCGCGGTGGTTTCGCCGCGAAAAATCACAAGTGATCAGCGCGAACTGTGCAAAAATGGGTTTTTAGCCATAACACCACTGTATATACATATACAGTCATATGCAACATTTGTATTTTGCTTAGAGACAAAAATGAGACAGAATCTAGTGGCTTTTGGCCACATAAGACAGGTGCTTGCTTAATAGAGGTTCATTTACATGTACAATTTACATGTATAATCGGTTTGGGTGGGGACATGAAAGTGCTTGCTTAAGACAGATGCTTGCTTAATACAGGTGTTTCTTAAGGCAGGTTTGACTGTAATTCCAACTTTTTTGATACTCAAAGGATACTGGATATTTTCTTTTCAAAGTTGACCTGGAGGGCCTCACCTCTGATGATGGACCTGTAAATGACATGTTTTATGATAAATATTTATTTAATGCTTAACATGAGAATAGAAAAATCAATGCTTCAAGTTTGTTATATAGAATACAGCCCCTTTCACTCCAGCTTGCCGTTTCAGCATTTAGGTCAATCAAATTTTTGTGTAAATCAGGTAACCTTTTTATTCTATTTTAGAGCTGAAACAGTGTCCCAGGTGCCAGGTGTTTTAAAATCTATTCAGCATTTATTTTTAGGTAATGCTGTCACCTCTTCTAATAAAACATTGTAATTGTTTGGTTGAAGCACATTATTTCAAAATTCTTTGCACAACATATACACTGCTTATTAAGAACACACATTTGAAAAGCTGAATTTTATCAATTTTAGCAGTTACCTATTGGTACATGTATATACATGGCCAAAATTCCACATAGTAAGAGTTTGCCATTTTAAAGATCATTTAGTTTGAAACTGTCACTCAAATTGAGCAGATCTATCAATCCAGATGTCTTTGTGGATAACATGAAAAACTCAGATCTTCAGAATGCATGACCTTGTGAAATACAATGATCTAATGGCATACTCAAGTGAAAGGGGGCTGTAACAATTTGTAGAACCCTGTTGTTGTGGACTCCAAGATTTAACCATTGTCAAGCTTCAAGATTGCAAGATCTGGTAGAAATGGCAGTGCAAAAAGAAACATGTACACCTTTAAAAGACATACATGTAAACTGTGTCTAGTATTTTATAAAACCACTGAAATATATCCAATTTCTTTTATTCTCCCATAGGTGACTAGAAAGCTTTCAGGTAATTCAGAAATAGTTGATTCTGCTGTCAGAGGCAGAATAAAGCTGTTACCTGAAGCAAACCCACTGTCACCGAGGAAGCTCTGGATATTCTTCTCAAGTTTCTTCTTGGATTTTTTGTGTTTATAATCTTTGTCTTCGTCCTGCAACAGTTTGAATCAGTTTATGTCAAAATGCACTCTTAGCACATGCAAACAACATTGCCTTTGTTTGTCTCAGGCTATGTAAAATTACCATTGTTTTACTTGAAAGTCGAATTTATTAATTATCGAAACTGATTTTCATTTAAGACATTTTAACTTGTTTTGCCACAATAAGCTTTAAATCCCCTGAGTGTTATTTCTGACAGGTCTTTACTCCAAAAGCTGACAAATTGATGACTACAAGATATTTTAAAATTTAAGTTAGGACATGAAACTTATGCATGTTTTATCCCATCCGTTTTTTTAATACTAGCCTGGGGATATTTTTTAGGTGTCTTTACCCCAAGAGCTGACAAACAAATGTTTCCAATCTCTCCAACATCCATTTCTTCCACTGCTGGGTGTTTTTTATCCTGAAAATGAGTTACGATAAATTCCGAAATTTGCAGGACTTTAATTTCACACGTCCAAATTATTGGCGAGCAGACAATAAAGTTTATAATAGGTCTAGCATATAGCACATGTGAGCAGGGTTGCTCAGTGGTAGAATGGACTCTGGATTTTGAGGTCTTTGGTTCAAATTCTACTACCTTAGCATGATACTTAATGCTTAGTATTCCAGGAGTCCCAAAATGACTGAAAATTGTTGTCTAGGATTATAGATAGGAGCCGCATAGTGTCTCAAACAAAGAATTGGGGAGTCCTTAGACAGGTATTGCTAATAAGTCTTAAATGTCAAAGCTCATTCCTTATAAAGCAAATACATACAACTCAGTAGATTGTGGAGGACATTTCCAAAGCAGAATCTTTTCTATTTCGCCCAGACATGTTTTCCCAACTAAGCATCATTAGACTATCATACCTACCATATTCAAAGAAACTAAGCAGTTTTCTTGTGTCTGGTATATTTCTATGTCATCTTCTGTAACAAGAGAATAACATTCAATACAACTGAATATTCATAATTTCCAAAATTAAAATAAGTTAGGAAATTTTCATGGGATCTTTATTTTGCCATTTTCTATTTCCAATTTATTAGTGAGTTCTTGAATGTGCAAATCATACTCTTGCAATCTATAAAGCTGTAGTAACTCTTGATTAGCCAAAGCTTTCAATTTACCACACAACAAATTTGCAAAAGCTAGCGAAAATTAAGTTTAAGTTCTCATGAGCATTTCTGAATGCACAGTGGTTGTAAAATTGGTTTATAAAATCATACTTGAAACTTCTAAGATGGAGATCGTACAGTACAGTTGTCGCGATGCTTAGAGCGTACGCGCAACGCGCAAAAAATTTTAATCCCTTCTAAAAACGTTTTGCGAGGGACTCGCGAGTCACGAGTGACTCGCGAGTGACTCGCTAGTGACTCGCGAGTGACTCGCTAGTGACGCGCAAGTTTTACGTAATACAGTTTGCGAGTGACACCCAAAGTTCTTTTTGGTTTGTCGCGCATCGCGCATGGATCTTTGCGCGATGCGGGACGTGATTCATTGCACTATAACATTCAAGTACATGTACTTATAAAACGTATTGTAAATTACTACTTTTTTGCTTGGTTTCAACGCTCATTCTGTAAATGACGCTCAATGTAACTACAACTACATGTAGGTTTGGCTATTAATAAATTATTTTGTCCTTTATGTTTGGGACTATTTCGGACAGTCCTTTATGTTTGGGGCTATTTCGGACATAAAAAACACACAAAACAATTTACTTGTTCATTGTGAAGTGCATGCTAGCCAATTAGCCAGGCTGCTGTATGACAGAGAGTTGGTGTTAGTCAATCATCAAAATTGTTTGAAGCATAACACGTCATTTTTATCAAATGAAAAAAAAAAAATTGATTGAGACTCATCTTGCTTATCTTATTTTGACCATCATCTACGTAAATTAAACCACAGCCCACCGCGTAAAATTGCATGCGCGCAAAAAGTTAAGACTAGTATTCGCATATGAACTTGCTGGAGTTTTATTTATATTTTCCTGCTTTTTATATTTTTTGTTTTTCGTGTAACTAAAATTGTTAATCGGGACGTAAAACCACAAGTCAAAATAGCACAGGACTGGTTTATGTTGTAACAAGTTGGTTTTACAGCTGCATATAAATACACATACACGACATACTGTACATGTTTGTGTGTTTAAATTCAATGGTGTTTAGAAATACACCACGAGGACCGAACAACTACAATGTAACAAATTTATGCACGTTTTATAGTCATTACGAAAACATGCCCATGTAATTTACTGTTTTTTCCAAAGTTGTAAAAATTGAAAAAAATGATGTAGATTTTGTTTAGTTTTCTTTTTTTTTGCTCAAAACATAGAATGTGGGTACACGTTAGAACCGCCTCCGCGAATACCCACGATCTATGTTTTGGACTGAAATGTTTTCGTGATGTTTAGTTAAGTTCGGGTAACTGAGGGGCCGCCTATTGCGAAGGAGCTGCTCACTCGGCTTACGATTTGTTCTCTAAGTATAAGTACCTATTATTATTGTCATTTTGTTTTTTCCCACCTCGGTTTTTGGAGTAAGAATTTCTTTCTGATTGCGCCTTTTTCTGATCATTGCCTACTTGTGTCTGTTTAATTACCAAGACTGAGAAAAAGAATGCTTGATTTAATAGAAAAAAAACTTCTCCATACATGTATTTGGGATAGCTAAGGTATGTGACGGGGCTCACCGCAGACCTTCTGTTAACACTATTTTCTTCTCATTATTTAGATAGAAAATATACAGTCCATCAACTTTCCTTCGGGTCAGACGAATATTATACATGTACATGTTCATGTATCTCTAGCCTAGTCGCTTTGTACTACCTTTGTACGAAGCATATCTACATGTATGAAGTATGAATACTTGGAGGGACCGACAGTAATCGATGCAATCAAACTCGACATACATGTTGACATCAGGCGGGCATGAAAATTCAACATATAACCTTTTTACGACACACCTTACGAGCAAGATTGTTTAGATTGTATAAATCGCGCATATCTGATTCACGTCGCGCGTTTGACAAATGGTATTGCGCGTTTGCGAGATGATCGCACAAGATTGCGCAAAGTTTGCAAGTGACTCGCGAGTCACTCGCGAGTGAAGATAATCCCCTTCGTGCAACCACGCGCAACGCGCAAATGCGCGTACGCTCAAAGCATTGCGACAACTGTACTGTACGTAAAATCCCTCCCAATTAAATTTTACTTATCTCATCTTATCATTCAAAAGCAGAAAAGTACAATACCTACCCGACTTGTGTTGTGAGCTGGTCAGTTTGAGAGGTGTGACAGGAGTTAGGATCATATTTTCATCCTCTATTTGTCCTCTAGCTTCTCTGTATAAACTGGATAGACTTGGTGTCAGCCCATCTAAAGACATGGTGCCTGTTCTTCCACTCAAACTTTTGGATGCCTGTAATTAATGGACTAATGGTTTTAAAATTGTCTCATTGATGTCAATGGAAAGCAAGAGACAAGTTCCAGTGCTTATTAATTCAAATTTCTTTTATCGCTAATTGGAAAAGTTCTTCTTGAATCACTGGAAGATTTTTTTTGTTCAATTCAGTTTTACGGCCCTTTCAAGATTAATTCAGCTCATATGAGACTAGCCAATCAGTAGGTGGGCGAACATGGGAGCACCCCTTGAAAAACCACCTGGCACACCTGCAACTCACTGGAAGATGAAATACATGTGCTAGAAGTGAGGATCAATCACGGGTCTGCATCTACATTACTAATCAAACTAACTGATCAAGCTATCCTCCCCATGAAAGTTCAATTTTAAAGTGCATGTATTAACAATAACATTTGAACCGCCTCATGAGAAAACCAACAATCTGCATATGAGAAAACAAAGGCGCAGATCAGCTTCGCAGTCACTGCGAAGCTGATCAGCGCCTTTGTTTTCACTTCATGGATAGTACAACTCTTCTTTTTAAATCCACAATTTCAAGCTTCTAGCCATCTCTTGTGGTTGTACAGCTTGTTTTGGTGTCATACCTGTTCAAACACATTGTTGGTTTTCCCAAAGAGATGACTCATATTGTGAGCCCAAATATCAGGAACTTACAGTGCTCTTATTGTCCTCCTCCTCATCAGAACTTTCTGTCTGTGAGTTGTTGTAGTGAGTACAATCTTTATTTCTACTTTTGTAGGTCTTTGGTTTGGGCTTTGGTGTCTTCTTGCGCTCTAATATCCAGCTCTTCTCACTGAAACACCAGAGGACCAATGGTCCTATAAACGCTCACCTGAGATCTAGGATATGTGACTTAAGTTGACCTTGCCATAAAATGGGTCAAGGTCATCCCAGGGTCATGATTTATATAAACTTTATAAAGCTCTATTGCCTGATGCTTCATGCCAAGTTTCAAAATCATAGGCCTTCTGGTTCTGGAGAAAAAGATTTTTAAAGGTTTTTGCTATTTATAGCCATGGCAGCTATCTTGGTCATGTGACCTTAACCTTTTACATAAATTTTCATTCCCTCTTCCTAACAATGCTCCACTTAAAGTTTGGCTTTTATTGGTATAGCCGTTTCAGAGAAGTAGATGTTTGAATATTATGGTCATATACATGTATATAGCCCCAGGGCAGGGGCAGACAACCTCCTGGGGTCAAATTTTTTTCCATAAACATAAATTTTCTGTCCATTTGCATACTCCCAGCAAGTTTCCTCCATTTAATTCCATTTTACTATTTTTTCCCATTCAAATGCATTAGTGAACTAAGTTGACCTTGCCGTAAAATAGGTCAAGGTCATCCCAGGGTCATTTATATAAATGACCATTTATATAAACTTTCCTTCCCCCTTCCCAAGGATGCTCCATATGAAGTTTGGTTTTGATTGGCCAAGCGGTTTCAGGGGAGAAGATGTTTCATTATTATGGAAATATACATGTATATAGCCCCGGGGCAGGGGCAGACAACACCCCAGGGGCTAAAATTTTCCATTAACATTAATCTTCTGTCCATTTGCCTATTCCCAGTAAGTTTTACCCATTAAATAGCATTTTACCATTTTTTCCCATTCAAATGCATTGGCGACCTAAGTTGACCTTGCAGTAAAATAGGTCAAGGTCATCCTAGGGTCATGAGTTATATAAACTATGATGGGCCCGCGACCCCGATGCTACATACCAAGTTTCATGGAAATCGGCCCACTGGTTCTGGAGAAGAAGATTTTTAAAGGCTTTTGCTATTTATAGCCATGGCGGCCAGCTTGGTCATGTGACCTGGACCATTTATATAAACTTTGATTCCCCCTTCCCAAGGATGCTCCACATGAAGTTTGGCTTTGATTGGCCAAGCGGTTTCAGAGGAGATCTTTGAAATTGTGAACGACGGATGACGGACGGACGGACAATGGAGCATGGGTATACTATAAGCTCACCTGTGAGCCTTCGGCTCAGGTGAGCTAAAAATGCCGTATGCTTGGTGAATTTACATATAAAAATGATCATAATAGACTAGATAATGAATTTATTTAAGTTTTCAATTCTTCATGGCATCCTGGACAGACTTGCTTTCACCACTGCCACCTGGGATGGAAAACTGGTATTTATCAGATGTGGCAGGGTAGTGGTTGTGTATCCAAGGCCAGTGGTTTTCCCCAGATTCCCTCCCCTATGTGTTATAAGACTACAATAATAGTTACTTCAAGATGACCTTTTTCAACTCTCACATTTTTTAAGTTTCGGCATGCAATTTTTTTTTTTTGTATGGAAAAACAACACTAAACTTTGAATTTTTATTCAGAAGGTCACTTTGGAAACAATGGAAACATCCAGCTTAATGCTTTTTTTCAATAAATACCTGTAGATTTGTGACCATCAATGAATAGAAACTCCTATTCATTTGACCCTTATAAGGCCATGTATCGGTACATTTGTAATTATCAAAAATGGCATAAATCATTATTTGACAAATTTTATTACCTTCTTGTAGACATGTTGTTGCTGCTGTCTAACATGGAGGAAATCTGAAGAAAAGATAAAGGTTGCAAAATTTCTATGCAAAAAGTAGTTGTAATGATGTTGAAAATGTTGCAATGCAGAGTAGAATGTAAATTGCTTATGCAGGGTCTAGACTAAGATGTAATTTATGGATGTCCAGATTGAAATGAGAGTTTTATACCTTACTGTCAAATTGTGGCGTGACATATTTGGCATCAAGGACTCAGGTAGCCAACTTTTGGCACTTGAAATGATGTCACATCACAATTGACATTGTGACATAATAACTTTTCGAGATGGTGGAAAACCTTTCCAAGATGTGTTTTATTGTAAAAAGAGAGTATTGTTTCTTGATGAAAGCCAAAAAAAGGCCGAAAATTTGAAGAAAGAGTGACTTTAGAAATAAATTGTTGTAGTTAATTCCCTGTGGAATATTCATTCAAGATACTTGTGATGAGAAATAACCCACAGCTTTTAGTGCTTCAAATTGAAAAAAGCATAATGTTGAATAGTGATTTCTATACATACAGATCTTCTACCGCTGGACAGACTTAATCTTTCATCTTGGTCAACCTCTCTGAAAATAGAATGTAAAATAACAACTATAATCGAGTCCCATGGAGTTGCGCGGCACATGGACTTGCGCATATCATAGTTTCATGTCTCAGGACTAATTCATGGAAGTTTACAATCGTGTGCAAGTTATATAAATCAAACATATAAAATATCATAGGCTGAAAATAATAGAAAGTTTAAGCAAAAACAAACCTGTCAGTCCTTCTGTTACGTACACTACATAGACCTAATTAATTCAAGAGCTGCCATCTGATCCAGTTTTTGTCTGGTCAATCAACTACAAACATGGATATTTTTCCAAATTATCTATTAAAATACCATACTTCTTGAAGAAGGCCCTCTACTGGCATCATATAAATCAGATGCTTAACTCCATGTGACCTTTGACGTTTGGGATACTTACTATACTGGGCAGAAAATGTATGAGCCGCAACGTGAGAAAAACCGGGGGTCTTCGGGGGTCCAACCAGGTCCGACACAAATCAGTCTGTACAGTTATAGAACAAAGCTAGAATCTTGAAAGTTGGGGAATAAGTAGAGGAGGAAATGTACTATCCTTGTAGCAAAAACAAAGGTGCTGATCAGCTGTGCAGTTACTGCACAGCTGATCTGCACCTTTGTTTTTGCATGGGCAAAAATCTGGTTTTCTCATGACGTGACTCATATGTTTTAGGAGCTTAACCAATGAAAGTTATAGAAAACTCCAGACTTACTCATCAGATAAATCTTTATACTGGACACTTTTCTTTCTTCTTCTGGATCTGTGACTCTTTCTTTCCTTTAAAGTTTAGACATCAAGACATCAATTTTGAAAAAAAAAATAAAATAAAAAAAATAGGAAAACACTAGTTCTAGGCATCTCGTGGACACATCTGAATAATTGTTACTCATTCTATTTTTTCAATGGTTGAGTTTTGTACCATTATTTTTTTTCTGTGATTTCATTTTCCATGACATATTATGACAGGCAATATTATAGCAATCACACATGCATTTCCTGCTTTAATCATGAAACACTGTTTCAATATTAGACATTCAACTTGAAAATTATCATTTAAAGTGGTTATATCTTTAAATAGATGTGAACAGTAAATAGATGTGAACAGTAAATTAACATACATTTGTGGTTTCAGGTGGAATATTTTCTTTATCAGAATCATCATTGTCACCAACATCATCATCTGCAATGAGTAAAAAAGCTGTTAGATTCAGGTTCCATGCCAACTTATGATTCTTTCTTATTGCCTGCATTGGTGGCATCAAATGTAAACCTGCCTATGGGGTTTCAAACCAGGCCTGACATAGGTTGAGGTGTAAAACCATAAAGGATGGATAAAATCCTGACAAACTTTGCATTTACGTGTACAATGGGAAAATAAAAATCAAGCTCAGATCAGCAGCACAAACAAATTTCATTGTGCAGATGATCTGCCTTTTTAATGAGTTTTTTTTTTCTGGGTTTCATATACATGTACTTGTGGTATTTCAGGATTTTTTTTTTTGAAAGAGAACATTACAACTGCATGGATATTTGCTAATTATATTTGACTGCTCTTAAATCTATAGCAAAGTAAATGTGTGGCAGAACCTTTCTATTAACTGAAAATGCCTATTTACCAAAGGTGACAGACTTGGTCAATGAAACAGGTGTTTTGATAACACTAATATCTAGGGGATTGTATCTCTTTCTGCTTGTAGAACCAAACTTTGGGGTACTGGCTAGTGATGCACTTACACAGGGAGTCTGAAAAGATTACATGACAAAGATTACATGACAACTGGGAGTATAAAATGATTACATGACAAAGATTACGTAACAAACATTACATGACAATTGAGCCGCGTCATGAGAAAACCAGGCCTGTTGTGCCGTGTGGCGGCCCTAAAAAGTCTCCCCGTACATCATTCATAGTGCAGATTATATTTTCTTTTGATCCTTTGGGATCAGTGAATATATTTGGAGTGTTTCAAATATATTGTACGTTAAGAATCATCTTCTTAACAGTATTTTGATTATTTGGCCCCTTTGGGAATACAAGTCTTTGATTTAGACTACACCGATGTAAATTTTTTAAATTGCAGCAAAAATGTCTGGCTTTCGCTGCCAGTTTTGTAAAGGGTCACTGACGAAGGTTCATTACCCGAAATTGTACAATATGGCCCATCTTCTCGATTTCAATGTTTTACTGCTTCCAAAGGATCTAACAATTATTTTTATTCATTATAAAAACCAAAGATGTAAAATATCTAAATTGGACAGAACAGACAAAGTTTGAGTAAAACATGAATGTCAGTTATTTTGTTTACCTAGTGTATTGCATTGCCCTATGAAATTATTAGGTGTGCAGGAGTAATCCATTTTTTTCTGGCCAATCAAATAGAAACTCGACAAACTTCTTCAAGTATCTGTTTAACTACCAGATTTCTTGAGGAAAGCCCTCTGCTGAGGTAAATTAGATGAAGAGTGCAACTTCATGTGACCTTTGATATTGGAGATAAACATGGGGGTATTTTTACTTCTGTTGAAATTCTGAGAAATCTTTTCAATATCTTCATAATACAGTAATTGTATGCATTAGATGTTCATGCAAAAAGAGGATTATTTTTTTTATTCAGACAGGGCTTCTTTTATTGTCTAAAAGTTCAAATAATGCATAGGTGTCCAACTCCAGGGTACAGCATCAAAACAATTGAGCCTGTGCATGAGAAAACCAACAATTTGCATAGGCGAAAACAAAGCCGCAGATCAGCTTCGCGGTAACCGCGAAGCTGATCAGCGCCTTTGTTTTCGCTACATGGATAGTACAATCCCTCTCCTACTTAAATACAAAATTTCAAGCTTCTAGCTCTTTTCTGTGCTTGTACAGCCCGGTTTGTGTCAGTCCTGGTCTGAACCCCAAATTGTTGGTTTTCTCATGCACAGGATCAATTCTCACCTGTATACCATTGTCTTGTACTACACAATCAACTATTTCACTGTCAAATTCTTTGAAGCTGGGTTCTGATATATTTCTGCTGTCTTCTTCAATAGATTTTTCTGCTAAAACTTTACGCTTCCTGAAAAAAAAAGACTAAGTTTGAATTGTTCACAGCTTATTTTTTGCGAATATTCACGATTTTGATACCTCACAAATTCAAGGATCTCGCCAATAAAGAATCTCTATAAGCCATAATGACTACAGCTATTTGCAAATTCAAGACCTTGAGAATAATTATTATATAGCAAATTTGTGAAAATTTCATAATTTACATTATGAAAAGATGGATTGTGACTTTGGCCCCTTAAGTAAATCTCAGAGTTTCAATGAGTGAGTTATGAAAACTAATGCTGTATTTTCCATCTTTATACCATATACCCAGCAAATGCTGATGTCAAGACTAGCAGAAAAGATGGCTTGTGATCTGGGTCTTTGCTGGGTGCAAAGCCATGGTTGCATTTATGCGCAGATCAAAGTTATGTTAGCCATGAATAAAGGGTGATAATCAGATTATCTGGTTTATGTTTTATTTGCTTGATGATGGCATATACATGTGGGGCATACAAGTACAGTAGTACTAAGGTAACACCATCACTGTTCACATGGGGTGCACTAGTAAGTGCACTAATTATTACTATATGACATTGCAAGTAAAGTGCATTCCGTCGTGCACACAGAGTGCACTTACTGTTAGCTTTCGTCTTAGCTTAACTGTACATTAAACTTTATGACATCATTTAGCCATTGCAAGTCCTATTTGGTGGTGAATATAGGGATCAACCATAGTTTTCAGTGTTCAAACATTCCATGGATCACGAGGAAGGTGTTTGAACACAAGGCCGCAGGCAGCGAGGCTGTGTGTTCAAACACCTTTTGAGTGATCGAGCAAATGTTTGAACACTGAAACAAAGCATGGTTGATCGCTATTCTTGCATTTTCACTCTAATCCACTTAAAAATCTCTTAAAATGATATTAACAGCGTAAAAACTCAGCGAAAACCGTGGAGCTTCCTCAACGTCAGCCATTTTGTTTCTATGAAACACGACGTCACGTCTCATTGACCAATGACGTCGGCCAAAACCCATATTCAAACGGCACATGAATTTCATTATTTGAACATGGGTTTTGCTGTTTGAACACGGCTTTCGACCAATTGAAAACAGCCTCAAACAGCTATGTGCATGATATCTATGCAAGAATACACAGTATTATTTGATTTTTGAGTGGCTTCATTGGTCTAGTTAGTGACAGGAATGTTCTTTTTGCTTAAGCAGGCTCATGTACTTCATGTTTTGATGAAAGTAGCTAACCTGGACATTTTCTTTTCAATTTTGACATCTTTCTTTTTCCCTTCTCTTGAACCAACAATGTCCTGTGCAGGTAAAACATCACATTTGAGCCGCCTCATGAGAAAACCAACAATGTGGTTTTTGAACAGATCCGACAAAAACCAAGCTGTACAGCCATAGAAAACAGCTAGAAGCTTGAAATTTCAGATTTAAGAAGAAGAGGGATTGTGCTTTCAGAGTAGCGAAAACAAAGGCGCCAATCAGCTTCGGTTACTGCAAAGCTGATCTGCATCTTTGTTATCGCCTATGCAAATTGTTGGTTTTCCCATGAGGCGGCTCATATTTTATTTTTTCAAAATAATGAAATATGTGTATTCAAAGAAATAAGTGTTTTCAAAGTGCTGCACAACAAAATTTGTGGAGCTTCTAGGAGCGAACAAAAAGCAATGCTTGCAATTCTGTCTGTCTCTTCTGGAAAAAACTTTCCTAGAAAAAATAGAGAAGAACATTTTTAAACCTTCAGAGATAAGCTTTGTGAAAAAAAAAAAAGGAACAATGTCTAGCTGTATCTGTTTTCTTTTGGTTGAAATACAAAATGATTGATTTTGCGATACTTCTGTCAATGTTATTGTACCTACATGTACCTTAACAATCCTGCTGAAACAGTTTTCCTCTTCTTGACCTGCATTATCATCATCATTCTCCAAGTCTATAGCTGTATTGTCCTCTGTGTTGTGTATAATGGAAGTCTCTTCTTTTTTCTGTTTTGCCTGATCCAAAGAGATTCATTCTGTTTTACATGTATCTTCACATGACATGAGATGAAAAACTATATTAACAGCGTCATGAGAAAACCAACAATGTGGTTTCTGAACAGGTTCGAAACAAACCAAGCTGTTCGATCAAGGAAGATGGCTAGAGGCTTGTGGATTTATAAAGTTGGAGAAATGTACTATCCATGTAGCCCTGATCAGTTGCGCGGTTACCCCGATTCAACCTGATCTGCATGTTTCCGCATATACAAAATGTTGATTTTCTCATGATGCGGCTCATAAGGTCAACAATCATAAAAATCTATTTGTAACTTTAAAATATTGTACATTATACCCACTCACATATTTTTTTCCATGATAAAATGCAATTAAACTGCATGTAAAACATTTGAGCCGCCTAGTGGGAAAACCACAATCTGCATAGGTGAAAACAAAGACGCAGATCAGCTTCGTGGTAACCGCGAAGCTGATCACGCCTTTGTTTTCGCTACTCGGATAGTACAATTCCTCTTCTACTTAAATCCGAAATTTCAAGCTTCTAGCTCTTTCCTGTGCTTGTACAGGCCGGTTTGTGTCGGACCTGTTTGGAAACCACATTGTTGGTTTTCCCACGAGGTGGCTCATTTTTAGTTTACTGAGACAGATCTTTTTTATTTGTGCTATTTGGGGAAAAAAATCCATTCATGACCTGTATGAATGTAAAAATGGCATTTTGTAACACTTTATTAAGATTCTTTTTTACCTTTTCTTTCCTGCATCTGCGACCTCTTTCATCAATTAGCTTACTAGTCTCCTGGACCAGCTGGCTGGAAGTATTCTCTTCCTCTGACACCACATCATGCTCCATTACAAAAGATTCAGTTGTATTGATTTCATCAAAGTCTGGAGAATCACCTGTCTGATGAGTCTTCTGGTTAAGAAAAATAAATAATTTTGACATCCATGGAATCATTAATTGGCTGTATACAGATTTGCTAATAAATCTTTTTGTATGAAATCTGTTTAATTCTGCTAACATTACAAAAACATGCCCATGCAATATACAGAGATTTATTTTTAGCATTAAAACTTGAAAATTTCATTGGAAAAAATTGATATTTTTTTTGTTTGCCCAAAACACCAACCGCGGGCACACGTCAGAACGAGGCGGTTCCAACGAGCACCCAAAATCATCATTCCGAAGAAAAACTAAGAAAAATAGGTATACCCATCCATACCCTGGTTTTACTATATAAAAGCAGGGTATAAGGGGGTAAACATTGCACGGACATGTTTTCCTGATGAATAGTTTTATAATTCAAAACATGCACACACAAAACTTGCTGTCAATAATTCTAAATTTCAGAAAGTTGGCTTGGTTGAATATATGAGCACGGAGTAGCTGACTTGTTTTTGTTTCTGACCTTTCTGGGTAATTTTCGGTACCAATGAAACTGGGGAAAAAAAAACAGCACAATTTTGGGAAAATAAGACAGTTTGGGGAAAAATTAGTGCAATTTTTAGCCAAATTGGAAAAATTTACCTTTAAAACTTCGATTTTCCTACTGTTTGGGAATGTTTCAAGTTAATTGGGAATTTTTCCAGCCCATTGGGAAAAAAAATTTGGTACTGGAAAGTGAAAAACAGACCCAGTTTTGTATAGAGAATAAGGCCTGTTATTAAAAAATCCCACCTTTGTATCTCTTCTGTGTTTAAGACTTCTCTGCTCTGAATCTTTGCTATCACACATATCTGACTGTCTGTACCATTTCTTTGTGACTGGATCTTGCTTCATCAGCCTCTTGGACCTAGACTTGTTGTGATCACTTTCTGAATCATCATCCGAGTTTATTTCAATAGGACTGTCATAATCTTCTCTTCCCGACTTTGATCTGTGTGATTTACTATTACTTCCACCAGAATGTTTGTCAGACTTTCTTGATGACCTACTGTTCTCTTCATATTGAATGCTATTTTCTCTGTTTAACTTGGAGTCATTTTTATCTTGTTTTCTTTTAGTATGTGCTCTTGTGTTTGGCAGATCAGGAGATACAATTAAACTACCATCAGATTCTACCACACTATCAGAAGTTTGATCACGTTTGATACTTTTCTTTTGCGTTCGCTTATCGTCTTTTGTTCTTCTATTTGTTTTCTTTTTCTCAACTTTTGGTGAATCAGGAGAGCAGGCTAAACTGCTCTCAGAATCAGCTGCACTATCCACTTTTTCTTGTGCATTGTTTTTCTTATTCTTCTTTCCTTTAACCTCCCTTGAGTTGTGTTTGCTCTTAGCATGGGAATGTGTTTTGTTAATTTTATCATCCATTGGTGAGTTTTCTATGAGATTAAGAGACTCTCCGGTTTCCATGTCAATTTCTTCTAGGGAATGCATTTTTGATCTACCTTTGTTAGTGTGTTTGTCTTGCTTTGTTTTACTTCTTGGTTTGTGTGCTGAGGGTGAAGTCAATGACATAACAAGACTGTCATGTAAGTCGGGTGACATAATAGACTTTTCTTTCGTATCTGAATCATCATCTACACTCTTGTTCTTGTTACACTTTCTATTTTTGGCATTGCTTTCATCAAGAGTTTGATCACTGTCTTTTCTAGAATGTTTAAAGAATTTCCTAGGTTTAAATGCAGGTTCACTACTACTGTTCTTATCTACAAAATTTTGACTATCTCCTTCAGACATAACAACCTCATTTTCACAAGTTCCAAAGTCATATGGATCATATCCTTTTGAAAATTTTGATTTATACATGGCAGATATAGGATTGTTATATTTGTAATTAGTCTCAGATCTACAATATGACATCTGAAACACAAAGCCTTTACCCTTTTTCTTTGAAACAGAATTCACCTGACTGTGTTTGAAATGTCCACCATCTAAACCCTCTTCAAATTTGACTCTTTCATTTTTCTGTGCATGTGTGACAGATTTTAATTTGTCCTTTTTCCCTTGTTTAACATCCCTCTGTTTACCTTTCTTGTACTGCTCAATGCTTTTATTTTCTTCCAAGATTTCAAACGAATGGTCTTCTTCATGACTTGATTTTGTATCAGAATCTTTCTTTCTATATTCAGGCTTATTATCTTTCTTTTTCTGTATATTTTTCTTATGAGCAGCGTTGCTATCTTCATTTTCTGACATTACCATATTATCAGAATTTGGAAGATTTTCGTGTTTGTTTGCTTTCTTGGTTTCTTTTGTCTTTTTGTTCTTAGTTTGCTTTCTCTTAGTTTGATTTTTACAGTCTAAGTTTACAACTTTGCTCCAAGTTTCCTCAACATCAATTTGTTCATTCTTGTTGACAGCACTACTACAAACTTTAGTTGCCATTTCTGCATTTTGGCTTAAATCTTGGCTAGCCTGGGAATTATCAAATCTGTAATCTTCAGAGATGTCTGAAGAAGCTTCACTATTGGCATCATTTACTTGTTCATCAAAACTATCATTAACAAAGGAATTTTCATTTTCTTCCATATCATCTGATTGGTCTTTTTCATTTGTTGTAACAAGCTTAGTGGCTATAAATTCTTTTTCACAAATTACATCATCTTTCTTATCAGATTCAGCAGAATCCACATCAACCTTCTGGGACTCTTCTACAAATGAAATATCAGATTCTTCAATTTCTTTGTAACTTTTGTTTGTACCTCTTTTTCTTAAACTTCTTCTGGATGGCATCTGTTCTTCTTGTTGAGCCTTATCTGTAGCTTTTCCCTTCTTTGATTTGTGTGTATTCGAATTGTCCCCACACTCTAGACTTTCATCCTTGTTTTTCTTTGATTTCTTACTTGTCTTTTCTTTTGTAGTCAATTTTGTTTTACCAGTATGCTTTTCTTTACTATTTTTCTCAAGATCAAATAGTTCCTTCAATGAGGGCTCATCATCTGTGAAAGATTTACTTTTATTTTTACGAACATCTGTTGCTTTTGAAGGGGTTAGGGAACCAGAATTTCTTCTACTTCTAGCTTCTGCCTCCTCTTCAATATACTTTGCTGTCTGCTCGATGGATTCTCTTAATGCTTCCTTAGAACCTTTTGTTGACAGTATTTTGGAATATCTACCAGTTATACTATTCTCCTTTTGTAGATTTTCAAGAGGTTTATCAATTTTTGTCTTCTCCTTTACACTCTTTTCAGTAGGCTTATCAAGTTTTGTTTTCTCAGCTTTTTCCAGGTTATCATCTTTAGGTTTAATGTTAGGCTCAATTGAAGGTTCTAAACTATCAGGAATTTTATCTTCTTGACTATCAAAATCAAATTTATCTTCATCATCTTCTTGAACTTCAGCAAAATGACTTTGTTTATTACCAATGCCTACAATTTCTTGTTTTCTGATATCCTTTTTAGCATTGTTCTTAGATTTATCTTTATTATCAGTTTTTCCTGCTTGACTTTCAAAATCCTCTAGATTTTCTCCTTTCTTTAAACTTGACCCAGACACCTTATCTTTTTTATGACTTTCATTATCAGAGTTACTTTTATCTTTGTCATTTTTAGTTTCATGTTTTGTTCTACCCTTGTTGCAGTCATTCAAGGCCTTACTTCTATTGTTTGTTTCGTCTTCCTTTCTGGTTCTATCCCTATTTCTAGTAAATTCTTTCTGCTTTGTTTCTGCGTTCTCATCGATATTTTGCTCTTTACACTCAGTTGGCTGAAATTTGCAAACATGAACATGACCAAAACACAAAACCTCAATCTTACAAGTGCAATCTCTAAACAAAGAAAAAGGAATTTAGAACTCAACTCCTCTCCAATTTGTTTGGTTTTTAAGTAATGAATTGTAAAATTAATCAGTCTATGATTCAATTCAGGGATTTGTCATGTCATGAATATATAAGAAATAAAAGAAATAATGATGATATGTCTGGAATTTTCTCATGCACAACAGGAGGCCATTATGTGATAGTGTACTTCTGACAGCGACACTCGTATAAGTTTGTTTTGCGGTACTGTTCAATCACATTTTCCAAAACCTAATACATGTATTAGCTTACCCCATTTTCTTGTATTGTTGGTAAGGAGACATTATTTTCCTCTTTCAGCTCTCTGGAGATATTACCCACAGAAGTAGTGCTTACATCCATATTGATACCACTGTCCATGGTTGTGTTTCTACTGAGCAAAAACACATTCAAGTCAATTCTGAATTTTTTAATATATAAGCCACAACATATGAAAAACTGTATTTGGGGCTTCTGAAGAAGCCACATAAAAGCCCCTGTCCCACACTCACGAGTTGGAGCTATGAGTTAAGCTCTGCCCACTTTTTTTTGTGAACTTGTAGCAACTCATAGTGAACTTGCCATATGTCAGGGGTTGTCGCACATATCTTCCCAATTCGTAGCTTGTCGTGGAAAGGCCACAAAAATTTTAAACTGTTTAAAATTCTTGAAGCAACTCGCCGTCTAAACGTGGGCGGAGCTTAAGACATACTGATCTTGTAGCTTATTGTACAAAACTCGTACTAATATCATGGGATGTTGTGTCTCCTCTGTGTTTTGTCATAGATTGTTACCTACGAGTTGCCTATGAGGTTGCTACAACTTTTCTAACATAACTCGTGGCAACTCGCACAGCAAGCGGCATCTCATAACTTGTACCAACTCATAGCATGTTGTGGCTTCAACTCCTTGGTGTGTGACAGATCCTAAAAACATTTTATTGCTATAGATGGCTAGTTGTTTTAAATTTTAAATTTGAGGGCATTGAGAGACTGCTGCCTGCACTATCCATGTAAATAAAATATGATGGTTAGCATTTATTTGAAAGCTATATACGTCATATATAACATATACTTTAACAGTATATAGTTGTACTCACTTAGATTTATCCACTTCTTTCAAAGCCATGTTATTGTGTACCTCAATTTCTGCTGCAGGAATGGAATCTGGGATTCTTTCTAGATCTGAATCATTGTTTTGGAGAAGCTCATCTGAAAAACAGTCACTGAAATTTACAGGAAATATTAAAATCTTCTGGCCTCCTATAACCTATTACACCCACAAGGATTTCTGCCATTGATCAACTTGACAGCTTGCCACGTACCTGCCATTATTTGAGCCGCGACGCAAGAAAACCGGTCTTCGGGGTTTCCGACCAGGTCCGACATAAACCGGCCTGTACAGTCACAGAAAATGGTTAGAAGCGTGAAATTTCGGAATTAGGAAGAAGAGAAATTGTACTATCCGAGTGGCGAAAACAAAGGCGCTGATCAGCTTCGCGGTTACCGCG
Source organism: Rugalucina vietnamica (assembly GCA_964017185.1). NCBI lineage: Eukaryota > Metazoa > Mollusca > Bivalvia > Lucinida > Lucinidae > Rugalucina > Rugalucina vietnamica. Next base: position 57,596,346 of record OZ024873.1, read on the forward strand.
AAGCTGATCTGCGCCTTTGTTTTCGCATAGGCAAAATTCCGGTTTTCTCACGATGCGGCTCATTTAAAGTTTTAAAATGACAACAGTCAATCACTTGGAAATGCAGTACTGTATCACTTTAAGCAATTAGCTTCTTGAAAATGAATATTTCAAGAGCAATATTAAAATTAAGAATTTTATAGTAAAATGAGGATGTAATTCTGACAGAAATTTATACCGTTATGTTTCTCTGTCACGTCAGTCTTCAAAACCTGTTGCTTGGCTTTCTTTCTCTTCTTGCTGACAGCTGGAGGTGTGACAGTAACAACTGGGGTCTTCACTTTAGGCTTCGACATCTTGCCCCCAGATAGTGGAGTTTTAGGAGCCACAAAATCTGTGAAACCATTTTACTAGTACAGACATTAAAAGTTTAAACTGAAACAAGGAGAGAATGATAAGCTGTTTTAGGGGCAATTTTGTTATTTCTGTCTGTTTGATTTCATTGTAAACAGCTGCAGCCATGTGAGAGGGGTCAGTTAACCTAACCATACCTTAAACTGCGATTGACCAGTAGTGTGTTAATTCTTTCAATAGTAGCTAAATATAGTGTAAGAGTATACAATTAATGAATTAGAACTGCTTTACTCCCAAATGCACATGAAGATAGGATACCAACTGCGCTGAATCTAACAGTCGCTGTATTTTTTTATGTAAGCCACTTAAGTTGGATTATCCAAGGAAAACTTAATTTGCAGCATCCAAAGCAAAGTCAGATTTCTGATAAGATGCTGAAAGTTTTTTATGGAAGTAACAGTAGATTCTATATTATGCTTTGCATGAGAAAACGTTTTTGGTTTCTGACCAGGCTCGACACAAACTGGCCCACGGAAGCAGGCTAGAACCTTGAAATTTCGGATTTAAGAAAAAGAGAGATTGTATAGCAAAAACAAAGGCGCTGACCAGCTTCACCGTTACCGCGAAGCTGGTCTGCACCTTTGTTTTTGCATATGTAGATTGTTGGATTTCTGATGCAATGGATCATATTAATCACATTTTTGCCATCATGACAATACCTTTCTGCTTTTGTGAAGTTTTGTAGTTTTCTTTTTCAGCATGGTTTTTCTTCTTCTTGCCACCTAAATGAGTTTCTGCGTCTTGAGCCTGCTTAGAAGTTCTTTGCTGTTCAGTGACTGTGATATTTTCTCTGGTACTTATTTTCAAAGGTGTTGAAGCACTAGAAACTGTAAACAAATAAATAAAGGAATTAACCATGATTTTATTTCATTCATTATGCAAGATCAGAAGAGTGGTTCCGAAATAAGAGCTGTCGCAGGACAGCGTAGCTCGCCTGACTTGTGCTTTGCCACTAAATGTATCAAAGTCTATGACCAATGACCTTTAACCTCAAGGTCACTCAGGTGGGTCCTGATGATAAAGCATAAAACTTCAGACCAATATCTACAAACATGCAAAGTATCAACTTTTCAAGACGTATATACACTGTACTTATAAAAAGTTTAACCAAATTTTAACACGAAGTTTCCAAGTCCATGACCTTGACCTCAAGGTCACCCATGGTAGGCCATGATGGTGCTGCATAAAACTTCAGACCAATATCTACCAACATTCAAAGTATCAACTTGATCCATCAACATGTTCAAGAGATATAGACTTATAAAAAAACTTTAACCAAAAACTTTTAACACAAAATTTCTAAGTCTGTGACCTTGACCTCAAGGTCACCCAGGGTGGGTCATGATGGTCTTGCATAAAACTTCAGACCACTATCTACTCACATGCAAAGTATCAACTTGACCCATCAGCATGTTCAAGAGATATAGACTTATGAAAACTTTACCCAAAAACTTTAACACAAAATTTCTAAGTCCGTGACCTTGACCTCAAGGTCACCCAGGGTGGGTCATGATGGTACAGCATGAAACTTCAGACCAATATCTACTAACATGCAAAGTATCAACTTGATCCATCAGCATGTTCATGAGATATAGACTTAAAAAAACTTTAACCAAAAACTTTAACATAACGCGAACGCTAATGCCGACGCCGGGGTGATTGCAATAGCTCTTCTTGTACTTTCGTACAGGCGAGCTAAAAAGGCATAGAATTAACTAAATAAACTGAGCTGTGATGCAAGAAAACTGGTATTCAGGATTTCTGACCAGGTCCAACACATTCTGGTCTGTAAAGTCACCTAGGCTAGGAGCTTGAATTTTCAGAGTGCTCAAATAAAAGGAATTGTACTATATTGGTGTAGCTAAACAATGGCACTGATCAGCTGTGCAGTTACTGCACAGCTGATCTGCATTTTTGCTTTCACATAGGCAAACAGCCAGTTTTTCTCTTGATGCTCAAAATTAAAAGAATCCCTGTGAAACCTAAGAAACTAGAATTGTCAGAGGATCTGACTATAGCCCCGCTTCTGAGCTTTTTGCCAGGTTGAGGAAAACAATGACAGGCAATAATCCCAAGCTAGATCTTGTTAATGTTAATGCACATAAAAAGATTGGTCAGATTCTGTCTATTGGTTCTCAAGGTATTGAGCGGAAAAAAAATTCTGACATCAATCAAGGGCCAAAACTCTGTCAAAATTTTGCGAAAAATGATGGGCAACAATCCCAAGCTAGATCTTGTCAATGGTGATGTGCATACAAAATATGGTCAGATTCTGTCAATCTGTTCTAAAGATATTGAGCGGAAACGAAATTCTGACATCAATCAAGGGCTGCAACTCCGTCAAAATTTTGCGAAAAATGACAGGCAACAATCCCAAGCTAGATCTTGTCAATGTTGATGAGCATACAAAATCTGGTCAGATTCTGTCAATCTGTTCTCAAGATATTGAGCGGAAACGAAATTCTGACATCAATCAAGGGCTGCAACTCCGTCAAAATTTTGCGAAAAATGACAGGCAACAATCCCAAGCTAGATCTTGTCAATGTTGATGAGCATACAAAATCTGGTCAGATTCTGTCAATCTGTTCTCAAGATATTGAGCGGAAACGAAATTCTGACATCAATCAAGCGCTGCAACTCCGTCAAAATTTTGCAATAAATGACGGGCAACAATCCCAAGCTAGATCTTGTCAATGTTGATGTGCATACAAAATTTGGTCAGATTCTGTCAATCTGTTCTCAAGATATTGAGCGGAAACAAAATTCTGACATCAATCAAGGGCTGCAACTCCATCAAAATTTTGCGAAAAAAGACGGGCAACAATCCCAAGCTAGATCTTGTCAATGTTGATGTGCATACAAAATTTGGTCAGATTCTGTCAATTCGTTCTCAAGATATTGAGCGGAAACAAAATTCTGACGGAATAACAGAATGACGGAAAGACGGAAGGACGGAAAGACGGAAGGACATGGTGAATCCAGTATAGCCCCACTTTTTCAAAGCAGGGCTATAAATATATATACACATCTCATTTTACAAGCTTCATCATATTTTCTTATGAGCCCAAACTAGCTAAAGTTGCACAGGAATCTCTAATATAAATGAGGTGATCTTACATTTCTATGAGGTGATCTTATATTTTTATGAGATGATCTTACATTTTTTACGAGGTGATCTTACATTTTTTTTATGAGGTGATATTCATCATGAAAACATGTCCGTGTAATATGTATCCCCTTGAACCCCACTTTCATACAACAAAACTGGGGTATGCAGGGGTATACCTATTTTTTTATTTTTGCTCCAAAACATAGATTGTGGGTACTCGTTAGAATCGCCTCGCCGAGGCGGTTCTAACGTGTACCCACCATCTATGTTTTGAGGAACTATAAGAAAAATATCAAATTTTTTCTACAGAAAATTTTCATTTTTTACAGCTATCTCTGTATATTGCATGGGCAAGTTTTTGTAATGACATTTTTTATGAGGTGATCTCACACTTTTTATGAGGTGATATTACATTTTTTATGAGGTGATCTTACATTTTTATGAGGTCATCTTATATTTTTATGACATGATCTTATATTTTTACGAGGTGATTTTACATTTTTTATGAGGTGATCTTATATTTTTTTTATGCAGATGTTTTAATAATATCATTATACCTTTTTTATCTTTTGATCCTCTGTTCTCATCAGGAAGTACATGAGCTGCTGTCATAGTTTTCATCTGCTCAGCTGGTAGAACTGGAGTAGAGAGTGGTGTTCTCATAGGTATACTGGGAACAGAGACTTTCCTTCTCCTGGCACTATTCTCCTGACTGGCAGGGGGCTGCATATTGGTCTGTTGATATGGCAGTTCTACCTCCTCACTTTCTTGTTGCAACTGAGAATCCTTTTACAGGAAAATAAACAGGCATTCAGTACCTTAATTAGGCTGCGTATTTGCGTAATTACCCAATTAAAATATCAAAAAACGCAATTAATAACGATCCGGTAGCGTAAGAAAACGCAAAAGAAATCGCCTATACGCAATACCGGAAAAATCAGTTGTGTACCGGTTTTTATCAGTGTACGCCGCACAACGGCTTATGCCGTCTACGTAAAACAAGAATGTCATTGGACATGCGCAAATCGGTCTATTGGAAGCCATTTCTTTTCTGTTTTTTCGTTGGTTGACTGCAATTTAAGTTAATTCTCTCAACCAATCAATGTCTCCGTTTTATTTTACGTTATGCAAAAGCGAGAGTAGAAGAAAATAAGGAAAGTACACCTCGAACATCATTTTTACCAAATTGTTTTCCATTTTACCCAATTGATTGAAAATAGAGTGCGTAACAGAATTGAACTTACCCAATTAAAATTCCAGATACGCAATTGAATGAAAAAGGGGTGCGTAAATACCCTATAGGCTAAAAAATTAATTAAGGTACTGGGCATTAAAGCACTGTGAGAATGCTTTTTTTGTACATGTATATGGGAAAACGATGGCACAGATACACTGCACAGCTGATCAGCATCTTTGTTTTCGCTTCACATCTGACTTATTGTCTATGGTACCAAAATGGTGCAGAAAAATTAAATGAGCCTTCGCGTGAAAAAAAACCACCAATCCGAAGCAAACCGGCCTGTACAGTAACAGAAGCAGGCTAGGAGCTTGAAATTTTGAATCTAGTAAGAAGAGGAATTGTACTATCCGTGTGGCGAAAACATAGGCGCTGATCAGCTGTGCAGTTACTGCACAGCTGATCTGCGTCTTTGTTTTCACATATGCAAATTGTTGGTTTTCTGATGCAGGGGCTTCAATGCATACATATCACCTACCATTTCTTGAATTTCTTTCACAGAGATGTGGATAGGATTAACTACTGTTGACACCTTATTCCTGATCTGAAGATAGCAAACAGGAAGAAAGACAAAACAAAGATATGAAAACTTTTAGGAAACTGTGAAATCATGATTCTGCAGAAGCTATGTGATTACTGTACAGCTGATCTGCACATTTGATTTTGCCCATTTTATCCATAAAGCAGATTTTCTCTATGTGTTATTGATATATAAGCAGTGATGTGAGAAAACCAGTCTTTGGGGTTTCTGACCAGCTAATATGCGGCTTTGTTTTTGCATATGCTGAGATCTAGTTTTCTCGTGATGCAGCTCATATGGAAGTAAACAATCAAAAGTCATACAGTGGCTTGACATTAAACTAAAAATTAAAAGTATTACCATTACTTCATGTCAGGAGAAAATTAGTACATATGCATGCATTATTAAGTCCAGTGACAAGAATTAAGCAAATAAATATAGAAGACACTGCGGCAAACTTTGCACTTTTTTTAGAAAGCACAGTTAACCACCAACCTCTGAGAAGCTAAATGTTTTTCCTACAGCTTCAGCAATTTGTGATTCCCTGTGTAATTCAAACTCCACCCTGACAGTGTTGTCTGTGACATCTTGGTGTTGACTCGGGTACAACTCACACACTCGCTGCTTCAAGGCTATCTCTAGGAGAATGGTGTTCTGGATTTCTGGGGAAACGTAGAAATTGATCCGCTCAGTACACAGTTAGCCATCTAAAGTGTGTTTCCTAGTGCCTGATAATGGTTTTTCGCAGATATTTTGCAACTGTTTAAATCAAGATAAAAAATTAAGTATTTAGTTTGTCGCAAAATGTGCAGCAAAAATTTTGAAAATCCGTTGACAAATAAAAAAGTTCTCGCCGAAAACATTTTTGAATAGGGAACACAGAATGCAACTCACATATCTACTTTCGATATTGTTTATCAAATTAATGTTGCTGCCATCAATGTTGCTATATATGAGCCGCCTCGTGGAAAAACCAACAATTTGGTTTCCGAACAGGTCTGACCGAGCTGTACAAGTATTGAAGCAGGCTAGAAGCTTGAAAGTTTGGAGTTAAGTAGAGGAGGAATTGTACTATCCGAGTAGCGAAAACAAAAGCGCTGATCAGGTTCGCGGGTATCTGCGCCTTTGTTTTCGCCTATGCAGATTGTTGGTTTTCAACAATCCCTGAAAATGTTTAAATGAATATATATACTAAATCCATGGTTCAAAAACTGGACATACAGACAGACTAACCTGAACATGAACATTGGAGTATATCTGTTCTATAGATAGCAACAGTCTCCCAAAGTTGCTCATCCATTTGAGTACCCTAGAACATGAAGATATTGTAAGAGCCTTTTACTATGGCCAGAAAACATGTTCCTAAGAATGAAAACAAGCATGCAATGTCAATGATACACTATATCCGTATCAAGATTATCTTACAGTTGTTGTCATCTTTACATCTAAGCTACATCATGAGAAAACCAACAATGTGGTTTTGGAACAGGTCAGACACAAACCGCCCTGTACAAGCACGGATGATGGCTAGAAGGTGGAAATTTTAGATTTAGAAAGTATAAGAATTGTACTATCCCTGTAGTGAAAACAAAGGCACTGATTAGCTTCGCAGTTACTACAAAGCTGATCTGCACCTTTGTTTTTGCATATATTTACAGATTGTTGGTTTTCTCATGATGTGGCTCATTTATGAACATGATAAATTTCATGCTCAGCTTGGTTTGACTTGCTAAGGTTTCATAACCTCTTGATTTTTTGTCAGATTCTAACAGCAAACAATGCTGGTGCTAAATATTTTGAAACTAAAATGCAGACCTGATCTACCTTAGCTATGTCATTATTTACTTACAAGTTTTCCCAAGCAAATTGAACAAGTGCAATGACCAGCAGTCAGTGCTAATCCTATCACCATTAACTGAAAACTTCAGAATTTTAACCAGTGAATTTCAAAGTTTTACCAACATCTCTAACCTGTCAAGCCATGAATAAGATTATTTACCTGACTTAGTAGACTGTCTTGCTCACAGAACAGTGTCATTCTCTGGCTCCCAATGTTGAAGTCGACCCAGAACTGATCATAACCAGAGTCAGAGGGCTTTCTCAACTGAAGTATAATATCCATTAATTAAGCATGAAACATTTCCCTCAGTAAGGCCAACATTAGAAATATTCTTGTTTCCCCTTTCCCGACCCTGTTTCTCAGGTATGAGTAGGTCGGTCGGAAAATTATTTTTTTTTAATCCATACATACCCTTACTAATGAACTTATCTGTTCTACCATAAGTAAAACTGAGGTTCACAAATGATTTTACAATTAAAGATGCAATTTACCTGTGTTCTTCAAGGATAGCAATGTTAGCAATTTAAGACAATTCTTCCTTCTAGAAAGCATTTTTTTTGTCTTGCAGTTAAAAAAATTCTTCAAGGAAAAAATGCAATAAAATTTTTTGGGTCGGGGCAAATTTTTAGGGTCGGTCGGGGAAGGGGAAACAAATAAAATTTTATTTTTGGCCTAAAATTCATTACTTTATCTCTTTGTAAAGGGGACATCAAATATAAATTTGCCAACATAGGGGCCTACATATTACAGCTACACTAAGTTAAGGTTTGCATTTCAACAGAATACAATCAAGCATGTATTGAATTTTTAAAAGATTTGTTGTTGTTTTTTTTCCACAGAATATAGAAAAGATGTTTAAATATTAACTATAGGAAATAAAGAACACACAAACCTGTTTGTTCCCAACATATGCTGCCAAACATGGGATGGAGTAAACACTGGAAACACAATTATAGCGTGTGTTAAAAGAAACATTGAAAATCGAATAGGTTAGGAGGAAATATTACATGTAGCAGGTGTTGTCATTCGTCAGATCAAAATTGTTGGCAGATTGTTTTACACCATTGTTTCTCAAATAGACTTTTTCAAAAGTATGGTTTCTCATGAAGTTTTGATACAAAGATCTAAAACTAAAGCACCTAATAAAGATACTGGTGACTGGTCTACATGAGCAATTTGGAAGTCAGTCACAAGAAAAGTTTATACTCTTTTCTTGTGCATGGTAAAAACTTTTTTTTTTTTTTTTTTTTTTTTTTTTTTTTTTTTTTCTCTCAAATACTGCATGCTTCACAAGCAACTGACAAGTCTTTCTTAACTTGCTTCTTAAACAGAGTTGGATGACTGTTTGATTCCAGTCTGAGACAGGCTCTCATATTTGACATTAGAAGTTGAACCATGTGAGCCACGATGCCAGAAAACCGATCTTCAGGGATTCTAGCCAGTTATGACACAATCCAGTCTGTACAGTCACAGAAAAGAGCTAGAATCTTGAAATTTTGGTTATAGGTAGTGGAGGAATTGTAGTATCCGAGAATTGAAAACAAAGGCGCTGATCAGCGATTTGCGGTTTTGTTTTCGTATAAGCAAAAATCCTGTTTTCTCATGAGGCGGCTCATGTGTAACAATGCTTACTTTTCTGAGTCTATTTCAGAATTGAGATCATTCAGGAATTTTCTGCAGTCCTACAAGAAAACAAAACACTGATTTCATCACCAAACACACAATTTGAACACCAAACATTGCTGAAATGATCAGACACAATTTAAACCTACAAATTCCAATACATGATCAAAATTTGTAGACAGAATGGATCAAATTGTCAGAATTATTTTATAAATCATGATATAGTCTTTAAACAACTGGAAGCAGGTTTCTTGACTATTCTTCCAATATATCTACATTAAAACTATTTTTCCACACTTTGAGAGCAAAAAATGAGTTCCACACGTTTCCACTCTTTAATTGTACTTGGTGAAACAATTATCAGTTGGCGAACAATTAGCTTGTAACACAAGACAATTATTGTTTTCTGGTTTCCTTGTCTATGGACAAGTCAAAATGATTATTTTGTATTTTCCACAACCCTGCATTAAGCTTCAAGTATATTTTAAAATCTTACTGTTTCAAATTCTCTATCTTTGATACTGAGAAATCCCTCCAGCATGGCAGTGTCTCGGATGAACTGTGAGGCATATAGTTGTCTGGACTTTCTAGGAAACAGTCTTATCAGGCATTCTACCAGACCAACTTGGAATTCATAATCTACAAAGATTTTCAGTAAAACTAGATAAATTTCAATGAAAACAAACTGTCATAAGAAAACATGTTTTTGGAGTTTTGGGACATACGTTACCTCAAGTCACAAGATGGTAACAGGTTATCACTGTAATTGAGCCTTTGCGTGAGAAAACCAACAATTTGGGTTTCCAACAAGGTCTGACACAAACATGACTGTACATGCTAGAAGCTGGAGATTTTGGATTTGGGTGATTTTCAAAAAAATGAAGTAAAAGTGTGACATTGACCCATTTTAGGTCAAAATTGAGATGTGCATTTGTCTGTTTAATTTTTGTTCCTGGTTTTTCTATGGATATCAAAATAAAAGAAATCAACATTCAAAATTTTTGACAATGGCCATTTTTGTGATTTTCTTGTTTCTGTGCCTTTTGTTGTTTATTTTCAAAACTGTTGATATACCTTAGAAGTAGTGCTACATTTGTAACATACACTTTATGTTTCAAATTTGTTCTTAGTTTGATATACCCTATATTGGGACTAGACTCTATGCCATTAATTTGATAAATTCTCCAAAAAAAATTTTTTTCACACACTTATTTGATAAATTTGACCCTGAAATTGCTTTCTGCACTTATAAATGTTTCCATAACCACTCAAATGATCAATGTATTTAATGATGAACAGTATCTTACAAGTGTACAATGCTTCCTGTGATTGCTATATACATTTATAAGAGTGAAAGTAATATGAATCATTAGGAATTAGCGTTCAATTTTTCAGACTAGAAAATATGCGTTGCACTTGTGACATCACTTTTGTTAATTATTAGACACCAATATGCATAACTGTATGCAAATGGTTGTTTTGTTGGTTTCTTTCTGACCTGCTAGACTAAAATATAAAGCAAAATAACAAGTCATACATGATATGCTTATATGGTCAGTCAAGAAATACAAAACGTTGCACTTGTGACAAAAATGGTTAACTGATTAGATCAGTTACTTTTCAAAATATAAGAAAGGGTTTTAAATGAAGCACCTCTGATAATCAATCCAGATACATCAGACTTGATCAGTAAGAGCATACAATAGATGTAGGGCTTACAATGATTGAACACTGGCTTTCACAAGTTTAAGCTAAAGCTTTTTTTACTGTAGTTTATTTTTAGGGGTATGGTTATTATTTATAAATGCTGAAGAGGCAACAAAGGCGAAATACATGCATGGCTTATTTGCAACTCTCAAGTACTTAATTGTTTGTAACTTTTTAGAGATTTTGTTTTGTTAGGTAATCAGACAATTGTTTTCTGACCATTTGAAAATGACTTGATATTCAAAATGTCACGCTCAAACGTTGCACTTGTGACATTTTTAGGTATATATTGTTGTATAAATTTGGTATAGATCCATCTCTTTTTATGAAATTTTGCATGGAGTTTGACCCCTTCATAACACACATTTAATGTATAAATGAGACCATATATGTATGAAGCTTATCAGTTCAGCTTTAATATTGAAAAATACTTCATTTTTTTGAAAACCACCCATTTAAGAAGAAGAGAGAATGTACTATCTGTGTGGCAAAAACAAACGCACTGATCAGCTTCACGGTTACCACGAAGCTGGTCTGCGCCTTTGTTTTCGCATATGCAGATTGATGGTTTTCTTATGCAGCGGCTCAGTTTTTTTTTATTCAGACAATAGAGACACATTCTTATCTATGTAACAAACACAAAAGCATTGGATCTGACACAAGGGTTACATGGGCAGCCATACATACATGAAGTTTGAGATCTCTGCAAGATAGTATAAAACATTTAGTTGGTTGACTTCGTATTTCTGTCCCATTCTGACGATTCAACATCTAAGGTCATTTTGGGACATGTCCTGTTTTACGCCTCAGCCAAAAGGCTGGAGAAGCCCAGGATCAATCCACAACCCGTTTTACAAGGGCACAGAGGCTTCTAATAACATTAATTAGCCGCCACACAAGAAAACCAACAATCTGCATATGCAAAAGCAAAGGCACAGATCAGCTGTGCAGTAAGTGCAGCACAGCTGATCAGCGCCTTAGTTTTCACTACATGGATAGTAGTACCTCTTCTTCTTAAATCTGAATTTTCAAGCTTCTAGCTGCCTTCTGTGACTGTAGTGTACAGGCCAGTTTGTGTCAAAACTGTTTGAAACCCCAAATTGTTGGTTTTCTCATGTGAAGTCGCATTTATATTATGTGTATACAGCTTGTGCAGCAAACATCAAATGTGCTTGTCCGGTTGCATAATCTGAACTCATGTTGTTTCAGTAGATTTACCCATAATGTTGTAAGCCAGATAATGCACATACATACCTCCAATCTCTCTGATCAGACACACAATTTCTTTTCTGAAAAACAAAAGACAATATGTTAATTGAAATACATGGATGCTTGTACATGTATTTTTTTTTTTAATTTTACAAAAGCATTATAATTGCTTTAGCCAAAGTTGACCATTGTTTACGATTTATTTCTATATATAGATTATCCTGCTCAATTAGGAATATGCTGTTACCCCAAAAATATAATTATGTTCAAATATTTTGTTGCTTCTTCAAAAGTGAATGTCCTGTAAAATTATGTGTATATGAAAACTAAATTATACAAAGCCACTCAAATGTCAATTCATGGTGACACTTATATCTACTGACAAAGACTCTGATTTTTTCCCCTAAAGCATTCAAGCTTTTAGACACAATAGATCACAAGACTTACATTTTCTTTTGAAAGGCTTCCATTTTAATCATGGCTTCCTTGGTGGCAGTAGGACATTGGTCAAGAAGCATATTGGTGGACTTCACCACCTGTTAAAATCAGAACAAATCTTACAAGTTTTGACAAACATTTTGCTGAATTTCTGTAGGCCTGGGGCCAGTTGTTCAAAACTTTATTAGCTTGAATTCATTATACCTCAATTTGTTAAGTAAATGCCAACTACATAAACAAATCCACTGTTATTTTTTTGATAACAAAATGTGATAATCTGTCCAATGCAAAGGATTATCACCTTTTTTAAAACAAAAAATACAGTATTTAAATGAATTTGAAATATTCATGTTTGAAATTTTAACAAATTGATTTATACTAACGACAAATGTTAATTTTGAATAATTGGCCCTAGGTAGTCTGTCAATCAAAACCACAAACAATTTGCAGAAGTCCTAGATGCATGATACTTTGTTCATCATACAACATGGCACATGAAGGCCTGATCAAACAAGGTAGATCCAGATTAGACACTAAGCAGCCTTCTAAGGCATTTCTAGTATCTTTATGCCAGTTTTCTTAAATCTGTAATACACATGAAATTACAACCAAAAATGCTTAATGTAACTCAGTATTTCCACTGATTAGATCATCTGCACCCTTATCTGTAATGATTAAAGCTTGGTTCAGCAATAAGATCTCAACATGACAAAAACCTTGTTTACAAATGAGCCGCGACACGAGAAAACGGTCTTCAGGGATTCCGACCAGGTCCGACACAAACCGGCCTGTATAGTCTCAGAAGAAAGCTAGACACTTGAAATTTTGGATTTAAATAGAAGAGAAATTGTGCTATATGAGTAGTTAAAACAAAGGCACTGATCAGCTGTGCAGTTACTGCAAAGCTGATCTGTGCCTTTGTTTTCGCATTGGCAAAAATCCGGTTTTCTCATGACACGGCTCAAATTTTATACAAGAAACTTCTCAAAAGGAGAAACTAACAAACCTCCATCTTCACTTGGAAGTCGAGCTGTTCAACTTGTAGCAGATCCAATAAATAGCAACACAACCCTTGACATGATTGAGACTTAGCTGCAAGTAAATAAAGTTATATCTCGCACAATATCACCAATAAATGCAATATAACATTGTCATAAATATGAAAATATATTATACATCTTTCGATCAGGACTTTTCACCTGTAACATGGTAATTCTACTATCTACTATTTTTGATTCCATGAAGTTGCATTAAATGTATAATATAAAATTGTGTTAACACAAACAACAGTCCTGAGTCAAGGTGTATGATTAGAACTTTCACTGATGCACTATATGAAATGTTTAGAATACTACAGTTACAGTGTTAGAAATAAAACCCAGGAAGCAACTTGTCCGGGGGGCAACCTGCACTAAAGCTGAACTTGCCCCCCATGGTTTGAACTTGCCCCCATAGAAACGTCATATAAATGTTACTAAATGAAGATTATCATGTTTATGCATGAATTCAAAGGTACAGTCCAATTGTCAATGCTTTGAATTTGTATTTTAGCTCATCTAAGAATGATGAGATTAAACACTTCTTGTAAAATTTCAGGTTGTCCTTGGGGCAACCTTTCAGTAAGATCAGGTTGCCCCCACCAAATTTGACTCGTGATGGGCAAGTGGGCAACTGCTTATTTCTAACCCTGAGTTACATTGTAGATACAGAGTACAGATTATAAGAATCTTACATGAGTGTGAGGTATGGATAGACAAATTATTCTGTCCTGAGGCTCACAGTTTGGCATCACGAGGCTCGCCGAGTGATGCCAAACTGTGACCCGAGGGACAGATTTGTCTATCCATACCTTACACTCATGATGCAGTGTTAGAAATAAGACCGATACAGTTACTTGTCCGAGGGGCAACCTGAGAGCGTTTTGAACTTGCCCTATGGGATTCGAACTTGCCCATACTAAAACACTAAAGTCCAATTCGCATGCGCAAAAAATACACGCGTGTAAATATACTCCGGTGTGTATTTATACTCCGGTGTGCAAATCAACCTGAGAGTAAATTTAAATTGCGTTCGCATGGGTTTTATCGCCAGGAGTATTTTTGAAGGTAAATTTATCATTTCTGGATTAAAACCTGTTCATTTAAGTTTTCTGTATTTGCAAAACAAGAAGAGGCTGCTTCAAGGTGTTCATGTAGACTTTGGCAGCAGAGGGGAATCATGTAATGGTCAGGCATAACCTTAGCAGTTATACAGTTCCCTTTTTTCATCCTTTCACAAGGAATTACTGTTAAAATGCCCCAAGAGTCCTAACCAAGAATGATGAAGAAATAGTGTGGCTGTTTGCACTCCATATGATCTAAAATGTTATGAATGGCAATAAACTCTTATTTAGCAACAATGTCCACAGTTTCAGCAACTGTCATATAATCAGTTAGGAACAAAAAAATGAGAAAATTCGTTATCTAAAAGCAGAATATTGACTTGAAATAAAAATACTCATGGGTAAATTTTACTTTGCGTTCGCATGGGACATAATAGTAAATTTACACGTGTGTATTTGTAAAAATAAAATTTGCATCTGGTCAGACCCAGGAGTAAATTTACGCATATGTAAATATACTCCGGTGTGTATTTGCGTTCGCATGCGCCATTTACTTACCCCGAGTAAAATTTGCACACCGGAGTATATTTACACGTGTGTATTTTTGGCGCATGCGACTTAATTTTCACGAACAAAGCTATATTTTGGTTTTTAGTTTTGTATAAGTTAAATAGCTGTTTCAAGATTATAACACTGCTATCAAGAGATGATAAAAAAATGTTTCAATAAGTTAAACTACTTGAACAAAAATTATTTTTCTGGAATTTTAGGTTGTCCAGGGGGCAACCTTACAAGTCAATCAACTTGCCCCCAGCAATTTCAACCCGTGGGGGGCAAGTGGGCAATTGCTTATTTCTAACACTGATGATGGATTCTTTTTCTTGCATGCCTTTAATAATGTGGAGAAACTTGATTTTCATACTATTTACCTAGAAAAACGCTACAATCGCGGTGTCAGCCATTTTGAATTAAAACGTTTCGATGTCATTGTGACGTGTGCGCTTAACGACGAAATTACGTGACGTCCTATATACAACCAATGTTAAAAAAGAACACTTGAACGCAGGGTGAGCCTGTGGTGAGATAACATGGGTGAGATAAGAATTTCTCACATGGGGTAAAACGTAGGATTTCTTTATCTGGTGTGCAAGAATAAATGAGCACAAGACCTAGTCTTTGAATTTCATGGAATGTTGGTTTTGTTGTTACA
Organism: Rugalucina vietnamica; assembly: GCA_964017185.1. Lineage (NCBI taxonomy): Eukaryota > Metazoa > Mollusca > Bivalvia > Lucinida > Lucinidae > Rugalucina > Rugalucina vietnamica. Next base: position 57,611,733 of record OZ024873.1, read on the forward strand.
TTTATAATTCATATTCCAGTGACATCTTACCTGAGGGACCCAAATCACCAAGGACCTGCAAAAAGAATACATGTACTTCATTACCAGCTATTAAAGTCAAACAAAGAATAATAAGATTTCCTATATGAGCCGCGAATCAAGAAAACCAGTCTTTGGAGTTTGTGACAAGGTGTGACATATGCCGGCCTGTGCAGGCACAAAAGCGGCCTAGAAGCTTGAAATTTCTGATTTACCAAGAACAGAGACTGCACTATCTATGTAGCGAAAACAAAGGTGCTGATCAGCTGTGCACTTACTGCACAGCTGATCTGCGCCTTTTGTTTTGGCATAGGCAAAAAACTTGTTTTCTCGCGTCATGGCTCATATGCACTATTATACATTTTAGCATGAGATCTGCAAAGACTCTACTTTTGATAGTTGAATTGTACAGGGTCACTGCACTCACTGGCAATTTGCAACCATTAAAGGTCCATTTCTTGTCAAACTTAAATACTTGTTAGAAGATGCATTTAAAGGAATTTATAAGGAATTCACTTCACTGCAGACTTCACTTGGCTGAGCTTAGGAAACAGATTTTGGCAAACTGTGGTTGGCACATAAGTAATTGTGACAAAATGTCTCGAATACAGTTGAACTGAGCAGCATCATGGGAAAACAAACAATCTGCATATGCAAAAACGAAGAAGCAGACCAGCTTCGCAGTAGCGAAGCTGATCAGTGCCTTTGTTTTCGCTACACGGGTAAGTACAATTCCTCTACTTTCTTAGTACATCCAAAATTTCCAGCCTCTAGCCAACTTCTGTGCTTGTACAGCTGGGTCCAACCTGTTCGAAAACCACATTGCTGGTTTTCCCATGAGGCAGCTCAATTATGTGAGCATATCATCATAGACACTGCAATTTGTGGTTTTGACTGTAATAAATCGGATATCAGGATTTATACAAACTTGAGTTAATCCTTGATCAAAATATTTAAATTCTTAGTTTATTTATGCTTACATTGGCTGACTCCAACAACATCTCAACAGCTGCTTGTAGACCCTCTGCAGTCCCATCCGTTCTAAGTCTCTGGTAAACTGCTTGGAGGGTATCTAAAATACATTTTAAGCATAAATGAAATCAATGGACTTACAACGATAATTAAAGGTTTTAAATGTTTGTACTTTCAAATCAAAGTATTGCTATTTGACATTCAAATCCTAACATATAGAGATCTGTACATGTATTGCAACCTCAATTTCAATATTTTATAATTTGAGACAGAGAGTATAGAAACAAAAAGCTGAAAAAAATGATTAAGTGCAACTATTCATGTAAATACATGTAGATCCAAAACAGCAGTAAATACTGCTCCATTTCTCCCTTTTTTTAAACATTATAAATCATAATCAGGTGTTTCACTGGCAGAAATAAAGCAGAAAAAGCCATGATTTTCAAATAACAATATCGAATTCATTGAGACACACGACTCACAGCTTCTTTGCCCACCTTTTGTTGCAATGGTGGCCGACACCTTTAAGAAGCTCAGCAGGTTTCAAAGGGTTAAATCATCAATGGTGAATTATCACACATTTATAAATCCATTAATTAGAATTTAACACTGGTGTAAAGTGTGCAGATAAAGTTCAAACTCAACTTAAAATGCATTGACAGGGACATTATACCATATATATCACTATTTTTAAATCGACAAGATATGAGAAAACAACTTGTACATGACAGACTCGACAGTACATCTACATCAGACAGTTTGAACAGTGTCTGAACTGCTTGTTGGCCCTCCACACATTTATACAGAGTGATTATGATAATTATGGTCTTATAGCTGCAGTGATTTTGCATTGGTGTTCAATTTTTTAGGATGTTCAATTGCTCAAACCGCTTTTTTCATTCAAATGGTAAATTGTTTAAGAATGAAAAGTCAACAATATCTTCAATGATGTAATTGTCACTTTCAAAAGAAAACCACTACTTTGGTTGCAGACCTGAGTCAGGTAAACCGTATGTTGTATTGTTTGTGTAAAGGTCTGTCATTGTAAACCACTGATCAGCAGACAGATATGAAAGAATAATATTGCTACCAGAACTTGATAACTAGAACACCCCTTAAGATCTGCCAGACTGCCACAACACTTGCAAAAATTAAACTATACTCCATGGCCTTCTATAGTAGTATGCATAAATGATATTGTTTGAAAATGTAACATTCTTTGACTTTGCCGTAGAACTTTAGAGTTGATTGAGGCTGTCCATATAAAATTTCTCGTTTCATGTACTCCTTGCTTTTCCTGCCTCGAACCTTTGTTCAGATTTTAAATTTAAAATGTCATTAATTTTTAAATCACAACATCGAACAGGGATCTAAGCTCCTGTTCAAAATGGTAAAACAAAAAATATATCAATCATCAATCTGCCTCTAATACCAGTGGCGGATTTAGAGGGGGTTCAAGGGGTTCGCTCGAACCCCCCTCCGGACCCAGATTATTTCACTTTCATGGGGAATTTCAAGAAATTTTGTGTGACATTAGGCAAACGAACCCCCCTTTTTTCATTTGAACCCCCTCTTTTAAAATCCTGGATCCGCTCCTGAATACAACATGTATAAGAGTTCAGATCAACCAATGAACATTATATTTTGAATTGGTGATACGTCAGTCAAGCCTTTACATAGATCAAGTAAAATGCCTGTGTTCTAATTGCCTGATCTTCCTTGTAGTATTGCATGGTAAAATTTACCTGCTATCAATTCAATTAAACCAAGGTCAGCCAGGCACTGGAAAAGAGAGCCATTGTGTCTAAGGAGATTCTGGATACCTCCCAACAGGTCCTCTAGAAGTCGGAAACCTCGGTCTGTCTTGCCAACATACTGACATACTTCCTACAATCATTTAATGCTAGCTATTTAAGATTATTGAAATATTTTTAAAGTCATTGTTTTTTTTTTTTGTTTTGTTTTACCATTTTGTTTAATTTTCATAAAATTTGGAGATTTCATCATCACATGGAATAGAGTACCCTGTGTTATTTCTAATTTCAGTGTTTGCTGTTGAACATTCAATGGTCAACACATTTGGAAAGATATGTTTAGTTCTTCAGGAAAAGTTTTAAAAAGTGTCACACACAAGTGCAATAAATTTTCAAATATTATGTTAAATGCTGAAGAGGAGAAAAGGCATTATGAAAACTTTTACTGTATTTTGCCTATGCCTTTTAATGGAAAAAGGTTTAAAACAGAATTTTTGAAATGGTTACCATATTGGTGTTTGTTCTTGTGTATTATAAAAATCTATTTGTCTTAATGAAATTCCTTTGTTGACAATCACATACATGACTTACCTTTGAAGCCTTTTTAAGTAATGAAACTGACAATGTTTTCAAAGCAGTTGGAGAACCATAGCCATCCTCAAGATTCTGGATGACTTTTGTTGCAGACACCAATTCCATGGTGGCTGAAAAGTTAAGAATATAAAAATGTGAATAATTACTGTAAAATAGTGATAGTCGGTGACTTAGTCACTGCCCCTCTCAATCTGTGATGGATGTTTACATTAGACTGCCCTCTTTGACTATTACTAAACCTTAAATTCTGGGCATTTCTACCACACTGTGTTTACTGTACAAACATCAAAACCCTGCTAGTTTCTGCACCCTCCCCTAAGCTTCAGTGTTGCCACACTTGGGTGGATACTGGACACAAAATTCTCTGACATTTCCATGACAGAATTTCAAATTTCCCAGACTCTGAGTGAGACATCAGGCTGCCAGACATATTATTACTTGACCACCTTTGCAAGTTTTTGCTTAAATAAATTATGAGGCAAATTTGGAAAGTCACCCATTAGGCCATTTATTACTCCATTAACAAACAATCAGAACTTAAATTTCATAAAAATGTTTTAAAATCATCATAAAAATGTTTTAAAAAGTATGCTTATGTATTCTGTCTTGGCATGTTAATTATTGATGCTGAATTCTCTTAGTAATTTGAATTAAATCTAATATTTTCAAAATTCCCTGACATTTACAGATAATTTCAAAGTTCCCTGCTAACACTTTGCGAAAAATCCCTGACAATTCCTTGATCTTGTAGAAAATTTAATTTCTCTGACTTTTCCCTGAAGCATGGCAATCTTAAGCTTGTGCGCTTTGTGAATGATTGATGAATATGATTAAGCGTTTTAAACAGGTCAATAAAATTTGCAGCTTTCATGTGTATTTCTTTTTTTTTCTTTTTTTTTTTTTTACTTTTTACTGAGTCGGTCAACTTCTGACCATTACTTCAGGAGCTGTGGAAATGTGACATGCTCAAGGTCACAATGAAAGGTGTCCCAGCTGAGGATTGAACCCGGGACCTCTGGGACCGGAGTCAACCACTCTACAGGGTATCCCTGCTCCAGTCCGCTCCATTTTTTCATTATGTTTTTTTTCATTAATCAGTATTTCAAATAAGGCAGCATAATGTGACTACCAGACAGTTACTTATTGTACAGGCAAATAAACTTACCAAACCTTTTGGAAAACTCGAACTTACACAGTTTAGTAACCCAATGGCTTACAGATGTACCGAAAATTCTAAGACTTGAAACCAATTAACTTATGGGTGGCCAAATTAATACACCTTGAGGCCCCTCAAATAAGACAGAATTATTTTGAATTTGTTTGTTTGAATTGATCCTTTAAGTCCTAGTCAACAGCAACGTTTATGGGACTCAACTGTCATGACACTCAAAATGTGCTTATAAATATAAACACCCAAGCAAACCAATAAGGCTTAATATGTAGAGATAGTTTGACTAAACCACTTTTCCTGGGCAGGCTCAGACGAGCGTTTAACCAGAACTCAGATGGTCAGTCAGTAGTTTTAGCTTTGATCTGGAGACACAAGCATCCCATCTATTTCTCCTTGGCCCCAATGGGCGGGGGCCTTTTGACGTTTGTCCTAAAGTTGCTTTATGAAGATTTTATTTTGTCATGCCTCATGGTCAGAAAAGAGCTCAAGAGTTACTGTCAAACCATGGGAAAAAAAAACAGGGAAATTTGGAATCTTAAAACCTGTGCAGATTCAGAAAATTTACTCAAGCTATCTCGAATGGGTTCCCTGCATTCTCTATCAGAAGAGGTGCAACAAATTTTACCATTTTCAAACCTGTACCCCGGCCAAGTTCCTTAATATAGATCCAGGATTTCTGGAATGGGGATTCAAACTTATCAAGGGGGTTCGTTTTCTACATTTTACCAGATTTTTCTTTAATTTCTCAATGAAATTGACATATTTAATCCCAGAGTGGGGTTTGTTCAAAACGAGTGTAGGACAAAATCCCCCCAGGACAGAATCCCCCCCACTCTTTTTTGTTGACGAGGACAGAATCCCCCCCAGTATATCTTGCAAATAGGACAGAATCCCCCCCACTCCCAGTCAGAATCTCCATAATCATATTGTTACATTTTACATCTATAGGTCAATTATTTTTGCATCAAAAAAGTTTATTTATTCATTGTTTGCTAATGATTGGATAATTATGTTGTTTGGTTTTTATTTTTTAAAGAAAGCTGCATATTAATATGTTATAATTACTGCTAATAGCAAAAATGAGTTGAGACAAACTTCTATGTGTTGAGTAATTTACTAAGTTATAGTAAAAGGTATCGAAAATAAGCAAATTATAATAAATTATTAAGTTGACTATAATAAGTGGTGATTAGAGAAAATTAAATATGACAATTTGCTTATTTTATATTATAATATCTGAATAAATTCAAAGATTGCTCAATTATTGAAGTAGATTCTGTCTGAGAAGGGGTGGGGGGGGGGGGATTCTGTCCTATTTGCAAGATATACTGGGGGGGATTCTGTCCTAGTCATCAAAAAAGAGTGGGGGGATTCTGTCCGGGGGGGATTTTGTCCGGATACCGTTCAAAACCCCCTCTAAATCCAGAAGAGAAAGATTACAGAATATGCAATAGATTCAATTTTATAGACTTTATACGTGTGTTGTAAATTATTGTTCATGTGTTGCTTTAGGGAGTCACAAATTCAGAAAAATTTCAGCTCGCGAAAACTGATTGCATCATCACCCAACAGTAAATATCGTGCGAACCTGTCATTCTACGTGGTCGTTTTATGAAGTGAAACATAATAATCAGTTTTCGTAATGTCTATGCATCATGCAATGCTTAATTCTGACAATAGAAAGGTATGATTCCCCCCAAAATGCCATTTACCTGCGGTCATTGCATTTTCTGCAGACGATTTGACAGTTCGTTCGGATAACCTCTAACCTCGATGACGTCACTTTCGCGCGCTCTGTCAGAAAATGTAAACAAAGAGCACATGTTCTGGGGGATATTGTTTGTAAGTTACTTTAAATGATTTTTTTTTTGTTTTAAAATTACAAAAAAAAACAAAACCGCCAATGTTTTGACTTTCAGATGAGGTACTATCGTACTGGTTAATTCATACAATCGATGCATGACACGTGTCAATTTCAAAGATCTTTCTTCGCAAATTTATTTAATGTAGGTTGCAGCGGTTGCACTTCTCAAATAAAAATTGTTTAAACGCAGACAAAATTCTGTTTGACAGTACCATATTTCTATTGAAATTAGCATTCCCTTCATAGATAAAACGAATTTGGCGACTTAAAAGCGCGGCAACATACCTTATATAGCTAATAAGCACAAAAGCATCACTGTATATTAAGATGCAAAAGCTGCAAGTGTTAATTTTTCGTATTCTCAAGTGCAGCAGATGCTGTTCTATTATTAGCGATCTTGCAGTGTCTTTCATCGGCAAATAGTATTCAACAAAAGATCGATGATTGGAGAGATTTTCCCGCGTTCTGTGACTGTGCGGGAAAGTTTGAAACTTTCAGAAAGTTTATAAAAAGTAAATTAATAACAGTTTTCTGCGGTTTTGACTTCATATTGCGGTTCCATGGTTGTAAAACAATTGCAGATATGTTTAATCATCCTTCTGAAAGCAATATTGCCATGTCCGCTCCAGCGAAAATGCAGAAAATATGAATTAAATACAGCTGGACTTCTTTTAATTTTGTTATTGCATAGAGACATGAAGGAAAATTGATTAATATTTATCGCCCCTTCTCTTTTCACAGTATTTTGCATTTAAAAGTATTCATATAAAGCTAAAGAACCCTTTTTTACTTTCCCTGGTGCAGCTGTCCATCTAATTCCGTAAAAATCCGGGCTTAAATGCAAGTAGAATGCTGCAAACGTCAGATGCTTTTGTTGAGCTTTTCCTCGCGTGTTAGGTCCGATTATTTTGGCTAATTAACAGGAATAAAAGAGGAAATGCATTGAATATTTCTAATGTATGTTACAGACGGCATTGTTCTGGTGCGTCGCCCGGAGCTAGATGAAAAGTGGAGTCTTGCTGCAGGTGATCAACTGTGCAACAAAGCTGAAAACCACGGCTGGTTTTCCAACGTCAAAACACAAGCAAAACTTGCATCTTCTGACAACAAATGATTTATTGCTGCATAAGTGAAAGTGAAAACAATCTAAACATTGACAAACTTCTGACCTTTACCCTTGTTACTGTGCATGTCGATGGAACCCGCCATGCGCCAACGGTTCCATGCTCTTAATCAGCTTTGCCAAATTCAGTTCCGGTTACATAATGATGACATCACAAACCATAACCAACGTCCAGTCAGTCCTCACCTGCTGATGTAAATAAATACATTGACTGCGGAGACGCACGCAAGTACTCTAGGGTGCCACGAAATGGTAGAAATCCATTTGAATGTCTCCTGATCCCGAAGTGCGACGCAAGTCATGTGTTGGTAATATATGCCTCTTGGGTTACAACACTTATACACGCAGACATCATAAAAAAGAATAAAATATAATCGAGTGGTTGATTTTGTGCAAATGTTTGTGAAATATGCTATAGGATTATAAAACTCTTTTGTCTTCCTCCATTTGCTAGAAAAAATGAACGTTGGCATATAAAATGCTTGATTACAGACAAAAGAGAGACAGTCACGTTGGGCAATCTAACACCAACTAACTCAATATTTATGCTACTTGATATGCCAATTGCAAGGCAAACTATTCAAGGTACCAATACAGTGATGCGTGAAAAATTACAAAGCGCTGCGATCATCTTATAATACTCGCTGGTTCTCTTTCTGAAATGGGCAGCACCACAACGCCTTTTTCCACGTCTATATCAGTGATGATCCCACTCCTATAGAGTATATAATAACAGCTGCCCCCGGAGTATTAAAAGTGACCGAAATTAACCATCAGCGAGTGCAACATTAACCGGTGCAAGGAAAGCAATACCACAATCAGTTCAGTTATATTCATGTTAGTTTGTTAAGCCTTACGGTCTTACCAACGATGATGAATCCCAGTTGGTGTTTTTTCCGTCATGCGAAGACACGTATATCCAGCCATAAAAAGACAATTTAGAACAAAAGTTGATTCAACCGATATCGAAACAGACGCCCCAGAGCAATAGCAAACGGGGATAGCAAAAGCACAGAAAGCACGCCAACAGAGATACGGTGGTCCAATCGTATACAGTCATAGAAAGTACACTGTACTACTTGTGAGAACATTATAGCAAAGTCTAAGGGAGCACAGGCCAATTTACCGGACGTAAACTCTACTATCACAACAGCAGACCGTCCTGTGCAAAGACCTATATATCAATCCGCAGTACCGTGACACACCATAAACCGGAGAGCAAGCAAAATAAACTCAGTGACAGAAACTAAACAAGATGTCACATTCAGCCATAGCAAAGACGGACAGTACAGAGAGATAGCGAACGTGATGCCATATATTCTATAAAATGAAATGTTAAAAGTAAGCAGCAACAGACAGTAAAGAATAGCTATGATGACATTTATGTTGTCGCATGAAAACAACAACAGATGTGAAATAACTCGATGGCATATGTTTTGTCACCGAAAAACATCAAACACTACAGAGCAAACACGGCGGTATATGTTCTGCCGCATGAAAAAACAGCAGCAGGCATTGCAGAGCAAACACGATATATTCTGCCACTTAAAACAGCAACAGACAATAAAGGGCAAATACGACGACATTTATGCTGTCCCGGGAAAAGAATGAGCAAACTTATGACATATTCTGTCACCGAAAAGCAACAAACATTACAGAAGCAAACATGGCGGCATATCGCCCTTCCACGGGAAAGCAGCAACAGTCATTGCGGAGCAAATGTGAAAAAATATATTCTGCCACAAGAAAAACGGCAATTGGCATTGCATCTTGCAAACACGGCGACATATAATCAGCCGCATGAAAGACAGCAATAGGCATTGCAGAGCAACACGAATGTATTTATTCTTTCGCAAGAAAAGCAGCAGTTGGAATTGACACCACATACATTTTACCACAGGAAATAAGCAGACTGAGACTTACTGTCTATATTCTATCTCAAGATAAAAACACACTAAAACAGCAGACACTGAAACGCAGATCGCAACTCATCTCAACAGATCGCGGTGTTTTGGTCGATCCCGATCACCCCGATTTAGGAACAAGATGAGTAATTTGTTACGATGTCATACGATCTGATGCGATGGTCACGATAGTCCCGCAAAACTAAAAATTACTGGCAGTCAAAAAAATTGCCACGATTAGCCCGATTATCACGATTGACATCAAGATGTGATTCGATCTGATAAGATTGGATACGATAGTCCTGATTGGTCCACGATTAAGACCACGATATCAATCGTGGTCGAATCGTGATAAGTGTGAAAGCTGCATAAAGGAGTGAAGCAACAGATACAGCAAAGCAAACTCGATGGCATATTCTGCTAAAGGAATAGAGTAACAGACACCGCACAGCAAGCGCGATGACATGTACATGTATTCTGCCAAAGGAATGAAGCAACAGATACAGCACAGCAAACTCGATGACATATATTCTGCTAAAGGAATGAAGCAACAGACACCGCACAGCAAACTCGATGACATATATTCTGCTAAAGGAATGAAGCAACAGACACCGCACAGCAAACTCGATGACATATATTCTGCTAAAGGAATGAAGCAACAGACACTGCACAGCAAACTCGATGACATATATTCTGCTAAAGGAATGAAGCAACAGACACCGCACAGCAAACTCGATGACATATATTCTGCTAAAGGAATGAAGCAACAGACACCGCACAGCAAACTCGATGACATATATTCTGCTAAAGGAATGAAGCAACAGACACCGCACAGCAAACGCGATGACATATATTCTGCTAAAGGAATGAAGCAACAGACACTGCACAGCAAACTCGATGACATATATTCTGCTAAAGGAATGAAGCAACAGACACTGCACAGCAAACTCGATGACATATATTCTGCTAAAGGAATGAAGCAACAGACACCGCACAGCAAACTCGATGACATATATTCTGCTAAAGGAATGAAGCAACAGATACAGCACAGCAAACTCGATGACATATATTCTGCTAAAGGAATGAAGCAACAGACACCGCACAGCAAACTCGATGACATATATTCTGCTAAAGGAATGAAGCAACAGACACTGCACAGCAAGCGCGATGACATGTATTCTGCTAAAGGAATGAAGCAACAGACACCGCACAGCAAACTCGATGACATATATTCTGCTAAAGGAATGAAGCAACAGACACTGCACAGCAAGCGCGATGACATGTATTCTGCTAAAGGAATAAAGAAACAGACACCGCACAGCAAACTCGATGACATATATTCTGCTAAAGGAATGAAGCAACAGATACAGCACAGCAAACTCGATGACATATATTCTGCTAAAGGAATGAAGCAACAGACACTGCACAGCAAGCGCGATGACATGTATTCTGCTAAAGGAATAAAGAAACAGACACCGCACAGCAAACTCGATGACATATATTCTGCTAAAGGAATGAAGCAACAGACACTGCACAGCAAGCGCGATGACATGTATTCTGCTAAAGGAATAAAGAAACAGATACAGCACAACAAAAAAAACCTCGATGGTATTATATTCTGCTAAAGGAATGAAGCAACAGACACCGCACAGCAAACTCGATGACATGTATTCTGCTAAAGGAATGAAGCAACAGACACTGCACAGCAAGCGCGATGACATGTATTCTGCTAAAGGAATAAAGAAACAGACACCGCACAGCAAACTCGATGACATATATTCTGCTAAAGGAATGAAGCAACAGATACAGCACAGCAAACTCGATGACATATATTCTGCTAAAGGAATGAAGCAACAGACACTGCACAGCAAGCGCGATGACATGTATTCTGCTAAAGGAATAAAGAAACAGACACCGCACAGCAAACTCGATGACATATATTCTGCTAAAGGAATGAAGCAACAGACACTGCACAGCAAGCGCGATGACATGTATTCTGCTAAAGGAATAAAGAAACAGATACAGCACAACAAAAAAAACCTCGATGGTATTATATTCTGCTAAAGGAATGAAGCAACAGACACCGCACAGCAAACTCGATGACATATATTCTGCTAAAGGAATGAAGCAACAGACACTGCACAGCAAGCGCGATGACATGTATTCTGCTAAAGGAATAAAGAAACAGACACCGCACAGCAAACACGATGACATTATATTCTGCTAAAGGAATAAAGAAACAGATACAGCACAAAAAAAAAAAAAAAAAAAAAAAAAAAAAAAAAAAAAAAAAAAAAAAAAAAAGGGGGGGGGGGGAGACATGACAGATACAGCACAGCAAACGGATGACATGCATTTTGCTAAAGGAATGAAGCAACAGACACCGCACAGCAAACTCGATGACATATATTCTGCTAAAGGAATGAAACAACAGACACCGCACAGCAAACTCGATGACATATATTCTGCTAAAGGAATGAAGCAACAGACACCGCACAGCAAACTCGATGACATATATTCTGCTAAAGGAATGAAGCAACAGACACTGCACAGCAAGCGCGATGACATGTATTCTGCTAAAGGAATAAAGAAACAGATACAGCACAACAAAAAAAACCTCGATGGTATTATATTCTGCTAAAGGAATGAAGCAACAGACACCGCACAGCAAACTCGATGACATGTATTCTGCTAAAGGAATGAAGCAACAGACACTGCACAGCAAGCGCGATGACATGTATTCTGCTAAAGGAATAAAGAAACAGACACCGCACAGCAAACTCGATGACATATATTCTGCTAAAGGAATGAAGCAACAGATACAGCACAGCAAACTCGATGACATATATTCTGCTAAAGGAATGAAGCAACAGACACTGCACAGCAAGCGCGATGACATGTATTCTGCTAAAGGAATAAAGAAACAGACACCGCACAGCAAACTCGATGACATATATTCTGCTAAAGGAATGAAGCAACAGACACTGCACAGCAAGCGCGATGACATGTATTCTGCTAAAGGAATAAAGAAACAGATACAGCACAACAAAAAAAACCTCGATGGTATTATATTCTGCTAAAGGAATGAAGCAACAGACACCGCACAGCAAACTCGATGACATATATTCTGCTAAAGGAATGAAGCAACAGACACTGCACAGCAAGCGCGATGACATGTATTCTGCTAAAGGAATGAAGCAACAGACACCGCACAGCAAACTCGATGACATGTATTCTGCTAAAGGAATGAAGCAACAGACACTGCACAGCAAACACGATGACATTATATTCTGCTAAAGGAATAAAGAAACAGATACAGCACAAAAAAAAAAAAAAAAAAAAAAAAAAAAAAAAAAAAAAAAAGGGGGGGAGACATGACAGATACAGCACAGCAAACGGATGACATGCATTTTGCTAAAGGAATGAAGCAACAGACACCGCACAGCAAACGCGATGACATACATTCTGCTAAAGGAATGAAGCAACAGTCACTGCACAGCAAGCGCGATGACATGTATTCTGCTAAAGGATTAAAGAAACAGATACAGCACAACAAAAAATCCTCGATGGTATTATATTCTGCTAAAGGAATGAAGCAACAGACACCGCACAGCAAACGCGATGACATACATTCTGCTAATGGAATGAAGCAACAGTCACTGCACAGCAAGCGCGATGACATTTATTCTACTTAAGGAATAAAGAAACAGACACCGCACAGCAAACACGATGACATTATATTCTGCTAAAGGAGTGAAGCAACAGATACAGCATGGCATATATTTTGTCACGTCAAGAAAAAGAAACTAACAAACGACATTTACTGAGCAACCTTGGTGGGGCGCCCGGATAGCTCAGTCGGTAGCATCGTTGGCTTCTGACTAGATATATACGTCTGCCGTGCAGAATAGAATTCCACTGGCGACGGCCAGTGAAAAATGATTGATTTTTTTTTTGAAAACCTGTATCTGTACTATTATATATATGAACAGTATGTTTCAGAGGTTTGCCTGTCACCTGCCGGACGCGGTGTTTTCACAAGGTATTTCCCAACCCAACGTCGAGAACTGCCATGGCTTCCACCCACTAGACAGTCGGCGTCTAAGAAGCAGATTTGCTTAGCTAAACAGAATTGCCGAAAATAAAGCCTGACGTCTATCTCCTGTAAAATGACGGCATATATTAAGCGATGGTGATTCCTTGTGAATATTTTGCGGCTGATGTCCATTTTCATAATTTACTGTAATAAAACCACAGACAGACTCTTGGTCACCACTAGATCTCTGCAGCAGGACGCACCGCAAAATATTCAGTCAGCTGGATTAAATTTGCAATTACCTTAAGATAAATATTTGTAGTTAGGGATTAATACGTATTAACCTTGAATTATACTGCGTTTACACTATGTTCCCGGCGGTCACGGCAGCCACGTTTCAGACAACCGTGATCAAAACGGGATAAACGTGAGGCAACGCAGGGGAACGGGATAGGCAAACGTAGCACGCCGGGATAACCGTGGACACCGTGACAAATTTTACGACAGTTTAATACTACGTTTACACTATGTTCCCGGCGGTCCCGACAGCCCCGTTTGCTCGAAACATGGCGTGCCATGGAATTTTGGTCATATATTTCTCTGTTTTCAAAATCTATTACGTCTTGTTAAGTTTTCTTACGTTGCATTACGATATCCGTAACAAGCCGTGGTAGTGATAAGCCGGTATGTGTCGGAGGCGCAAAGGTAAGTTACGGTTGTCCACGATCTGTCACGATTATTAGCACGTTCTATTACGGCCTGTTACGTTCTGTTGCGTTCAGTTGCGTTCTGTTGTAACACGTTTTTTCGTTCTGTCAAGGTCAGCCACGGACGAAACGTATACACCAAGCAATTTAAAGCGTTTTATGTGCCTTTTATATAACAATAAGCCATATGAAATAATAACAACCGCGCTCATCTACAACCGACTGCAGAGTTGATTAAGAAAGTTCGGGATTTTATTTCTCCTTCAATGGCATGGTGCAGTGCATGCATAGTCTCTATTGTTCACTATAGTGACTGCTTCAATATGAAGGAACTTGTCACAGTGATATTTCATTTTATATCTTTAAACTCCACGCGCCTTGATAACCGTAACATAACGTGACATTCGCAGTGGAGTCAACACCGTCAAAGACCGTAACGCGCCTTAACTTAACGCAACAAAACGTGTTTAGTATTCCGTAGGAAACGGGACGAGACGTGAGACGACCGTGATCAAACGCAGCTGAACGTGGAAGATCCGTAGCTTGCCGGGCTATTCACTAGCTTCCCATTGCACTACGGACCGCCTCCAAGTTTCGCTACGTATTGTTACGTTTTGTCACGGTGTGGTACGTTCAGCCCGTTTTATCACGGCCCATTACGTTTCTCATTTCCGCCTGACTGCTGTGGTAGATTTTTAAACTGTCATAAAATTTGCAACGGCGTCCACGGTTATCCCGGCGTGCTATGTTTGCCTATCCCGTTCCCCTGCGTTGCCTCACATTTATCCCGTTTTGATCACGGTTGTCTGAAACGTGTCTGCCGTGACCGACGGGAACATAGTGTAAACGCAGTATAAAAATCTGCCACGGCAGTCACGGCGGAAATGAGAAACGGGCTGAACGTACCACACCGTGACAGAACGTAACAATACGTACCGAAACTTGGAGGCAGTCCGTAGTGCAATGGGAAGCTAGTGAATAGCCCGGCAAGCTACGGATCTTCCACGTTCAGCTGCGTTTGATCACGGTCGTCTCGCGTCTCGTCCTGTTTCATACGGAATACTCAACACGTTTTGTTGCGTTAAGTTACAGTGCCTTAGGTAGACACCATGCAATTTAAAGCGTTTTATGTGCCTTTTATATAACAATAAGCCATTTGAAATAATAACAATCGCGCTAATCTACAACCGACTGCAGAGGTGATTAAGAAAGTTCGGGATTGTAATTCTTCTTCAATTGCATAGTGCAGCGTATGATCTGTATTGTTCACTATATTGACTTCTCCAATATGAAGGAACTTGTCCCCATGATATGCCATTTTATATCTATAAACTTCACCCGCCGTGATAACCGTAACATAACGTGACATACGTAGTAGAACGGGGTGAACACCGTCAAAGACCGTAACGCACCGTAACTTAACGCAACAAAACGTGTTGAGTATTCCGTAGGAAACGGGACGAGACGGGAGACGACCGTGATCAAACGCAACAGAACGTGGAAGATCCGTAGCTTGCCGGGCTATTCACTAGCTTCCGACCGCCTCCAAGTTTCGCTACGCACAGTTACGTTCTGTCTCGGTGTGTTACGTTCAGCCCGTTTTATCACGGTCCATTACGTTTCTCATTTCCGCCGTGACTGCCGTGGCAGATTTTTAAACTGTCAAAAATTTGTCACGGTGTCCACGGTTATCCCGGCGTGCTACGTTTGCCTATCCCGTTCCCCTGCGTTGCCTGACGGTTATCCCGTTTTGATCACGGTTGTCTGAAACGTGGCCGCCGTGACCGCCGGTAACATAGTGTAAACGCAGTATTAGAAAACTTAACAAGACGTAATAGATCTTGAAAACAGAGAAATATTTGACCAAAATTCCACGGCACGCTACGTTTCGAGCAAACGGGGCTGCCGGGGCCGCCGGGAACATAGTGTAAAAGTAGTATAAGATAATGACTCAACTGTCGTCTACAATCATAATGCCTGGGTTTCTAGAGAGAAGACAATTGTGATATGGTAAACTTCTGTTCAGCGAGCGACAACTTATTTTAGTAGACACAGATTCCATTGTTAAAAAGAGATTATAACAGGTATCTTTGCTTGTATATACTCTTTTATTGCAGGTAAGTTATAGTGTTTCCTATCACATAGGTTAATGATATTTCGGGTTACGCGATATCGCTAATGAAAATGAACTATTGCTACAGGACTCAGAACAGCACACTTTCACGCGACAGGTGCCAATTCAAGGCGGAGCGTTTTGGTATCTAAGAGATCGCATTTGAAAGGTTCTGACCTTAAAATGCAGGTTCTCATAAGTGGTTTGATTTTTGGAATATTCTTGAATTACGGAGCATGCAAGTATTTACGACAGTTTTGAATGATGTGTTGGATACTTTCGTTTCATTTTCATACTTACATGTAGATGTACATGTAGGCCTAACATGGTCATCTTGTACGGAATTATCTATTCGGATCGCAGTTTACATAAAGTATTCATATTATCTTTAAGCAAAATTAATTTACATAATTATATAGGAACAACTGTGTATCAGAATAGACAAACTGCAATAGAAGAGTTGTTGGCTGCCAATAATTCGCTAGCTTTGAGACATAGATGGC
The DNA here is from genome assembly GCA_964017185.1 of Rugalucina vietnamica. Classification (NCBI taxonomy): domain Eukaryota; kingdom Metazoa; phylum Mollusca; class Bivalvia; order Lucinida; family Lucinidae; genus Rugalucina; species Rugalucina vietnamica. Next base: position 57,628,492 of record OZ024873.1, read on the forward strand.
CATGCTGTCTGAATTTGATTTGCAGTTTTAGGACGAAGGTCCTTTCGGAATCAGAATTTTATGGTAACTTGGTTTACAAATTTAAGAAACTTATAGGAAGGAATGATTTTTCTTTTCAGTTCAGAAAGATCATAACACGTTACAGACGAATAGGTTATAACTTGAATATTATGCGACAGTCTGCATGCTTAGTTTTTAACCCAATCATGGTTGATAACTATGCTGCTTTCTTTAATTGCACGCCTGTGGGTCGGGCGTCAGACTCTATGATGGCCCCGACATAAAACTATTCATTTTAGTTGGTTCTTGTCTGTTGCTTGGCCCACCGGGGTTCAACTGGTGTTTTTCTTTTGCTCCGGGTTTCAGTAAGTTATTCGGCACCCAGTCCCAGGGATCTCCATCGTCGGACAGCTTACCGAATCTGTTGAGTCATCGTTTTTGATTCATCAGGGTGATTATCATGATTTATTCGTTTGTCCTTGATGATTCATTGACTAGTTAGAGATTCGCCACGAGGACCGAACAACTAATTAAATGTTGTGAACCACTGCGGAAGATGAGGGTGAGGTTAGGGCCCTGTAAAACGGTTTAAGCCCGCCAGTAATGTTATATTACTGATCTTTCCAAGGCGATACTTCTGTTGGGGTTCTAATTGTTCTGTGTTTGAAGGCGAATTTTTGTGCTGTTTGAGCCTTATGTACGTTTTCATATTTTAGTTCAGTTCCGGTATCTGAGTGGCCGCCTATTGGGGAATAGCTGCTCACTCGGCTTACGATATGTTTTCCTGGTATAAGTACCTAAGTGTCATTTTAGTTTTTTCCCACCCCTCGGTTTATGAAGTGGGAATTTCTTTCTGATTGCGACATTTCTTGATCATTGCCTACTTGTACCTTTTTACTTTTACAAGTTTGTTTCGTCATTTTAGGTGAATTCACATTCAGTGACGTTCATGGACCAAAGCTGGATATTTCGCCCAATGGCACATATGCAAGGCGATACGAGAATTATTGCTGGTCTATTGGCATCACAAAGCAAGTGCTTAACGTCGGTCAAAGCATTACATTCGCCATAGAAGAAAAGGAATCAGGCTGGGGTGCTAATCTTAACGTTGGGATAATATATACGTCACCCGAGGACTTGCCACCAGGCGCTCTCGTGACGTGTGACGCCACGGCGTCACTACTGACGTCGCGTGTTTTCATTTTCAAACCCGAGACGTACTACATCCCAATCGGAGATCCGTTCATGTTTTACGTCGATAAGAATGGAGATGCGTGGATAACACCTAATGTAACGTCAACCGACATAGTGTTTACTGGTGTAGACGTTAGTCGACAATTCTGGGCGCTTTTTAATGTCTTTGGTAATACAAAGGCAATTAGTCTGATAAACTGACATTGAAAGTAATAATAAGATACGAAAATATTGATTGATTACCCTTGAGCATATACTATATAATTACAAACATAACCACATGCAACGTGAAGTAATAAAGACATGATTGGCAATTCATGATCATTGAAACTAATATTATCCTGACCATACCTTATTCCTTTTCCAAAAAGAATTAGTCGGGTACCTGGGTACGCATTAATTTCTTTATGGAACCATGTGAGTTTGCTTGTCAAAATAAAAAACGAAATCAACCTTGATTTTGGCAGTAGATATGGACTGAGGTCTGTCAACGGCTTATTACCATGATAAACATGACTTGTGAAATGGTCGTCAGAATAACCTGGTCTGGTGTCGGTTTGGCAAGGACTTGTTCTAACACAACAATTGTTAGCATAACATGCCCGGGTGCTTTTTAAGTAAGCAATGATCAGGAACTAGTGCATTCAAAACCAAAGTCCCACTCTAAAAAGTAGGCAATGATCAGGAAAAGGCGCAATAAGAAGGAAATTCTACTCCAAAAACCGAGGTGGGAAAAAAAAAACTAAAATGACAATTAGGTACTTATACTTAGAAAACATATGGTAATGCGAGTGAGCCACTATTTCCCAATATGTGGCCACTCAGTTAACCGAACTGAACTAAAACTATGAAAACGTACATACATGTAAGGTTCAAACATCAAGGACAAACAAATAAATTATAACAACCACCATGATGAATCAAAAACGATGACTCACAGATTCAGTAAGCTGCCCGACGATGGAGATCCCTGGGCACCGAATAACTTACTGAAATCCGGAGCAAAAGAAAAAACACCAGTTGAACCCCGGTGGGCCAAGCAAAAGACAAGAAGCTCTGGCCCCATCCAGCTGAAAAAATAGCTGTATACCGGGCCATCATAGTCTGACGCCCGACCCAGTTAAAAAGGCAGCATAGTTATCAACCATGATTGGGTTAAAACTAAGCATGCAGACTGTCTCCTAACATTAAGTTATAACCCATACGTCTGTAACGTGTAATGATTTTTCTGAACTGAAACGAAAAATCATTCCTTCCTATAAATGTAAACCAAGTAACCGTAATATTCTGGTTCCAAAAGGCCCTCACGTAAAATCGTCTATAGCCCAACATTAAATTTGGAAATCAAATCATAGTGTCTGCGATAAAATTTAGAAAATGTTTTTCGAAGTTTATGATACCGATAGCCCTGCTGGATAAATTTGGCATTTAAACATTTATGTCTTGTGTTCAAGTCTGCAACATGATTACAGACACTAGCAAACCTAATAAGTTGCGAAATGTATACACCATAAGAAGCACGGCGAGGAACGTCACCATCCAAAAACGGAAAATTTACTGTATCAAAATCAAAGTCATCGCGTTCATTATAAAGTTTAGAAGAACCAAATCCATTTGCAATAGAAAGATCTAAACAGGGGGCTTCGGTATCTGTGATGTTGGCTTTATTCAAATGTGGTTCAGGTGGATAAATTTGATTGACCATGCCTTCAAAATAAAGATTGTCAATGTTCAAAAGGTCAAAGAAGCACGGCGAGGAACGTCACCATCCAAAAGAGGGAAAATTTACTGTATCAAAATCAAAGTCACCGCGTTTATCATAAATTTTAAAAGAAACAAATCCGTTTGCAATAGAAAGATGTAAATCCAAAAAGGGGGCTTCGGTATCTGTGGTGTTGGCTTTATTCAATTGTGGATCAGGTAGATAAATTTGATGGACGGTGCCTTCAAAATTAGAATTGTCAATGTTCAAAAGTTCATCGGATTACCTAAAAGTCGAATTAAAAGCCTCGATAACATCAGCTTGATTTTCATGGTTAAGAGAATCCATGAAATATCATGCGCGGATCCAGAAAATTTTCTCGGGGGGGGGGGGGGGGGCGGTTCCAAATTCCCAGAAGGGGTCTGACGGAAAATTTAACATGGCCAAAACTGATAATCTGGCAATTCAAGGGGGGGGTCCGGACCCCCTGTCCCCACCTCTGGATCCGCCAAAGAATATGTGCCCCTCTCTTAGCTGATTTATTTTTATACCGCTACGAAAGAGTATTCTCTTAACCATGACAATTAAGCTGATGTTATCGAGCCTTTTAATTCGACTTCCAGGTAGCTCGATGACCTTTTGAACATTGACAACCCTTATTTTGAAGGCATGGTCAATCAAATTTATCCACCTGAACTACAGTTAAATAAAGCCAAATCCACAGATACCGAAGCGCCCTTTTTTGATTTACATCTTTCTATTGCAAATAGATTTGTTTCTTCGCAAATTTATGATAAACGCGATGGCTTTGATATTGATACAGTAAATTTTCCGTTTTTGGATGGTGACGTTCCTCGCCGTGCTTCTTATGGTGTATGCATTTCGCAACTTATTAGATTCGCTAGAGTCTGCAATCATGTTGCAGACTTAACGCGCGAAATAAATGGTTAACAGCCAACACTTTTTTTTCTAAATTTTATCGCAGACACTATGAATTGAATTTCAAATTTAATGTTGGGCTATAGACGCGTTTAGGTGATGGCCTTTCGGAACCAGAATTTTATGGTGACTTTGTTTATAAAATAAGAAACTTATAGGAAGAAATGAGTTTTCTTTCAGTTCAGAAAGTCATTACACGTTACAGACGTATAGGGTATAACTTAAATGTTATGCGACAGTCTGCATGCTTAGTTTTTAACCCAGGCATGGTTCATAACTACGCTGTCTTCATTAATTGCACACAAGTGGATCGGGCGTCAGACTCTATGATGGCCTCGACTTAAAGCGATTCATTTTAGTTGGATGGGGCCGCAGCTTCTTGTCTGTTGCATGGCCCACCGGGGTTCAACTGGTGTTTCTCTTTTGCTCCGGACTTAGGTAAGTTATTAGGCGCACAGGGAACTCCTTCGTCGGGCAGCTTACTGAATCTGTGAGTCCTCGTTTTTGATTCGTCATGGTGGTTATCATGATTTATTCGTTTGTTCTTGATGATTCATTAACTAGTCAGAGATTCACCACGAGGACCGAACAACAAACTATGTGTTGTGAACCACAGCAGAAGCTGAGGGTGAGGTTATGGCCATGTAAAACTAGTTTAAGCCCGCCAGTAATTTTGTATCACTGATCGTTCCAAGGCGATACTTCTGATGTGGATCTTGTTGTTTTATGTCTTGGTGTTGAATGTTTGTGCTGTTTGCGCCTAATGTGCGTTTTTATATTTTAGTTAGGTTAAGGTAACTGAGTGGCCACCTATTGGGATATAGCTGCTCACTCAGCTTACAATGTGTTTTCTTAGTTCAAGTATCTAATTGTCAATTTAGTTTTTTTCAACCTCGGTTTTTGGAGTGGGAATTGCTTTCTGATTGCGCCTTTTCCTGATCATTACCTACGTACCTTTTTCTAAAATAATTAAAATGTTGTTTAGAAGATGGCTCTAAACGTACAAATTTTGATACCCTGAATGTTCTCACTGATCTCAAAAGACCGAATGAAATAATATAATCTGTACTATGGATTATGTACGGGAAGACTTTTTAGGGCCGCCATACGGCACAACGCAAGCTGCAGTAATAGCAAATCAAATATAAAAGTTTGATCCTTTTTGAAGCAGTGAAAACGTTCAAAGGGAGGTAGTATGGGCCATATTGCGCAATATCGGGTACTGAACCCTCATCAGTGGAAGTCTAGTTAAAAGCGTCGATAGTCATTGAGTAACAATGAAATCTCTTTCGTACCAGTAGGAAACAAAACAGTTACAATAGGGGCGCGTTTTGTACCCATCGGAATACCAACAATTTGTCTGGGTATGGCCCATCCCCTTTCTCATTAATATGCTCGCTGCTCTTAAAGGATGTCAGTTTTATTTTTTTTACTTGGTATCAAGCTAGGTCCATTTTGATTTAGTTGTCTTCTCTTGAGCTTTCACTTTCCACAGAAGCATGCATACACATAAGCTATCCTTTTTTAACCAAAGTACGCATACTGCAAATGGATAAAGAAGACACGCTGAGAAGACACGATAGTAAATGCTAGAGCCCTCGGTAGTGCTTGAGGGAAGGCTATCAGGAGCACAAAACAACCTTACTATCAATCAGTTTCCAATTTCTTGATTTTAGATTTGATTGGGAGGACAAATTATTGGTAAAGCGTATAAACTGGATCAACATATGGCCGAGCTAGACACAGTAAGAGACATAAATACCCATAAAGATGGTTTGAAGAATGGAAACAAATGACGAGTTCAGAATACGAAAAAGTTGGAAGAATTGAAGAGACAATGTGATGAAATTAAAACAAATCACGGTACAAGCATCGAAGTTACAGCGGAGCACGTATATCAGCTGGGATTGAACCACCTGCCCGGGAATAGGTTGGTATCATACATGATGGCTCCGTGGGAGGATCACATTACAACCGTAAAGGCGGTGCTTCCTCCATACAATGCCCTCTTAAAGATCCCTTTTAAAGATCCGGACTGGGTGCGGTGAAAACCAGTGACAAAGAAGGCCCTAATAAAGGTCTTATCTATGGTGTAACTGTCAAAGATGGTTTCGGTCGAAGCGATCAGTTGTTTGGGGAAAGTCATCATAACCGCGTCGTGCAATGTGTTGCTTAGGAAGTCTTGCAGCGGTCCAGTAAGTGTGCAAATGATACCGGGAAATCAAAATGTTATGTCGACTTTTGAAGTGAGCCCTTGAGCGAGGGTATTCTGAGTAATCAGAAAATTATTATCGGCTTAGATTCGTTTTCTTACCAATGTTCAATATATTTGGTCCCATTTTGATTAATAGTCTTTGTATCGACTATCTTGTTGCAAAATTATAGTAATTCTCTTTGGCTCCATGTTGCCAAATCTATAGGGTCACTGAAGTAGTCGAAACCGCGGTATGGCCCATTCCCTTTCCAATTAATATGTTCACTGCTCTTAAAGGATATCAGTTTTATTGTCTACGCGCCAGCGCGTTGTGTCTGCGCCAGCGCGTAGACTACTCTAAAGTTTGAGATTGACCTACTTACAAGACAACTCATACATCTCGCTACAACTGCAACTGCACGTTTGAGTCTAGTGGCTTGACCATCGTGTTAGTAGGATTCCGGGTCGTTTCGTCAAGGACCGTATAAACACCCAAAAGACCCATGCAAACCTCCCTTTGGTTGGAAACATTTGTACCAATGGTGCAGTAGCTCAGTGCAGTAGGTACCAAAAATGGGGCAAATTGTTAAAAGTGGAACTGGTGCATGATTGCATTCTATCTAAGCAACAACGGAATGAAATGAACCGACGGTATTGTGACGCTATATGGTCAGGTATGAAAGCTTTGACCGCGCCCCACCTGCCGTGTAGCCAATTACATTCTATCCAAGCCACAATGGAATGAAATGAACCGACAGTATTGTGACGGTCGATTGTCAGGTATGAATGCTTTGACATTGTAACGTTTTATTTCTGTTCAGTCACATGAACCACGATGAAATGGGAGTACGGTCAGATTCTTTGACATTCTAGTTTTTATACATGTATGCGAAGCGTAGACCAAGCTTTTTGTTAAAGCTTATACTTGTTTTTATTATCTTGAATACACAGGCTTTCTAATGACAGGTTATTATGTTTGTTTGACATGTGGCTTAGCGTCCCAGCAACAGCAATGGTCATATTGGGACGTTGTCTCCATTTTATAGGACTTCTATATTCACAGTATATCACCACCGAGTCATGTGGTTGACGCTTGTGATTATGTCACAGAGTGGAATAATATATTCAAAGTTTCAAAGATTCAAAATTTAATCTGCAAATAATCCAAAACATATACAGTGTAGGATCATAAACAAACATGAAATGAAAATATGAATGTAATGACAGCACTAAAGTACATGTACTAGTGTATATAACTACTCAACCTTTGTCATAACTGTGCACAGCCCTACATAGACCCCTGTGATACCTGAGTGTGTGGCTAGTTCTTTGTGGTGACGACGTCGGTATGATCCAGAGTGATTTTATGCTACCTGTGTAGCATTTTTAAACAAATAAAATACAAATGCAATATCCTTTTTTAAGCAATGAAAACGTTCAAAGGGAGGTGGTATGGGCCATATTGCGCAATTTCGGATACTGAACCCTCATCAGTGACCCTTTATAAACCGGCGACGAAAGCCAGATAAATATACTGCAATATCAAAATATTTACACACGAGAAGTATAAATCAGACACATGACTAAACATTGTTTAGAAGATTGTTCTAAATGCACAGTTATTTTATTCTCTGAATATTCTTACTGATCTCAAAGGGCCGAAAAGAATATAATCTGCACTATGGATGGTGTGCGGGGATACTTTTTTAGGGCCACCACACGACACAACACCAGCTGCAGTAATAACAAATAAAATATAAATGCAATATCCTTTGGAAGCAGTGACAACGTTCAAAGGGAGGTGGTATGGGCCATATTGCGCAATTTCTTAAACTGAACCCTCGTCAGTTGGTTGGTTGATTTGGGCTTTACGTCCCACCAACAGCTAAGGAGACGGGACCTCGGTTTATAGTCCCATCCGACGGACTGGAGAAGCCCGGGATCGAACCTGCGACCCCTGGTTTACAAGGCGAGTGACATAACCACTGCACTACGGAGGCTTCTTGAACCCTCATCAGTGACCCTATATAAACCGACGATGAAAGCTAGACAAATATACTGCAATTTCAAAACAAAATACATAAAGGGAAGTCTAAATCAAAGACACATGCCTAAACAGAGTCAAATAATTAAAATAGTATTTATATTATTAAAAAATGGCTCTAAACGTACAGTTATATAAATAATCTAAATATAATAATAAAAGCCCAAACATGTATTTGTCATAACTCAAAGCCCATTATTGTCTAACCTAGCCTGTTTGTATGAGAATTCGATTTTTGTTTTGATGCTAATTTACGTACCAACCAACAGCTGTGGTCATGCCGGGACCATGTCCCCATTTTATGGGTTCAAACAACTATCGATTCAAGCGTCGTCATCTGGACTTTCAGCACTTTATAGTCAAGACAGAGCGGGTTGTCTTGTCACTGGTACCCATTCCAGTTTAGATAAATTAAATGTAGGTACACGCATAAATAAAGGAAGAATACACACCTTTAGAGGGCTCTGGAAGTAATAACAAATATGTTAAGTGCATCAAGAATACATGACTATGAAAAATATACCCCCTTGAACACCACTTTTACATATTAAAACTGGGGTATACAGAGGTATGCATTTTTTCTTATTTTGGTCCAAAACATAGATTGTGGGTACTCGTTAGAACCGCCTCGGTGACGTTACCCACAAATAAATGTTTTGAACAAATCTTTTAAAATTATCAAAATCTTCCAATGAAATTTTCAGTTTTTACAGCTGAAAAAAAATCTCTGTATACATGTATTACATGGACAAGCTTTCGTAATGGGGCGTAGCAATGCTATTGGCATTCGATTGTCTCACCGCTGTGTCTGGTTTGGGTTTGAGGCCCACTCGGGGCACATGTGAGACAAGCCACGTTCTGCTTGCGGGGGTGCCAGGTGTTTTTCTCGGGGTTCTCCCTTTTCGCCCCAACTACTGATTGGCCCATCCAAAAATAACTGTATTTGCTTTTGAAGTCGATATATAATTAACAAATTAAGGGTTTGACGAGAGTGTTAACCTAACGAAGTTTTGAACAACTGGGTCCAGGTCTATTTGGTGCAAACGGCACACAAAAACTCGCGCCCGTTAATGTACGGCGGGCACCTCAATGACCCACACCGAGCCTCTACGAAGTATAGAAGGTAGCCATTATTATCCGCTGTCCCATGAGGGAGATTTTCGGGATCTTTATCCACACAATAGTAGTCAGTAGCACTATGACCATAATAACCTGACATTAGATAGCCAGTATATTCAAGAGTCCACCCTGGATGACATTTTGTTTTTCCTGGTATCATCAGGACGGTCGAACGTTGCACGGCTTCACAAACGACACATGGTACATCACGGTTTTGATGACTTTCTCCAAACAACTGATCATTTCGGCTAGAACCATCTTCATACTCTACGCCATAGATAAGACCTACATTAGGGTTTTCATTGTCACTAGTTTTCCCCGCATCCCAGTCCGGATCTTTTGGAAGACACAGCATCGAAGATGCACCACCTGAGTGGCTGTAATGTGATCCTCCCGCGAAGCCGTCGTACACAGATTCCGATCCATTTTCCGGGCAGGTCGTTCGACCCCAGCGGGTGTACGTGGTCCGCTGTAGCTTCGATGCCTGAACCATTATGTGATTTGCTTTACTTTCATCCCATTCTCTCTTCCATTCCTCCAGCTTTTCATATTCCGCAGTCGCCTTTTGTCTCCATTCTTCGAACACGTCTTTGTGAGCTTTTATATCCCTGACAGTGTCTTCAAGTTTGGTCATATGTTGCTCAAGTTTAATGTCAATTTTGATTGTCTTTTCCAATAATTTGTCCTCCCAATCAAATCTAGAAGAAAAAAAGGGAAAACAAATTTTGAGTTTGGTGTTTGGGACCCCAATAGCCATCAGGCCCAGCAATAGTTCCTATGGTTTGGCAACACTAACAAAAGTACTTTAAAGTGTTCGGTTCTAATGCATGCAATTTACTAATTTGAAACGATGGTTTTATGCACGTGTCTCCGTTATGTGTCTCCGTCAAGTCATAGTACAATCATTCATAACAGCAGAGAAACTAATGAACACAACTGACATAAGTTCAATTATAAGTAAGGTTTGTTGTCTAAGAAGAATTGAATTAATTTGAAAAAATATGCATTAAGATTTGTTTCTTTCTTTTTCTTTAAATATATATTTCTTATTTAAATACAGTGTTGACGCTTTCGTATTTTATATTTAGGTAAAACGAATAAAAATATAGATCCTTCCTACCTTGAATATGTTCGACATATTGGTTCCTCCTGTCGGTCAGGAATAAAGCTCCCCTCAACACAAATGAAAATTAAAAGAGTATTTGTAATAAACAGCAACATTTTCAAAATTGGAACGTTAACATGAAAGACGGTGTAACTTCTGAGAGTCTTACTGAAAGAATGTTGTGTTTTCGGAAAGACAGAGTACTCGCCAAGAAGTGTGAGGAATGTCAATCACGTGGTATTGTTTACATACAAACCGATAAATGATCGGTAACACACACTGCAATTTAGACAGAAGTTGCGGTTAGATATTCTTCTTCTACAGCGTGTACTCTACTGAAAAATAGATGGGTTTAGTGAATGCAGAAATTGAACATTTATTGAAAGAAAGAAATCTCGGTTATTTCGTTTTCGCAAACACTTCAATGTTACTGTGTTGGAAGCACTATATGTTCATGGGGCGGAAGTGTTTGTGAAAACGAAATAAGCTGGATTTCTTATTTTACTTTTATTCAATAAATGTTCAATTTCTGTATTGGCTGCGCCTATCTTTCAGTCAACAGAGAAAATGGTATAGGTGAAAACTCAAAGTCGAGCAGAATTGCATTGTGCGTCACCCATTCCATACCACGTGTTTATCAGCTGTGTCTTAGTAGACTGAGAAATTGTGATGAACGTTTATACTATTATGACACGTTTGTGTGCGTTATTTACATATCATGGATGCAAGCGTATGCCATGCAAACTTTCTTTTAAGAGTGTGACTGAAAACAAACTAGCTTAGTTGCTGCACAGACAGAACCTGATTTTTGTTCCTCTGGAGCTGAAACAATACGTTTTAGCGGTCTGGGGGAGAAATATCTTTTTTCAGGGAGCAGGTTTTGTTGTTTTTTTTTTGTTTTTTTAAAAAAACGTTGTAATTTGTAGTTAAAAATTGTCTTTGTGCATACTGTATCTTGGTGGCAAGAAACGAAAAATGCACACAGGCACCCCATCGGTCGCAGTTTTTGCAACCAATGCTTTTTTGCACCGAATACACCCAAGATTTCTTCAGACGTTACTAAACTTATAATGAACTTTGACAGACGTGAGCACGGTCACTAACTTGGTCTTTAGCTGCACGTGCCACCTGCTCATAATTCTCATATGATTTTATTTATCGGCACCAGATATTGTCTTATGAAAACAGCAGGGAACGTTTTCCTCGTAGACGTAACTAGATTACCCCGCCCCCATTGTTTTATTCCTGCATCAGCCTGACTTGAGGCAGTGGAAATGAGCGAATTCTGCTCGCAGAATTATTTACCGCTGACTGGAATTTTTATGAGGATAGTTTTTAAATCACGTTGTACTATAGTTTACTGGTTGTGCAATGAATTAAGAATGTCAACCGCAAGAATCATTCACATGGTATCAGCACTGAGGCGTGTTATCGTTTGGTTTGACTTTTTCTGGTTCAGCGCGTGATTATGTCACTCTCAAGCGGGAATCAGATAGTTTACTAAGAATGCCTTCCTGGGTGGTTACTTCTTTGTTGCTACCCTCAAGAACCGATTTAAAAGCGGAGGGAGTACAATTTTAGGATGTACTTCTACATTCCTATCTTATACAAGTAGTTCAAAGATTTCCAGATATTATGTTTTATATAATTATGATCATTATTATTTTTTCCGTTAGTCTTGAAGACAGAATTATTGAATTTCACGTTTTTTTAAGTTTGGACACACGCACACAAGTACCAACAAAATGAGATATTTATCTATTCCGCCCGAAAACTCATTTTTGAGGCGAAATTTCAGGTTTCTGATCAAGTGAAATAAAACGATATTCAACAAAAATACAAAATTGTTAGCCGAAAGTCCGTAGATCAAAATTATGAAATGAGATTGGCTTGTTTTCTATTCCTGTACCGTGTGTCGGCTCTAAAATGTCTCCCCGTATATCATCCATAGTACAGATTATATTTTGGTCCTTTGAGATCAGCGAGGGTATTCTGAGATATCAGACATTCATTATCGGTTTAGTTTCATTTTCTAATCAACGTTTTATATATTTGGCTCTATTTGTTTAATACTAGTCTTTGTATCGACTATCCTATTGAAAGTTGCAAAATTACATTGTTTTCTTTGGCTCCATTTTGCCAAATCTAACGAGTCACTAAAGAGGCTTAAATAGTCGAAACCGCGGTATGGCCCATCCCCTTTCTCATTAATGTGTTCACTGCTCTTAAAGGATCTCAGTTTTAATTTTAGTTTTATTTGCTATTACTGCAGTTGGTGTTGTGTCCTGTGTCGGCCCTAAAACCTAAAAAGTCTCCCCGTACATCATCCATAGTGCAGGTTATATTTTCTTTTTGGTCCTTTGAGATCAGCGAGGATACTCTGAGAAATCATAAACTTATCATCGGTCAAGATTCATTTTCTAATCAATGTTTAATATCTTTGGTCCATTTAGATAATACTAGTCTTTGTATCAACTACCCTGTTGAAAGTTGCAAAATTTCAGTAATTCTCTTTGGCTCCATATTGCCGAATCTAAAGGGTCACTGACGAGACTTTAATGGTCGAAACCGCGGTATATACCATGCTTGCAGGGATGGCCCATCCCCTTTCTCATTAATGTGTTCACTGCTCTTAAAGGGTCTCAGTTTTAATTTTAATTTACTGAATCTGTCGAGTGCTCGTTTTTTATTCATCAAGATTTATTCGTTTGCCCTTGATGATTCATTGACTAGTTAGAGATTCACCACGAGGACCGAACAACTAACTAAATGTTATATACCACTGCAGAAGATGAGGGTGAGGTTAGGCGCCTGTAAAACCAGTTAAAGCCCCCAATAATTTTATATTACTGATCGTTCAAAGGCGATAATTCTGTTGTGGTTCTTATTGTTTTGTAACTGAGTGGTCGCCTGTTGGGGTATAGCTTGCCGTATGTTTTCTTGGTAAAGGTACTTAAATGGTATTTTGGTTTTTCCCACTCCACGGTTTGTGGAGTGGGAATTTCTCTCTGATTGCGCCATTTCCTGATCATTGCCTACTTTAACCTTTTTAAGTAGCTGAAAACGCGGTATGACCCATTCTTTTTCTCATTAATATGCTCACTGCTCTTAAAGGATCTCAGTTTAACTTTTATTTATATTGTGCGTCCAGTTTTCGGCCGTACATTTCAAATTTTTGATTATTTCTTTCTGTTTTGCTCGCTCTTCTTCACATCACGAAAACATGTCCATGTAATGTATACCCCCTTGAACCCCATTTTTATATAGCAAAACTGGGGTATGCAGGGGTATACCTATTTTTCTTATTGTTGCTCCAAAACATAAATTGTGGGTACTCGTTAGAACCGCCTCGGTGAGGCGGTTCTAACGTGTACCCACAATCTATGTTTTGAGCAAAAATAAGAAAAATATCAAACCTTTTCAGCTGAATATTTTCAATTTTTGAAGCTAAAAAATCTCTGTATATTGCATGGGCAAGTTTTCATAATGATGTGTACATATAGCCATACGAAATGTCTACGTCACTCACTATTGGATCTGGCTGACCAGTGAGTCGCCATTACATGGATATCCAATTGCAAACAAAAACAACCAATCATGTCCGTTTGTTTGAGAATAAAAAATGTTGAGATTTCTTGTAAATTTGTTTTCATTATGAAAACTTGCCCATGCAATATAGATTTTTTTTTCAGCTATAAAAATTGAAAATTTCATCGTCAAAAGTCAGCAATTTTCGACATTTTTGCTCAAAACAGGCGGTTCTAACGTCCCAGTGTACCCACAATCTATGTTTTGGATTACAAATAAGAAAATAGGTTTAAAGGATCTCAGTTTTAATTTTTATTTACCCCTGCATACATCAGTTTTACTATATAAACGTGAGGTTTAAGGGGGTATGCATTGTACGGACATATTTTCCTGATGTTATTTCCAATTTTGCTTAATTCTTCATGAAAGATATGGCGCTCACAGCTTCCCCAAAGCAATTCTCGGGAATTTGACTCGGTCTGTTTTCTACGGCATGTTTTTGATTAAGTGAAAGGAAAAAAGTGCGCATATTTGTCCGAAAAAATATAATTACTAGGTTGTGAAACATCACTACGAGATAGCATCATGCAAAAATTGCTGTTAATTATGCAGCTTATTCGAGGCCTACAAAGAGTCGAATTTAAATTAAAGTTAGAAAAATATTTGGTTGTGAGCATGTATTTGTTTCGCCGTCGATTTTTTTGTGTGCATTAATCTTCATTTGATATAATTATTGTGTTTATTCACTGCGTTTTTTACAGTAACAATTAATAAAAAAGACTCCACCTTGCAGACATGCTAAAATTGCTGGCACGTGTCAAATGATGAATTGAATTTTTTTAATAAAATGACTTAAACAAAGTCGATTTAACAAATATTAGGTGCAGAAAAAGCAACATTTATAAATGACACCCTTGGATTAAAAATATTATTGACAAAACGAAGAACCGTACAGCAAAAGAAAAAATATCGGTCTGTTCATTCTTTAGGTATTGCACAAAGTATCGCTTCTGCAATTTGGCGGCGGACCGTTCCTACTTATTTGACCGAATTATCAATATTTGTACCATAATGCTATGTAGTAAATTATCTGCTTTCAAGTAGGTACATTTTCCCATAAAAGAATTAAACTACTTTATCACCGAAGTGCAGACATTTAAAATGCAGCAAAAAGTCTTAACGATATTATTTTGTTACGTTCTTTGGTATTCATCTGTCTGTTTGTGAAAATCCTTGATAAATTCAAGTGAAAATGATAAAGTTTGACAAACTTAGAATATGGAAACTTCAACAGTGCCACATACTATACCGCCAATGTTTTGACCATGAATTATTTCCAAGAGCTCCTTTGTCGAGTCAACAACTGGATCTACGTACTGGTGTATTGCTGTAATTACAAAAACACGCCCATGCAATATACAGAGATTTTTTAAGTTGTAAAAATTGAAAATTTTCAGTAGAAATTTTGTGTTATTTTTCTTATTTTTGCTCAAAACAGGCGGTTCTAACGAGTACCCACAATCTATGTTTTGGAGCAAAAGTAAGAAAAATAGGTATATCCCTGCATACCCCAGTTTTCCTATGTAAAAGTGGGGTATAATGGGGTATACATTTCACGGACATGTTTTCCTGATGTTTATAAATGTTTAATAGTAGAACTCAAAGTAAATTCGTGTCAAAGTTTAACAGTTATGACGCTTATAAATTATGATTTTACCCATTAAATTTTGTCCAGACTTGCTTTGTGTTTCTGGGTGGACAAGATGGGACAATAATTTCAGCAGTTGGACAATTAAAGCTGTAATTTTCTTGTTATTTATTCGGCCATCTTGCATAGCCGGAAGTGTCGTAATCTACATTACAATAATCTGAGTTAGCCTTGTCGTGATAAAACTTGTTATCGTCTTCAAAGTTCTGACCAGATAAGAAAAATATTCTTAAGAGAGCAGACGCATGTATTATTAAGTTTTTTCAACAACTTTTTTTTCTGCTACTGGGCAGTAGAATTTCCTTATCGCCTTATTTGTGCAGTGGGTACAGTCTCACTCGCACATTTGTTTTTAATCAGTGTCTTAGCGAGACATAATGTTGTCACTTTACATGTGTATTCAGTTACGATTTTTATTTTAGCACTTGAGCTCACTTTGGCTGCTGCTAAAATATATAAAGTCAGCAATGTCATAACAGAAATGCCAGCTGAGTATTTTAGATCTATCAGACGGATTTTCTGGTGACCATCTTTGATCCCATCTTATGCAAATATTTGTAACGCAACATTTGTATCCCACAATTAGGAACAATTTATGTTGATGTTGGACAAGAGCATTGGTCATCATATAATCTGTGCGTTTATTAAGAAAGTAGCGACCAGGTGATGAACGGAGTGACACAATACATGTCCCCTAGAATCAGTTCAGAACCAGTCATAATACGCCAGTTGGCCTCGAGGACCTAAATCATGCTAACAATAGCAGATGGGACGATCGAAAACAAATATTGTCAAGAGGAGATACAAGCTATTCTAGTTAGCTGGTGTCGGATTACAATCAAACATGCAGTTATTTAAAAACCGCTAAAAGATGGGACAGTTAAAGTAATAGTTGATTAAATAATCATTAATTCAGTGACCCGAAGAAAGAGTTAAGAAAGTATGGTGCTTTGAAGCCTGCTAGTATGGTTCCGAAATATGGGGAATTGAAATATTGGAACCGGACGTCATGTAGGTCGACAAATTGAAACATGGAGACATGACTAATAAAATGTGGCTTAATTACAGTGAATGAGGTTTCATGAAGTAAAATCAATTATCTCACGCAGTATGAAAACAATAAAATTCTGTCGTTCCGGAACGGCGTTTTTCTGACTTTTTACGTCAGTGGTATTGTATTTTCTTGATCTGGTCCTAGATTGGTTTCACCTTTACCGTTAGATGAGATTTTGAAGTAGAAACAGTTGATTTACCTTTAAAAAGCTTATTAAAAACTTTTGATTTAAATCATTAACCAAATGATGCTTTGCGTCTATTTAATTTCTCTTATGCACGGCAGACTGAATTTGTTAAGGTTATGTTTTTATTCAAGTTGCTACCATTTTGGTTTTAAGTTCGTTTTTCTCTGTTATCATTTCAGTTAAATTGAGTATTTCTAACTCTTTTTTATCATTTTAATTTTCATGGCGTTTTGTAGATGAAGCTGTAGAGTAAGGCAAGTATTCTATAAGACAAACAGTCGTTTAAACAATCAAATACTTGAGATGTCCAATTCCAGTCTGTAATTGAAGAAAAGGAGAACAGGCCGTGTCT
Source organism: Rugalucina vietnamica (assembly GCA_964017185.1). Taxonomy (NCBI): domain Eukaryota; kingdom Metazoa; phylum Mollusca; class Bivalvia; order Lucinida; family Lucinidae; genus Rugalucina; species Rugalucina vietnamica. The sequence continues at coordinate 57,645,618 of OZ024873.1, forward strand.
TTTCTCTGAGGCGGATTTCACTAACCGGCGTTGGAAGAAGGGAGTACTAACGCTAAAAAACACTCTGTCTTCAACAAGTCAAGAAAATATGGTAAGCAAAAGATAAGGACAAATAATTTTCATTCACGGATGGCCAAGCAAAAACGAAAATATATATAGAAATTAAGTAAAAAGGTACAAGTAGGCAAAGATCAGGAAAAGGCGCAATCAGAAAAATGATTCCCACTCCAAAAACCGAGGTGGGAAAAAAGCTAAATTAACAATCAGGTACTTATACCATGAAAGCATATATCGTAAGCCGAATGAGCAGCTATTTTCCCAATAGGTGGCCACTCAGTTACCTAAACTTAACTGAAAATATGAAAAAACACATAAGGCGCTAACAGCACAAAAAATTTAAACACCAAGACATAAAACAAAAAGAACCACCACAGAAGAATGGAGATCCCTAGGCACCGAACAACTTACTAACTCCGGAGCAAAAGAAAAACACCAGTTGGACCCCGGTGGGACAAGCAACAGATAAGAAGCTCCGGCCCCAACCAACTAAAACGAATAGGTTTAAGTTGGGGCCATCATAGAGTCTGACACCCGACCCACCGGCGTGCAATTAAAGAAGGCAGCATAGTTATTAACAATGATTGGGTTAAAAACTAAGCATGCAGACTGTCGCATAACATTTATGTTATAACCTATACGTCTGTAACGTGTAATGGTTTTTCTGAACTGAAAAGAAAACGTCATTCCTTCTTATAAGTTTCTTCAATTTGTAAACCAAGTCACCATAAAATTTTGGTTCCGAAAGGCCCACTCCTAAAAGCGTCTTAAACCCAACATTAAATTTGGAAATCAATTCATAGTGTCTACGATAAAATTTAGAAAATGTTTTCAAAGTTCATGATACCGATAGCCCGGTTGGAGAAGTTTGGCCGTTAAACATTTATTTCGAGCGTTGAAGTCCGTAACATGATTGCAGACTCTAGCAAACCTAATAAGTTGCGAAATGTATACACCATAAGAAGCACAACGAGGAACGTTGAAAGGTCATTGAGGTACCTAGAAGTCGAATTGAAAGCCTCGATAACACCAGCTTGATTATCATGGTTAAGAGAATCCATGAAATTTCTTTCGTATCAGTATAAAAATAAATCAGCCACGAGAGGTGCGCAATTTGTACCCATCGGAATTCCAACAATTTGTCTGTATAACTTGGTCTCTAATCTAATATAAATATTATCCAGGAGATAGGATAAGGCGTCGCACACATTCTGACATGACCAAAGTGTATTGCGACTTTGGTCAGAGGAAGGGAAAAAGGCCTTTCTATCATTGAATGCCAAATAAAGTGAACCATAGTTTTTTAATGCCCTTTTGAAGGCCCACTATATCAAATCCAGAAGTTTTTCTTTAATTAGATTATGTGGCAATGTTGTATACAGAGTAGAAAAATCATATGTTGACAAGCTTGTCACACGAAACCATCTACACTTCAATTTACTGAGCACCTCGCCAGATTTTTTAATGACCAAAACCAATTTTTATTTGAAGTTTCAAATATAAAATGCACCTGACTCAAAGCTTGGTGAAAAAAGTATTGAAGCCAAGTCTTCTATTCGCATTACATGTTTATTTTAGTATAAATGCATGCTCTGGTATAGAAGGAACCCAAATCAAAGACGAAATTAAGTTCAAGCATTGACAATGATGTCAACCGATGAAAAATACAGTCAGTTATAAAGAAATAAAATATATGCTCCCCTAAAGGTATGGACAGGGTGCGACCTCAGCAGTAATAAAACTTAACCTCCGAGGCAATAATACACTCATAAAGCAACATTAGAACTGTAATTACCAAACCAAATCAGAGTAAAACTGAATGGTGTCAACCCTCTAACGTAACTACAATTAACGCATGTTACAACAAGGAAGAGGATAAAATACCTAAATTTTGGACACGTGCAAGCATAAGACGTACAGTACATGATATGAATTTTGTTCAATGTCTATTCTGACCACACTATCTTTTACAAAAAGTATGCTCTTGGATATAGTTTATGTATCTTCTCTTAAACAATGCTTAGCCATGTACGTTTTTTTTACAGAAATGTTTACACATTCAAAATTTTAGATGATTTAAAACATTTCATTTGCGCAGGCGGCCCGGATGCCTTCACGGTACAAGACAACACCAAGGAGCTGGTGTCCACGAGCCTTATCAAAAGTATTTTATAATTTGCGAGCATTGGCGAGTCACCTGGACATGAGGGCAGTGAATGATGATAGCTCAGTCTCAATAAAATATGTCAGAATTGAATGAGTTATCATTAGTTACATTTGCGGTTGTCAAGTGACTGTTCAAGACATAATTGGATTAGGACACAATGGCATCTATAGTAAAAGTGAAACTGAGCGACTCACTTAAAGCATGTCGTAAACTATCAGTTTGTGTCTGTCAAAAGGCATGAGGGCATGCAGAATAACTTTAGTCTGAATTTCGCTCGGTAGAGAGAGAGAGAGAGAGAGAGAGAGAGAGAGAGAGATGCTTAAACAACAAGATATCTGAATTGAGGATAATTATTTGTTTGAGAAAATCCAAATGTTTCGTATTTATTGCGATTGATAAGACGCAGAATGGTAAAACAACTAAAAATATTATGATTTTAAATTATTTGATTTGATTTTAATGCCTCCAAACGTGAACTATACGACATCATTCATGGTATACAGAGACTGTCATTGTTTTTCCATCATTTGGGAAAAGAGAGGTGATCTACGTGTATGTTGATTTTTTTACTTACTATTGAATGGAATCCAGACTTATGGAGGTAAAAGTACGCAAATGTCATGAAATGGCGCAATCAAAAAGAAATTCCAAATCTAAAAACCGAGGTGGGAAAAAACTATAATAACAATCAGGTACTTATAATAAGAAAACATCGTAAGCCGACTGAGCAGCTATTTTCACAATAGGTGACAACTTAGGTACCCAAACTTAACTAAAATTATGAAAACGTACATAAAGAAACATAATAGGTACAAACGTAAGGTACAAACGTACATATGGAACCCAGTAAAAACTTCGCCGTGTCAGTAAAATCGGTATACGTCATCCCACTAAAGGTGATATTAGACGGAATATTTCCATCGGTATTCCGTTAAAGTGGAGCGGAGTGACAGTTAGCCAGCTGATCTAAGGTGATATATCTTTATGAGATGGCATCTGTAGTAAAAGTGAGACTGGGTGACTCAATTAAAGCATGCCGTAAACTATCATTTTGGGCCCGTCAAAAAGGCATGAGGGCATGCAGAATAACTTTAGAGAGAGAGAGAGACAGAGATGCTTAAACAACAAGATATCTGAATTGAGAATAATTATTTGTTTGAGAAAATCCAAATGTTTCGTATTTATTGCGATTGATAAGACGCAGAATGTTAAAACAACTAAAAATATAATGATTTTTAAATTATTTCATTTTAATGCCTCCAAACGTGAACTATAATATTGTAGTAATTTGTCGTTTGCATCATTCACGGTATACAGAGACTGTCATTGTTTTTCCTACATTAGGGAAACGAGAGGTAATCTACGTGTATGTTGATTTTTACTTACTATTGAATGGAATCCAGACTAATTGGGGTAAA